>CM055119.1:234889684-236205765 GCA_029206835.1 Rana muscosa
AGTTTTGCTGTAGTGCGCTCATCTGAGCGTATTTGCACATACAGACGTTGGTGGAAGATCGGTGGCGGGAAAATCTTCCTATGGAAACAGCGATGTTTGCTCCATTTAGAGATGTTGTTTTGCGCCCCGTTGGGGGACTGGCCACCTCCTGGCGGGGGGCGTTGAATGACTCCGAGCGCACAGATCTGTGTCCACAAGAACAGTAGCATAACTATAAAACAATTGTGGTCCATTGAGGCATAATTGTCAGGTAGTTTCCGTCATTGGTAGCAGTGAGTTGGTTTGCACACGGCTCTGTTCAAAGCCATGCTTTCTACTGTTCCTTTGTCTCACAGAAAGCATGACCCCTGTACACAGCCGTTTGCACACGTCACTGCTGGGATTATATTTGAATTTAAACATGTCTGTGATTGGTTCTTTTGAAAATATACAAAATGTCTGAATGGCTGTTCTGTGAAGCCACACCTTCTTTTGTTACTCATGTTTACTATAAATAAAGAGAGCTGGCTATCCCAGGGACACTCTGCTCTGAGATTACTTGACTATAAGACCTGTGTTGGTGGTTTCCTTGATTGAATGATGGAATGAACGGTGAGTGGAACTTAGCAAACTTAACCTAAAGATAGCATTATTGCAAAGAGATGAAATCTGATGTGTGCTTAGATAGCACAGGAATTATAGGCTGTGTGCTCTGTAAACAACAGCCTAGAAATTCCACAACAGTAATGGCGACTCTGATTGGACCAATTGCGGCCTCTTTGAGCATCGCATCAGCAGAGGGGGGAGAGTGGACCTGCGATGTGATGCGTGAAGAGGCTGTACTTTGTAAAAGAACACATTTTTCGTCTTTTTGAAATAATG
Source organism: Rana muscosa (assembly GCA_029206835.1). Taxonomy (NCBI): domain Eukaryota; kingdom Metazoa; phylum Chordata; class Amphibia; order Anura; family Ranidae; genus Rana; species Rana muscosa. Next base: position 234,890,546 of record CM055119.1, read on the forward strand.
CTGTATGCTTGCAGTATGAGAGATGCGTGTGTGCGTGTATGCTTGTGAATTTGATTGTGTGTGCCTGTGTGGGTATGCCTGGGTGTGCCTGGATGTTTGTGTGAGAGAAGCTGAAAATGGCTGCCCCCATGAGGTTTAGCGGGGGCTGGGCAGGCAGCATGGCTATCACTGCCAACATATTTGAAAGTTGTGTATATCTGACTTTCCAATTTTCAGAACAAAGTTGTGTGTAGTGTTTGAGCCTGTGTGAATGCTGATGGAAACTGTATATTGTGTATGAAATGAAGGTATAGATGTGGGATTATTCAGCCTGCAATGTGTTTGGTTGAGCTTTTTGTATTTCTCAGAGGCTTGTTTGTGAGCCATGTGCTTGAATGGGGGAAGGGCTTGCCCACTGTTTTGTGTTGCAGGGGCTTTGCCCTGAGGGAAAGACACTCTAAGCAGACATGTAGGACAACAATATACTGTATGTGTGTAGTGTTTGTGATTTCTATGAAAAATAAAAATGGATAGATTGTGATTTTTGTAGGGGACAAAGACACATGTCTCCATAAGTGTAAAAATATTTTAAAATTGTTTGGTTTTTAAGTTGAAAATTCCTGCTGCATATTCAAGTGGCCAGGCATTGTTGGAAGCCAGACAATAGTAGCTGTTTGTTGAAAGGAATACGCCCTTTGAATGGCTGCAGGCTGTTTTGGATGCTAGCATTGAGGAGTTATATTTCTCAATGGCTTGTTATGGAAGCTGATGCCACAGTGTGTATATGAACTTTATGTAGAGAAAAGTGTTGTTTTAATGTTGTGCATGTAACTAACATTTATTGAATGTGCTGTTTAGTTGGCCAAAGGGTTTTAAAATGTTTTAGTGGTCATGTGGTGTCTCAGGTGTGAGGCTTTGTGGAGATGGCATGAGCCTTGTGGAGTGTAGGTGACTCAAGACACACATTTTTCAGTGGATTTTGATGATCATTTAGAAAAATCTCAATGGTGTAGTATGTCTTTGTGGAGAAAAACATTTTTGATTTTCTTTTAAAGAGATGCTGGTTTTGGCGGGAAAAATTGTTGTCCATGAGGCTTGCGATGGTTCATCCACCATTCATGGGCTTGCCTCTGGTAAGCTGTTACCTTACCTTTGTTTGCTGATGTCACTGGGTGTTGCATAATCATCTACTGATCTCAGCTTGTGATTTTGCAGGATTTATGCCTTTGCAATGGGATTATTAATCCATCATTTTTAGTTCTATAATTCAGTATTGTGGTTTAATTTGCATCATCTGGGCATTCATCTGGACTTTTATCATTAAATGTTTTCAAATCATTGGACATTATTTTTTGGTATCTAGTGGCTAGTACTTTTGCTGAGTGTGCACTGCTTTTTGCACATCGGCCCCTGGATGCTATATTAATATTTGTTGATTGGCGCAGTTTTCTTCTGTTCTATGCGTTTACAGTTTGACCTGTGCACTGCTGGGGAGAGTAGTGAGACACCACGGTGACATACTGAGAGACTGGTTTTTGTTTAATGTTAAATTTGCTAGATTAAATAGTTTTTCTAAGCATCGCCTTTTGAGTTGAGTAAAGTGGTATCTTGAGATAGTGCGGTCTTACCGCGAGGGGCCACAACGTGCTTGTGGACACATGCACATGCTGGGGCCTATTTATGGATGGGATCTGGCTGACCTACCAGCATTTGGAGTGTGGGAGGAAGCCAAAGCAGAGACAGGGACAACATGCAAACTCCATGCAGATGGTGTTAGGAGGAAGGTTTCTCTTGTTGTGGAGATTTTTATGGAAATGTATTAATGTACAGGTATACCCCACTTTTAAGTACACAACGGGACCAGAGCATGGATGTAAAACGAAAATGTACTTAAAGTGAAGCAATACATTTTTTCACTTCTAGGCTGTAGTGAGGGAGTCAGGGGCTGTAGTGGGGGTGCCAGGGGCTTTAGTGGGGGTGTCAAGGAAACACTCACATGTAATTAGGCTCTTCTGATGCAAGGGGGGGCCCACTCCAATCCATCCCCCGGACATCGCGCTGTGCACAGGAGGTGGGGCGGCGGCCAGGAAACAGGAAGAGCACACTGGAATAGGGTAGGCTACATGCTCAGAGCTTAAGTTCCTTCTACTGCGGCTGATGGTGCAGGAATGTTTGTCTTGTGAGGCACTTTATGTACACTCACGGGTATGTCCGTACTCGCGAGTGTACGTAAAGTGAGTGTCCGTAAAGCGGGGTATGCCTGTATGTTGTCAGATGTCCCCCCCAGTGTCAGTTTTGCTGTAATGCGCTCATCTGAGCGTATTTGCACATACAGACGTTGGTGGAAGATCGGTGGCGGGAAAATCTTCCTGTGGAAACAGAGATGTTTGCTCCATTTAGAGATGTTGTTTTGCGCCCCGTTGGGGGAACTGGCCAGCCCCTGGCGGGGGGCGTTAAATGACTCAGAGCGCACAGATCTGTGTCCACAGGAACAGTAGCATAACTATAAAACAATTGTGGTCCATTAAGGCATAATTGTCATGTAGTTTCCGTCATTGGTAGCAGTGAGTTGGTTTGCACACGGCTCTGTACAAAGCCATGCTTTCTACTGTTCCTTTGTCTCACAGAAAGCATGACCCCTGTACACAGCCGTTTGCACACGTCACTGCTAGGATTATATTTGAATTTAAACATGTCTGTGATTGGTTCTTTTGAAAATATACAAAATGTCTGAATGGCTGTTCTGTGAAGCCACACCTTCTTTTGTTACTCATGTTTACTATAAATAAAGAGAGCTGGCTATCCCAGGGGGACTCTGCTCTGAGATGACTTGACTATAAGACCTGTGTTGGTGGTTTCCTTGATTGAATGATGGAATGAACGGTGAGTGGATCTTAGCAAACTTAGCTAAAGATAGCATTATTGCAAAAAGATGAATCTAAAGTGTGTGCTTATTTAGCACAGGAATTATGGGCTGTGTGCTCTGCATAGAACCTATAATTCCACAACAGTTAAAGTGTGTGCTTATAGAGCACAGGAAATATAGGCTGTGTGCTCTGCAAACAACCCATATTTCCACGACAGTAAAATGGCGACTCACGGTTGGGACCAATTGCGGCCACTTTGAGCATCAGATCAGCAGAGGAGGAGAGTGGACCTGCGATGTGATTGATGCGTGAAGAGGCTGTACTTTGAAACGAACAAAAAAAAATTTGTCTTTTTGAAATAATGCTTTAAGTTTGCAGTGTGTGTGCGTGTGTATGTCTGCGAATCCGATCGTGCATGTGTGTGTGTGATTTTGTTGGGAGAGAGATCGTATGCCTGTGAATCCGATCGTAGGCCTGTGAATTTGTTTGTGTATGCCTGTGTGTGATTAGATTGTTTGTGAGCCATGAGGTTTAGTGGGGGAGGGGCAGGCAGCATCTCAGTTACAAGGGTGAAAGTTGGTGACTTTCTGTAAATAACATGCAGGAGTTTTGTAGTGGGAGGGCCCTGAGAGATGATCTGATGGAAACTGTATATTGTGTATGAAATTAAGGTATAGATGTGGGATTATTCAGCCTGCAATGTGTGTGTTTGGTTGAGCTTTTTGTATTTCTCAGAGGTTTGTTTGTGAGCTATATGCTTGAATGGGGGAAGGGCTTGCCCACTGTTTTGTGTTGCAGGGGCTTTGCCCTGAGGGAAAGACACTCTAAGCAGACATACAAGCAACATTGTACTGTATGTGTGTAGTGTTTGTGATTTCTATGAAAAATAGAAATGGATAAATTGTGATTTTTGCCTTTATAGGGGACAAAGACACATGTCCCCATAAGTGTAAAAATATTTTAACAAAAGTGTTTGGTTTTTGAGTTGAAAGTTCCCGCCGCATATTCAAGTAGCCAGGCATTGCTAGAAGGCAGACATAGTATGTCTCTGCAATGGCTTGTTATGGAAGCTGAGGCCACTGTGTGTGAACTTTAGGTAGAGAAAAGTGGTGAATATCTCAGAGTATATGGACTTAGAGAAATGAATATGTTTTTAATATTGTTCATGTAACTAACATTTATTGAATGTGCTGTTTAGTTGGCAAAAGGGAGGCTAAGTTTGTAAGTGTACATGTGGTCCTTGTAGAGTGTAGCTGACACCTTTTTCAGTGGATTTTGATGATAATTTAGAAAAGTTTCAATGGTGTAGTCAGTCTTTGTGGAGAAAAGCATTTTTGGTTCTCTAGTGAAGAGATCCTGGTTTTGGCGGAAAAAAATAATGGCGCCATTCTTCGTTTTTGTTAGCCTTGCAGGTTTGTCTGCCATTTTGAGGCACAGTTTTTCCTTAGCCTGTGGGTATCCTATAAGGGAAGGTGCAGCCACCTTTCCTTTGGGTGTGATATCATGTGACCATGCTGTGGCATTCGTCAGCTATGTTGCTGGTGGAATTTCTCAGCCTTTGGGGCAGATTTTGATGTTTGGTGCGAATATAGTGCAATCTTTTCTGCGTTGGAACCTGGTGGAGGCAATTTGTGTTTTTCTTTGTGTAGGGGAACCAATGTGGTGTTCATTGTGACGTCCCATGCTGGTTTTGGCGGGAAAAATTGCATGCGTCAATGGCGCAATTTTTGTTGTCCATGAGGTGCTGTGGTGGGTCATCCACCATTTTGTAGTCCTGACTTGTCGGCCATTTTGAGAGACGTTTACAGTTTGAGATAGGAAGTTCCAGTTTAGCAAACACGGCCCCTGAATATGCTGTATTGGCATTTGTTGATTGGCACAGTTTTGTCTAAATTGCTTTTCTAAGCATCACCTTTTGAGGTGAGTTGAGAGGTATCTTAAAATAGCGCGGTTTTACCCCGAGGGGCCACAACGTGCTTGCAGACACACGCACATGCTGGGGCCTATTTATGGATGGGATCTGGCTGATCTACCAGAATTTGGAGTGTGGGAGGGGGCCAACGCAGAGACAGGTGTCGTGGAATTTCAGGCTGCTGTTTACAGAGCACACAGCCTATAATTCCTGTGCTATCTAAGCACACATCAGTTTTCATCTTTTTGAAGTAATGCTATCTTTAAGTTTGCAAGATCCACTCACCGTTCATTCCATCATTCAATCAAGGAAACCACCAACACAGGTCTTATCTTCTTATCAGGCCATTCCAGCAAAGACTTCCAGCCGACGCCTAATCATAGGCTTTTATTAAACTCAAAAGATCTCACACAGGAGGTGATTGGCTGCAGCAACCAATCCCCTCCCCCATGGGCGGGAACCTCACAGGATGTTCCCTCCTCACAGGAAAATGACAATACTTGGACATTCCTTCCAACAGGAGATGTCATACATGAATACAATAAATGTAGGATGGCTAAAGTTACCGTTGATAGGAATTCTTATTCTGCGCTATTCCATAGAATAACGCATATTAAGATTATACTATTATTGAATGGGGGAGGGAGGCTATCTGCAGACGCACGCTACAAATTCCAACCAATGTTGATCAGACATAGCAGAGACAAGAGCGCCCATCCGCCTATAACCAATGATGTCATTGCAGAGCGAGCATATCCCCTCCTTAACGATCGTCCATGCTAATGCACAGAGGGCCCCCGTTGGTGGACATATCCGCCCCCTGCAAACATCACACTCCAACCTCAAGACGTTTTCCCCTATCAGACGGGATTCAACCAGCCTCAGACTACCCCAATCAGCTCTTTTAGAGCGGGTTGCGGAAGTACTAACACTGGGTGACACTATGACAATACATATTAAATACATCTCCATAAAAATCTCCACAACAGTCCTCCCTTTTTTGTCATATGCACCCTATGTGTCCCTCGATGAGAGTTGATATGCTTCTTACACCTGGAAATCAATCAGTTATTAGTCCATAAAAAGGAAAACACGGCTTGACATGTAGACTCTACTCTTCAGGGGCATGACTTATAAAGGAGGACACGACATGGTGAGCTGTAGTAATCGCCGATCCGTCTGTGATTCTCTGTCTTGTATGTGGGTCCGGCTTCGGGCGTCTCATCAAGGAAACTCTGGTCACGCGTCAAATCAGGCAACAGGAGCACCTCGTCACGACATAGAAAGAATAGAAATAAAAACGACATGAGTATATATATTCCCACTTCCTTTAACCACGATCCGCTGTAAAATAAAAAATTAGATCCCCAAAGATTCCCAGACCCTTAAAAAGGACTCCCAACCTTCACTTAGCTACAGCTCTGGCTTCAACAATTACATGAAGAACCCTATCCTTAACAGATGAGAATTGTTCAATCGTATCCCAAGCCCGAGCCCCCCCCCATCTTGTACATGCAGGACCCCATGCCCAGACCTGGTCGGGATTGGTGAACAAATCCCTTCTAGCTGTCCCTGCCATTCTTAATTTCCTGCGCCATCAGATCCTCGCGATCGGCCGCGACCTAAAATGTTGGGACAGCTTCACCATCGCGCATGAACCTCTTGCTTTGGGGGAATTACCTTTATAAGCTGCAGATCCACATAAACACCAAACTAAAGTTCAAACACACTTGTGGGCTGCCTAGATACCCAAACCGACGAGAGACAGAGCCATTAAAACTAAAACCAATTTTACCCTCTAAAAATACATCGTTAGGTTCCATTGACAAGTGTCTGTCTGGAGTCTTCACTAGTTTGTCAAAAACTCCTCATACCCATAATAACATCATAAATGTCATGTACCGCTGTCATCGCTGGGGACTAAAACTCCTCATACCCATAATAACATCATAAATGGCATGTACCACTGTCATCACTGGGGACTAAAACTCCTCATACCCATAATAACATCATAAATGTCATGTACCGCTGTCATCGCTGGGGACTAAAATTTGGTGAAGACTCAGAACAGACCATCGGTCCTGTTTGCTTTCTGAGCTAGTCAGGACATACACTTTAAATAATAACTTGGGATGCTTTTCACCGTTACCCTCGCTAAAATTTAGTAAACAACAAAAATATAAATAAACAAAGATACTCCTCATTCTTTGGTGTGGTTGAGCCGCTTCTTGCAGTGGCTGGCGTGGTCTCATCCCTCAAGCTTCTTTACAACGACCCAGTCACCTGGTTGGAAAGAATGTAAACTGATTACTAAGTCAGGGTCCGGGAGGGAATCGTGAACCCTGTGGTGGACATTTTGAAGTTCATGTCACAACGATCGCACCCACCCTATCAGCCGAGAATATAAGTGACAGCTAATGAGGAGAGTACGACCCTGATTTTGATTGACCTCCAAACAACCCTCATATGACAATAACCCAGACATCGGGACTGTGGTCACTGCATAACCTGTGCGTGGCTTACAATACCTGCAGCCATTGGCAAAAGGTTCTTAGCCTCTGGGATGGGAACCTACTTCACCAGACTGCTGCTTGCCGATTCAAATTCTATTAAAGAAAGACAGTCTTGGCACAAACTTGGTTAGAATTACAGAGGTTATTATTAGTTTGACAAAAAAAAACTGTCACTCTTACATTTATCATTCTCCCCCCTTTTCTTCCTCATTACAGACTGAAGGAAGAAATGCGTGGTGCAGGAAAAAAGAAACAATGAAATAACCTATGATACTTTTACCGCCTTAGACTCATATTTATCCATATGTACCGCTGTCTACATACACCTGCTCTCTGTGTACAAACTCCTTGGACCTGAAAAATACTTATAAGCAAAATCATTACTCTATCCTTCATATTTAACCTGCAAAGAATGGAAAACAATAATGACATTCCTGTACATTGGTAAATTGTCAATGACATTCTTTCAAAACCGATTCAAACAAAACCCTCCGTAACCCTTACTTTTCCTGTTCCTACAAAAATACAACAGCCGCGACGCATCAAAGGATCACTGCGGTAAGTTCGAACATATTCACGTTACTACATACAAACATTCCGATACAAACGTGGGGGAAATACTTCCCAGTTTCCAAAACCACAAATGAAAAAAAACAAAAACAGCCAGAATTCTACCTTCACTCTTTCAGCAATAGGAAAAAATACAATGGGAATATGAGAGCAACTCGAGAAGCTTGCATGGACCAGCCATACAAAGTTCAAACAAACGGGCATGAGACAACACCGTTCCTCATCATTACAGATTTCTGAAGCCGCAGCGCAACTACATCCATTCCAGAGGGATACCCAAAATAGTATCCTTGGACCACCTATGTTAATCTTTTTGGGGTTCAAAGGCCTTTGCCCCAAAACTAGGCTTCGTGCACTGTGTGACCGTCTGACTATGGGAAGCCTCCATTCCTTCCCTTTGCACAGACCTCCTTGTGTCCATGGCGATTTGAATCGGCTTATCGTCTTAAACCTGCGTCCAGGTTAAACCATTGCACCCATTTTCAGAGAGCACCGCCCGGTGTCTTCTTATACAGTGGATTGAAGAACTACAACCACTATATGGTCAAGTCCTCCAACTAGAAACCTTAACCGAGGCGTCAACTTTATGGCTTGTTGTCCCAACACTTTTGGAACTACAGCAACAACCACAGATCAACCCCCGAATTAGGCCTCTACCCCTCACAGTGCATGCATACACAAGCATTTTCCGCTATACACCCATACACTGCACTGTCAGACTAAACCTCACAGAACACTTACACCAGTTTACCACCTGCAGAACAATGTGGCTTCTCTCTCTGTATCTAGATGATAAAATAATGGTGATACCCCCTGTTTGCTCTCTACCCAAAACTGTATTACAGTACAAAACTTCACAAAACTGGAACAAAATATAAAAGACTTTTAAACGCCAAAATGCTTTCCATTTTCCTTCCAAGCACAAATCTCATTCAGACAACCCCAAGCTCCTCCCACCAACTTTCTGCTGATATATAAATGCTGAAAAGAAACTTCCGGTTACATGCTCAGCTACTTAAAAAAACCAAACTGGTTTAATTACATATCAATTGTTCAGGAAGAGGGAGGGGGAGGGGAGGCCTTAATCGCCTTGTCTATCAAGACTCCAAAAAAATCTATGGCTACACATTATATATTTCAACCATTTAAAACCTTGTCAAGGAAATGATGGAGTAAACCCCCCTTTGCAAATGGGAGGGAATCCCCCCTGACCCACATTCCCTGGAAGTCAGACCATAAGTTGGGACTCAAAATACAAACTCCTGCCAAGAGATGGCTATACAGTACAAGTTCCAAAAAAAATGAATTGCTCTCTGGGAAACTCCCAAATATTTAAACATAAAAACACATCATTGTACAAAAACTCTGTTAGTCTTACAATCTATCAAAATTCAGTGTAAAGTGAAGTTTTTCTTAAAACCAAAATCCAATGCAAAAAAACCACCGCGCATATACTGCTAAGTCAGCTGACCCTGCAATAGCTTACATTCACTTAAATGAAAACAGAGAAATCCCCAACCTAACATCATGTGCATGGAGTTTGCATGTCCTCCCTGTGTCTGCGTTGGCCTCCTCCCACACTCCAACTGCTGGTAGGCCAGCCAGATCCCATCCATAAATAGGCCCCAGCATGTGCGTGTGTCCGCAAGCACGTTGTGGCCCCTCGGGGTAAAACCGCGCTATTTTAGATACCACTCAACTCAAAAGGCGATGCTTAGAAAAACTATTTAAACCAGCAAATTCATTAAACAAAAACCAGTCTCTCAGTATGTCCCCCTGGTGTCACTACTCTCCCCAGCAGTGCACAGGTCAAACTGTAAACGCATAAAACATAAGAAAACTGCGCCGATCAACAAATGCCAATACAGCATATTCAGGAGCCGTGTTTGCTAAACTGGAACTTCCTGTCTCAAACTGTAAACGTCTCTCAAAATGGCCGACAAGCCAGGACTACAAAATGGTGGATGACCCACCACAGCACCTCATGGACAACAAAAATTGCGCCATTGACGCATGCAATTTTTCCCGCCAAAACCAGCATCTCTTTAAAAGAAAATCAAAAATGTTTTTCTCCACAAAGACTGACTACACCATTGAAACTTTTCTAAATTATCATCAAAATCCACTGAAAAAGGTGTCAGCTACACTCTACAAGGACCACATGTACACTTACAAACTTAGCCTCCCTTTTGCCAACCAAGTGTGGAGGGGACTCTGATGGAGGACACAAGTGTGGAGGGGCTCTGATGGAGGACACAAGTGTGGAGGGGCTCTGATGGAGGACACAAGTGTGGAGGGGACTCTGATGGAGGACACAAGTGTGAAGGGGACTCTGATGGGGACACAAGTGTGGAGGGGCTCTGATGGGGACATCATCAAAATCCACTGAAAAAGGTGTCAGCTACACTCTACAAGGACCACATGTACACTTACAAACTTAGCCTCCCTTTTGCCAACTAAACAGCACATTCAATAAATGTGAGTTACATGACAATATTAAAAACATATTCATTTCTCTAAGTTCATATACTCTGAGATATTCACCACTTTTCTCTACCTAAAGTTCACACACACAGTGGCCTCAGCTTCCATAACAAGCCATTGCAGAGACATACTATGTCTGCCTTCTAGCAATGCCTGGCCACTTGGATATGCGGCGGGAACTTTCAACTCAAAAACCAAACACTTTTGTTAAAATATTTTTACACTTATGGGGACATGTGTCTTTGTCCCCTACAAAGGCAAAAATCACAATCTATCCATTTCTATTTTTCATAGAAATCACAAACACCACACACATACAGTATATTGTTGCTTGTAACATTTGCTTAGAGTGTCTTTCCCTCAGGGCACAGCCCCTGCAACACAAAGCAGTGGGCAAGCCCTTCCCCCATTCAAGCACATGGCAGCCAAACAAACAATCTACTTACAAACTTCTCAGTGCACTAAATACCACAGCTATACCTTCATTTCATACACAATATACAGTTTATATTTCTCGCTTAGTTACACTCTTACAGCCCACAGTTTCCATCAGATCATCTCTCAGGGCCCTCCCACTACAAAACTCCTGCATGCTATTTACAGAAAGTCACCAACTTTTACCATTGTAACTGAGATGCTTCCTGCCCCTCCCCCACTAAACCTCATGGCTCAAGGACCAGAACAATGCAGCAGCCATGGCTGGCAGCCAACTGCTCAATACATCGCACAAACAATCTAATCACACAGGCACATGCAGGCATACCCACACACAATCAAATTCACAGGCATACCCACACACAATCAAATTCACAGGCATACGATCCATGACAAAATCACACACACACACATACGATTCGCAGACATACACACGCACACATACACACGCTGCAAACTTGAAGCACTATTTCAAAAAGACAAAAATGTTCTTTTAAAGAGTAGAGCCCCCCACATCGGAACGTAGATCCACACTTCCCCCCATCTCGATCCGATGTCCAAAGGGACTCCATCTATTCCCAAAATCCTGGCCCGCCATTACTGTCGTGGAATTTCAGGCTGCTGTTTACAGAGCACACAGCCTATAATTCCTGTGCTATCTAAGCACACATCAGTTTTCATCTTTTTGAAGTAATGCTATCTTTAAGTTTGCAAGATCCACTCACCGTTCATTCCATCATTCAATCAAGGAAACCACCAACACAGGTCTTATCTTCTTATCAGGCCATTCCAGCAAAGACTGTCCAGCCGACGCCTAATCATAGGCTTTTATTAAACGCAAAAGATCTCACACAGGAGGTGATTGGCTGCAGCAACCCATCCCCTCCCCCATGGGCGGGAACCTCACAGGATGTTCCCTCCTCACAGGAAAATGACAATACTTGGACATTCCTTCCAACAGGAGATGTCATACATGAATACAATAAACGTAGGATGGCTAAAGTTACCGTTGATAGGAATTCTTATTCTGCGCTATTCCATAGAATAACGCATATTAAGATTATACTATTATTGAATGGGGGAGGGAGGCTATCTGCAGACGCACGCTACGAATTCCAACCAATGTTGATCAGACATAGCAGAGACAAGAGCGCCCATCCGCCTATAACAAATTATGTCATTGCAGAGCGAGCATATCCCCTCCTTAACGATCGTCCATGCTAATGCACAGAGGGCCCCCGTTGGTGGACATATCCGCCCCCTGCAAACATCACACTCCAACCTCAAGACGTTTTCCCCTATCAGACGGGATTCAACCAGCCTCAGACTACCGCAATCAGCTCTTTTAGAGCGGGTTGCGGAAGTACTAACACTGGGTGACACTATGACAATACATATTAAATACATCTCCATAAAAATCTCCACAACACAGGGAGGACATGCAGACTCCATGCAGGTGGTGTTAGGAGGGGGATTTCTCTGTTTTCATTTAAGTGAATGTAAGCTATTGCAGGGTAAGCTGACTTTGCAGTATATGAAAAAGTTCACTTTACACTGAATTTTGATGGATTGTAAGACTAACAGAGTTTTTGTACAATCATGTGTTTTTATGTTTGGATATTTGGGAGTTTCCCAGAGGGCAATTCATATGTTTTGAAGCTTGTATTGTATAGCCTGTAGAGGAGGAGAGGGGGTTTGGTCGAAACTCCTAGAGCAATCTTTTTTCAGGAGTTTTGTATTTGAGTGTCAACTTGTGGTTTTGCTTGCAGGGGATGTTTGGGTCAGGACCCTCCCATTTGCAAAGGGGGGTTTTATTCCATCATTTTCTTGACAAGGTTTTAAATTGTTGAAATATATAATGTGTAGCCATTGATTTTTTGGAGTCTTGATAGACAAGGCGAATAAGGCCTCCCCTCCCCCTCCCTCTTCCTGAACAATTGATATGTAAATAAACCAGTTTTTTTTTTTTAAGTAGCTGAGCATAATCGGAAGTTTCTTTTCAGCATTTATATATCAGCAGAAAGTTGGTGGGAGGAGCTTGGGGTTGTCTGAATGAGATTTGTGTTTGGAAGGAAAATGGAAAGCATTTTGGCGTTTAAAAGTGGTTTTATATTTTGTTCCAGTTTTGTAAAGTTTTGTACTGTAATACAGTTTTGGGTAGAGAGCAAAGGGGGGCATCACCATTGTTTTATCATCTAGATGCAGGTAGAAAGAAGCCATAATATTGTTTTGAATAGTGAAGGATTTCATGATGCTTTGAAGGTTGTCTGACAAACACGTTTACAGGGCTGCCGATAATCGGTTGAAGAGCATTTAAACGTGAGGAGTAGATTCTAGCATAACGGGAGGCCGTGTAAAATAATCGGAATACGCCGGGTGCCAGTACTGTAAAAATGGTCACTAAGCAGTACTGCTCCGAAAACTAGTGCAAGGGTGTCCTGGACGCGGGACACTTCATAAGCGATTCGAATCGTCATGGGTAATGTGCCGTCCATGCGTTGGAGGAAAAAAATTAGGCTCCACACCAGTCAGACAGCTACACCGCACATGAGGTCTGGGTTTGGGGCTCCGGACAAGAGACCCCTTAAAGGATGACATATCTGGTCAGAGGGTACAGTGAGGTATACTCCTTTGGAAGGTACTTTTGATGTCTGGAGGTACGAGACCTCAGAATAAAGGCACCTTGGATGTAGTTCAGCTGTGGCTTCAGAAATCTGTAATGATGAGTGTTGATGGAGGTTAAATTCTCATGCACGTTTGTTTGAACTTTATGGCTGGTCCATGGAAGGTTCTCGAGCTGCTCTCGTGTTTTTCCCATTGTATTTTTTCTATTGCTGAAAGAGTGAAGGGAGAATTCTGGCTGTTTTTGTTTTTTTTCATTTGTGGTTTTGGAGACTATGAAGTATTTCCCCTACATTTATATCGGAATGTTTGTATGTAGTAACGTGAATATGTTCGAACTTACCGCAGCGATCCTTCGATGCGTCGCGGCTGTTGTATGTTTGTAGGAACGAGAAAAGTAAGGGTTACAGAGGGTTTTGTTTGAATTTGAAAGAATGTCATTGACAATTTCATTATTGTTTTTAAGAGTGACAGTTTTTTTCAAACTAATAATAACCTCTGTAATTCTAACCAAGTTTGTGCCAAGACTGTCTTTCTTTGATAGAATTTGAATCGGCAAGCAGCAGTCTGGTGAAGTAGGTTCCCATCCCAGAGGCTAAGAACCTTTTGTCAATGGTTCCAGGTATTATAAGCCACGCACAGGTTATGCAGTGACCACAGTCCCGATGTCTGGGTTATTGTCATATGAGGGTTGTTTGGAGGTCAATCAAAACCAGGGTCGTACTCTCCTCATTAGCTGTCACTTATATTCTCGGCTGATGGGGGAGGTGCGATTGCTGTGACATGAACTTCAAAATGTCCACCAAAAGGTTTTCACGAGTCCCTCCTGGACCCTGACTTAATAATCAGTTTACATTCTTTCCAACCAGGTGACTGGGTCGTTGTAAAGAAGCTTGAGGGATGAGACCACGCCAGCCACTGCAAGAAGTGGCTCAACCACACCAAAGAATGAGGAGTATCTTTGTTTATTTATATTTTTGTTGTTTAGTAAATTTTAGCGAGGGTAACGATGAAAAGCATCCCAAGTTATTATGTAAAGTGTATTTCCTGACTAGCTCAGAAAGCGAACAGGACCGATGGTCTGTTCTGAGTCTTCACCGAGTTTTAGTCCCCAGCGATGACAGTGGTACATGCCATTTATGATGTTATTATGGGTATGAGGAGTTTTGACAGACTGGTGAAGACTCCAGACAGACACTTGTCAATGGAATCTAACAATGTATTTTTAGAGGGTAAAATTGGTTTTAGTTTTAATGGCTCTGTCTCTTGTCGGTTTGGGTATCTAGGTAGCCCACAAGTGTGTTTGAACTTTAGTTTGGTGCTTCTGTGGATCTGCAGCTTATAAAAGTAATTCCCCCAAAGCAAGAGGTTCATGCGTGATGGTGAAGCTGTCCCAACATCTTATGTCGCGGCCGATCGCGAGGATCTGATGGCGCAGGAAATTAAGAATGGTAGGGACAGCTAGAAGGGATTTGTTCACCAACCCTGACCCGGTCTGGGCATGGTGTCCTGCATGTATAAAGTGGGGGGGCTCGAGCTTGGGATACGATTGAACAATTCTCATCCGTTAAGGATAGGGTTCTTCATGTAATTGTTGAAGCCAGAGCTGTAGCTAAGTGAAGGTTGGGAGTCCTTTTTAAGGGTCTGGGGATCTTTGGGGATCTAATTTTGATTTTACAGCGGATCGTGGTTAAAGGAAGTGGGAATATATATACTCATGTCGTTTTATTTCTATTCTTTCTATGTCGTGACGAGGTGCTCCTGTTGCCTGATTTGACGCGTGACCAGAGTTTCCTTGATGAGACGCCCCGAAGCCGGACCCACATACAAGACACAGAGGATCACAGACTGATCGGCGATTACTACAGCTCACCATGTCGTGTCCTCCTTTATAAGTCATGCCCCTGAAGAGTAGAGTCTACATGTCAAGCCGTGTTTTCCTTTTATATGGACTAAGGACTGATACATTTCCGGGTGTAAGAAGCATATCAACTTTAATCGAGGGACACATGGGGTGCATATGACAAAAAAGGGAGGACTGTTGTGGAGATTTTTATGGAAATGTATTAATGTATGTTGTCAGATGTCCCCCCCAGTGTCAATTTTGCTGTAATGCGCTCATCTGAGCGTATTTGCACATACAGACGTTGGTGGAAGATCGGTGGCGGGAAAATCTTCCTGTGGAAACAGCGATGTTTGCTCCATTTAGAGATGTTGTTTTGCGCCCCGTTGGGGGAACTGGCCAGCCCCTGGCGGGGGGCGTTAAATGACTCCGAGCGCACAGATCTGTGTCCACAGGCACAGTAGCATAACTATAAAACAATTGTGGTCCATTAAGGCATAATTGTCATGTAGTTTCCGTCATTGGTAGCAGTGAGTTGGTTTGCACATGGCTCTGTACAAAGCCATGCTTTCTACTTTTCCTTTGTCTCACAGAAAGCATGACCCCTGTACACAGCCGTTTGCACACGTCACTGCTAGGATTATATTTGAAATTAAACATGTCTGTGATTGGTTTGTTTGAAAATATACAAAATGTCTAAATGGCTGTTCTGTGAAGCCACACCTTCTTTTGTTACTCATGTTTACTATAAATAAAGAGAGCTGGCTATCCCAGGGGGACTCTGCTCTGAGATGACTTGACTATAAGACCTGTGTTGGTGGTTTCCTTGATTGAATGATGGAATGAACGGTGAGTGGATCTTAGCAAACTTAGCTAAAGATAGCATTATTGCAAAAAGATGAATCTAAAGTGTGTGCTTATTTAGCACAGGAATTATGGGCTGTGTGCTCTGCATAGAACCTATAATTCCACAACAGTTAAAGTGTGTGCTTATAGAGCACAGGAAATATAGGCTGTGTGCTCTGCAAACAACCCATATTTCCACGACACTCTGTGTTCTGTCTCAACTACAAAGCGATAAAGTTCATCTCCAGGTTTAAGTAGGCCTTACTCAAGCTGGTTTGATATTCATCCCTTGCATCGATACAGGCAGTTTAACTCAATGAATAAACTCACAGTTAGGACGACAGACAATGAATCCTTTCGAATGTTCCGTTTAATAATGGATATTCATAGGTCGAAAAATGTTGCAGTTGTAAGCCACATGTAAGATGTTTAGCATTGAAGAAATACAGGAGTAATGACCAGAATCAGGAAGTGGAGGAGATATATAAAGAACTACGGTGAGAGAGAGAGTTCAGCTAGAAAGAAGGGGACAGATCTTAAAGACACAGAGCAAGAATAATCACATAGTGTAACACAACACTCCCCGTCTGAAATCTTTAGATTTCATAGCCTTAAACTACAATATATATTTTCAAAAAGTCAAATACTGACGAATGTCCTGGAACCTGTAATGAAAAACATGCAACAAGCAAATAATAAACGTAAGTTCAACAGGATGAAGAACATAAAGTCACAGTATGATGTCTTCAAATAATTCCAAAGTTCTGAGTAGAACCTGTAGATGGCAGCAATGTACTCCCCGCCGTGCAAACAGCATGACTAGTCCTTGCACAAGTCACTCACCTGGCAAAAGGAGTACTAACTCTGTAATTGGTCGACTAAAGGTTTGTGTCGATCCTCCCTTGGTTACCTTGACTTCTACCTTCCGGACTTTGTTATCGTTGCTGGGCATAACTTTAGTAATAAGACCCATAGGCCACTTATTTCGACAAACTTCCTTGTCTTTTAGAAGGATGAGGTCTCCAACCTTAAGATTCGGCTTAGATGCTTGCCATTTGTTACAACCTTGAAGGTGGTGATGTAAGGTACCTGTGATAGGTAGTGTCCGAAGTGGAACTTGTGTGCTGAGGATTCAGGCGAAAACGTAGTCAGGCAGATTAGGTTGGCAACAGATCAGGCAAAATGGTACACGATCGAAATCCAGAGAGTGGTCAGGCAGGCAAAGGTCATACACGAGCTGGCAGTGAAGTACAAAATCAGCAGGCTGGAGAGTAGTCAGGAATTCAGGCAGAAGTTCAACACGAAAATCAGGATCAAAAAGCAGTCACAACACCCAGGGAGCTATTCCACACAAACGGGCGCTGAGAGATAGCATCACTTCCTTTTTAAGGGCTGCTTTGATTGAAAATTGTCCACAGCTGGCAGTAGGTGGGGCTAGTGAGTCCAAGGTAATGTTTAATACTGAGAGGACATTTCCAAAAGTCTAGATCTGCTCAGTAGCGCAACAGGTAAGGCTGCAGCTTTGGGACCAGGAAGATCCCGGTTCAAATACACCCAGGTACATGACAGGGCCCCCTCCCCAGTGGACCCCTCCGGGGGCCTAGCGGGGCTTAGTGGGAAAGGAGGCATGGAAGTCTCGAATAAGAGAAGGGGCATGCAGATCTTTGGCTGGAACCCAGGAACGGTCTGTGACAGGATATCCCTTCCAATGAACCAGATACCGAAGGCCACGACCCTGTCTTCTAGAATCAAGAATCTTGGAGACTTCAAACTCATTTTGTCCATCAACAAGAACAGAAGGAGGTAGCTGTTGCGTTCTGGGGTAGCGATTGAAAATTGCTTTTTTGAGGAGGGAAACGTGGAACACAGGATGAATCCGGAGAGAGGAGGGTAATTTCAACCGATAGGAGACTGGCCCGACTCGAGCAATAATTCTGTAAGGACCAATGAATCGAGGGCCCAATTTGGTAGAAGGTTGTTTCAGTCTCACATATTTGGTTGATAGCCAAACTCTGTCCCCCACCACATATGGAGGTATATGGCGTCTTCGTTTGTTGGAAAAAAGTGCATACTTGCCTGCTGACTTCCGTAGTAATAAGCAAATCTTTTTCCAATGTAGCAGAATATTTTTAACCCGCTGATCTGCTGCTGGTACACCAGAAGAAGGCTGAAGTAGGGGAAAAGTCTGAGGCCTCGTACACACGACCGATTTTCTCGTCGTAAAAAACACGTCGTTTTTTTCGACGAGATTCTTGTTAAGCTTGTCGATTTTCTCGTCAAGCTTTCTATGCGTACACACTGTCATTTCCCAATTTCCTCGTGGTTCTCTGCGCTCACGTCCAGCACGTACGACGGCACTATAAAGGGGAAGATCTTTTTTCTTGGCGCCACCCCTTGGGCTGCTTTTGCTGATCTCGTGTTACCGCGTGTGAAGTAAAAGTTTGGGAAGAGACGATTCGCGCTTTTCAGTCTTCGTGCTTTCAGTTCGTTTTAGCGTGACGAATGTGCTATTTCCATTACGAAGGCTTGTTTTACCAGAAGATGCGCTCCCGTCTCATACTTGATTCTGAGCATGCGCGCTTTTGGAAGAGTCGTAAAAGCATACACACGAACCATTTTCTCGTCACAAAACAGGCCGACGAGAAACACGACGAGGAAATCTGGACTCCTGACGAGAAAATAGAGAGCAGGTTCTCTATTTTCTCGTCGAGATTCTCGTCAAGTTTCTCGTCGTAAAACCATACACACGAACGTTTTTCTAGACAAAAAAACTCTCGCGGCACTTTTCTTGACTGTTTACGATGAGAAAATCGGTCGTGTGTACGAGGCCTCAGGGTGATAGCCTAGGGCTGCGTAGAATGGTGTGGTATGAAGAGCACTGTGCCAACGGGAATTAATGGCGAACTCAGCTAAAGGCAAATACTCAGACCAGTTGGAGTGTAAGGCATTGACATAATGTCGAAGATAGGTTTCTAGGGTCTGGTTCATGCGTTCGGTTTGACCATCTGTTTGAGGGTGATGTGAGGTAGAGAGTGAAAGCGTTACTCCCAGTTTCTTGCAGAACGCTCTCCAGAATCGGGAAACAAACTGGGATCCGTGGTCTGAGACGACATTGGTAGGTATGCCATGATATCTCACAATATGGGAAAGGAAGAGAGTAGACAGTGCTTCCGCTGTAGGTAATCCCGGGAGCGGCACAAAATGAGACATTTTTGAAAAGCGATCCACTATGACCCATATAGCAGTCATGCCCTCGGACTTGGGTAAGTCTGTAATGAAGTCCATAGTCAAATGGGTCCAAGGCTGACGAGGTGCTGAAAGTGGTTTTAACAGTCCAGTAGGCAATGTACGGGGTACTTTATTAGCAGCACAAGTTGGACAGGCAGCCACATAGTCAGTAACATCCCTTTTCATATGAGGCCACCAGACATGGCGCTGCAAGGTCTTAAGAGTGATGGTGACACCAGGATGACCAGATAAAACACCATCATGTGCCCAGAGGAGTACAGGTTTTCTGAGGCTAGGGGCTACGAACAGGCGACCTGGTGGTATCTTCAAGCCTTGGGGAACACAATTCTGGGTTTCTTGTAACTGTTGGGAAAGAGCCGTAGAGATCTGTGCGACAATTTTGTGAGGTGGGATTATATACTGCTCGGTAGGTTGGTCTTCTTCAGAGGTAGCAAACTGTCTGGAAAGAGCATCGGCTTTCTTGTTTTTATGCCCAGGAACATAAGAAAGAACAAAATTAAAACGGGAGAAAACAGAGCCCATCGAGCCTGACGTGAGTTCAAACGTCTTGCAGTCTGAAGGTACAGTAGGTTTTTATGGTCAGTGAGGATAGAAAAAGGTTTGGGAGCCCCTTCCAGAAGATGTCGCCATTCAGACAATGCCAATTTGATGGCCAGTAGTTCTCGATTCCCAACATCGTAATTCATCTCCGCTGGAGAAAACTTTCTAGAAAAAAATGCTACTGGATGGATTCTACCGGACTTAGGCTGTCTCTGGGAGAGCACGGCACCTGCTCCTACCTCAGAGGCATCAACCTCAACTATGTACTGGAGATCGGGATTTGGATGCTGAAGAATTGGAGCTTTGCTGAACATGTCTTTTAATTGCTGGAAAGCCGATTCTGCTTCTGAGGACCATACCTTGCAATTTGTACCTTTCTTAGTCATAGCAGTAAGGGGGGCCGCAATGGAGGCAAAACCTTTGATGAAGCGTCTGTAGTAATTTGCGAACCCTAGAAAGCTTTGGAGCCCTCTTAAAGTGGTCGGTTGGGGCCATTGCAAGACAGCGGAAAGTTTTTGAGGGTCCGTTTGGAAACCGGCAGCACTTATAATGTATCCAAGGAAAGGAATACGGCTTTGATGGAAACTGCATTTCTCAATCTTCGCGTAAAGATGGTTTTCTCTCAGTCTTTGCAATACCTGCTTTACATGCGAGATGTGCTCTAGATGAGTCTTGGAAAAGATTAAAATGTCGTCCAAGTAGATGATCACAAAACTGTTGCTGAAATCATGAAAAATTTCATTCATGAAACGTTGGAAGACAGCAGGGGCGTTACACAACCCAAATGGCATAACCAGATATTCAAAATGTCCATTACGAGTGTTGAATGCTGTCTTCCACTCGTCCCCGTCTTTAATTCGAATTAGATTATAAGCCCCTCGTAGGTCTAGCTTGGAGAAGATAACAGCCCCCTTAAGTATATCAAACAGTTCAAGAATGAGAGGCAAAGGGTAGGAGTCTTTTACAGTGATTTGATTTAACCCTCGATAGTCTATGCATGGTCGAAGACCCCCATCTTTTTTTTCAACAAAGAAAAAACCTGCCCCTACTGGAGAAGAAGAGGGTCGGATAAAACCTCTTTCCAAGTTGTCTTTTACGTATTCCTCCATGGATTTTTGTTCAGGCAAAGACAGGGGATAGGTCCTTCCTTTGGGAAGAGGTGCTCCAGGAATCAATTTAATTGCACAGTCAAAAGAACGATGTGGAGGTAAAACCTCTGCCTTTTGCTTGCAAAATACGTCTGCAAACGCATGGTATTCATGAGGCAAGGTAGGTGGGACGGCCACGGAAGCCAACATACAAGCAGGAAGTCTTTTGGGTTGAGACAAACAGTTTGAATGACAGAACGACCCCCAAGAGGTTAGTTCTCCATTTTCCCAATCAAAAGAAGGGTTATGTTGTTGTAACCATGGGTAACCAAGGATAACAGGCAGAAGTGGAGAATCAATAAGAGACAAGACAACTTCCTCTTTGTGGAGTACGCCTACCTGAAGGGTGATTGTCATAGTCTCAAATTTTACAATGCCATCTCCCAAGGGTTGTCCATTCACGGTGGTAATGTTCAGGGGTCTAGATTTTGGAACAAATGGGATATTATTTTTTTTAGCAAAAGTGTAGTCCAAGAATATGCCAGCAGCTCCAGAATCCACAAAAGCCTCACAGGAGACAAGTTTAGAGGGTAAATGGATAATTGCAGGAATGGTAATCTTGGTCTTGGAGGATATACCTGTAAGGTCTAAGCCAGCTCCTCCAACACTGGTTAGACCCTGCCTTTTACTGGACGGGAAGGGCAGACAGATAATAAATGTCCTTTAAGTCCACAGTATAGGCATAGGCCCAATGCACGCCTCCTTTGTTTCTCAGATTCAGTTAGGTGGAGACGGCTTACATCCATGGGTTCCACAGGTGTCTGGGGTTCAACTGAGATTTCAGGTTCTGGCTGAGGTGGTGCTTGGAAGTTAGGGGCCAAACGGTAGACTGGCCGAGGAAACTTGCGAGTTCTAAGTCTCTCTTGGCACCTTTCATGATACCGGACATCCAGACGAACACAGAGCTCTATGAATTTCTCTAGGTCTTCTGGGGAATCCTTATAGACTAATTCGTCTTTGATGCGATCTGCAAGACCTTTTCGGAAGGCTGCACGTAATGCCCTTGAGTCCCAAGTAGTCTCAGCAGCAAGGGTACGAAACTCAATAGCATATTGTGCCACAGACCTGGTGCCTTGTTGCATGTCCAAGAGTGAGTACTCAGCTGCAGAAGCTCTATCTGGCTTGTCAAATACAGTCTGGAGAGAAGCCAGAAATTTGTCAGCGTCTTGCAGCACAGGATCATTGCGTTCCAGATAAGGAGAGACCCAGGCCAGGGCCTTCCCCTTTAACAAGGAAATTACAAAAGTCACTTTGGCAGAAGAAGTGCTAAAGGTCCCAGGGTTGTTGCGGAAATGCAAACGGCAAACATTTAAAAAGCCTCTGCAGTCCTCAGTATCACCACCAAATTTGTCAGGCATAGGAAGTTTGGGTGGTACAGAAGAGGTGGGTTGGATCGTAGCAGGAGTAGGATCCAGAGTCTGGACCGTTGCAGAGGAAGCAGGCAAACAAGATTCAAGCATAGTACAAAGTTCATCTAACTTGGCGTCCAGGGAAGAAAGATGCTGTTCATGAGCTCCAATCAATTGTCCCTGACGTGAAATCGCCTTAACAATCTCAGCAGGGTCCACTGTCATTGTGGCCCGTTTGTAATGTAAGGTACCTGTGATAGGTAGTGTCCGAAGTGGAACTTGTGTGCTGAGGATTCAGGCGAAAACGTAGTCAGGCAGATTAGGTTGGCAACAGATCAGGCAAAATGGTACACGATCGAAATCCAGAGAGTGGTCAGGCAGGCAAAGGTCATACACGAGCTGGCAGTGAAGTACAAAATCAGCAGGCTGGAGAGTAGTCAGGAATTCAGGCAGAAGTTCAACACGAATATCAGGATCAAAAAGCAGTCACAACACCCAGGGAGCTATTCCACACAAACAGGCGCTGAGAGATAGCATCACTTCCTTTTTAAGGGCTGCTTTGATTGAAAATTGTCCACAGCTGGCAGTAGGTGGGGCTAGTGAGTCCAAGGTAATGTTTAATACTGAGAGGACATTTCCAAAAGTCTAGATCTGCTCAGTAGCGCAACAGGTAAGGCTGCAGCTTTGGGACCAGGAAGATCCCGGTTCAAATACACCCAGGTACATGACAGGTGAAGATACTTTTTCTTCCAGCGATGCCAGAACACATTGGCTAGATGCTGCACCTGCTTCCATTGATGCCTGTAACGGTGTGACCGCAGCTTCTGTTTTGTACTTACAGAAGTGTGGAGTGAGGTGTTCACAGTTCTTATTTTCTTATCATCTTCAGGGTTTACTAGCCCATAGGTGGTGTCAATAGGGAGTAAGTAAGAGTCCTCACGCAGAAACCTTGGAGGTGACAGCCATAAGCTGTCCTGAAGAGCGGCAGGTGACACGGCTCTGGTCCCACAGTCAGCTGGGTTGAGTCCAGTGGGAACGTGATGCCATTGACTTGGTAGAGAGAATCTCTTGATACGTTCAACCCTGTTGCTGACGTACACATAAAATTGTTTTGTTTGGTTGTTTATGTAACCAAGTACTACCTTACTGTCTGTATAGAAGGTGAAAGATTCAAATGTAGTGTCCATTTCACTTCGTATGACCTCTGCAATTTCTACTGCTAGCACGGCTGCACAAAGTTCAAGTCTTGGTATGGTATGTGCAGGCTTGGGAGTGAGTTTTGCCTTGCCTAGGACAAAACTACAGTGTGATTCTCCATTCAGTTCAGAGGTCTTCAAATAGGCTACTGCAGCAATAGCTTCAACTGATGCATCAGAGAAAATATGAATCTCTCTCCGGTTAGCAGTTGAAATGGAACCTGGAACATAGCAACGGGGAATCTGAAGTTTTTCTAGTGACTTCAAAGAATATCTCCACCTTTCCCACTTGTGTTGATTCTCACTAGGCAAGGGAGTATCCCAGTCTATGTTCTCAGTAGGCAACTGTCTTAGTAAAATCTTACCTTGAATGGTAACTGGAGCAAGGAAACCCAGTGGGTCATAGATGCTATTCACCACGGACAGGACTCCTCTCTTAGTGAAGGGTTTGTCACAAGTTGACACTTGGAAGGTGAATTTGTCTTGCTTGATGTTCCACAACAAACCCAGACTTTGCTGTACAGGAGGCACATCTGTACCTAAGTCAAAGTTTTTTAGACTAGTGGCATAGTCCTCAGAGTGAAAGGCATTCATAAGTTCCTGGCTGTTGGATATAATCTTGTGCAGTCTAAGGTTTGCTACAGACAGCATCTCCTTTGTTCTGGTGAGAAGATCAATTGCTTCTTTAGCAGTTGGAAAGGACTTAAGTGCGTCGTCAACGTAGAAGTTTCTTTCAACAAATTGACGGGCATCAGATCCATATTCAACTTCTCCAGTCTGAGCTGTTCTCCTTAGCCCATAAGTTGCCACTGCTGGGGAAGGACTGTTACCGAAGACATGTACCTTCATGCGATAATCTATAACTTCCTTGTTGAGGTCATTGTCCTTGTGCCATAGAAACCTGAGGTAGTTTCTGTTGGCTTCTCTGACGATGAAGCAGTGAAACATCTGTTGAATGTCGGCCATTACTGCTACAGGCTCTTGTCTGAAACGAATCAAGACTCCTATTAGACTGTTGTTCAAGTTGGGTCCAGTAAGGAGCATGTTGTTAAGAGAAACACCTTCGTGCTGAGCACTGGAATCAAAGACAACTCTGATTTGGTCTGGTTTGCGTGGGTGATACACGCCAAAGGATGGAAGGTACCAGCATTCTTCTCCCTCCTTTAGTGGGGGAGCAGGCTCTGCATGATCTCTGTCAAATACATTTTGCATAAAGTCCACTATGTGCTTTTGCATCTCTGGTTTCCTGCTTAAGTTTCGCTTTAAGGAGGAGAATCTACTGATGGCCTGCTGTAAGTTGTTGGGCAATCTCTCTCTTGGGAGACAAAAGGGTAAGGGTGCTACCCAGTTATTGGAGTCATCTTGAAAGAACTCATTGTCCATTACCTTGATGAATTCTTTGTCTTCCATTGAAGGAGCCAGTATGTCATCTTCACTGGTTGCATTAAACACTGTAGAGCCGAAGTCGCCATCATGGCAGGAGAAAGGGTTTGTGTCACCTGAGATACCATGTTGCCATTCGTGGCTGGCTATCTTCTCTTTCACCCAGTAGTGATGTGGGCATGGCTCAAAGTAAGTGTTTCGGCCATTTGGCAGAACATTTGTCTTGAATGACGAAATGTTGGTAGGTCTTTTCATTTTGCCTATGCAGACATTGCCTATGATGACCCACCCTAGATCCGTGCGCTGGGCAAATGGGGTATCTGGGGGTCCACTGACTTGTCTGTGTACCTTGTGAACTCTTAGAATGTCTCTTCCTAACAGAAGAAGGATCTGAGCATCTTTGTCAAGCGGTGGTATCTCATTTGCTATTACCTTGAGGTGAGGGTGATGGAAAGCAGCAGCTGGAGTAGGGATTTCTTCCCTGTTAGCAGGTATCTGATTGCACTCAACAAGTGTAGGTAAGGGTAATTGCAAGTTACCTTTGAGAGAAGATACCATGAGTCCATGAGCCCTTCTTCCAGAAACCTCTATAGTTCCACTACAGGTACCCAAGGTGTAAAGATGAGCTTCGCCTTTTATTTCAAATAGATTGAACAATTCCGATTTTGCAAGTGATCGATTGCTCTGATCGTCTAAGATAGCATATGCCTTTAGAGACTTTTCTGGTTGATCCTTGTGGTATATGTTCACCAAGCATATCTTAGCACAGGACTTACCACAGCGGTCTTCTCCACAAACTTCAGTGCAGGATGAAGAAATGATGGTAGAATTAGGCACTTGGTCTGTATTCTCCCCGCCATGCGTTAACCTGGGAGGAGTGTTGGCAGGTTGTGCAGAGCTGGGCTCAAGAGGATGGAGGGCTTGCACATGTTCTTCAGAGCCACACTCTATGCACTTGATGGACACATTACAGTCCCTTGCAAAATGTTCTGTAGAAGCACAGCACCTGAAACATACCCTAAATGTCTTTAAAAGCTCCTTGCGCTCTTCCAGAGGCTTTTTCCTAAAGCCGATACATTTATTGAGGGGGTGTGGCTTCTTGTGTATGGGACACTCTCTGTTAGGGTTTTCAATCTTCCTACTCTGTTTGTTCGTGGCCAGAACTGTGGTAGGAGTGGGAAGGATGTCAGTCTTTTTCACGGACACTGGGCCTCTATGGTTTCTATAGTTGCCCTGAAGACTGGTACTCTTAGGAAAGGGTGAGAAGAGGCTGTACTCTTGGATCGTTCTTGGTCTCTGCAATTTTCCTGATGAATTCACAGAAGAAAGAGAATGGAGGGAAGGAAACCTTGTTCTCTCTTTTGTATGATGACCCTAGTGCAGTCCATTTCTCTTGCAAACCATACGGGAGCTTGGAGACAATTGGGTTTACCCCTCTTGGAGTGTCAAGGTAACTGAGTCCAGGTAGTTTTGGGTCTGTATTGGCTAGCTGAAGCTCAAGAAGAAGGTGACTCAGTCTCTGGAACTCCTTGTTGTCCTTACCGGATATCTTTGGGAAAGTTTCCAGACGCATGAACAAAGCATTTTCTATAGCTTCTGGACTGCCATAACTTTGCTCTAGTCGCTCCCATGCAGCTGTGAGGCCTACAGTAGGATTGTCCATGAAAACCGATCTTAATGGCTTAACACGTGCAGCAGATAGAGGACCAAGCCATTTGATCAGCAGATTCAATTCTTGATCAGCTGTAATGCCAATATTGCTGATTGTAGTTCTGAAGGCACATTTCCAACTTCTGTAGTTCTCAGGTTGGTCATCAAAACTTGTAAGACCAGTCTTTGTGAGCTCTCTGCGAAGCATGTACCTCACAAACTCTTCTGTCTCAGTTGTCTCCGCCTTTATGTGAGATGCTGTTGGCTGTATGGTGCTGATTGCGTTATCTTTGACATTGTTGTTAAAGGACACAGGGAAATATGGTGCAGCAGATGCATCCAGGTGAGTTGCTTGCTTGAAGTCAGTTGTTCCAATGGTACGTTGATTCAAGGCTGTACCGATGACTGGAGATTGAGGACTTGCCTGAAGCTTGCGCTGATGCTCTGTGACGTATGAAGGCAGGCAAGGTAGACAGGTAGGAAATGCAGTGGAGTGATTTTGAGTACAGGAAGTTGCTGGAACCTCTTTAACTTGAAGCTGTGAAGGAGTCTCTATGTAGTCGGGAGCATTGGAGACAATGGAGTATGCACTGCAGTGGCTTAGGACATAGTCTTTAGTGCGTTTGAGGGGGTCTTCCATATCTGCTATGTTTAGGTTAATGCTGTCTTTCTCACTTGCACCTTCATCTGCACTGATAGCTTGCTGTAGGACCCTTAGCTTTGCCATAGCTGCGTCATGTTTACACTGTTCATTTAAGGTTTCCATTGTTGCTCTTTGACGTGCTGACTGAGCTTCCGACTCTGCTCTCTGAGCTTCCAACTCTGCTCTTTGACGTGCTGACTGCGCTTCCGACTCTGCTCTTTGACGTGCTGACTGCGCTTCCAACTCTGCCCCATGAGCTTCCAACTCTGCTCTTTTTTCTGCATATGCCACCTGCACTTTGCTGGCTTCCACTTCAGCGCGGGCATTAATAAGTCGCTCACTGAGTGTTGAGTATCTTGAACTATGGGATCTTGATGAGTTTTTAGAACGTCTGGTGGAAACAGATCTGTGAGATGCAGTGCCCTGTAACAGCTTTATTTTTGCTTCTGCCTTTAATCTGGTTTGCTGGATAAAACTGTCTCTTTCAATATTGAGAGCATTGGAAAGTAAAAGGGTAATACTGCGCTGGAAATAATGTGAAACGAAGCTGCCAACACTGCTGGTACAAAAAGCTAGCGATAATCGAAAATTAAAAGTGTAGCGCTATCTAAATAAATATGTACAAATGTGAAAATATACACAAAAAAACTGAATATGATAATATAGTGATAAACACGTGTATCACCCAAAATAACGTGCTGGGTGACTCCAGTGATAAAGTCCTCAAATTATATTAACACAATTATGCAAATATATGCAAATTAATGTCCATTATAGGCAAATGAATGTCCATTAGAAATGGAATCCATAAAACGAAGGTGATGAAGATCAGTCCAGAGAGAACGTGATGAGTCAAAACGTGAAATTGTAATCAACAGTCTTCTGTGTGTGAGAGAAAGTAGCCACCACCAAAGTGAATAGAGGAAGGCTTACCAGAAGTTATGGATTTGGCGGGGCATAAGCCACCCAAATCAAATAAACTTGAAGAGTGTGAACACTCAAACATTAATAAAATAGAGATGTGATGTGAGATCCGCCACCAAGTATATGTTGAGGAGGCTTACCAGAGGTCTCGGATTTGGAGAGGCATACGCCGCCCAAATCTGAGATTGCTTAGGGGGTTAATAGACGCCAATGGAGATGGTCTTGAGTGGAGGGGTAGTCTGGAGTCAAAGGGGTTTAGCACTTCAATCAGACGGGACATCCAATAACACCAAACACCAATTCATGTAGGGACTCGGTATCCAATGCATATGTGTGAAGATAGAAAAGCTCACATAGCATAATTCCGTTTGGAAAGAATTTAATAAAAAAATCATACAATGTAACACTCACATTTTAAGATGGTCTAAAAGCATTGTATGATTTTTTTATTAAATTCTTTCCAAACGGAATTATGCTATGTGAGCTTTTCTATCTTCACACATATGCATTGGATACCGAGTTATTGGATGTCCCGTCTGATTGAAGTGCTAAACCCCTTTGACTCCAGACTACCCCTCCACTCAAGACCATCTCCATTGGCGTCCATTAACCCCCTAAGCAATCTCAGATTTGGGCGGCGTATGCCTCTCCAAATCCGAGACCTCTGGTAAGCCTCCTCAACATATACTTGGTGGCGGATCTCACATCACATCTCTATTTTATTAATGTTTGAGTGTTCACACTCTTCAAGTTTATTTGATTTGGGTGGCTTATGCCCCGCCAAATCCATAACTTCTGGTAAGCCTTCCTCTATTCACTTTGGTGGTGGCTACTTTCTCTCACACACAGAAGACTGTTGATTACAATTTCACGTTTTGACTCATCACGTTCTCTCTGGACTGATCTTCATCACCTTCGTTTTATGGATTCCATTTCTAATGGACATTCATTTGCCTATAATGGACATTAATTTGCATATATTTGCATAATTGTGTTAATATAATTTGAGGACTTTATCACTGGAGTCACCCAGCACGTTATTTTGGGTGATACACGTGTTTATCACTATATTATCATATTCAGTTTTTTGTGTATATTTTCACATTTGTACATATTTATTTAGATAGCGCTACACTTTTAATTTTCAATATTGAGAGCATTGACGCGCTTTAATTGCATCATCGCACTTTCTGACTTCATGTTTTGTAAGACATTAGTGAATTTGATGCTGGTAAGCTGATAAAGCTCATATGAGGCAGAAAGTTGTTTAATGGCGCCCTCTAGTGTCAGTAGTTCACGTTCAACAGACACTGTATTGGCTTCAGCAAGGATTTTCTCCCAGACTAATTCCAAGCTATTTGACAATTCAGTCCGTGAAGCTTCATAATTCTCCATTAATTTCCAAGTGGGTTTAACTGAGCGTTTGGGTAACTACGTTTCTTCAGGAACTTGTGGGGAGGTAGATGCAAGTTCACATGCAGAAGCTTGGTCACTCATGATAGCAGACTGACTGTGAAAGCAGGCAGGATCTGTGTGCTGAAATATGACACTGTGCAGATTGTCTCAGGCTATAAGGCTGCCATGTGCTGCTCTGTCCCTTCTGTCTTGCTATGAGGGCAGTAAATCTTGTCTGTTTCAGTACTGACATGCAGAAATCTTGTAATTAGGCTGTGAAACTCAGTTTTTCTACTGTTCTTTCTCAACTACAAAGCGATAAAGTTCATCTCCAGGTTTAAGTAGGCCTTACTCAAGCTGGTTTGATATTCATCCCTTGCATCGATACAGGCAGTTTAACTCAATGAATAAACTCACAGTTAGGACGACAGATGATGAATCCTTTCGAATGTTCCGTTTAATAATGGATATTCATAGGTAGAAAAACGTTGCAGTTGTAAGCCACATGTAAGATGTTTAGCATTGAAGAAATACAGGAGTAATGACCAGAATCAGGAAGTGGAGGAGATATATAAAGAACTACGGTGAGAGAGAGAGTTCAGCTAGAAAGAAGGGGACAGATCTTAAAGACACAGAGCAAGAATAATCACATAGTGTAACACAACACTCTGTTTTCATTTAAGTGAATGTAAGCTATTACAGGGTCAGCTGACTTTGCAGTATATGAGCGGCGTTTTTTTGCATTGGATTTTGGTTTTAAGAAAAACTTCACTTTACACTGAATTTTGATAGATTGTAAGACTAACAGAGTTTTTGTACAATGATGTGTTTTTATGTTTAAATATTTGGGAGTTTCCCAGAGGGCAATTCATTTTTTTGGAACTTGTACTGTATAGCCATCTTTTGGCAGGAGTTTGTATTTTGAGTCCCAACTTATGGTCTGACTTCCAGGGAATGTGGGTCAGGGGGGATTCCCTCCCATTTGCAAAGGGGGGTTTATTCCATCATTTCCTTGACAAGGTTTTAAATGGTTGAAATATATATGATGTGTAGCCATGGATTTTTTTTGAAGTCTTGATAGACAAGGCGATTAGGGCTAGGGCCCCCCTCCCCCTCCCTCTTCCTGAACAATTGATATGTAAATAAACCAGTTTTTTTTTTTTAAGTAGCTGAGCATAACCGGAAGTTTCTTTTCAGCATTTATATATCAGCAGAAAGTTGGTGGGAGGAGCTTGGGGTTGTCTGAAAGGTGAGCAATGAGATTTGTGTTTGGAAGGAAAATAGAAAAACATTTTTGCATTTAAAAGTGTTTTATATTTTGTTCCAGTTTTGTGAAGTTTTGTACTGTAATACAGTTTTGGGTAGAAAGCAAAACAGGGGGGGCATCACCATTGTTTTATCATCTAGATACAGAGAGAAGCCACATTGTTCTGCAGGTGGTAAACTGGGGTAAGTGTTCTGTGAGGTTTAGTCTGACAACGCAGTGTATGGGTGTATAGCGGAAAATGCTTGTGTATGCATGCACTGTGAGGGGTAGAGGCCTATATCGGGGGTTGATCTGTGGTTGTTTCTGTAGTTCCAAAAGTGTTGGGACAACAAGCCATAGAGTTGACGCCTCGGTTAGGGTTTCTAGTTGGAGGACTTGACCATATAGTGGTTGTAGTTCTTCAATTCACTGTATAAGAAGACACCGGGCGGTGATCTCCGAAAATGGGTGCAACGGTTTAACCTGGACGCAGGTTTAAGACGATAAGCCGATTCGAATCGCCATGGACACAAGGAGGTCTGTGCAAAGGGAAGGAATGGAGGCTTCCCATAGTCAGACGGTCACACAGTGCACGAAGCCTAGTTTTGGGGCAAAGGCCTTTGAACCCCAAAAAGATTAACATAGGTGGTCCAAGGATACTATTTTCGGTATCCCTCTGGAATGGATGTAGTTCAGCTGCGGCTTCAGAAATCTGTAATGATGAGGAATGGTGGCTCATGCCCGTTTGTTTGAACTTTGTATGGCTGGTCCATGAAGGTTCTCAAGCTGCTCTCATGTTTGTCCCATTGTATTTTTTTCTATTGCTGAAAGAGTGAAGGGAGAATTCTGGCTGTTTTTGTTTTTTTCATTTGTGGTTTTGGAAACTGGGAAGTATTTCCCCCACGTTTGTGTCGGAATGTTTGTATGTAGTAACGTGAATATGTTCGAACTTACCGCGGCGATCCTCCGATGCGTCGCGGCTGTTGTATGTTTGTAGGAACGGGAAAAGTAAGGGTTACAGAGGGTTTTGTTTGAATCGGTTTTGAAAGAATGTCATTGACAATTTACCTATGTACAGGAATGTCATTATTACTTTACCATTCTTTGCAGGTTAAATATGAAGGATAGAGTAATGATTTTGCTTATAAGTATTTTTCAGGTCCAAGGAGTTTGTACACAGAGAACAGGTGTATGTAGACAGCTGTACATATGGATAAATATGAGTCTAACGGAGGTAAAAGTATCATAGGCTATTTCATTGTTTCTTTTTTCCTGCACCACGCATTTCTTCCTTCAGTCTGTAATGAGGAAGAAAAGGGGGGAGAAGTGATAAATGTAAGAGTGACAGTTTTTTTTTTTTTTTGTCAAACGAATAATGTTAACCTCTGTAATTCTAACCAAGTTTGTGCCAAGACTGTCTTTCTTTAAAAGAATTTGAATCGGGAAGCAGCAGTCTGGTGAAGTAGGTTCCCATCCCAGAGGCTAAGAACCTTTTGTCAATGGTTCCAGGTATTGTAAGCCACGCACAGGTTATGCAGTGACCACAGTCCCGATGTCTGGGTTATTGTCATATGAGGGTTGTTTGGAGGTCAATCAAAACCATAGTCGTACTTTCCTCATTAGCTGTCACTTATATTCTCGGCTGATGGGGTGGGTGCGATCGTTGTGACATTAACTCCAAAATGTCCACCACAGGGTTCACGAGTCCCTCCTGGACCCTGACTTAATAATCAGTTTACATTCTTTCCAACCAGGTGACTGGGTCGTTGTAAAGAAGCTTGAGGGATGAGACCACGCCAGCCACTGCAAGAAGCGGCTCAACCACACCAAAGAATGAGGAGTATCTTTGTTTATTTATATTTTTGTTGTTTAGTAAATTTTAGCGAGGGTAACGATGAAGCATCCCAAGTTATTATTTAAAGTGTATGTCCTGACTAGCTCAGAAAGCGAACAGGACCGATGGTCTGTTCTGAGTCTTCACCGAGTTTTAGTCCCCAGCGATGACAGAGGTACATGCTATTTATGATGTTATTATGGGTATGAGGAGTTTTGACAAACTAGTGAAGACTCCAGACAGACACTTGTCAATGGAATCTAACGATGCATTTTTAGAGGGTAAAATTGGTTTTAGTTTTAATGGCTCTGTCTCTTGTCGGTTTGGGTATCTAGGCAGCCCACAAGTGTGTTTGAACTTTAGTTTGGTGTTTCTGTGGATCTGCAGCTTATAAAGGTAATTCCCCCAAAGCAAGAGGTTCATGCGTGATGGTGAAGCTGTCCCAACATCTTAGGTCGCGGCCGATCGCGAGGATCTGATGGCGCGAGAAATTAAGAATGGCAGGGACAGCTAGAAGGGATTTGTTCACCAACCCCGACCAGGTCTGGGCATGGTGTCCTGCATGTGGGGGGGGCTCGGGCTTGGGATACGATTGAACAATTCTCATCCGTTAAGGATAGGGTTCTTCATGTAATTGTTGAAGCCAGAGCTGTAGCTAAGTGAAGGTTGGGAGTCTATTTTAAGGGTCTGGAAATCTTTGGGGATCTAATTTTTATTTTACAGCGGATCGTGGTTAAAGGAAGTGGGAATATATATACTCATGTTGTTTTTATTTCTATTCTTACTATGTCGTGACGAGGTGCGCCTGTTGCCTGATTGGACGCGTGACCAGAGTTTCCTTGATGAGACGCCCCGAAGCCGAACCCACATACAAGACACAGAGGATCACAGACCGATCGGCGATTACTACAGCTCACCATGTCGTGTCCTCCTTTATAAGTCATGCCCCTGAAGAGTAGAGTCTACATGTCAAGCCGTGTTTTCCTTTTTATGGACAAAGGACTGATTCATTTCCGGGTGTAAGAAGCAGATCAACTTTCATCGAGGGACACATGGGGTGCATATGACAAAAAAGGGAGGACTGTTGTGGAAAAATGTATTAATGTATGTTGTCAGATGTCCCCCCAATGTCAGTTTTGCTGTAGTGCGCTCATCTGAGCGTATTTGCACATACAGAAGTTGGTGGAAGATCGGTGGCGGGAAAATCTTCCTATGGAAACAGCGATGTTTGCTCCATTTAGAGATGTTGTTTTGTGCCCCGTTGGGGGACTGGCCACCTCCTGGCGGGGGGCGTTGAATGACTCCGAGCGCACAGATCTGTGTCCACAAGAACAGTAGCATAACTATAAAACAATTGTGGTCCATTGAGGCATAATTGTCATGTAGTTTCCGTCATTGGTAGCAGTGAGTTGGTTTGCACACGGCTCTGTTCAAAGCCATGCTTTCTACTGTTCCTTTGTCTCACAGAAAGCATGACCCCTGTACACAGCCGTTTGCACACGTCACTGCTGGGATTATATTTGAATTTAAACATGTCTGTGATTGGTTCTTTTGAAAATATACAAAATGTCTGAATGGCTGTTCTGTGAAGCCACACCTTCTTTTGTTACTCATGTTTACTATGAATAAAGAGAGCTGGCTATCCCAGGGACACTCTGCTCTGAGATGACTTGACTATAAGACCTGTGTTGGTGGTTTCCTTGATTGAATGATGGAATGAACGGTGAGTGGAACTTAGCAAACTTAACCTAAAGATAGCATTATTGCAAAGAGATGAAATCTGATGTGTGCTTAGATAGCACAGGAATTATAGGCTGTGTGCTCTGTAAACAACAGCCTAGAAATTCCACAACAGGGCTCTGATAGAGGACACAAGTGTGGAGGGGACTCTGATGGAGGACACAAGTGTGGAGGGGTTCTGATGGAGGACAAAAGTGTAGAGGGGACTCTGATAGAGGACACAAGTGTGGAGGGGCTCTGATAGAGGACACAAGTGTGGAGGGGCTCTGATGGAGGGCACAAGTGTGGAGGGGACTCTGATGGAGGACACAAGTGTGGAGGGGCTCTGATGGAGGACACAAGTGTGGAGGGGCTCTGATGGAGGACACAAATGTGGAGGGGCTCTGATGGAGGACAAAAGTGTGGAGGGGACTCTGATGGGGGACACACGTGTGGAGGGGACTCTGATGGGGAAACACAAGTGTGGAGGGGACTCTGATGGGGGACACAAGTGTGGAGGGGACTCACAAGTTGGAGGACACAAGTGTGGAGGGTACTCTGATGAGGACACAAGTGTGGAGGGGACTCACAAGTTGGAGGACACAAGTGTGGAGGGTACTCTGATGGGGACACAAGTGTGAAGGGGACTCTGATGGAGACACAAGTGTGGAGGGGCTCTGATGGGGACACAAGTGTGGAGTGGCTCTGATGGAGAACACAAGTGTGGAGGGGCTCTGATGGAGGACACAAGTGTGTAGGGGCTCTGATGGAGGACACAAAAGTGGAGGGGCTCTGATGGAGGACACAAGTGTGGAGGGGCTCTAATGGAGGATACAAGTGTGGAGGGGACTCTGATAGAGGACACAAGTGTGGAGGGGCTCTGATGGAGGACACAAGTGTGGAGGTGCTCTGATGGAGGACACAAGTGTGGAGGGGACTCAAATGGAGGACACAAGTGTGAAAGGGGTTCTGATGGAGGACAAAAGTGTAGAGGGGACTCTGATAGAGGACACAAGTGTGGAGGGGCTCTGATAGAGGACACAAGTGTGGAGGGGACTCTGATAGAGGACACAAGTGTAGAGGGGCTCTGATGGAGGGCACAAGTGTGGAGGGGCTCTGATGGAGGGCACAAGTGTGGAGGGGACTCTGATGGAGGACACAAGTGTGGAGGGGACTCTGATGGAGGTGTTGTGGAATTCCTAGGCTGTTTGCAGAGCACACAGCCTATAATTCCTGTGCTATCTAAGCACACATCAGATTTCATCTTTTTGCAATAATGCTATCTTTAGTCTAAGTTTGCTAAAGATCCACTCACCGTTCATTCCCATTCATCCAAGAAAGGCAGCACCACAAAAGCTTATCTTCTCATCAGGCCATTCCAGCATAGACTGTGCAGCCGACGTCTAATCATAGGCTTTTATTAAACTCAAAAGATCTCAAGACAGGAGGTGATTGGTTGCAGCAACCAGTCACCTCCCCCCATGGGCGGGGACATCACAGGGTGTCCCTTCCGCACAGGAGAATGACCATACAAGGACATCCTTTCAAACAGATACAATGTTCATTCAAATTGACTAGCAGTGACATAGACTGCTACCAATGACGGAAACTACATAACAATTATGCCTCAAATGGACCACAATTATTTTATAGTTATGCTACTGTTCCTGTGGACACAGATATGTGCGCTCGGAGTCATTCAACCCCCACCGCCAGGGGCCGGCCAGTTCCCCCAACGGGGCGCAAAACAACATCTCTAAATGCAGCAAACATCGCTGTTTCCATAGAAAGATTTTCCCGCCACCGATCTTCCACCAACGTCTGTATGTGCAAATACGCTCAGATGAGAGCATTACAGCAAAACTGACACTGGGGGGACATCTGACAACATACATTAATACATTTCCATAAAAATCTCCACAACAGTCCTCCCTTTTTTGTCATATGCACCCCATGTGTCCATCGATGAGAGTTGATCTGCTTCTTACACCTGGAAATGAATCAGTCCTTAGTCCATAAAAAGGAAAACACGGCTTGACATGTAGACTCTACTCTTCAGGGGCATGACTTATAAAGGAGGACACGACATGGTGAGCTGTAGTAATCGCTGATCCGTCTGTGATCCTCTGTGTCTTGTATGTGGGTCCGGTTTCGGGGCGTCTCATCAAGGAAACTCTGGTCACGCGTCAAATCAGGCAACAGGAGCCTCTCGTCACGACATAGAAAGAATAGAAATAAAAACGACATGAGTATATATATTCCCACTTCCTTTAACCACGATCCGCTGTAAAATAAAAATTAGATCCCCAAAGATTCCCAGACCCTTAAAATAGACTCCCAACCTTCACTTAGCTACAGCTCTGGCTTCAACAATTACATGAAGAACCCT
Source organism: Rana muscosa (assembly GCA_029206835.1). Classification (NCBI taxonomy): domain Eukaryota; kingdom Metazoa; phylum Chordata; class Amphibia; order Anura; family Ranidae; genus Rana; species Rana muscosa. Next base: position 234,927,282 of record CM055119.1, read on the forward strand.
ATCCTTAACGGATGAGAATTTTTCAATCGTATCCCAAGCCCGAGCCCCCCCCCCACCTTGTACATGCAGGACCCCATGCCCAGACCTGGTCGGGATTGGTGAACAAATCCCTTCTAGCTGTCCCTGCCATTCTTAATTTCCTGCGCCATCAGATCCTCGCGATCGGCCGCGACCTAAGATGTTGGGACAGCTTCACCATCGCGCATGAACCTCTTGCTTTGGGGGAATTACCTTTATAAGCTGCAGATCCGCATAAACACCAAACTAAAGTTCAAACACACTTGTGGGCTGCCTAGATACCCAAACCGACAAGAGACAGAGCCATTAAAACTAAAACCAATTTTACCCTCTAAAAATGCATCGTTAGATTCCATTGACAAGTGTCTGTCTGGAGTCTTCACTAGTTTGTCAAAACTCCTCATACCCATAATAACATCATAAATGGCATGTACCGCTGTCATCGCTGGGGACTAAAACTCCTCATACCCATAATAACATCATAAATGACATGTACCGCTGTCATCGCTGGGGACTAAAACTTGGTGAAGACTCAGAACAGACCATCGGTCCTGTTCGCTTTCTGAGCTAGTCAGGAAATACACTTTAAATAATAACTTGGGATGCTTTTCACCGTTACCCTCGCTAAAATTTACTAAACAACAAAAATATAAATAAACAAAGATACTCCTCATTCTTTGGTGTGGTTGAGCCGCTTCTTGCAGTGGCTGGCGTGGTCTCATCCCTCAAGCTTCTTTACAACGACCCAGTCACCTGGTTGGAAAGAATTTAAACTGATTATTAAGTCAGGGTCCGGGAGGGACTCGTGAAAACCTTTTGGTGGACATTTTGAAGTTTATGTCACAACGATCGCACCCACCCCATCAGCCGAGAATAGTAGGATTTTTATAACAGCTTACCTGTAAAATCCTTTTCTTGGAGTACACCACGGGACACAGAGCCAATCATTACATAATGGGTTAAGGGTCACCAGCGGTGATTGGACACTGGCACAACCAATGGAAGACAGTTCCCCTCCATATAACCCCTCCCATCAGGGGAGTACCTCAGTTTTGTAGCAAAGCAGTAAGGTTCCCATAAGAAGGGGGGGACCTCTGTGTCCCGTGGTGTACTCCAAGAAAAGGATTTTACAGGTAAGCTGTTATAAAAATCCTACTTTCTTTATCGTACACCACGGGACACAGAGCCAATCATTACATAATGGGACGTCCCAGAGCAATGCTCATATGAAGGGGGGGAGACACAGATCAAACAGGCCGCTTGCGGACAAAAAGCCCTATACTGCTGCCTGCAGCACCTTTCGCCCGAAGGCGGAATCCTCATGTCCTTTCACATCTATTTGATAGAATTTGGAAAATGTATGGACTGAAGACCAAGTTGCAGCTTTACAGATCTGAGTCATCGAAGCCTGGTGATGCACTGCCCATGAAGCACCTATCGCCCTGGTAGAGTGCGCCTTAACAGGAAAAGGAGGAGTCCTGTTCTTTAAACCATAAGCTTGAACAATTACTTGTCTAATCCACCTAGAAATGGTGGATTTTGATGCCGCTTGGCCCTTCTTGGGACCATCTGGCAAAATAAACAAAACATCTGTTTTACGTATCTGAGCGGTTGCTTGCAGATACACCTTTACCGCTCTCACTAGATCTAGAGAGTGTAATAACCTTTCCCCCGCCGTCTGCGGGTTTGGAAAAAAAGAAGGCAGAACAATGTCTTGATTCAAGTGAAAAGCCGACACCACCTTAGGTAGAAAGGCCGGATGGGGTCGTAGTACAATTTTGTCCTTGTGACAATTTAGATAAGGCTCTTTACAAGAAAGAGCTGCTAGTTCTGATACTCTCCTAGCAGAAGCAATAGCAATCAAAAAGGCCAATTTCCTACTTAATATAATTAAAGGAATATGGCGAATAGGTTCAAAAGGTTGCTTTTGCAACACTGACAACACCAAATTCAAATCCCATGGACACAAGGGAGACCTGACTGGAGGATTTATCCTCAGTACCCCCTGAATGAATGTCCGAACTAGGGAATGAGATGCCAATGGTCTCTGAAAGAAGACTGATAGAGCCGATATTTGACCCTTGATGGTGCTAAGGGCTAATTTCATATCCACTCCTAACTGGCAAAACGCCAGAATCCTGCTTATTTCATATTTCTGAGGATTCCAACTTCTGGATTCACACCAGGAAACGTATGCTTTCCAGACTCTATGATAGATGAGTCTGGAGACTGGCTTTCTAGCATTAATGAGCGTAGAAAGAGCCGGACCAGAGACCCCTCTCTTTTTCAAAATGTGGGTCTCAGCAGCCAGGCCGTCAAATTTAGCCTTTGTAAGGAAGGGTGGAATACTGGACCCTGTGACAGCAGGTCGTGTCGAAGTGGGAGCTTCCAGGGCCTTCCTATCGCCATTTTTACGATCTCGGCGTACCAAGGCCTCCTGGGCCAATTTGGAGCCACTAGAATTACTGGTATTCCCTCCTCCTTGATCCTGCGAAGCAGTCTTTGTAGAAGAGGGATCGGAGGGAATGCATAGATCAGTGAGAACTGATTCCATGGAGTTATTAGAGCATCTGTCCCGTAGGCTAGAGGATCTCTCGTTCTGGACACAAAGTTGTCCAATTTCTTGTTGAACCTGGAAGCTAGCAGGTCTACATCCGGGTTTCCCCATCTCAGACATATGGCCTGAAAGATCTCGGGGTGGAGAGACCACTCTCCTGGTAGCAGCTGCTGACGACTCAGGTAGTCCGCTTGCCAGTTTTCTATTCCCGGAATGAAGATTGCAGAAGGCAAGGTATATGCTCTTCTGCCCATGCAAAAAATCCGGTTCACCTCTCTTTGGGCCGCCCGACTGCGAGTGCCTCCTTGGTGATTGATGTAAGCTACTGCTGTAGCACTGTCGGATTGCACCCGAACTGGGTATCCCTGTAACCTGTGTGTCCAGGTTTTGAGGGCTAGATATATTGCCCGGATCTCCAGTATATTGATGGGCAGGATCCCTTGAGTCTTGGCCCAGGTTCCCTGGGTAGAAGCCTCTTCGAATACTGCACCCCAACCTGATAGGCTGGCATCCGTAGATACCACCTTCCAGGCCACTGGGAGGAAGCACTTTCCCTTTCGTAAATTCTTGGCCTCTAGCCACCACTTGAAACTGTGGCGTACTTGTGAGGATTTTCGCATGGCTATATCCAGAGCTTGGCTCTTCCTGTTCCAGGAGGCTAAAATATTGCATTGAAGCCGTCTCGAATGAAACTGGGCGTAAGGGACCGCCTCGAAGGAGGCTACCATTTTCCCCAATAGCCTCATGCAAAGGCGAATAGATGGCCTTTTGCTTGCTTTGACCTTGAGGATCAGGTCTTTCAGAGACTGTATCTTTGGCTCTGGCAGGTATACCCTGTTTTGGGCTGTATCTATGATCATGCCCAGGTACACTATCCTTCTTTGGGCCTGAAGAGAGGATTTTTGTAAGTTTATAATCCATCCCAAATGCTCCAGGTATCCTACTGTAGTGTGCACCGCGTGATCCAATCCCTCCTTTGACTGATCTATTACCAGTAGATCGTCTAGATAGGCTGTTACCGCAATGCCCTGTGTTCTCAGGTTTGCTAACAGAGGAGCTAGCACCTTTGTGAATACTCTGGGCGCGGTGGCTACACCAAATGGCAGGGCCACAAACTGAAAGTGGCGATGTTCTACCGCAAACCTTAGGAATCTTTGGTGAGCGGGGAGGATGGGTATGTGTAAATATGCGTCCTTGATATCTATGGACGCCATGAATTCTCCGCCCTTTAAAGTGGCGACCACGGATCGGATCGTTTCTATTCGAAAATGGCGAACGTTCAGAAACCGATTTAGGGATTTTAGATCCAGGATGGGTCTGACATCTCCATTTGGCTTTGGAATCACAAAGAGGTTTGAGTAAAAACCTGAACCTTGCTCTTTCTGGGGTACCTCTGTAACCACCCCTTGAGCCATTAAGTGATTCAAACCCTTGAGGAAGGATCCTCTTTTTTGTGGGTCCTTGGAGAGTCTTGAACCTCGGAATTGAGAAGATGGAACCTCTCGAAATTCCAGTTTGTACCCTGAGGATATTGTGGATACCACCCATTTGTCCTGGGTTTCTGTCCGCCAAGTCGCTGAGAACTGACGAAGCCTTCCCCCCACTCGGCCGAGCGGGGGCGCCCCTTCACTGAGAGGTTTTGGGGGCTTGCTTATTAGCTCTTGCACCCCACGGCTTCTTGTTCTTCTGAGCCTGTCCCTTGGCTTTTGTGGGCGGTTGAAAAGGCCGTCGCCACTGGCTGGAGTCCGATTTCCCGGGAGCTGGGGAGAGAGAGCGTTTAAAACAAGGCCTTTTGTTTTTCTTTCTCTCAGGTAAAAGTGTCGTTTTACCACTTGATATCTTCTGTATATATTTTTCTAAATCTTCCCCAAATAGGCGTTCGCCATGGAACGGGAAACTTGCCAACAGCCTTTTGCATGGGGCTTCCGCTGACCAATGCTTAAGCCAAAGTTCCCTGCGCATGTGTACCAACTGGAGTGTAAGGCGTGATGCCTGTATGATAGAATCTCTCATGGCATCCACTGTGAAGCATAAGGCTTTAGGCAAATTCTCCCAATTTTTAGCCTGCTCTGAAGGCAGCTCCTTCAGCCCCTGCTTTACCTGTTGGCTGATGACCTGACACATACCGACTGCTGCTACTGCAGGTTGGGTAATTGAGCCGGCCAAAAGGAAGGAGGATTTCAGTAGGGATTCCAACTTCTTCTCAGAAGGATCTTTAAACACTTGTACATTGTCCACCGGACTTGTCAGGTTCTTATTTACACAAGAAATAGCCGCATCTACCGAAGGCAGGCTCCATTTCTTTAAAAAAATTTCCTCCATATGATAAAGAATGTTAAACTTTTTTGGAGGTGAGAAACGCTTATCTGGATGTTGCCAGTCTGCGTACATTAAATCCTCTAGTAACAGATGAACCGGGAAGGAGCATGCACCTTGCAGGGATCTTAATGACCCTAGGGAGGAGACAGATGATTCCGTTACCTCCGAAGAGGCTAACTTAAATGCAGATCGCACTGTTCCTGCATAACATTGTACCTGTGACTTCAAAATCTGGGATACAGAGAAAGGCTCATCCGATATCCCTGATCCATCTGACTCCTCATCCTCTGCAGATGTAGCCTCCTCCTTATCCTCCTCCTCCTCCTCAGGTACTTCTGAAGGGAGGTTCAATACTGGAGGAGATCTGCTTCGCTTATTGTCTTTTTTAGAGGACTTAGCGATCAAGATAGCAAGTTTCTCCTCCAGATTATTTAGGACTGCTGACAAGGTGTCCTCAGTGACATATGCAGGCCCAGGCTTCACTGGGGAAGCCGCCATACCTGACAGAGGTAATGGCTCATCCTGTACAGGTGCATTTGGCAACACAGGAGAGGAAGGTACCGAGTCAGCACAGCTAGAGCCTCCTGTCTCAGGCAGCGGTGCTCTTTTATCTCTTTTTGTCCGCATTACTTCCCCTGGAAGGCTTACTGTTTAGACAAAATACAAGGTACCTAAATGCATTCACTACCGTGCTTAGTTTAGCAACTTACATAAAGTATGCAACTTTTAACACACAGCTATGCATAACATGGATGTCTTCTAGGAAGTACCCAGTCCAACACATGGAGTCTTACGTCCCTGTATAGCTGCTGTGTTTCTCTGCCAGGAACAAGAGAACAAACGAGCTTGCTTGATACTGCAGTGCTCCGCACACTGACAGATTTTAAAATTTGGCGCCGTTTTCTCGTGCCTGCGCGCGCCTACGTGCCCGCGCGCGCCTTCGGCCCCCCCTCCGATAAAGCGCGCTCCCGCGCGCGCGGCTCCTAGCGCTATGGCGGTGGCTATAGTGAGAGTGGACTCTCCCCCCTTACCTGCATCTGCAGGTGTCTGGTCGGCCACCGAAAGGAGGAGCGGGGTGCCCAAGCAAGCTCAGCAGCGGAGGGACGAGCAGTGTACTTCGCCGAAGCCGACACTGACCAGAGTGAGGTGAGATTAACTTCAGCTCTTTACTCCCCCCAGTGGTGGAAAAAAAAAGACATCCACTTTTTTTTTTTTTTTTTTTTGGAAAGGTCCCCAACCTAGTTTTGGGCCTTCTAATCTTACCTTATCCTCGCCGCAGGTTTTTTCTGCTGAAAAACTTTCAGCTAGATACCAAACTTCACCCCTCACGGCGGGCTAAGTGTGCCAACCTTCAGGGATATGGGTTCCTATTTAAAGGATACCTCTCCCCTGGGCCTTGTACAAGACTCTTACCAGGACTTTAGCAAAATAGCGAAAGTGCTGGATCCTAGAGCCCAGTCCTCCGAAGAGAGACATTACAGGCGATGCCTCATGGGTGAGGCCCGGATCCCATCCAGTTTTGGCTTAACTTGTAGGCGTCTTGGATGGATCCGAAAGCATAGCTCTTTTACCCCCAGAGGGTCTCTATGGCAGAGCTTTCCTTTAGCACCTTCCTAACGCGTCCAACACCTTTCGACACTGGCGAAAAAACGGAGGTACTCCCCTGATGGGAGGGGTTATATGGAGGGGAACTGTCTTCCATTGGTTGTGCCAGTGTCCAATCACCGCTGGTGACCCTTAACCCATTATGTAATGATTGGCTCTGTGTCCCGTGGTGTACGATAAAGAAATAAGTGACAGCTAATGAGGAGAGTACGACCCTGATTTTGATTGACCTCCAAACAACCCTCATATGACAATAACCCAGACATCGGGACTGTGGTCACTGCATAACCTGTGCGTGGCTTACAATACCTGGAACCACTGACAAAAGGTTCTTAGCCTCTGGGATGGGAACCTACTTCACCAGACTGCTGCTTGCCGATTCAAATTCTATCAAAGAAAGACAGTCTTGGCACAAACTTGGTTAGAATTACAGAGGTTATTATTAGTTTGAAAAAAAAAACTGTCACTCTTACATTTATCACTTCTCCCCCCTTTTCTTCCTCATTACAGACTGAAGGAAGAAATGCGTGGTGCAGGAAAAAAGAAACAATGAAATAAACTATGATACTTTTACCTCCCTTAGACTCATATTTATCCATATGTACCGCTGTCTACATACACCTGTTCTCTGTGTACAAACTCCTTGGACCTGAAAAATACTTATAAGCAAAATCATTACTCTATCCTTCATATTTAACCTGCAAAGAATGGAAAATAATAATGACATTCCTGTACATTGGTAAATTGTCAATGACATTCTTTCAAAACTGATTCAAACAAAACCCTCTGTAACCCTTACTTTTCCCGTTCCTACAAAAATACAACAGCCGCGACGCATCGAAGGATCGCCGCGGTAAGTTCGAACATATTCACGTTACTACATATAAACACTCAGATACAAACGTGGGGGAGATACTTCATAGTTTCCAAAACCAAAAAAAAAAAAAAAAAAAACAGCCAGAATTCTCCCTTCACTCTTTCAGCAATAGAAAAAAATACAATGGGAATATGAGAGCAGCTCGAGAAGCTTGCATGGACCAGCCATACAAAGTTCAAACAAACGGGCATGAGACTACACCTCCATCAACACTCATCATTACAGATTTCTGAAGCCGCAGCTTAACTACATCCATTCCAGAGGGATACCCAAAATAGTATCCTTGGACCACCTATGTTAATCTTTTTGGGGTTCAAAGGCCTTTGCCCCAAAACTAGGCTTCGTGCACTGTGTGGCCGTCTGACTATGGGAAGCCTCCATTCCTTCCCTTTGCACAGACCTCCTTGTGTCCATGGCGATTCGAATCAGCTTATCGTCTTAAACCTGCGTCCAGGTTAAACCGTTGCACCCATTTCGGAGATCACCGCCCGGTGTCTTCTTATACGGTGAATTGCAGAACTACAACCACTATATGGTCAAGTCCTCCAACTAGAAACCCTAACCGAGGCGTCAACTCTATGGCTTGTTGTCCCAAAGCAACAACCACAGATCAACCCCCGAATTAGGCCTCTACCCCTCACAGTGCATGCATACACAAGCATTTTCCGCTATACACCCATACACTGCGTTGTCAGACTAAACCACACAGAACAATTACGCCAGTTTACCACCTGCAGAACAATGTGGCTTCTCTCTCTGTATCTAGATGATAAAATAATGGTGATGCCCCCGTTTGCTCTCTACCCAAGATCACCTGTACCATGTGATTTGTGAAATTTTATCAGTGTGTGGCCAATTGTTATTGCTGTATGTATATCTATTGAATTATTGGTTTCCTTGTTCTCATGATTACCTTCATGCAACGTTTCATTGATTTCCAATAAATGTAATTACCTAAACCTGCCTGCTTCATTTAAAGTCCCAACCTTTGTCGCTCTTCAAATTAGATAGGGATGGAGGCAACCGACCCTACCCGGTCACTGCCTCATTTAAAGTCCCAAGTTTCCCCCTCCCCCCCAATTCCCCCATGCTCTCTATCCAAAACTGTATTACAGTACAAAACTTCACAAAACTGGAACAAAATATAAAAGACTTTTAAACGCCAAAATGCTTTCCATTTTCCTTCCAGACACAAATCTCATTCAGACAACCCCAAGCTCCTCCCACCAACTTTCTGCTGATATATAAATGCTAAAAAGAAACTTCCGGTTATGCTCAGCTCTTAAAAAACCAAACTGGTTTATTTACATATCAATTATTCAGGAAGAGGGAGGGGGAGGGGAGGCGTTAGCCATAATCGCCTTGTCTATCAAGACTCCAAAAAAAAAAATCCATGGCTACACATTAAATATTTCAACCATTTAAAACCTTGTCAAGGAAATGATGGAGTAAACCCCCCTTTGCAAATGGGAGGGAATCCCCCCTGACCCACATTCCCTGGAAGTCAAACCATAAGTTGGGACTCAAAATACAAACTCCTGCCAAAAGATGGCTATACAGTACAAGTTCCAAAAAATGAATTGCCCTCTGGGAAACTCCCAAATATTTAAACATAAAAACACATCATTGTACAAAAACTCTGTTAGTCTTACAATCTATCAAAATTCAGTGTAAAGTGAAGTTTTTCTTAAAACCAAAATCCAATGCAAAAAAAAACGCCGCGCATATACTGCAAAGTCAGCTGACCCTGCAATAGCTTACATTCACTTAAATGAAAACAGAGAAACCTTTCTCCTAACACCATCTGCACGGAGTTTGCATGTTGTCCCTGTCTCTGCGTTGGCCTCCTCCCACACTCCAACTGCTCTTAGGTCAGCCAGATCCCATCCATAAATAGGCCCCAGCATGTGTGTGTGTCCGCAAGCGCGTTGTGGCCCCTCGGGGTAAGACCGCGCTATTTCAAGATACCACTCTACTCAACTCAAAAGGCGATGCTTAGAAAAACAATTTAAACCAGCGAATTCATTAAACAAAAACCAGTCTCTCAGTATGTCACCCTGGTGTCTCACTACTCTTCCCAGCAGTGCACAGGTCAAACTGTAAACGCATAAAACATAAGAAAACTGCGCTGATCAACAAATGCCAATACAGCATATTCAGGAGCCGTGTTTGCTAAACTGGAACTTCCTATCTCAAACTGTAAACGTCTCTCAAAATGGCCGACAAGCCAGGACTACAAAATGGTGGATGACCCACCACAGCACCTCATGGACAACAAAAATTGCGCCATTGACGCATGCAATTTTTCCCGCCAAAACCAGCATGGGACGTCACAATGAACACCACATTGGTTCCCCTACACAAAGAAAAACACAAATTGCCTCTAACAGGTTCCAATGCAGAAAAGATCGCACTATATTCGCACCAAACATCAAAATCTGCCCCAAAGGCTGAGAAATTCCACCAGCGAAATAGCAGACGAATGCCACATGGTATAGTGCCCAAAAGAAAGGTGGCTGCACCTTCCCTTATAGGATACCCACAGGCTAAGGAAAAACTGTGCCTCAAAATGGCAGACAAACCTGCAAGGCTAACAAAAGCCAAGAATGGCGCCATTACTTTTTCCCGCCAAAACCAGCATCTCTTTAAAAGAAAATCAAAAATGTTTTTCTCCACAAAGACTGACTACACAATTGAAACTTTTCTAAATTATCATCAAAATCCACTGAAAAAGGTGTCAGCTACACTCTACAAGGACCACATGTACACTTACAAACTTAGCCTCCCTTTTGCCAACTAAACAGCACATTCAATAAATGTGAGTTACATGACAATATTAAAAACATATTCATTTCTCTAAGTTCATATACTCTGAGATATTCACCACTTTTCTCTACCTAAAGTTCACACACACAGTGGCCTCAGCTTCCATAACAAGCCATTGCAGAGACATACCTCCTCAATGCTAGCATCCAAAACAGCCTGCAAACATTCAAAGGGCGTATTCCTTTCAACAAACAGCTACTATTGTCTGGCTTCCAACAATGCCTGGTCACTTGAATATGCGGCAGGAATTTTCAACTTTAAAACCAAACACTTTTGTTAAAATATTTTTACACTTATGGGGAGATGTGTCTTTGTCCCCTATAAAAATCACAATCTAACCATTTCTATTTTTCATAGAAATCACAAACACCACACACATACAGTATATTGTTGCTTGTAACATCAGATTATCTCTCAGGGCCCTTCCACTACAAAACCTCATGGCTTATGGCTCAATGCAGCGGCCATCTTTAACATGGCCGCCAATCTCAGTGTAGGCTGCATGAAATACCACAGCTATACCTTCATTTCATACACAATATACAGTCTCCATCAGATCATCTCTTACACAACTTCAGTCACACTTATGGGGACTAGTGATGAGCCGAACACCCCCGGGTTCGGTTCGCACCAGAACCCGCGAACGGACCGGAAGTTCGAACGAACATTAGAACCCTATTAAATACAATGGATGCGAACGTTCGAATTCTAAAGTGCTAATTATAACAACTATTATGCATGTTATTGTCCTAAAAAGGGTTTGGGAACCCGGGTTCTGCACCAGGGGACATGTATCAATGCAAAAAGAAGTTTTAAAAACGGTCGTTTTTCGGGAGCAGTCATTTTAATGATGCATAAAGTGAAAAAAAAAAAGTCAAATATTCCTTTAAATATCGTACCTGGGGGGTGTCTAAAGTATGCCTGTGAAGTGCCACGTGTTTCCCGTGTTTAGAACTGTCCCTGCACAAAATGACACTTCTAAAGGAAAAAAAAGCCATTTAAAACTGCTTGCGGCTTTAATGTAATGTCTGGTCCCGGTAATATGGATGAAATTCTTTAAGAAAAATGGCATAGCTACCCCATGACCCCCCCCCCCTACCCCAGCCCATTACCAGCCCCTTTGGGTCTTGTATGGATATTAAGGGGAACCCCGCACATAAAATAAAAAAGGCCCTATATACTCTGAACAGCCGTATACAGGCGGTGCATACAAGACAGGGACTGTAGGTTTGTTCTTATGTAGAATCTGTTTGTAATTTTGAACAGGTACATTGTTGAAGTGTAGCTCCAGCCCAAAAATCTATTTTTAAACTTTTTGGAAAACATAGGTAAGGGTTATCACCCCTGTAACATTTGTTTTGCTGTCTGTGCCCCTGTTCAGAACATTTCACCTCACTTTCCGTCCCAATGACAACTGTTTTTGAAATGTGGTGTTTTTCTTGAAACAAGGATTGCTGATAAAGCATCAGTACAGAGGAGACACCTTTCTCCCATATTTATTCTTACAGGAGAGAATTTTCCTTCCTAGTGGTAGATTTCCTCTCACTTCCTGTTGTCTTCTTGCGTTTGCAAGTAGGAGTCGTTTGTAAGTTGGATGTTTGAAAGTAGGGACCTGCCGTATATACTCTGCAGAAATAGGCCCCTTAGTTGTTGGTGTTGGCACAACACTGTAAGCACTCACAGTTACTCTTGGTTGGTGCTGGAACGCCCTGCTGTCAACTATTATATCAGGAATTTTAATTACATATAATTGTTGAACAGTGGTAGTAAAAATTGGGCCTTTGATGGTGGTGCTGGTGCCACAACACTGTAAGCCCTGACAGTTACTCTTGGTGGGTGCAGCAATGGGCCCTGCTGTGAATTATTAGATCAAGAATTGTAATTACATGCCCCTGTTGAACAGGGGCTGAAAAATTGGGCCTTAGGCACTGGTGGCACAACACTGCAACCCCTCACAGATACTGTACTTGGAGCACAGCAATGAGCCCTGTTGCAAAGTATTGCTTCAAAAATTGTAATGACACGCCCCTGTTAAACAGGGGCTGAAAAATTGGGCGTTAGGCACTGGTGGCGGCACCCATAAACAAAAATGATCTTCCAAGCTATCATCATCAATCGTATCATTGAGGACTCGGAGGAGGAGGATAGCCAGTCAACATAACAGCACAGGCACTCAGCATCAGCATCAGTCTTGAAGGGATGTGACATTTTAAAATCAATTAGTCTGTTATATCAGCATCAGGTGTGTGGTAGCTGGTGGTGATCCAAGACTGGTTCATCTTGATGAAAGTCAGTCGATCAACCGAGTCGGTGGACAGGCGCACCCTGTGATCCGTGACAAATCCTCCAGCAGCACTGAATGTGCGTTCCGAAAGAACGCTGGATGCAGGACAGGCCAGTAGCTCAATTGCATACTGTGCAAGCTCTGGCCAGTGATCCATCCTCAAGACCCAGTAAGCCAGAGGATTTTCGGTGGGGAAGGTGTCCAAGTCTGACCTTGCCCCTAGATATTCCTGCACCATGTTTATCAGACGCTGGCGATGGTTGCTGGAACCAATCATACTTTGGGGCTGCGGACTAAAGAATTGTCTGAACGCATCGGTCAGACGGCCACCTTCCCCACCGCTCCTTCTTTGACTGGCCGAAGCCTCAGCAACTCGTTGTCCAGGACCAGGAGTTTGCAACCTCCCAGTCTCTGGGAACGCGTTGCACAGACCTTTCTGCAAGGCCTCCCGGAGTTGTCTCATCCTCTGCTCCCTCTGCGACGGTAACATAAGGTCCGCAACCTTACCCTTGTACCGTGGATCAAGGAGAGTGGCCAGCCAGTAATGGTCCCTCTCCTTGATCCGAAGAATACGAGGATCCTTCCGCAGACTTTGCAGGATCAGGGAGGCCATGCAGCGTAGGTTTGCTGAGGCATTCGCTCCGGAGTCCTCTGGGTCACTAAGGACGACATGATCCGCAGCCACCTCCTCCCAGCCACGTACAAGTCCACTGGTTTCTTGGGACTGTAAATCATCCCTAAAAGACTGCTGCTGATGATGCTGAGTGCCAGCCTCCACCTCCATGCTGACACAATCCTCCTCCTCCTCCTCCTCCTCCTCCTCCTCTTCCTGTGCGATGGGTGGGACAGAAGGAACACTGTCTGGGTAAAGGGGGCCTTGAGAGGCAAGGAAGTCCTCCTCTTCCTGCCTCTGTTCTGCCTCAAGTGCCCTGTCCATTATTCCACGCAGCGTGTGCTCCAACAGGTGGACAAGAGGTACAGTGTCACTGATGCATGCACTGTCACTGCTCACCATCCTCGTGGCCTCCTCAAATGGTGCCAGGACAGTGCATGCATCCCTGATCATGCCCCACTGGCGTGGAGAAAAAAAACCAAGCTCCCCTGACCCTGTCCTGGTGCCGTAGTCGCACAGGTACTCATTGATGGCCCTCTGCTGCGTGTGCAGCCGCTGCAGCATGGCCAACGTTGAGTTCCACCTGGTGGGCATGTCACATATAAGGCGGTTCTTGGGCAGGTTCAACTCCTTTTGCAGCTCAGCCAGGCGAGCACTGGCATTATAAGATCTGCGGAAATGCACACAGACTTTCCTGGCCTGCCTCAGGACATCCTGTAAGCCCGGGTACCTGCCCAAGAACCGCTGCACCACCAGGTTAAGGACGTGAGCCACACAGGGCACATGGGTCAGTTGTCCCTGTCGGAGGGCGGAGAGGAGGTTGGTGCCATTGTCGCAAACCACCATTCCTGGCTTAAGCTGGCGTGGCGTCAACCACCTCTCGGCCTGGCCCTGCAGAGCAGACAGGACCTCTGCCCCAGTGTGGCTTCTGTCCCCCAAACACACCAGCGCAAGCACGGCATGGCATCTTTTTGCCTGCGTACTTGCGTAGCCCCGTGAACGGCTACGGAGCACCGCTGGTTCATAGGACAAACCACAGGAAGAGGCCATGGAGGAAGAAGAAGAGGAGGGGGTGGAGGAGAGAGGTGTGTCACAACCAGTAGTAGCATTTTGGAGGCGTGGCGGTGGGACAACCTCCAACACTACTGCACCTTGTCCTGAATCCTTCCCAGCTGCCAAAAGAGTGACCCAATGGGCCGTGAAAGAAAGGTAACGTCCCTGTCCATGCCTGCTGGACCATGAGTCAGCGGTAATATGCACCTTACCGCTGACCGCCCTGTCCAGCGAGGCCAAGACATTGCCTTCCACATGCCGGTAGAGAGCCGGAATAGCCTTCCGTGAGAAAAAGTGGCGTTTGGGAACCTGCCACTGAGGAACCGCACATTGCACAAACTCACGGAAGGGGGCCGAGTCTACCAACTGAAAAGGCAGCAGTTGAAGCGCTAGCAATTTAGCCAAGCTAGCATTCAACCGCTGGGCATGTGGATGGCTGGGAGTGAACTTCTTTCGACGGTCCAGCAGCTGGGGCAGGGAAATTTGCCTGCTAGAATCGGACGTCGGTGTACTGCTAGCAGAGTGGGCGCAAGTACTTGGCTGTGACACACCTAATTCTACACCTTCATTCCTCTCAGTGCATGTTTCAGAGAGGACTGAAGTTATAGTGGGGTTGGAGATCCCAGCTGATGCGGTGCAAGGAGAGGTCCGCTTTGTTCTTTGGTGTGGGTCTTTGAGGTAGGCTTGCCAACGAGCTGCATGGCAGGTCAACATATGTCTGGTCAGGCATGTGGTACCCAAGCGGCTGATGTTTTGGCCACGCGATATACGCTTGAGACATATGTTGCAAACAGCAGCTGTGCGATCTGATGCACTAGCCTCAAAAAAGGCCCACACCAAAGAACTTTTTGAATGACGGGCAGAGGCAGCGCCCTGCACAGGCGGAGCTCTGCGGTGTGATTCCGTCGGTGTACTGCCCTTACGCTGGCCACCAAAGGGCATCCTGCCTCGTTGGAGATGTGCCTCCTCCTCATCCTCCTCCTCCTCCTCTCTCCTATTAGGCACCCACGTGGAGTCATTGACCTCATCATCCCCTCCCTCCTCATCACTGGAGCCAATCTGGCAGTATGCTGCAGCTGCTGGAACATGACTGCCAGATTGGTGTCCTTCTTGAGCATCCCCTCTGTCTGCTCTCACGCTACTGCCTTCCTCTAGCTGGGTTTCATCATCAGACCCTTCGAAACGCTGGGCATCCTCCTGGAGCATGTACCCAACACTGTGCTGAAACAGTTCGGGGGACTCCTCAGGAGGAGGACATGGTGGGTCTAGGGAAGGAGTGACTGATGATTTGTCTGACATTGATACCAGGGAAGACGACGCTTTGGCAGCTGCTTTTCCAGTACCCTGAGCCTGGGTGAGAGAGGATGAGGAGGAGGAGGAGGGCTTGGTCATCCACTCTACCAAGTCTTCGGCATGATGTGGCTCAACATGTCCAGCTGCCGAAAAGAAGGACAAGCGTGTCCCATGGCCATGTGCTGATGACAATGCACCGCGTCCACGACCAGCACTGTTGCCCCCAGACACAGAGCCTGCTTGCCCTCTTTTATTGCCTCCTGACTGTCTGCCTCTCCTTGTTTGCCTTCCAGACATTCTAATAGATGGCCTGCAGGGAGATGGGAAAAAAGCAATAAGGGCTACCTTCAGGTGTCCTTCTCTGTCCCTGGAAACAAGGACTTGCAGAGTGAAAGAAAAAAAACACTCTCCCTACCTACAGTTTTCTGTCCCTAGAAAAAATGTTTTTTTTAATCACAATATAGCACAAGGAAAATTAACTCACTGTCCTTACAGGTCCCTGGAAACAAGGACTTGCAGAGTGAAAGAAAAAAAACACTCTCCCTACCTACAGTTTTCTGTCCCTAGAAAAAAATGTTTTTTTTAATCACAATATAGCAAAAGGACAATTCACTCACTGTCCTTCCAGGTCCCTGGAAACAAGGACTTGCAGAGTGAAAGAAACTGACACTGTCCCTACCTAGAGTTTTCTGTCCCTAGAATAAATGTTTTTTTTAATCACAATATAGCAAAAGGACAATTCACTCACTGTCCTTCCAGGTCCCTGGAAACAAGGACTTGCAGAGTGAAAGAAACTGACACTGTCCCTACCTAGAGTTTTCTGTCCCTAGAATAAATGTTTTTTTTAATCACAATATAGCAAAAGGACAATTCACTCACTGTCCTTCCAGGTCCCTGGAAACAAGGACTTGCAGAGTGAAAGAAACTGACACTGTCCCTACCTAGAGTTTTCTGTCCCTAGAATAAATGTTTTTTTTAATCACAATATAGCAAAAGGACAATTCACTCACTGTCCTTCCAGGTCCCTGGAAACAAGGACTTGCAGAGTGAAAGAAACTGACACTGTCCCTACCTAGAGTTTTCTGTCCCTAGAATAAATGTTTTTTTTAATCACAATATAGCAAAAGGACAATTCACTCACTGTCCTTCCAGGTCCCTGGAAACAAGGACTTGCAGAGTGAAAGAAACTGACACTGTCCCTACCTAGAGTTTTCTGTCCCTAGAATAAATGTTTTTTTTAATCACAATATAGCAAAAGGACAATTCACTCACTGTCCTTCCAGGTCCCTGGAAACAAGGACTTGCAGAGTGAAAGAAACTGACACTGTCCCTACCTAGAGTTTTCTGTCCCTAGAATAAATGTTTTTTTTAATCACAATATAGCAAAAGGACAATTCACTCACTGTCCTTCCAGGTCCCTGGAAACAAGGACTTGCAGAGTGAAAGAAACTGACACTGTCCCTACCTAGAGTTTTCTGTCCCTAGAATAAATGTTTTTTTTAATCACAATATAGCAAAAGGACAATTCACTCACTGTCCTTCCAGGTCCCTGGAAACAAGGACTTGCAGAGTGAAAGAAACTGACACTGTCCCTACCTAGAGTTTTCTGTCCCTAGAATAAATGTTTTTTTTAATCACAATATAGCAAAAGGACAATTCACTCACTGTCCTTCCAGGTCCCTGGAAACAAGGACTTGCAGAGTGAAAGAAACTGACACTGTCCCTACCTAGAGTTTTCTGTCCCTAGAATAAATGTTTTTTTTAATCACAATATAGCAAAAGGACAATTCACTCACTGTCCTTCCAGGTCCCTGGAAACAAGGACTTGCAGAGTGAAAGAAACTGACACTGTCCCTACCTAGAGTTTTCTGTCCCTAGAATAAATGTTTTTTTTTAAGCACACTATAGCAGAAGCACAAAACACACTGACACTCTCCCTACCTATCCTTCTCTTTCCCTAAACTAAAGGAATCCAGGTTAAGCAAGAAAGAAATAACAGTCACTGTCCCTGCCTATGCTACTCTATCCCTGCTCCGGAACACACTACACTAGGCCGCCGTGCTGGCGGCCTTTTATAGTGTGGGGCGTGTACTAAACACCCTCAGCAATAATTGGCCACAGGCATCCTGCCTGTGGCCAATCATTGCTCTCCTCGCTGCCGGCGCTGTGATTGGCCAAGCATGCGGGGTCACAGTGCATGCTTGGCCAATCACAGCGCCTGGATGACACTGCGATGGCGTAGTGCATTGTGGGCCGTTCGCGTCACTCGAATTTGGCGCGAACGGCCCAAATCGTTCGATCTTCGTCGAACGATCGAACAGCCAATGTTCGAGTCGAACGTATGTTCGACTCGAACACGAAGCTCATCCCTAATGGGGACACATGTCCTGCATCACACAAACAATCTAATCACACACAGGCATACACAAACAAATTCACAGGCCTACGATCGGATTCAGAGGCATACGATCTCTCTCCCAACAAAATCACACACACACATGCACGATCGGATTCACAGACATACACACACACACACGCTGCAAACTTAAAGCATTATTTCAAAAAGACAAAAAAAATTTCTTTTAAAGAGTAGAGCCCCCCACATCGGAACGTAGATCCACTCTTCCCCCCATCTCGATCCGATGTCCAAAGGGACTCCATCTATTCCCAAAAATCCTGGCCCGCCATTCTGATGTGGAATTCCTAGGCTGTTTGCAGAGCACACAGCCTATAATTCCTGTGCTATCTAAGCACACATCAGATTTCATCTTTTTGCAATAATGCTATCTTTAGTCTAAGTTTGCTAGAGATCCACTCACCGTTCATTCCCATTCATCCAAGAAAGGCAGCACCACAAAAGTTTATCTTCTCATCAGGCCATTCCAGCATAGACTGTGCAGCCGACGCCTAATCATAGGCTTTTATTAAACTCAAAAGATCTCAAAACAGGAGGTGATTGGTTGCAGCAACCAGTCACCTCCCCCCATGGGCGGGGACATCACAGGGTGTCCCTTCCGCACAGGAGAATGACCATACAAGGACATCCTTTCAAACAGATACAATGTTCATTCAAATTGACTAGCAGTGACATTGACTGCTACCAATGACGGAAACTACATAACAATTATGCCTCAAATGGACCACAATTATTTTATAGTTATGCTACTGTTCCTGTGGACACAGATATGTGCGCTCGGAGTCATTCAACGCCCCCCGCCAGGGGCCGGCCAGTTCCCCCAACGGGGCGCAAAACAACATCTCTAAATGCAGCAAACATCGCTGTTTCCATAGGAAGATTTTCCCGTCACCGATCTTCCACCAACGTCTGTATGTGCAAATACGCTCAGATGAGCGCATTACAGCAAAACTGACACTGGGGGGACATCTGACAACATACATTAATACATTTCCATAAAAATCTCCACAACAGAGGACACAAGTGTGGAGGGGCTCTGATGGAGGACACAAGTGTGGAGGGGCTCTGATGGAGGACACAAATGTGGAGGGGCTCTGATGGAGGACACAAGTGTGGAGGGGACTCTGATGGGGGACACACGTGTGGAGGGGACTCTGATGGGGGACACACGCGTGGAGGGGACTCTGATGGGGGACACACGCGTGGAGGGGACTCTGATGGGGGACACAAGTGTGGAGGGGACTCTGATGGGGGACACAAGTGTGGAGGGGACTCTGATGGGGGACACAAGTGTGGAGGGGACTCACAAGTTGGAGGACACAAGTGTGAAGGGGACTTACAAGTTGGAGGACACAAGTGTGGAGGGGGCTCTGATGGGGGACACAAGTTTGGAGGGGACTCTGATGGGGACACAAGTGTGGAGGGGCTCTGATGGAGGACACAAGTGAGGAGGGGCTCTGATGGAGGACACAAGTGTGGAGGGGCTCTGATGGAGGACACAATTGTGGAGGGGCTCTGATGGAGGACACAAGTGTGGAGGGGCTCTGATGGAGGACACAAGTGTGGAGGGGACTCTGATAGAGGACACAAGTGTGGAGGGGACTCTGATGGGGGAAACAAGTGTGGAGGGGACTCTAATGGAGGACACAAGTGTGAAGAGACTCTGATGGGGGACACAAGTGTGGGGGGGACTCACAAGTTGGAGGACACAAGTGTGGAGGGGACTCACAAGTTGAAGGACACAAGTGTGGAGGGGACTCACAAGTTGGAGGACACAAGTGTAGAGGGGCTCTGATGGGGACAGAAGTGTGGAGGGGACTCTGATAGGGACACAAGTATGGAGGGGACTCTGATGGGGACACAAGTGTGGAGGGGACTCTGATGGAGGGCACAAGTGTGGAGGGGACTCTGATGGAGGGCACAAGTGTGGAGGGGACTCTGATGGAGGACACAAATGTGGAGGGGACTCTGATGGAGGACACAAGTGTGGAGGGGCTCTGATGGAGGACACAAGTGTGGAGGGGCTCTGATAAAGGACACAAATGTGGAGGGGCTCTGATGGAGGACACAAGTGTGGAGGGGACTCTGATGGGGGACACACACGTGGAGGGGACTCTGATGGGGGGGACACGCGTGGAGGGGACTCTGATGGGGGACACAAGTGTGGAGGGGACTTTTATGGGGGACACAAGTGTGGAGGGGACTCACAAGTTGGAGGACACAAGTGTGGAGGGGACTCACAAGTTGGAGGACACAAGTGTGGAGGGGACTCACAAGTTGGAGGACACAAGTGTAGAGGGGCTCTGATGGGGACAGAAGTGTGGAGGGGACTCTGATAGGGACACAAGTGTGGAGGGGACTCTGATAGGGACACAAGTGTGGAGAGGACTCTGATGGGGACACAAGTGTGGAGGGGACTCTGATGGGGACACAAGTGTGGAGGGGACTCTGATGGGGACACAAGTGTGGAGGGGGCTCTGATGGGGGACACATGTGTGGAGGGGACTCTGATGGCGACACAAGTGTGGAGGGGCTCTGATTGAGGAAACACGTGTGGAGCGGCTCTGATGGAGGACACAAGTGTGGAGGGGCTCTGATGGAGGACACAAGTGTGGAGGGGCTCTGATGGAGGACACAAGTGTGGAAGGGACTCTGATAGAGGACACAAGTGTGGAGGGCACTCTGATGGGGACACAAATGTGGAGGGGCTCTGATGGAGGACACAAGTGTGGGGGGGCTCTGATGGAGGACACAAGTGTGGAGGGGACTCTGATGGGGACACAAGTGTGGAGGGGACTCTGATGGGGACACAAGTGTGGAGGGGCTCTGATGGGGACACAAGTGTGTAGGGGCTCTGATGGAGGACACAAAAGTGGAGGGGCTCTGATGGAGCACACAAGTGTGGAGGGGCTCTGATGGAGGACACAAGTGTGGAGGGGCTCTGATGGAGGACACAAAAGTGGAGGGGCTCTGATGGAGGATACAAGTGTGGAGGGGCTCTAATGGAGGATACAAGTGTGGAGGGGACTCTGATCGAGGACACAAGTGTGGAGAGGCTCTGATGGGGACACAAGTGTGGAGGAGACTCTGATGGGGACACAATTGTGGAGGGGCTCTGATGGAGGACACAAGTGTGGAGGGCTCTGATGGAGGACACAAGTGTGGAGAGGCTCTGATGGGGACACAAGTGTGGAAGGGACTCTGATGGGGACACAAGTGTGGAGGGGACTCTGATGGGGACACAAGTGTGGAGGGGACTCTGATGGGGACACAAGTGTGGAGGGGACTCTGATGGGGACACAAGTGTGGAGGGGCTCTGATGGGGACACAAGTGTGGAGGGGCTCTGATGGAGGACACAAGTGTGGAGGGGCTCTGATGGAGGACACAAGTGTGGAGGGGCTCTGATGGAGGACACAAGTGTGGAGGGTCTCTGATTGAGGACACAAGTGTGGAGGGGCTCTGATGGAGGACAAAAGTGTAGAAGGGACTCTGATAGGGGACACAAGTTTGGAGGGGCCCTGATGGGGACACAAGTGTGGAGGGGCTCTGATGGAGTACACAAGTGTGGAGGGGCTCTGATGGAGTACACAAGTGTGGAGGGGCTCTGATGGGGACACAAGTGTGGAGGGGCTCTGATGGAGTACACACGTGTGGAGGGGACTCTGATGGGGACACAAGTGTGGAGGGGACTCTGATGGGGGCACAAGTGTGGAGGGGCTCTGATGGGGACACAAGTGTGGAGGGGGCTCTGATGGGGACACAAGTGCTGAGGGGACTCTGATGGGGACACAAATGTGGGGGGGGCACTCTGATGTGGGACACAAATGTGCTGGCGCTGATTGGGACATGGGCAGGAAGGGTTTTAATGAGTGTGGGGAGGTGGCTCTGAGGGGACACAAGCGTGTGGCAGGAGTTCTGATGGGGACACAAATGTGTGGGGGGTGGCTGTGATGGTAACAGAAATGTGCAAGAGGGGGTGTTAATGGGGACACAAGCATGTAGGGAGAGTCTGATGAGGATACAATTGTGTGGGGAGATTATGCTGGGGACACAAATGGGCAGGGAGGCTCTGACAGGAACACTGATGTAAGGCACACTTAATGTTTAGCCCTTGTACACGAGGCTCTGGCATTTAGGTGCAAACGGAGGATACAGGTGCACCATCCAGCCCCGCTGATGGCAGCCTTTTTTTAAATTCTATTCTCTTTCATGGCTGGGGATTCATTTATAAATAACTTATTTTTTCGGCCCACGAATATCTGTAAAATATACAATGTGGCCCTCGAAGTAAAAAGTTTGGAGACCCCTGGTGTAGTGTATTAATCAGTGTAGTGTAGTAGTTAGTGTAGTGTAGTGGTAATCAGTATAGTGGGTGGTGTAGTGAACAGTGTAGTGTAGTGCATGTTGTAGTAATCAGTGTAGTGCGTGTTGCAAGGACGGACTCTGCTGGGGAAGCACCTGATGCAAGTATGGAATCTGCTGGGGAAGCACCTGATGCAAGGGCGGACTCTGCTGGGGAGGCACCTGATGCAAGGACGGACTGCTGGGGAGGCATCTGGTGGCAGGTGACGTGGCAGGCGATACGCTTCCACTGATTCTGCATTATGGTGAGTTGAATGATTTAATTTTATATTACAATGTAATAATAGAAATAATGCGCTTCAATCACCCTGACACCATAACAACCATGGTGCCGGGATGATTGAAGCGCTAACCCCAGGTGTTTTGGTGTATCTTTATCTGCTGATTGTTAAACTTTCTGGAATACACACATTTCTATTGTAGGATCTGGCTTCTTTCTTTCTTTCTTTCTCCTTCCCTCATTCATCTCGGACTCTAACCACACCCCTATCGAGCCACGCCTATTTAAGTCGCGCCCACGATCGCACGTAAACCACGCCCATTTTTCTATTCGGTGAGACACGCCTACAAACGAGTGCCACGCCCCCTAATTATAGCAAGGCTTCACCTACATGCAAAAAAGTGTTGGCAACTATGCAAATGCCGAATAAAAAGTGCACCAACATAGTGTAGCAACAAGTTATTTTAATGAAGGTGTATCTCAGGCATGTCCAAAGTCCGGCCCGCGGGCCAATCGCAGCCCGCGGTCCGGTTTTGAACGGCCCGCCTGGTTATCTAAACATATATATCTTTTGTGGCCCCCCACAATCTCCCAGCGCCGGGGCCACAAAAGATATTTATCGGCGTAAACACACACTTTTTTCCCCTTAAAACAGGGGAAAATCAGGGGTGCGTGTTATACGCCGATCCCTGCTGCCTGTGAGGGGAAGAGGAGCGAGCGTCGCCGAAATAGCCCAAGCCGAATGTACTGTGTACTCGGCTAGGCTCGGCTCCGCTCGCAGTCATGCCCAGTCCCACCATTGGACGTGTGTTATGTCCATCATAGGAGCCGGGCCAAGGGGCAGGACTGCGGGAGGAGCAGAGTACAGCCAAATATACAGTACATCCGGCTCTATCTCGGCAGCAACATTTAAAAATAATAAAGCTTCATTTTTTGGCACGGCTGCAGATGGACACTTGGGCACAGCTGGCTGCAGATGGACACTTGGGCATGGCTGGCTGCAGATGGACACTTGGGCACGGCTGGCTGCAGATGGACACTTGGGCACAGCTGCAGATAGACACTGATCATTCCTGGCAATGGTGAGTGCATTCCTGGAAATGATGGGTGCTGCATTCCTGGCAATGGTGAGTCCATTCCTGGCAATGAGGGGTGCTGCATTCCTGGCAATGGTGAGTGCATTCCTGGCAATGATGGGTGCTGCATTCCTGGCAATGGTAAGTGCATTCCTGGTAATGATGGGTGCTGCATTCCTGGCAATGGTGAGTGCATTCCTGACAATGATGGGTGCTGCATTCCTGGCAATGGTGAGTGCATTCCTGGCAATGATGGGTGCTGCATTCCTGGCAATGGTGAGTGCATTCCTGGTAATGATGGGTGCTGCATTCCTGGCAATGGTGAGTGCATTCCTGGCAATGGTGGGTGCTGCATTCCTGGCAATGGTGAGTGCGTTCCTGGCAATGGTGGGTGCTGCATTCCTGGCAATGATGGGTTCTGCATTCCTAGCAATCGTGAGTGCATTCCTGGCAATGATGGGTGCTGCATTTCTGGCAATGATGGGTGCTGCATTTCTGGCAATGATGGGTGCTGCATTCCTGGCAATGGTGAGTGCATTCCTGGTAATGATGGGTGCTGCATTCCTGGCAATGGTGAGTGCATTCCTGGCAATGGTGGGTGCTGCATTCCTGGCAATGGTGGGTGCTGCATTCCTGGCAATGATGGGTTCTGCATTCCTGGCAATCGTGAGTGCATTCCTGGCAATGATGGGTGCTGCATTCCTGGCAATGATGGGTGCTGCATTCCTGGCAATGGTGAGTGCTGCCTTCCTGGCAATGGTGGGTGCTGCATTCCTGGCAATGGTGGGTGCTGCATTCCTAGCAATGATGGGTGCTGCATTCATGGCAATTGGGGGTCTGCAGATGGGCACTGACCCTTATTTTGCTTCACAGTTCTTTATTTAAAATTTTACGTTTTTTTCCTGAAACTTCCCTCTTAAAGTGAAGGTGCATGTTATAGGCCAATAAGTACGGTATATCCAATTAACATGCCTGAGCTCATCTCTTTACTCACACAGAGCCACAAAGGCAAGAGAATTCTTGTGGGCAGTGTATTAGTGCTTGAACAAACACACTTAGACTGAATTTTAATGGTTCAAAGAATGTCAGGCAAAATGGTCGGCCCTCGCGCATGTTCACTTCATCACATCTGGCCCTCTGAAAAAAGTTTGGACACCCCTGGTATATCTACTAGTCAAAATGCACTCACAAGTGTAAACGTAAAATTGCTTATCTGTGGCCCAGGGATAGTCCTTAGATCCAGTCCAAGAACTCCCCTGCCATGGTGAGTTAACACACTACATATCCACAACACTGAGATTCACACACCAGGATCCAGATTGCGTTGTCTAGCAGCCAAGAGTAGGTAGAGTACTTACCAGGTCAAAGTGTGGCTGGGTTTCCAAGGTGACACATTACTTCTGATGTATTAGGACCCCATTAGTCCATTATAAGCAGTTTGGCCTTGCAATTACCGGTTTTTACAGTCAGGTACTTACAACATGGCTATTTGCTCAAATAAGGCCAGGCCAGTTCATACATGAGTTATTAAAGCCTTAACGTGAAATCTACATTTTAAACACATCATAAGAAATACATAAAAGTATTCTTTTTTTGTTTACAAACTTTTTTTATTGAGTACAAAAGGTGGTACAAAACCGACTTGACATAAGTACAGTAAAAATTACAGAAAGTCATTTTGTATATATGGACAGTATAACATACATAGGTAACAGTAATGTATTAGTTTAATACAGAAAATGAGGATAGGCATTATGATATATGTTGCATTAATCTATATAAATCATCTCTCTTTAAACTATGCAGGGGTAAGTTAGTCTGGGTTAAAGAACGAGTTAGAATGCTCAAACCATGGATCCCATTTTATTTTTTGTATATATGATTTGAGTTTTGTACTGTATGATAAATCTTTTCCATTAAATTAATGTTACTAATTCTTGTTTTGAGATGTACTAATGGGACAGATGGTGATTTCCAGTGGAATGCAATTAGCCAGTGAATCGCAACACATATAGTGTGTATTAGTCTCATATTATGGACAGAGAGACCTATAATGGGAGAGAAGAGAAGGCAATTTTGTAAAGTTAGAACAATATTATTGTCTGAGATTTTGGAAGCAAATTTTTCTAACTGTTTCCAAATATATGTGATCTTGTCGCAACTCCAAAAGATATGTGAGAATGATCCCATGGAGTTGCATTCCCTAAAGCATGATGAGGAAGTCGTAGGGAAAATAGTGTGAGGTTTAATTGGGGTATAGTACCATCTTGTAAATAGTTTCAGAGCAGTCTCTTTAATGGCGATGGACTTAGTGCATTTAGGCAAATTGTTTATGCAATTATCCCAATTAACCGTCGAATATGTGAAGTTTGCCTCATGTTCCCATTTGAGCATGTATGGAAGTTTGTTTGTGTCTGTGTTGTTGATTAAATTAGTGTATATTTCAGAGATAAACCTCGCTTTCTTGGTGATTTAAGACAAAGGTTCTCAAAAAAGGAGGAAGGCTGTGTATTCGTAGTTTGGAAGTGTGTGTTGAAGAATTGTCTAATCTGAAGAAATTTATTATATTTTGTATTAGGAATATGGTGTTTAGATTTTAGGGAAGAGAAAGAGATAACATTGAAAAGGGAAGTCAGATTATTATTAGTCCACCAAGTGAGATCTGTGGAATCATGTGCAATTTGGTGGAATTTTGGATCCCCTATAAAGGACGCATGTGGGGGTGATTTGGATGTAAGATTAAATTTTTGGTTATACATTTTCCATAATTAGTACAACTGTGATGCCGCGTACACACGATCATTATTCACGGCGGTTAAAAAACCGCCGTGAATAATGACAGGAAAAACGAGGGAACCGCTTGGTTCCCTACACACGGTCGTTTTTCCCGTCATTTTTTCTCTTGACGAGAAAAACGACCGTCTGTGGGCTCCGCGGCAGTGTTTCCCTATGGGAAAACTGCCGCGGAAAAAAATGCTGGGAAAAACGACGAGAAAACTTAGAACATGTTCTAATTTTTCTCGTCGTTTTTTATGCCGTTTTTCTCGACGAGAAAAACAACATAAAGCCCACAGACGATCGTTTTTCTCGGCGAAATGAAAAAATGCAGTTTTTCTCGTTGAGAAAAGCGGTCGTGTGTACGCGGCATGAGACTATATGGTTTAAAGAGTCTATAGAGTGATTTGAAATTTTGTTTCCCCACAATAAACCTGAGATGGAGAATGGCAAAATGGAGTTCCTTTCAAATTCAACCAATGGGACCTTTGGATTGGGAATGTGCCACTGTGCCATTTGAGTCCATCTAGCAGATAGGTAGTATAGCCGAAAATCGGGGAGGCCTAACCCACCATGTCCTTGGTATTTATATATAATTTGTCTTGATAGGCGTGGGTGAGAGTCTGACCATACAAATTTATTGATATCAGATTGGAATTTGGTGATCATGATTTTATTAAGTCGAGTGGGAGTGCCCTAAATAAGTATAACATTTTGGGGAGTAATATCATTTTGATAGCTGTGATTCTGCCTAAAAATGATATCTTAAAGGACTTCCACATTTTTTATGTCGATCTTAATTTATGCATTAGTGGTATGTAGTTTTTGGCTGCAAGATCCTTAAAATTAGGTGTGAGGTGAATGCCTAATTATGGGAGAGATTCTAATGAGTAAGAAAAATTAAAAGAGGAGCGTAAAGACTCTAGATTGGAAGGAGGGATGTTTATTGGCATGCCCATAGATTTGGATACGTTGACTGTTAAGCCTGATAGGGATGCAAATATATTAAGGGTGTTTAAAAGGCTAGGTAATGCAATATTAGGTTGGGATAGGAATAGTAACATGTCGTCTGCGTACATACTCAATTTATAGGTATTATTTTTTGTTAACTAGCCTTTAACCACTTAACGACCGCTCACTGTATATGTACGTCGGCAGAATGGCACCGACAGGCACAATCACGTACAGTGTACGTGATTGCCTTTGTACAGTTGGGGGGTCCGATTGGACCCCCCTCCTATACAGTGAGCGGTCGGTATTCGTTGGGGAGCGATCCGACATGAGGGGACGGCCGTTCGATTCCGGCCACCCCCCCGCGATCGCTCCCGGCAAATGGAAATGCTTCCTCTGCTGTGTAATGTAAACACAGGCAGAGGAAGCAGGAGGAAGTGATGTCATCTCTCATGCGGCACTCACATATACCGAGCGCCGTACAAGAGAAGACACACAGGTCAGTGCACTAACACTACACTGACACCAGGACACATAGGCACACAAATCGCCCCCTCAGGCCCCCCCAGATCACCCCCCAGCCCCCAGTCACAGTGTCACTGATTGCAGTGACCATTTATTTACTGATCACTGCAATCAGTGACATTTGTGACTGTAAAAGTGTCACTACATTTAGTTTTAGGTCCAGTGTAGCCCCCTAACCCCCCCCTAATAAAGGTTTAACCCCCTGATCACCCCCCAGATAACCCTTTCACCCCCTAGCACCGCCGTCGCTAAGCGATCATTTTTCTGATCGCTGCCTTAGCGTCGGTGATGCAGATCGGTAGCCAGTAATTTTTTTTAGGATCGCCGCAGGTTTTTATAGCGTCAGGTACCCCCATAAATGATCTAATAAAGGTTTAACCCCCTTGATCGCCCCCCAGGTAACCCTTTCACCCCCTATCACCACTGTCGCTAAGCGATCATTTTTCTGATCGCTGTCTTAGTGTCGGTGATGCAGATCGGTAGCCAGTAATTTTTTTTAGGTTCGCCGCAGGTTTTTATAGCGTCAGGTACCCCCATAAATTATCTAATAAAGGTTTAACCCCCTTGATCGCCCCCCAGGTAACCCTTTCACCCCCTATCACCACTGTCGCTAAGCGATCATTTTTCTGATCGCTGTCTTGGCGTCGGTGATGCAGATCGGTAGCCAGTCATTTTTTTTAGGTTCGCCGAAGGTTTTTATAGCGTCAGGTACCCCCATAAATTATCTAATAAAGGTTTAACCCCCTTGATCGCCCCCCAAGTAACCCTTTCACCCCCTATCATCACTGTCGCTAAGCGATTGTTTTTCTGATCGCTGTCTTAGCGTCGGTAATGCAGATCGGTAGCCAGTAATTGTTTTTAGGTTCGCCGCAGGTTTTTATAGCGTCAGGTACCCCCATAAATTATCTAATAAAGGTTTAACCCCCTTGATCGCCCCCCAGGTAACCCTTTCACCCCCTATCACCACTGTCGCTAAGCGATCATTTTTCTGATCGCTGTCTTAGTGTCGGTGATGCAGATCGGTAGCCAGTAATTTTTTTTAGGTTCGCCGCAGGTTTTTATAGCGTCAGGTACCCCCATAAATTATCTAATAAAGGTTTAACCCCCTTGATCGCCCCCCAGGTAACCCTTTCACCCCCTATCACCACTGTCGCTAAGCGATCATTTTTCTGATCGCTGTCTTAGCGTCGGTAATGCAGATCGGTAGCCAGTAATTTTTTTTAGGTTCGCCGCAGGTTTTTATAGCGTCAGGTACCCCCATAAATTATCTAATAAAGGTTTAACCCCCTTGATCACCCCCCAGGTAACCCTTTCACCCCCTATCACCACTGTCGCTAAGCGATTGTTTTTCTGATCGCTGTCTTAGTGTCGGTGATGCAGATCGGTAGCCAGTAATTTTTTTTAGGTTCGCCGCAGGTTTTTATAGCGTCAGGTACCCCCATATATTATCTAATAAAGGTTTAACCCCCTTGATCGCCCCCAGGTAACCCTTTCACCCCCTATCACCACTGTCGCTAAGCGATCATTTTTCTGATCGCTGTCTTGGCGTCGGTGATGCAGATCGGTAGCCAGTCATTTTTTTTAGGTTCGCCGCAGGTTTTTATAGCGTCAGGTACCCCCATAAATTATCTAATAAAGGTTTAACCCCCTTGATCGCCCCCCAGGTAACCCTTTCACCCCCTATCACCACTGTCGCTAAGCGATTGTTTTTCTGATCGCTGTCTTAGTGTCGGTGATGCAGATCGGTAGCCAGTAATTTTTTTTAGGTTCGCCGCAGGTTTTTATAGCGTCAGGTACCCCCATAAATTATCTAATAAAGGTTTAACCCCCTTGATCGCCCCCCAAGTAACCCTTTCACCCCCTATCACCACTGTCGCTAAGCGATCATTTTTCTGATCGCTGTCTTAGTGTCGGTGATGCAGATCGGTAGCCAGTAATTTTTTTTAGGTTCGCCGCAGGTTTTTATAGTGTCAGGTACCCCAATATATTATCTAATAAAGGTTTAACCCCCTAATTGCCCCTAGTTAACCCTTTCACCAGAGATCACCATATAAGTGTTACGGGTGACGCTGGTTAGTTAGTTTGCTTTTTATAGTGTCAGGTCACCCGCCGTATATATAACGCAATAAAGGTTTAACCCCCTGATCGCCCGGCGGGTGATATCAATTAGGTTTTAGCGTCAGAGAGGGTCTGCGTCACACCCCAGGCAGCATCAGGTTAGTGCCAGTAACGCCAACACCCACGCGTGAATAGCATACACCCCCCTTAGTGGTATAGTATCTGAACAGATCAATATCTGATCTGATCAGATCTATACTAGCGTCCCCAGCAGTTTAGGGTTCCCAAAAACGCAGTGTTAGCGGGATCAGCCCAGATACCTGCTAGCACCTGCGTTTTGCCCCTCCATCCAGCCCAGGCCACCCAAGTGCAGTATCGATCGATCACTGTCACTTACAAAACACAACACACATAACTGCAGCGTTCGCAGAGACAGGCCTGATCCCTGCGACTCCAGTGCTGTAGGAGGTGATTTCACCACCACAGTTAAAAAAAAAAAGTATATATGCCGAAGCATTGGGGCATCAGGGGCGGAGGAGCGGAGGAGCGATTTTGCTCCTAATGCCACGTACATACGGTCGAAATTCCGACGGAGGCTTGCCCATGGAAAAGTCCGACCATGTGTGTGCGGCATAACTTTTTTGCGGGAGGATGCCCCATGCTTCGGCATATATAAATGGTGCATGTATGCCCATCATTAGAAGTGGGTGAATGAAGGGCGGTATTCTAATGGTGGGCATACCCACCGATCAATCTCTTTTTTCGTTCAGCCAACTGGCTGCATGAAAAAAAAAGATTACAACACATGTCCAACAAGGACCAGCAACGTACTGGTATGTTGCTGGACTTTGAATATTTATACCAGAATGATGCCTGCGGGTTTAGGTATCATTTTGGTATCATTCTTTTCAGCCAGCGGCCGGCTTTCATGTAAAAGCAATCCTAGTGGCTAATTAGCCTCTGGACTGCTTTTACAAGCAGTGGGAGGGAATGTCCCCCCCCCGGATATAAAAAGCGCCATTGGGAAATTGGGAAAGCATTTTATCACACCGATCTTGGTGTGGTCAGATGCTTTGAGGGCAGAGGAAAGATCTAGGGTCTAGAAGACCCCAGTTTTTTCAAAAAAAGAGTACCTGTCACTACCTATTGCTATCATAGGGGATATTTACGTTCCCTGAGATAACAATAAAAATGATAAAAAAAAAAAAAAATATGGAAGGAACAATTTAAAAATAAAATAAAAAAGCAAAATTAATAATAAAAAAAAAAAAGAAAAAAAAAAGCACCCCTGTCCTGCCCTTGCCCAATGGCGAACGCAATCGTCGGTCTGGCGTCATATGTAAACAGCAATTGCACCATGCATGTGAGGTATCACCGCGAAGGTCAGATCGAGGGCAGTAATTTTAGCAGTAGACCTCCTCTGTAAATCTAACGGGATAACCTGTAAAGGCTTTTAAAGGCTTTTAAAAATGTATGTAGTTTGTCGCCAATGCGCATTTGTGCGAAATTTTAAAGCATGTCGTGTTTGGTATCTATGTACTCGGCCTAAGATCATCTTTTTTATTTCATCAAAAATTTGGGCAATATAGTGTGTTTTAGTGCATTAAAATTAAAAAAAGTGTATCTTTTCCCCAAAAAATGTGTTTGAAAAATCGCTGCGCAAATACTGTGTAGAAAAAAAAATGCAACACCCACCATTTTAATCTGTAGGGCCTTTGCTTTAAAAATATATATAATGTTTGGGGGTTCAACATAATTTTCTTGCAAAAAAAAAAATGTTTTCATGTAAACAAAAAGTGTCAAAAAGGGCTGTCTTCAAGTGGTTAGAAGAGTGGATGTAAGCTTCCTAATGTTGTGTATAAAATGCCAGAACAGTTCAAAACCCCCCCAAATGACCCCATTTTGGAAAGTAGACACCCCAAGCTATATACTGAGAGGCATGTCGAGTCCATGGAATATTTTATATGTTGACACAAGTTGTGGAAAAAATACAATTTTTTTTTTTTTTTTTGCACAAAGTTGTCACTAAATGATATATTGCTCAAACATGCCATGGGCATATGTGGAATTACACCCCAAAATACATTCTGTTGCTTCTCCTGAGTACGGGGATACCACATGTGTGAGACTTTTTGGGAGCCTAGCCGCGTACGGGACCCCAAAAACCAAGCACCGCCTTCAGGCTTTCTAAGGGTGTAAATTTTTGATTTCACTTCTCACTGCCTATCACAGTTTCGGAGGCCATGGAATGCCCAGATGGCACAAAACCCCCCCCAAATGACCCCATTTTGTAAAGTAGACACCCCAAGCTATTTGCTGAGAGGTATTGTGAGTATTTTGCAGATCTCGCTTTTTGTCACAAAGTTTTGAAAATTGAAAAAAAAATAAAAAAAAATTCTTTCTTCATTTTCAAAAACAAATGAGAGCTGTAAAATACTCACCATGTCTCTCAGCAAATAGCTTGGAGTGTCTACTTTCCAAAATGGGGTCATTTTGGGGGGTTTTGTGCTATTTTGGCATTTTATGGCCTTCGAAACTGTGATAGGTAGTGAGGAGTGAAATCAAAAATTTGTGCCTAGAAATCCTGAAGGCGGTGCTTGGTTTTCTGGGTCCCGTACGCGGCTAGGCTCCTAAAAAGTCCCACACATGTGGTATCCCCGTACTCAGGAGAAGCAGCAAAATGTATTTTGGGGTGTAATTCCACATATAACCATGGCATGTGTGAGCAATATATCATTTAGTGACAACTTTTTGTAATTTATTTTATTTTTTTTGTCATTATTCAATCACTTGGGACAAAAAAAAATATTTAATGGGCTCAACAGGCCTCTCAGCAATTTCCTTGGGGTGTCTACTTTCTAAAATGGGGTCATTTGGGGGGGGGTTTGTGCTATTTTGGCATTTTATGGCCTTCAAAACTGTGATAGGTAGTGAGGAGTGAAATCAAAAATTTGCGCCCTTAGAAATCCTGAAGGCGGTGCTTGGTTTCCGGGGGCCCGTACGCGGCTAGGCTCCCAAAAAGTCCCACACATGTGGTATCCCCGTACTCAGGAGAAGCAGAAAAATTTATTTTGGGGTGCAATTCCACATATAACCATGGCATGTGTAAGGAATATATCATTTAGTGACAACTTTTTGTAATTTTTTTTTTTTTGTTATTATTCAATCACTTGAGACAAAAAAAAAAAATATTCAATGGGCTCAACATGCCTCTCAGCAATTTCCTTGGGGTGTCTACTTTCCAAAATGGGGTCATTTGGGGGGGTTTTGTACTGCCCTGCCATTTTAGCACCTCAAGAAATGAGATAGGCAGTCATAAATTAAAAGCTGTGTAAATTCCAGAAAATGTACCCTAGTTTGTAGACGCTATAACTTTTGCGCAAACCAATAAATATACGCTTATTGACTTTTTTTACTAAAGACATGTGGCTGAATAAATTTTGGCCTAAATGTATGACTAAAATTTAGTTTATTCGATTTTTCTTATAACAAAAATTAGACAATATCATTTTTTTTAAAAAATTTCGGTCTTTTTCCATTTATATCGCAAAAAATAAAAATCGCAGAGGCAATCAAATACCATTAAAAGAAAGCTCTATTTGTGGGAAGAAAAGGATGCAAATTTCGTTTGGGTACAACATTGCATGTCCGCACAATTTACAGTTAAAGCAGCGCAGTGCAAAATTCTGAAATCACCTCTGGTCCTTTAGCTACCAAATGGTCCGGGGCTTAAGTGGTTAATATCTGTATGGAGTAGGATTGCTGTAGCTAATGGTTCGATCGCTAGTGAGAAAAGCAATGGAGAAAGGGGAAACCCTGTCGTGTACCTCTACCTACACTGAAAAAATCTGAATTGCAGCCTGGTAGTCTTATTCTGGTGGAGGGATTATGATAGAGTGCGTGAAAGGCATGTATAAATTCTCCTTTGAAACCGTATTTGTTTAGAATTAAATCTAGAATATTCCCAGAGACACTATGAAATGCCTTGTTAATAGCCAGGCTCAACATTAAAAGTGACCTGGAGTGTATATTTGCATCTTGGATAATGTTTGTTACACATAGAAGTATTCTATAAAGGTAAATATAATAGCCACTAATTCACACATTACCCAAAATTTCCAATCAGAGGATTGGCATAGTAATAAAAAGAAAACTGTTAATCCATAAATGACTAAAACATGAATAAAGGATTATCCAGGGATACATTAAAAAAAAAGTTATTAAAACAAAAAGGAATACACTAAAGGGGATATTGAGGATACATAAATCAATTATAAACATTTTTTTTTAAGGAAGCTTAAATTCTTATGTAAAAAGCACAGTGGAATATTTTCATAAAATAGGGATACTATCTAGTAAAGGTTGACGAAAATATTAACTTCTTTAGGGAATGAATTGCAGTAAATTATATTGGTGTGTGTAAAATGATTGCATAAAATTAAGAAAACAATATTGTAAATTTTTAAGGTGCCATATCAAGTTCTGGTCTATAGATGGCAGCAGGTTTCTAACTATCTGATTAGAGATATCCAATGCATCTTTTTAGTGGTAACACTGTATATAGCTGGTTTCTCAAACAAGTTATGATGCCCAGTTTAGAAAAGGAAAAATATAAGGGCTTGTTTACACCAGCGGCTGCATTGCAATGCATTGGCTGGTGTGCAATGCGGTGGGGCCGAGATTAGCGCAGTAATGATGCACTGAGCTCAGCGCATTTCACCGTTTTTTTTTTTTTAACTTTATTAAGATGCTACACAGACATCTCAAACTTCAACTGCTGGGTGCATTTCGCATTGTCCATGCAAAGGGACTGGGGTGCAAAAGCTCCTCAGCACAGTCCCACCGCATTGGTCAATACCTAGCCGAATTAAAAATAGAGGGAGATAAGCTGGCCACACATGAATTGAAATTAAGCTAGGTCAGCAGGTACTGGACAAACTTTGATCTATGTGTGGCCACTGCGGCCACAGATCGACTTCTGTTCAGCTGCCCTGTCAGATAAAAGCAGCTCAATCAGTACTGCAGCCAACAGGCTGCTGCGCTGATCTGTGTATTCTGATGGTGGAGGAGTCAATAGCGCAGCGGGAAGAATTCCATCATCCACCTCGAATGTGTGGATGGGAGAGTCAAGTCAGTTTTTTTCATTCAGTCCACTGAATGTATGGCCAGTGTGACATTATGAAAGGCTAGGTGATTGAGGGAAAGTATGTATCACCTTGTATGCTTTCCTATGTGGGAAACTAAGGTGGAATACGCTCCAGGTTTTTGGGCCACCTTGGCAGTGTGGGTTCCGAACCAGATTTTTCTTTCCACCTGTGACCAGCAGCAGGTGGTATGCATAGTTACATAGTTAGTCTGATTCAAAAAAGACAAGACAATCCAATTCAACCAATGAATAAATGATGGAATAACTAAGGAAGGACTGGAGAAAGAAGTTACTCTTGGCCTGGGACTCAGGAATACAAACCTGAGAGAGCTATGAATGTGGAGAATCCTTTGTAATGGAAAGAAAAAGGTTGGTGAACAAGCAGGAGTTATCTATGTGAAACTGGTCTACCAATGTTCCTGTAATGTTCTGTCTACGTCCTTTGACCAGTGGCATACTAAGTGGGGGGCCGGGGCCGCCCCGGGTGCCACACACTAGGGGAGTGTCAGGCTGCCTTCCCCCCTCCACGACTGAAGAGGAGACAGCGCCGTGGGTTTAGGCGGCGCCGCGGCACCGAGCGGTGACAGGACACTTATGGAGAGCCCGAGGTAGTGGCTTTGCGGGGGCAGGGGGGGTATTGCGAGCCGCACCCGAGCCAGTCGGCACACCCGGGACCCGGTGCAACGATCCCATTCTCTCCTTCTCGGCTCGCAATACCCCTCCCCCTGCAAAGCCACTAACTCGTTCTTTCCATGTGTGGTCTGAGGAACATGGGTCTGAAGGGGGGTCTGTCATGGCACTGGGTCCTGACTCCTGGGTGTGCCGACTGGTTCAGGTGCGGCTCGCAATACCCCTCCCCCTGCAAAGCCACTACCTTGGGCTCTCCATGTGAGGTCTGCATTGTAGGGGGTCTGTATTGTAGGGGGTCTGTACTGTGGGGGGTCTGCACTGTAAGGGGGTCTGTGCACTGTAGGGGGGGTCTGCACTGTTAGGGGGGGTCTGTGCACTGTAGGGGGGTCTTTACTGTAGGGGGGTCTGTACTGTAGGGGGGTCTGCACTGTGGAGAGGGGGTCTGCACTGTAGCGGGAGGTCTGCACTGTAGCAGGGGGTCTGTACTGTAGCGGGGTCTGTACTGTAGGGGGGCTGTACTGTAGATGTAGAGGGGTCTGTACTGTAGGGGGGTTTGCACTGTAGGGGGGTCTGTGTAACATGCAGGGGGTCATGAACTGTTAGGGGGTGTCTGTGTCATACAGGCGTCCAGAGCTGTGGGGGGTCTGTGTAATATAAAGGGGTGCTGGGTGCTGTGTAATGTAAAGGGGTCCAGAGGTGCAGGGTGCTGTGTAATGTAAAGGGGTCCAGAGGTGTAGGGTGCTGTGTAATGTAAAGAGCTCCTTAGGTGCAAGGTGCCATGTAATGTAAAGGGGTCCAGAGGTGCAGGGTGCTGTGAAATGCAAAGGGGTCTAGAGGTGCAGTGTAATGTAAAGGGGTCCAGAGGTACAAGGGCTGTGTAATGTAAAGGGGTCCAGAGGTGCAGGGTGCTGTGAAATGTAAAGGGGTCCAGAGGTGCAGGGTGCTGTGAAATGTAAAGGGGTCCAGAGGTGCAGGGTGCTGTGTAATGTACAGGGGTCCAGAGGTGCAGGGTGCTGTGTAATGTAAAGGGATCCAGAGCTGCAGGGTGCTGTGTAATGTAAAGGGGTCCAGAGCTGCAGGGTGCTGTGTAATGTAAGGGGGGTCCAGAGGTGCGGTGCTGTGTAATGTAAAGGGGTCCAGAGGTGCGGTGCCGTGTAATGTAAAGGGGTACACAGTAGTGACAAAAGTATATTGAAGGATGCAGAGGTATGCAGGGGGCACAGTGGGGTGTTTTTACATTTTAAGGTGGGGGGGTGCCAGATACAGGTGCCAAATACTCTAGGTACGCCCCTGCATTTGACACTAAAGTAACTACTCTACAGAAGTTCTTCCTTCCATGGTGTGCGGCGACCATTCTTCTTTTTATTCATTTATTAATATCAACGTGGTTAAGTCGGGGCCATCACCCATGAGGAAATCTTATCCACAGTCTGAGCGGTGTTACACACTTTCTGGACTAGGAATTTCTCCTGATTAGTAATGCCTGGATAGCAAGGATTTATTTTATGTTTTATTTGTTTTCCATGCAACCTTTTAAATAAAACTGGCTACAAGTCAGACTTTTAAGAAAGACCGAGGCAGTGTCACTGCTGTCAACATGGCGACTGAGGCCAGAGACCAGTACAAGACCAATTCCAAGCCCTTATGCAAGCAATTACAGGCTGCCAATCTAATGTAACTACTAAGATAGACTCCCTCCAGATCGATATTGGTCTTATTCAACTGACATGGAAAAATTCTGCAGCTGGCTTTTGGAGGCGGAGTGCCCCTTGGGGGATTCTGAGTATGCGGTCCAGGACCATTTGGCCCAGTTTTACACTCTTGGTACAAAAGTCAAATTCCTGGAGTCTAGAGCCAAAGATGCAGAGATTCGCAACCATAGGAATAACCTACGTATCATAGGCCTACAGGAAGGCGCAAAGGGCCAAGATCTTACCTCTTTCTCTGAGCAGCTCCTCCATACCCTGTTACCTCAGGCACAATTTTCCCCTTTCTTCACTGTGGAAAGGGATCACAGAATGTCATCTACTAGAGGCCCTCCAGGTGCACCACCTTGCACTTTCATCCTACGTCTGCTTAACTTTCGCGACTGCGACATGGTTCTTTGTGGAAACAGGAGGAGCATCGCCACAAGGCCTCCAAGCCGATGATCTTTCTCAGATTCTATTTAATCACACCCTTTTTAAGCCACACCCAAATTAGTGCAATTCAAACCACAATCGCGTTTTATCACAACATGCTTTGAACACTGCGGTTTTTTTTTTTCAATGCCAAGGGCCCACTTTTGATCTTGCACACAGGCCCACTAATATCATGATATGGCCCTGGGTAGGGTAGCGGGTCTTTGCACTGTTCTTTAGTGCCTATGATGCTGACCTCCACATCCGACAAGGAAGCCTTTATATTTCTATTTCTGCTGAGAGCTAGTTTTTTATCCTAGTCTGGACATATCTATGACTCCCTATTCACCGGATTATTCTTTCTAAGCTGTATGCCGCCCTTGATTCTTCAGAGAGACCCATCCAGTGCCTTACTTAAGTTTACTGGAATACTTTCCTTAATTGTGTGCTAATAAGCTTCGTGCCCTTGATATTTTTTTTCGAGAGACCCTGTTGCTGCTCCTTTCTGATTATAGGTGGCACCTCCTATCCATATTGGACTCTGAACAACTTTTGTATTAGTGCTACATTGCAGATCATAGCCCCCCATTGGTAACTTATAATGTTTTGGTACCACAGTTGGGGTGGTGATGCGGGATGGGAAGAGATGGGGATGTTTTGTATGATTTTCTTTAGTGTTTTTGTTTTGTTTGTTGTTCCTGAGCTGGTACACTTTATTCCTTGGTGAGCAATTGAGATTTTCGTTTATGATATGTGGGGGAGACGTCTCCCTCTTTCCTCGGGTTCGGCTAGAGCCCCGCCCCCACTATTATTTTATTTTCCTGTTTTCAATGGCACCAGTAACACTGATTTCTTGGAATGACAAGGGTGTTATTGCAAAAATTAAACGCTCATTGGTCTTTAGCTACCTAAAAACCTACAGACCCCATATCTGTATCTTACAGGAGACCCACCTGATGGGGAGTAGGATTCTAAGTTATAAGAATTCTTTAGTTGGTCATTATTATCATGCTACCCACTCCTCTTATGCCAGAGGTGTCAGTATTTTTATTCGTAAATCCCTCTCTTATACATTGTTAGATCTCCCCCTGGACCCAGAGGTTAAATATGTGATTCTACATGCTATGATTGACAGTGTTAAAATGGTTGTTGCTGGGCTTTACCTACCCCCTTCTGCCATTGTTTCCATGCTTAATAAAATAGTCCAGTTGAAAACTCTTTGTCCCACGGATCATATTTTCCTTGCTGGAGAATTTTAAAAAAGCCCCCTTGCCCGTAGTTGGATATTTGGATAAGCTTACTCCTGATACAGCCATTTAATCAGCACTATCTAGAAGGGTGGAGACTTTTGATTTACATGATCTATGGCGCTGGAAGCACTTGGGTGAGAGGGGATATACCTGCCACTCTGCTACGTATGCCACTCTTTTTCACATAGATTTGCTGTATGCTAGTGTTGAAATGTTATCCACAGTTTTGGAAGTGTCTATCCTCCCACAAGGAATTTCTGACCATGCTCCGATGCTGCTGCACTTCTCTGTGGGCCTGAATTTCACCTCAGGGACTGACCCTCTGGCATCTGTCCAGACACTAGATATCTGATGAGAAGGTTGAACCTCATATGCTCACTGCTATTTATGACTATTGGGCCTGACCTCCCCTGAGACAGTATGGGATCCCTTTAAGGCCCTCACCAGGGGTTGGTATCAGCTCCATATCCAAACAGCCCATCAGGATTCCTAATTTGCTGGCCGATCAGGGGAAAACCCAAGCCCAAACACTTGAAGCTCAACACTCAGTCTCTCGTGACCAGACTGTCTACCAAGATATGTTACTGTCTTATCAGGAAGTGTCCCTCCATTGGGTGGAGGCCTTTTGTAAGTTACTTCTTCATCAGTCTCAATGAGTATTTGAGCAAGAGGAGAAGACAAGCAGACTGTTGGCATGGATCTCTAAGGTGCAGGCTCCTTTGACCCATATAGCTAGCATTTAAAGAGAATATGGACAGCTGCTCGAGCAGAACTGCTGCTCACTGGATGAGGTTATGAGAGCCCTCTCCCCCTTGCAGGCTGGGTAGACTCCTGGGGTAGAAGGCCTGCCTGCAGAATTTTATAAAGCTCATGCCAATCTACTTCTTCCACATTTATATGAGAACTTTGTGCTCGCAGAGAAACGTCTTCCACCTTCAATGTCATAAACGGTTATAGTGGTGGTACCAAAACTGGGTTTTGGCTAACAATTTGAATTATGTTATCTTTACCTTGATTCATGGGGATCAATCTGAGTTTATGCCGGGTACTGACATCAACCTGCGACGACGCCATATGGTTACAGCTAATGCCCGCTTTGGTTCTTGCCCTGGAGTAGTGGCCTCACTCGATGCAGAAAAGGCCTTTGACTCCATGGAATGGAAATATCTCTGGCTCATTCTGCAGAAATTTGGTTTCTGGCCTAAATTTGTGCAATGGGTGAAGCGTCTTTATGATGACCCTACAGCCAGGATGAGAACCAGAGGGTTACTTTCCTAATTTTTCCCCTTATTCAGGGGGATGAGACAGGGGTGCCCCCTATACCCATGGTTGTTTGCCCTTGCTATTGAATATTTTTGCGTGTCAGAGAGTGTGGAGGGTATAGCAGTGGGCCTGGTTGTTGAAAAGGGTCTCTCTATGCAGATGAAACTCTGTTTTTGAAAGATGTGGGCTCCTCCTTATCTGCAGATTTATCCCCAATTGATCAGTTTGGGGAATACTCAAGAATACATGTAAATTGGGATAAATTAGTACTTTTACCACCAGCGTCGAGTACCTCTGCTCCACCTGCTAATTTGCTTCTTTCCTGGGCCATCCAATTTAAATACATAGGACGTACTGTAGTGTCCGATTTCACCAAGTTTCTGACCTTTCTACCTAAATTTCTGTATGTGTTTCGTAATACCGCGGTTTTGATGGCCATGGTCTCCTTTGACCAAATTCTATCCATGATCATTTTGGGCTGGAAAGGTTCCCTGGATAGCAAAGGCTATGTTGCAACTTCTTATGTCGAAGGGAGGTCTGGCCCTCCCTAACTTTAGGCCCTATTGCTGGGCGGCAGTTTTGGTGACAGATGGTGGTTTGTCCAAACTCAGGATAATCCAGTCGCAGTGACAGCTGGTGGTAATTTTTTTTTTGGGGGGGGGGGGGCGGCAAACAGTAAACAGTGGTAGTCGGTCGGTGGGCAGCTCATGTGCACTTACCCAATCTATGCAGCGCTTTACCGGTGGCTTCCCTTGCTCCTTGGCTCTTCCTTCCCCTACTGTCCACGGGCATCGGTGGCCTCTGTTTCCTCCCTCCTTCTTGGCGGCCAAATGGGTCTCAGACCTGCTTCCGATTAGCCGGATTGAGGATCAGTGTTACAACAGCGAATATTCATTCGCTGTTGTAACACCTGGGTGGGCTCATGGCACATTGCTTTGTGCTACAAGCCTATTAGAGCCAATGTCTCTAATCAGGTGCTTAAAAAAAAAACCCTGCCGCTGTAATTCAGGCGCCCGGCATCCTAAAAGAGGCTGGACGCCTGAATTGTGGCGGCCCTGGATAGATTCATGCTATGCATGAATCTATCCATTATTCATATATTATTCATATATGCTGTATTGTGAAACATAAATGTATAAGAAAAGGTATGGCGCTATCTCATATTAAACCTTCATCAATTAAGGTTGTGACAATTCAATTTATCACAGCAAAAATAAAATAATAAAATGGGATATTAATTTAGTGGCTAATAAACAATAACAAATAGGATTCTGTGAAAAATCTGTGAAGAACCAGTCCAAATGAATTAATTCAGTATAGCTTCACACAAAGTGAAATAAAAAAAAGAGTCCAATCACCCTGATTCAGGGCATCGGTGGCCTCTGTTTCCTCCCTCCTTCTTGGCGGCCAAATGGGTCTCAGACCTGCTTCCGATTAGCCGGATTGAGGATCAGTGTTACAACAGCGAATATTCATTCGCTACAAGCCTATTAGAGCCAATGGCTCTAATCAGGTGCTTAAAAAAAAAAAACAGCCGCTGTAATTCAGGCGCCCGTCATCCTAAAAGAGGCTGGACGCCTGAATTGTGGCGGCCATGGATAGATTCATGCTATGCATGAATCTATCCATTATTCATATATTATTCATATATGCTGTATTGTGAAACATAAATGTATAAGAAAAGGTATGGCGCTATCTCATATTAAACCTTCATCAATTAAGGTTGTGACAATTCAATTTATCACAGCAAAAATAAAATAATAAAATGGGATATTAATTTAGTGGCTAATAAACAATAACAAATAGGATTCTGTGAAAAATCAGTGAAGAACCAGTCCAAATGAATTAATTCAGTATAGCTTCACACAAAGTGAAATAAAAAAAAGAGTCCAATCACCGTGATTCAGGGCATCGGTGGCCTCTGTTTCCTCCCTCCTTCTTGGCGGCCAAATGGGTCTCAGACCTGCTTCCGATTAGCCGGATTGAGGATCAGTGTTACAACAGCGAATATTCATTCGCTGTTGTAACACCTGGGTGGGCTCATGGCACAATGCTTTCTGCTACAAGCCTATTAGAGCCAATGGCTCTAATCAGGTGCTTAAAAAAAAGCCCTGCCGCTGTAGTTCAGGCGCCCGGCATCCTAAAAGAGGCTGGAGGCCTGAATTGTGGCGGCCATGGATAGATTCATGCTATGCATGAATCTATCAATTATTCATATATTATTCATATATGCTGTATTGTGAAACATAAATGTATAAGAAAAGGTATGGCGCTATCTCATATTAAACCTTCATCAATTAAGGTTGTGACAATTCAATTTATCACAGCAAAAATAAAATAATAAAATGGGATATTAATTTAGTGGCTAATAAACAATAACAAATAGGATTCTGTGAAAAATCAGTGAAGAACCAGTCCAAATGAATTAATTCAGTATAGCTTCACACAAAGTGAAATAAAAAAAAGAGTCCAATCACCGTGATTCAGGGCATCGGTGGCCTCTGTTTCCTCCCTCCTTCTTGGCGGCCAAATGGGTCTCAGACCTGCTTCCGATTAGCCGGACTGAGGATCAGTGTTACAACAGCGAATATTCATTCGCTACAAGCCTATTAGAGCCAATGGCTCTAATCAGGTGCTTAAAAAAAAAACTCGCAGCTCTAATCAGGTGCTTAAAAAAAAAACTCGCAGCTCATCCCTATTCTGGACCTAAAATCCCACAATTACTTTCACGGTACAAAATTTGTCATGGAATCAGCAAGGTCAGTTATTCCATAGAGTGATCTGTTAGCCATCCTTGTGGATGGAAAGGTTGAATGGAAAGCCCCAGTGATAGATGAGATTTGCAGCTCAAAGGGCTTCCAGCAGTGTCTTCACTGCCCTGCACTGCATCAGTGTTCGACAGGAGATGTCCGGATAGAGGCATAACTTGGCACCCTCAAAGTCCACATGAGAAACACCACGCATATGAAACATGATACGCTCCTTCAGAGAATATTTGTGTAACTTACAAATGATGTCTCTAGGCTTGTCAGGATCATCCGATGGTGGTCGCAGGGCCCTATGGGCATGATCAATCTTAATATGGGCAGGGATATCTCGTCCAAGGATTTGTTTAAAGATGCCTTGTAAAGTGGGGACAATGTCCCTGGAGGAAGTAGCTTTCAGCAGACCCCTAACCTGAATGTTCGCTCTGCAACTTCTGTTTTCATAATCATCCAACTAATCAAGCAGTGAATCAATCCATTTATACTTTACCCTGCAATGATCTTTCAAAGCCTGTAGAGTAGGGACCAATTCATCCACCCTGTTTTCAAGGGATTCTACTTTATTCCCCAAGCTGTGTTGTTTCTGCCTGTAAGTTTTCAATGTCCTATCTCTCGGTCTTCTCTACCGGCATGGTAAATCTATCCCTCTAGGTGATCCTTGGTAGAAAGAGACCAGATGTGAGAGCGAAGGTCTCTGTCCCCCAGGGCCTCCCAACTACATAGCCCCTGTCCTGACTGTCTGATGAGCCAGGGGAGGGGGGGGAGGCACTAACCTCAGAGATGGGATGGGAGAAGCTGTTTAGAAGATGGCGGTGTCCCACTCTGGTGCCATCTTGGAAAGCTCCTATGGAGCTGGAACGTTGCCAGGGGGTCCGTTGGGACTGCAGAGACTGTCAGCGCTTATGAGGCATCCTGTGGTGGTGGGAAGGGGGGGATCCCCTGTAAGGCCACTGCAGGTGCTGATTTAGAAGCAGTGTGCCTGGAGCTCAAGGTCCACACATCCCCACACTCGCATGCCGAGCAGAGGATAGGCCAAAGGTTAGTGCAACAAACTGGAAATGGTTGTCTGTCACTACAAAGCACAGAAAATGCTGTTGAGGCGGATAAATGGAAA
Organism: Rana muscosa; assembly: GCA_029206835.1. Taxonomy (NCBI): domain Eukaryota; kingdom Metazoa; phylum Chordata; class Amphibia; order Anura; family Ranidae; genus Rana; species Rana muscosa. Next base: position 234,971,399 of record CM055119.1, read on the forward strand.
ATTGCAAAAAGGCAATAACTGACCTTGCTGATTCCATGACAAATTTTGTACCGTGAAAGTAATTGTGGGATTTTAGGTCCAGAATAGGGATGAGCTGCGAGTTCGAGTCGAACCCATGTTCGACTCGAACATCGCCTGTTCGCCGAATTTCGAACATTATAGACCGTTCGCGCCAAATTCGAGTGGCGTGTCACGGCCCATAATTCACTGCGGCATCGAAGTGCATTGCTGTCGGTTGATTGGCTAAGCATGCACTATGACCCGCATGCTTGGCCAATCACAGTGCCGTAAGTACAGAGAGCCGTAATTGGCCAAAGCCAGAGTGGCTTTGGCCAAGCATGGCTCAGAGGAGTAGGTAAACGCCCCACACTATATGAGGCCGCCGGCGTGGCGGCCTTGTGTAGTGTGTTGGGGCGTTGGTTAGAAGACAGAGAGAGAGAGAGAGACAGTGTAATTTAATTTGAGTTAGATAGAGCAGGCAGGCGAGTCAGTTAGCTGCAGTTACAGTGCGTAGAGCAGGGGTCCTCAAACTACGGCCCACGGGCCGCATGCGGCCTGCCGAAGAACACTTATCTGGCCCACCGCACGCAGGGCCGGTTGTAACACACAGCGGTAGACTGCTGTGTCATTGAGCTCACTGAAAAGTTTGGGCGTGCTGTGATAAAAGTCCCGCCCTCCTCCTAGACCAGCTCGTGTAATAGACGCAGCGTTCTGTCTATCACACAAGCTAGACTAGGAGGAGGGTGGGACTTTTATCACAGCGCGCCCAAACTTTTCAGTGAGCTCCGTGACACAGCAGGAGATCCCGATGCACACACTGACTGTTGAGGCATTGTTTGGCTCAGTAAGGCTGCAATGGTGAGGGGGGCTTGTAATGATATTGGGGGGGCTGCAATGGTGAGGGGGGCTTGTAATTATGGCGAGAGGGGCTTGTAATGATTGTGAGGGGGCTGCAATGGTGAGGGCGGCTGCAATAGTGAGGGGGGCTTGTAATGATGGTGAGGGGGGCTGCAATGGTGAGGGGGGCTGCAATGGTGAGGGGGGCTTGTAATGATGGTGGGGGGCTGCAATGGTGAGGGGGCTTGCAATGATGGTGAGAGGGGGCTGTAATGAAGGTGAGGGAGGCTTGCAATGATGGTGAGGGGGGCTGCAACGAGGGCACAGTAAGGCAGCAGTGACGGTGAGGCTGCAATGATGGTGAGGTGGCAATGATGGGCACGGTGAGGCGGCAATGATGGGCACGGGTTGGGGGACTTTCAGGTTTTTTTTGGCGGGGGGCGGCATTGAAGGACCCGGCCCTCTAATGGTCTGAGGGACAGTGAACTGGCACCCTGTTTAAAAAGTCTGAGGACCTCTGGTGTAGAGGATATATATGCATCCTAGGTGTTGTATATATATTTACACACTGTATTCAGTTTAGCTAGATCCATTCCTGTTATTCTCTATACTGAGAGGCAGGCAGGCGATTGTGCTAGCTGCAGTATTTTCACTTAGTGTACTGTGTCCTTTGCACAGCGTGCACCTAAAAGGTACCTGAATACAATTGGTGGTGTTCTCATACTAATACCACAGGCAGGGAGCTGCATTATTTTCACTTAGTGTACTGTGTCCTTTGCACAGCGTGCACCTAAAGGTACCTGAATACAATTGGTGGTGTTCTCATACTAATACCACAGGCAGGGAGCTGCAAGTATTTTCACTTAGTTTACTGTGTCCTTTGCACAGCGTGCACCTAAAGGTACCTGAATACAATTGGTGGTGTTCTCATACTAATTCCACAGGCAGGGAGCTGCAAGTATTTTCACTTAGTGTACTGTGTCCTTTGCACAGCGTGCACCTAAAGGTACCTGAATACAATTGGTGGTGTTCTCATACTAATACCACAGGCAGGGAGCTGCATTAATTTCATTTAGTGTACTGTGTCCTTTGCACAGCGTGCACCTAAAGGTACCTGAATACAATTGGTGGTGTTCTCATACTAATACCACAGGCAGGGAGCTGCATTAATTTCATTTAGTGTACTGTGTCCTTTGCACAGCGTGCACCTAAAAGGTACCTGAATACAATTGGTGGTGGTCTCATACTAATACCACAGGCAGGGAGCTGCATTATTTTCACTTAGTATACTGTGTCCTTTGCACAGCGTGCACCTAAAAGGCACCTGAATACAATTGGTGGTGTTCTCATACTAATACCACAGGCAGGGAGCTGCAAGTATTTTCACTTAGTGTACTGTGTCCTTTGCACAGCGTGCACCTAAAGGTACCTGAATACAATTGGTGGTGTTCTCATACTAATACCACAGGCAGGGAGCTGAATTAATTTCATTTAGTGTACTGTGTCTTTTGCACTGCGTGCACCTAAAAGCACCTGAATACAATTGGTGGTGTTCTCATACTAATACCACAGGCAGGGAGCTGCAAGTATTTTCAGTTAGTGTACTGTGTCCTCTGCACAGTGTGCACCTAAAACTAACTGAAGACAATTGCTGGTGTTCTCATACTAATACCACAGCAGGCAGTTGATTCTGCTAGCTGCAGTATAATCAGTATAGATATATATATATATATATATATACACATCCCACCTTCGTGCAGTTACATCTCACTGCAGGCCATTAGTATGTCTGGAAGGCAAACAAGGAGAGGCAGACAGTCACGAGCCAATAAAAGATGGCAAGCAGGCTCTGTGTCTAGAGGCAACAGTGCTGGTCGTGGACACGGTGCATCCTCATCAGCACGTGGCCGTGGGACACGCTTTTCCTTCTTTTCGGCAGCTGGCCATGTTGAGCCGCAACATGCCCAAGACTTGGTAGAGTGGATGACCAAGCCGTCCTCATCCTTCTCATCCTCTCTCACCCAGGCTCAGGGTACTTTGTCTGGCAAAGCAGCTGCCAAAGCGGCCTCTTCCCTCGGCTCAATGGCATCAGTCACTCCTTCCCTAGCCCCACCATGTCCTCCTGAGGAGTCCCCCAAAACTGTTTGACCACAGTGTTGGGTACATGCTCTAGGAGGATGCCCAGCGTTTTGAAGGCTCCGATGATGTAACCCAGCTAGAGGAAGGCAGTAACGTGAGCCCAGAGAGAGGGGTGTTGTGGAGATTTTTATGGAGATGTATTTAATATGTATTGTCATAGTGTCACCCAGTGTTAGTACTTCCGCAACCCGCTCTAAAAGAGCTGATTGGGGTAGTCTGAGGCTGGTTGAATCCCGTCTGATAGGGGAAAACGTCTTGAGGTTGGAGTGTGATGTTTGCAGGGGGCGGATATGTCCACCAACGGGGGCCCTCTGTGCATTAGCATGGACGATCGTTAAGGAGGGGATATGCTCGCTCTGCAATTACATCATTGGTTATAGGCGGATGGGCGCTCTTGTCTCTGCTATGTCTGATCAGCATTGGTTGGAATTCGTAGCGTGCGTCTGCAGATAGCCTCCCTCCCCCATTCAATAATAGTATAATCTTAATATGCGTTATTCTATGGAATGGCGCAGAATAAGAATTCCTATCAACGGTAACTTTAGCCATCCTACGTTTATTGTATTCATGTATGACATCTCCTGTTGGAAGGAATGTCCAAGTACTGCCATTTTCCTTGTATGGTCATTTTCCTGTGAGGAGGGAACATCCTGTGATGTTCCCGCCCATGGGGGGAGGTGACTGGTTGCTGCAACCAATCACCTCCTGTCTTGAGATCTTTTGAGTTTAATAAAAGCCTATGATTAGGCGTCGGCTGAACAGTCTTTGCTGGAATGGCCTGATAAGAAGATAAGCTTTTGTGGTGCTGCCTTTCTTGGATGAATGATGGGACGAATGAACGGTGAGTGGATCTTTAGCAAACTTAAAGATAGCATTACTTCAAAAAGATGAAAACTGATGTGTGCTTAGATAGCACAGGAATTATAGGCTGTGTGCTCTGTAAACAGCAGCCTGAAATTCCACGACAGTAATGGCGGGCCAGGATTTTGGGAATAGATGGAGTCCCTTTGGACATCGGATCGAGATGGGGGGAAGTGTGGATCTACGTTCCGATGTGGGGGGCTCTACTCTTTAAAAGAACATTTTTGTCTTTTTGAAATAATGCTTCAAGTTTGCAGCGTGTGTATGTGTGCATGTGTATGTCTGCGAATCGTATGTGTGTGTGTGATTTTGTCATGGATCGTATGCCTGTGAATTTGATTGTGTGTGGGTATGCCTGCATGTGCCTGTGTGATTAGATTGTTTGTGCGATGTATTGAGCAGTTGGCTGCCAGCAATGGCTGCTGCATTGTTCTGGTCCTTGAGCCATGAGGTTTAGTGGGGGAGGGGCAGGAAGCATCTCAGTTACAATGGTAAAAGTTGGTGACTTTCTGTAAATAGCATGCAGGAGTTTTGTAGTGGGAGGGCCCTGAGAGATGATCTGATGGAAACTGTGGGCTGTAAGAGTGTAACTAAGCGAGAAATATAAACTGTATATTGTGTATGAAATGAAGGTATAGCTGTGGTATTTAGTGCACTGAGAAGTTTGTAAGTAGATTGTTTGTTTGGCTGCCATGTGCTTGAATGGGGGAAGGGCTTGCCCACTGTTTTGTGTTGCAGGGGCTGTGCCCTGAGGGAAAGACACTCTAAGCAAATGTTACAAGCAACAATATACTGTATGTGTGTGGTGTTTGTGATTTCTATGAAAAATAGAAATGGATAAATTGTGATTTTTGCCTTTATAGGGGACAAAGACACATGTCCCCATAAGTGTAAAAATATTTTAACAAAAGTGTTTGGTTTTAAAGTTGAAAGTTCCCGCCGCATATCCAAGTGGCCAGGCATTGCTAGAAGGCAGACATAGTATGTCTCTGCAATGGCTTGTTATGGAAGCTGAGGCCACTGTGTGTGAACTTTAGGTAGAGAAAAGTGGTGAATATCTCAGAGTATATGAACTTAGAGAAATGAATATGTTTTTAATATTATTCATGTAACTAACATTTATTGAATGTGCTGTTTAGTTGGCAAAAGGGAGGCTAAGTTTGTAACTGTACATGTGGTCCTTGTAGAGTGTAGCTGACACCTTTTTCAGTGGATTTTGATGATAATTTAGAAAAGTTTCAATGGTGTAGTCAGTCTTTGTGGAGAAAAACATTTTTGATTTTCTTTTAAAGAGATGCTGGTTTTGGCGGGAAAAATTGCATGCGTCAATGGCGCAATTCTTGTTGTCCATGAGGTGCTGTGGTAGGTCATCCACCATTTTGTAGTCCTGGCTTGTCGGCCATTTTGAGAGACGTTTACAGTTTGAGATAGGAAGTTCCAGTTTAGCAAACACGGCTCCTGAATATGCTGTATTGGCATTTGTTGATCGGCGTAGTTTTCTTATGTTTTATGCGTTTACAGTTTGACCTGTGCACTGCTGGGGAGAGTAGTGAGACACCAGGGGGACATACTGAGAGACTGGTTTTTGTTTAATGAATTTGCTGGTTTAAATTGTTTTTCTAAGCATCGCCTTTTGAGTTGAGTGGTATCTTGAAATAGCGCGGTTTTACCCCGAGGGGCCACAACGTGCTTGCGGACACACGCACATGCTGGGGCCTATTTATGGATGGGATCTGGCTGGCCTACCAGCAGTTGGAGTGTGGGAGGAGGCCAACGCAGACACAGGGAGGACATGCAAACTCCATGCACATGATGTTAGGTTGGGGATTTCTCTGTTTTCATTTAAGTGAATGTAAGCTATTGCAGGGTCAGCTGACTTTGCAGTATATGCGCGGCGGTTTTTTTTGCATTGAATTTTGGTTTTAAGAAAAACTTCACTTTACACTGAATTTTGATAGATTGTAAGACTAACAGCGTTTTTGTACAATGATGTGTTTTTATGTTTAAATATTTGGGAGTTTCCCAGAGAGCAATTCATTTTTTTTGGAACTTGTACTGTATAGCCATCTCTTGGCAGGAGTTTGTATTTTGGGTCCCAACTTATGGTTTGACTTCCAGGAAGTGTGGGTCAGGGGGGATTCCCTCCCATTTGCAAAGGGGGGTTTATTCCATCATTTCCTTGACAAGGTTTTAAATGGTTGAAATATATAATGTGTAGCCATGGATTTTTTTTGAAGTCTTGATAGACAAGGTGATTATGGCCCCTCCCCCTCCCTCTTCCTGAACAATTGATATGTAAATAAACCAGTTTGGTTTTTTTTAAGAGCTGAGCATAACCGGAAGTTTCTTTTCAGCATTTATATATCAGCAGAAAGTTAGTGGGAGGAGCTTGGGGTTTTTAAAGGTGAGCAATGAGATTTGTGTCTGGAAGGAAAATGGAAAGCATTTTGGCGTTTAAAAGTGTTTTATATTTCGTTCCAGTTTTGTACTGTAATACAGTTTTGGGTAGAGAGAAAAACAGGGGGCATCACCATTATTTTATCATCTAGATACAGAGAGAAGCCACATTGTTCTGCAGGTGGTAAACTGGCGTAAGTGTTCTGTGAGGTTTAGTCTGACAACGCAGTGTATGGGTGTATAGCGGAAAACGCTTGTGTATGCATACACTGTGAGGGGTAGAGGCCTAATTCGGGGGTTGATCGGTGGTTGTTCTGTAGTTCCAAAAGTGTTGGGACAACAAGCCATAAAGTTGACGCCTCTGTTAGGGTTTCTAGTTGGAGGACTTGACCATATAGTGGTTGTAGTTCTGCAATTCACCGTATAAGAAGACACCGGGCGGTGATCTCCGAAAATGGGTGCAACGGTTTAACCTGGACGCAGGTTTAAGATGATAAGCCAATTCGAATCGCCATGGACACAAGGAGGTCTGTGCAAAGGGAAGGAATGGAGGCTTCCCATAGTCAGACGGTCACACAGTGCACGAAGCCTAGTTTTGGGGCAAAGGCCTTTGAACCCCAAAAAGATTAACATAGGTGGTCCAAGGATACTATTTTGGGTATCCCTCTGGAATGGATGTAGTTGAGCTGCGGCTTCAGAAATCTGTAATGATGAGGAACGGTGGCTCATGCCCGTTTGTTTGAACCTTGTATGGCTGGTACATGGAAGGTTCTCGAGCTGCTCTCATGGTTGTCCCATTGTATTTTTTTTTCTATTGCTGAAAGAGTGAAGGTAGAATTCTGGCTGTTTTTGTTTTTTTTCATTTGTGGTTTTGGAAACTGGGAAGTATTTCCCCCACGTTTGTATCGGAATGTTTGTATGTAGTAACGTGAATATGTTCGAACTTACCGCGGCGATCCTCCGATGCGTCGCGGCTGTTGTATTTTTGTAGGAACGGGAAAAGTAAGGGTTACAGAGGGTTTTGTTTGAATCGGTTTTGAAAGAATGTCATTGACAATTTACCAATGTACAGGAATGTCATTATTATTTTACCATTCTTTGCAGGTTAAATATGAAGAATAGAGTAATGATTTTGCTTATAAGTATTTTTCAGGTCCAAGGAGTTTGTACACAGAGAACAGGTGTATGTAGACAGCTGTACATATGGATAAATCTAAGGGAGGTAAAAGTATCACAGGCTATTTCATTGTTTCTTTTTTCCTGCACCACGCATTTCTTCCTTCAGTCTGTAATGAGGAAGAAAAGGGGGGAGAATGATAAATGTAAGAGTGACAGTTTTTTTTCAAACTAGTAATAACCTCTGTAATTCTAACCAAGTTTGTGCCAAGACGGTCTTTCTTTTGATAGAATTTGAATTGGCAAGCAGCAGTCTGGTGAAGTAGGTTCCCATCCCAGAGGCTAAGAACCTTTTATCAATGGCTCCAGGTATTGTAAGCCACGCACAGGTTATGCAGTGACCACAGTCCCGATGTCTGGGTTATTGTCATATGAGGGTTGTTTGGAGGTCAATCAAAATCAGGGTCGTACTCTCCTCATTAGCTGTCACTTATATTCTCGGCTGATGGGGTGGGTGCGATCGTTGTGACATGAACTTCAAAATGTCCACCAAAAGGTTTTCACAAGTCCCTCCTGGACCCGACTCAATAATCAGTTTACATTCTTTCCAACCAGGTGACTGGGTCATTGTAAAGAAGCTTGAGGGATGAGACCACGCCAGCCACTGCAAGAAGCGGCTCAACCACACGAAAGAATGAGGAGTATCTTTGTTTATTTATATTTTTGTTGTTTAGTAAATTTTAGCGAGGGTAACGGTGAAAAGCATCCCAAGTTATTATTTAAAGTGTATGTCCTGACTAGCTCAGAAAGCGAACAGGACCGATGGTCTGTTCTGAGTCTTCACCGAGTTTTAGTCCCCAGCGATGACAGCGGTACATGACATTTATGATGTTATTATGGGTATGAGGAGTTTTTTGACAAACTAGTGAAGACTCCAGACAGACACTTGTCAATGGAACCTAACGATGTATTTTTAGAGGGTAAAATTGGTTTTAGTTTTAATGGCTCTGTCTCGTCGGTTTGGGTATCTAGGCAGCCCACAAGTGTGTTTGAACTTTAGTTTGGTGTTTATGTGGATCTGCAGCTTATAAAGGTAATTCCCCCAAAGCAAGAGGTTCATGCGCGATGGTGAAGCTGTCCCAACATTTTAGGTCGCGGCCGATCGCGAGGATCTGATGGCGCAGGAAATTAAGAATGGCAGGGACAGCTAGAAGGGATTTGTTCACCAATCCCGACCAGGTCTGGGCATGGGGTCCTGCATGTACAAGGTGGGGGGGGCTCGGGCTTGGGATACAATTGAACAATTCTCATCCGTTAAGGATAGGGTTCTTCATGTAATTGTTGAAGCCAGAGCTGTAGCTAAGTGAAGGTTGGGAGTCCTTTTTAAGGGTCTGGGAATCTTTGGGGATCTAATTTTTTATTTTACAGCGGATCGTGGTTAAAGGAAGTGGGAATATATATACTCATGTCGTTTTATTTCTATTCTTTCTATGTCGTGACGAGAGGCTCCTGTTGCCTGATTTGACGCGTGACCAGAGTTTCCTTGATGAGACGCCCCGAAGCCGGACCCACATAAAAGACAGAGAATCACAGACGGATCGGCGATTACTACAGCTCACCATGTCGTGTCCTCCTTTATAAGTCATGCCCCTGAAGAGTAGAGTCTACATGTCAAGCCGTGTTTTCCTTTTTATGGACTGAGGACTGATTCATTTCCAGGTGTAAGAAGCATATCAACTCTCATCGAGGGACACATGGGGTGCATATGACAAAAAAGGGAGGACTGTTGTGGAGATTTTTATGGAGATGTATTTAATATGTATTGTCATAGTGTCACCCAGTGTTAGTACTTCCGCAACCCGCTCTAAAAGAGCTGATTGGGGTAGTCTGAGGCTGGTTGAATCCCGTCTGATAGGGGAAAACGTCTTGAGGTTGGAGTGTGATGTTTGCAGGGGGCGGATATGTCCACCAACGGGGGCCCTCTGTGCATTAGCATGGACGATCGTTAAGGAGGGGATATGCTCGCTCTGCAATGACATCATTGGTTATAGGCGGATGGGCGCTCTTGTCTCTGCTATGTCTGATCAACATTGGTTGGAATTCGTAGCGTGCGTCTGCAGATAGCCTCCTCCCCCATTCAATAATAGTATAATCTTAATATGTGTTATTCTATGGAATGGCGCAGAATAAGAATTCCTATCAACGGTAACTTCATCCTATGTTTATTGTATTCATGTATGACATCTCCTGTTGGAAGGAATGTCCAAGTACTGCCATTTTCCTTGTATGGTCATTTTCCTGTGAGGAGGGAACATCCTGTGATGTTCCCGCCCATGGGGGGAGGTGACTGGTTGCTGCAACCAATCACCTCCTGTCTTGAAATCTTTTGAGTTTAATAAAAGCCTATGATTAGGCGTAGGCTGAACAGTCTTTGCTGGAATGGCCTGATAAGAAGATAATCTTTTGTGGTGCTGCCTTTCTTGGATGAATGATGGGACGAATGAACGGTGAGTGGATCTTTAGCAAACTTAAAGATAGCATTACTTCAAAAAGATGAAAACTGATGTGTGCTTAGATAGCACAGGAATTATAGGCTGTGTGCTCTGTAAACAGCAGCCTGAAATTCCACGACAGGGGGTAGTAACGTGAGTCCAGAGAGAGGGGGTGCCCAACAAGGACAGCAATCTGGCAGTCATGTTCCCCCAGCTGCAGCATACTGCCAGGTTTGCTCCAGTGATGAGGAGGGAGGGGATGATGAGGTCACTGACTCCACGTGGGTGCCTGAAAGGAGAGAGGAGGAGGAGGAGGAGGCACATCTCCAACGAGGCAGGATACCCTCCAGGGGCCAGGTTAAGGGCAGCCAACCGACTGCATCACAACGCAGTGCTCCGTATGTTCAGGGCGCTGCTGTCTCTGCGCGTTATTCCAAAAGTTCTTTGGTGTGGGCCTTTTTTGAGACGAGTGCATCAGATCGCACCGCTGCTATTTGCAACATATGTCTCAAGCGTATCTCGTGTGGCCAAAACATCACCCGCTTGGGCACCACCTGCTTGACCAGACATATGTCGACCTGCCATGCAGTTCATTGGCAAGCCTACCTAAAAGACCCACACCAAAGAACAAAGTGGACCTCTCCTTGCTCCTCATCAGCTGGGATCTCCAACCCCACTATACCTTCAGTCCTCTCTGGAACCTGCACTGAGAGGAATGAAGGTGTAGAATTAGGTGTGTCACAGCCAAGTACTTGCGGGCAATCTGCTATCGGTACACCAACGTCAGATTGTACCAGGCAAATTTCCCTGCCCCAGCTGCTGCACCGCCGAAAGAAGTTCGCTCCCAGCCATCCACATGCCCAGCGGTTGAATACTAGCTTGGCTAAATTGCTAGCACTTCAACTGCTGCCTTTTAAGTTGGTAGACTCTGCCCCCTTCCGTGAGTTTGTGGAATGTGCGGTTCCTCAGTGGCAGGTTCTCAAACGCCACTTTTTCTCATGGAAGGCAATTCTGGCTCTCTACCGGCATGTGGAAGGCAATGTCTTGGCCTCGCTGGACAGGGCGGTCTGTGGTAAGGTGCATATTACCGCTGACTCATGGTCCAGCAGGCATGGACAGGGACGTTACCTATCTTTCACGGCGCATTGGGTGACCCTGATGGCAGCTGGGAAGGATGCAGGACAAGGTGCAGTAGTGTTGGAGGTTGTTCCGCCACCACGCCTCCAAAATGCTACTACTGGTGATTCTGACACACCTCCCTCCTCCACCCCCTCCTCTTCTTCCTCCATGGCCTCTCCCTGTGCTTTGTCCTCGGAACCAGTGGTGTTCCGTAGGCGTTCAAGGGGCTACGCAAGTACGCAGGCCAAAAGATGCCATGCGGTGCTTGATCTGGTGTGCTTGGGGGACAGGAGCCACACTGGGGCAGAGATTATGTCAGCTCTGCAGGGGCAGGCTCAGAGGTGGTTGACGCCACGCCAGCTTAAGCCAGGAAAGGTGGTTCGCGACAATGGCACCAACCTCCTCTCCGCCCTCCGACAGGGTCACTTGACCCATGTTCCCTGTTTGGCTCACGTCCTGAATTTGGTGGTGCAACGGTTCTTGTGCAGGTACCTGGGCTTACAGGATCTCCTGAGGCAGGCCAGGAAAGTCTGTTGGCATTTTCGCCGGTCATATAATGCCAGTGCTCAGCTGGCTGACCTTCAAAAGGAATGCAACCTGCCCAAGAACCGGCTCATTTGTGACATGCCCACCAGGTGGAACTCCATGCTGGCAATGCTGCAGCAGCTGCATACGCAGCAGTGACCATCAATGAGTACCTGTGTGAGTATGGCACCAGGACTGGGTCAGGGGAGCTTGGCTTTTTTTTGCCACGCCAGTGGCTACTGATCAAGGATGCATGCACTGTCCTGTCACCATTTGAGGAGGCCACGAGGATGGTGAGCAGTGACAGTGCATGCATCAGTGATACTGTTCCTCTTGTCTTCCTGTTGGAGCACACGCTTCTTGGAATAATGGACAGGGCACTTGAGGCAGAACAGAGGGAGGAAGAGGAGGACTTCCTTACCTCTCAAGGCCCCCTTTATCCAGACAGTATTCGTGCGGGCCCGCCGATCACACAGGAAGAAAGGTGGTTGACGCCACGCCAGCTTAAGCCAGGAATGGTGGTTTGCGACAATGGCACCAACCTACTTTCCGCCCTCCGACAGGGACAACTGACCCATGTGCCCTGTTTGGCTCATGTCCTTAACTTGGTGGTGCAGCGGTTCTTGGGCAGGTACCCGGGCTTACAGGATGTCCTGAAGCAGGCCAGGAAACTCTGTGTGCATTTCCGCCGGTCATATAATGCCAGTGCTCGGCTGGCTGACCTCCAAAAGGAATACAACCTGCCCAAGAACCGCCTAATCTGTGACATGCCCGCCAGGTGGAACTCTACGTTGGCCATGCTGCAGCGGTTGCACACGCAGCAGAGGGCCATCAATGAGTATCTGTTGCAATATGGCACCAGGACAGGGTCAGGGGAGCTTGTTTTTTTTCCCCACACCAGTGGGTCATGATCAGGGATGCATGCACTGTCCTGTCACCATTTGAGGAGGCCACAAGGATGGTGAGCAGTGACAGTGCATGCATCAGTGACACTGTCCCTCTTGTCCACCTGTTGGAGCACACGCTGCGTGGAATAATGGACAGGGCACTTGAGGCAGAACAGAGGGAGGAAGAGGAGGACTTCTATACCTCGCAAGGCCCCATTTATCCAGTGTTCCTGCTGGCCTGCCTATCACACAGGAAGAGGAGGAGGAGGATTGTGTCAGCATGGAGGTGGAGCCTAGCACTCAGCATCAGCAGCAGTCTTCAAGGGATCAATTACAGTCTCAAGAAACCCATGGACTTGTACGTGGCTGGGAGGAGGTGGCTGCGGATCATGTCGTCCTGAGTGACCCAGAGGACTCCGGACCGAATGCCTCGGCAAACCTACGCTGCATGGCCTCCCTGATCCTGCAAAGCCTGCGGAAGGATCCTCGTATTCGTGCTATCAAGGAGAGGGATCATTACTGGCTGGCAACCCTCCTTGATCCACATTACAAGGGTAAGGTTGCGGACCTTATCTTGGCGTCGCAGAGGGAGCAGAGGATGAAACATCTTCGGGAGGCCTTGCATAAAGGTCTGTGCAATGCGTTCCCAGAGACTGGGAGGTTACAAATTCCTGGTCCTGGACAACGTGTTGCTGAGGCTTCGGTCAGTCAAAGAAGGAACGGTGGAGAAGGTGGCCGTCTGACCGATGAGTTCAGACAATTTAGTCCGCAGCCCCAAGGTATGATCGGTTCCAGCAACCATCGCCAGCGTCTGTTTTACATGGTGCAGGAATACCTAGGGGCAAGATCAGACTTGGACACCTTTCCAACCGAGAATCCTCTGGGTTATTGGGTCTTGAGGATGGATCACTGGCCAGAGCTTGCACAGTATGCAATTGAGCTACTGGCCTGTCCTGCATCCAGCGTTCTTTCGGAACGCACATTCAGTGCTGCTGGAAGCTTTGTAACCGATCACAGGGTGCGCCTGTCCACCGACTCGTTTGATCGACTGACCTTCATAAAAATGAATCAGTCTTGAATCACCACCAGCTACCAAGCACCTGATGCTGATGTAACCGAGTAATTTTTTTTGAAACGTCAGATCCCTTCAAGACTGCCTATGCTGATGCTGAGTGACTATCCTCTTCCTCCTCAATGATCATGCTGATAGCTTGTAAGAACATTTTTGGTTCTGGGCACCGCCTCCAGTGGCTAAGGCCCAATTTTTCAGCCCCTGTTTAACACGGGCATGCAATTACAATTTTTGATGCAATACTTTGCAGCAGGGCTCATTCCTGCGCTCCAACTAGAGTATCTGTGAGGGGTTGCAGTTTTGTGGCACCAGCACCAGTGGCTAAGGCCCAATTTTTCAGCCCCTGTTTAACAGGGGCATGTAATTACAATTTTTGATGCAATACTTTGCAGCAGGGCTCATTCCTGCGCTCCAACTAGAGTATCTGTGAGGGGTTGCAGTTTTGTGGCACCAGCACCTGTGGCTAAGGCCCAATTTTTCAGCCCCTGTTTAACAGGGGCGTGTAATTACAATTTTTGATGCAATACTTTGCAGCAGGGCTCATTCCTGCGCTCCAACTAGAGTATCTGTGAGGTGTTGCAGTGCTGTAGCACCAGTGCCTAAGGCCCAATTTTTCTTCCCCTGTTCAACAGGTGCATGTAATTACAATTCTTGATCTAATATTTCACAGCAGGGCCCATTCCTGCGCCCACCAAGAGTAACTGTGAGGGCTTACAGTGTTATGGCAACACCACCACAACCAAAGGCCCAATTTTTCCTACCACTGTTCAACAATGGCATGTAATTACAATTCTTGATATAATAGTTCACAGCAGGGCCCGTTCCAGCGCCCACCAAGAGTAACTGTGAGGGCTTACAGTGTTGTGGCAATACTAACACCTAAGAGCCAAATTTCTGCAGCGTATATACGGCAGACCACTACTTTCAAACATCCAACTTACAAACGACTCCTACTTGCAAACGGAAGGAGACAACAGGAAGTGAGAGGAAATCTACCTCTAGGAAGGGAAATTCGCTCCTGTAAGTGTTAATATGGGAAAAACGTGTCTCCTCTCCGCTGATGCTTTATCACCAATCCTTGTTTCACTAAAAACCCCAAATTTTCTAAATAAATTTGTCATTGGGACAGAAAGTGAGGTGAAATGTTCTGAACAGGTGCACAGACAGCAAAACAAATGTTACAGGGGTGATAACCCTTCCCTGTTTTCCAAAAAGCTTAAAAATTGATTTTTACACTTTAAAAATGTACCAGTTCAAAATTACAAACAGATTCTACTTAACAACAAACCTACAGTCCCTGTCTTGTTTGCACCGCCTGTATACTGCTGTTCAGAGTATATAGGGCCTGGGGGCCCCACGCCTTTAGGTACGATATTTAAAGGAATATTTCACTTTTTTTTTTTGTTTCACAAGTTTTTATTGAGTGAAAAATGATAACATAATATATCGTTTTACAAGAATGAACATCTGAAATTCTTGACATTGGAAATCAGGATATAACATATCTTGCAGAAGTACATGGTATACATATAGTTATTTTTAGAGGTATCAATGAGTGCTAGTAGTCAAAACATATTACACCGTTTGTTTGTTTTTTTTCTGTTCTAGAAGAATATTCTAGTTAATAAGGTACATCTTATTCGATTCTGTCAGTGAGGGTAATTTGGGGGGGGGGGGGAGGAAAAAAAAAATGAGAAAGGTAGAAATAGCAGATCAATGAGTTAGGATTTCTACTGTATATAGTTTTCTAAAGACATATATGAGCTATGCTCCTTAAGAATTAATACTTTTACTGCTCCATTATTTGTTTGTATGCCTGTGAGTTTTTAAAGACAATCCAATCATGCCAAGTTGTCGAGAATTTAATAATTTTTTCCTGAGAAATACTTCTTCAATTTGTTCTATATTGTTTATTCTCCTAAACCATTCGATTTTCGTCGGGATCTTGTTAGAGCGCCAGTGACAGGGAACACAGTGACGTGCTGCATTTATCATAAACATAGGTAATGATTTCAGGTATTGTTTTCTGGGGATGGAATTGAAATGCAACAAGTATTGTGCTGGTCCAAATTTTAAGTGTGCTGATGTGATCGAGATAATGGTGTCATGTACCAGTTTCCAAAAGCTTTGAATTAAGGGACAGGACCACCAAACATGAAGCATCGAGCCCTCATCTTGGTTGCATCTCCAACACCTGTCAGAGATTTGGGGGTAGAATTTGTGTATGATGTTGGGGATTCTGTACCACCTGGTGAGAATTTTAAAACCACTCTCCTGGGTGGCTACATTTAGGGAACCTTTGTGCGCGTACATGAATATTTTTTCCCAGTTTTCTTTCATCAGTGTGATATCTAGATCACTTTCCCATTTTTGACATGACACACTGGAGAAGTCTGTTAACCCATCGAAAAGCGAGTTGTAGATGGTCGAGATGATATGTCTGTGGGGGGGTTTTTTTGTACATAGGTCTTCTAATGTCGTAAGGGGTCTTGTCCAAGATTGAGTCATTTCTCGTTTGGTCAAAAAGTGTCTTATTTGGTTATATGTCCATTGTGTGATTGAGAATGGTTTGATGGCTTTATGTAGGTCTTCCCTAGATAGAATTTTTCCATCTTTAAAGAAATGTTTGACCAATATTTCTTTGTGAGGCCAACAGTGTTCTAAAAAGGTTTTCTCTAGGCCTGGGGGGAAGTCTGGATTGTTTCTTAACGGCGTGAGTGGACTTAGCCACGGTGACGTATTTACAGTTTTGAAAGTGTTATGGAATATCTCAAGTGTGGGACCTATGAGAGGATGTGATTCTGTGTGTTTTGAGTGAAATTTGGGGTGAATCCAAGGTAGGGACTTTAGTTCTTGGGGGAACTGGATGTGTTCTAGAGTCACCCAATCTTTTACTTTTTGGTGTATGTTCCAATCCACTATCCGTGTCAGAATTGTTGCTTGATGGTATTTTTTAAGATCAGGTAGAGCAATTCCCCCCTTGTTTTTGGGTAAATTTAATCTAGTAAATTTTATTCTGGGAGGTTTGCCCCTCCACACAAAGAGGGAGCATGCCTTACAAAAGGATGAGAAGAAAGATTATGGCAATTTAATGGGAATTGTTTGCATGATATAAAGGAATTTAGGTAAAATTGTCATCTTTATCAATGAGGCCCTCCCAAACCAGGATATATTTAGAGAATTCCATCTCTTCAGGTCAGCATGTGCTTCTTTTAGTATGGGAGTGTAATTTAATTGGTATAAATTATTCAAATTAGAGGGGATTTCAATTCCTAGGTATGTAATTTTTTGTTTAGCCCAAGTAAATGGAAAGTTTTTTTTACATAATTCTACTGAGCTTGAGGGTAGTGTGACATTTAGGGCGTTAGATTTGGAATGATTGATTTTTAAATTTGATAGTAATTGGTATTGCTCTAGGTCTTTCAGGAGATTGGGTAATGATGTATGAGGTTCTGAGAAGAAAAGAAGCATATCATCAGCGAATGCTGCGATTTTATATGTTTTGCTATGAATCTCAATCCCTTTGATATCATTGTTGTCTCTAATCCTGTTTAACAATGGTTCTAAAGTTAGGACAAATAATAGTGGGGATAAGGGGCATCCTTGTCTGGTACCGTTTCGTAAGTTGAAGGCGTTTGACAGATGGCCATTGACACGGACTCGAGCTGTTGGATTAGAATATAGTGCTTTAATGTAAGATCTCATCAGTGACAAGATGCCTATATGTTCCAGTACCGCGTCAATGAAATCCCAGGCCACTCTGTCGAACGCCTTCTCGGCATCAAGGGATAGAAAAAAAACTTGTTTTTGTTTTGTTGTTAGCCAGTGATTGATGTTCAGTGCTTTAATTGTATTGTCCCGTCCCTCTCTTCCTGGTATGAACCCCACTTGGTCGAGGGCTATAAGGGAAGTCAATAAGGGTAATATTCTATTGGCTAAAATTTTGGCATAAATCTTCACATCTACGTTGATTAAAGAAATTGGTCTGTAATTGGTAACCTGAGTAGTATCTTTTGCTTCCTTGGGTATCACAGTGATATGGGCTTCTAGTAGTTGTTTTGGGGGTTGTTTATCAGAGTGTAATGACCAAAATGTTTTCAGAAATCTTGGTTTTAGTATGTCAGTGAAAGTTTTATAATATTGTAAAGGTAGTCCATCTGGGCCAGGGGCTTTTCCTATTTTCATTTCTTTTAATGCTTTGTCAAATTCTAGGCTTGAAATCGGTTCTTCTAGTTCTTGTGCTATATTAACTGGAATTTGGGGTGGGATGTATTTCCCTAGGAAATCTAGGATGAGTTTTGCTCTTTTATCTGAGTCATGCAGGCATTTGGGATTGGATGGAATGCTATATAGGGATTGGTAATATAGATCGAACTGCTTTGCAATCTCCTCATTCGAGGATTGTAATTTACCTTGCTTGTCACATATTTGGTGAATAGTTGCATTAACTTTTTTGCTCTGTACCGCTTTTGCAAGCAATTTTCCGCTCTTATTTCCTTGTTCATAATAAATCTTATGCCTTAATATGTATTGTCTTTTGGTTTTCATGTTTAATTCCTCTGAGAGTAATTTTCTTGCTTTTGTTAGGTCCTCAAATGTTGAGACTGCAACCGTTCTTTTGTGTGCTATTTCTAGTTTGTGAATGTGTTCAATTAGTGATCTTATTTTGGATTGTTGTTCTTTCTTAATTTTGGCAAATTTTTTTATGAATTCCCCCCTGATGACGCATTTGTGTGCCTCCCATTGTGTAAGTGGTGTGGTTTCTTCATTTTCATTTCTCGAGAAGTAGTCTTTCAATGTATCTTTGAACTCTAGTACGTCAATAGGGTCTTTCAGTACGGTCGTGTTGAGTCTCCATGTTTTGGTAATGGTGTTTTTCTCTGGGAATGTCAACGTCCTGGTGATTGGGTGGTGGTCAGAACTAGTCATGGGTTCTATTGTTGAGTTTTTTAGAAGGGTTAGGTCGGGCTGTGTTATAAAAAAATAGTTGATTCTCGAGTATTTTTGATGAAGAATTGAGAAGAACGTAAAGTCTTTGGTTTGAGGATTAAGAGTTCTCCAGGTGTCATGTAGCATTAGTTCCTGCAATTGGAGTTTGATTTGTTTGAGTGCTCTATATGGAAGACTCGATGCTCCATTTGAGGTGTCAATAATGGGGTTAAGTGGTGTTACGGAGATAGTCCTAACCTCGCTTAAATGCTTAAAATAAGTGATTAAAAACCTTTTGTCTATATAAAATGAAATCAAACGATAGCGTCGGGAAAAGAGAAAACAATGACATTTATTTATACAGAACTGGTACCCCCTAATAGCAAGGTGATACCAATGTTACACGATACATAATAGGAATATTGCTATGACAAACATGATAATAGGAACAAGAGAGCAAACGCGAAGTAATATTAATCTTAAACATGGGAGAGAGAGAGAGAGAGGGAGAGAGGCAGAGAGGCCGAGCGAGAGGGAGAGAGAGAGAGAGAGAGAGGGGGAGAGAGAGGGAGAGAGACAGAGAGAGAGAGAGAGGGAGAGGCAGAGGGAGAGAGGGAGAGAGAGAGAGCTTATTACGTCACCATGTCGTCTGCGTCAGATCTTCATTCGCAAGGGCTCTAGCCATGAGTGTATCTGACTTTTATACCCCTTTGTATCACAAAGACCACTCTACCAACTCTGGATGATAAAACATTCAGCGATCTTGAAATGCTCATAACTGAGGATCAAGTTGCTAGAGCCATAGCTGCCACCCCCTATGGTAAGTGTCCAGATCCTGACGGCTTTACTCCTAAATTCTACAAATGATTTGCTCCCCTCCTTACTTCCTTCTTAACTAAAGTGTATAATTCCTTATCGGAAGGTTTCGTTTTGCCCCCACATACACTCAAAGCTCATATCTCCCTTATCCTGAAACCGGACAAAGATCCAACTCTATACGCAAACTACAGGCCTATTTCCCTGATAGGAGTTGATCTGAAAGTGTTTGCTAAGGTATTAGCCAATAGATTGAAGCCCCTGTTGCCCCGCCTAATACACTTAGACCAAGTTGGTTTTGTGAGTGGATGCGAAGCAAGGGATAATACTATAAAAACCCTTCTCCTAACTGACTATGCCCGCACCCATAATATCCCGATTTGCCTCCTAACGGTCGTTGATGAGAAAGCAATTTATCGCATTGACTGGCAATTTCTGCGCTTGCCTTTACAGCAGATAGGACTTGGACCCCAAATGATATCAAGAATAATGTCCCTTTATTCCACTTCGTCGGCCAGAATCTGAATGAAAGGCTTGTTATCCCCTGCATTTCATATCCATAGTGGGACGCGACAGGGTTGCCCTTTGTCTCCCCTTCTCTATGTCCTTAATATGGAACATCTGGCTATTGCCCTGTGAAATAACCCCACTATTACAGGGATTACAGGGGGTCCTGTCCATACTAAAACGTGCTCTCTTTGCAGACGACTAACTAATGTTTGTGACTCAACTGCACAAGTCCTTACCCCCCATAATCCAGGAGTTTATGGAATTCGGGTTAGTGAGCAACTTTAACCACTTGCTTACTGGGCACTTAAACCCCCCTCATGCCCAGACTAATTTTCAGCTTTCAGCACTGATGCACTTTGAATGACAATTGCGCGGTCATACAACGCTGTACCCAAATGAACTTTTTATCATTTTTTTCCCCACAAATTGCTTTATTTTGGTGGTATTCGATCACCTCTGGGGTTTTTATTTTTTGCTAAACAAACAAAAAAAGATGGAACATTTTGAAAATAAATAAATCATGTTTTATATTTTGTTACATTTTTTTGCAAGCAGGTAAATTTTCTCCTTCATTGATATGCGCTGATGAGGCGGCATTGATGGGCACTGATAGGCACAGATAAGGCGGCACTGATGGGGACAGATACAGTCAGGTCCATAAATATTGGGACAAGAATTCTTTCCCTGGTGAAGAAAACACCCTTCACAACAGTTGGCCAGATCAAGAACACTCTCCAGGAGGTAGGTGTATGTGTGTCAAATTCAACAATCAAGAGAGGACTTCACCAGAGTGAATACAGAGGGTTCACCACAAGATGTAAACCATTGGTGAGCCTCAAAAACAGGAAGGCCAGATTAGAGTTTGCCAAACAACATCTAAAAAAAGCCTTCACAGTTCTGGAACAACATCCTATGGACAGATGAGACCAAGATCAACTTGTACCAGAGTGATGGGAAGAGAAGAGTATGGATAAGGAAAATAACTGCTCATGATCCAAAGCATATCACCTCATCAGTGAAGCATGGTGGTGGTAGTGTCATGGCGTGGGCATGAATGCCTGCCAATGGAACTGGTTCTCTTGTATTTATTGATGATGTGACTGCTGACAAAAGCAGCAGGATGAATTCTGAAGTGTTTCGGCAATATTATCTGCTCATATTCAGCCAAATGCTTCAGAACTCATTGGACGGCACTTCACAGTGCAGATGGACAATGACCCGAAGCATACTGCGAAAGCAACCAAGGTTTTTTAAGGGAAAGAAGTGGAATGTTATGCAATGGCCAAGTCAATCACCTGACCTGAATTCGAATGAGTATGCATTTCACTTGCTGAAGACAAAACTGACGGGAAAATGCCCCAAGAACAAGCAGGAACTGAAGACAGTTGCAGTAGAGGCCTGGCAGAGCATCACCAGGGATGAAACACAACGTCTAGTGATGTCTATGCGTTCCAGACTTCAGGCTGTAATGGACTGCAAAGGATTTGCAACCAAGTATTAAAAAGTGAAAGTTTGATTGATGATTGTTAATCTGTCCCATTACTTTTGGACCCTTAAAAAGTGGGAGGCACATATACAAACTGTTGTAATTCCTACATCGTTCACCTGATTTGGATGTAAATACCCTCAAATTAAAGCTGAAAGTCTGCAGTTAAAGGACATCTTGTTTGTTTAATTTCAAATCTATTGCAGTGGTGTATAGAGCCAAAAAGATTGGTATTGTGTCGATGTCCCAATATTTATGGACCTGACGGTAAGGCGGCACTGATGGGTGTTACTGATGGGCACAGATAGATGGCACTGATAGGTGACAATGACGGGCACTGGTAGGTGACAATGATGGGCAGCACTGTTTGAGGCACTGATTAGATGTTGCACCGTGGGCACTGATAGGTGGCACTGGTAGGTGGCACACATTTACACAGATGAGCTGTATGCAGCTCTCCCTGATCGGGACCGATGTCCCGCTGTCTTCTGACGGTGAAAGGCTTTATTTTTTCTCCTCACGCTATCAGCGCGAGGAGAAAAAATAGCAGATTACCGGCTCTGTTTACATCACATGATCAGCTGTCATTGGCTGACAGCTGATCATGTGGTAAGGGGTCGGGATTGACCCCTTTCTCCGATCTGTGATCCAGCGAGTCTCAGACTTGCTGATCACAGAGCGAGCCACGCACGCCCTGCAGGGAGCGCGCAGGCCGCTCGAGTACGGGAGGACGTTTATTGAGGGCCTCAGGACAATTCAGGTCCGCGCTGTAGCCATCATTTGGCTATAGCGCGGATGGTAAGTGGTTAAAGTAAATCATAGTAAATCGGAAATTCCAATATATCATTGTCAGGGGCGGCTTTACGACAACTTTCGTCCTTGTTCCCTTTTAAGACTGGCTCCACCTCTATTCGCTATTTGGGAATCAACATACCAATGGACGCATCCCGGCTCTTTTCGGGGAACTTTACTCCCCTGCGTCTTAAAACACAAGCTGACTTGTCCACATACACAACCAAATGGCTTTCTTGGTTGGGAAGGGTTAATTCTCTGAAAATGGATGTCCTCCTTCGGTTCCTATACTTACTTCAAACAATCCCTATCTCTATACCTACCTTGTATTTCAGGAAGCTTTGCAAGATGTTTTCCAGTTTCATCTGGAAAGCAGCATGTCCCAGGATAAAATATGAGACTTTTTCTCTTCTAAAGGCTGGGATACCGAATGCTTCTTTGTACCACAACGTGGCGGTGCTCACAGGTATTGTAGACTGGTCTCACCTTTCCTCATACAAGCTCTGGGTCCAATTGGAAGGCCACTTGAACTCGATTGAGCTTTGTGCTTTGCCGTGGACCCTCGCGGTTCATCGTAAAGAGTCGTCGCCCACCAAACATTCCAAATCTGGGACAATTGACATCAGCTGGTGGCCTATCTAAACAGATGGGACCCCGGGCTTCCCACCAGCTGTATGTGGGTTGGGGTTTGGACCTTGGCGCAAGGATGACTGTAGGCATCTTGAGTTGGCGACTAGATGGTACAGATGCCCAACAACAATCAGACATTTTCATCCGTCTCTACCGGATACCTGTCCGAGGTGTCAGTCTTCAAGAGGTTCCTTGCTCTACATTTGGTGGGATTGCCCTGCTGTACGGAAACTCTGGCAATCAATATTTGATATTTACTGCAAACTGATAGCAACTTCCATTCAACCCGTGCCAGAGATAGCCCTTTTATCCGTGATCCCGGGCCCTCATAAAACGTAAAAAAAAAAGATGTACTGCGACACTTCCTAGCTGCAGCAAGGACAGTGATCCCTCGTCACTGGAGATTGACAGATATGCCTTCCCTGGGTGATTGGTCTATTGAAGTGTATCGTATTAGAGACCTGGAACATCTGTGGGCCTAGGAAAACATGAAAGAAGAACAATTCTCTGTTACCTGGACTTCTTGGTCCAAGTTTCGGTACTCTACAGAGTTTGCCGCGTGGGCCGAAGGTGCATCAGACACTACCACACCTTAGCCTAGATGGAGTGTTCCTTTACCTTTACTTCAGTTTCTTCTGCGCTTTTTCCCCCTTTATTTTCTTGTACTCTCCTGTAAGCTGTATACCAACTTTAACTGCGCTTTGAGGATTGGCTATGCAATGTTCTCCCCTCCTAAAAAATAGTATGTAATCCTTACAGCATATCAAACTGCAAATAATAGTGCCTTAGTACAGTATGCAATACCATATAGCCTGTGCAGTGCTCCTACGCCACCTGTGTTACCCGGACTTTGATTGTTTAGATATAAGTTTACCATATGTTCTGCAGAATAGTTTTTGTTTCAAGGCCGTCGGCAGAGAGTAGAGTATACGATATAGTACCTTGTTTGTGATGTATATTATCAATGGATTATGTCAACTTCTTTCTTGTTACCTTTCTTACGGTCTTTCAATAAAATACGATTGAAATAAAATAGAGACAGCAGGATCAACTACCAGAATAGACCACTTTTCAGTGAACAAATTTTCCACTGGAAATGGAAATGATTTGGTTCAGCAATGATTTTTGGAGACATTAAAATCTTTTCGGAAGTGATCCAATCTAGTTCAACCAATACAAAAATAAATACATAGAAAAATGTACACAATCCTATACCAGCCTTTCTCAACCCGGGTACACCCCCAGCTGCTGCCTCTGCAGCTAAAGGAGGAGCAGTTAGGGGTGGTAAAAACAGATTAACCATATAGTTTTACCGCTCTCCAAAAAACCTGACATCTGTGTGGATGCGTGCTGCGTGCAGGGCAGCCCATTAATTTCAATGGGCTTCCCTACCCACAGAAATGCAGAGAAAGAAGTTACCAATCTTTTTTTTTAAATTGCGCACCAAAAGCACCCCATGTTTGCCAATGTGTGGGGTACCATTAAGAATTAATGGCACCCCTAAAGAGCAGAGTATTTGTCTGTGTGTCAGGAACGAGCACGATTTTGCGTGTGTTCCGCTATACACAGTTCCGCGAACCAAGCTTTGGACAGGGGTGCCTCAAGACTGAAAATACTTTTCAAAGGTGCCCCAACTGGAAAAAGGTTGAGAAACACCACAACCACATCCATCCACATCAGAAAGCATGTTGTGTAAAATTGCAGCTTTATAGAAGCATGGGGAAGAGAAATATTCTGCAGCCTCCTCTCACACCTCCTCTGGTTACACTTTGTTGCGTTCCATTTTCACTTCTTCTAGACCAGGCATATCGGGATCTGACTCAGGTAGAGACAGAGGAGCTGGAGAAGGCTTGGCCTTTTGCAGCCCTGGGCAAAGATGGTTGTATTAAAGCAGTTTGAGGAATTGTGACATAAATGCAGAAAAATCAAACCTTGTCAGGTAGGCACTTGTGTGCCTGAAATGGAACTAGAGTCAGATGCAGAGACCAGTGTTAACCAGTTGCCTACTGGGCACTTTCACCCACTTCCTGCCCAGGCCAATTTCCAGCTTTCAGTGCTGTCGCACTTTGAATGACAATTGCGTGGTCATGCAACACAGTACCCAAAGGACATTTTTCATTTGTTGGAGACACAGAGTTTTCTTTTGGTGGTATTTCTTCGCCACTGGGTTTTTTCTTTTTTGCTAAATGAAAAAAAGACTGTTTCTGTTATAAAATTTTGTAATTCAGTAATTTTTCTCCTTCACTAATGTGCGCTGATGAGGCTGCACTGACAGGCATCACTGATAAGCACTGTTGGGGCTGCACTGATAATCAGGACGCTGATATGCCCTGATTATCAGTGTAGATGTCAGTGTGTGGATTGCTGCTTATGGGCTCTTCCCGCCTCACCCGCTGTCAGAGGACTGCCATTAACTGGCAAATCAAGTTTAAACTGATCAGCTGTGATAGGACACAGCCGGTCACATGGTAAAGAGCCGCTGTGATTGGCTTTTTACCCCAAACTGTGATCAGCTGTGTCCAGAAAACACAGCTATTACAGCTCAATGCCGATACGCAACGCAGGGTGCGAGTGGGAAGCATGATCACGGGAGGACATGATGCTCTCCAGTATGGATGAGCCGAACACCCCCCCCCGGTTCGGTTTGCACCAGAATCTTCGAACGGACCGAAAGTTTGCGCGATTGTTAGAACCCTATTAAATACAATGGACGCGAACGTTCGAAATCTAAAGTGCTAATTATAACGACTAATATGCATGTTATTGTCCTAAAAAGGGGTTGGGGACCCGGGTTCTGCCCCAGGGGACATTTATCAATGCAAAACAAAGTTTTAAAAACGGCAGTTTTTCGGGAGCAGTCATTTTAATGATGCATAAAGTGAAAAAAAAAAAGGTGAAATATTCCTTTAAATATTGTACCTGGGGGGTGTCTAAAGTATGCCTGTGAAGTGGCATGTGTTTCCCGTGTTTAGAACTGTCCCTGCACAAAATTACATTTGTAAAGGAAAAAAAGCCATTTAAAACTGCTTGCGGCTTTAATGTAATGTCTGGTCCCGGTAATATGGATGAAAATCTTTGAGAAAAATGGCATGGCTACCCCATCACCCCCCCCCCCCCCCACCACCAGCCCCTTTGGGTCTTGTATGGATATTAAGGGGAACCCCGCATCCAAAATAAAAAAAGGCCCTATATCAGGGGTCTCAAACTCAAATACCTGAGGGCCACAAGACAAGTTTTCATATCCCATGGGGGCCACATGCAAACTTTCAAACTTCAAAAACAACAGTACTGGTGTCCGCGGACGCATTATTAACCCCCAGCACTAGTGTCAGCTGACACATTATTAACCCCCAGCACTAGTGTCAGCTGACACATTATTAACCCCCCAGGACTGGTGTCAGCGGATGCATTATTAACCCCCAGCACTGGTGCCAGCGGATGCACTATTACCCCCAGAATTACCCCCTACACTCCACAAATACCCCCTACACTCCACAAATACCCCCCCTACACTCCACAGACACCCCCCCACACTCCACAGACACCCCCCACCCCCACAGACACCCCCCCACACTCCACAGACACCCCCCTACACTCCACAAATACCTCCCTCCCTACACTCCACAGACACCCCCCCTACACTTCACAGACACCCCCCTACACTCCACAGACACCCCCCCACACTCCACAGACACCCCCACACTCCACAGACACCCCCCCACACACTCCACAGACACCCCCCTAAACTCCACCGACACCCCCCCCTAAACTCCACCGACACTCCCCCTACACTCCACAGACACCCCCCCACATTCCACAGACACCCCCCTACACTCCACAAATACCTCCCTCCCAACACTCCACAAATACCCCCCCTACACTCCACAGACACCCCCCCTACACTCCACAGACACCCCCCACACTCCACAGACACCCCCCCCACACTCCACAGACACCCCCCACACTCCACATACACCCCCAATACACTCCACAGACACCCCCAATACACTCCACAGACACCCCCCCTACACTCCACAGACACCCCCCAACACTCCAGACACCCCCCCAACACTCCACAGACACCCCCCACACTCCACAGACACCCCCCTACACTCCACAAATACCCCCCTACACTCCACAGACACCCCCCTACACTCCACAGACACCCCCCTACACTCCACAAATACCCCCCTACACTCCACAGACACCCCCCTACACTCCACAAACACCCCCCCACACTCCAGACACCCCCCTACACTCCACAAATACCCCCCTACACTCCACAAATACCCCCCTTACACTCCACAGACACCCCCTACACTCCACAGACACCCCCCTACACTCCACAGACACCCCCCTACACTCCACAAATACCCCCCTACACTCCACAGACACCCCCCTACACTCCACAGACACCCCCAATACACTCCACAGACACCCCCAATACACTCCACAGACACCCCCAATACACTCCACAGACACCCCCCCCAACACTCCACAGACACCCCCCCCACACTCCACAGACACCCCCCTACACTCCACAGACACCCCCCTACACTCCACAAATACCCCCCTACACTCCACAGACACCCCCTACACTCCACAAATACCCCCCTACACTCCACAGACACCCCCCTACACTCCACAGACACCCCCCCACACTCCACACACCCCCCTACACTCCAGACACCCCCCTACACTCCACAAATACCCCCCTACACTCCACAGACACCCCCTACACTCCACAGACACCCCCCCTACACTCCACAGACTACCCCCCTACACTCCACAGACTACCCCCGCCACACTCCAGACACCCCCCCACACTCCAGACACCCCCCCACACTCCACAAATACCCCCCTACACTCCACAGACACCCCCCTACACTCCACAAATCTCACTCAGCCTCAGTGTGATGGCTCACTTACCTCTCTTCCTGGCAGTCAGCTGGTGGCCTGATTTGCTGCCTCCTGAGTCCTCTCCTCCTGTAAGGTCCTGGCTTTAACACAGGGCACCCCGAGAATGCCATGATCATCTCCCGCCCTGAGATGACAGCAGGACCCTGGAGACGTGGCTCTGGTCTATCATCAGTGCCTAAGTGGGCGGGGCAATGGGCGGATCCGCCCTCTGCTCTCTCTCTGCTCTCCTGTGCGGTGTCTGTATCCAGCTGAGCTACAGCAGCATGCAGCGAAAAGGACACAGGAGACATAAAGCTCTTCAGCGCAGTGCGGTTCCCCCTCTTCCGTGGCGCCCCCTGCCTGCGGGCCATTTGTAACCGGTCTGCGGGCCGCAAATGGCCCACGGGCCGGTACTTTGAGACCCCTGCCCTATATACTCTGAACAGCAGTATACAGGCGGTGCAAACAAGACAGGGACTGTAGGTTTGTTCTTAAGTAGAATCTGTTTGTAATTTTGAACAGGTACATTGTTTAAGTGTAGCTCCAGCCAAAAAATCTATTTTTAAGCTTTTTGGAAAACATAGGAAAGGGTTATCACCCCTGTAACATTTGTTTTGCTGTCTGTGCACCTGTTCAGAATATTTCACCTCACTTTCCGTCCCAATGACAAATGTTTTTGAAAAGTGGGGTTTTTATTGAAACAATGATTACGACAAAGCATCAGTGGAGAGGAGACACCTTTTTCCCATATTAACTCTTACAGGAGAGAATTTTCCTTCCTAGGGGTAGATTTCCTCTCACTTCCTGTTGTCTTCCGTTTGCAAGTAGGAGTCGTTTGTAAGTTGGATGTTTGAAAGTACAGTAGGGGCCTGCCGTATATACTCTGCTGAAATTTGCCCCTTACATGTTGGTGTTGCCACAACACTGTGAGCCCTCACAGTTACTCTTGGTGGGCGCTGGAACGCCCTGCTGTGAACTATTATATCAGGAATTGTAATTACATGCCATTGTTGAACAGTGGTAGGAAAAATTGGGCCTTTGGTGGTGGTGCTGGTGCTACAACACTGTCAGCCCTCACAGTTACTCTTGGTGGGCAAATGAATGGGCCCTACTGTAAATTATTAGATCAAGCATTGTAATTGCATGCCCCTGTTGAAGAGGGGCAGAAAAATTGGGCCTTTGGTGGTGGTGTTGCCACAACACTGCAACCCCTCACAGATACTGTACTTGGAGCACAGCAATGAGCCCTGTTGCAAAGTATTGCATCAAAAATTGTAATTAAACGCCCCTGTTAAACAGGGGCTGAAAAATTGGGCCTTAGGCACTGGTGCCACAACACTGCAACCCCTCACAGATACTGTACTTGGAGCACAGCAATGAGCCCTGTTGCAAAGTATTGCATCAAAAATTGTAATTACACGCCCCTGTTAAACAGGGGCTGAAAAATTTGGCCTTAGGCACTGGTGC
Source organism: Rana muscosa (assembly GCA_029206835.1). NCBI lineage: Eukaryota > Metazoa > Chordata > Amphibia > Anura > Ranidae > Rana > Rana muscosa. The sequence continues at coordinate 235,000,373 of CM055119.1, forward strand.
CACAACACTGCAACCCCTCACAGATACTGTACTTGAAACAAGTAAATAAAGGCGCATTGTACCGGTACCTCAGTTTATGATGTAGAGTACCAATAGTCCGTGGTCAATATATTGAGAGATAACTCTCAGGTGTATACATAAAGAAAGGACAATCAGGGCAGCCACCAGCAGGACCAGAAGCTACTTTCCAGTGAGCTAAAACAGAAAAAAACAAGGAGAGGGGCGCCTCTGAGATAGATATCAAAACAACATTTATTGGTAGCAATATTCACTCACATTGAAGATGAACCAGTTGCATTCAGCTGGGCAGAGGAGTAGATGAACTACAGGTCACAGAGGGTCCATGGAGCTGTCATCACAGAGAGTCCTGTCAGGGAAGCTGGTGATGGTAAGCAAGCAGGAGGATTTCCTTCTGGACAGATCTTTATATTGCCACAGCAAAAACAGAGTTTATTAAAAAGGCAGAGTGAGTAAAAACAGAGTGGTTTTCATTCAGTCTAAGGTTCCAAACACAGTGAACAGGAGGGGAGACATCTAAGCCGGATGGCTGGCAGCGCTGTGCTGAGGTCGCAGGTGCTCACTGCACTTCCTGGTGGATGAAGGAGCCCGACTATGTGATCTGATTCACAAAGAGGCTTGAGCAGCACTTGGGCAGCACAACAGTACACAGCGCTGAGCTATGACGTCATAAACATGCGACGCGTTTCTGAGCGGGCTCGTTGTGGATGTTTTGAGCCCTGTTGCAAAGTATTGCATCAAAAATTGTAATTACACGCCCCTGTTAAACAGGGGCTGAAAAATTGGGCCTTAGGCACTGGTGCCACAACACTGCAACCCCTCACAGATACTGTACTTGGAGCACAGCAATGAGCCCTGTTGCAAAGTATTGCATCAAAAATTGTAATTACATGCCCCTGTTAAACAGGGGCTGAAAAATTGGGCCTTAGGCACTGGTACTGGTGCCACGACACTGCAACCTCTCCCAGATACTCTAGTTGGAGTGCAGGAATGAGCCCTGCTGCAAAGCATTGCATAAAAATTGTAATTACATGCCCCTGTTAAACAGGGGCTGAAAAATTGGGCCTTAGCCACTGGTGGCGGCACCCAGAAACAAAAATGTTCTTCTAAGCTATCATCATGAATCGGATCATTGAGGAGGAGGAAAATAGTCAACATAACAGGACAGTCACTCAGCATCAGCATAGGCAGTCTTGAAGGGATGTGATATTTCAAAATAAATTATTCTGTTATATCAGCTTCAGGTGCTTGGTAGCTGATGGTGATCCAAGACTGGTTCATCTTTATGAAGGTCAGTCGATCAACCGAGTCGGTGGACAGGCGCACCCTGTGATCCATGACAAAGCCTCCAGCAGCACTGAATGTGCGTTCCAAAAGAACGCTGGATGCAGGACAGGCCAGTAGCTCAATTGCATACTGTGCAAGCTCTGGTCAGTGATCCATCCTCAAGACCCAGTAAGCCAGAGGATTTTCGGTGGGAAAGGTGTCCAAGTCTGACCTTGCCCCTAGGTATTCCTGCACCATGTATATCAGACACTGGCGATGGTTGCTGGAACCGATCATACCTTGGAGCTGCGGACTAAAAAATTGTCTGAACGCATCGGGCACACGGCCACCTTCCTCACCGCTCCTTCTTTGACTGACTGAAGCCTCAGCAACTCGTTGTCCAGGATCAGGAGATTGTAACCTCCCAGTCTCTGGGAACGCGTTGCACAGACCTTTCTGCAATGCCTCCCTGAGAGGTCTCATCCTCTGCGACGGTAAGATAAGGTCCGCAACCTTACCCTTGTACCGTGGATCAAGGAGAGTGGCCAGCCAGTAATGGTCCCTCTCCTTGATCCGAAGAATACGAGGATCCTTCCCCAGACTTTGCAGGATCAGGGAGGCCATGCAGCGTAGGTTACCTGAGGCATTCGGTCTGGAGTCCTCTGGGTCACTAAGGACTACATGATCTGCAGCCACGTACAAGTCCACGGGATTCTTGGGACTGTAAATCATCCCTAAAATACTGCTGCTGTTGATGCTGAGTGGCAGGCTCCACCTCCATGCTGACACAATCCTCCTCCTCCTGTGCGATGGGTGGGACTGAAGGAACACTGGGTAAAGGAAGCCTTGAGAGGCAAGGAAGTCCTCCTCTTCCTGCCTCAAGTGCCCTGTCCATTATTCCACGCAGCGTATGCTCCAACAGGTGGACAAGAGGTATAGTGTCACTGATGCATGCACTGTCACTGCTCACCATCCTCGTGGCCTCCTCAAATGGTGCCAGGACAGTGCATGCATCCCTGATCATGCCCCACTGGCGTGGGGAAAAAAACAGAGCTCCCCTGACCCTGTCCTGGTGCCGTAGTCGCACAGGTACTCATTGATGGCCCTCTGCTGCGTGTGCAGCCTCTGCAGCATGGCCAACGTTGAGTTCCACCTGGTGGGCATGTCACATATAAGGTGGTTCTTGGGCAGGTTCAACTCCTTTTGCAGCTCAGCCAGGCGAGCACTGGCATTATATGATCTGCGGAAATGCACACAGACTTTCCTGGCCTGCCTCAGGACATCCTGTAAGCCTGGGTACCTGCCCAAGAACCGCTGCACCATCAGGTTAAGGACGTGAGCCACACAGGGCACATGGGTCAGTTGTCCCTCTCGGAGGGCGGAGAGGAGGTTGGTGCTATTGTTGCAAACCACCATTCCTGACTTAAGCTGGTGTGGCGTCAACCACCTCTCGGCCTGCCCCTGCAGAGCTGACAGAACCTCTGCCCCAGTGTGGCTCCTGTCCCCCAAACACACCAGCGCAAGCACGGCATGGCATATTTTTGCCTGCATACTTGCGTAGCCCCTTGAACGCCTACGGAGCACCGCTGGTTCCGAGGACAAAGCACAGGAAGAGGCCATGGAGGAAGAAGAGGAGGGGGTGGAGGAGAGAGTTGTGTCACAACCAGTAGTAGCATTTTGGAGGCGTGGCGGCGGAACAACCTCCAACACTACTGCACCTTGTCCTGCATCCTTCCCAGCTGCCAAAAGAGTGACCCAATGAGCCGTGAAAGAAAGGTAACGTCCCTGTCCATGCCTGCTGGACCATGAGTCAGCGGTAATATGCACCTTACCGCTGACCGCCCTGTCCAGCGAGGCCAAGACATTGCCTTCCACATGCCGGTAGAGAGCCGGAATCGCCTTCCGTGAGAAAAAGTGGCGTTTGAGAACCTGCCACTGAGGAACCGCACATTGCACAAACTCACGGAAGGGGGCCGAGTCTACCAACTGAAAAGGCAGCAGTTGAAGTCTTAGCAATTTAGCCAAGCTAGCATTCAACCACTGGGCATGTGGATGGCTGGGAGTGAACTTCTTTTGACGGTCTAGCAGCTGGGGCAGGGAAATTTGCCTGCTATAGTCGGACGTCGGTGTACTGCTAGCAGATTGCCCGCAAGTACTTGGCTGTGAGACACCTAATTCTACACCTTCATTCCTCTCAGTGCAGGTTTCAGAGAGGACTGAAGGTACAGTGGGGTTGGAGATCCCAGCTGATGAGGAGTAAGGAGAGGTCCGCTTTGTTCTTTGGTGTGGGTCTTTAAGGTACGCTTGCCAATGAGCTGCATGGCAGGTCAACATATGTCTGGTCAAGCATGTGGTGCCCAAGCGGCTGATGTTTTGGCCACACGAGATATGCTTGAGACATGTTGCAAACAGCAGCGGTGCGATCTGATGCACTTGACTCGAAAAAGGCCCACACCAAAGAACTTTTGGATAACGGGCAGAGGCAGCGCCCTGCACAGGCGGAGCTCTGCGGTGTGATTCAGTCGGTGTGCTGCCCTTACGCTGGCCCCCGGAGGGCATCCTGTCTCGTTGGAGATGTGCCTCCTCCTCTCTCCTATCAGGCACCCACGTGGAGTCAGTGACCTCATCATCCCCTCCCTCCTCATCACTGGAGCCAATCTGGCAGGTGCTGGAACATGACTCCCAGATTGCTGTCCTTCTTGAGCATCCCCTCTCTCTGCTCTCACGCTACTGCCTTCCTCTAGCTGGGTATCATCTTCAGACCCTTTGAAATGCTGGGCATCCTCCTGGAGCATGTACCCAACAATGTGCTCAAACAGTTCGGGGGACTCCTCAGGAGGACACGGTGGGTCTAGGGAAGGAGTGACTGATGATGACATTGATACAAGGGAAGAGGACGCTTTGGCAGCTGCTTTGCCAGTACCCTGAGCCTGAGTGAGAGAGGATGAGGAGGGCTTGGTCATCCACTCTACCAAGTCTTCGGCATGATGCGGCTCAACACGTCCAGCTGCCGAAAATAAGGACAAGCGTGTCCCATGGCCACGTCCTGATGACGATGCACCGCGTCCACGACCAGCACTGTTGTCTCTAGACACAGAGCCTGCTTGCCCTCTTTTATTGGCTCGTGACTGTCTGCCTCTCCTTGTTGGCCTTCCAGACATAGTAATGGCCTGCAGGGAGATGGGAAAACCAGCAATTGGGTAGTGTATATTGTGCTGGAGGCACACAACACCCACTAACTCCAGCAGATGCCTTTATTAGAGAACAGCAATGACGGGTATATACAGGTGTATACTGTACTAGGGCACACAACATCCACTAACTCCAGCAGATACCTTTATTAGAGAACAGCAATGACGGGTATATACAGGTGTATACAGTACTAGGGCACACAACACCCACTAACTCCAGGAGATGCCTTTATTAGAGAACAGCAATGACGGGTATATACAGGTGTATACTGTACTAGGGCACACAACACCCACTAACTCCAGCAGATACCTTTATTAGAGAACAGCAATGATGGGTATATACAGGTGTATACTGTACTGGGGCACACAACACCCACTACCTGCTGCAGATGCCTGAGAAAAGAACACACTGTCCCTGCCTGCCTATCTAGCTTAGAGAACAGCAACTCCTGCAGATGCCTGAGAAAAGAACACACTGTCCCTGCCTGCCTATCTAGCTTAGAGAACAGCAATGAACAGCAACTCCTGCAGATGCCTGAGAAAAGAACACAATGTAGAACACACTGTCCCTGCCTATGTAGCTCTTTCCCTTCACGCCGGAACACACTGCACAAGGCCGCCGCGCTGGCGGCCTTTTATAGTGTGGGGCGTGTACTAAACCCCCCTGAGCTATGATTGGCCACAGGCATCCTGCCTGTGGCCAATTATGGCTCTCCTCGCTGCCGGCGCTGTGATTGGCCAAGCATGCAGGGTCACAGTGCATGCTTGGCCAATCACAGCGCCGAGATTGCACTGCGATGACTCAGTGTATTGTGGGCCGTTCGCGTCACTCGAATTTGGTGCAAACGGCCCATAACGTTCGATCTTCGTCGAACGATCGAACAGCCAATGTTCGAGTCGAACGTGTGTTCGACTCGAACACGAAGCTCATCCCTACTCTCCAGCAAATGTGCTCTCCAGCCAATGTATTGGCTATAGCGTGGTTGTTTAAAAGTATCATCACTCTGAGGTTGAGCATTGTGCAGGCTTTTAGTAGAATGTTCACCTGAGATTTTGCTGTGGCTCACTTTCTCCTAGATTCTGCCATATTTTTGGGTGAGTTTATTCACCTGTGGAGAATAGAGTAGGGTGCAGAAATTAGGGCGGGGTCAAGAACCCTTTAATTGTGATCCGAAATGCGAGCTTCTGACCATGCCTGCCACCTCTCAGATCAGAGCAGCAATTTACAACATGTAAAGCGGAGCTGAGTGAAGTAGTAAGAAAGGGGCGGGGCTGGATAGAAATTATAGGGACGGTGTCTGTGTTAAGCCACGGGTCAGTCTGGTGAGGCACAAGCTGCAATACAGGTAACTGAAGGCTTGCTATGGATAAAAAGACAGCAGGGATCGGCAGCAGGCTGTAATAACAGGTCCTCAGTACAAACGGTGCAGATGTGTGTACCCGCCAGACATCAACATTTATTTTGCATTATATCAGCAGCTGCCTGAGAGCAGGAAACAGTTAATGGTCTGGGCTGTAGATACAAACAGGCAATGGCACCAACCACTGCACTGTGCTCTATGCACATCTGACCTTTGCTTACATTCCACTGACCCTGCTTTATGTGTTACCTATGAACTCTGACCCCTGTCCTATGCCCCCTTTTCACTGCCTTACTGATCTCTGTCCTCTGCCCTGTTAATCCCTGTACTCTGCTGTACAAACTACTGACCTCTGTATACTTTCCTACATACTCCAGCATCAGACTTGTGGGGGTAACGAATTACTCTCCAAACATGAAAAAATTGTGAATGAAGGCAAATGGCAAGTTTATCACTAAAGCCATCTTTTAAAGGTAGGCTAATTCTTTATTTTTACAGTGATACGTTTTCTTAAAGACATCCATTTTATTGGAGCCTTGCTACTTAATTTCTTTAAAAAAAAAAAAAAAAAGGGCGCTACGCCTGTGGTCACTTCCATGGGTGATGCTCGAGTAGCTCTCTACCTCTAAACGTTGCTGACCCCTGATATAGGGTAAGCGTTATATGCAGAAACCCAGGTGTGGACCATCCTGAAGCCTTTGTTGCAAAAGGGCAGGAGGAAGCACCCGAGTACCTTATAATGGCAGTGGTGTGATGTAACACCTGGTCATCCACCTGAGACTAAGCTTGAGTGGTCGAATTTTAGCACCGTTTGAAAAGTTTACACTGTAAAGTGAATACATTACAAATATAGCCCTTGATTTCACAGTAACAGCCAGATATACAGGGTGACCCCGGCTTACCTGTCCACAACAGTGAACCCTATATAAAGTCTGGGCTTTGCCTATTATGGGCATACCCCTGAAGAGGTCTTCAGGGTCTGTGTTCCATAGGGACCTGTGTTCCATAGGGCTGACTACATATGCTGCAGAAAGTGCCAAGGTGAGCTCCAGTGCCTGAAGCAACATTACAGGCTGTCCCCATGGTGAGGGGTTGGCGTACAGCTCCAGAGGTTTTACCAATCCAGACTTACTGCTTCTATTTTGATTTTAGAAGACAGTGAAGGAGTTCACTGAAAAAGCCATTGATAAAAAATTAAACTAGTTATAGGGGAGGTTCCCCCGAAGCACGTCCTTTAACGCTTGCCAGTGTCCAATCACCTGAAGGTATGAGCATATATGCCAGGGTCTACGAATACTTAGTCTTTGTGCTGTACTTTAAGATAAAGATAAAATCAAATTTAATTTGCTTAGATAATTTTACTTTTGATGGAGAACAGAGACTTTAGTTTGAACAGTAGCACGGGGCTCCACTAGGGCCTCTAGTAATACGTGCAAATTCTTTTTAGTATGCTTTTTATTTGCTTTTTTTATTTTGCTTTTTGTTTCTCTTTTGTTGGTGGGTGGGTGGGGGGGGGGGGGAGTCAAAGTATTTTTTTAAAGCATTTTCAACTAAATTAGGGAATAACTTTTCCAAAAAAATAAATAAATCACAATCCTACTTTGTGTTATGTAGTCTTCCCTTCTACTACAAGTCTTCCTTAACTTCCAGAATTGGCAGAACAGATTGTTACCTTTCCGTTCCTGTCCATGTAGGGTGGTGGCAGCTGCCCTATTGTAGATAAGAGTTCCCTGATATAGATTTAAAATGTGTTTTGGGTTCAAGTTCCATTATGTACATTTTCCAAATCTAGAAACACCAAGCTGTGTAGGTCACATACATGAGTAAACCGAAATACAAAATATTTTTTGTTACAATGTTCTACAAATGGGGGGATAGTCTGTGTGTTACCACCTCAAATTATGATAATATCCACATATAAATTTTATGGGAGGAGAAACCAGCCCCGCCAGACTTTTTAAAATGGACGAATGACCTCCTAATACATCAGACTTTTGTGCAGTTGAAACTTATCTTTATTTTTGTTTTAGGATGATACAAGGGAAAACCTAGAGAAAAATCCATGGAAGGCAAAATTCAAGCAATACATTTTGTAAACAAAAGAACTTAACACGGTATATACATAAAAGAAGATCCAACAGGACAATCTGTGTGAAGAACCCAATTTTTGTGCCCTTTGTCAATAGACAAGCATGAGGTTGCAAATCAAAATACAGAGGCATATAATTGCATGTAAGCCTTAACTGAATGCCATTTCTTTTGCAGTAGCACTGTGTATCATAAAGAATTACCATTTTTAAAACTAAAATATTTGTTTTCAGTTTTTTCACATATTTTGTTGTATTCTGGTACTGCTAATCTCTTTCTGGGCTTAATGAATGCACTCCAGTATTGGCTGCATAGTATTTTTCAGAGTGGATTCTCTGTTGGTAAATAAGTTGACCATGTCTAATGTCTAAAGAACTCTGAGAAAATAGGATTTTTTACTCACCGTAAAATCCTTTTCTCTGAGTCCATGGACCGACACAGCTTCTCTATTGACAAAGTGGGTATTATCCGTTAATTAGGAGTGACTAGGCAGAAAAACTTGTAAAAAGTGTTGCATCACACCTTCTACAGTACTGCCCAGGGGGCGGACCCTCTGGGTATACCCTCTCAGTCTGCATCTTCGCAGATCAGTTCGTCAAAAAGCAGTACAAACTTAAAAGGAGGGGTGGGTGCTGTGTCGGTCCATGGACTCAGAGAAAAGGATTTTACGGTGAGTAAAAAATCCTATTTACTCTTTCGTCCATGGACCGACACAGCTTCTCTATTGACAAAGTGGGACGTCCCAAAGCAGTGTCAGAGAAAAAACTAGGGGTGGTAACAGCATAAAAATAAACTTCACCCCAAACACAAAACAGCACTCCTCCAACGGAGGAGTTGCAACTCTAAACAGCCGCTTGCAAAACCTTGCGGCCAAAAGAGGCATCCGAAGATGCACCTACATCAATTTTGTAGAATTTTGTGAAAGTGTGTGAGGACGACCAAGTCGCCGCTTTACATAATTGGGAAACAGACGCTTGATGTCGGAAAGCCCAAGAGGCACCTATTGCCCTGGTCGAATGCGCCATGACAGGAAAGGGGGGCGCCTGACCCTTTAAGGCATAAGCCTGGATTACTATCTGTCGGATCCACCTAGAGATGGTGGCCGATGAGACTGCTTGGCCCTTCTTGGGACCAGCCACCGAAACAAACAGTGAGTCTGACTTCCGGAACAGGGAAGTAGCAGATAGGTATACTCTCAAAGCTCAGGCAACGTCCAAGGAATGCAACGCCGACTCCTTAGGATTCGACGGCTGAGGACACAAGGATGGAAGTACAATGTCTTCGTTGAGATGAAAAGCCGAAACGACTTTCGGAAGAAAGGAAGGCTGCGGCCGCAGCACCACCTTATCCTTGTGGAAAATCAAATAGGGAGCCTTGCAGGACAAGGCTGCCAGCTCAGAGACTCATCTAACTGACGTAACAGCCACCAAAAAGACCACTTTCTGAGAAAGTGTCAACAGGGGAATATCTCTAATATTCTCAAACGGTGCCTTCTGAAGCACCGAGAGGACCAGGTTCAAGTCCCACGGAGGTAACGGGGGACGGACCGGAGGGGCCACATGTCGGACCCCCTGCACAAATGTACTCACGAGAGAGTGAGTCGCCAGGGGTCGCTGAAAAAAGACAGCCAGGGCAGATATCTGTCCCTTAAATCGTACTTAGGGCAAGCCCTTGGTCCACCCCATGCTGTAAAAACAGCAGGATTCTGGAAACCAAATAGGTACGCGGATGCCATTTCATTTCCTCACACATGGAGATGTAGGCCCTCCAAGTGCGGTGATAGACCTTCCTAGAGGACGGTTTTCGAGCACTTCTCATAGTAGAGATTACTGAGTCTGACAGGCCCCGGTCTCTCAGTACCTGGTTCTCAACAGCCATGCCGTTAAAGCCAATGACTGTAAAGCAGGATGGAATATGGGACCTTGCGATAGCAGGTCCTTCCGTAGTGGTAGGCGCCAGGGGACGTCTGCTACCAGACGTACTAGATCGGCGTACCAAGGACGCTGAGGCCAATCTGGAGCGATTAGGATCATTGGAATTCCCTCTGCCTCCACTCTGCAGAGCAGAAGAGGAAGAAGCCTTAAGGGAGGGAAGCCAGAGATTAGCCGATACTGACCCCACGATGCTACCAACGCGTCCGTTGCGTCTGCCCATGGGTCTCTTGACCGGGCCACAAATCTCAATACCTTCCGATTGAGTCGGGAAGCCAGAAGATCTACGTCTGGTGTGCCCCATCTTTGGCAGAGGAGTTGGAACACCTCCGGGTGTAAGGACCCTTCTCCCTGGTCCAGCATCTGGCGGCTCAGGTAGTCCGCCTGCCAGTTTTCCACACCCGGAATGTACACGGCCGACAGTGCCGGTACGCTCCTCTCTGCCCACTTCAAGATGCGAGCGATCTCCGATGTTGCAGCTGAGCTTCTTGTTCCTCCTTGATGATTGACATATGCCACTGCTGTGGCGTTGTCTGACTGGATCCTGACTGGACGCCCTTGCAGCCTCTGAGACCATTTGAAGAGGCACAGCCTGATCGCCCAGATTACCAGGACATTGATCGGCAGGAGGGCTTCCTCTGGGGTCCAGCGACCTTGCGCCGACTGAACACCCCAGACTCCCCCCCAACCTGTAAGGCTGGCGTCCGTCGTGATCACTATCCAGTAAACCGGATGAAATGACTTCCCGGCCATTAGAGCCGGTGCTGTCAGCCACCATACCAGGGATCTCCTGACTATGTGGCTCACTCGGATTTGATAATCCAGAGATGATGGACATCTGTTCCATCTGGACAGAACTTCCTTCTGTAACACTCGAGTGTGGTATTGAGCATATGGAACCGCCTCGAAGGAGGCTACCCTGAGGCCCAACACTTGCATGCAAAAAACGGAGTGACGACCTATTCCTGGAAGTCAGCTGCCGTACTGCAGCCCGGAGGGTCTGCAACTTCTCCACAGGGAGGAATACCTTTGCCTCTGAAGAATCCAGAATCAACCCCAGGTACCCTAGGCGTTGAGTGGGCACCAATACTGACTTTTGCGTGTTTAGTATCCAACCACAGTCTCGAAGAGTCTGACAGGTAATGGACACGCTTACCTCTAATTCTGAGCTTGAAGGGGCCTTCAGCAGAAGGTCGTATAAGTAGCCTGTGATAGCGATACCCCGCTGTCTTAGAAGTGCCAGAATCGGAGCGAGCACCTTGGTGAACGTCCTGGGTGCTGAGGCAAGGCCCAACGGGAGGGCCACAAACTGGTAGTGGTCCTTCCCGATAGCAAATCGCAGAAACCTCTAGTGTCTGGAGTATATGGGGACATGCAGGTATGCGTCCTTGATGTCCAAGGAGGCCAGAAAGTCCCCCGGATGGAGAGCCGTGACTACAGATCGAACCGACTCCATCCGAAAACTTTGTACCTTCACAAACCAATTGAGGGCTCTGAGATCCAAGCTTGGACGAACCCCCTCCTTCTTCGGCACAATGAACAGATTTGAGTAAAAACCCCGTTCCAGTTCTGGAACTGGAATAACTACCCCGCGTTCCAGTAGACCCTGGACCGCCCCATACAGGGCCTCCCGACGGGTCGGTAGTAGCTGGAGATTGGAGGTGTTGAATCTGTCCGGTGGACAAGAGAGAAACTCTATCTTGTAGCCTGAGGAGATTACTTCGCAAACCCACCTGTCAGAGATTAGTGCTGTCCACTGAGTCGCGAATTTGCGAAGACGTCTCCCCACCCGAGAGCTGGGTGGGGGTGGACCTTCATGCGGACGCAAATTTGTCCGCAGGCTTATTGGGTATGCGGGACCAGGGACGCTTTTGTCCTTGGGCAGGCGCTTTATCGGCCTGGGGTCTTTTCCCTGTCGCCCTAGGGGGACGAAAAAACCACTTGTGTGCAGTAAAGGAGGGCCCTTGCCCTTGGCGTGGCCCCTTATCCTTGCTAATTTGGGGAAGCAAAGTGCTTTTACTTCCTGTGGCATCCTTGATGATGTCATCCAGAGAAGCCCCAAAAAGTCTGTCGCCCTTAAAAGGCAGATCCAACAGGGCTTTCTTGGAAGTCTGGTCCGCAGACCAGCCTTTTAGCCAGATCAGGCGGCGTATTGCTACTGCATAAACCGAAGTTTTAGACAGCAGGGGAATAGTATTCATGTCTGACTCGCAGACAAACCTAAGGCCCTGGACCAACAGGTCGGCCAATGTTATCTCATCAGGAGGAGCATCTCGCTCCTTAACCCCTGGAGTAGCAATTTTGCCCATTCAGTAAGTGTGTGAGACACTAGGGCCCCCGCCAATGCCGGGCGTACTGCCGAGCCTACCACTGAGTATAGGTAGCAAGCGAGTGCTTCAGCCTTCTTATCCACAGGGTCCTTGAAAACAGGAGCCCCTTCTACAGGAATTGTGGTGGCTCTATTAAGTCTGGACACCGGAGGGTCCACTAGAGGGGGGAGAGGTCCATTTCTTCAGAAAACTCTCCTCAAAAGGGGTACCGTACCGCAAACCTCTTTGGGGCTGTAAAGACCCTCAGTGGGTTCTCCCATTCCTTGTATAAGAGTTTATCAAAAGACACACAAGGGAACACCTTAGCAGTGCGGGCAGGTCTATGAAACCCAAGTGGACCGGAGTCTCTGCTGCTTCTGCAGTATTTTCCAATTTTAGCATATCCCGTACTGCAGTAATAAGGTCAGATACCAAAGCCGTCTCGCGTACTGACCTGGACTTTGAGTCATTCTCACTGTCCGGTCACGGTCTGCAGTCTCTGATGCGTCAGAATCTGGGCCCCGAGCCGTAGCTGGACCTGGTTCTGCACCAGAATTATCCCCAGAAGCTTGCAGGGGATGGGGCGTTTACTACCCCCTGTATTCCCGTGTGCTGCTTCCACCCTGGCAGCAAACGCCTCTAGGATTGCAGTCATAGCGTTCATAGACACCTCAGGGGCACCAGCTGCTAAATCTGGTGTTTCAGGGGAGAAGACATCTGGCTCAGATGCCATGCTGACCACACGCTGACACTCACAGGGCTCCAGGCAAGATATCAATAGGCCACCCTCCTGTGCTGCAGAGAGGCCGGGTCACCCAGAGGACTCACCACCCTGGATAGGTACTGCTATGCTGCGCCTGTGATGCTGTCCCACTGCTGCTGTGTCAGTCTGCTTCTTTTATCAGCACTTCCTGTGTGAATTTTCGCGCCAGTGTAATGCACCCTAGAGGCCGGAGGCTCTCGAAAAATGGTTGCCAAAAACGTCTGTATGGAAGATAATGTGGGCTCTAAGAAAATGGCCGCCGACAGAAGATAGAGGTCAAGCAGCCATAGCCCACAAAAAGATGGCCGCCGAACGGCAATATCTGCATACAGGGTGGACAAACATGGCCGCCGATCAGCTGATAGGGGCCAGTGGGTGTGGCCGAACCACAGGAAGATGGCCGCCGGGCAGTCACAAGAGGCCAAACTTGGCATGGACCACCTCAAAATGGCCGCCGACAGCATGGAGGAGGAAGGACACAAACACAGGTAAGAAAAAATTACATTTCTTTTAAATGTTAGTTACAGCCAGCCCCGCTCCAGTGGGACCCCCCTAGGTGACCCCCAGCACCCAGCAACCTTTAGCTAGAAGCCCAGGGAGGAGGGAAAGGCAGGAAGAGAGGGAAGAAAGGGGCCACAACCACTTACTTGATCTCTCCAGGAATGTCCAGCTAAATCACCCAGCCGAGGCAGGGGAGTTTTATTTACATATCCTGCATGTATTCTGCTGGAAGACATTCCAAACAGATCATCGTCCGCGCACGGAAGGTGACTGTTGGCCAGGCATGCTGTGATTGGACCCAGAAGGGACGATCATATGTATGCCCTGGAGCATGACGCTCACCGGACAGGCTGCTGCGACTCGGCCGTAAGGTCAGCCGAAGCTGAGCGGTCCGATGCAAGCCTTGGAGCGTAAGCTCACCGGCCAGGCTGCTGCGACTCGGCCGTAAGGTCAGCCGAAGCTGAGCGGTCCGATGCAGGCCCTGGAGCGTAAGCTCACCGGCCACCCGTGGAGCGACGGGCATGTCGTGGAAAACCCAGCGCGTAGCTAAGGTCGGCACACGCTCGATGGCCGAAACTGGGGAGACTACAAGGATCGAGGATCCAGCCTGTCACCCAGTCGGCAGTTGATCGAAGATCGCAGGAAACAACAAATGTAGCAAAAAAAAATAAAAATATATATATATATATCTTTTTTCCCCGGACCAATGGGCCCGAAGGGAGCCATGTCCTACTCCTTGCTAGACAGAAAAAAACTGATCTGCGAAGATGCAGACTGAGAGGGTATACCCAGAGGGTCCGCCCCCTGGGCGGTACTGTAGAAGGTGTGATGCAACACTTTTTACAAGTTTTTCTGCCTAGTCACTCCTAATTAACGGATAATACCCACTTTGTCAATAGAGAAGCTGTGTCGGTCCATGGACGAAAGAGTAACACAGTTTTTAATAAACCTGTTGGGTTACAAATAGTTAAAGATTCTTTACAATTTGCAATTTCATTAATGCAGGGAAGTAATCTGACAGCCAACTTGCAGCTCTCATATACAGAAGCTGTTCTGTCCCCCCATCCTCTCCCCTTGTCCATTTACAGATCGCTTTGTATTCCGTGAACAAATTCAGATTACAAAGTGTTCTGTGAATGAACAAGGGGAGAGGAGGGGCAGGAAGTATAGAAAAACATATTTAATATTGATGTCCCCGTGAGGTCATTATGTGCCTTGCATGCACGCTTCACACAGGTGACGCACTAGCTGAATGAAGCCCCCACCAACCATGCTCATGAGACACCTTCAAAGCGAAAGCCTATGGAGAAATCGATGCCTGGAATCAGGAATCAAAATCTCCCACCAAAAGGGCAAATCTTTGAAGTGTGCCCATCCTGACACATCCAGGGGAGGAACCAACTAGACACCTAACTCTAGTCCCATCAATCATGAAAAATTTAGCCTGTTCCAGATATCAATTTAATCAATATATGCAAAGATGCAAATATAATTTGTACAAAAAACGCAATTACAAGAATAATGGGAGAGGGGAAAAAGTGGTGGGCCCGTAACTAGGTGTCAAGTGGTTGATGGCAGTCTCTTTCAGATAGTGTGGCTCCTGTGTGACACGTGTGCCTATGTGACACTGCCGGGTGCATGCAGGTGGGCGGCGTCTGGAGAAAGTGAGAGGACAGGATATAAGGGGAAGCCATTTGCTTTGGCACTTTGTCTGCCACACTATATCTAACAATTACACTTTCAAAATGTTAATACTGTACTACTTTTGTCCTTTCACTATGAAAAAGGTTTGTTATAAACATGATTTTAAATTATATTTATGTATATATTGTAGAATGAACACCTCCTTTCTACTCCTGAAGAAGCTAAAAGTTCAACTAAATGTGTTGAGATTTAAGGCTTATGGAGGATATCATCATGTGATTGTTGATGCTTACTAACCAACTGTTAGAGCCTGGAGGGTGTTGTTCTGAAGTATTTTATCCAGTGTATGTGGTATTTTAATTACTTGTACACATTAATATTGCCCCTTTTTTAAGCTATATTTTATTTGTTATTGGGTATCAATCAAAAAAAATAAAATAAAACATTTTGTAAATTAGGTTACATTTGTATCTCTTGTTTTTTAAGGGCTGTAGGTACCAAGTTTTTGCCATAATGTGTAAGGTCTATATGCCTGATATTTTAGGGTTTTAAACAAAAACTCTACTCGTTATATAATGACTGCACACAAGGTTAAAGGAGAACATAATTTCTATGCATGAAGCAGTTGTACTATCTGATGTGTAATCAATATAACCCATATGGGATAGGTAATGGCAAACCTTTGTATATCTAAAACATTGTATTATTTGTGAGTATTATCTATATTCTGAGTATTCCTAAAACAGCCCGTGACAGACCCAACCAGGACAGGGGCTTTTGGAGAGGACTAAGGGTAAACCTTCTACCCACAGATTATGGCCCATGGAGAGAGCTGATCATTCGCCAATGATGGACAACCATGTGATGAATGCTGAAAGCGAGGTTTGTATTAATTCTCTGAATAAGGACAATAAAGCTTTCCTTCTGGAGTGGATGGAAAGGTGTAATATTGATCTTGTACAGGTTAATGGTCAGAGGGAATGTGGTGGCCCTCCTGCAGACTGAGTTGGAGAAGCTTGTCCACTTGGGACAGAAATATTTATCAACAATATCCCTAAATAAATCTACGAAGATAAATTAATTCCACCTTTTCAGACTGCTGGAACATTGTATGAGTTTGTCTCCTAGACTGTTGTCAGAAAGTCTGAGGTTGGGTGGGATCACTGTTTGTTATGCATTTATTGTTAAATAGGTCTCTCCCATAGTGTCCGAGATGAAGCTACGCTATTGAGTACAGCAAAACGTGTTGACGTCATCACCCTGTACCGTCACGTGACGCCGCCAAGTGTGGAGTAAGCTGGGACGCCGCGGAGCTTGCGCCGTGTTAGCAGTGCAAACCAGGAAGACTATCCATCTTTAGGAGTCTTCACTTCTGTGACTGGATGCACACACTGCTGGAGCATTTGGAGCCCCTAGGTGGAGACGGGGAACAGCTCCTCAACCCCATACTATAACGCAGTGTGGACATGTGAATAGCTCCAGCAAGCAGCCGCTTGGATGAACAACTGGTACCACAGCCAATGACATAAGAGGGACAGCGGTAATGTATTACTCAATACATTTTCTTAATATTACCATTTACTGATTCAACTGTCTCAAGCTGCTAAACTTGTGGTACCACTAACCATTTGCTGAATGCTGACAATATTCGGTGCGATACAGTACTGTCCGTGGTGATTAAAGAAAAAATTTACAACAGACTGTTTCTAAGACTAACCTTGAACAGGACATGTCTATGATGGGTTAATTGGACTACTTCTTGGAAGTCTAAATGCTGATTGAACAAATATGCAACCTTAAACTGAACCTTTTAGCACGGTTGGCAGTCCAGATGGACAATTACTTCAGTGTCCCCTTCAACACATCAGGATTAAGTATTTCCAGTGTCACTACCAACAATGAGTCCATAACAAGTGATTACATATTTTGACATGATTCACATTCTTGCAAGTGATTATCAATGATGCTCCCTTTCCTTCCCTCCCCTCCTCTACACTTGGATTAGCCCTTAGTGAATCGCACACATTGGCCCGATTTGGGAACATTTTCCCCCTTTTCTTCCTTTTGGGTTATTTTTCCCCAAAAAGAAGAATTATTATTCCAATTGGAACTGTGTGCAAACTTGGGCTAAACTAGTGCGTCCGGACGAATACAGTGTCTATGTATTGTCTATTGTGTGTCCTGTTTGTCATTTATGTCCATGGCAACTCATTTCTGTTTGATGCCATTTTTTCACTGGGTTTTAATAACTGCACTTTTCTAATAAGTAACCTTTTGATATAGGAATAAATTCATTGCATTTCGAATTATTCTAGTTTTGATCATTAATTTTGTTGCTACGAGTAACCCCTTTACAGCCTGCCTAACACCAGACTGCCCCCCCCCCCCATTTCTTCTCTCCTATAGTGTGCCTAGGTGTGAATTCCCATTGTTAATTGAGTTGAGTCATCTATTGTTTCTATCAGTTTGGCTAATTTGGCTAAGTCTTGGAGGCTCCTATGATGGAACTAGCCTTGTGTCAGCTTTAGCTTGTTATCTGACCATTGAGTGATGTTTTGGGTAATATTTGTTTTTTTTGTCCATGTGGTGACTGACCTATTTTTGAAGTGTATAAAAACCTGTATTTCTGTTCAATAAACAGTCATTCCTTTGGTTCTACCTCAACATGTTGTCTGTGTATGATGCTTGAGGCAAAAATGCTAGTATACGCTCTCAGTCTGCTGGAACGATTTGGAGGGCAGGCGGCACTGTTTGGCAGAAACACCCAGGCTGGGTGCCAGGTGTTCCGTCACACAGCCCAAATAGCTATAGATTTGCTTCTTGCAATAAAAAAATAAATATAGTAACTGCTTCAGTAGGATATTGTACCTACTTAGGATACCAGTTAACAAAAAATAGGTATAATTAAATTTGCACTATTGAATATTACTACACAATTTTAGTTCAATGTGAGGAAAATAATGAGTTCTCTATAAACGGTGTCTACACCGCAACTTACAGAATGTTATTAGAAATGACTTAATCAGTTTGACTTAGCTGGTGATTTTTACTGTTCAGTTTTGAAAAAAACAATAAATTTGCATTACTCAGGGATAGTCATACTTGAAATATGTATTTATTATAATTACATCTTTTTTATCAGAATTGGTTAAGCTTATTATAAATTACCTGCAAATTATATTTGGCACTTTAATTGTATCCTGGCTTATTTTATTACTATTATTATAAGTATAGCAATAAGAAAAGTAACAAGTATATACAGTACACCAAAAGATAAGTAGAGCACCAAAGTTTTTTAGTACAACTTTTGCAGCTTTAAAGCTGAGCTTTGGGCAACAAAAAAACCCCCAAAAACTTAAGCATTTACAGATTTTTTTTCTTGCTCCTTACTGTTCCTGGCCTAACATTGCCTCTTCCTACTCAGTAGCACCCTTCTTCATAAGATTAATTATTTTTGTTTATTTTAAACTACCAGATATGCTACAGCTTTGTATTAGAATATTTGGCTTGGGACTGGGTGACTGGTCACGTTACTGCTGCAAATAACACAGGTAACACTAAAGTCACCACATCCATGCTTCCTGCAGAGGGTAATGACAACATAGGGTACTAACGGAAATTACACTGCCCCCCTCCACCTCCCATAAGATGGCTGTGGTGTAGGGACTAGCTCAAGCAACATATTTGAAGAACAAAAAGAAAAATTAAAAAAGTCTAGCAAAAATAGTTACAATTTTTCTCAGCAGAGAGGAGAAGATGTCCAACCACCTAGGACACTAGCAAAAAACTCAGTCATGATGTTTGCAGGCAGGGCTATAATTTGATTAGCTTAACGATTTGGGTTTTCCAGTGTACCGACCTCTTAAAAAAAAAAAAACTGTATAACCTAACTGTTCAATAATTTCTACAATTCCTATGCCCCTGAAATAAATAAAGGCTTATTCTAATACTGTCAGTGCTGTACTATGATCAATGATTTCTACTGCCTTGCTCAAATCTGTCTTCTATGCCCTGAGTTGCTAGAGGAGGCAGCTACAGAATGCTTTACACTGGTGCAGGGCACAGAGGGGGTTGGGGGATCCCTTGAGGCAAGGAGTTCTTATGTATACAGGAAGTTATGTGGGGCACCTCGCAAACCCCTCTCCCTAATGAGCTGCTGTGAGAATCCTATGATGTTTTCACGAGGATTAAAAAGGGAGCAAAGTAGGAAGAAATTATTACTGATTCAGTACATGAGGTAGGTAGGTAGGAGAGGGAAGTTTAGTAAAATTATGATGATTGCTCAGAGCTCAGCTTTTATTATTTTTTAATACACCTGAATCTTTCCACTACTAGGGAGACAGTGCTGGAAAAATACTCAGTCTCAACAAATGTGGGTGTATTTAAAAAAAAAAATTGCAGAGCTATTCGTGCTGTGAAACTGCACATACATTTTTTTCTGCAGGTCGGATGATATTCATTCATAAAAAATACAGCAGTGCTATAGTATTTTGCACTTATACCTGCAAACAGTCTGTAATCAGATCTCTCTATTACTGTTATGTCAATTCCAGTACTAATAAAAAACTGTTTTGGATTTAAAAGAAATATTATCTATGATCATGAGCTCCATCTAGTGGGTCATAAAGAATTTAGCTACATAACAGTTGCATGCAGTATTTTGCAGATTTAAAGGAGTTGTAAAGGCAGAAGGTTTTTTATCTTCATGCATTCTATGCATGAAGATAAAAAACCTTTTGAGTGTAGCAGCCTCCCCAGCACCCCCTAATTACTTACTTGAGCCCCATCTCTCCCCAGCGATGTCCACGATTGTCTAAGCTGTCTGGGACACTTCTCCTGATTGGCTGAGACACAGCAGTGGCGCCATTGGCTCCCACGGCTGTCAATCAGCCAATCAGGGGAGAGAGTGGCAAGGGCGGGGCTCCGTGTCTAAATGGATACACAGAGCTCTGACTCGGCTCGAGTGCCCCCATAGAGAGTATAGTATAACATGTTTGTTATTTTATTTTTTTAAATGAGAAATTACAATCAATCACTTTAACTTACTTTGCACAAATGAAACACTTTCAGTCTGAAGAAAAAAAATAACCTAGTAGCATTTGCGTTTGTCCCACTTGCACAGAACAAATGTACATGCAGTTTCACAAGACCCTGTAGTGTTACAGCCAAGGACAAATTTCTTTGTGCCCTTTCAGGAAAAAAGAAGAACCCACAATATTCTCTGAAATAACTTGAAAAAGAAAAGTAATTGCAGGCATATATAAGGAATTGATTTTACAAGTATCACTTTTTAGGATGAAAGGAGCATTGTTTTAATGAGCTGCAAGGATACCAACAAATTTGTCCTCAGCTGTAATGTGTATGTATAGCTAGTCGGAAGTGATTCATGCTGATCACAGAGGAAAGAAGCATCAGACAGAAACACTTAGTGCTCTGAATTGAGACAAGCACACACTATAGAAGGATATGCTTTGTTCGTATTTCATGTCTGAAGTTTACAACCACTTTAATTGTCATCAGAACATCTGTCCTTCGTTTTAGTATTTCCACTTCCTTGACAATGGTCACAGTTAAGATAAAGGGGTTATTATCACCAGCAGAAAAGTAGACTGTAATAAAACTTGGAAGAGTCTAAAGCCTAGTACACAAGGCCGAGAATCTCGTTGCAAAAAAAAACGTTTTTCTCGACGGGTTTCTTGTCAAGCTTGACAAGATTCTTGTCAAGCTTTCCTTGCATACACACTGTCAATCCAAAATCTCGTCGGTCTAAAGCGCGGTGACGTACAACACGTACGACGGCAGTATAAAGGGGAAGTTCCATTCTCATGGCGCCACCCCTTGGGCTGCTTTTGCTAATCTCGTGTTACTGCGTGTTAGTAAAAGTTTAGTGAGAGACGATTCACGCTTTTCAGTCTTCGTGCTTTCAGTTCGTTACAGCGTGACGAATGTGCTATCTCCATTACGAACGCTAGTTTTACAAGAAGGTGCGCTCCCATCTCATACTTGATTCTGACCATGCGTAGTTTTTGAAGACTCGGAAAAGCATACACACGAACGGTTTTCTCGTCCAAAAACAGTCTGACGAGAATCACGACGAGAAAAAAGAAAGCAGGTTTTCTTTTTTTCTCTTCGAGATTCACGACAGTTTTCTCAACAAGAAACCATACACACGAACGGTTTTCTCGGCAAGAAAGCTCTCCCAAAAGAGAAAACCGGTCGTGTGTACAAGGCTTCACCCTTCCCCACTCAGTGTAAAAATGTGCATTTGACTTTTTGGATTGCTTTTCAACAGCATCCTGATAATGCAGATTTTAACAGTCAGAGACGACATGTGTTGCTGGCAACCACAAACAAATATCAATAACTATCTACATTATTGTGCAATCTAGGAAAACTATAGGAGTCAGGAACTAAAGGAAAAATAATTAGTAATAAAATATTAAGTAATTTCATTATTGGTTTATATAACTAGCTAAAAAATTTAGAGCAACCCAAATTTTTTGGGGGGTTTGGTTAAAATAGTATGTTAGTGGCACATTTTACACTTCCACTAATTTTTTTTTTCACCTGAAGTCAAAACCATAGATGAGAATTACAGTTTTCTAAGGGAAGGTATATGTCATCTTTTCCCAGGATTGATTCAAGTTTTAGATCATATGAATCTCAAGTTACAACATGCCACACCAATGATTCCCGCTGGCATTATTTTAGTATGAAGACAAAAAGAACTCTTCAGTGGAGATGTCTAATTTACCACGGCAGAGCTACACATTTGATTCACACCACAAGCTCCCGAGCCTCGATACAAATGGTAATAGCCCTATGAAGAAAAGAAGGGGTGGAAATCAAAATTTTGATTAGTACAATAAAATATATCTCACTTTTATCTGTATTAGATTATGATGCTTGTCACAGGCGTTCAAGGACAAAAGCTGGCAAAATTTTTGCGGATAAGCCCGGAGTTTAACCGGTTCCCAACCGGCTCACGCTGATTTATTGTGGCACGATGGCTCTCCTGGGCAAAACTACATAAAATATACAGGGTTCATACTTACCTGGCAGGGGAGACACCATGATTACAAAGGTGGTTCTCCCAGGGCGAGGCTCGGCAATTGCACTCCGGCTGTGCTGACCCTTGCGATTTCCCCAAATGCGGGAAACTCGACTGCATAATTTGTGGTAGTGGGAGACGGCGTTCGCGCTTTCCCCTTTAAGAGCCGCCAGAGGGCGTGCGCGCCACCGGAGGCACGTGCGTGCTGCACGGTGGGGGACCCGATGCGCGTGGCCAGCGGTCGCGATCGCGTGCACAAGCACCAGCACGGGGATTTGTGTGTGTAAACACACAAATCCTTGTGCTGTCAGAGGAGAGGAGACATGTTGTGTGTTCCTACTAAGTAGGAACAACGATCGGTCTCATCTCCTAGTCACTCCTATCCCCTCACAGTTAGAACACACTGAGGGAACACGCAGTTAACCCCTTGATCGGCCCCTAGTGTTAACCCCTTCCCTGCCAGTGACATTTACACAGTAATCTGCATATTTATAGCACTGATCACTGTATAAATGTCAATGGTCCCAAAAATTTGTCAAAAGTGTCCAATATGTGTGTCGCAATACCGCTAAAAATCGCAGATCGCTGCCATTACCAGTAAAAAAAAAAATCCCATAAAAATGTCATAAATCTTTCCCATAGTTTGTAGACGCTATAACTCTTGCGCAAACCAATCAATATACCCTATTTGCGATTTTTTTAACAAAAATATGTACATTTTAGTGGGATTTAAAGTGTATACAAAGGCAGAATGTAGTTTATGATAAAGTTTTTATTGCTGTCTGTGCCACTGCTGTAAAAAAGCACCTCTCTAACTGCCATGGTAACCATTGTAAGCAAGATAGAGAATGAGGGGAAATCAAAAATTCTAAGTTGTCAAAAGAATAGGCGAGGGAAAAATCCTCTAATGGAGACACATTATGTGAGACAACTCTCGAAGATGGGAATTTCCTTGACTTTTGGAAAGATCTCCTCTCATTTCCTGTTGCTGCCTATGACAGAATTGGACACTAGACACAGACACTTAAGGCCAGCCCCTAGGGGCCATTACCTTCCCATAACTAGGTTGCTTGGATGTAGCAAGCAGAACAAAAAAAGAAAAAACTAACAATGACAATACACCACACCAGAGGAGGGAGCTGTATGGACTCAGAATAAGGGATTTTAAGGTGAGTATAAAACACATTTTTCACTTTTATTTAGGGACAAATCAGTTCATATTCATGAACCACTGGACATCCCCAAACAGTTCAAAAACAGTGGGGAAGCCAGATCCAAACAGTAACAGGTGAACCAGAGCCCAACAACCAAACAAACTGGAGCTTGTATAGCAGCCAAAACCTTGTAACTGAAACCAGCATCCACACAAATACCTTATATAGCACATTGTAGAACAACATAAAACCCTGAGCGCCAAAGAGAGGCGCTCAGTGCACAGCGCTCGACTCTCACCAATGCTTTCTCTAAAGGCAAAAAAGGAGAAATTTATCAGTGGATGCGTTTCAGAAAAAAAATAAAAATAATAATAAAAAATCGACAAAAGTCAAAACAAATGGGATACAAGGTAAATAGCTAAATAAAGAATAATGAGTGGGTAGCCCTAAACTAAACATTAAAAAACTGACACTAAAAGTGTGCTGCTCTCAACCATGGAGGAGGGTATCCACCTGTGTGAAGACACAGGAGGGGGAAAGGACAGCACCACTGCTCTGGTGTAACATGTCAATGTAAGTCTTTATTAAAACAATATAAAATGATCCTTCCCACAATGATGCATCGGGAGCAATAAAGGGCAAAATTGTGCGCCTTCGTCAGTGCACTGTCCCGAGCCGCACAGTGGACCAGATCATAACCCAGTGTCCGGATTGATGAGCATTAGTGAAATAAATGAACTTTTGCAAGATATTAAATTTTTCAAGTTTCCCCTGTATACTAGCTCTCTCCATTCCCCCCCCCCCAAAACTCTCTTCCATTAAGTCTTCCAGCCTCTTCTCAGCCTTTGGCAGGCCTTTTTTGGGAAACCAAAGAACTATAGACTCAGGGAGTCATTGTTCTGGTTCCTCATCTGGAATAGAACCCTTGAAAATTTCCCCTACAGTATTCTTCCCCCCTCCCCCTTCGTCGCCGCTTGAAATAATTGGGAAACAGACGCTTGATGTCGGAAAGCCCAAGAGGCACCTATTGCCCTGGTCGAATGCGCCGTGACCGGAAAGGGGGGCGCTTAACCCTTTAAGGCGTAAGCCTGGATTACTATCTGTCGGATCCACCTAGAGATGGTGGCCGACGAGACTGCTTGGCCCTTCTTGGGACCAGCCACCGAAACAAACAGTGAGTCTGACTTCTGAAACAGGGAAGTAGCAGATAGGTATACTCTCAAAGCTCGGACAACGTCCATGGAATGCAACGCCGACTCCTTAGGATTCGACGGATGAGGACACAAGGATGGAAGTACAATGTCTTTGTTGAGATGAAAAGCCAAAACTACTTTCGGGAAAAAGGAAGGCTGCGGCCGCAGCACCACCTTATCCTTGTGGAAAATCAAATAGGGAGCCTTGCAGGACAAGGCTGCCAGCTCAGAGACTCGTCTAACTGATGTAACAGCCACCAAAAAGACCACTTTCTGAGAGTGTCAACAGGGGAATATCTGTAATATTCTCAAACGGTGCCTTCTGAAGCACCGAGAGGACCAGGTTCAAGTCCCTCGGAGGTAGCGGGGGACGGACCGGAGGAGCCACATGTCAAACCCCCTGCACAAATGTACTTACGAGAGAGTGAGTCACCAGGGGTCGCTGAAAAAAGACAGCCAGGGCAGATATCTGTCCCTTAATCGTACTTAAGGCAAGCCTTTGGTCCACCCCATGCTGTAAAAACAGCAGGATTCTGGAAACCAAATAAGTACACGGATGCCACTTCATTTCGTCACACATGGAGATGTAGGCCTTCCAAAGTGCGGTGATAAACCTTCCTAAAGGACGGTTTCCGAGCACTTCTCATAGTAGAGATTACTGGATCTGACAGGCCCCGGTCTCTCAGTACCTGGTTCTCAATAGCCATGCCGTTAAAGCCAGTGACCGTAAAGCAGGATGGAGTATGGGACCTTGCAATAGCAGGTCCTCCCGTAGTGGTAGACGCCAGGGGACGTCTGTTACCAGACGTACTAGATTGGCGTACCAAGGACACTGAGGCCAATCTGGAGCGATTAGGATCATTGGAATTCCCTCTGCCTCCACTCTGCGGAGCAGAAGAGGAAGAAGCCTTAAGGGAGGGAAGGCATAGATTAGCCTATACTGACCCCACGATGCCACCGTGTCTGTTGCGTCTGCCCATGGGTCCCTTGACCGGGCCACAAACCTCAATACCTTCTGATTGAGTCGGGAAGCCAGAAGATCTACGTCTGGCATGCCCCATCTTTGGCAGAGGAGCTGGAACACCTCCGGGTGTAAGGACCATTCTCCCTGGTCCAGCATTTGGCGACTCAGGTAGTCCGCCTGCCAGTTTTCCACACCCGGAATGTACACGGCCGATAGTGCCGGTACGCTCCTCTCTGCCCACTTCAGGATGCAAGCGACCTCCAATGCTGCAGCTGAGCTTCTTGTTTCTCCTTGATAATTGACATATGCCACTGTTGTGGCGTTGTCTGACTGGATCCTGACTGGACCCCCTTGCAGATCATCTGAAGAGGCACATCCTGATCGCCCGGATTTCCAGGACATTGATCGGCAGGCGGGATTCCTCTGGGGTCCAGCGACCTTGCGCCGACTGAACACCCCAGACTCCCCCCCCAACCTATAAGGCTGGCGTCCGTCGTGATCACTATCCAGTAAACCGGAAGAAATGACTTCCTGGCCAGAAGAGCCAGTGCTGTCAGCCACCATACCAGGGATCTCCTGACTAGGTGGCTTACTCAGATTTGATAATCCAGAGATGATGGACATCTGTTCCATCTGGACAGAACTTCTTTCTGTAACACCCGAGTGTGGTATTGAGCATATGGGACCGCCTTGAAGGAGGCTACCATGAGGCCTAACACTCGCATGCAAAAACGGACTGACGACCAATTTCTGGAAGTCAGCTGCCGCACTGCAGCCCAAAGGGTCTGCAACTTTTCCACAGGGAGGAATACTTTTGCCTCTATTCATGCGGATGCAGATTTGTCCGCAGGCTTGTTGGGTTTGCGGGACCAAGGACGTTTTTGTACTTGGGCAGGCGCCTTGTTGGCCAGGGGTCATTTCCCTGTCGCCCTAGGGGGACGAAAAAAACGCTTGCGTGCAGTAAAGGAGGACCCTTACCCTTGCTAGTTTGAGGAAGCAACGTTCTTTTACCTCCTGTGGCATCCTTGATGATGTCATCCAGGGAGGCCCCAAAAAGTCTGTCGCCCTTAAAGGGCAGATCCAACAGGGCCTTCATGGAAGTCTGGTCCGCAGACCAGCCCTTTAGCCAGATCAGGCGGCGTATTGCTACTGCATAAAGCGAAGCTTTTGACAGCAGGGGAATAGCATCCATGTCTGACTCGCAGACAAACCTAAGGCCCTGGACCAACTGGTCGGCCAAAGTTATCTCATCAGGAGGAGTATGTCGCTCCCTTAACCCCTGGAGTAGCAATTTTGCCCATTCAGTAAGTGTCTGAGACACTAGGGCCCCCGCCAATGCCGGGCGTACTGCCGAGCCTACCACTGAGTATAGGTAGTGAGCGAGTGCTTCAGCCTTCTTATCCACAGGGTCCTTGAAAACAGGAGCCCCTTCTACTGGAATTGTGGTAGCTCTATTAAGTCTGGACACCGGAGGGTCCACTATAGGGGGAGAGGTCCATTTCTTTAGAAAACTCTCCTCAAAGGGGTACCGTACCGCAAACTTCTTTGGGGCTGTAAAAACACTTAGTGGGTTCTCCCATTCCTTGTATAAGAGCTTATCAAAATAAGACACACAAGGAAACACCCTAGCAGTGCAGACAGGTTTACGAAACCCAAAGGGGACCGGAGTCTCTGCTGCTTCTGCAGTATTTTCTAATTTAAGTGTATCCCGCACTGCAGTAATAAGGTCAGATACCAAAGCCTTCTCGCGTACTGACCTGGACTTGGAGTCATCCTCACTGTCCGATCGGTCACGGTCTGCAGTCTCTGATGCGTCAGAATCTGGGCCATGAGCCGTAGCTGGACCTGGTTCTGCATCAGAAATATCCCCAGAAGATTGCAGAGGACGGGGGCGTTTACTACCCCCTGTATTCCCGTGTGCTGATTCCACCCTGGCAGCAAAAGCCTCTAGGATTGCCGAAATAGCGTCCATAGACACCTCAGGGGCACCAGCTGCTAAATCTGGTGTTTCAGGGGAGAAAACATCTGGCTCAGATGCCATGCTGACCACGCGCTGACACCCACAGGGCTCCAGCCAAGATATCAATAGGCCACCCTCCTGTGCTGCAGAGATGCTGGGTCACCCAGAGGACTCACCACCCTTGGATCAGTACCGCTATGCTGCCGTGTGCTGCGCCTATGATGCTGTCCCACCGCTGCTGTGTCAGTCTGCTTCTTTTATCAGCGCTTCCTGTGTGAATTTTTCGCACCAGTGTAATGCACCCTAGAGGCCGGAGACTCTCGCAAAATGGCCGCCAAACGTCTGTATGGAAGATAATGTGGGCTCTAAGAAAATGGCCGCCGAACCGAAGATAGAGGCCAAAGCAGCCGTAGACCACAAAAAGATGGCCGCCGAACGGCGGTATATACATACAGCGTGAATCATTAAAAACATGGCCGCCGATCAGTCGATAGAGACCAGTGGGTGTGGAACTACAAGAAAATGGCGCCAAAATCACAGGAAAATGGCCACCGGGCAGTCACTAGAGGCCAAAACAGGCATGGACCACCGCAAAATGGCCGCCGACAGCATGGCGGGGGAAGCACATACAGGTAAGCAGAAATGACATTTCTTTTAAATGTTAATTACAGCCAGCCCTGCTCCAGTGGAACCCCTTAGGTGACCCCCAGCAACCTTAGCCAGAAGCCCAGGGAGGAGGGAAAGGCAGGGAGAGAGGGAATAAAGGGGCCACAACCACTTACTTGGTCTCTCCAGGAATGTCCAGCCAAATCACCCAGCCGAGGCAGGGGAGTTTACTTACCTATCCTGCATGTATCATGCTGGAAGACATTCCAAACAGATCATCGTCCGCGCACGGAAGGTGACTGTTGGCCAGGCATGCTGTAAATGAACCCTAGGGGACGATCATATGTATGCCCTGGAACGCGACGCTCACCGGACAGGCTGCTGCGACTCGGCCGTAAAGTCAGCCGAAGCTGAGCGGTCCGATGCAATCCTTGGAGCGTAAGCTCACCGGCCAGGCTGCTGCGACTCGGTTGTAAGGTCAGCCGAAGCTGAGCGGTCCGATGCAATCCTTGGAGCGTAAGCTCACCGGCCAGGCTGCTGCAACTCGGTTGTAAGGTTAGCCGAAGGTGAGCGGTCCGATGCAAGCCCTGGAGCGTAGGCACACCGGCCACCCGTGGAGCGACGGGCATGTAGTGGAAAACCCAGCGCGTAGCTAGGATCGGCACACGCTCGATGCCCGAAACTGAGGAGACTACAAGGATCGAGGATCAAGCCTGTCACCAAGTCGGCAGTTGATCGAAGATCGCAGGAAACAAAAAAATGTAGCAAAAAATATATTTTCCCCCTGGACCAATGGGCCCGAAGGGAGCCATGTCCTACTCCTTGCTAGACAGAAAAAAACTGATCTGCGAGATGCAGAGTGAGGGGATATACCAGAGGGTCCGCCCCCTGGGCGGTACTGTAGAAGGTGTGATGCAACACTTTTTACAAGTTTTCTGCCTAGTCACTCCTAATTAACTGATAATACCCACTATGTCAATAGAGAAGCTGTGTCGGTCCATGAACGAAAGAGTAACCATCATTGACACCCTCCATAAGGAGGGAAAGCCCCAAAAGGTAATTGCAAAAGAAGTTGGATGTTCCCAAAGTGCTGTATCAAAGCACATTAATAGAAAGTTATGTGGAAGGGAAAAGTGTGGAAGAAAAAGGTGCACAAGCAGCAGGGATGACCACAGCCTGGAGAGGATTGTCAGGAAAAGGCCATTTAAAAGTGTTGGGGACTTTCGCAAGAAGTGGACTGCGGCTGGAGTCAGTGCATCAAGAGCCACTACACACAGACGGATCCTAAACATGGGCTTCAAATGTCGTATTCCTCTTGTCAAGCCACTCCTGAACAACAAACAACGTCAGATGCGTCTTACCTGGGCTAAAGAAAAACAGACCTGGTCTGTTGCTCAAAGGTCTTCTTTTCTGATGAGAGCAAATTTTGCATCTCATTTGGAAACCAAAGGACACAGAGTATGGAGGAAGAATGGAGTGGCACACACTGCAAGATGCTTGAAGTCCAGTGTGAAGATTCCACAGTCTGTGTTGATTTGGGGAGCCATGTCATCTGCTGGTGTTGGTCCACTGTGCTTCATTAAGTCCAGGGTCAACAAAGCCATCTACCAGGAGATTTTGGAGCACTTCATGCTTCCTATCGCAGACAAACTCTATGTGGATGCCAAATTCATTTTCCAGCAGGACTTGGCACCTGCCCACGCTGCCAAAAGCACCAAAACCTGGTTCAATGACCGTGGGATTACTGTGGTCCAAAATTGTTCTATGTACAATCTTTATTGATTGCATGTAATATTCTAATTTTCTGAGATTATGGATTTTCGGGTTTTCATGATCTGTAAGCCATAATCATCACAATTATGACAAATCACGGCTTGAACTATCTTGCTTTGCATGCAATGAGTCTATCTCATATATTAGTTTCACCTTTTAAGTTGCATTAGTGAAACAAATGAACTTTTGCACAATATTCAAATTTTTCGAGTTTCACCTGTATATCCCGCACCTCATGCATCTACTACGTGTGCCTTTCAAATCTCTGAGAAAGCAGACAGACATCTCTCTACCTTTGGAGTCCACAGGTGGAGCAAATGTTCATGATAATCAAGTTTTTCAGCAGGTTTTGTGCTTTTTCCAAAGTCTCCTGCATCCTATGGGGGGACCAGTTTTGGGTTGTAAATAGGTGGTGACAATCCCCAAGGTAAGAAAGGAATGTTTAGCAGTAGGAAAGAGTACTTTTACCTTTATGACCTCTGCCCTTACAGTCCTGGGGGAGATAAACACTCTCAACACCTGTAGCTTTCTTTATTATCTCACCCAGAGAAGCTTTGAATAATTGGTTACCCACAAAGAGTAAATGCAGCAAGGCTTTTCAATTGATCAGCATATTAACCACAGATGACTATGGATAGCTAGAGTCTGAAGTCGAATACCAGAGCCATTTGATCCATATAAGAAATGACTTACGGATCAGAATCTGCCAAATTTTATGTTCCATCTCAGCAGGAAAGTGACTATAGTTTCTTGACTGTAGGGCCAAGGACGAAACGTCTGAATGGTAGTGGCCTTGATATTACATGCAGCAGTTGAGTCTACAGAATATGGGATAGAGAACCTTAAAAGTTACCCCCTAATGGAAAAAGAACAGAGAAAAGGAAAAGTCTATCCACGTTTCCAATCTTTTAAATAAAGTCAAACAAGAGATGGAATGGTCTGATATGAAGGAGGGCCCTACTTTCAAATTGGAAATGATTGCCATGTCCGAATCAGACTCCTTGGGGGAAGCGGAAAAAGGCAGCAGTCAGACTGTGTAACTAATTGTGACATGAGGTCCTCCTTGGCAGAAGAAAAGGCATCCGTTTTTAGGTAGCTGGTACAAATGCAGAGACATGTATGTTGGAGTGCATATTTTACAAAATGAGCTGTCACAGTCAAAATTTAATGCTGCAGAAAAGGGGATTGGTCAATGGGTTGGTCCACATTTGCATGGCGATCTGGCCCTCTGTTTTACACATTATGTTGCTGGGAAAAAAGCAAGAAAAGCAAACAGAATGAGAGATTACTCAAAAAAAAATTGCAATAAGCCTATATTGATTGCTTTGCGCAAAAGTTATAGCATCTACAAACTATGGGAAAGATTTATGGCATTTTTTTAAGATTTTTTTTTTTTTACTAGTAATGGCGGTGATTTTTGCGACATTGCGACAGACAGATCGGACACTTTTGACACATTTGTGGGACCACTGACATTTATAAAACGATCAGTGCTATAAATGTGCACTGATTACTGTATAAATGTCAGTGGCAGGGAAGGGGTTAACACTAGGGGGCGATCAAGGGGTTAAATGTGTGTTCCCTCAATGTGTTCTAACTGTATGGGGATAGGACTGACTAGGTGAGGAGACATTTCGTTGTTCCTACTTAGTAGAAACAAATGACAGGTCTCCTCTGCCCTGACAGCACAGTGCTGGCTCTCGTGCACGCGATCGCGTGTGGCCGGCAGCGATCGCCGCCCACGCGCATCGGGTCCTCTGCTGTGCAGCGGGTGCGTGCCCTCTGGCGGTTTTTAAAGGAAACCCCGTACCCGTAGGGGGTTTCGCGCAGGGGTGCCATTCTGCCCCAGTAAAAAGACGTGAGCCGGTTAAACAGACTGGCTTGATTACCACTCCGCTGTCATCTCCCCAGCACTATGCAGCAGAAATCCCCTTCAAAATGCAGTAGTACTACCTTATTTCTACCTAGTAAAATAAGTGCCATCAATATACAGTATTAATAATTATTTCCTTCATGAGCATATGAGTAGATCATAGCAGAGCTGCCAAATTGCTGACAGGAATATGAAGTCATTCAACTATATTACCTACTGCCCAGGTGCTGAATTTGAATTCAAGGAGTAGCTGTTCTTACCTGTTCTCCCCAGTCTGCTCCCCAGCTATTCTTGATTGCCCAGAAAGGCGTCCCATTACCTGTGCAAAGTGAAAAGTAAAAGTGATGTAATTAAAGTGCACATTATTATAGTAAAATTGTATATTTGTGATTTATAACTTACGGTCTCCATAGCCCACTAGGAGTACAGCATGGTCAATGAACCAGGGACTGCAAAATATTTTGAATGGGTGAGAAATCCCTTTACGATAAAACTGAAAAACAAGCACAACACAGCTTGCAAGAGTTGACACTGGTAGTATATATAGTATGTTTAGTATATAGTATGCAAAATCATCTAATGCAAAACATGCAATAACATTATAAAACCCTTTCTAATTGTCTTATTGATCATAACGTTATGGTTATGTGTATATCAGTCATTGCTGTAGAAAGGACACCAATCGGAAGATGAAGTTTAAGAAGCATACAAGAAAAAAAAAATGTATGCTTTCTCCCTGTGTGCACGGGTTTCTTTATATTTTATTTAACCACTTGATCTCCAGAAGCTTTTACCCCCTTCATGACCAATCCATTTTTTGCTGTTCGGCACTGTGCTACTTTAATTGGCAACTGCTCGGTCATGCAACACTGTATGCAAATGACATTTATATATATTTTTCACACAGAGCTTTCTTGTCCGGCGCCGCATAGAGAGGAGCTAGGTGAGTCTTTACCCGCCATGTTCCTCATCTACCCGCTACTAAGCCTGGCAGCACCCAAGGCACCATGCTCCCCTGCTGCTTCTTCCTTCAGGGAAACCCCTCATGGATCGATTTCTGGATCGCTCCCCCGCACAGCACGGGCTTCCAGCCCGGCCGCAGGAGACACAGCTCATACTGCAGCCAACATTGCGCCCGCTGCTTCTACCGGCTCCAGTGACACAGTGGAACCTCTCCAGCCCCAGCTATGCATTACACTGGCCCAGGTGGATCCTGCCTCCCCAGCTGGAATCGCAGGTGCAGTCTCTTAGAATTACACAAGCAGAGGAGTGGATCTCGTCTACTGAAGATGAGGCAGGTGCTATGTCTGCTACTGTTGCCAAACTCTCCAACGTCCAAAGAGAGCTCCAGAGCAAGGTTGATGACCTAGAAAGCAGGTCACGACGCAATAATTTACGCATTATTGGCCTGCCAGAATACTACTCGTCAACCATACTCTGCAATATTATTTGCTCTACCACCATCCTAAAGCAGCTGTGTCTCCGGCCGCCATGCATCGTGGAACCTGTTCATTCACATTGGCCAGCCCTCTGACTCCTGGTCCAAGTCCTGACCAGTAATTTTCCGCTACCTTAAATACGCTGACAAGCATGCCATCCTTCAAAAGTTTCAGCGAGTCCGCAACCTATTCATTGACGATCATCCGCTGCTGCTCTTTGCGGATTACTCCACTGAGGTAATATGCCAACGCAAGGCTTTTCCTTTTGTCTGCTCCACCCTCTACTAAATCACGTTAAGTTCACCTTGGCGTACACGGCTGTTTTACACATGCAACCGGCTAGCGGAGACTGTATCTCCTTTACATCTGCTTCAGAGGCAGAGCACTACCTCAACACAGCCATGGATCAGGAAGACACTTCCTCGTCTCACAGTCTATCTTCACCCAGAAGGTGTGCACTATCTCCACGGAACCCGCAAAGCCCTCAGAAGCTTCCCTACAAGTGCATTCGCTTCGGCCTCTCGGAGGAATGCTCCGCTAGCCGTAACTTCTCTATCTGACCGCAAGTTTGCTTTTTTTCCAGGCTTAACCACCTATCTTGTTGAATTGTCCTATGTCTCTACTTACCTTATACCTGATTCTGGTATCTCCTCTGACACGTAGGGGCATTTACAGTCATGTGAGGCTGGGCTTAGGCCTGTCTTATTTCCCACACCTACTCCCTTTCCTTAAATGTTACTGCTATCGCTGCACGGGTGCCTTACAGTATGTAACTGGGTTCCCCCTCCCCCTCTGTCTTTTTTTTCTCCTTTGCCTTATGTCCCCTCCCTTCCCTCTATCCCCCTCTTCCTTCTGTCCCTTCTTCCTCCTCTGTGTCACACAATGTTTGTTGCCATTGAGGCTGCACCCACTGGTGGGAGCATCTTAGGTCATGACTCCATGTGGAAAAAAGTGAAGCCCCTGATTTCATACTGGAGGCTTATCCTTATCCTAGTCAGTTTACTTGATTGGTTATAAGTTTTGTCTCTTTCTTTCTCTTTGTTAGGATTCTACCAGCACTGCAGTGATATTGGATTCGACGGGCGATGGCCGAAGTGGTGTGGCCCTATTTTGGAATGCCTTACTTCTTTTCATTGCAACGGTTATGGCACCATCGGATGCTGGGGGTCACTTGAAGGTAACTAGGTGGAATGTTAAGGGGCTCCATTCCCCCAATAAACGCATGCAAATTTTGAGACACTTGAGGCGTCTGTGGGCAGGTGTCGCTCTCCAAGAGACTCCTCTGGCTGCAGACGACTTATGCGACTTTGTAAATTATGGGTAGGTGAGGTATACGGCTCTCCAGCTGTGGGACACAAGGCGGGGGGTTGCTATTTTATTCAATAAGAACCTCAATCACACAGTACGCTCTGTTGAGGCAGATTTGTTGGGTCGCAAACTTACCCTTCATCTAACGATTGCCTCTCGTTACATAGCTAATTCCAATGTGTATGCTGTGAACGCTGAAGGTCAGACCTTTTATCAGGACTTGGTCTCTTGGGCCTTGCAAATCCCGGAATCTTGTCACCTCCTTGATGGGGACTTCAATTTAGTTAAGCACCCCTCTAACGATCGTTCTCCAGGACCTACTTGATGATCTTCCCAGACCATAGCCCCTACCATGCTCTACGCTCAATCTTGTGGAGGCGTGGCGCACTTTGTACCCCACTGACCGTGATTATACTTTTTTTTCGCTCCTCCGCACAATTCTTTTTCACGCATAGATTATCTATTCTGTTCCCTAGCTCTATGCCCCCTGGCGTCTTCCTCTGACATAGGTGACATGGTCATTTCTGACCATGCTCGTATCACTTTACAGAGGTCTAGGTTCAAATCCCACAGTCCTGCAAGCTCTTGGCACTTCCCCTCTTATATTGCAAACAATGAGGACTTCAGGCATAACCTGCGGGCTGCCTGGGCAGAATATGCTGAGATCAGCGGAGCCCATCTCACCACTCCTAACCTATTTTGGGAGGTTGAAGGCTTTTCTCAGAGGGCACATTATCTCCTACACTTCTCAGTTTAGAAAATAGATTTATTGAGAATACTTCATTAACTTCGTTCTCGATACTAAAAACCAAATACGACATTCCCAATACAGAACTCAGAAGATTTTTCCAAATTAGAAACTTCTATAATTCAAATTTCCCACTATTAGACAATACATCGCCCACATTCTATGAGAATATCTGTACTAAATACCCAAGAAGAACAGGCCTAATATCAGAGATATATCTAAATTTGATCAATAACACCAACCAGGATAAATTACCATACATGCTCAAATGGGAACAGGAATACGATTTTGTATTGCCCCTCGAGAAATGGTCTGAATGTATTGACAATCTTCTTAAATGCACTAAATCTATCACAATTAGGGAAACTGCAATTAAACTATTTACCAGGTGGTATTATACTCCAGCCAAACTCCATTCTATATTTCCCACAGTTCCCAATACCTGCTTTAGAGATTGCACCTCAATCGGCTCCTTCTCTCACATTTTTTGGGACTGTGAAAAAGCAGCCCAATTATGGAAACGACTAGAGAAATTTTCTTCTAAAATTTTAAACAAAATTATAACCCTTACCCTTCCCAATTGTCTCTTGTTCGCCCCGATTTTGGGTTTGAACACGTTTCAATTAAGAATAGTCCATACAATTTGTGTATCCATCCATTGGCTAATAGCTTATCATTGGAAATCCCCATCGTTACCAATTTCCCAATTGAAAATTAGAATAAACGACATTTACCTTATGGAAATTTTTTTGCATACCTTGCATAATACCATGCACCTACTGGATAAAAAATGGAACCTATGGTTCAAATATTCAGACTACCTTTTAGACCCATATTAGAATCCCCTTTTCACATCCAATTCTTTTATACACAAAAACAACCCTGCATTTCAAAACACTACTGAATCATTTATTTTTTATATGTAATAGATGTTGTCATAAATAAATAAAGGCGGGGCGTGGCCTGGACATGACTGTGTGAGGCTGTTTTTTCTTGGAGCTCCCGGCCCCAGGCCCTCCTAAACCGGCAGAAGGACGTTAAATACCGGTATGTACCCGGCCAAAAAGTATAGTACCAGGTCGGCAACTAGAGGAACAACCTACAGGAAGACCCAGAACGAAATTAGCAGATATTTCAAGAGTCTGCAGGACGGATCCCCTGGGACCAGAGCAACGGCACCACGAGGCTCCACACCGGGAACTGCACGGAAGGCCCAGGCACAATCCTCTGGTGACATCTTACCTGACTCCATCGTAACAGCGCCAGAGGCACACCACGATCCGGAGATGTCCTCTGACCCACAACTAGAGGCCGAGATACAGGAGCAGGACATCCGTGCCCTGCTGATGGCCCTCCCCACCCGGGCGGACATAGAGGCCCTCCCGACCAGGACGGACATCGAATCCCTTATCCTCCGTTTGGAGGAGACGCACAGGCGAGATATCCAGGAGGTGCGGGGCGAGGTGTCCACACTCGCGGAACGAGTGACCTCGGGAGAGACCTCGGTGGCCTCCCTGGAGGTCAGGGTGACGGCCTTGGAGCGTTCCAGGGACTTGCACCGGGAGACCGCGGTAGACCTACAGCTCCACCTGGAGGACATCGAGGACAGGAGCAGACGCGGTAACCTCCGGATACGTGGCCTGCCGGAGATGGCTGACGGGGAAGACCTCGGAAGCGCGATGCGGGAGTTATTCCGGTCAGTCCTAGGGGAACCGGAGGTGGAGATACTGCTAGACAGGGCCCATAGAGCCCTAGGCCCCAGACCAACAGATCCTAGTAGGCCGCGTGACGTCATATGCCGGCTCCATCGCTATGCCCAGAAGGAGGCGATTCTACGGCGGGCGTGGGACCGTGGAGATGTGGAGGTGGAAGGCGTCCCGGTGAAGATCCTGCCTGACCTCTCCAGAGCGACGCTACGTCGCAGGGCCCTGCTGCGTCCCCTCCTAGAGCTGGCCAAACAGAGGGGACTTACCTACCGCTGGGGATACCCATTATCGGTATCCTTCCGGAGTGACTCCGGCTCCTTTACCTTACAGACCCCGGCGGACCTCCCTGAGCTGTTTCGCTTCATGGATGTGGAGCCCATCCAGATCCCCGACTGGCTGCAGTTGCTGCCGCATCCTACCGGACGGTCGGGTTTCTCGGCACAACGTGGCCCCTTTCCACCCCGCCAGCAGAGGGGCCGACGGAGGAACCGATCTAGACCCCGGGAGGGATCACGTGAGTAGGCCGTAGGCCACATTCGCATATATATGACTCCATCCCCCCTTCCCCATTTGGCAGTAAATGCTGACCGCGTCCTCCCGGGCGCCCCCTCCCCCTTTTGACGCACAATGTGAATCTGGGCCTTCTCCCGGGGAGGTCTACGGATCTTTGATTCCCTTGAGGAATGCAGGGGACGCCGGATTCTTAGGCTAATGCCGCCCCCCCCCCCCGGGCGCCCGAGGGCCAGGTGCTGTCACCCATACATGAGAAACTGACATTTGACGTGGCAGAGATGGGACACCGATTCGGCCTGCTCAGGAGAAAAGGTACCTTTAGGAATAGCCGCCACGATGCTACTGGAGATCTGTTCTGTGCTACTGTTTGGGTGGGGGGTTTTTGGGGGGAGGTGAGAGACTTTGCAATTTTATTCCTGATCCGGGAAGTAGACCCCTGCTTTGCGGTTGAGGAGATCGTGACTACCTTCAGCCTAATGAAGAACGCTGAAGCCCCCCGAGATCTGGGCGGGGACGGCGCCACGTTGGGTCACAGTCCGCACTTGCAGGGGAACTGTGTTGTGCTTGGGAGGGGGAGGGCAGTTGCAGTTTGAGTCTGCTTGTTGGGAGGCGGGGATGGATGGATACCGATTGACGGTTCTGGGGTTTTTTGATTTTTGACGTTTGACTTTTGACCTTTGACTATTGCTCCTTGCATTTTTACTGTTGGTCATCAATGTCAGGTTTCCTGTGATGCTGCTGCTGTTCGTTAGTAAGCAAAAAGTTTGAACACAATGTTATACTTTTGTTGTGGCCTTTGTTTTTGTTTTGTTTTTTCACTTTACGTATATATGTTTTTTATTTTATTTTATTTACATTACCGGTATTTGCTTTTTTCATCTGACAATCACGGGGAGGGAGGGGCGGGGAGTTCGCATCTCGGTCCTGAACACCCACCACCCCACTTAGGACGGCGCTCAATACCCCGGGGGCCTTCTTTTTAGGGACCTCCGGCGAGTGCCATTGCCAGTTAGGCTGTTTTAGACTCCTATTATTGCTGCCTGCCTAGGGGCAGCTCTCTCTTTCTTTCGCTACCCACTCTTTAACTGTATTTCTCTACACCTGGTCCCTATATCTCTGATTTTTTCTCCCCCCCCCATCCCTTATCCTCTCCCCCTCTGTACCTTACTCTAACCCCCCCCCCCTTTTTGGTGTTGTTTGTCGCTGTGATCTGCGGGCATGGACTTGCTTAATGTAATGTCCTTGAATGTCAAGGGCCTAAACATCCCGGAGAAGCGGAGGATGCTGCTCAATGACATGCGCCGCGCGAGAGTAGATATCATGATGTTACAGGAAACGCACTTCAGAGACACTAAATTACCACTACTTAAGAACAGACTGTACCCCCTGGCCTACCACTCTGCCTATGCACAGGCCAAATCTAGGGGGGTATCCATCCTTATCTCCGCCAGAGTCCCTTGGAGGCTGGTGGATGTTCAAACAGATGGAGAGGGCCGCTTCCTGTTTTTGAAGGGCCTGATTGGAGATAGGAAGGTGACATTGGCGAACATGTATGCACCCAACGTTCATCAAGACACTTTTCTTAAGAGACAGATAGACAGGCTGGGGCATTACACTGAGGGACAGCTCATTGTAGGAGGCGACTTGAATATACCCCTATCGCCGGCGGAGGATACCTCTACCGGTACGTCCTCCACTTCACGAGACGTCCGTAAACGCATAGGCTCAACACTGCACACTGCACAGTTAGTAGATACCTGGAGACTTTTCCACCCGGGAGAACGGGATTATTCCTTTTACTCCAAGCCGCATAAGTCATACTCCCGTATCGACTATTTCCTAGTACCCCACGGACAACTACACGCGGTCAAGGACACCTCAATTGGCTCGATAACATGGTCGGACCACGCCCCGATAGGGATGAGGTATGCGCTATCAGACACCATAGAGGGACGACGCCCGGTGTGGCGACTTAATGAGAGTCTTCTGCAGGAGCCGGAGGTTCTTGCGGAGGTGACGGCGGAGGTAGGCCACTACTTCGACACTAATGCCACAGCTGACAGCGACCCCGGCCTTGTGTGGGAGGCACACAAGGCTGTGATTAGGGGGGTGCTCATAAAACACGGGGCCAGATTGAAGCGTGAGCGGACGGCGAAACTGACACTACTTCTGATCAACCTGCAGGCCTTGGAAAACTCACACAAGACAAGCCCGACTAGACAACTGGAGACGGAACTAGACATGACCCGACGCCAGATCACGGACATCTTGCAATTCAAGGCGAAAGCTGCTATGCAGATTTGCCGTAGGAAAGTGTATGAGTCTGGTAACAAATGTGGCAGACTCTTAGCACAGACCCTGAAATCACAACGAATGGCGTCGTATATACCACATGTGGTTTCCCCCTCTGGACAGAAGGCATCCCTACCCCACCGGATTACGCAGGAATTCCGATCCTTCTATAGCTCCCTGTACAACCTACACGCGCCCGACCCCGCTCTTGACTCCACGCAGACCTATCTTGAGGGGTCCCTTATGCCTAAGCTACCAACGGACATACAGGAGGCCCTGGAAGAACCCATCACTAGTCCCGAACTGCAACTTGCTCTTAAAAATACAAAGCCTGGTAAGGCCTCGGGGCCAGACGGTTTCACCACTCAATACTATAGAGCCCTCCTTCCCTCACTGAGCCCATATATGGTGAAACTTTTTAACGCACTGGGTACGGGAAAGTCCTTTCATACCAATACACTGCAGGCACAGATCTCGGTTATACCGAAAGAGGGTAAAGACCCATCTCAATGCGGGAGCTACCGGCCCATATCCCTCCTGAACGCGGACCTTAAATTGTTTACCAAAATCCTTACGTCCAGACTCCAGGGCCACCTACCCCACCTGGTCCACTTGGATCAGGTGGGTTTTGTCCCAGCCAGGGAGGCCAGGGATAATACCACCAAGGTCCTCAACCTGCTGCATATAGCGGTAAGCGATAAGACACCGTGCGTGCTGCTGGGGACGGACGCCGAAAAGGCGTTTGACCGAGTGGATTGGAGATTCATGTTTGCGACACTGCGATACGTGGGCCTGGGGGATCGGATGATGAGGTGGGTAGCGGCGGTTTACTCGAACCCGACGGCCAGGGTCAGAGCGAATGGAGTCCTCTCGGAACCATTTCCAATAACGAATGGGACACGGCAGGGTTGTCCCCTGTCGCCCCTGCTCTTCGATCTGACCCTGGAACCCTTTTTGTGCCATATACGGCATAACACTGGCATCACTGGGGTGAACGCCGGTGGTACACAGCATAAAGTGTCGGCCTACGCCGACGACCTAATGTTCACGCTTACAAGCCCCTCTGCTTCTCTTCCGCGCCTCCTGTGTGAGTTTGCAACATACGGTAAGCTTTCCAACCTGAAGATAAATCTCTCCAAATCGGAGGCTATGGGGGTGGGGCTCCCTCCACACCAATTGGCGAGGCTTAAAACCAGTTTCAACCTGAAATGGACAGAGGATGCCCTGAAATACCTGGGCACCTATATCCCTGCATTGTTCTCCCGCCTATTTAAGCTTAATTTCCCCCCGCTTCTAACGAAAGTACAGAAGCTCCTGAACCAATGGGACAGTGGACTGCATTCGTGGTTGGGCCGCTGTAACATTCTTAAGATGTCAATCTTACCCAAATTCCTTTATATACTGCAGGCCCTCCCGATCTCCATTCCGGGATCCTTCTTTAAACAGATCCACTCGGTCTTTACTAGATTCCTTTGGGCAGGGAAAAACCCGCGCCTTAACAGGAATACGCTTTCCCTCCCGAAGCTACACGGAGGCTTGGCCATGCCGGATATTCGGGTTTATTACCAAGCGGCTCACCTCAGCAGGCTCCTAGACTGGTGCCGACATAAGGACGCCAAGCTCTGGACGCAAATTGAGCAGTCACAGAGCATGGTGCCCCTCCGTAGAGCACCATGGTGCCACGCGACCCTGCCCTCGGAGCTTAAACGACACCCGCTGATAGGTACGACGGTCAAGATTTGCGCACAACTGTTGTCAAAACCCTCAATTTCGACTCCTGACTCACTGCTGAGACCTGTGTTGGGGCACCCTCACTTTATGCCGGGCATCCAAGATAGGAGGTTTCTCGATTTACAAGCGGCGGGACATTATCAGGCGGCGCATTTCAGTACTATGGGACGGTGGAAAACGATCGCAGAACTATTAGACCGTACGGGACCATACAAACTAGACTTCATGCGAGCACATCAGCTCAGTCACTTCCTGCAGAGCCAGCCACCCCCCCAAGATGCCACCCGTTCCACGCCCACAGTGCTAGAGGAACTCTGCATGGAATCAGGGACGCTCCCTCATTCCTTATCCTTGACGTATGACATGTTGATTACGCCACCAGCGGGCAGCCCCATACCATACCTAACTAAGTGGGAGAGGGACCTGAATTGTCATTTCACCGAAGGGAAGAAGAAACAGATACTTCACTTTGCCCATAAATCCTCTCTGTGTTCTAGATTCCAGGAGACTAATTACAAAATCCTCACTAGGTGGTACAGGACCCCCGCCCTCCTGCATACTCTCTTCCCGGCGTCTTCGGATCTTTGCTGGAGATGCCGGGAGGAGAAAGGAACCCTCCTGCATATCTTTTGGTCCTGCCCCCGACTGCGGAATTTCTGGGGGGAGGTCCGACGAATTACCCAGGACTTCACCGACCGTGAAGTGCCAGACAACCCAGCCTATTTCCTACTCCACGCAACAGATACACCGTTGCGAACCTACCAAAAATCAGTTGTGAGACATCTGCTGGACGCTGCTAAGACATGCATCCCCCTTCACTGGCAATCACCCCACCCGCCGTCCATCTCCCTCTGGCTTAAAAAGGTAGACGACATATGCCAGCTGGAGGACTTGATCCTTACCAGCCAAGAGCGACAGGAGACTTTTAAAAAGACCTGGCAGTTGTGGAACGCGTTCAAATACTCCGTGGAGGGTCAGAGACTTAGAGGCGTGGACGAGACAGTCATTTAGATTAAACGACGGCTACCCGTCCGGGCCTACCGACTCTACTGATGACCTACTGGGGATGCCAATGACCAGCTGGGGAATCTACGGAGGGGTGGGATCCCCCCCTCCCCCCCCCCTCTACCATATCCCTGCTCGCACTCACAGCTCCTTCCCCCTCTTCAATCTCCTCCCCCCCCCATTCTTCCATCTCCCTCTACCTTTTCTCATATTTTCTGTTTCTCTAATCTTGTATTTCTCTTCTTTTGTATTTGTATAAAACAAAAAAAAAAAAAAGTTGAGGGGCTGGCCCTGCAGGACCGGATTATTTAGGGGAAGCTTCTGGGGTGGGATTCCCGTTTGCCCCGGGGTAGGGGGTGGCGGGGATTACGCCTGGGGCCATAGTGTGGGCCATCCACACACATACTGTTCCCCTGATGCGCACATAACCACACATCCCCCTTTGGGGGATGTCGGATAACGGACCATACATGAACACCTATGGCAGGCATTGTCTATATGTGTATGTATATGTATGTGTGTATATGTATATATAGTGTGAGGGGGCTAGCTCGGCAGCGGGTATGTGTGACCCCCGGGATGGGCTCCCCACCCAAAACAGGCCCAGCAGACGGAGGTTGTGGTTTTCAAAATCAAAAAGGTGCGGTTTATTTTCTATTTACAGTGACAAAAACACAGCAAGGCAAAAAAAACATAAACAAAATAAATCCTGGTCAACTTGACCTCTGACTAAACTTACAGGTTTCCTAACTAACGACTGGGATCAGCCTAGTGCTGTCCTAGTCCCTGGTTTTAAATGTCCAAGCAAAATATAGCCACACAGGCTTTCTCTCACCGCACAGGGGTTCACTCTCCCTAGACAGTCCACACAGGTCTGCTTCCAGGCATGAGCTAACATCTAATGAATCTGGGAGTTTTTTATAGAGGCCTAAATGAGCTGACAAGCTTCAGCTGGCCTCATCAACTCCCTGTCTGCACGACGCCCAGCCCTCTCCCTAGAGGTATGAGTCATCAATGAGCCCACTAGTCTCAGCTGGGCTTATACAACTCTCCACCTAGCTGTACAAGTCAGCGTAAAGCCTGAATCTGGGCAAAATATATCTACCCCCCTGGATGCAACCAGGTGACTTTACCTTCCTGCTGTCACATACCCCCCCCTCTTGTTTTAACCTCGGGGTTGGAACACCAGCAATCAGGCATTCATGTACTCGAGACAAAGCATCCACATTCCCCATTTGAACGCCAGGGCGATGCTTTACTGTGAAGTTGAATTCCTGGAGGGCCAGGAACCACCTATTCACTCTTCTATTTGTTTCCTTGTTTTGAGCCATCCACTTTAACGGAGCGTGATCCGTAACCATGTCAAAGTGCCTACCTAGCAGGTAGTACCGAAGGGAATCTAGAGCCCACTTCACCGCTAAACACTCCTTTTCAACGGTGGCGTAATTTACCTCATGGGACTTCAACTTCCTGCTGAGGTAAATGACTGGGTGCTCTTCCCCGTTCCAGACCTGGGACAATACTGCTCCTAACCCCACATCTGACGCATCACTTTGTACGACAAAGTCTCTAGAGAAGTCGGGTGAGTACAACACTGGCTGGCTACATAAGGCTTGTTTCAAGAATTGGAATGCTGCCTCAGCCTCGGGGGTCCATTTAATCATGACCGACCCTTTCCCCTTCGTCAGGTTGGTTAGGGGCACAGCCTTAGAAGCAAAGTGGGGAATGAATCGCCGATAATACCCAGCGATTCCCAGAAAGGCTCGTACCTGCTTCTTGCTGTTGGGACGTGGCCAACTCTGGATGGCCTCGACTTTGTTGAGTTGGGGTTTTATTACTCCCCTCCCAATGGTGTACCCAAGATATTTGGCCTCCTCCTGCCCAATGGTACACTTCTTGGGGTTAGCCGTAAACCCTGCTTCCCGAACAGAGTCCAGGACTGCTTGCACTTTTGGCAGATGTGAGGCCCAATCTGTGCTATGGACAATTATGTCATCCAGGTAAGCCGCAGCATACTTCCGATGGGGCCTCAGCATCTGGTCCATTTTCCGCTGGAATGTGGCCGGCGCATTCTGTAACCCGAACGGCATTCTTTTATATTGGAACGCCCCGTCTGGGGTTACAAATGCGGTTTTCTCTTTGGCCGACTTGGCCAGGGGGATTTGCCAATACCCTTTTGTGAGGTCAAGAGTCGTCATGTATCGGGCTGTTCCCAGCCGGTCGATCAACTCATCTATACGTGGCATGGGGTAGGTGTCAAATTTTGTAACTTTGTTCAACTGACGAAAATCGTTACAAAATCGCCAGCTCCCATCCGGTTTAGGCACCAACACAATGGGACTAGACCAATCACTTTGGGACTCCTCTATCACCCCTAAGTTCAGCATTCTCTGTACTTCCTCCCGTATTGCCTCCCGTCGGGCCTCTGGGATCCGATAGGGTTTTAACTTCACCCTTTCACCGGGCGGGGTAATAATGTCATGCTCTACCCCAGATGTTTGTCCCGGCAGCTCAGAGAATACCTCCTTGTTGCGAAGTACAAACTCCTTAACCTCCTGTTGTTGGGGTTGTGACAAGGTGGCTGCGATTCCAACCTCAGGAAT
This sequence comes from Rana muscosa, assembly GCA_029206835.1. Taxonomy (NCBI): domain Eukaryota; kingdom Metazoa; phylum Chordata; class Amphibia; order Anura; family Ranidae; genus Rana; species Rana muscosa. Next base: position 235,045,364 of record CM055119.1, read on the forward strand.
CACGCAACCAGTTTGAGCTGGTGACCAAGTGTCTGCGACTAGGGACTCTCTATCCCTCCAGGCTTTCAACAGATTAACGTGATAGATCTGTTCGGGCTTTCGCCTTCCTGGTTGTCTGACCTTGTAATTCACTTCGCTCACTTTTTCCATTATCTCGTAGGGGCCTTGCCATTTGGCAAGGAATTTACTTTCAACCGTAGGGACAAGTACCAATATCCTATCCCCCGGGGAAAAGGTACGGGTCTTGGCTCCACGGTTGTACACTCTCTGCTGTGCCAACTGCGCTTGGGCCAAATGTTCCTTCACGATGGGCATTACCTGTGCAATTCGATCTTGCATCAGGGCGACATGCTCAATCACACTCCTGTGGGGAGAACTCTCACTTTCCCAAGTTTCCTTGGCAATATCCAACAGCCCTCTTGGGTGTCTCCCATACAGTAACTCAAAGGGGGAGAATCCCGTAGAGGATTGGGGCACCTCCCTAATAGCAAACATCAAATAAGGAAGTAGACAGTCCCAATCCCTTCCATCTCTATCCACCACTTTCTTCAACATTTGTTTTAGGGTTTTGTTGAATCTTTCAACCAGCCCATCGGTTTGGGGGTGATACACAGATGTACGCAATTGCGTCACTTTGAACAATTTACACAGCTCTTTCATAACCCGGGACATAAAGGGTGTACCTTGGTCCGTAAGCAGTTCTTTACAAATACCCACCCGGCTAAAAACAAGAGATAGCTCTTTGGCTATGGTTTTGGCCGAGGTATTTCTGAGAGGGATCGCTTCTGGATAACGGGTGGCATAGTCCATTATAACCAATATGTACTGGTGCCCCCTAGCGGACTTGATTATAGGACCTACCAAATCCATTGCGATTCTCTCAAACGGGACCTCAATGATGGGTAGAGGGACCAGCGGGCTACGGAAATGTGGCATCGGGGCCGACCTCTGACACACAGGGCAGGAGGAACAATAATTTTCTATGTCCTTCATCACCCCAGGCCAATAGAATCTCTGTAATACCCTCTCTCGGGTTTTCTCTGTCCCCAGATGACCTCCAAGAATGTGCCCATGGGCCAACTCCAACACCAACTTCCTGTAAGGTTTGGGCACCACAAGCTGCTCAACGGTTTCTTCTGCCCTTTTTGCCACCCGATACAGTAGGTCCTTCTCTACGCTGAAGTATGGGTAAGTGCCAGTATTATCTGGGTTCACTAACTCGCCATCTATTTTCACTACGTTTTCCCGTGCCTTTATTAGGGCGGGGTCTTTCAACTGTTCTGTGGCAAAGTTTTCCCTGTGAACCTCAAGATCAGAAAACTCCACAGACGGTAGGTTTTCGTCTGAGGAGGTGGGCTCCTCTCCAGTTTCTTGAGTCTCCCCTGCCAATACTGACAAGGGAAATTCCGGAGAGTCCTCACCACTCTCAGGGGAGTTCTGGCTATCACATTCCTGGTACATAGGGGCACCAGTGGGGGGCTCAGGATCATCCCACAGTTCCCAGAACTTCGGAAAATCCCTTCCCACAATGGCGTCATGCGGTAACTGAGATACTAAGCCCACTGGATGAGAGAGGGTACCTTTGGGGGTCTCGAAACACACCGTAGTCACTGGATACTCTCGGGTGTCCCCATGCACACAAATAACGGCTACCTTGCTATTCCCAGAGACCTCTGTTTTAACTAACTCAGCCTTTATCAGGGTCACAAGGCTACCTGAATCCAGCAATACCACAACATTTCTACCATTAATACACATTTTGCATAAATGTTTCTCAGTTCCCCGAATGGCAGTGCATGCGACTGTCGCACACAGCGACTGACGTCTGCCCGTCAGAAAGTCACACTGCATGGGTTCCTCCACAACCGGGCAATTTGCTGCAATATGTCCCGCTTGCCGGCAGCGGTAGCAAACGATCCTTCTTGCGGCCTCTTGAGCCGCTGATTTCCCAGGCTGTTCTCGCCAAACTTGGGGTAGAGCTCCCACCCTCTCACTCTCTCCACCCTCACCCCTTGGAATCCTCTTATCCGCCCCTGGGGATGGTCTGGTCTTAGGGTGGAAAGTCCGAGTGTCTCTGGAAGAGGCCGTCAGGTTCTCTGTAGCCAAGTATTTCTCCACACGATCCACAAGACCATCGGCCGTCTCTGGGTCTCCATGGCTTACCCACTTTTGGATGGCAGTAGGAAGAGCTCTCAAAAACCGATCCATTACAACACGTTCCACAATCTTTGGTGCGGACAAAGTCTCTGGCTGTAGCCACTTTCTGCTCAGGTGAATGAGATCATACATTTGAGACCTGGGGGGTTTTCCAAGCTGGAAAGTCCAGTTATGCACACGCTGAGCCCGGACAGCCAGGGTGACACCCAGCCTTGCCAATATTTCAGCTTTTAGCATCACATAGTCTTTTGCTTGGTTAGGCTCTAGGTCATAGTAAGCTTTCTGCGATTCACCAGTTAACAGAGGAGCCACTAGTCCAGCCCACTGCTCCTCAGGCCACTTTTCTCTTTCAGCGGTCCTTTCAAATGTGGTCAAAAATACCTCTGGATCATCCTCTCCAGTCATTTTTGTCAATAAACGACTCACCCCAAAGGACGCGGTATTAGTGGGACGGCTTTCCTCACTGGTCTGCGGACGTTGCTGCATTACTGCTTCCATCTGTTGTTGTAGTCTCTGCTCTTGCTTCTGCAACAGGTCTATGAAGCGGGCCTCAGATTGCTGTTGGGCTTGTTGCTGAGCCTCCAGACTCTGTTGTAAAGTTGCAAGGCTCTGTTGATGAGCTTGCTGCTGGGCTGCAAGGCTCCTTTGCAAACCTGCATTTGTCTGCTGTTGATTGGCATTTGCTAGAGCCAGCTGTTTCAGTATCTCCTCCATGCTGGCTTAAAAAAAAACTGCCACTGGTTCTCCACCAACTGTGAGGGGGCTAGCTCGGCAGCGGGTATGTGTGACCCCCGGGATGGGCTCCCCACCCAAAACAGGCCCAGCAGACGGAGGTTGTGGTTTTCAAAATCAAAAAGGTGCGGTTTATTTTCTATTTACAGTGACAAAAACACAGCAAGGCAAAAAAAACATAAACAAAATAAATCCTGGTCAACTTGACCTCTGACTAAACTTACAGGTTTCCTAACTAACGACTGGGATCAGCCTAGTGCTGTCCTAGTCCCTGGTTTTAAATGTCCAAGCAAAATATAGCCACACAGGCTTTCTCTCACCGCACAGGGGTTCACTCTCCCTAGACAGTCCACACAGGTCTGCTTCCAGGCATGAGCTAACATCTAATGAATCTGGGAGTTTTTTATAGAGGCCTAAATGAGCTGACAAGCTTCAGCTGGCCTCATCAACTCCCTGTCTGCACGACGCCCAGCCCTCTCCCTAGAGGTATGAGTCATCAATGAGCCCACTAGTCTCAGCTGGGCTTATACAACTCTCCACCTAGCTGTACAAGTCAGCGTAAAGCCTGAATCTGGGCGAAATATATCTACCCCCCTGGATGCAACCAGGTGACTTTACCTTCCTGCTGTCACAATAGGTATATATATGTTGCTATAATTGAATAGAATACACCCGCCTGTACCAGTGATTGCCGCGTGTGCTATGTATTATACTGTATGTGCTGTATTGGTCCGTGCAGAGCGGTCTCTCTGTTACAAATAAACAAATTTAAAAAAATAAATAAATAAATAAATAAATAAAGGCGGTTACTCTGTCATAAATCATTATAATTATTGATTGAAAATACTGTAATTCTCTGATGTCATGACATAATGTTTGTACCATTATTTTGTACACAATAAAAAAGTTTGTAAACAAAAAAAAAAAAAAAAAAAAAAGAAAACAAATTTGTCTCCATTACCAACAGGCCAGCGAATCTCTTCTCACCTTGCTTTGCTTCAGAATGGAACCCCTGACAATAGTCAAGCCTGGCAGGCAGCCAAACGTACCTTTGACCATTGGGCCGCCCAACAGGAAGCATCAAAACTGTCTTACTTAGCCCTTCAGTACCATAGATATGGCAATAAGGCAGGTAAGCTCCTGGTGAAACTCTTCTCTGGCCGTCACTCTATGAGACTCACATAGGGGCTTTGCGATCCCCTACTGGATCTGTGGTTACTGCGTCCTCTGAGATCAGTGCCCTTCTTACCACCCACTGTACATCCCTTTACTCAACCCTATTGACACTGAGGCGGCGGACAAATTACTTGCAGCGACACCCTTGCCTACACTAGAAGCATTGAAAATGGCTGTCACCAAATGGTCCCCAACCAACCTGACTGAACTTGAGAGGATTTGCAAAGAAGAATGGCAGACAATACTGCAATCCAGGTGTGCAAAGCTTGTCGCATCATACAAAAAAACTTGAGGCTGTAATTGCTGCCAAAGGTGCGTCAGCAAAGTACTGAGAAAAGTGTCTAAATGCTTAAGTGTGTGATATTTCAGTTTTTTATTTTTAATAAATTCAAAGACATTTCTAAAATTCTGTTTTCACATTGTCATTATGATGTCCTGAGTGTAGATTAATGAGAAAAATGAATTTAAAATTGAAAAAGTGAAGGGGGTCTGAATACTTTAGGAATGCACTGTATATACATACTGTGGCAGTGCAAGGCTCTGTCATTGAGGAAATGGTCAGGAAAATAACACAGGGTTTGCAAGTCTGCGGAATGCAGGACTAAAATGCACATGCAGAGTGTTAACTTTGAGTGGAGGAAACTGCTTTTGCAGATTTCTCCTGCATTGTGGATGGGGCTCCGTGGTTTGGAGATTTCAAATCGCCTTAGGTGGGAAGAGATCTCCAACCCAGTGCCCAGATATTGCGGAAGACTAGCAATGTGTGTGCCCATGTGCACACAGGCCTTATAATAATTGTCTGGTGATAGCTGCATGTGGAGTGGGTGTTGCAGGGGCTGCCGTGTGGAGACAGAGCCCTGTCAGCAGAGCTGGTGGCGCATTTCAGAGGCTACATCCTTGGTGTGGGGGAACTTCTTGCCAAAGGACTTCAAAAACTGGGACAGTTATGCAGGCTTGGGAGACTAACAGAGAGTCTGGGAAGTCGAAATAACTGAGGCGGTTAGTGGGTCCAGGAATGCTGGAGAAAGTCTGGAAGTCTCAGAGTGTGAGCAAACCCAGGGGGGGCTGGATAATTTATTTTTGACCTTCAATATAAGTGGGCAACCAGGCCTTTATATAAAGTATGGACTGACGTGAACTCATTTGGAAAACACATCTACCTCTAGAGCTAGACATCTCCCAGATGACAATACATACACACACACTCTAATAAATAAATGTAAACAATTTAAAAATGTATTAAAGCATGGACAGTGTCAGTAGGGCAGTGGACGGTGTCAGTAGGGCAGTGCATGGTGTCAGTCAGTAGAGCAGTGGAATTTGTAAGTAGGGCAGAGGGTGGTGTCAGTAGTTTTTTTTATTATTTTTTTACAATTTTATTTTTTTATTATTTTTTACAATATTATTTTTATAATTTTTGGAGCCCTGTTGGGGGCTTTGGTGAAATATTAGGGGTTCCAATCAGACCCCTGATGTCTCACTTTTGAGACAGAGAAAGGAACTGAGGACAGAGATTCCCTAGTCCCTTTCTCTGCAGCCTCAGCTGCACTGGACAGTGAATGAAAGGGAAGTGCTCTGTGCTGAGCGGCTCCCTGTTTATTCACAAACTGAACCACAGTAAATACAGTTTATTATGCTTCAGTTATGAATGAACACAGTGAGTGATCAGTATGGATCACTCACTGTGTTCATTCAGAAAAGGGGCTGGTATTACATATTTACGGTCCCCTTTCCCATCTTGAAACATCCCCCTGTGTGCCCAGAGCAGCACCCGGCAGGAGAGGAGGGTAGCTGGCAGCTCTAAAGGAGGTGGAGAACTGGGCATCACGGGGGACCTGCACCGTATGGGTTGATAAGATTGTGTCCAGGCACACCCCGTGCGCATGCCTATGTCATCCCGAAAAACAAATCTGATTGAATGCTTTAGGTTACATTTTGCACATACAAAACAATAAACCGTTTGAGAAGATCTGCAGCTAGTAGTAATATACCTGCATAGCAAAGGCATTAAGAGCAATGGATATTGGTCCATTCTGTGCTAGCCAAGCAGCAATCTCTGAAAAATAATAAAACAATGAAAACAAAATGACTCATTGAAATAGTTGATACTTTAAAGTTCCACATACAGTATTTAGATCTCCATGGGGTTGCAATGCATCTTGTCTATGCATACGAGAAAAGGACTGCAATAAAAACATTATTTATATTAGAAACTAGGAATACTATTTAGGCTTATGAGATACCTTCTCAAACAATGTATGTTATGATTCCTAATAATAGGATTTTTATAACAGCTTACCTGTAAAATCCTTTTCTTGGAGTACATCACGGGACACAGAGCGGCATAGTAATTACTATGTGGGTTATAGAGCTATTATAGAGATATTCTATCAGCACTTTTCGGGCAGAGGATTACATCCCTATTTCATCACATGAGGAATCTTATCCCATTTCCTGTTATACCATTCTGGGACATTTTCAGGACGTTTTGCCTGAAATGTTAATATTGTGATAATATATTTAATTTTTTGCTTCATACATGCGCTGCACATACCCCTGTTTTATATATTGTTTCTAGGCTTGTGATGACCTAATGTGGTCAGCTGGCAATTTTTTAATTTTATAACATTGTTTCGTTTGCGCTGATTGTCCTCCCTTGTTCATTTCATTTGGTTATAGAGCCTACCTTCAGGTGATGGACACTGGCACACCCAAGACAGGAGGTTCCTCCCCTATATAACCCCTCCCATACCGGGAGTACCTCAGTTTTGTAGCAAAGCAATAAGTGTCCCCAAAAGAGGGGCGGGGGCTCTGTGTTCCGTGATGTACTCCAAAAAAAGGATTTTACAGGTAAGCTGTTATAAAAATCCTATTTTCTTTCTCGTCCATCACGGGACACAGAGCAGCATAGTAATTACTATATGGGACGTCCTAAAGCAATGCCAAATGAGAGGAGGGAGACACCATAAATAAGCCAGGCGCCATCAGACATGAGGATCTATACTGCAGCCTGCAGCACACTGCGCCCAAAGGCTATATCCTCATGTCCTCTTACATCTAAATGATAGAATTTAGTGAATGTGTGGACTGAAGTCCAAGCCGCGGCCTTATGCCGCGTACACACGACCGTTTTTCATGACGAGAAAAATGCAATTTTTTAATTTGGTCATTAAAAACCATTGTGTGTGGGCTCCAGAGCATTTTTCACGACGTAAAAAATGGGCATTAAAAATTTGGAACATGCTCTAATTTTTCTCGTCGTTTTTCACGTCGTCGTTTTTCTCGTCATGAAAAACGGCCGTGTGTAGGCTTTAACGACGTGAAAAAAACGCGCATGCTCAGAAGCAAGTGATGAGACGGGAGCGCTTGTTCTGGTAAAACTAGCGTTCGTAATGGAGATAGCACATTCGTCACGCTGTAACGGACTGAAGAGCACAAGGCTGAAAAGCGCGAATCGTCTCTCACCAAACTTTACTAACACAAGGATCAGCAAAAGCAGCCTAAAGGGTGGCGCCATCTGAATTGAACTTCCCCTTTATAGTGCCGTCGTACATTTCATACGTCACCGCGCTTTGCTCAAGCATTTTTTTTCATGATAGTGTATAAAATAAACAAAGTATGCGCTACTGAGTGAACAAATAAATGAATGGCTGCTAGCATCAGCAAATAGACAAATCGCAAAGTAGATAATAAAATTAAAAATGCAGCGCCTATATAATGTATAGAACCCAGAGATATATATAAATCTGGGCGTGTGTGAATTCCAAATACCACAAATAAAGGGAGTAAAAGTTATAGCATACAGCAACAAATAAAAGGTGCAATTACATATATAACGTCCTGTTATGTGATATAACTGACAATAAAGTCCAGTATGATGCACAATAAATGAACAAAAAACAATCAATCAAAATTCGGTGTATCCATGGCGACTTCAAGTTCATATAAATATATACATTTATATAGCAGCAACACCCAGGAACGTGATTCCAACACCAGGAGTGGGGAAAAAGAAATGGGTACTCTTACCCCTATGTGTGGACACACACACCAGCGGTGGTGGGTCAGACAAGCAAAAGGTGCGGATAAAAAATCCTCTGGAGCCGTCCTCACAGTGCGATAGGTGCAGGAACACCGGATCTCCAGCTGGATATCTCCACGGTTGTAATACGAAGCGTCAAGGATATCAGTGCATCAGAAGTGGTGATAATAACCATAAAACAAAAAAAGGGAAGCTCCACATAGTGCAGGATCAGAAGTTAATTATAAAGACTTTGTTTATTCAAACAAAAAAGTCACAGAACACACATCGGTGTTTAAAGAGCAAAGTTTTAAAAAATAAAACAGGCTTCCATGCAGAGGCTTGTACAAGCAATATCAGAATAAAAAAAGCGTAGCTATAGGCAGGTCCATGTACTCGACATGTTTCGCATAATAATGCATCAACTGGGGCATGAACCTGCAAGACAGAGCCACGCTATATAGTGCAATAACATCATTGGTTAGATTCATCTCAGCTGGTGTGTAACTCCCATTCAGTGAGATGACCCAATCGAAATATCAAAAAGTCTCCGCCCCCATGTCCGTCATAAGTAAGGCTAACTAAATGAGCCAATGAGAGTGGAAGAATGGCGCACGACTCTGCGTCATTGCGTCTCCGTTGAGGATCGTCATTACGCTCCCCTTTCCAGCAGTATATGCGTTCCATACCGAAACCAAGGGAACCCATATTGCGAGAACGTATGCTACGTTACTACGCGACTACGTTAAATGCAGCGTCATCACGCTACTGCCGCCAAAGGTGACTGCGTTCCAAGTCTCCCTTACAGACCACGCTGTATGAACCGCAGCGGGGAATGTACGCAACGGCAGACTGCTCTGCAGACGTGCAAGATAAAGTCAATTGGTAGATCTGTTTTAACAATATCAAGGGCACAACTGCAATATTAACACTGGCGGACAGGGGGGCTAGAGAAACAAATATATGATTTCATATCACAAGCCTAGTAATATGAAAAAATGTTTGCAATATTAAAAGCCACTGATATTTGGAATATGAACAAACATCCATACCCGAAATAATATATAATTATATAAAATACACCACTAAAGGTGAATCTACTTAATAATAATAAAGTATATGCAAATAATCTCATACAAAATGCAAACCAATGCAAAGATGTTGAGGATGTTGCATAAAAAGAATAGATAGCAGGCCATAATTGTGAACAATACATACAAATTAAAATAAATACCAGGAGATATATGAGTATAAAAACAGTAGCCTTATATAGGAAAAATGGGACATAAACAAAAAACCTAGCCACTTAGGCTTTATTAATAAAGGAATTAATGTCCCAATCGATGTTGAGCCCGAATGGCGAATAACACCGAAGTTGGTGTATCCAGAAAGTTTCCAATCTGGAGACACCTCTAATCCGGGATTCACCCCTCCAATGAGGGACGAATTGATCAATTACTTGAAATTTGGTGCCGGTAACCTTTTTATTGTGAACATGAAGATAATGTCTCGGTACACTATGTTTAGTGCGTCCTTTTTTTATTCCTGAAATGTGTTCATTGACGCGGATGGAAAAATTGTGAATAGTGCGTCCCACGTATTGCTTATCACATGGACATGTGATAAGGTATACAATGAACTTTGTGGTGCATGTGGTAAACTGCTTCATATGGTAAATCTTGGAAGTGACAGAAGACGTAAAACTAACACTTCTGCCACGTCCAATCACATTATGTATACATACATTACACCTTTTGCAAGGGTAATAACCCTTCATGTCTGGAAAAAGGGAAGAACATTGTTTGGCTGGGGGATCAGCTACATTGGGGGCAATCTGATTGCGAAGAGAAGGTGCCCCCCTAAACACAACCCCTGCCCTATCAGGGAGCGATGGACCAAGAAGGGGATCGTTTTTAAGAATTCCCCAATGACGATTGAAAATCCTTTTGATCTGCTTATGTTGTATTGAAAACTGAGTCATGAAGGACCATTTAAACCGTGGAGAAGGTGGTCGTTTGGGCCGTTCAACAACCAGAGACTGTCTGTCCAACAAGGACACCTTACTAATCTCAGTGTCAATAGCTGACGGAAGATATCCTTTCTCAATGAATTTTTATTTGAGAATGTCTGCTTGTGTATAGAAGTCCTCAAGATGTGTGCAATTCCTCCTAATTCGAAGGAACTGGCTGAATGGCACTGATTTAAGCCAAGAGCTATGATGGCAGCTGTCAGTTGGAATATAGCCATTACGATCTGTCGGCTTAAAAAAAGTTCTAGTTATCAATGTATGATTCACAACTGAGATTTCAAGATCCAGAAAATGAATAATGGTCCGACTCATCTCATAAGTCAATTTGATACCCATATCATTATCATTAAGAGTGACCATGAAGTCGTGTAAAGACTCCTCATCACCCCTCCATAGGAGGAGGATGTCGTCTATGTACCTTGCCCATAAGATGAGCTCTGGGCGCCGTAAGGCGTAGACGACATCCTCCTCCCATAGGGCCATAAATAGGTTCGCTAGACTAGGGGCGAACTTAGCGCCCATAGCGACACCCTTTGTTTGTAGAAAAAACTGGCCCTGGTACCAAAAGTAATTGGACTGGGTGGCAAAGGTCAACAGATCCATAATATAACGCTGTTGGACATGGGGTATCTGACCAGATACAGCCATAAAGTGTTTCACCGCATGCAATCCCAATTTGTGTGGTATGCATGTATATAATGATGTCACATCTGCGGTGACCAAAATACAATCATCCCCAAAGTTAATACCGTCCAAAAGACGTATGGTGGCACCCGTATCCTTTAGAAAAGATGGAGTTGATTGAACAAGCGGTTTTTAATTTAAGTAAAGCAACCTTTTCTGAGGCAGAATTACGTATTCTGGATAAAGGTTTAAAATATGCACACTCCAAGACTTTCTGGTCAGATACCCCATGTCCAACAGCGTTATATTATGGATCTGTTGACCTTTGCCACCCAGTCCAATTACTTTTGGTACCAGGGCCAGTTTTTTCTACAAACAAAGGGTGTCGCTATGGGCGCTAAGTTTGGAAACTTTCTGGATACACCAACTTCGGTGTTATTCGCCATTCGGGCTCAACATCGATTGGGACATTAATTCCTTTATTAATAAAGCCTAAGTGGCTAGGTTTTTTGTTTATGTCCCATTTTTCCTATATAAGGCTACTGTTTTTATACTCATATATCTCCTGGTTTTTATTTTAATTTGTATGTATTGTTCACAATTATGGCCTGCTATCTATTCTTTTTATGCAACATCCTCAACATCTTTGCATTGGTTTGCATTTTGTATGAGATTATTTGCATATACTTTATTATTATTAAGTAGATTCACCTTTAGTGGTGTATTTTATATAATTATATATTATTTCGGGTATGGATGTTTGTTCATATTCCAAATATCAGTGGCTTTTAATATTGTAAACATTTTTTCATATTACTAGGCTTGTGATATGAAATCATATATTTGTTTCTCTAGCCCCCCTGTCCGCCAGTGTTAATATTGCAGTTGTGCCCTTGATTGTCATGGATATGCATTAATGTCTGTCTGCCATCTTACCTTCCTCCTCATGTGTTCATCTAGAGACCAGACCTCCTTCACCTGGCTTCCTTTATAATCTCCTCCCAGCCTGACTCCACCCCAGGCCCTATCACAGAACACTATATTAACCTGTGCACTGCAAGCCTGCTTTGCTGATCAACGTGTTTGGTAGGCATTGTGTGTTTGGGTTCCTGCCTGCCGTGTGCTACGTCTGTCTCTCTGTTACGTTATTGGCTTGTCCCCGACTATCCCTGTCTGCTCGTGACCCTTGACCTTCGGCTCGTTCTTCGTTATCCTTGTCTGCTTGTGGCCCCTGACCTTCAGCTTGTTATTCGGTTCTCTCTATCGCGTGCTGCTGCTTCTCCTCTTTTCCCCTTATCCTACGGGGCGTGAGCTAGGAAACTCCAGGGGCCGCGACCTGGTCCCAGCCTGCAGCGTAACATCCTCACCACTAGAAGCCCTGGAGAAGACCAGCTGGGTCTTAGACTCCGCGCCCTGGGGAATCTTGGCTCTCGCTTCCGTTAGGATCCCGGTTGTGCTCCTCTGGTCCCGCTTTCCACAACCACCCAGTTTCCTATCCGCAGAAGCCAGCCATAGGGTTCACTACCCCGCGGTGCACTCCTGTCCCCCTACGGTGTGCATCTGTCACCTGGCCACAGGTGACCCTGACAGTTTGATCAGCCATGAACCCGGCTGACATCCCGCTTCCCGCGGATGATCCATTGCAGGGCATAGTTCGCAGACTTGAGTCCCAGGAATCAAATCAGACCCAGGTGATGCGATTCCTCCAGGATCTGGCTTCTCGATTCGAGCAGCTTCAGGTCTCCTTGGGAACCCCGAATCCACAACCCCAGGTACAACCAGCGGCTGTACCTATCGCACCAGTCGCAGCCTCACACTCACTAAGATTGCCAGCTCCGTTCCGTTTCTCTGGGGACTCCAAGGCCTGCAGGGGCTTTCTCAGCCAATGCACAATTCATTTTGAGCTTCAGCCTCAAAGCTTCCTGTCTGACCGGGCTAAGGTAGCCTATATCATTTCCCTCCTCTCCGGTGAAGCTTTGGCCTGGGCTGCCCCCCTGTGGGAGAGGAACGATCCGGTGGTTTCCAGTCTGTCCAATTTCTTGAAGCTCTTTCGTAATATCTTCGAAGAGCCGGCTCGGGCTTCTTCAGCGGCTAGTGCTGTCTTACGTCTTCGCCAAGAATCTAGTTCAGTGGGGCAATATGCTCTTCAGTTCCGTATCCACACAGCTGAATTGAGCTGGAATAATGAGGCCCTGGTCGCTACCTTTTTACATGGCCTCTCTGACCGAGTGAAAGACGAATTAGCGGGAAGAGCCATTCCCGTTGGTCTGGACGATGTAATTTCATTATGCAACCAGATCGACATTCGTTTTCAAGAGAGGTCCTTAGAAAAAAGACGCCAGCACTCTCTGGGTCCTAGCCAGTCTGAGCTCCCCTCCCTTCATTCCGTGGAGCATCCTCTACCTGCTGAAGAACCTATGCAGCTGGGCCGGACCAGACTAACCCCCGAAGAACGTGCTAGGCGCAGAACTCTGGGCTTGTGCCTCTATTGTGGGGGCAAGGGTCATTTTCGTGACTTTTGCTCGCTTCTGTCCGGAGAACGTTCGGGCGTAATACATTTGGAAGGTGGAGTATTGGACCCAGAAACATCACCTTCTCGCCTGCTCTTGCCGGTGTTCCTTCATGTAGGCACTTCTCCTCAGTCAACCCTTGCATACCTGGATTCCGGGGCTGCCGGCAATTTTATGGATTGGAGAACTGCTTCTTCTATGAAGCTTACCCTTTCACCTCTCACTACCCCATTGGTAGTCTCGGCAATTGATGGCACTGTTCTCCCAGGGGGCCCTATTCGCTTCCAGACGCTACCTATTAGGATGTCGGTAGGGATTCTCCACCAGGAGTGGATATCCTTTCTTATTCTACCCAAGGCCTCTACCCCAGTTGTATTGGGCCTCCCTTGGCTACAGCTCCACTCTCCACATGTGGACTGGGTCTCTGGGCAGATCCTGGCCTGGGGTTCCTCATGTTTCTCGTCGTGTCTTCTCAAGGTGACCCCCAAGTAGAGTCTTCCGGTTGCTGCCACTTCTGTTTCTTCTGATCTTCCTGCTGCATACAGCGATTACCGGGATGTGTTCTGTAAAAAATCAGCTGAGGTGCTTCCTCCCCACAGGTCTTTTGACTGTGCTATTGATCTTGTCCCCGGAGCAACTCTACCCAGGGGTCGTACCTACCCTCTGTCCATCCCAGAGACCCAGGCCATGTCGAAGTATGTCGCAGAGAATCTGGAGAGAGGTTTCATCCGGAAATCCTCATCGCCTGCAGGGGCAGGGTTCTTTTTTGTTGCCAAAAAGGATGGTACCTTAAGACCCTGCATCGATTATCGGGGTTTAAATGCGGTTACTATTAAAAATCGATACCCCTTACCCTTAATATCTGAGCTATTCGATAGGTTGAAGGGTGCCTCCATTTTCACCAAGTTGGATCTCAGAGGCGCGTACAATCTCATTCGAATACGGGAGGGTGACGAATGGAAGACTGCATTCAACACTAGAGACGGGCATTACGAATATCTGGTGATGCCTTTTGGTCTGTGTAATGCTCCAGCCGTGTTTCAAAACTTTGTCAATGAAATCTTCAGAGATCTGCTGTACCAGTTTGTTGTCATCTATCTGGATGACATTCTGATCTTTTCTGAAAATCTGCTCGTCCACAGAAACCATGTCCGCACTGTACTTCAACGTCTTAGAGAGAACAATCTCTATGCCAAGCTGGAGAAATGTTCCTTTGAATGTTCTGAGGTCCTGTTTTTGGGGTGCTTCGTCTCATGTTCGGGGCTTCGTATGGACCCTGGGAAGGTCTTGGCTATCACCAACTGGCCTCTTCCTGCTAGCCTCAAGGCCACACAGCGCTTTCTTGGCTTCACTAATTATTATAGGCAGTTCATAAGGAATTACGCTTCCATTGCCGCGCCTATTATCGCTTTGACCAAGAAGGGTGTGAATGCCAGAGACTGGCCTCCCGAAGCTGTCTCTGCATTTTACAACCTGAAACAGGCCTTTGTTTCTGGCCCCCTCTTGAGGAGACCAAATCCTGGGAATGCATTTTTTATTGAAGTGGACGCTTCCTCAATGGGGGTGGGAGCTGTGCTTCTTCAAATCTTTGAGAAAAGACGCCAACCATGTGCGTTCTTCTCCAAAAAAAATTCTCAGGCAGAAAGGAATTATGCCATCGGTGATCGGGAACTTCTCGCAATTAAATTGGCGTTAGAGGAGTGGCGTCATCTCTTGGAGGGTTCCCCTCACTCCATAACGATCTTTACCGATCACAAGAATTTACAGTATCTACAGAATGCTAAACGTCTGAATCCTAGACAGGCCAGGTGGAGTCTCTTCTTTGCCCGTTTTAATTTCACGATTACCTACAAACCTGGTTCCTGCAACGGTCGGGCTGATGCGCTCTCTAGGTCATTTGACACTTTGGACGAGGAGTCCGCCCCTGAACCTGAGCCGATCATTCCCACCTCATGCATTGTTGCCCACTCTACCACCCTGAAGTCTAAAATTCCGCCTGGTAAGACCTTTGTCCCCACTGAGCTAAGAGCTAAGATCCTTCATTGGGGACATGATTCCAAGGTGGCAGGGCATTCTGGATTCCTCCGATCCTTCCTACTCATCAGTCGTCACTACTGGTGGCCTAATCTCCGCTCAGACGTCAAAGACTACGTCAAAGCTTGTCATGTCTGTGCTCAGTCCAAATCCTCCACACAAGCTCCTGCTGGTCTCCTCATGCCCTTGCCCATTCCTAAGGAACCCTGGGCCCATATTGCCATGGATTTTATCACCGATCTCCCACTGTCTGAGAATAATACAGTCATTTGGGTGGTAATCGATCGATTCTCCAAGATGGCTCATTTTGTTCCTCTTCCTGGTCTTCCTTCTGCCCCTGCCTTGGTTCTCATTTTCATTCGGGAAATTCTCTGCCTACATGGGGTCCCTTCTCATATTGTTTCCGACAGGGGAGTCCAATTCACGTCTCGTTTTTGGAGAGCCTTTTGCAAATCCCTCAATATTGTCTTGGATTTTTCTTCCTCTTACCATCCCCAATCCAATGGACAGACTGAGAGGGTTAATCAGGAGTTAGAGGTCTTTCTTCGCATTGGTCCGATTTTCGGACGATTGGTCCTCTCTACTCCCGTGGGCAGAATTCTCCCATAACAATCATGTGAATACCAGTTCGCAGAAGACACCCTTTTTCACAGTTTATGGAAAACACCCTCAACTTCCTCTTCCCATGATCTGTTCTCCAGACATTCCAGCTTTGGCTTCGGTTCAGGAGTCTCTCAATTCCGTTTGGGGTCACGTTCATGATTCCCTCCGGGCAGCTGCTGAAAAATTCAAAGGCTTTGCCGACCGCCGCAGGCGTAAACCGCCTTCTCTTCAGCCAGGGGACAAAGTCTGGCTCTCTACCAGGAACATCAAGCTCCGAGTTCCTTCTCTGAAGTTTGCTCCACGATTCATCGGTCCATACACGGTAACTGCTAAACTGAATCCGGTTTGTTTCAAACTCCAGATTCCTAAGAGCCTTAAAATCACTAACTCCTTTCATGTTGCTCTTCTAAAGCCTTTAGTCCTCAATAAATTATCTCGTCCTCTCCCTACCGTGGCGCCTGTCTCTGAGGATAATCAGGAGTACGAGATCAGTCAAATTCTGGACTCTCGACTCTGTAAAGGCGTTCTTCAGTACCTCGTTCATTGGAAAGGGTTTGGTCCTGAGGAGAGGTCTTGGATCACTGCATCTGAGGTCTTTGCACCTCGTCTGTTAAAGGAGTTTCATCTGAAGTTTCCCTCTAAACCTGGGCCCAGGCGGGGAAGGGGGAGGCCTCGTAAGAGGGAGGGTACTGTCATGGATATGCATTAATGTCTGTCTGCCATCTTACCTTCCTCCTCATGTGTTCATCTAGAGACCAGACCTCCTTCACCTGGCTTCCTTTATAATCTCCTCCCAGCCTGACTCCACCCCAGGCCCTATCACAGAACACTATATTAACCTGTGCACTGCAAGCCTGCTTTGCTGATCAACGTGTTTGGTAGGCATTGTGTGTTTGGGTTCCTGCCTGCCGTGTGCTACGTCTGTCTCTCTGTTACGTTATTGGCTTGTCCCCGACTATCCCTGTCTGCTCGTGACCCTTGACCTTCGGCTCGTTCTTCGTTTTCCTTGTCTGCTTGTGGCCCCTGACCTTCAGCTTGTTATTCGGTTCTCTCTATCGCGTGCTGCTGCTTCCCCTCTTTTCCCCTTATCCTACGGGGCGTGAGCTAGGAAACTCCAGGGGCCGCGACCTGGTCCCAGCCTGCAGCGTAACATCCTCACCACTAGAGGCCCTGGAGAAGACCAGCTGGGTCTTAGACTCCGCGCCCTGGGGAATCTTGGCTCTGGCTTCCGTTAGGATCCCGGTTGTGCTCCTCTGGTCCCGCTTTCCACAACCACCCAGTTTCCTATCCGCAGAAGCCAGCCATAGGGTTCACTACCCCGTGGTGCACTCCTGTCCCCCTATGGTGTGCATCTGTCACCTGGCCACAGGTGACCCTGACATTGATATTGTTAAAACAGATCTACCAATTGACTTTATCTTGCACGTCTGCAGAGCAGTCTGCCGTTGCGTACATTCCCCGCTGCGGTTCATACAGCGTGGTCTGTAAGGGAGACTTGGAACGCAGTCACCTTTGGCGGCAGTAGCGTGATGACGCTGTATTTAACGTAGTCGCGTAGTAACGTAGCATACGTTCTCGCGATATGGGTTCCCTTGGTTTCGGTATGGAACGCATATACTGCTGGATAGGGGAGCGTAATGACGATCCTCAACGGAGACGCAATGACGCAGAGTCGTGCGCCATTCTTCCACTCTCATTGGCTCATTTAGTTAGCCTTACTTATGACGGACATGGGGGCGGAGACTTTTTGATATTTCGATTGGTTCATCTCACTGAATGGGAGTTACACACCAGCTGAGATGAATCTAACCAATGATGTTATTGCACTATATAGCGTGGCTCTGTCTTGCAGGTTCATGCCCCAGTTGATGCATTATTATGCGAAACATGTCGGGTACATGGACCTGCCTATAGCTACGCTTTTTTTATTCTGATATTGCTTGTACAAGCCTCTGCATGGAAGCCTGTTTTATTTTTTAAAACTTTGCTCTTTAAACACCGATGTGTGTTCTGTGACTTTTTTGTTTGAATAAACAAAGTCTTTATAATTACCTTCTGATCCTGCACTATGTGGAGCTTCCCTTTTTTTGTTTTATGGTTATTATCACCACTTCTGATGCACTGATATCCTTGACGCTTCGTATTACAACCGTGGAGATATCCAGCTGGAGATCCGGTGTTCCTGCACCTATCGCACTGTGAGGACGGCTCCAGAGGATTTTTTATCAGCACCTTTTGCTTGTCTGACCCACCACCGCTGGTGTGTGTGTCCACACATAGGGGTAAGAGTACCCATTTCTTTTTCCCCACTCCTGGTGTTGGAATCACGTTCCTGGGTGTTGCTGCTATATAAATGTATATATTTATATGAACTTGAAGTCGCCATGGATACACCGAATTTTGATTGATTGTTTTTTGTTCATTTATTGTGCATCATACTGGACTTTATTGTCAGTTATATCACATAACAGGACGTTATATATGTAATTGCACCTTTTATTTGTTGCTGTATACTATAACTTTTTAGGGTTACTCCCTTTATTTGTGGTATTTGGAATTCACACACGCCCAGATTTATATATATCTCTGGGTTCTATACATTATATAGGCGCTGCATTTTTAATTTTATGATAGTGTATAGGCAAGGCAGGCTTGAGAAGAATCACGTCGAGAAAAACGTTGTTTTTTTCAATGACATTAAAAACGGTCGTGTGTGCGCGGGATTACAGATTTGAGCCATGGAGGCCTGATGATGCACTGCCAAGAAGCACTAACTGCTCTAGTAGAGTGCGCTTTAACCTTAAACAGAGGAATCTTCCTCTTCAAGCCATAGGCTTGAATAATGACCTGTCGAATCCACTTAGAAATAGTAGATTTTGACGCTGCCTGACCCCTTCTGGGACATTCCGGCAGAATAAACAAAACATCAGTTTTTCAAATCTGAACAGTGGCCTTAAGATAGACCTTAACAACATCCAAAGAATGTAATGATTTCTCCTCCGCAGAACTAGGTTTGGGAAAAAAAGAAGGGAGAACCACATCTTGGTTCAAATGAAAACTTGACACGACCTTGGGAAGAAAGGCCGGGTGAGGACGTAAAACCACTCTATCCTTATGTACAACCAAATATGGCTCCTTACAAGACAGAGCCGCCAATTCCGATACCCTCCTGGCTGAGGATATGGCTACCAAGAAAACCAACTTTCTGGTAAAAAGAACTAAGGGAATGTGGAGCAAAGGTTCAAAAGGCTGTCTTTGCAGCGCTGAAAGAACCAAGTTTAAGTCCCATGGACACAAGGGGGGCTTAATCGGCGGGTTGATCCGAGTCACACCCTGCAAAAAAGATCTAACCAGCGAATGCGTGGCTAATGGCCTTTGAAATAATATTGATAAGGCCGAGACCTGACCTTTGATGGTACTTAAGGCTAATTTCATGCCTACAGCCAACTGTAGAAAGTCAAGAATCCTGACTATGACATACTTACGAGGATGCCAGCTCCTGGCCTCACACCAGGACACATACGCTTTCCAAACCCTATAATATATAAGTCTGGATGCTGGCTTTCTCGCATTAATCATCGTAGACACCACAGAGTTAGAGAGCCCTCTCTTTTTTAGGATGTGGGACTCAATAGCCAGACCGTTAAATTTAGAGTTTGTAAGGAAGGGTGGAATATCGGACCTTGTGAGAGCAGGTCTGGACGAAGCGGAAGGATCCATGGATCCGCCACGGACAATCTTATAATTTCTGCGTACCAGGACCTTTGAGGCCATGCCGGAGCTACCAGAATCACCGGATTCCTTTCTAACCTGACTCTGCGGAGGAGTCAAGGCAATAACTGCAACGGGGGGGGGAACGCATAAATCAGTGAGAACTGATCCCACGGAAACACCAGTGCATCCGTCCCGCAAGCGAGCGGGTCCCTCGTCCGGGACACAAAGCTGTCCACCTTCGCGTTGAACCTGGATGCCAACAGATCTACGTCTGGCGTCCCCCATCTCTGACATATGGCCAAGAATATGTCATGGTGAAGAGACCATTCTCCTGGACATAACTGCTGGCGACTTAGGAAATCCACCTGCCAATTCTCTATTCCCAGAATAAAGATTGCGGATATGCATGGAACATGACTTTCTGCCCACACCAGGATATGATCCACCTTCCTCTGGGCCGCATGACTTTTGGTGACCCCCTGGTGATTGATGTAAGCCACAGCTGTGGCATTGTCTTATTGTATCCTGACAGGAGAACCGTGTAATTCGGATGTCCATGTCTCCAGGGCCAAGCGTGCCGCCCGAATCACCAGGAGGTTGATGGGCAGGGACCTTTCGGCAGACGACCACCTTCCCTGGAGCGACAATTTCCTCAGGACTGCCCCCCAGCCCAGAAGACTGGCGTCTGTTGTTACCACTCTCCAAGAGATTGGAATGAAAGACTTCCCTCTCTGCAGATTTTGGGGTACCAACCACCAACAGAGACTCGGATGTACTGCCGGGGTCATGGGAAGTCTAATGCCCCATACACACGATCATTTTTCATGCCGTTAAAAATGCCATTAAAAAAAATGGCCATTAAAAATGATCGTGTGTATGCTCCAGAGCATTTTTAACGACGTGAAAAACGGGCATTAAAAATTTCGAACATGCTCTCTTTTTTCACGTCGTTTTTCATGTCGTTTTTTTTAACGACGTGAAAAACGATAGTGTGTATGCTTTAACGACGTGAAAAAAAATGCGCATGCTCAGAATCAAGTATGAGACGGGAGCGCTCGTTCTGGTAAAACTAGCGTTCGTAATGGAGATAGCACATTCGTCACGCTGTAACGGACTGAAAAGCACTAGACTGAAAAGAGCGAATCGTCTCTCACCAAACTTTGCTAACATGAAGGGTGGCGCCATTCGAACGGAACTTCCCCTTTATAGTGCCGTCGTACGTGGTGTACGTCACCGCGCTTTGCTTGAACATTTTTTAAAATGATGGTGTGTACGCAAGACAGGCTTGAGAGGAAACAAGAAAAAAAATGACGAGAAAAACGTCAGTTTTAAAAATGACATTAAAAATGATCGTGTGTATGGGGCATAAGGCTTGGACCTTTTTGTTCCAGGCGGACAGGATGACGTTCTGCAACTTCCTTGAATGGAATTGGGCGTATGGAACGGCTTCGAATGAGGCCACCACCTTTCCCAACAACCGCATGCAAAGACGAATGGATGGTTGTCTTTTTGCACTGATAATCTGGATTAGCTCCCTTAAGTTCTGTGTCTTTGAGCAGCCCCAAATATTCCAGTCTTTTTACCGGTGGTAAGGCTGATTTGTCTAGGTTGAGGATCCAACCCAGAGACTCCAGGTATTTGACCGTGTTGCGCACATCTATATTTAGGCTGGCAACCGAGTGATCTATTATCAGAAGATCGTCCAAGTAGGCCATTATCGATACACCTCGAGTTCTTAAGTCGGCAAACAGAGGAGCCAAAATCTTTGTGAATACCCGTGGTGCAGTGGCCAGCCCGAAGGGTAGGGCCACGAACTGATAATGGCGCTGCTCCACCACAAAGCGTAGAAGCTTTTGATGGCCGGAAAAAATGGGTACGTGTAGATAAGCGTCCTTGATGTCGATAGATGCCAACAACCCCCCCTCCTGCAGGGTGGAGGCTACTGACCGAATCGACTCCATACGGAACGATCGGATGTTTAGGAATTTGTTTAGACCCTTGAGATCTAGTATAGGTCTTACATCCCAGTTGGGCTTTGAGACTGTAAAGAGGTTTGAGTAGAAACCCAAACCGTGTTCTTCTACCGGTACCTCCACAATCACCCCTTGGGACAACAGCCGGTCTAACGCCAGAAAGAGAGACTTTCTTTTTACTGGATCCCTCGGAACGCTTGATGTTAGAAAACGAGGGGAAGGATATTCCCGTAACTCCAACTTGTATCCCAGGGACACCGTGGAGAGAGCCCAACTGTCCCGAATCCTCTCCCGCCAAGTCCCTGAGAACAACTGAAGCCTTCCCCCCACCCGATTGAGTGGGGGCGACCCTTCATAGTGCCGACTTGGGGGCTGATTTAGAAGCCTTTCGGTTCCAGGGTTTCTTATGACACTGTGCCTGCCCCTGAGCCCTTCCTCCTGGACCTGACCGGGGAGGCCGTCGGAACGGTTTAGAGGCTGAAGTCCCTGGGACTGGAGAGGTGGGCCGTTTAAAAGAAGGACCCCTGAATTTTTTCTTGACTGGTAAAAGGGTACTCTTCCCACTGGACATCCTCTGGATATACTTATCCAAGTCCTCCCCAAACAACCGCTCCCCATGGAACGGAAAACCAGCCAGGAGCTTTTTACAAGGTGTCTCGGCTGACCAGTTTTTTAGCCATAGAAGTCTACGCATGTGTACCAAAAGGAGCGTAAGGCGGGAGGCCTGATGAATTGAATCATTAATGGTGTCCACCGCGAAACATAACGCTCTAGGCAAGTCGGTCAAATCTCGAGCTTGCTGAGCAGGAATATCTTTCAAAACCTGTTTCATCTGGTCTTTCAGAGCTTGACAGATGCCTATAGCTGCCACTGCAGGCTGAACTACTGCACCGGCCGTAGAAAAAGCCGTCTTCAACAAGGTTTCCAACCTCTTATCCGTTGGATCCTTGAACATCTGAACATTGTCCACCGGACGAGTCAGGGTCTTGTTCACACAGGAGATGGCAGCGTCCACTGTAGGAAGACTCCACCTCTTTTCTTCCATAGGATACAAAATAGAAAAATTCTTAGGAGGAAGAAAAAGCTTATCAGGATGTTCCCAATCCTGATAAATGAGTCCCTCTAACAACGGATGAGCCGTAAAAGAGCAGATAGTTTGAGGGGCTTTCAAACAGCCCAACGAAGAAACAGAGGTAGCTGCTGGTTCCGAAAGGGGCAACTTAAAAGCTGACGAACCATCTCCGTCAGGGATTGAACTAACAACTTTTCAGTCTGTGAGGCTGAAAATGGTTCCTCTAAAGTAGACTCCTCAGAGGCAGAAACATCAGAATGCCCCTCAGCCTGATCCCCTGCAGGCAAGTCAATCTCATCCTGGGAAAATTGCTCTGCTCTTAGGAATTCTAAATGGGGAGATGGAGACCTGGCGCGCTTCCTCTCTGGCAGGGAGGATGCGATCAACGCTGCCAATCTCTGTTCCAATCCCCCCAGGGCTGAGGCAAAAACCTCTTCCGTCACATACACAGGAGCAGGTGGGCTGAGGGCAGCCGCAGCACTCAACAACCCCGATGGCTTACGCCGGGCGACTACCTCTGATTTATCAGGGGAGGATGGAACAGCGGAAGCATGACCGAGATCCTCAGAGCCCGATGGTGAAACCTTTTGCTTCTTAGGATTTTTAGTCCCAGAGCCCTTAGCAGGCATAGTCCCAAGCTCAAAGCCGAGGTACTCGCAGCCAAATTGCACCCACTACTGAGCTACCGTCCAGTGTACAAGCTGCTATAAAAGTCAGTCAGGTGTAAAGCTAATGTGGGTGACAGAAAACAAAAACTCCTGCGCACAAGTGGAATACCAGACAGTCTGTAAGTAAAATGGTGAATGTCACTTGGCCTTGCTGCCTTCACGGATGGGGGTATCCTAGCGGTAAATGACAAAGAGAAAAAAGAAAGGCGTACCAGCCTCGTGCATTATCCTTGGGGGGATTTATTAAAATAAATAAAAGAAACCTACTTACAAACATACGTGAGTGTCTCACATTAAAAGAGTCCACAAAATCGCAGCAATGCGTCCGAATCGAACCGACTTATTGGAGTGGGTTCGATTCGGACGCATTGCTGCAATTTTGTGGACTCTTTTAATGTGAGACACTCACGTATGTTTGTAAGTAGGTTTATTTTATTTATTTTAATAAATCCACCCAAGGATAATGCACGAGGCTGGTACGCCTTTCTTTTTTCTCTTTGTTACGTAAAGCTAATGTGCCTTGGGGATGCCTGTATCACTGCCTGCTGTATGGCAATCACATTAAATAGTTTTGTTAGCACTGCCAACCAATACTAAGCCCCACGCTCCTGTGTCCGTCCTATCGCCAGGGTGTCTCTTAGAGACTGCTTTTAAGGCAGAGGACGCCCCGCACATGCGCAGAAGCGAGCCGGGGACACGGAGCGTCATCACGCCAAGCCCTGCCCCCCTCCGTCACTTGTTCCCCATATCTCCGGCAATCGTGCGTGCATGCACGTGCACTTCGGCGCCGCCGAATCACTGTGTCTGTCTGGGAGAGGAAGGAGAGAGGAGGGGGGAGGCCGAGAGCTCCGTGAGCCGTAGCTGGGCCGGCGAAATGACATGGGCAAGTAGTCTTGTGGCAGCAACAAGCAGTTGGACTCTAGGAACTGTACACTAAAAGAAGCACCTCCACACTGCCCCAGGCATACACTTGTAGCAAGGTAAAGCCCTATGTTTAGACATTTTTGGAGGAGCGTGAGCACCCTCTAGGGGCACAAACAATGTACTACAATAATGTCCAAAATAAAACCTAATGAAATTTATTTCAGACTTAACTAGACTAGGCATAAGTCTTACAGCAGGGAAGTCAATACCACATAGGGCTAATTACAGGCAAGGAACACATTAGCTTGAAGGTTCCCTGATGAACCAAGTTCGCCAGGGACCTTCACTTACCTTTCCACGCCACAGGACTCTGTCAGGAACATATAGCCCAACCTTCGCCCATCACGGCGGGCAATGTCAGCCGACCTTCAGGGACCGGGGTCCCAAATTAGGATCACCACTCCCCTGGACCTGTACCGCACCCTGCCAGAAAACTCTTGGTATTGGGTCTGACCAAAGCACTGGAACCCAGGATCCAGCCCTCCTAAGAGAGGCATTACAGGCAAGTACCTCTTTCTTCTTAACCGAGGCCCGGGTACCGTCCACTTTGGCTATGAAGTACTTTGGATGGATCCGGAAAACATCTTGCCTAGGACCCAAAGGAATCATAAGCGAAGCTACTTTGAATACATGTTAACCGTGATCAACACCTTAGACACTGACAAAAAACTGAGGTACTCCCGGTATGGGAGGGGTTATATAGGGGAGGGGACTTCCTGTCTTGGGTGTGCCAGTGTCCATCACCTGAAGGTAGGCTCTATAACCCACATAGTAATTACTATGCCGCTCTGTGTCCCGTGATGTACGAGAAAGAAATCTTACTATAGGCAGTAGCAATGCATTATAAAGGAGAAGTGTACTTTCAGGCATAGTAAACTTGAACCACTATCCAGCCTTTCTGGCCTAAGTTACACATGGCCCAACACACAGTTGCTTACTTAGTAAGGGTAGGAGAACCACAGTATACTCAGATGTTTGAATCCTCCGGATGAATTTCTTTCTCGTACATCACGGGACACAGAGCGACATAGTCATTACTAATGGGTTATATAGATACCGTCAGGTGCTGGCACTGGCAACTTCCAAAACCGGAAGTACCCTCCCCTATATAAGCCCCTCCCATCCGGGAGCACCTCAGTTTTTTGCCAGTGTCTAAGGTGTTGGCCAAGAAGAAACATGTGTTTTTCACTGAGCTTGCGTACAGGTTCTTTTGGGCCTCAGTAAGCTATTCCGGATCCGACCAAAAAAGCTTCATAGCTAAACGGTCGGTACCCGGGCCTTGCAGAGAAGAGCAAGGTTTTGCCTGTAATGCTTCTCTTAGGAGAGCTGGACCCTGGGATCCAGAGCTCTGGTCATACCCACGACCAAGATGTTTTCTGTGCAGGGTGCTATACAGGTCCAGGGGAGTGGAATCCTTGGGAACCCGGTCCCTGAAGGTTTGATTACAATGCCTGCCGTGATAGGTGAAGTTTGGGCTTTTGTGGACCAAACAAAGTCCTGCGGCGGGGAACAGGTAAGTGGGGGCCCCCAGGAACTTGGTTCTATTGGGGGACCCCCAAGCCTAATTTGTCTTTCTGTCTGTTACCTAATGGTATTCCCGCAAAATTCTGTGCATGCCTGTAACTACTAAAAAAATGTAATAATTTTTAATGGTGGTCAAGAAAAAAAAAAAAAAAAAATTTTATATATATATTTAATATATTAGACTGCGGTACCTGTGTTTGTCCACTAGAGGCCGCTGTGGAATGTTTTCTTGTCATGTGGACTAGCTTCTTCTCAGCAGAGCAAAGTCCAGGCAGATGGTGAGTTCTCTTATAGGAAACTGCTTCCTCTGCCATGTTGCAGTGCTTGTCCATCCCCCGGCCTGCGGCAAAGAGGGGCCCTAGCTCCTGTCCCTTGTTACCATATTTGAAATTAGCGCCGAAGGCGCACGTGCCCGCGCGCGTGCGCGTGCACGCGCCTCTATATATAGAGGTGAGCAGGGAAAGGGGGCGGAGCCTGGGGGATGACGCTCTGTGCGCGCCGCAGCGCTTCTGCGCATGTGCGGGCGTCCCAGCAGTTTTAAAAAAACCACAATATTGTAGTGAGCTGGCTATGAAGTACAGAGACAGAGCTGGCAACATTTAAAGGCATACAGCAAGCGGTTGATACAGGCATCCCCTAGAAAGGCACATTAGTAGACACCAACTGTGATATAGCAGCAATTGTGCTAGACTATTCTCAGTAAAAGTGGTGTATTACGGCTGGAATACCTCAGCTTTAGGCTTAGGAATATGCCGTCCAGAAGCTCCGGAACTGAATCTTCCAGGAAGCGAAGGGGGTCTCATCGGGCTCGGAGGATCTTGGGCATACTCCTGCTGCACCAGTCTCCCCTGAAGTTCAGAGGTAAGTGACCGTAGAGACCCCGCAGGGGTACTTGGTACTGTGGCTGTCCTCAGTCACCTGCTCCTGTGTATGTAACAGAGGAGGTTTTTTCCTCAGCTCTGGGAGGATTAGAGAGAGATTGTCAACATTTATCGCTGCCTCCCTGTCAGGGAAAGCACGCCCGATCTCCGTCTCCTCCTTCAGAGTGCCTGTTAGCAGAGCAACAGTCCCATACAGGGATCGACCTGCCTGAAGGGGATCAGGATGAGGTTGATTCTGTTATAGAGGAATCAACAGTGGGGGAACCTTTTCTCAGCATCTCAAGCTGAAAGATTATGGGTTCAGTCTCTGACTAACATGGTCCGATCAGCATTTAAAAATGCACCTTGCGGAACCATCAACCACTACTGTATCCTCGTTGGGGTCGCTAGAAGCCCCCAGACTGTTTGTTCTTTTCCACTTCACCCTTTACTGAAAGGGCTCATTTACCAGGATTGGGAACGTCCTGAGAAAATATTTATTCCCCCAAGAGATTTCCGGTGGTCTATCCCATGGAGGATAAGTTCATCAAAAAAAAAAAAATGGAAGGTCCCTACAGTGGACGCAGCCATCTCTTGTATGTATAAATCACTGACATGTCCAGTGGATAATGTCCAAATGTTCAAGAACCCAATAAATAAAAGATTGGAGTCCTTATGAAAATCTGCTTGGTGATACAACCAGCAGTAGCAGCTATTGGGGTCTGCTAAGCAGTGAAGGATCAGTTGAAACAGGTCTTGAGGGACTTGACAGATCAGCAGGCTTTGCCCTAGCTGATCTACCTAGAGCCTTAGGCTTTGCGGTTGACGCCATAGAGGATTCAGTCCATCAGGCCTCCCGCCTTACGCTGTCTATAGTACATATGCGTAGGCTCCTATGGCTCAAAAACTGGTCTGCTGAAGCTCCCTGTAAAGAATGGCTGGTTAGCGTCCCATTTCATGGTGAACGCTTATTCAGGGAAAACCTGGACAAATATATCCAGAAAATTTCCAGCGGTAAAAATACGCTCTTGCCGGTTAAAAGCAGAGTTAGAGGTCCCTCTTTAAGAGGCCTGCTTCTCCAGTCCCTGGGGCATCGGCTGTGTAACAGTTCCGACGGCCTCCTCGGTCAAATCCCGGGGGTAAAAAACAGGGACAGTAGCAGGGTAATGAGAAACCCTGGGTCAGGGGAGGTACAAAACCTCCCCCAAAGTTAAATTCATTGAAGCCCCCACTCAGTCGGGTGGGGGGAGGACTCCAGTTGTTCGCAAGAGACCTGGCGGGACACGATCAAGACAGATAGGTGCTCTCCGCAGTAGGTTTGGGATACAGTTTGGAGTTAAAAGACTCTCCTCCTTCCCATTTTTGAGGTCAAACGTGCCAAGGGATCCCCGGAAGAGAGAGTCCCTCCTGTTGGCACTAGAACAACTATTGCTCCAAGGAGTAATTATGGAGGTTCCCCTGGAAGAATGAGGGTTCGGGTTTTACTCAAACCTCTTTACAGTCCCGAAGCAAACGCGGACGGGAGGCCCATATTAATTCTAAAAGGGCTATACAAATTCCTGTATATCAGGACTTTCCGATGGAGTCGATCCGATCGGTGGCCACTGCCCTACAAGGGGAGGATTGGTTAGCCACGATCGACATCAAAGATGCTTATTTGCACATTCCCATCTTTCCAGTCCACCAAAAATTTCTACGCTTTGCAGTAGAAGGGCGCCATTTTCAGTTCAGAGCCTTACCCTTCGGTTTGGCCACAGCACCACGAGTTTTTACAAAAATTCTGGCCCTTTATTGGCCAATCTAAGAACACAAGGTGTAATCATAATGGCATATCTGGATGACTTGTTGCTGATAGACCACTCAGTGAAAAAACTAGACGTGGTCGTTCACAAGACGATCAAGTATCTGGAATCTCACGGTTGGATTATCAACCGAGACAAGTCAGCCCTAAAAACCAGTCAAAAGTCTGGAATACTTGGGGCTAAGGTTGGATTCAGGCCAGAGAAAAATATTCTTGCCTCGAGGAAAGGTGTTGTCTTTGAAAGATTTGATCCACTTAGTGGGTACAAAAAAGACAGCCGTCCATACGCCTGTATATGAGGCTGCTGGGAAAAATGGTGGCATCATTCGAAGCAGTACCCTACGGTCAATTCCATTCAAGGAATTTGCAAGGGGCCATACTGTCAGCCTGGAACAAAAAAAAAATTCAGGCCCTAGACTTACAATGTCCTTGTCCCCTTCCGTTCGCAAGAGCCTCCGTTGGTGGTTGGTTCCCCAGAATCTGGAAAAAAGGAAATCCTTCAGTCCGATTTCTTGGAAGGTGGTCACTACAGATGCCAGCCTTATAGGCTGGGGAGCAGTACTGGAGCAATAGTCTCTCCAGGGCAGATGGTCGGATGCAGAAAAGGCCCTGCCCATCAACCTCTTAGAGATACGAGCAGCCCGGTATGCCCTAGTAGCATGGACATCCAAACTCCAAGGGTCCCCTGTCAGAATTCAATCAGACAATGCCACAGCAGTGGCATATATCAATCATCAGGGGGGCACCAGGAGTCGTGCAGCCCAGAGGGAAGTAAATTACATCCTGAAATGGGCAGAAAAAATATGTCCCAGCCATATCTGCGGTATTCATTCCAGGAGTGGAGAATTGGAAGGCGGACTTTCTAAGTCGCCAGCAATTAGGCCCAGAGGAAGGGTCCCTTCACCCCGAGGTTTTCTGGACAATATGTCAGCGGTGGGGAACATCGGATGTAGATCTTCTAGCATCCAGATTCAACGCAAAGGGGGACAGGTTTGTCTCTCGGACAAGGGATCCCCTAGCTTGCGGCTCGGATGCCCTAGTGTTCCCTTGGGATCAGTTCAAGCTGATATATGCATTCACACCGCCACAATGGTTACCTCGATTACTCCGCAGAATCAGGGTAGAAAAGAAACCAGTGATTCTGGTGGCTCCAGCGTGGCCCCGAAGAGCGTGGTACGTGGAGATTGTAAAATGTCAGTGGGGAGTCCTTGGACTCTCCCACATCGTCCGGACCTGCTTTCGCAAGGACCGATATACCACCCTTCCTTACCAGCCCTAGGTTTGACGGCCTGGCTATTGAAGCCCACATTCTAAAAAAGAGAGGGCTCTCTAATTCTGTGGTATCTACCATGATCAATGCCAGGAAGCCGGTATCCAGGCAGATCTACTATAGAATCTGGAAGGCGTACATCGCCTGGTGTGAAGCCAAGAAATGGCATCCACGTAAGTACGTAATAGGTAGGAGTCTGGACTCCCTACAATGGGCTGTAGATAGGAAGCTTGCCTTGAGTACTATCAAGGGTCAGATTTTGGCCTTGTCAATATTTTTTCAAAGGCCCTTGGCTTCGCATTCACTAGTCAAAGCCTTTATACAAGGAGTGATGCGTATTAGTCCTCCGGTTAATATTCCCATATGTCCATGGGATCTAAACTTGGTTCTGTCGGTTCTACAGAAACAACCATTTGAACCATTACAGCATATTTCTTTGGTTCTTCTCACCAGGAAATTGATTTTTCTAGTAGCCATTTGTTCGGCTAAAAGAGTGTCGGAATTAGCAGCTATGTCCTGTAAGGAGCCGTATCTGGTTATCCATAAGGATAGAGTAGTGTTACGCTCTCATCCAGCCTTTCTTCCTAAGGTGGTATCGAGGTTTCATTTGAACCAAGATGTGGTTCTTCCTTCTTTTTTCCCCAAACCTACTTCGGTAGAGGAAAAGTTATTGCATTCTTTGGATGTAGTAAGAGCAGTTAAAGCTTATCTAAAAGCCACTGCTCAGATTCGCAGAACGGATACTTTGTTTATTCTGCCGGAAGGCCCCAGAAAGGGTCAGGCAGCGTCAAAATCTACTTTAGCCAAGTGGATTCGACAGGTCATTATGCAAGCTTATGGCTTGAGAAGGAGACCGCCTCCGTTCAAAGTTAGAGCGCACTCCACGAGAGCAGTTGGAACTTCATGGGCAGTGCATCACCAGGCCTCCCTGGCTCAAATCTGTAAGGCCGCAACATGGTCTTCGGTACACACGTTTACTAGGTCCTACCAGGTGGACGTTAGAAGTCAGGAGGATGTCGCCTTTGGGCGCAGTGTGTTGCAGGCCGCAAAAGATCCTCATGTCTGATAGCGCTCAGCTTATATATGGTGTATCCCCCCCCTCATTTGGCATTGCTTTAGGACATCCCATTAGTAATGACTATGTCGCTCTGTGTCCCGTGATGTACGAGAAAGAAAATAGGATTTTTATAACAGCTTACCTGTAAAATCCTTTTCTTGGAGTACATCACGGGACACAGAGCTCCCGCCCCTCTTTAGGGACACTTATTGCTTTGCTACAAAACTGAGGTGCTCCCGGATGGGAGGGGCTTATATAGGGGAGGGTACTTCCGGTTTTGGAAGTTGCCAGTGCCAGCACCTGACGGTATCTATATAACCCATTAGTAATGACTATGTCGCTCTGTGTCCCGTGATGTACTCCAAGAAAAGGATTTTACAGGTAAGCTGTTATAAAAATCCTATTTTTTTCCTTAAAGCGGACTGTGCCTGCGCAGTGAGCTCCCATCGACTTGTCTAGGGCTGTCTCCTGAGACTGGAGATGCTTGGGAGATAGCCTTGTTGACGACTATAATGGCTCACTGCACAAGTGCAGAAAGCTAACAAGATCTTTCCCAGAGTATGCAAACACTGAAGCTGTGGGAGGAATGAGGAGGGTCAGAAGGGCTAGGAAGGGCGAATAAGAGCACTTTGAAAGTACACTTAGGCCTCATGCACACAGGATGTTTTGACAAATTTCCTAGAAGCCTTTAATCCTGGCAGCACTGTTTTGGCAGAAAAAATGCCTAACGTAAAAGTGTGGTAACGCATTAAGGTGTGTCAAGTGCATGGGTGTGAAATCATTTAATTGGCCAGAACAATCATTTATTCTGGCCATTGAAACGAATTAACACTCAAATGCTAAACACACCTAGACTTCCTCTAGACCCCTGGGAACTACCCGCATAAGCTATTTATCCGATAGCCTGTGTTACCGTATATACTCAAGTATAAGCCGACCCGAATATAAGCCGAGGCACCTAATTTTACCACAAAAAAATGGGAAAACGTATTGACTCGAGTATAAGCCTAGGTTGTCCATCTGCATGCCTCACTGTGCCTCACTTTGCCTCACTGTGTCCATGCCTCACTGTGTCCATGCGCATGCCTCACTGTGCCCATGCCTCACTGTGTCCATGACTAGACTTATGTTTAACATGGGAGTTTATGTAAGGGGTACCTGGCTTTGAAGAATCGGTGCTCCCTGGCTGTAGGTCCCTCAGACAGCAAACTTTGCACACTTGTAGAGGAGAACTGGGGCTATATGTGTGCCAAGGTTGGGGTCCAGGGGACCCACAGCCGGCTGGTACCGGGTCCCCAAACTTACTGGAGAATTGACCGTTTAACATGGGAGTCTATGGAAAGGGGTGCCCGGCTTTGAAAAATCGGTGCTCCCCGGCCGTAGGTCCCCCGGACAACAAGCTTTGCACACTTGTAGGAAGAGTGGGACTATATGTGTGGCAAGTTTGGGGTCCAGGGGACCTACGGCCGGCCAGTACCGGCTCCCCAAAGTCCGGGAGATCAGGCGCAAAAAGGTGACTCGAGTATAAGCCGAGGGGGGCATTTTCAGCACAAAAAAAGTGCTGAAAAACTCGGCTTATACTCGAGTATATACAGTACCTTGGTGAGTTTATTTTATTTATTCAATATGTCTATCATATCTATTATTTTTATGGGTGATGTGGACATATATATCCATGATGGCTAATCAATATGCCATGTACTTTGTTTTTACATTATCGCCGTACTCACTGTTAGTCTCTCTGCATTCCCCATTTACTACTCACCAGCTTGACCTACATCTAGCACCTCCCTGCATCTTGCCCATTGGGCGCTGTGTCTGCATTTTATATGGCCTACTATGGTTACTGTATACTGCAGTAAGTATTGCTTTTATCGATTATTATTATTAATACTTAGGGCCTTTTAGATTTTTTGTTCAATAAGTCTTTTTGACATCGAGCTACTATCCATGACAGTTTGTACTTTTTTGGCACTTTCTCCCTTGTTATGTTATTTAGATATTTGATACTTCTGAGCGACTTTTTGCAATCGATATGTCTATATTTTTAATACAGTATTATCCACGACCCCATGATGTTCATGCTTGTCTCCCACTGGCTGTTTCACTTACCATTCTTGTGTGCTCCTACTGACGTGCTCCCGATCTTTGCCCAGCACTTATGCAGTTTTTCTTTGTTTTTTTGATACGTTACATATATTGAAGTACTATTGTTCTAATTCTTCTTTTCCCTTTGCTAGTTAAATATGCTATACTTTTGAAGAAGCGTTTCCGCACGCGAAACATGTCAAGCTCTTGGCTCTGATCAATGCAACTTGAAAACTCTATGCTGTTGGTTTTCAGCCACTTCTCAGAACTTTGCCACTATGGAAATATTTTCTTCCTAAAGGTTCCGCCACTAATGTGGCTATCCAAACAGCGATTGCATTGGTTTTGAATGTCTTTATGCATTTTTTCTTGCTTTTATAGGTCTTTTAAGAATTGCATCTTTGTATTTACCTCAATACATTTTTTATATTATTTTTCTATTTCTGTGTCTATAAAGTCCAAAGCCCCATAATTATTCTCTTTTACACCTAGAGTTAACGAGCGTTTACACATGTTTAAAAGCATCAAGAGTTTTTTCTGCCAAAACTCTGCTGCTCCTGGATGCACTGGCAGTGGGATTTTTTCCTGCCTCCAAATTCCTCCTATGGACACATAGGCTAACATGCAGGGGTGTTTAGAGGAAGGAAAAAAAGAAAAACCCAGATGGCCCTAGAAGCAGCTGAAAAAACATCTAGCATGTACGAGGCCTTAAAATAAACTGTGCAGGATACTAAACTAGAGTAAAAGACTAGTTCAAACAATGCATTCAAAAAATATTTGAAGAAGATATGCAATACCTGTTCCTACTCACAAGGAAAATCCATATTTATCATAAAAACACATGGAGATTGTGGGCTACAGATGAACAAGTTCATCAGCTGACTGAAAATAAGCCCACCTCTATCAATTTGACAAATCTGATCTTATCAAAAGCAACATTATATCATTTATATGCTTTAATTAATGTCTTATTCTAGATGAACACACAAAAGCATACATTTATGCAATAAGAATACTAGAATGTTGTACATGCTCTACTCTATACACAAGGGAACCTGTCATGAGATCAATACAGGTGCTGTTTTTCCCGACCTTCTTTTGAAAAATGATAGTTTCCGGTCCTTCATTCTGACCATTGGGTTCCGATACTTTAAAAGACAATTCCAAGTTCACTTTAAAGTAGTATTAAATTCGAAGTGCTTTTAGCTTAACACATTGAGCACAAAGTAAAAAATAGGACAACTTTTAAAATTCTAACACCAGCACTTGCAGTTTACAACTTGCAATGCTGCTGGCTCCTGCTCGCTCGGTGCTGCTTCCCTAAACTTCTGGCCTTCACAGGAAAGCTTTAACAGTGGACAGTCTCCAGTCAGTCTGCTGGCTTGAGGGAGCTAGTGGTAGAGGAGGAGAGAGGTGCAGTGGAGTGCCATGCCATTCTAGGCTGCAGGGTTCTGCGTTTCTCCATGGACTTAAATGGTGTGGGGAGACAACTCTAGTTCCTGCATGCAAGGGAGGCTCCATAGGATACTGCAAGAGAAAGGAACCGCCCTAAAACAGGAAACCTGGGGCAGTGGTCATAGCACTAGCTTAAACTGGAATATAGGCATGGATTCAAAGAAAGTTGTATACTCAGCAAGTAATTTAATCAGCTGAAAGTGCTAAAAAAGAAATAAATGGGGGTTTACTGTCAGTTTAAAAAGCTGGCTTGGGCCAAGTGGGCCCAAGTGAACCATTTCCATGTCAAAATGGTCTGACCACTGAGGCTGCTGCAATAGGCTATAGTAACATTTTCTATCTACAGTGAGCGAATCTGTGGTCGGACAGCTTTACAAACAAATTCTCCTCTAGCAGACATCTCAGCTATTCAGTAGTAACCTTGTATTTTTTTCAAATACAATGATTCCTCTGATTGGCCGAAGTAGAAAGGTTGGTGTATGATGTCATAATCACTACCTCAGCCAATCAATGAAAGCCTTAAATACATTGTTGTTTAAAAAAAAAACAATGCTTCTCATGAACGGCGTAGATACGCCAAAACGGACTTAGAGCCGGGCTATAAAATAATTTGTTTGGGCCACTTTGGGCAAAACTAACTACTTAAATTTAAAGTAAAACTGGAATTTTCTTTTAAGTCAATGACACAGAATATCTTTGCAGATCAGTAAAAGTTAAAAAAGGCCAAAGCCAGTGACTAAAAGTACTGAAGCCAGAGAGTTAATGTAAGAGCCAGACAGATATATATTTTAGAAGGAAAGCAGTGGTGGCTTTCATGTTGCTCTTGTGACAAGTTTTCTTGAATATTGCAACAGCAAAAATATAATCTGTATAATATTCTTATGTCTGTATAGGTATAGATATTGTGTTGTTTGAGAAATATTATTGAGAAACTGTGGAAACAGCATATGCATTCAGGCTTATTCAGTAAGGCATTGGCTAAAGCAATGTTAAATCTGATCAAAGTTGTCGTGCTCATTGTCCAGGTAAAATGAACAATTAATCTGAAACCATACCTGTAAAGTACAACTGTATCCAGCCTATGGACAAATGTTTATATATTCTTAACCATAAATATGCTTTAAAACAAACCCTCAGTGACCTCTGCAGCTGCAGACACTGTGGAGAAAATTATTCTTCAAGGGCCACCATAGAATTTAGTAAAGTTGGTTCTCAGCAATCTGCACATTACAGATTTGAAAGTTGTCAAAACACTGATGGGAGGGAGCAGGGTGAGCTGAGCTGCTGAAGTGAAAACTACGCCTCTGATGATATCTCCTTGGATGAAACATGTCAGGCTGACCAATGTGATCACGCTTTGACCTGCAGATTTGTTACTTGCCTTGACTATTTGCCTTCCTGTAAGTAGAATTTTAAAATAAACCTTTCTGTTTGATCTTACGGGCTTCACTATGCTGCCTTTTTTCTTCCTATTGATTAACCCTTTCTGAGGAGGAATGCATAGCATTACCATACATTGAGTCCTGAAGGTCTCCCTGATGCTGGTGTTGTTTTGATATTCCTGCTATTATTCCATCAAGTCTGGAGAGCTGTATCCATCTTTGATCCTCTACATTTGTCACTAACGTTTGAAAATGTTCACCTTCTGGTAAGCAGATTGTGAGCACATTTGGTGTGGTGTGTTGCCCTTCACACTGAAACCTTGGTGGTTGTGTTTCATAATTTTTTTGCATCTACCTTCATATATTGATTTTTACATGGACTGTCACCTTTATTTGTTTTATTGAAGCGCTGCATTTTTGGATTTACATATTTTTGTGCTTGCTTCATCAACAGACTGTGCACACTGCTTTTGTTATATTGTCATATTTTATTTTTATTTTTTCACTGTTAGCGCAAATATTTGTTCACCCTGTGAAAACTAAAAGTACTTCTGTAAAAAATGAGGATGAATTACTCCACAGTGGCTGCAGGTAAAAGTTTAGTGATGCCTTATTTTGCCATTATAATGCTGCCACCGTAAAAAAAGTATAGCAGGGCAGTAACAGGTTGTAAACAAGCTCATTCATTTACATTACTCTTCTATAACCCCAACCCATATCATGAGTCCTTAGCTTTGTAGTAAGTAATGCAGAATAAACCAATAAATGGAAGGGGACAGTATGTGTGCTGTAGTGTACTCCAAGATATGAAATTTACAGGCAAGTTAAAATTCCTCATCTTAATCATACAGTACAGAGGAAGACTAGTATTCAAACACCATAGGATGTCCCTAAGCAATGAGAATAAGAAGAGTTGCCAACAATGAGGCAAACATAACTGTGCCAATAGACCCAATAGGCTGAAAAGAAGGGTCAGAAGTTTGGACATCCACCTGGTAAAAAAACATATGAGCAGAAGACCAGGTGGCAGCCTTACACAACTGGGCTACAACGGCTTGGTGCTTAAATGCCCAGGAAACACACACCGATTTTGTTGAAGGAGAGTATAAAAGACTTGTGTTGAGAATGTAAACTCAAATTCTTTATCAATTGCATGATGGTGGATTTGAACGAGGGTGTTTCCTGCAAGTTTCGTCTTAATGAAGCGGTAGCTGTAAGGTATACTCTTATGGCTTTGTCTGATAGAATTCTGATTAGATCTGTGTACCAGGTTACTCTGGGCCAGTATGGTGCAATTAGAATTATCTTTTTCCACTCTTGTTCTATTTTTTTGAGCAGACACGGCAACATTTGCAATGAAGGGAAAGCGTAAATGAGCCTAAACTGACACCAGGGGATTATTAAGGCATCAGAGACTGGAGCTAGAGGATCCCTGGTTCTGGCTACAGAGGCAGTTTTTTGTTGAAACTAAAGGCTAGGATGTCCATATCTGGAATCCCAGATTTTTGGCATATCAGAGTGAAAACATCTGAATGAAGGGTCCATTCCCCTTGAACCGGGCAGTGGAGGCTGCAGTAATCTGCTTTCTAGTTGGTGACTGTTGGGATATGGACCACAGAGATCACTGAACAGTGGGTTTCTGTCCATGAAAATATCTGGCTTGCTTCCTTCAAGGCAGCGGACTCCTGGCATCTCCTTGATAGTTGATGTAGGCCACAATCATGGCAATGTTTGTTCCTTGTACGGTGATGGGGAAGGAAAGGCTTCCCCACTGTTAGGGCTGGGATGGTGATCCACTAACATAAGGTATTCCTTGCCTGGTTGAACAGGAGAAAGCATAAATTGAGAGAAGGAACCTGCTTTTTTCATGTCAACAAGATGTTTAGTTGGAGAGTTCTTGAATGGAATTGGGCAAATGGTACTGCCTAAAAGGAGGCTACCATTAGGCCAAGAACTTTTATGGAGAACCACTGAGAATCTCATAGTGAGATGTCTCTTGGATTTCAATTCTCAACTATGTGCTAGGGATGTCTCCAGAACCAGGCCCAAATTTTACAGGCGAGGGAAAGGCTGGAGAGTAAATAAGTTGAAATTGATGACCCAACAAAAGGCCTGGAGCATCTGAACTGTCCTGTGGACATTTTATCATAGCTGGCAGGGAGATGAATTCTTCAGAAGAAGGGCGCCTAGATTGGCTGTTCCTTGGAGTTCTGAGAAGGGCAAGCAGAGGTTACTAAGATTTTTGTGAACACTCGGGGGAGCAGAAGGTAGGCTGAAGAGCAGTGCGCCAAACTGCAAGCGATGTGCAGAAAATGCTGATGATGCAGGTAAGTGGAAATATGCAGATAGACCTCTTGGATGTCTACAGATGCCATGTATTCCCCTCTCTATTTCCTCTCAGATAGGCATTTACTGACCTTGCAGATTCCATGCGAAACTTTGGAATTTAAAAAAGGGATCTGTTGAGGGATTTTAAGCGCAGAATAGGACGAATAGCCCCAATGGGCTTTAGTACCGTAAACAGTAGCTTGAATAGAATCCTATGAACCCGTCTTGTGGCAGTACTGGCACAATGACTTCCTGGGACAAGAGATAGCTCAGGGAATTCTGCAAATCTAACTGTCCTTGGGCAGTTTTTTGGCCAATTTATAAAAGAAAGCAGTGAGGGGGGGGGGTCAAGTTTTGAACTTTAAAACCACGGATCAAAACCACAGGATTGGGACATTTGTGACCCAGAGAAACGCAAACTGTAACAGATGTCACCCCCACTTCTAGGAGTTGGGGGTTACCCTAAATGTGAAGAAGGCTTTGAAGAAGGCTTGCTGGCCTATTTAAGCTAAGCTTTGCAACAAAAGGAAGGTCTGAACTTAGGTCTTGAAGTTGAAGCCTGATCAAGTGGGCAGGTGTTCTGCATTTAGAGGCACCAGGAACTTCTGAGAAGGGTGTTGTGGGATTTTCCACTGTGGAATTAAACCTTCCCACCTGTGGTTAATTGGTCAAGTGCATCACCAAACAGACATCTTCCTTGGAAAGGCATAAGTGTGAGGCACCTTTTGCAGGCAGCTTCAGTTGTCCAAGCTATTAGCCATAAGATTCTGTGCATGTGAATTGAGATTAGAGCTATTATGAAAATTTATATCATAATATGTTCAAGGGCATCCACTCAAAAAACAGCAGAGCAGAAAGCAAATGCTTTAATTGCTCTGTAACAGTACGAGAGGTGGAGGCTAGGACAGGAGAGGCGGAAGCTAGGATGTGAGAGGCGGAAGCAAGAATGTGAGAGGGAGACCCTGGAAATGCTGTGAGGGCTGACTACAAGGGCAGAGAGGAGCTGCCGGGACAGAGCGAGAACCAGAGCGAGAACCAGGGATAGGCGCGACAGTGTTGAGAATCATGGAAGGCTCTGCAGTTGTGGGGCACTGTGGGTTGTGAGTCAGTGTGCGTAAGTAAGGGTAACTGAGTAACGTGGGGCACTGTGAATAACTGGGGCACTGAGTCAGAGTAACAGGGGCACTGTAAGAAATGAGTTAGAGTGAACTGGTGAACTATGAGTAACTGGGGCACTGTAACTTCCAGCACTGTGAGTTGGGGCACTGTGATTACGGAGCCATTGTGACAAGGGCACTGTGCGTAACCGAGGGGCAGTGTGAAGACTGAAAAAAAAAAAAAATAATCAATCCCCCACGCTTAAGGTACCAATTACTAGACATGTGTATCCACTTTCGTCCGAATGCATTTTCGTCCGAATTTCGGGTATTTTCGTTACCTGTGAAAGGAACCTTCCAACTAGAGGTTTACGCTTATTTGCCCGTGTTTTTTACATTTTCACTGGCTACATGCTTGATATATTTTTTGTATTTTTGGATTAATTTTGCACATAATTTTGTATGCACTACAGTTGCACTTTATTGTATTTATTCATGCCGTCAGTGCTGTGGTACTCATACCCTTTTTTCCAGAGTGAAGACTGAGGCTCCGTGGGTAACTGTGGCACTTAGTACTGAGGCACTGGTTGTACAGAGGTACTGTGAGCAGGAGCATGAGGAGAGGGCGCTGGGGGCTGCATGATCAATGAGTGAAAGCAGGGAGCCTTGTAATTAGTATACAGGAATAGGAAGAAGGGGCTGGAGGATCTGAGTTATGAAGAATGATTACACACAGATTAAACTTATTTTCCCTAGAGAAGAGACGTTTGAGAGGAGATATGATCGCAATGTACAAATATCTAAATCGCGATTCTAGAATAGGGAGAAAACTATTAAATCTCAGGTTGTTTAAAAGGACATGGAGAAAGGTGTGCAAAGCACTAGAATAATCCCCTTGGACTTTAAAGGCAGAAAGTTAAGTGGTAAACAGTAGAATTACCGTATATACTCGAGTATAGCCGAGTTTTTCAGCACATTTTTTTGTGCTGAAAATGCCCCCTCGGCTTATACTCAAGTCTGTGTCCATCTTCAACTTTTTGCGCCTGACTCCGACCAGTCGTAGGTCCCCTGGACTCCACTTGGCACACATGTAGCCCCACTCTTCCTCTACAAGTGTGCAAAGTTTGTTGCCAGACTCCCATGTTAAACGGTAATTTCTCCAGTGATTTTGCGGACCCAGTACTGGCCGACCCTAGGTTCCCTGTACCCCAAACTTAGCACACTTGTAGCCCCACTCTTCAACTACAAGTGTGCAAAGTTTTTTGTCCGGGGGACCTACAGCCGAGGAGCACCGATTTTTCAAACCCGGGCACCCCTTCCATAGACTCCCATGTTAAACGTCAGTCTAGTCACACAGCGCCGGAGATCAGGTAGGGAGATTGGGCACAGTGAGGCATGGGCACAGTGAGTTGTCCATGTGCCTATAAATAGAGTGTTACATAGGGTGAAAGCACTGCGGGGCTCTGAGGAAGAAGTTTAATGCTACGAAACGCGTAAGCCGGCAGTGGCCCTTATCATATCCTCGGTGCTTCTGGTTTCGAGCTCAACTTTCAGCTGCCATCTACATGAAACATCATTGCACTGCGATTTTTTCTGCTACACTTGTGAGTAGTATTGATGTTCTTTTAAATAAAATCTATCCTAAATGATAATACACTAGGCTGGTGCGCCCTTGTTTCTCTTCTTCTAATGGGCACAGTGACGCATGGGCACAGTGAGGCATGCACATGGACACAGTGAGGCAAAGTGAGGCACAGTGAGGCATGCAGATGGACACCCTAGGCTTATACTCTAGTCAATAATTCTTCCCAGTTTTTTGTGGTAAAATTAGGTGCCTCGGCTTATATTCGGGTCGGCTTATACTCAAGTATATACGGTAGTTTAAAAGGCAGTGGCACCACTTTAATTAATACAAAGCATGATCAAACGGGCAAACATAGCCCTTCAATAATAAAAACAAAATATATATATATATACACACATAGAATATATATGTCATGGATATGCATTAATGTCTGTCTGCCATCTTACCTTCCTCCTCATGTGTTCATCTAGAGACCAGACCTCCTTCACCTGGCTTCCTTTATAATCTCCTCCCAGCCTGACTCCACCCCAGGCCCTATCACTGAACACTATATTAACCTGTGCACTGCAAGCCTGCTTTGCTGATCAACGTGTTTGTTAGGCATTGTGTGTTTGGGTTCCTGCCTGCCGTGTGCTACGTCTGTCTCTCTGTTACGTTATTGGCTTGTCCCCGACCATCCCTGTCTGCTCGTGACCCTTGACCTTCGGCTCGTTCTTCGTTATCCTTGTCTGCTTGTGGCCCCTGACCTTCGGCTTGTTATTCGGTTCTCTCTATCGTGTGCTGCTGCTTCCCCTTATCCTACGGGGCGTGAGCTAGGAAACTCCAGGGGCCGCGACCTGG
The DNA here is from genome assembly GCA_029206835.1 of Rana muscosa. NCBI lineage: Eukaryota > Metazoa > Chordata > Amphibia > Anura > Ranidae > Rana > Rana muscosa. The sequence continues at coordinate 235,086,888 of CM055119.1, forward strand.
TCCCAGCCTGCAGCGTAACATCCTCACCACTAGAGGCCCTGGAGAAGACCAGCTGGGTCTTAGACTCCGCGCCCTGGGGAATCTTGGCTCTCGCTTCCGTTGGGATCCCGGTTGTGCTCCTCTGGTCCCGCTTTCCACAACCACCCAGTTTCCTATCCACAGAAGCCAGCCATAGGGTTCACTACCTCGCGGTGCACTCCTGTCCCCCTACGGTGTGCATCTGTCACCTGGCCACAGGTGACCCTGACAGTTTGATCAGCCATGAACCCGGCTGACATCCCGCTTCCCGCGGATGATCCATTGCAGGGCATAGTTCGCAGACTTGAGACCCAGGAATCAAATCAGACCCAGGTGATGCGATTCCTCCAGGATCTGGCTTCTCGATTCGAGCAGCTTCAGGTCTCCTTGGGAACCCCGAATCCGCAACCCCAAGTACAACCAGCGGCTGTACCTATCGCACCAGTCGCAGCCTCACACTCACTAAGATTGCCAGCTCCGTTCCGTTTCTCTGGGGACTCCAAGGCCTGCAGGGGGTTTCTCAGCCAATGCACTATTCATTTTGAGCTTCAGCCTCAAAGCTTCCTATCTGACCGGGCTAAGGTAGCCTATATCATTTCCCTCCTCTCCGGTGAAGCTTTGGCCTGGGCTGCCCCCCTGTGGGAGAGGAACGATCCGGTGGTTTCCAGTCTGTCCGAATTCTTGAAGCTCTTTCGTAATATCTTCGAAGAGCCGGCTCGGGCTTCTTCAGCGGCTAGTGCTGTCTTACGTCTTCGCCAAGAATCTAGTTCAGTGGGGCAATATGCTTTTCAGTTCCGTATCCACACAGCTGAATTGAGCTGGAATAATGAGGCCCTGGTCGCTACCTTTTTACATGGCCTCTCTGACCGAGTGAAAGACGAATTAGCGGGAAGAGCCATTCCCGTCGGTCTGGACGATGTAATTTCATTATGCAACCAGATCGACATTCGTTTTCAAGAGAGGTCCTTAGAAAAAAGACGCCAGCACTCTCTGGGTCCTAGCCAGTCTGAGCTCCCCTCCCTTCATTCCGTGGAGCATCCTCTACCTGCTGAAGAACCTATGCAGCTGGGCCGGACCAGACTAACCCCCGAAGAACGTGCTAGGCGCAGAACTCTGGGCTTGTGCCTCTATTGTGGGGGCAAGGGTCATTTTCGTGACTCCTGCTCGCTTCGTCCGGGAAACGCTCGGGTCTAATACATTTGGAAGGTGGAGTATTGGACCCAGAAACATCACCTTCTCGCCTGCTCTTGCCGGTGTCCCTTCATGTAGGCACTTCTCCTCAGTCAACCCTTGCATACCTGGATTCCGGGGCTGCCGGCAATTTCATGGATTGGAGAACTGCTTCTTCTATGAAGCTTACCCTTTCACCTCTCACTACCCCATTGGTAGTCTCGGCAATTGATGGCACTGTTCTCCCAGGGGGCCCTATTCGCTTCCAGACGCTACCCATTAGGATGTCGGTAGGGATTCTCCACCAGGAGTGGATATCCTTTCTTATTCTACCCAAGGCCTCTACCCCAGTTGTATTGGGCCTCCCTTGGCTACAGCTCCACTCCCCACATGTGGACTGGGTCTCTGGGCAGATCCTGGCCTGGGGTTCCTCATGTTTCTCGTCGTGTCTTCTCAAGGTGACCCCCAAGGAGAGTCTTCCGGTTGCTGCCACTTCTGTTTCTTCTGATCTTCCCGCCGCATACAGCGATTACCGGGATGTGTTCTGTAAAAAATCAGCTGAGGTGCTTCCTCCCCACAGGTCTTTTGACTGTGCTATTGATCTTGTCCCCGGAGCAACTCTACCCAGGGGTCGTACCTACCCTCTGTCCATCCCAGAGACCCAGGCCATGTCGGAGTATGTAGCAGAGAATCTGGAGAGAGGGTTCATCCGGAAATCCTCATCGCCTGCAGGGGCAGGGTTCTTTTTTGTTGCCAAAAAGGATGGTACCTTAAGACCCTGCATCGATTATCGGGGTTTAAATGCGGTTACTATTAAAAATCGATACCCCTTACCCTTAATATCTGAGCTATTCGATAGGTTGAAGGGTGCCTCCATTTTCACCAAGTTGGATCTCAGAGGCGCGTACAATCTCATTCGAATACGGGAGGGTGACGAATGGAAGACTGCATTTAACACTAGAGACGGGCATTACGAATATCTGGTGATGCCTTTTGGTCTGTGTAATGCTCCAGCCGTGTTTCAAAACTTTGTCAATGAAATCTTCAGAGATCTGCTGTACCAGTTTGTTGTCATCTATCTGGATGACATTCTGATCTTTTCTGAAAATCTGCTCGTCCACAGAAACCATGTCCGCACTGTACTTCAACGTCTTAGAGAGAACAATCTCTATGCCAAGCTGGAGAAATGTTCCTTTGAATGTTCTGAGGTCCTGTTTTTGGGGTGCTTTGTCTCATGTTCGGGGCTTCGTATGGACCCTGGGAAGGTCTTGGCTATCACCAACTGGCCTCTTCCTGCTAGCCTCAAGGCCACACAGCGCTTTCTTGGCTTCACTAATTATTATAGGCAGTTCATAAGGAATTACTCTTCCATTGCCGCGCCTATTATCGCTTTGACCAAGAAGGGTGTGAATGCCAGAGACTGGCCTCCCGAAGCTGTCTCTGCATTTCACAACCTGAAACAGGCCTTTGTTTCTGGCCCCCTCTTGAGGAGACCAAATCCTGGGAATGCATTTTTTATTGAAGTGGACGCTTCCTCAATGGGGGTGGGAGCTGTGCTTCTTCAAATCTTTGAGAAGAGACGCCAACCATGTGCGTTCTTCTCCAAAAAATTTTCTCAGGCAGAGAGGAATTATGCCATCGGTGATCGGGAACTTCTCGCAATTAAATTGGCGTTAGAGGAGTGGCGTCATCTCTTGGAGGGTTCCCCTCACTCCATAACGATCTTTACCGATCACAAGAATTTACAGTATCTACAGAATGCTAAACGTCTGAATCCTAGACAGGCCAGGTGGAGTCTCTTCTTTGCCCGTTTTAATTTCACGATTACCTACAAACCTGGTTCCTGCAACGGTCGGGCTGATGCGCTCTCTAGGTCATTTGACACTTTGGACGAGGAGTCCGCCCCTGAACCTGAGCCGATCATTCCCACCTCATGCATTGTTGCCCACTCTACCACCCTGAAGTCTAAAATTCCGCCTGGTAAGACCTTTGTCCCCACTGAGCTAAGAGCTAAGATCCTTCGTTGGGGACATGATTCCAAGGTGGCAGGGCATTCTGGATTCCTCCGATCCTTCCTACTCATCAGTCGTCACTACTGGTGGCCTAATCTCCGCTCAGACGTCAAAGACTACGTTAAAGCTTGTCATGTCTGTGCTCAGTCCAAATCCTCCACACAAGCTCCTGCTGGTCTCCTCATGCCCTTGCCTATTCCTAAGGAACCCTGGGCCCATATTGCCATGGATTTTATCACCGATCTCCCACTGTCTGAGAATAATACAGTCATTTGGGTGGTAATCGATCAATTCTCCAAGATGGCTCATTTTGTTCCTCTTCCTGGTCTTCCTTCTGCCCCTGCCTTGGTTCCCATTTTCATTCGAGAAATTCTCCGCCTACATGGGGTCCCTTCTCATATTGTTTCCGACAGGGGAGTCCAATTCACGTCTCGTTTTTGGAGAGCCTTTTGCAAATCCCTCAATATTGTCTTGGATTTTTCTTCTTCTTACCATCCCCAATCCAATGGACAGACTGAGAGGGTTAATCAGGAGTTAGAGGTCTTTCTTCGCACCTTTGTGTCTTCTCACCATGACGATTGGTCCTCTCTACTCCCGTGGGCAGAATTCTCCCATAACAATCATGTGAATACCAGTTCGCAGAAGACACCCTTTTTCACAGTTTATGGAAAACACCCTCAACTTCCTCTTCCTATGATCTGTTCTCCAGACATTCCAGCTTTGGCTTCGGTTCAGGAGTCTCTCAATTCCGTTTGGGGTCACGTTCATGATTCCCTCCGGGCAGCTGCTGAAAAATTCAAAGGCTTTGCCGACCGCCGCAGGCGTAAACCGCCTTCTCTTCAGCCAGGGGACAAAGTCTGGCTCTCTACCAGGAACATCAAGCTCCGAGTTCCTTCTCTGAAGTTTGCTCCACGATTCATCGGTCCATACACGGTAACTGCTAAACTGAATCCGGTTTGTTTCAAACTCCAGATTCCTAAGAGCCTTAAAATCACTAACTCCTTTCATGTTGCTCTTCTAAAGCCTTTAGTCCTCAATAAATTCTCTCGTCCTCTTCCTACCGTGGCGCCTGTCTCGGAGGATAATCAGGAGTACGAGATCAGTCAAATTCTGGACTCCCGACTCTGTAAAGGCGTTCTTCAGTACCTCGTTCATTGGAAAGGGTTTGGTCCTGAGGAGAGGTCTTGGATCACTGCATCTGAGGTCTTTGCACCTCGTCTGTTAAAGGAGTTTCATCTGAAGTTTCCCTCTAAACCTGGGCCCAGGCGGGGAAGGGGGAGGCCTCGTAAGAGGGAGGGTACTGTCATGGATATGCATTAATGTCTGTCTGCCATCTTACCTTCCTCCTCATGTGTTCATCTAGAGACCAGACCTCCTTCACCTGGCTTCCTTTATAATCTCCTCCCAGCCTGACTCCACCCCAGGCCCTATCACTGAACACTATATTAACCTGTGCACTGCAAGCCTGCTTTGCTGATCAACGTGTTTGTTAGGCATTGTGTGTTTGGGTTCCTGCCTGCCGTGTGCTACGTCTGTCTCTCTGTTACGTTATTGGCTTGTCCCCGACCATCCCTGTCTGCTCGTGACCCTTGACCTTCGGCTCGTTCTTCGTTATCCTTGTCTGCTTGTGGCCCCTGACCTTCGGCTTGTTATTCGGTTCTCTCTATCGTGTGCTGCTGCTTCCCCTTATCCTACGGGGCGTGAGCTAGGAAACTCCAGGGGCCGCGACCTGGTCCCAGCCTGCAGCGTAACATCCTCACCACTAGAGGCCCTGGAGAAGACCAGCTGGGTCTTAGACTCCGCGCCCTGGGGAATCTTGGCTCTCGCTTCCGTTGGGATCCCGGTTGTGCTCCTCTGGTCCCGCTTTCCACAACCACCCAGTTTCCTATCCACAGAAGCCAGCCATAGGGTTCACTACCTCGCGGTGCACTCCTGTCCCCCTACGGTGTGCATCTGTCACCTGGCCACAGGTGACCCTGACAATATATTGCACAATGAAAAATTGCAATCAAACCCAGTTGGTACAGGTATTCCCATGAGCTGCCAGAGTCATGCTGTGGTCAGTAAAAAAGGTACACTATAGCACCCAACATGTTTCGGAATTATTGCTGTATATTCCTTCTTCAGGGAAGTTTAAATTCTGGGTGATAGTAATTTTCTCTATATTTCAGAAAATACAAATAGTCACATTGTAACGCATTATGTGAGCAGGACCATTCATTTGATAAAGTCATTTAAGGTATAATCATAGTTAATGATATACAGTACTTGCATAAAAGACAAAGAACAACATATAGTTGCAGGACAAGCTAATGGATTGAAGTATATTCTCAAAATGTCTGAGCAGACCAGCAAATGCCCACCGTGTGAACAGACACACAGCCACCGCAAAGCATAGAGATATGCATCCACAAGAAGCGCCCCATCGACTACACCAGCAAAAATATATATATAAATGTATAGTCGTCTGCAACCAAGAAAAAAAGTAGTAAAATGGTCGTACTTAAAAAGTAAACTAAATTAGCATAGAACATAGACAGGAGAAACAGAACCAGCCTAGAACTAGGCTGGTTCCTGACGCCGATGCAAATTTCACCAAGTGTCCCCTTGGTCCTTATTTGGGGAGGAGCCCCTCTTGTACTCTTGTACCCTTGCCGCGTCGCTTTGGCTGCTGAGGCTAGGGGACTCTCCTGTCGGCGATGCGCTGACATCATCACGCCCATCTGGGCGTGGCTACGTCAAGCGCCGTTGCCTCAGAGAAGCGTCCTAGGTTTGGTACCAGCTGCTCCATTAGCAGCTGTTGGAGCCAAATGTCCAGCACTCCTCCCACTGGGGCTTGGCTACCTCAGTGTGAACACATATATAATCACAGTTTCAACACACTGCATGTCAGTCTCATTTGAGCCCTGATAGTGTGGATATCTGTGGATGCTAAGCTGTTGAAAGGTAAAGAACTTTTTTCACTTTTTTCTGACGGGAGGACGGTTCTGTTCCTCCTGTCTATGTTCTATGCTAATTTAGTTTACATTTTAACTACAACCATTTTACTACTTCGCTTCTTGTGGATGCATATCTGTATGCTTTGCGGTAGCTGCGTGTCTGTTCACATGGTGGGCTTGTGCTGGTCTGCTCAGTCATTTTGAGAATATCATTCAATTCATTAGCATGTCCTGCAACTATATGTTGTTCTTTGTCTTTTATGTATATATATCATTAGCTATGATTATACCTTGAATTACTTTATCAAATGAATGGTCCTGCTCACATAATGCGTTGCAATGTGACTATTAGAAATTTTCTCTATTTTTCAGAAGATACAATCACCCAGAATTTAAACCACCCTGAAGAAGGAATATACAGCAATAATTCCGAAACATGCTGGGTGCTACAGGATACCTTTTGCACTGACCAAAGCATGACTCTGGCAGGTCATGGAAACACCTGTACCAACTGGGTTGATTGCAATTTTTCATTATGCAATATATATTCTATGTGTATTTTGTTTTTATTATTGTAGGGCTATGTTTGCCTGTTTGATTATGCTTTGTATTAATTAAAGTCGCATCACTGCCTTTTAAACTAATTCTATTGATTACCACTTAACTTAAGGGATTATTCTAGTGCTATGCTCACCTTTCTCTATGAATTTTAGGATGTTGGCAGTTCCTTACACCATTCCTAGAAACATATATTTCTACTTAAAAAGACATGTGGTAACTTGATGAAGTAGTTGGACGAAAAGCAGTTTAAAGGATAAGTGCACCCTTAAAAAAATAAAAATGAGCGAGCATCTTTTTGCAGGTAAAAAAGAAGTGCATTTGTTATTTTACTAGAAGCCTGCAGATCAGCAGATCGCAGGTGCCTTCCAGGACTCTTGCAGACTTGTCAGTGTATCTGCCTGCTCATATGGACAGACAGAAAGACACTGACGGCAAGAGACAATGAACTACCTAGAGAGCTCAACAGTGCCCTGGTAGTTCATTGAGAAAAGGCTGTCTGTACTTGTAGTTTCCCATTCACAGAACTCTGTGAATTAATGAATGATGCAGCCGGGCGGGTGGAGCCCTGACCCGCCATGTTTTTCTTAAAACAATAACAACCAGAAGGGGGAGAAGATCCCCCGCTTGCTGTCAATAGATGCAGTGGATCGAGGAGATGCTGCAGGAGTAGGAACATGTTACATGAGCCACCCTAAAACGGGTGGAACATGTAACATGTTCCCAAAGGTGAACTTATACTTTAACCTTAGACTGCATAGGCTTTTTTTTTACCATTAGAGTGGTAAGGCTGTGGTACTCCCTTCCTCAATCAGAGGTGTTAGCGGGAAGTGCCAATAATGAAAAAAAACATACGTTTGTAGGAGTGTCTTAGTGAACACAATGTACAGGGATATGGGAAGTGGTAGAGACATTATACATGCAGCCACACCTACAGGTTGAACTGGTTGGACCAGTGTCTTTATTCAACCTTACCAACTATGTAACTGTAAATATGAAGTTGAAATACAGGATCCTGTTGGTTCTTCATTGCCCTAGTCCAGTCACCTGCAATTTTTCTATCTGCAGAAGGAACATCTTCAATAGGTACAGTGAGCGGTTTGTTTAGAATAAGGACAGCAGGATCAACTACAGGAATAGCCCGCTTCTTTGCAAACTCTTTTCCTGTATAGGAGGTCATAAAAGATTTTGAAGGGAGCAAAACTTCTTTCAGGAGGAATGCAATTGTCACAGACTGCACATTTTATCAGTTTATGAAAAAGGAAGGGTTTGCAGGATTTTGAAGGTCTCTTTGTACCCAAAGGAGCATGGCGAGACAGAGGAGTGTCAGGCTACACAAAGTTGAGGCTTTTGCAGACAGAGGCAATGAGCTTTTCAATTTCAACGTTGGCATTTTACATTACACTCCCTCATCAATAAAGTGGCAATCTGGGGAAGAAAAATTGTCCACAGCTTGTTCCAATACTGCCTCAATATCCTCTTCATTCCATTCTGTGTCTGCACCCTGTGGGACCCAAATATCTATCTCAGATTGAGAAATGGAGTAGAAGAGGTGCGGTGTCTTTAACCCTAAGGAGAAGATTGTTGTATTAAAGCTGTAATCTATTCTAGGAAATGTGACAGATACAAAGCTAAGGTTCATCACCTTCAGATAATAGCACAAAACCGAGGACTCATGGAGTGGGGTAGGGTTATAGGGGAGGCACCCAGGAGTGAGTCCTCTTAAAGCTTTGCCAGTGGCATCAAGGGAGGACAGAACATCCGCCTGGAATAACTTAGTCAATGTTTTAACAGAACATACTAGATAGCAGCCTTTTAAATCTGAGAAACAGATGCATAATGTTGAAAGGCGCAAGATAGATAGATGGGAAAAAAGGAGTACAGCCAAAGCTCGTTTTGGAGAGATCCATCCACATACTGAACTGGCACCCGGCTCGGCCCCTCAGCAAGCCGCTGACAGCCTGAGCTGCTCGCTCCCGCCCCCTACATAGACCAGCACTCCAGTGAGTATGGGGGGGGGGCAGAGCCAAGAGCTGCTGACTGACAGTCACCAGCTCTCTGCTCAAGGAGCTGTGAGAAACAAGCAATTGGCGGTGTTTGATTTCTCGGTTCTCAGTCTTAGAGGCACTGAGGGACAGATGGCGCAGGGAGACCGATGCTGCATCCACCTAGGTAAGCATGATTCTTAACCACTTGCCTACAGGGCACTTTCACCCCCCTTCCTGCCCAAGCCATTTTTCAGCTTTCAGCGCTGTCACACTTTGAATGACAATTGCGCGGTCGTGCGACGCTGTACCCGAACGAAATTTGCGTCCTTTTTTCTCACAAATAGAGCTTACTTTTTGCTATAATAAATATTCATTTTTTTTAATTTTCCTCAGTTTAGGCCGATATGTATTCTTCTACATATTTTTGGTAAAAAAAATAAATAAATCGCAATAAGCGTATATTGATTGGTTTGCGCAAAAGTTATAGCAGCTACAAAATTGGGGATAGATTTATAGCATTTTTTTATATTTTTTTTTTTACTAGTAATGGCGGTGATCAGGGATTTTTATCGTGACTGCGATATTGCGGCGGACATATCGGACACTTTTGACACATTTTTGGGACCATTCACATTTATACAGCGATCTGTGCTATAAAAATGCATTGATTACTGTATAAACATGACTGGCAGGAAAGGGGTTAACACTAGGGGGCGAGAAAGGGGTTAAATGTGTTCCCTGGAAGTGATTCTTACTGTGGGGGGGGAGGGGACTGACTGGGGGAGGTGACCGATGGTTGTCCCTATGTACAAGGGACACACCATCGGTCTCCTCTCCCTGACAGGACGTGGATCTGTGTGTTTACACACACAGATCCACGGTCCTGCTCGGTTACTGGGCAATCGCGGGGGGCACGGCGGCCATCGCGGCCGCCGGGCACGTGCATCAGGGTACCCAGTGATGCGGCGCACGCGCGCCTCCTAGTGGATTTGGAAGGCGTGACGTCATATGACGTCCGCCCAGAACAACAGAGTCTTCCGCCCACCGTCATTTGACGGTGGGCGGTTGACAGTGGTTAAAGCGGTTGTATACTCAAAAACTTCACTTTACATTTATTAGTCCATGTCCTTATTGTAAATAGTTTGCAAATAGTCTTTTTTTTTTTACCTGTATAGTTCTGAAGTTATCGCTGAATTCTCCAGTGCCGACGTCTACCATGCATGCGCCGGATCCCCGTTCAATCCAGCAAGCTGAGCCTCTGCTGGAAAAATTTTATGTTTATGTCGGGGCTGTGTCATTTCCTCATGTAGACGTCAGTCCCGACATCCCGTGATGCTTCAGCCACATTTCTCACTAGGTCAGATGATGGTCATCACATGACCTAAACGTCACACAGTACAAGAGACAGAAGGTGCGCTAGTAGCTTCCTGGTGTAAGCTGTGAATAGCTTTTCTTTGTTTCCATAGTAACCGGAAACAAAGAAGAGGCTTGAATATTGTGACCGCAGTGCGCACGCGCAGGATTTCTGAAACAGGAAGGAACTGTGGGCGGAAATGATCACTTTATAAGACGCGGAAGACCACAACAGAGATGGAGCAGGCTTACTACAGAAATAACACTTCAGAAAATAAAAGATTAATAAACTAGGGGGCAAGGAAGGGGTTAAATGTGTTCCCTGGAAGTGATTCTTACTGTGGGGAGGAGGGGACTGACTGGGGGAGGTGACCGATGGTCGTCCCTATGTACAAGGGACACACCATCGGTCTCCTCTCCCTGACAGGACGTGGATCTGTGTGTTTACACACACAGATCCACGGTCCTGCTCGGTTACTGGGCACGCGCATCGGGTACCCAGTGACGCAGCGCGCCCCTTAGTGGATTTGGAGGGCATGATGTCCGCCCAGAACAACAGAGTCTTCCGCCCGCCGTCATTTGACGGTGGGCCGTTGACAGTGGTTAAAGCGGTTGTATACTTTAATACGGTAAGACAAGTAATGTGATTTATTATATAGCGATCAATCGATGTAGAACTAAAATGTCTTTAACCACTTAACGACCGCCCACTGTAAATATACGTCGGCAGACTGGCACCGACAGGCACAATCACGTATATATACGTGATTGCCTTTGTATAGTTGGGGGGTCCGATCGGACCCCCCTTCTTTACAGTGAGCGGTCGTTTTACCTTCGGGAGCGATCCGGCATGAGGGGACGGCCGTTCGATTCCGGCCACCCCCTCTCGATCGCTCCCGGCGAATGAGAGAGCTTCCCCTGCCTGCCAGGAAGGAGGAAGTGATGTCATCTCTCCTGGGGCGCTCACATATACCGAGCGCCGTACAGGAGAAGATGCAGGTTAGTACACACAACACTACACTGACACCAGGACACATAGGCACATAAATCGCCCCCCCAGACACCCCCAGATCACCCCCCCCAGCCCCCAGTCACAGTGTCACTGATTGCAGTGACCATTTATTTAGTGATCACTGCAATCAGTGACATTTGTGACTGTAAAAGTGTCACCAAAGTTTAGTCTTAGGTCCAGTGTAGCCCCTAACCCCCCCCCTAATAAAGGTTTAACCCCTGATCACCCCCCAGATAACCCTTTCACCCCCTATCACCACTGTCACTAAGCAATCATTTTTCTGATCGATGTCTTAGCGTCGGTGATGCTGATCGGTAGCCAGTAATTTTTTTTAGGTTCGCCGCAGGTTTTTATAGCGTCGGGTACCCCCATATATTACCTAATAAAGGTTTAACCCCCTTGATCGCCCCCCAGGTAACCCTTTCACCCCCTATCACCACTGTCACTAAGTTATAATTTTTCTGATCGATGTCTTAGCGTCGGCGATGCTGATCGGTAGCCAGTAATTTTTTTTAGGTTCGCCGCAGGTTTTTATAGCGTCGGGTACCCCCATATATTACCTAATAAAGGTTTAACCCCCTTGATCACCCCCCAGGTAACCCTTTCACCCCCTAGCACCGCCGTGGCTATGCGATCATTTTTCTGATCGATGTCTTAGCGTCGGTGATGCTGATCGGTAGCCAGTAATTTTTTTTAGGTTCGCCGCAGGTTTTTATAGCGTCGGGTACCCCCATATATTACCTAATAAAGGTTTAACCCCCTTGATCGCCCCCCAGGTAACCCTTTCACCCCCTATCACCACTGTCACTAAGCGATAATTTTTCTGATCGATGTCTTAGCGTCGGCGATGCTGATCGGTAGCCAGTAATTTTTTTTAGGTTCGCCGCAGGTTTTTATAGCGTCGGGTACCCCCATATATTACCTAATAAAGGTGTAACCCCCTTGATCACCCCCCAGGTAACCCTTTCACCCCCTAGCACCGCTGTCACTATGCGATCATTTTTCTGATCGATGTCTTAGCGTCGGTGATGCTGATCGGTAGCCAGTAATTTATTTTAGGTTCGCCGCAGGTTTTTATAGCGTCAGGTACCCCCATATATTATCTAATAAAGGTTTAACCCCCTGATCGCCCCCCAGGTAACCCTTTCACCCCCTATCACCACTGTCGCTAAGCAATCGTTTTTATGATCGTTGTCTTAGTGTCGGTGATGCCGATAGGTAGCCAGTAATTTTTTTTTTAGGTTCGCCGTCAGGTTTTTATATAGCGTCAGGTACCCCCATATATTACCCTAATAAAGGTTTTAACCCCCTAATTGCCCCTAGTTAACCCTTTCACCAGTGATCATCATATAAGTGTTACGGGTGACGCTGGTTAGTTAGTTTGCTTTTTATAGTGTCAGGGCACCCGCCGTATATAACCCAATAAAGGTTTAACCCCCTGATCGCCCAGCGGGTGATATCAGTTAGGTTTTAGCGTCAGAGAGGGTCTGCGTCACACCCCAGGCAGCGTCAGGTTAGTGCCAGTAGCGCTAACACCCACGCGTGAAGCATACACCCCCCTTAGTGGTATAGTATCTGATCAGCTCAATATCTGATCTGATCAGATCTATACTAGCGTCCCCAGCAGTTTAGGGTTCCCAAAAACGCAGTGTTAGCGGGATCAGCCCAGATACCTGCTAGCACCTGCGTTTTGCCCCTCCGTCCAGCCCAAGCCACCGAAGTGCAGTATCGATCGATCACTGTCACTTGCAAAACACAACACACATAACTGCAGCGTTCGCAGAGACAGGTCTGATCCCTGCGACTCCAGTGCTGTAGGAGGTAATTTCACCACCACAGTTAAAAAAAAAAAAAGCATATATGCCGAAGCATTGGGGCAGCAGGAGCGGAGGAGCGATTTTGCTCCTAATGCCGCGTACATACGGTCGAAATTCCGACGGAGGCTTGCTCGTGGAAAAGTCTGACCATGTGTACGCGGCATAACTTTTGCGAGAAGATGCCCCCATGCTTCGGCATATATAAATGGTGCATGTATGCCCATCATTAGAAGTGGGTGGATGAAGGGCGGTATTCTAATGGTGGGCATACCCACCGATCAATCTTTTTTTTCCGTTCAGCCAACAGGCTGCATGAAAAAAAAAATTACAATACATGTCCAACAAGGACCAGCAACGTACTGGTATGTTGCTGGACTTTGAATGTTTATACCAGAATGATGCCTGCGGGTTTAGGTATCATCTTGGTATCATTCTTTTCAGCCAGCGGCCGGCTTTCATGTAAAAGCAATCCTAGTGGCTAATTAGCCTCTGGACTGCTTTTACAAGCAGTGGGAGGGAATGTCCCCCCCCCCCCCGGATATAAAAAGCACCATTGGGAAATTGGGAAAGCATTTTATCACACCGATCTTGGTGTGGTCAGATGCTTTGAGGGCAGAGGAAAGATCACACATGTGGTATCCCCGTACTCAGGAGAAGCAGCAGAATGTATTTTGGGGTGCAATTCCACATATAACCATGGCATGTGTGAGCAATATATCATTTAGTGACAACTTTTTTTTATTTATTTTTTTATTTTTATTTTTTGTCATTATTCAATCACTTGGGACAAAAAAAAAAAATATTCAATGGGCTCAACATGCCTCTCAGCAATTTCCTTGGGGTGTCTACTTTCTAAAATGGGGTCATTTGGGGGGGTTTTGTACTGCCCTGTCATTTTAGCACCTCAAGAAATGAGATAGGCAGTCATAAATTAAAAGCTGTGTAAATTCCAGAAAATGTACCCTAGTTTGTAAACGCTATAACCTTTGCGCAAACCGATAAATATACGCTTATTGACTTTTTTTTTACTAAAGACATGTGGCTGAATACATTTTGGCCTAAATGTATGACTAAAATTGAGTTTATTCGATTTTTCTTATAACAAAAAGTAGAAAATATCATTTTTTTTCAAAATTTTCGGTCTTTTTCCGTTTATATCGCAAAAAATAAAAATCGCAGAGGCAATCAAATACCATTAAAAGAAAGCTCTATTTGTGGGAAGAAAAGGACGGAAATTTCGTTTGGGTACAACATTGCATGTCCGCACAATTTACAGTTAAAGCAGCGCAGTGCAAAATTCTGAATTCACCTCTGGTCCTCTAGCTACCAAATGGTCCGGGGCTTAAGTGGTTAAGAATATGTAAATAGTTAGGATAGGACCGGAGGGTTTACTATCACTTTAAAAAAAAAAAAGAAAACCTATACTTCTCTTTTAAAGACCTGTCTGCAGACCTTACATCCAAAGCTTGCATATGAACTGAAATGAAAAATCAACCTAATAAGACTTAAAGAATGTGTGAAAAGATGAGTAGGCAAAGACATTGCAAATCTGAGAGACAGAGGAGTGATCCTTATAAGTCCAAGAAGCACTGGTGATATACATTTGAAAAGGTGGAGCATTATTCCTATGTAAACAGACTTTAACAACGATGTGCCGGATCCACTGAGTAATGATGGAACACAAAACAAGCTGTCCTATGCGGGGACCTTCCAAAATGAGAAAAAAATTGTTTGTTTGTCAAAGAGAAGTAGTAGCTGAGAGGTTGAACTGAACAGCCCCAATGACATCCAAGCAATGGAAGGATATCTCCCTAGGATGAACCAATGTATGACGGAGAGAGCAGAACAATGTTCTGGTTAAGGTGGAATGTAGAAACCACCATGGAAAGAACAGAGTCTCTAGGTTTTAAAACATTCTTGTCTTCGTGCAAAACAATAAAGGGTTATTTACAAGATAAGGCAACGGACTCAGAAACTCCTCTAGCAGAGATGATGGCTATGAGGAAAGCCATTTATGAGATAGAGTGGACAAGTTGATTCAATCCATATTGTAAAAAGGGGAGGTTCAATTACATAGTTACATTGTTAGTACATAGTGTGACAGCAGGAAGGTAAAGTCACCTGGTTGCATCCAGGGGGGTAGATATATTTCGCCCAGATTCAGGCTTTACGCCGACTTATACAACTAGGTGGAGAGTTGTATAAGCCCAGCTGAGGCTAGTGGGCTCATGGATGACTCATACCTCTAGGGAGAGTGTGGGGCGTCGTGCAGACAGGGAGTTGATGAGACCAGCTGAAGCTTGTCAGCTCATTTAGGCCTCTATAAAAACTCCCAGCTTCATTAGATGTTAGCTCATGCCTGGACCCAGACCTGTGTGGACTGTCTAGGGAGAGTGAACCCCTGTGCGGTGAGACAAAGCCTGTGTGGCTATTTGCTTGGACATTTAAAACCAGGGACTTAGGGACTAGGACAGCACTAGGCTGATCCCAGTTGTTAGTTAGGAAACCTGTATGTTTAGTCAGAGGTCAAGTTGACCAGGATTTATTTTGTTTATGTTTCTTTTGGCTTTGCTGTGTTTTGTCACTGTAAATAGAAAATAAACCACACCTTTTTTTGATTTTGAAAACCACAACCTCCGTTTGCTGGGCCTGTTTTTGTGTGGGGAGCCCATCCCGGGGGTCACACACACCCGCTGCCGAGCTAACCCCCTCACAGTTGGTGGAGAATGCGGGCAGTTTTTTTTTAAGCCAGCATGGAGGAGATACTGAAGCAGCTGGCTCTAGCAAATGCCAATCAACAGCAGACAAATGCAGGTTTGCAAAAGAGCCTTGCAGCTCATCAACAGAGCCTTGCAGCTCAACAACAGAACTTCGCAGCCCAGCAGCAAGCTCATCAACAGAGCCTTGCAGCCCAGCAGCAAGCTCACCAACAGAGTCTGGAAGCTCAGCAACAAGCCCAGCAGCAATCTGAGGCCCGCTTCATAGACCTGTTACAGAAGCAAGAGCAGAGACTACAACAAATGGAAGCAGTAATGCAGCAACGTCCGCAGACCAGTGAGGAAAGCCGTCCCACTAATACCGCGTCCTTTGGGGTGAGTCGTTTATTGACAAAAATGACTGGAGAGGATGATCCAGAGGTATTTTTGACCACATTTGAAAGGACTGCTGAAAGAGAAAAGTGGCCTGAGGAGCAGTGGGCTGGACTGGTGGCTCCTCTGTTAACTGGTGAATCGCAGAAGGCTTACTATGACCTAGAGCCTGACCAAGCAAAAGACTATGTGATGCTAAAAGCTGAAATATTGGCAAGGCTGGGTGTCACCCAGGCTGTCCGGGCTCAGCGTGTGCATAACTGGACTTTCCAGCTTGGAAAACCCCCCAGGTCTCAAATGTATGATCTCATTCACCTGAGCAGAAAGTGGCTACAGCCAGAGACTTTGTCCGCACCAAAGATTGTGGAACGTGTTGTAATGGATCGGTTTTTGAGAGCTCTTCCTACTGCCATCCAAAAGTGGGTAAGCCATGGAGACCCAGAGACGGCCGATGGTCTTGTGGATCGTGTGGAGAAATACTTGGCTACAGAGAACCTGACGGCCTCTTCCAGAGACACTCGGACTTTCCACCCTAAGACCAGACCATCCCCAGGGGCGGATAAGAGGATTCCAAGGGGTGAGGGTGGAGAGAGTGAGAGGGTGGGAGCTCTACCCCAAGTTTGGCGAGAACAGCCTGGGAAATCAGCGGCTCAAGAGGCGGCAAGAAGGATCGTTTGCTACCGCTGCCGGCAAGCGGGACATATTGCAGCCAATTGCCCGGTTGTGGAGGAACCCATGCAGTGTGACTTTCTGACGGGCAGACGTCAGTCGCTGTGTGCGACAGTCGCATGCACTGCCATTCGAGGAACTGAGAAACATTTATGCAAAATGTGTGTTAATGGTAGAAATGTTGTGGTATTGCTGGATTCAGGTAGCCTTGTGACCCTGATAAAGGCTGAGTTAGTTAAAACAGAGGTCTCTGGGAATAGCAAGGTAGCTGTTATTTGTGTGCATGGGGACACCCGAGAGTATCCAGTGACTACAGTGTGTTTCGAGACCCCCAAAGGTACCCTCTCTCATCCAGTGGGCTTAGTATCTCAGTTACCGCATGACGCCATTGTGGGAAGGGATTTTCCGAAGTTCTGGGAACTGTGGGATGATCCTGAGCCCCCCACTGGTGCCCCCATGTACCAGGAAGGTGATAGCCAGAACTCCTCTGAGAGTGGTGAAGACTCTCCAGAAATTCCCTTGTCAGTATTGGCAGGCGAGACTCAAGAAACTGGAGAGGAGCCCACCTCCTCAGACGAAAACCTACCGTCTGTGGAGTTTTCTGATCTTGAGGTTCACAGGGAAAACTTTGCCACAGAACAGTTGAAAGACCCCGCCCTAATAAAGGCACGGGAAAACGTAGTGAAAATAGATGGCGAGTTAGTGAACCCAGATAATACCTGCACTTACCCATACTTCAGCGTAGAGAAGGACCTACTGTATCGGGTGGCAAAAAGGGCAGAAGAAACCGTTGAGCAGCTTGTGGTGCCCAAACCTTACAGGAAGTTGGTGTTGGAGTTGGCCCATGGGCACATTCTTGGAGGTCATCTGGGGACAGAGAAAACCCGAGAGAGGGTATTACAGAGATTCTATTGGCTGGGGGTGATGAAGGACATAGAAAATTATTGTTCCTCCTGCCCTGTGTGTCAGAGGTCGGCCCCGATGCCACATTACCGTAGCCCGCTGGTCCCTCTACCCATCATTGAGGTCCCGTTTGAGAGGATCGCCATGGATTTGGTAGGTCCTATAATCAAGTCCGCTAGGGGGCACCAGTACATATTAGTTATAATGGACTATGCCACCCGTTATCCAGAAGCGATCCCTCTCCGAAATACCTCGGCCAAAACCATAGCCAAAGAGCTATCTCTTGTGTTTAGCCGGGTGGGTATTTGTAAAGAACTGCTTACGGACCAAGGTACACCCTTTATGTCCCGGGTTATGAAGGAGCTGTGTAAATTGTTCAAAGTGACACAATTACGTACATCTGTGTATCACCCCCAAACCGATGGGCTGGTTGAAAGATTCAACAAAACCCTAAAACAAATGTTGAAGAAAGTGGTGGATAGAGATGGAAAGGATTGGGACTGTCTACTTCCTTATCTGATGTTTGCTATTAGGGAGGTGCCCCAATCCTCTACGGGATTCTCCCCCTTTGATTTACTGTATGGGAGACACCCAAGAGGGCTGTTGGATATTGCCAAGGAAACTTGGGAAAGTGAGAGTTCTCCCCACAGGAGTGTGATTGAGCATGTCGCCCTGATGCAAGACCGAATTGCACAGGTAATGCCCATCGTGAAGGAACATTTGGCCCAAGCGCAGTTAGCACAGCAGAGAGTGTACAACCGTGGAGCCAAGACCCGTACCTTTTCCCCGGGGGATAGGATACTGGTACTTGTCCCTACGGTTGAAAGTAAATTCCTTGCCAAATGGCAAGGCCCCTACGAGATAATGGAAAAAGTGAGCGAAGTGAATTACAAGGTCAGACAACCAGGAAGGCGAAAGCCCGAACAGATCTATCACGTTAATCTGTTGAAAGCCTGGAGGGATAGAGAGTCCCTAGTCGCAGACACTTGGTCACCAGCTCAAACTGGTTGCGTGATTCCTGAGGTTGGAATAGCAGCCACCTTGTCACAACCCCAACAACAGGAGGTTAAGGAGTTTGTGCTTCGCAACAAGGAGGTATTCTCTGAGCTGCCGGGACAAACATCTGGGGTAGAGCATGACATCATTACCCTGCCCGGTGAAAGGGTGAAGTTAAAACCCTATCGGATCCCAGAGGCCCGACGGGAGGCAATACGGGAGGAAGTACAGAAAATGCTGAACTTAGGGGTGATAGAGGAGTCCCAAAGTGATTGGTCTAGTCCCATTGTGTTGGTGCCTAAACCGGATGGGAGCTGGCGATTTTGTAACGATTTTCGTCAGTTGAACAAAGTTACAAAATTTGACACCTACCCCATGCCACGTATAGATGAGTTGATCGACCGGCTGGGAACAGCCCGATACATGACGACTCTTGACCTCACAAAAGGGTATTGGCAAATCCCCCTGGCCAAATTGGCCAAAGAGAAAACCGCATTTGTAACCCCAGACGGGGCGTTCCAATATAAAAGAATGCCGTTCGGGTTACAGAATGCGCCGGCCACATTCCAGCGGAAAATGGACCAGATGCTGAGGCCCCATCGGAAGTATGCTGCGGCTTACCTGGATGACGTAATTGTCCATAGCACAGATTGGGCCTCACATCTGCCAAAAGTGCAAGCAGTCCTGGACTCTGTTCGGGAAGCGGGGTTTACGGCTAACCCCAAGAAGTGTACCATTGGGCAGGAGGAGGCCAAATATCTTGGGTACACCATTGGGAGGGGAGTAATAAAACCCCAACTCAACAAAGTCGAGGCCATCCAGAGTTGGCCACGTCCCAACAGCAAGAAGCAGGTACGAGCCTTTCTGGGAATCGCTGGGTATTATCGGCGATTCATTCCCCACTTTGCTTCTAAGGCTGTGCCCCTAACCAACCTAACGAAGGGGAAAGGGTCGGTCATGATTAAATGGACCCCCGAGGCTGAGGCAGCATTCCAATTCTTGAAACAAGCCTTATGTAGCCAGCCAGTGTTGTACTCACCCGACTTCTCTAAAGACTTTGTCGTACAAAGTGATGCGTCAGATGTGGGGTTAGGAGCAGTATTGTCCCAGGTCTGGAACGGGGAAGAGCACCCAGTCATTTACCTCAGCAGGAAGTTGAAGTCCCATGAGGTAAATTACGCCACCGTTGAAAAGGAGTGTTTAGCGGTGAAGTGGGCTCTAGATTCCCTTCGGTACTACCTGCTAGGTAGGCACTTTGACATGGTTACGGATCACGCTCCGTTAAAGTGGTTGGCTCAAAACAAGGAAACAAATAGAAGAGTGAATAGGTGGTTCCTGGCCCTCCAGGAATTCAACTTCACAGTAAAGCATCGCCCTGGCGTTCAAATGGGGAATGTGGATGCTTTGTCTCGAGTACATGAATGCCTGATTGCTGGTGTTCCAACCCCGAGGTTAAAACAAGAGGGGGGGGTATGTGACAGCAGGAAGGTAAAGTCACCTGGTTGCATCCAGGGGGGTAGATATATTTCGCCCAGATTCAGGCTTTACGCCGACTTATACAACTAGGTGGAGAGTTGTATAAGCCCAGCTGAGGCTAGTGGGCTCATGGATGACTCATACCTCTAGGGAGAGTGTGGGGCGTCGTGCAGACAGGGAGTTGATGAGACCAGCTGAAGCTTGTCAGCTCATTTAGGCCTCTATAAAAACTCCCAGCTTCATTAGATGTTAGCTCATGCCTGGACCCAGACCTGTGTGGACTGTCTAGGGAGAGTGAACCCCTGTGCGGTGAGACAAAGCCTGTGTGGCTATTTGCTTGGACATTTAAAACCAGGGACTTAGGGACTAGGACAGCACTAGGCTGATCCCAGTTGTTAGTTAGGAAACCTGTATGTTTAGTCAGAGGTCAAGTTGACCAGGATTTATTTTGTTTATGTTTCTTTTGGCTTTGCTGTGTTTTGTCACTGTAAATAGAAAATAAACCACACCTTTTTTTGATTTTGAAAACCACAACCTCCGTTTGCTGGGCCTGTTTTTGTGTGGGGAGCCCATCCCGGGGGTCACACACACCCGCTGCCGAGCTAACCCCCTCACAATAGTTACATAGTTAGTAAGGTTGAAAAAAGACACAAGTCCATCCAGTTCAACCATAAAAAAAAAAAAAGAAATATCGTACAATCCCATATACCCAATTCTATACCCACAGTTGATCCAGAGGAAGGCAAAAAACCCCAGCAGAGCATGATCCAATTTGCTACAGCAGGGGAAAAAAATCCTTCCTGATCCCCCGAGAGGCAATCGGATATTCCCCGAGTCAACTTTACCTATAAATGTCAGTACCCAGTTATATTATGTACATTTAAGAAAGAATCCAGGCCTTTCTTAAAGCAATCTACTGAGCTGGCCAGAACCACCTCTGCAGGGAGTCTATTCCACATTTTCACAGCTCTTACTGTGAAGAAACCTTTCCGTATTTGGAGGTGAAATCTCTTTTCCTCTAGACGCAAAGAGTGCCCCCTTGTCCTTTGTGTTGACCGTAAAGTGAATAACTTAACACCAAGTTCACTATATGGACCCCTTATATATTTGTACATGTTGATCATATCCCCCCTTATTCTCCTCTTCTCAAGAGTGAATAAATTCAGTTCCTCTAATCTTTCCTCATAGCTGAGCTCCTCCATGCCTCTTATCAGTTTGGTTGCCCTTCTCTGCACTTTCTCCAGTTCCCCAATATCCTTTTTGAGAACTGGGGCCCAAAACTGAACTGCATATTCCAGATGAGGTCTTACTAATGATTTGAACAGGGGCAAAATGATATCTCTCTCTCTCTGGAGACCATACCTCTCTTAATACAAGAAAGGACTTTGCTCGCTTTGGAAACCGCAGCTTGGCATTGCATGCCATTATTGAGCTTATGATCTACCAAAACCCCCAGATCCTTCTCCACTACGGATCCCCCCAGTTGTACTCCCCCTAGTATGTATGATGCATTCATATTCTTAGCCCCCAAGTGCATAACTTTACATTTATCAACATTAAACCTCATCTGCCACATAGTCGCCCAATTAGACCGAGCATTGAGGTCGGCTTGTAAATTGGCGACATCCTGTAAGGACATTATTCCACTGCATAGCTTGGTGTCATCTGCAAAGACAGAAATGTTACTTTTGA
Organism: Rana muscosa; assembly: GCA_029206835.1. Taxonomy (NCBI): domain Eukaryota; kingdom Metazoa; phylum Chordata; class Amphibia; order Anura; family Ranidae; genus Rana; species Rana muscosa. The sequence goes on from CM055119.1 coordinate 235,108,580, forward strand.
TCTCAGACCCAATATCATTTATAAACATATTAAAAAGTAAGTGTGAGAAAGCGGCTGCAGCCCGCAGTAACGTTTTATCACCCCCGGAGTACTTTATTATACTGCCTACATGTGGGATCCCACTAACAGTCCCCTATACACCCCTTGCTCCTACATCCTGACTATAATGGATTCTTTTTTGGAATCAAAACTCCTACTTTTTGTGCTGTCATACCTATTTGATAATTTGAGCGAGCCCCCGGCTCGCATTGCGACGCGACGGTTCCGTGTATGGAACAGCGTGGATTCGCCCGTCCGTCCCCTGAGTCATTGCTCACACCATCCTGTATCTACTTGAAGAAGACTCCATTAGTGTATTATAACCTCTGGTGCTTGTTTTCATTGTGCTCATCTCTACTATTTTTAGAGCCACTGACATACCCCTATGCTGATCTCTGGGATAGCTTTTGTTTTTTAGTTCTAAGTTTCCCTATCCCATACTGCCATCTAGTGGTTGTTTTTGAGTACACTGCATTGGAGTTCAACTTTGTTATCAGGAGGACTGGACACACCATGTTCTGGGTTGAAGCCCACACCAGTTTGGGAAGGTGTAGGGCGGGGTGGGGGGGGGGGGAAAGTTTGTGTTTAGGTTTGGCAATGCTAAGTTTCACATGCAGTCGATGAATATATACTGTTCTACGTTTTTTTTATGCTGGTGGGGTATATCTCGATCTCCTACTCATTATGCTGATTATTTATTTACGGTCTCCCTTTTTCACCATATATTATTATGCTACTTCTCCGCTGTATATTTCTTTCTTCTTTTTTTGTATACTACCCCATTGCACCCCGAGTCCACTAGATCTAGGGGACTCTGGCAGACCCATACTGCACTTCATGCACATCCGCCTGAACTATGGCGAGTATTAAATTTCTTACCTGGAATGTGAGGGGCGTCAGAGACAAAATTAAGCGCTCGGCGGTCCTCACATATCTCAAGAAACAGAGGGCTGATGTAATTGTGCTCGTTGAAACCCATGTTGAGGGCAGGTTACAGCTGGCACTCCCCAGGCCATGGATAGGGTGGGCCTTTCACTCCACCCATACGTCTCATGCTCGCGGAGTCTCAGTCCTGGTGGCCAAATCACTACACTTCGAACTTTGTGACATTTGCACCGACCCGCAAGGCCGCTATGTGTTCATGCATGCCAAACTGTATGGTGAACCCTTCCTCATACTCTCACTTTATGTCCCGCCCCCCTTTAATACCAAGATCATTGTGGATGGCCTTGCATATATGTCCCGTCACCCCACGGTCCAGGCTATATGGTTGGGTGACTTCAATGAAACGCTTGATCAGTCCCTAGATAGGCTCAGACCCACTGACCCACGGGCCCCTAGTCCACGAGCTACCAGATTTTCTAGGATCCTTGCTTCATTTGACCTGGCTGACACATGGAGACACCTCTATCCTCAGACGCGGACATACTCCTGCTTTTCCTCCACACACAGCACCATGTCCCGCATTGATTTTATACTGACCTCAAGACAATTACTGTCCAGAGTGCGGGCTGCAGGTTTTAGCCCGAGACTTCTCTCGGACCACTGCCCGTACTGGGCGTCGCTTTCTGTCCCTGTTAATAAGCCCCCGGGTTCCTTGCGTCTTAACCCCTTCTGGCTCACTTTGCTGCCGGAGGAGGACCCCCTCCCGACTGAGCTCGATCAATACTTCACGGATAATGACACTTCCGCGTCCCCCCTTGTGGTCTGGGAAACCTTCAAAATGCATGCCCGTTCACTCCTTAAACACAAGATTAATAAAATAAAGGAAGGGTCGGCTGATACTCTCGAAAAAGCTGAGGCTGAACTGACTGCAGCCGAACGTAGATTTGTAGGTGACCCTTCCCCTGCCCAGGCAGATCTTATGAAACTGAGGGCCCGAGTGGTTAGTCAGTTGCACTACGAAAAGTCCCGCCGTAAGCTGTTCTTCTCCAGACAGAAGCTCTTTGAGCATGGAGAAAGGGCTGGTAAGTTATTGGCCTATATGATTCACAGAGAAGATAGACCCCCTGTTGTAATTTTGTTACATGGCCAGGGGGGTGGACGCATAACAGATCCCCCGGGTGTCACCGAGCGATTTCGTGAGTTCTTTGTAGACCTTTACACCTCTAGGACTCCCCCTGATGATGTAGAGATGGAAAATTTTCTGACGGACATCCCGATCCCTAGGCTAACTGATGAACAAGTAACCCTCCTAGAAGAACCTATTAAAGTAGAGGAAATTACTGGGGCTATAGCGGGTTTTGCCAAGTCCAAGGCTCCGGGATCAGACGGACTACCTATTGAGTTCTATGCACAGTTTAGTGACATACTCGCTCCAAAGCTCCTTACCCTATACAACTACTTATTTGATAACCAGGTGCTGCCTCCATCCATGAGAGAGGCCATAATAGTACTAATCCCCAAACCAGGGAAAGATCCGGGATATCCGGAATCTTATAGGCCCATCTCCCTCCTCCAGGTGGATATCAAGATCCTAGCTAAAATCCTTGCCAATCGGTTGAACCAAGTTATTCTATCCCTGATACACGCTGACCAGGCGGGTTTCATGCCTGGCCGTAACACCTCCTTTAATCTCCAAAAGCTGTATATTAACCTTCAGGCCTCGCATGACACGGTTGGAGAACGCGTGGTGATGACGCTCGACACCGCTAAGGCGTTTGACTCCGTGGAGTGGAGGTACCTCTGGGCTTGTCTCGAACGCTATGGATTTGGCATCAGATTCCTCACATGGGTCCGTCTCCTATATCGGGATCCCACTGCCAGAGTGGTGGCGAATGGATGGTCCTCTGACCCCTTCGGGCTCACCAGGGGCACCCGTCAAGGGTGTCCCCTCTCTCCCCTGCTGTATGCCCTTGCGGCAGAACCATTGGCCATTTCCATTCGAGAGAATCCTGAGATACGCGGACTGACCTCTGGGGGACTGGTGGAAAAGATTAGTATGTACGCGGACGATACCCTGTTATACCTTGCCGATTCGGGCCCCTCCCTGCGACACGCGCTCGACACCATCGAACGATTTGGGACCTTTTCGGGCTTAAAAATTAATTGGGGTAAGTCACAAATCCTTCCTATAGACACCTATAGAATCCTTCCTATACACCCCCTCGGGCGCAATCGGAGCTCCCGTTAATGCGAGTGAGCATTGTGAAATATTTGGGAATTCAGATCACTAAATCACCGTCAGATTACATCGCCCTTAACATAGACCCTCTCTATTCTCTAGTGAAGGATAAAATACAAATATGGTCACGGTTGCCTCTTGGAGTATGGGGCAGAATAAACCTGATAAAAATGGTGTTACTCCCCAAAATGCTTTATATCCTTTGGCATTCCCCGATATACATCCCTCTCTAATACTTTAAATGCTTTGATTCCCTGCTTAAACCCTTCGTATGGGGTGGAAACAGACACAAGTTGGCCTGGCGGACCCTTAAGAATCCCACGGATTTGGGAGGAACTGCCATGCCCGACTTACACCTCTACTACACTGCATCACAGCTTTCCCAACTGTTCCACGTTGATAAAACCGACAGGGACCGGTTCGGGACCCTAATATGCCCTTGCATAACGCACCACACACGAGACCCTATTGCCACAATTGCACTAGGAGTACGAGGCACCCGTTCTACACAGGCCAAATCCACTCTATACCAGTATAGAAAAATCTGGGACATTGCTATGGCTAAGCTGACCATAGACCCGATCAATGACTACACTCCCCTCTGGCATAATGACCGCCTGCCTGAACTCTCCCGAATTCCTGACCCTGAACTGTGGTGCTCTCGGGGGGTGATTTACCTCTCACACGTCATTGCGGGAGGCAACATTAAATCTTTTCCTGCTCTCCAAGATGAGTTTGCGCTCCCCGACAATATGTACTTTAGATACATTCAGGTACACCACGCCCTCACTACACAATTTCGGGGGGCACTGCCACAGTCTTTCCCTAACTCCGTCATGGCCATAGTTAAGGGCACAGACCCCCAAAAGCTCATCTCCTATTTCTACAATATGATGCTCATACCTTCCTCTACGAAACTAGCGTATGCTCTTAAGCCCCGATGGGAGAGGGAGGTAGGGGACCTCGAGGATGAGGAATGGAGTGAGGCCCTGGACACCTGCAGGGAGGCTTCCCCAAACTCTCGGATAGACTCATCCAAATATACATTACTCATAGATGTTATCTTACCCCGCTCCGAGTGTCCAAATATAGGGGGGACCTCCCCAACACCTGCCCCATGTGTACGCGGGAGCTGGGTACGTTCTTCCATTTAATCTGGGCCTGCCCTGTGATCCAGGGCTTCTGGAAATAAATAGTGGACTTCCTCCACGACACCATGGGCTCACCTCTTACGCTGAGCCCACGGTCATGCCTAATGGGTATTTACCCTGGTCCTGAACTAGATAAGTTTACTAAGGCGTTTCTTCAGGAAACACTTTTTTCAGCAAGAAAAATGATCACGCTGCCAGCGGCACTTGGATGTGTTCCCAGCTGGAGCTGTGAAGTAGAAGCCTATACTGAGCTGAACGGTGGCTGTTTATGCGATACAACCCTTTTTGGTCATGTGAGTGATAGCGCTGTGTGCTTAACATTACATCCTTGTATGTGAGCACTGCACAATGAGGTTTGTTTTTTCCTTTTGTCTTAAATGGTCCATGTTTATGAGGTACATTCAAGACTGCTCAAGATCCTCATACTGACAGCTGCGCTGATTTGTGATTGAGTGGAGGAGTGGGATTAAGTGAAGGAGTGCTCTGTTTGGCCAACACTTAAAGGACTGTGATTTTTCTCCGTTGTAATTACTCTGAGTGTTTGGCGTGCAGTAGCCTGCCAGCAGCAGGTTTTTTTAAGTGTATTTGTTTGTCTGCTTATTGTTATGAGTGATCCTCATTAGGGTCTCTGCATAATACTTATTCAGCACACTATTTAGCACTGAGTGCATATTCATTTTAGCACTGTTTTGCACATTTGGTTATTTGTGTATTTTGTATCTTGGTCACATTATTAATTTAATGTATATGGTACGATTGGTTCACTTAGGGTTGATTTACAGCACATCAATATCACATTGCAATATTAAAAAGTAAGGGTCCCAGCACTGAACCTTGGGGTACACAACTGATAACCTTGGACCATTCAGAGTAAGAATCATTAACCACAACTCTCTGAATTCTGCCTTTTAGCCAGTTTTCTATCCATTTACAAACTGATAATTCCAATCCTGTAGACTTTACCTTGCACATGAGCCGTGAGTGGGGAACTGTATCGAACGCTTTTGCAAAATCCAAGTATACCACGTCCACAGCCACCCCTCTGTCCAAGGTCTTACTTACCTCTTCATAAAAAGAAATCAGGTTTGTTTGACAACTTCTGTCTTTCATGAATCCATGCTGTCTGTTACTTAAATCGTTTTTTTCCAGCAAGAACTCATCTATGTGGTCTTTTATTAATCTCTCCAGTATCTTCCCAACTATAGAAGTTAAACTAACAGGTCTATAGTTACTTGGTAAATACTTAATTCCCTTTTTAAATATAGGCACCACATTGGCCCTGCGCCAATCCAGTGGTACTATTCCTGTCATTAATGAGTCCCTAAAAATTAAATACAATGGCTTTGAAATTACAGAGCTCAATTCTTTTAGGATCCGTGGGTGTATGCCATCTGGTCCAGGTGCTTTATCCACCTTAATTCCATCTAAATATTTCTGGACCATATCACTTTTGAGCCATTGTGGATTTGGGGCTGTGTCACTACCACCCCCATTTTGGACATGAGCTCCCCCATGCTCCTTTGTATACACAGAGCTGAAGAAAGTATTTAATAAATTAGCCTTCTCTTTGTCCCCAGTCACCCACTCTAGATTATTTTGTAAAGGGCCTACATGCTCAGACTTGACCTTTTTACTATTTTTTTTATATATTCTTTATTTATATTTATATTTCAAAGGGGGTACAGAAAATAAAATACAGTACAACACTTCCATTTACTTTGTACATATATAAAAAAAAAAAGAAAAAAAGCCACAAAGGGAGCACTTGGCTAAAAAAAACAGTCATTTCACCTCTCTTCCTTCCCCTCTCCATCCCCCTCCCAGTGGAGTCGGTCCAGCCCCTCCTCTTTTTTATAGACAAGACGGACTTAATCCCTTCTCATCAACCTTCTTCCTTCTTCCGAGTAAATAAAAAGATTCCATATAGTCCAAATTTGGGTGTATTGCTCTTTTTTGTCTTGAGCCGAGAGGACTAAGTCTTCTATAGCTCCCACATTTCTTACCCTATTAAGCCACTCTGCAATTAATGGCGGTCTAGGGTCTTTCCAACACTGTGCAATACACGCCTTGGCTTCATTGACCAAATGGCATAACACTGAATTTTTGTAAGTTTGTATTGGTATTTCTGATAGGTGTAATAAAAAAAAAGCAGGATCATCTTGCATTGGGTAAGTTGTAAATTTTTGAGAGATCCTTCTTACCTCTGACCAGTATTGTCTGATCCTGGGACATGTCCAAAAGATATGTAACAAAGTTCCACGTCCCCTCCTGCATCTCCAGCACTGGTCAGAGGCTTCTGGGAAGAACTTACGTAATTTCGAAGGTGTGTAATACCATCTGGTCATTAATTTATAATTCAATTCCTGAGTTCTAGAACAGACTGATGTATTCAAGGAGAGATAAATTATCTTCTGATATTCAGCTAATGTAAATGTCCTCTCCAGGTCCCTTGCCCATTTTACAATTGCTGGGACCTGATAATTATCTGGGGGCGAGATTAGCAACGTATATATTTTGGATATTGTTCGGGGGAGGGGGTCCTTCTCCTCACAATTGTGTCAGACCCGTCTAAAGCTTTTCGCTGAGCCTAGTGAGCCCAGGAAGTGCCTAAGTTGTAGTGCCTGCCAGTGTTCTATTTCAAACCTACCTCCCTTCTTAGTCAAAGTCTCAACTGTCGGCCAAAGGTCTGAGTCCAGAAAATTTGAGATTTGCGTGCAACCTTTCTCCCACAACTTCCGAAACGTCCCTACCTCCATCCCTGGGCCAAAACTTGGATTCCCCAATACCGGGTACAATGGTGATTGTAATGATGAATATTTAGTGTTCTGGCATATTTTGGAGCCAATCAAAAGGGTTGGCCCTATAAATGGGTGTTTTTTTAGAGGGTCCGGCAATCCTGAATAGCACCAGGGTGCCCTGCCCAACGGGACCTTACTAATCTCTTGCTCCAATTCGATCCATTGTTTCCATTTTACGTGTCTACACCAGTCTATGACCCTGCCCAAGTGTGCTGCTTGATGATATTTAGAGACATCTGGGACTGCGAGGCCCCCATGACTCTTGGGGAGGGTCATCTGACTTCGACTAATCCTTGGTCTTTTTTTTGCCCAGATAAATTTAGTAAAAAGTGTATTTACTTGCCGAAAAAAGGCAGAAGGTACTTCTACAGGCACCGTTTGAAATAGATACAAAAATTTTGGTAGTATATTCATTTTAATTATGTTACAACGGCCAAACCATGAGTGTAATCCATACTGCCACTTATCTAGTAACGAGCAAGCTACTTTATATAACGGGGGAAAGTTGACCAAAAAGGTCTTCTCTGTTTTTGACGGTATATGTATCCCCAGGTATTTTAATGCTACCCCTACCCATTTAAAATTAAAATTGGGCTGAATAGTTTTCTGCACTGATAGAGGGAGGGCCACCCCCATCGCTTCCGATTTAGCATAGTTAATTTTTAGATTTGCTAGTGCTCCAAATCCCTCTATTTCTTTCATCAAATTTGGCAGGGAAACACGAGGGCTAGATAGAGAGAACAACAGATCGTCTGCATAGGCTGAAATTTTATAATTATGGCTTCCTATTTGAAAACCTTTAATGTCTGAGTTTTGCCTAATTCTGTTTAATAGAGGTTCGAGGGAGAGAGCAAACAGCATAGGGGAGAGTGGGCATCCCTGTCGCGTCCCATTTGTAATTTTAAACGGCTCAGAGTATATCCCATTGACTTTGACCGATGCCTCCGGGGAAGCATACATTCCCTCTATCCATTTTATCATATATTCTCCTATTCCCATTTGTCTCAACACCTCGAACATAAACCTCCAGTTCACTCTATCAAACGCCTTTTCTGCGTCTGTGCTAAGAAAGATACTAGGTGTTTTTGTTTCATTTGCCCAATGGACCAAGTTGAGTACCTTGATAGTATTGTCCCTGGCTTCCCGGGCTGGGATAAACCCCACCTGGTCCTTATGTACCAGTTGATCTAATAGCGGTTGAAGGCGTGCAGCCAGTAATTTTGAAAAAAGCTTTAAGTCAGTGTTCAACAATGAGATTGGGCGGTAACTCCCGCACTCCGCCGGATCTTTTCCTTCTTTCGGGATTACCGATATATATGCCCTAAGTGTGTCCTGCGGTAGTGCGGAGGCCCGGCCGATCTCATTGAACATCCTGGTCATATGTACCCCTAATATAGGAAAGAAGTACCTATAATATTGGATCGTAAATCCATCTGGCCCGGGGGCTTTTCCATGTTTAACTCCTTTCATCACTTCCCTCACTTCTTCCATTGATATGGGAATCTCCATATTGTTACGTTCAGGTGAGGGCAGCCTAGACAGACATGCAGAAGTAAGGTATTCCTCTATCTTAGCTTGGGGTATGGATCTTTTTACTATTAATATATTTGAAGAATTTTTTGGGGTTTGTCCTACTATCCTTTGCAATCTGTCGTTCGTTTTGAATTTTTGCATCCTTGATTTCCTTTTTACATATCCTGTTATATTCTTTGTAACATTTAAATGACACTAGTGTTCCCTCATTTTTATATTTTTTAAAAGCTCTTTTCTTATAGTTTATAGCTTTTTTAACTTTGGCAGTGAGCCACATAGGTTTTTTTTTTAGCCTTTTAAACTTATTGCCCATGGGAATATACTTTGCAGTGAGTTCACAAACAGTCTTTTTGAAGAATTCCCATTTCTGTTCTGTGCCCATTGATGCCAATATTCCCTCCCAGTCTAAGTCCTGGAGAGCAGCGCTCATCCTTGGAAAATTTTCTCTCTTGAAATTAAGTGTTTTTATCTTTCCCGTATGTGATTTTTGCTTACAACTAACATCAAATGAAATCATGTTATGGTCACTGCTACCCAGGTGTTCCATTATCTGAACATTAGTAATACGCTCTGCATGGTTTGAGATTACCAGGTCCAACAGAGCATCATTCCTAGTTGGGGCCTCAATAAACTGGACCATAAAATTGTCCTGCAATAGGTTTATAAATTTTTGCCCTTTAACTGTCCCAGCAGTTCCATTACTCCAGTCAATTTCTGGATAGTTAAAATCCCCCATTATTATCACCATCCCAGCCCTTGCAGCCCTTTCTATCTGTGCAAGGAGCCGAGTCTCCACCTCCTCATTAACATTGGGTGGTCTATAACAAACTCCAATGATTAGCTTTGAACTACGCACATCTGTATGCAGTTCCACCCATAATGCTTCAGACTCATCCCACTCTCCATCCACCAGGTCCTCTTTCACACTCGCTTTGAGATCACTTCTCACATAGAGACAGACCCCTCCACCTTTCCTTTTTACCCTGTCTTTCCGAAAGAGTGCATAGCCAGGAATATTAATAGCCCAGTCATGTGAGGAATGAAGCCAAGTTTCAGCAATACCGATTACATCATAGCTCTCCTCATGCACCAGAGCTTCCAACTCACCTATTTTGCTTGGCAGACTTCTGGCATTGGTGAACAGACACTTTAATGCATTAATATATTTTGACCAGTCACATACTATCCTCTTGGGTGTTCCCTGATTGCAACTAGGACTTGCTACTATACTTACCTTGGGTTTATGTGCTTTGGTTACCCTACCACTAATTCCACTGAGTATTTCCTCAGATGAGATGTTCCCACCTCGCACCCTGCAAAGTAAGTCTACCATGTGGGATGCCCTTTAGTGTAATTCTGCAGAGTAAACTAGGAAGGAGCTTCAGAGGAGCCACTGCTTCTGTCAGGGGTTCCTTGCATCCAGATACAATCCTGTGTAGTTTTTTGCTGAATCTGGAAGCTAGGAGATTCACATCCAGTGCCTCCACCTGAGACACAGGTCCTACAACACCTCTGTGTGAAGAGACCATTTTCAATAGTCGATTGCCGATTGCTGAGGTCAAACGACTATACCTTCTTGCCCTGTGAATTCAGAATGTTGAGTTGCAATGATTTGGAGAAGAAATGAGCAAATGGAACTGTCTGAAAGGTGAACATCAGGCCCCAAACTCTGGGAGCGAATAGTTGGGAGTTTCTCTTAAGGAAAGAAAACTCTGGAATGAGCCATATTCAGGAATAAAATAAGGTATTTCTAAGCAATAAATTGGTTCCGGGGATGACTTTCAAGGGTTTGGGATCCAACTGAACCTTTACAGGATGTGGATAGTTGACCTGACATCGTCTCTCAAAGATTGTGCTGGCTGTTCTCTTAGGCTGCATTCAAAACACAGCGTTTTGAATCGCATGCAGATTTGTCATGGATATTCCCACGATTTGACAGCGCCGAGGTGTGAATGACAAAACACGGGACTCGCATTCAAGATGTCATTCATTTGAATGACACCTCAAATCGTGGTGCGGGTCTGCCACGATTGTTGCGCGATAAAACGTGCTGCAATCGCGGGATGTGTCCCGCGATTGCAGCACGTTTTATTGAGCGACAATCGTGGCAGACCCGCATCGCGATTTGAGATGTTATTCTAATGAATGGCATCTCCAATGCGAGTCCCGCGTTTTGTCATACACACCTTTGCTCTGTCAAATCGTGGGCAGATCCGCGGCCAATCTGCCCACGATTCAAAATGCTGTAGTGTGAATGCAGCCCAAGTAGGAATTCTAGGTATCCATTATTGCAATGTCTTGTGAGTGTAACCAGGATAGGACTGGAGTTACTGTTAGCTGAGGGAGAAAGCAACGAATATGACGCACCCCAGGCAAACTTCACTCCTACATGGACATACCCCTGTCTTCAGGAATTAGTATAACAACAGAGGTTGTGTCATGATCCTGGACCTGTAGTTAAGTGTAAAGCTCTCTGCCTCTAACAAGCTGGTACACTAGGTGTCTGGAGATGCAAGAGAACACCAACAGCACACCATGGATCTCCAGAATGGGTCTAAAGCTTTATTCAGCGATGACATTATTACAGCAGAAGCAATGTTTCGGTTACGAGAACAAATGGGAAGGTAGACTCCTAGAGGAGAGATACCCAGAGAGACCGGACTTTGAAGGCAATGACACAGTAGATAGACAAAAAATAAAAATGTATTTATAAAAGACAAAAAACAGTAACTACGTGATTGGAGAGAATTAAAAAAAATGTAGCAAGATGGAATGTACAAATGTGGTCCCTTTTGCATCAACGCGTGGTGTTTAATTACATCACATATCCTAGCAACAACAGACCTTAGGAGGCGGCGCACATGCGCCCATCATCCAGGTCTCCATTTTGCTTTCTGGCATAGCCCACAGACTTGTGGATGGCGCTTGCTTATGATGAAATACACTTCGATTTTTGTGGTCATTTCTGTTTTGTCTCATAGATGTGAATGATTTCCATTTTTACTATATTGGATTTGTGCATGACTGCACTCTTTCTAAATAAGGGTTAATAAATACCCCGCCATTCCCAGGGTATTTATGAGGTTTTGACAGCTATGACCAACTGTCTCTTGAGCACTTTCTGAATTCTGTTTTTCATTTTCTTTTTATGTTTGTTTAATGAAATATAATGTTTTTATGCTCACACATGCATTATAATCCTGTAATATGTTGTATTGCAGATAGCAAGTCCTGTTCTTTCTTGCTATCCTTGAGTCGTCCTGAAGAAGCCTCGCGGCGAAACGTGTTGACGCAAAAGGGACCACATTTGTACATTCCATCTTGCTACATTTTTTTTTCATTCTCTCCAATCATGTAGTTACTGTTTTTTGTCTTTTATAAATACATTTTTATTTTTTGTCTATCTACTGTGTCATTGCCTTCAAAGTCCGGTCTCTCTGGGTATCTCTCCTCTAGGAGTCTACCCTCCCATTTGTTCTCTGAAATACTATTACGGACGTGGCATTGTGAGTGCTTCCCCTTCCCCCTACCAACATTGTTTTGGTTCCTCACAGGACTTGCAAAGGGGTCCTGCGAGTCTCCCAAACATTATTTCTGCTTTAATAATGTGATCGCTGAATAAAGCTTTGGACCCATTCTAGAGATCCATGGTGTGCTGGTGACGTTCTCTCACTTTGACTGTCTTTGGTTCCAGCTGATGGTCGCTGCAGCACTTGCTTACACATACAGCCATTTCTTCAGGAATGTGTGTGTTGGGAATTGTGCATTGAAATCTCTAGGTATCTGGAGAGCAAAAAAGATAGAGCTCAGTCCCGAAGGTCAAATCCCTCAGTCTAACAGTCTCCAATGCAGTGGCAAGGATCAGCTGATCCAGATAGATGCATAATAAGTCAGAGCTCAGCATCATAACAAAAAATTTAGTTTCCTCAGACACTTATTGCAGCCATGTTGTTGGAGACCGGAGTCCTGTGAACTGTATCATTTGTGATTGATTTATGTCTAGTACCTCTCTCTCTCTCTCTGATGACCTCCTTCACCTGTTCTCTTCATCCTCTCAATCCTATACTCATTTGGTTGGAATTTGGAAGATTGACTACACCGATTTGTGAGATTTTGTTTACGTTCACACACAACATGAGAGTGTAAGGCAACTTGCTGTGGTGAGTGTACATCTGACGGGAGAGGGATCATCGAACACTGGGTGTGGTGGAAGATTGGAAGAGTTCATATGCACTGGATTTAATCATACATTGTGTGGACTTGATTTTTCATTTATTTAGCTTGTGCACATATTCACTTATGTCACAGGGTGTAATTTTTTAAGGACATTGTTACCTATAGTCTGCTAGATACAGACACTGTGTAATACTGTGCTTTAGCGCTGCTGTTTATTTCTTTTTTAGATTTAACACCATTTCACAAAAAAATATAATTGACTTTAAAAAAATTGTCCTAATAAAAGGAAAAGGGTCCAACAAAAAAGGGAACAACCAGTTGTTTCCACTTACAGTACCTGTCTCATCCTTTGGAATCTCCACAGAGTTGTTAATATAAGCTGACACTTTGCTGGTAGAGAAGCTGCAGCCTTGTTTCCGTCCCTGGTAGCTGTAATCTTGTTCTGTTTCCACTCCACCTAAAAACATAAAAAATGGTAAGAGAGTTCAGCAGGAAAAAAATCTGGCCTCAAGGTATAAAATGTACCTTTTGAATTACTCTTTTTTGTATACAAAACAAGGTATACTGGGAAACAGGATTCAAGTGGCAAAAAGCGTTACACGCAGTTAACTATAGATACACATCACAAGTTCTGGTATGGTTTACAACTTTGTTTTTTTTTGTTTCACAACACAACTTTGTATGTGTATAAGATGAAGTACAAATAATGGGCTCATTACTACAAAGCCATTCCAGCAAAGACAGATACGTGGAATACATTGGGGGACAGCTGAAAACTGCAAACATAAAACAAAGAGTTGCCTCCTGTCCCTATCTTTTCAAATGCACTTGACAATATAACAGAATAGGATAGACATACAGTGGGTACGTAAAGTATTCAGACCCCCTTAAATTTTTCACTCTTTGTTATATTGCAGCCATTTGCTAAAATCATTTAAGTTATTTTTTTTTTCCTCATTAATGTACACACAGCACCCCATATTGACAGAAAAACACAGAATTGTTGACATTTTTGCAGATTTATAAAAAAATAAAAAAACTGAAATATCACATGGTCCTAAGTATTCAGACCTTTTGCTCAGTATTATGTAGAAGCACCCTTTTGATCTAATACAGCCATGAGTCTTTTTGGGAAAGATGCAACAAGTTTTTCACACCTGGATTTGGGGATCCTCTGCCATTCCTCCTTGAAGATCCTCTACAGTTCTGTCAGGTTGGATGGTAAACGTTGGTGGACAGCCATGTTTAGGTCTCTCCACAGATGCTCAATTGGGTTTAAGTCAGGGCTCTGGCTGGGCAATTCAAGAACAGTCACGGAGTTGTTGTGAAACCACTCCTTAGTTATTTTAGCTATGTGCTTAGGGTCATTGTCTTGTTGGAAGGTAAACCTTAGGCCCAGTCTGAGGTCCTGAGCACTCTGGAGAAGGTTTTCGTCCAGGATATCCCTGTACTTGGCTGCATTCATCTTTCCCTCGATTGCAACCAGTTGTTCTGTCCCTGCAGCTGAAAAACACCCCCACAGCATGATGCTGTCACCACCATGCTTCACTGTTGGGACTGTATTGGACAGGTGATGAGCAGTGCCTGGTTTTCTCCACACATACCGCTTAGAATTAAGGACAAAAAGTTCTATCTTGGTCTCATCAGACCAGAGAATCTTATTTCTCACCTAACTCTTCTTCTGAGGACAACGCTAACATCTTGAATTTCCCCTTTAATTAAATTTCTCTCTCTATGACAAAGTTCACCAGTACATAGTAGGGTGACCTTCTCATTGGGAACACAGACCGAGATAAAAACCTGACAGACGGACTATCCCTTCACTGCTCTATCCAAACAAAGACTAAATGGAATTGCTGCAGATTAATCTGAAGACTACTTGGCCACAGGTCTTAAGAGTATTATAGACAGCATTTTAAAAATAATGTAAAAACAAACCCAGGGTCAGGGAAAACAAACAAATGTTGCAGCATGTCACATCCCTGGATGTGGCCCTGCATAGGGAATGTATAAGGAATGGGCACCTTGAAGTTCTTGCTGTTTTTAGTGTGAAGTTTCCACCCCTCTCCTCCTTGTCCCTTTTTGTCTCAGGTTCATTTGTGTAGGTTGGTAAGAATCCCAGTATAAGCTCTGTAACCATATTATATATACTGTATATTATAACGGAGAAATGGGCCAAGATGGCGCCCAACAGGAAATGTTTTGCACTCTGGCTTGGAGCACAACCGCAAATGTCCAGCTAGACTTTTGGCCCACACCAGTGATGTCATTTTATCAATGGGAGAAAAGTGTGGAGGCTCTGGAGGTCTATAAGAGGGAGGATATGTCTGAATATCCTCCTCTTTTCTCCTAGGCCGAGCATTTGTGATGGCAAGAATTCTACACATGGAGTTGTAGCTGCATGTTTGACCATTGTCTTGATGGATTGAAAGTACACCTAGGGGCTTTTGTGGTAAATCACTTGGTTTGATACTTTCTGGGGAATTCTTAGATGTTCCTTCGGGAGGTATTTTTTTACCATCTTGTATCTTTTCTCCCTTCTGCAGGCATTTCCCAATGTGGGGTTGCATCTGAAGCACAGGGATACTTTAAAATGCTCATGTTTTTAGGATTGCTTTTTGTGACAGTTTACAATATATATGTATTTGCTTATGTGAAGAGGCATATATATGTTGCGAATGGTTAGTTCATATATTTTTTTGTACATAAGAAATATGCTTAAATGTATTTTGCCTTAAATTTTCCCATTAGATGTTTTTTTTACCTGCATGTGCGTGCTTGAAAAGGTGTACTTTGCTCTAAGACATATGTTTAATAGATACAACATCAATAGTATTTATACTATTATGTCTATATTACATTGGACATTTATACTTTGAGCATCCTTGGGAATGGGATACGTTGTGATATTAGGAGACTTGTTCTATTGTAGTATTGTGATATTGTTTCCATACGCTGCACGGATGATGGCCAAATAGCCTGAACAGCTGTATGCAGTTTGGTATAAAGGGCTCTATAATTCAGGCTATATATATATATATACACACACATACATATACACACACACACCAGCACTGCTGGATGTGCATCTGGTCAAATGGATAAAAAACAATGGATTTGCATGGCTCCAGCCAATGTCCTGAAATGAGGAATAATTCTGATATTTTTGGGATAAGCGATGGAATGAGACATTTAAATATCTTCTGTTTTAAGAAGCTTTTATTGTGCTATGCACCGATTACAGTGAGGACTTTTTGATTGCTTTATTCCCTTCACACCATAACCTGAATGGCTATACGGTCTTAATTTTATGAAATAGTTTTTTTCTTTTTTTTTTACTTTTAACATTTTAAAGATTATTATTGTTTTTTTTTTTCTTTTTTACAAATCTGTGTCCTAAATTGCTGTATTCTATAAAACACCCCATTAAAAATATACTACTTTTGTTTGTAGTATAGACAGTCTCAATGAGGAAGATGATAACCTCCCTGTTCACCCAGAAAGGACAAAGACTCAGGATAAGGCTGCTGCTTCCCAATCAGCAATTGCATGTATTCAGCAGAAGCTGCAGAATCTAAATCAGAGACAGCCCAGGAGAAGGAGGGTGGATGTTTACAGCTTACAGCTAGACCTAAACCAGGAACAATAGGATATGAATTCCTTCCATAATGGGGAAGAATAATTTCACAGGAAGACAAGTAGCTTCTGAGAGGCAGGGAACTCATGCAAATGTTTTCAAGGTTCACAGTAAGAACTGTGCTCTTCAAAGTCAAACTGTGTACTGCAAAGGAAAAAGCCCCCCTAGGAAGACTGCATTCCAGATTTCCAGGTTTGCCTGCCAAAGCAGGGCTATCTACTGGTGACCTCTTTAATGAAGGGGTCCAATGGTTCACAGAAGAGGTGTAACCCTGCAAAAGGCATCCATTTCAAGTGTTTTGTACATGCCAATTCTGCCATTCAGTATTTTAGCCACAATGTCCAGCACATGTGGATGGACAGTAGATCTGGACAATTGTTGTATCACATCCCCTAGACTAGTGGTTGTCAACTTATGAGCTCAGCCTCATTCTGCACCTCTTCATCTTGTGGTAAGCCATTAGCCAAGAAAGAATCAGATACAGATCTGGACATCGAGGATAGGAAGGGGACACTTGCAGCCTACAGTGTGCCATAGCATGGGGGGGTGGGGGCGCATGAAGAGAGAAAAGAGACATAAGATTCCTCCTTGCTGAGACAGGACAAGTGAAGGTTGCCTGAGGAGTGGTGGGGGACCCTGATGGAGGACAAAAAAGTTCCACTATGTTCTAGAAGGGGGTCCCAAGAGGACATCGAAAGGTCTGGTGCTAGAATTATTGCCCTCACTCTAGTTTTTGTCACGATACCTCAAATGTGTGGTGTGATTGTCATTTACTTATGAGTGCGGGACCTACATAGGAGTGGGGGTGTCCCCACTTTAAATATTTTTATTACTATTTTATTATTTACATTTTGTTTTACACTGTATTTTTGAAATGTTTTTAAACAACTTTATTGGTAGCACAAGGGATGAATAGCATCTTATGTGATAGCATGGGCCATGACAGGTCCACTTTTTGGAGAGAGCTGGGGTCTATTAGACCCTAGATCTTAAGGCCTCATGCCCACGGACGTTTTTACAGCCGCGTTTTTGAGCGTTTTTTACAGCTTAAAAACGCCTGTCCATGTTAGTCTATAGCTTCATGCCCACCTAGACGTTTTTGAGATGCAAACAGCATAGACGTTTTTAAGCTGTAAAAAAAACCAGGACCAGTGCGTTCCTCAGCGTCGGAGTTAGGCAGAAAAAAACGCGAGCGTCAAAAAACGCGCACTAACGCGCGGTCGCGTTTTTTTAGCTCCGACGTTTTTTTTTTTTGTTTTTAAAAAAAAAAAAAAAAAAAAAAATTTACAATAACAAGGACAGGCGTTTTTAAGCTGTAAAAAACGCAGCTGTTAAAAACGTCTGTGGGCATGCAGCCTTACGCTGCCCTCCAAAGCAGCAGATCAAGCCAAGTTCGTTTTAACCACTTAAGCCCTGGCAGGTTTTACCCCTCAATGACCAGAGCATTTTTTGCGATACAGCACTGTCGCTTTAACTGACAATTGCGCTGTCGTGCGACGCTGTACCCAAACAAAATTGATGTCCTTTTCTTTCTCACAAATAGAGCTTTCTTTTGGTGGCATTTGATCACCTCTGCTTTTTTTTATTTTTTCGCTATAAAAAAAGAAAAGAGCGACAATTTTGAAAAAAAACAACAATATTTTTAACTTTTTGCTATAATAAATGTCCCCAAAAATGTTTTTAAAAAACAAATTTATTTATCAGTTGAGGCCAATATGTATTCTTCTACATATTTTTGGTAAAAAATAAAAATATAAAATTAAAAAAATCGCAATAAGCGTATATTGATGTTTGCGCAAAAGTTATAGCGTCTACAAAATAGGAAATAGATTAATTGCATTTTTATTATTATTATTTTTTCTACTAGTAATGGCGGCGATCTACGATTTTTAGCGGGACTGCGACAATACGGCGAACAGATCGGACACTTGACAATTTTTTGGGACCATTGACATTTATACAGCGATCAGTGCTATAAAAATGCACTGATTACTGATTAAATGTCACTGGCAGGGAAGGGTTTAACACTAGGGGGCAATCAAGGGGTTAAATGTGTTCCCTAGGTGTGTTTCTAACTGTGAGGTGATGTCACTAACTAGAGGAGGAGCCAGATCGTTGTTCCTACTTAGTAGGTAGGAACAGACGATCTGTTTTTCCTTCCCTGTTTACACACACAAATCCTTCTTCTGGCTCTCGTGCCCCCCGGCCACGCGCATCGGGTTTCCCGCCATGGCGGCGCGCGCATGCGTGCCTGCTATGGCTTTTAAAAGGAGCCGCCGTACATATACAGCAATTCATGCAGGAGAGCCATCCTGCCTCCGTATTTGTACAGGAGCCGGTCGGGAAGTGGCTAATCAGCTGCTTTACAAGCTGGTAGCAGCTTGTAAACAAACCAAAATCATAAGTGGCAAAATCCTCATCACTTCCAGCTTCCAAGTCAAAGAAGAGGGAAAGGAACTTCTGTCCTTTCACTTCTCGGAGTGCAACCGATGCGACTGGTCGCATTGGTCCCAGCTCCTCAGTGGGAAGAGAGAGCCTGGGAAATGCAGCAGGCGGTGGCAGTAGGGGGAGCCCCCTCTCGCCACTTGTAAATGTGATCGGGTGGCTGTTTAGCTACTCAGATCACTTTTACTTTAACCACTTAACGACCGCCCCATGTACATATACGTCGGCAGAATGGCACGGACAGGCACAATCATGTACCTGTACGTGACTGCCTTCGTATGGGTGGGGCAGAGGTGGGGGACTTGAGTCACATGACTTGACTCAAGTCAGACTTGAGTCACCTGTTTGAGGACTTGCGACTTGCTTGACAGAATTCAATAAATGACTCGACTTGACTTTGACTTGTCACTAATGACTTGCGACTTGACTTTGACTTGGGCTATATGACTTGCAATGACTTGGCACCACTAACACTAACCGCAAGCCGCCATCTGCCTACCTGATCAGCGTGTCATGCAGACAGACGGCGGCGGCCATTGCAGTGTTCAAAAGCCACACCTCCTCGTCTGTGATAGGCGGAACACTCAATTTCACAGCAGGCAGTGTTCAGCCTATCATGGACATCCTCTTATCCTCGTCTGTGTTATGAGGATGAGCGGATGTCCGTGATAGGCGGAACTGTCAGGAACTTGGTAGGAGGCCGAGATGCTAGGAGGGCTCCCCTTGCGGCCGAGTGCAGCACACCACTGGAGGTGACACAGCAGGTGTGGTGCCCACAGAAGCACGGGTGCCTGGTAGCTGGAACTGGAGACAGGCGTGCTTGGATGGTCCAGGAAGCAGGGACCGGTGGACAGACTTGATAACGGAGTCGGGAGCCAGGCCAGGGGTCAACACAGGAAGTCAGTCCAGGATCAGATGCAGAAAGCAGGCAGAGGGAGGTCAGATGCAAGCCAAGGATCAAGCCAGGGGGTCAGAAGGATCAGGTCAGGACAAGCCGAGTCGGTACACGTATCAGGAACAGCAGATTCACAGGACACAGGAACGCAGACAAGCTGAAGATACACCAGCGATGCGCCACTGTCAGCAGTGAGTTTAAATAGGCCGGGCATCCATCACGCCGGGCGTGCGCCATGGCGCATGTGCGTGCGCATCGTCATGGCGCATGTGCGTGTGCATCGTCACGGCGCCGCGCGCCTGCCCAACCATGGTGCCGCACATCCTTGTGTGCGCATGCGCATCAAAGCGTCTATTTCCCTGATAGGAACACTGAATGCTGGGAAATTGAGTGTTCCGCCTATCACAGACGAGGAGGAGGCACGGCTTTTGAATACTGGAATGGCCGCCGGGATGCTGCCGATCAGGTACACGGCTGACGGGCACAGTGAGGCATTGGGCACAGTGAGGCATTGGGCACAGTGAGACATGGGCAAAGTGAGACATTGGGCACAGTGAAGCATTGGGCACAGTGAAGCACGGGCACAGTGAGGCATGGGCACAGTGAGGCATGGGCACATAACCAATATTATTTATTGTTATCCCTCCTATTATTTTTATACAGTATGGGGTAGATCAGTATTTTGACTTGATTTGTGACTTGACCAAAATAAATGACTTGACTTGACTTGCTTGACTTCTAGCAGGGACTCTACTTGACTTGCTTGCTTTTCGTCACAGTAACTTGGGACTTGCTTGAGACTTGAAGGTTAAGACTTGAGACTTGCTTGTGACTTGCACATGTGTGACTTACTCCCATGTCTGGGGTGGGGGTCCGTTCGGACCCCCCCCGTACATGAAGCGGTCGTTTTCCGTTTACCGGCGATCCGGGATGAGGGGACGGCCGTTGGTTTCTGGCCACCCCCTCGCGATCGCTCCCGGCGAATGACATTCTTCCTCTGCCTGTGTAATGTAAACACAGGCAGAGGAAGTGATGTCATCTCTCCATGCGGCGGTCTTTTCGTCCAGAGCGCTGAGGAGAGAAGACATCAGGTTAGTGCACCAACACTACACTAACACGTAGGTACACATAGGCATACATTTCACCCCCCAGTCACCCCCTGCACCCCCAGTCACAGTGTCACTGATTGCAGTGATCATTTATTTACTGATCACTGCATTTAGTGTCATTTGTGACTGTAAAAAGTGTCAGGGCAGTTAGGTTTAGGCCCCTTTAGGTCCAGGGTAGCCCCCTAACCCCCCCTTATAAGGGTTTAACCCCTTGATCGCCCCCCAGGTAACCCTTTCACCCCCTATCGCCAGCGTCACTAAGCGATTGTTTTTCTGACCGCTGTATTAGCGTCGGTGGTGCCCCTAGGTAGCCAGTTATTTTTTTAGGTTCGCCGCCAGGTTTTTATAGCGTCAGGTACCCCCATATATTATCTTAACCCCCTGATTGCCCCTAGAGTTAACCCTTTCACCAGTGATCACCGTATAAGTGTCACTAGTGACACTGGTTAGCCAGTTAGTTATTTAGTTTTTTAGGTTACCCGTCAGGTTTTTATATATCGTCAGGTACCCCCATATATTACCTAATAAAGGTTATAACCCCCTGATTGCCCCTAGTTAACCCTTTCACCAGTAATCACCGTATAAGTGTTACGGGTGACGCTGGTTGGTTAGTTTGCTTTTTATAGCGTCAGGGCACCCGCCGTATATAATCCAATAAAGGTTTAACCCCCTGATCACCCGGTGGGTGATATCAATTAGGTTTTAGCGTCAGAGAGGGTCTGCGTCGCCCCAGGCAGCGTCAGGTTAGTGCCAGTAACGCTAACACCCACGCGCAAAGCATACACCTCCCTTAGTGGTATAGTATCTGATCAGATCTATACTAGCGTCCCCAGCGGTTTAGGGTTCCCAAAAACGCAGTGTTAGCGGGATCAGCCCAGATACCTGCTAGCACCTGCGTTTAGCCCCTCCGCCCAGCCCAGCCCACCAAGTGCAGTATCGATCGATCACTGTCACTTACCAAACACAACACACATAACTGCAGCGTTCGCAGAGACAGGCCTGATCCCTGCGAACGCTAACAGTTTTTTTTGGTAGCGTTTGATACATTTGCTGACAGTCAGGTGCTTTTTTACCTGTGAATCTTACTAGTGTACCACTAAATTTAGAGCCCAAAATGGCACATCGAAGGTACACTAGTAAAGAGGCCTACGAGATTCTGAGCATGACAGATAGTGAAGAGGAGGTCACGTATCTGTCAGATTCAGGCTCAAAATACATCCCCGTAGAAGACAGCGGCTCCATGTCAGATAGCACTGACGACGAAGATGATGAGGTCCCTGATCTTCTGATGTTGTTGAGAAGCAAGAACCGCAGGGCTCTCGTATTATGGAGCAGAGTAGTACTAGCGCCGCTATTCCTTCTGGTGAACTGGCAAGCACCAGCGGCCTAGTACAGCCTGGACGTACATCCAGCACTGCAGTATCACGTGATGACGTGGCAAGTCCCATAAGTGCAGTTAAAGCTGGCGAGGTGGCAAGCACAAGTATTGTCCCGCTGCCACCAAGAAGACGACAAAGGCAGGCCCGTCGTGCCCATAGTGCCCTTCCTGCAGAATTTGCCTATCCTCATTGGGTGCCCAACACTAGTGCAGAACCCGTACTTCCCCCATTCACTGGCCAACCCGGTATTCATGTGGAAACAGCTGATTTTACGCCACTTGATTTTTTTTCGCTGTTTTTCACGGAAGATCTCTATAGATCTATTGTGGACCAGAGTAATTTATATGCTGGTCAATTCATCGCCGCTAATCCCCAGTTGCCTTCCATTGCCAGCGATTGGAAACCAATTACGGTTTCCGAATTTAAAACCTTTCTGGGCCTTTCCCTCAACATGGGCACACATAAATTCCCATCATTGCGCGCCTATTGGTCCATGCGCCCAATTGACCATATGCCTGTGTTCTCTGCCTCCATGTCCAGGAAACGATACGAGCAGATCTTGTGGTTCATGCACTTCAAAGACAATGAACTTTGTCGTCCACGTGGAGACCCTGAATACGATCGGCTCTACAAAATTCGGCCCCTCATAAACCACTTCAACGAACGTTTTGCAGCCTTGTTTACTCCCGATCAAGTTGTCTGCGTTGATGAGTCCCTGATTAAATTTTCTGTCCGCTTGTCTTTCAAACAGTACCTTCCCAGCAAGCGTGCCAGATACGGGGTCAAGCTCTATAAGTTCTGTGACAGGGCAACAGGCTATGTATGGAGGTTTATGAGGGAAAAGATAGTCAGGTAGAGCTGGAGAACTGCCCAGATTACACAGGGAGCGCTGGCAAGATAGTGTGGAACTTGGTGTCACCCTTATTCGGAAAGGGGTACCACTTGTATGTGGACAATTATTACACGAGTGTGCCACTGTTTAGTCACTTGTTTGATCATCAGACTGGAGCATGTGGCACCGTGCGACCTAATCGCCGGGGCTTTCCCCAGGGGCTTGTAGATTCCCGTCTTAGGCTGGGGGAGAGAGCCTGCTTGAAGTGTAATAATTTGCTCGCTGTGAAGTGGAGGGATAATAAGAATATTTTCCTTCTTACCTCCCTTCACGCAGACACGACAGTCCAAATTCGTACGGCGACTGGTGTTGTGGAGAAACCCCTCTGTGTCCACGAATATAACCAAAATATGGGAGGGCTGGACCTCAATGACCAGTTGTTGGCGCCGTATCACATTGCCCGTAAGGCGAGACGCTGGTACAAAAAAGTGTCTCTATACTTATTTCAATTGGCTTTGCTGAACGCTCATGTGCTATACAGAGCTTCAGGCGGGACTTTATCCTTCCTTAAATTCCAGGATGAGATAGTCACAGATCTCCTGTATCCAGGCGGTTCTGCACCTCACCATTCCCAACCAAATACAGTAAGCCGGCTGCATGAGAGGCATTTTCCATATGTCCTCAAGAGTACCCCTACCCAACAAGCCCCCCTAAAAAGATGTCGTGTCTGTAGCAAGCGCGGATTTAGGCATGACACCCATTATTTTTGTCCACTCTGTCCTGACAATCCTGGTCTGTGCATTGGTAAATGTTTTGAACGTTTCCACACAAAAGTGAAGTTTTAGCGTAGGGTACAGCATTTCACAGTACTTACACAGGGTCTCCCAAGATGCCATCTCATTTTGAGAGACCCGAACTGTTACAGTTGTTAAAGTTACAAAAAAAAGTGTAAAAAAAACCCCCAAAAAAACGTAAAAAAAAAAAAACACACAAAAAAAAATAGTTGTCGTTTTATTGTTCCCTCTCTCTCTCTTTATTTTCTCTCTATTGTTCTGCTCTTTTTTACTGTATTCTATTTTGCAATGTTTTATCATGCTTGCTTTTCAGGTATGTAATTTTTTGTTTTCAGGTGCGCCATTCAGCTGCAGCGCGGATTTATTTATCTTGACAGCAACAGCGTTTGCTCCCACGATACATAAAGCCGTGACTTTAGTGCTGTAGGAGGTGATTTCACCACCACAGTTAAAAAAAAAAAGCATATATGCCGAAGCATGGGGGCAGCAGGGGCGGAGGAGCGATTTTGCTCCTAATGCTGCGTACATACGGTCGAAATTCCGACGGAGGCTTGCCCGTGGAAAAATCAGACCGTGTGTATGCGGCATAACCTTTTATGCCGCGTACATATGGTCGAAATTCTGACGGAGGCTTGCCCGTGGAAAAGTCCGACCGTGTGTACGCGGCATAACTTTTTTGCGGGAGGATGCCCCCATGCTTCGGCATATATATATTTTAGGCACAGGTTGCGTTAAATTTTTATTTTATTTTTTACTAGGTTTTTTTTTGGTATTTGCTTTGCAGGTATGGTATGGTAAGGTCTTACTGTTATACTGTAATGTTACTTTGTTTTAATGTTAACCATCATTTGCTTAGCAGGTACGCCATTCAGTTGCAGCGCAGATTTATTTATCTTGACAGCAACAGCGTTTGCTCCCACAATACATAAAGCCGTGACTCCAACGCTGTAGGAGATGATTTCACTACCACAGTTTAAAAAAAAAGAGCATATATGCCGAAGCATGGGGGCAGCAGGGGCGGAGGTGCGATTTTGCTCCTAATGCCGCGTACATACGGTCGAAATTCTGACGGAGGCTTGCCCGTGGAAAAGTCTGACCGTGTGTACGCGGCATAAAAGGTTATGCCGCGTACATACGGTCGAAATTCCGACGGAGGCTTGCCCGTGGAAAAGTCAGACCGTGTGTACGCGGCATAACTTTTTTGCGGGAGGATGCTCCCATCCTTCGGCATATATAAATGGTGCATGTATGCCCATCATTAGAAATGGGTGGATGAAGGGAGGTATTCTAATGGTGGGCATACCCACCGATCAATCTCTTTTTTTCGTTCAGCCAACAGGCTGCATGAAAAAAAAAGATTACAATACATATCCAACAAGGACCAGCAACCTACTGGTATGTTGCTGGACTTTGAATGGTTATACCAGAATGATGCCTGCGGGTTTAGGTATCATCTTGGTATCATTCTTTTCAGCCAGCGGTCGGCTTTCATGTAAAAGCAATCCTAGCAGATAATTAGCCTCTAGACTGCTTTTACAAGCAGTGGGAGGGAATGTCCCCCCCCGGATATAAACAGCGCCATTGGGAAATTGGGAAAGCATTTTATCACACCGATCTTGGTGTGGTCAGATGCTTTGAGGGTAGAGGAAAGATCTAGGGTCTAATAGACCCCATTTTTTTTCAAAAAAAGAGTACCTGTCACTACATATTGCTATCATAGGGGATATTTACATTCCCTGAGATAACAATAAAAATGGTAAAAAAAAATAAAATAAAAAAGCGAAATAAATAATATATAAAAAAAAAAAAAAAAGCGCCCCTGTCCCCCCCTGCTCTTGCGCAAAGGCGAGCGCAAGCGTCGGTCAGGCTTCATATGTAAACAGCAATTGCACCATTCATGTGAGGTATCACCGCAAAGGTCAGATCGAGGGCAGTCATTTTAGCAGTAGACCTCCTCTGTAAATCTAATGTGGTAACATGTAAAGGCTTTTAAAAATGTATGTAGTTTGTCGCCATTGCGCGTTTGTGCGCAATTTTAAAGCATGTCGTGTTTGGTATCCATGTACTCGGCCTAAGATCATCTTTTTTATTTCATCAAACATTTGGGCAATATAGTGTGTTTTAGTTGCATTAAAATTTTAAAAAAGTGTATTTTTTCCCAAAAAAATGCGTTTGAAAAATCACTGCGCAAATACTGTGTGGAAAAAAAAATGCAACACCTTCCATTTTAATCTGTAGGGCCTTTGTTTAAAAAAAATATACAATGTTTGGGGGTTCAACGTAACTTTCTTGCAAAAAAAAATAATGTTTTCATGTAAACAAAAAGTGCCAGAAAGGGCTTTGTCTTCAAGTGGTTAGAAGAGTGGATGATGTGTGACATAAGCTTCCTAATGTTGTGCATAAAATGCCAAGACAGTTCAAAACCCCCCCAAATGACCCCATTTTGGAAAGTAGACACCCCAAGCTATTTGCTGAGAGGCATGTTGAGCCCATTGAATATTTTATTTTGTCCCAAGTGATTGAATAATGACAAAAAGAAAAAAAAAATGTACAAAAAGTTGTCACTAAATGATATATTGCTCAAACATGCCATGGTTATATGTGGAATTGCAATCCAAAATATATTCTTGTTGCTTCTCCTGAGTACGGGGATACCACATGTGTGAGACATTTTGGGAGCCTAGCCGCGTACAGGACCCCGAAAACCAAGCACTGCCTTCAGGCTTTCTAAGGGTGTACATTTTTGATTTCACTCCTCACTGCCTACCACAGTTTTGGAGGCCATGGAATGCCCAGATGGCACAAACCACCCCCCAAATAACCCCATTTTGGATAGTAGACACCCCAAGCTATTTGCTGAGAGGTATGGTGAGTATTTTGCAGATCTCGCAAAAAAGTTTTTTCTTTCTTTATTTTCAAAAACAAATGAGAGCTGTAAAATACTCACCATGCCTCTCAGCAAATAGCTTGGGGTGTCTACTTTCCAAAATGGGGTCATTTGGGGGGGGGGGTATTGTGCTATCTTGGCATTTTATGGCCTTCAAACCTGTGATGGGTAATGAGGAGTGAAATCAAAAATTTACGCCCTTAGAAATCATGAAGGGGGTGCTTGGTTTTTGGGGCCCCCGTACGCGGCTAGGCTCTCAAAAAGTCCCACACATGAGGTATCCCCATACTCAGGAGAAGCAGCAAAATTTATTTTGGGGTGCAATTCCACATATAACCATGGCATGTTTGAGCAATATATCATTTAGTGACAACTTTTTGTACATTTCTTCTTTTTTTTTCTTTTTGACATTATTCAATCACTTGGGACAAAAAAAAAATATTCAATGGACTCAACATGCCTCTCAGCAAATAGCTTGGGGTGTCTACTTTCCAAAATGGGGTCAATTGGGGGGGTTTTGTGCCATCTTTGCATTTTATGGCCTTCAAAACTGTGATAGGTAGTGAGGAGTGAAATCAAAAATGTATGCCCTTAGAAATCCTGAAGGCGGTGCCTGGTTTTCGGGGTCCTGTACGCGGCTAGGCTCCCAAAAAGTCCCACACATGTGGTATTCCCGTACTTAGGAGAAGCAGCAGAATGTATTTTGGGGTGTAATTTCACATATGCCCATGGCATGTGTGAGCAATATATCATTTAGTGACAACTTTGTGCAAAAAAAAAAAAAATTTGGCATATTCCCACAACCTGTGGCAAAATTTTAAATATTCCATGGACTCAACATGCCTCTCAGTAAATAGCTTGTGGTGTCTACCTTCTAAAATGGGGTCATTTGGGGGGGTTTTGTGCTATTTTGGCATTTTATGGCCTTCGAAACTGTGATAGGTAGTGAGGAGTGAAATCAAAAATTTGCGCCCTTAGAAATCCTGAAGGCAGTGCTTGGATTTTGGGGCCCCGTACACGGCTAGGCTCTCAAAAAAGTCCCACACTTGTGGTATCCCCGTACTCAGGAGAAGCAGCAAAATGTATTTTGGGGTGCAATTCCACATATAACCATGGCATGGTTGAGCAATATATCATTTAGTGACAACTTTTTGTACATTTCTTTTTTCTTTTTGTCATTCAATCACTTGGGACAAAAAAAAAATATTCAATGGGCTCAACATGCCTCTCAGCAAATAGCTTGGGGTGTCTACTTTCCAAAATGGGGTCATTTGGGGGGGGGGGTTGTGCCATCTTGGCATTTTATGGCCTTCGAAACTGTGATAGGTAGCGAGGAGTGAAATCAAAAATTTATGCCCTTAGAAATCTTGAAGACGGTGCTTGGTTTTCGGGGCCCCGTACGCGGCTAGACTCCTAAAAAGTCCCACACATGTGGTATCCCCATACTCAGGAGAAGCAGCAGAATGTATTTTGGGGTGTAATTTCACATATGCCTATGGCATGTGAGAGCAATATATCATTTAGTGACAACATTGTGCAAAAAAACTAAAACATTTGGCATATTCCCGCAACTTGTGGCAAAATATTAAATATTCCATGGACTCAACATGCCTCTCAGCAAATAGCTTGGGGTGTCTACTTTCCAAAATGGGGTCATTTGGGGGGTTTTGTGCTATTTTGGCATTTTATGGCCTTCGAAACTGTGATAGGTAGTGAGGAGTGAAATCAAAAATTTGCGCCCTTAGAAATCCTGAAGGCGGTGCTTGGTTTTCGGGGCCCCGTACATGGCTAGGCTCCCAAAAAGTCCCACACATGTGGTATCCCCGTGCTCGGGAGAAGCAGCAAAATGTATTTTGGGGTGCAATTCCACATATAACCATGGCATGTGTGAGCAATATATCATTTAGTGACAACTTTTTGTAAAAAAATTTTTTGTTGTCATTATTCAATCAATCAAAAAAAATATTCAATGGGCTCAACATGCCTCTCAGCCATTTCCTTGGGGTGTCTACTTTCCAAAATGGGGTCATTTGGGGGGGGTTTGTACTGCCCTGCCATTTTAGCACCTCAAGAAATTACGATAGGCAGTCATAAATTAAAAGCGGTGTAAATTCCAGAAAATTAACCCTAGTCTGTAGACGCTATAACTTTTGCGCAAACCAATAAATATACTCTTATTGACATTTTTTTTACTAAAGACATGTGGCTGAATACATTTTGGCCTAAATATATGACTAAAATTGATTTTATTCGATTTTTCTTATAACAAAAAGTAGAAAATATATATTTTTTTCAAAATTTTCGGTCTTTTTCCATTTATATTGCAAAAAATAAAAATCGCAGAGGCAATCAAATACCATTAAAAGAAAGCTCTATTTGTGGGAAGAAAAGGACGCAAATTTTGTTTGGGTACAACATTGCATGTCCGCGCAATTTCCAGTTAAAGCAGCGCAGTGCCAAATTGTAAAACACCTCTGGTCTTTATGCTGCGTATTGGTCCGGGGCTTAAGTGGTTAAAGAGAATCGCCAGCTCTAAAAAAATAAAAAAAATAATAATAAAAAAAACAAGATCATAATTGCAGCTGAAACCATGTTCCTGTATAACCACCTCAATATAATGGATTGATATGGGCGGGGCCGCCATCGGGGGGGTACAGACAGTACACCTGTAAGGGGCCCGGATGGCAACCCCCCCCCCTTTTTTTTTATATAAATTTTTTATTTTTGTTTTATTTTTTATTTATTATTATTTTTTGTAAGGGGCCCAGAAGTCCCCAGGGCCCCGGATGGCAACCCCTACATTTTTTTTTATATAAAAAAAAAATGTTATTTATTTTTTTTCTATACATTTTTTTATAATTTTTTTGTAAGGGGCCCAGAGTTCCCCAGAGGCCTGGAGGGATCCCCAGGGCCCCGGGTGGCAACCCCTCCTTTTTTTTTGTTGCCCGTCAGCACCCAAAGCCCCCCCTCCCCCCCGGTTCTCCTATGCTCCAGGGGGCCCATGCCTGAAGCTGTGTAAGGGGCCCCAAAATTCCTGATGGCGGCCCTGGATGTGGGTGCACTTTTGCAATGTTCATTGTTGCAAGGTTGTGTTCCCTGTGGTCAGCATCAAGTACCCTAAAATTATTACTTTACACTTGTGGGATATCATTTCTCACAACCAAAACATGAATGTTTTGCTTCTTAAGAATGATTGTGAAAATGCTCAGGAAAGGAAAACTTTTGAACTATGAATGATAATTCTGTTTGACACAAGAGATAATAGACTGAATGTGGACCTCAGTTTTCTAAATGACTATTGTTTTCAGGCCATATTTTCAAGGGATTGTTGTCTTGCAAATTACTCCTTAGAAGTGGGTAGTCCCCTGAAAGCTTTTTCTAGAATTTTAACTGCTAGTGCAAACAAAATATTTTGTGTCCATGTATCTTTTCCCCCAGAAATTGTTGTCTTGCAAAAAGCAGTCATTTAATATTTACAGGCACCTTTACAGCTCCTACAGCACTGTTCTCTGCTGGTGACCCACACACAATAGAACTGATTTTACGTAATGTCTACAGGCACAGTTGCTTTAGTACCTTTGAGTACTGTTTTGCGCTGGTACCCAATAGGTGTTATTGGTAGAACTACATGGACTTGTGTCTTTTTTCATCCTAACTATGTAACTGTGTATTAGTTCTAATGTCAATTCAGGTCTACATGTACTCTTTTAGCGACCCAATGCCATCTAATGTCTGTAGGCTCCTTCACAGTTGCCATAATACTAAGTACTGCACAAGGACTTAATCCCATTGAGAATTTGTGGTCAATCCACAAGAGGCGGGTGAACAAAAAAAAAACACAAATTCTGACAAACTGCAAGCATTGATTATGCAAGAATGGGCTGCAATCAGTCAGAATGTGGGCCAGAAGTTGATTGACACCATGCCATGGCGAACCGCAGAGGTCTTGGAAAAAAAAAGGGTCAACACTGCAAATATTGACTCTGCATAAACTTAATGTAATTGTCAATAAAAGCCTTTGACACTTATCAAATGCTTGTACTTATACTTCAGTATACCATAGTAACTTCTAACAAAAAGATCTAAAAACACTGAAGCAGCAGACTTTGTGAAAATATTTGTGTCGTTCTCAAAACTTTTGGCCACGGCTGTACTATTTTACCACTGGTAATTTCTCTATAAGAATGTTCTGCAAAAAAAGAACAAAACACCACTGGATACAGGGAGGATAAACCTTCATGAAAATGAAAGTGGAGCTCAAATCATTTTCAAAAAGTGTAGCTGCTGACTTGTGATAAACACACAATCACCTGTCCCACGACCCAGCGATGTGCTCACCCGAGTCATCGCTTGTCACCCTCTCCTCTCTCCGTCATTTCAACTGTGGGCACCCTACTGTGACAGCTTGCGGCTTCTTTTTGACCATGCAATTTCCTTGCGATTTCCTTGTGGTTCCTGCACTGCGATTTTACATGCATGGGGGTGCTATTCAGAATGAATGACAGCCCACGCAATTCAGCACACGCAGAAGTGTGAACCAAAACCGAAAGAGGTTGAAATAACTAAATTATTGTTTTACATATTTAAAAGGAAATGTGCTAGCAGTATGCTCCAATGTGTTGTGTTACATGAGATATATAAACATATCTGGTCTTTAACCACTTAACGACCGCCCACTGTAAATATACGTCGGCAGAATGGCACGGACAGGCACAATCACGTACCTGTACGTGACTGCCTTCGTATGGGTGGGGGGTCCGATCGGACCCCCCTCCGGTACAGTGGGCGGCCGGGATCGCTTCGGGAGCGATCCGTGATGAGGGGGCCGCCATTCGATTCTGGCCACCCCCTCGCGATCGCTCCCAGCGAATCGAATGCTTCCTCTGCCTGTGTGATGTTTACACAGGCAGGAGGAAGTGATGTCATCCCTCATGCGGCGCTCACATATACCGAGCGCCGCATGAGAGAAGATGTCAGGTTAGTGCACAAACACTACACTGACACCAGGACACATAGGAACATAAATCGCCCCCCCAGACACCCCCAGATCACAGTGTCACTGATTGCAGTGACCATTTATTTACTGATCACTGCAATCAATGACATTTGTGACTGTAAAAGTGTCAGGGCAGTTAGTTTTAGGTCCAGTGTAGCCCCCTAACCCCCCTAATAAAGGTTTAACCCCCTGATCACCCCCCAGATAACCCTTTCACCCCCTAGCACCGCCGTCACTAAGTGATCGTTTTTCTGATCGCTGTTTTAGTGTCGGTGATGCCGATAGGTAGCCAGTTATTTTTTTTAGGTTCGCCGCAGGTTTTTATAGCGTCGGGTACCCCCATATATTACCTAAAATAAAGGTTTAACCCCTTGATCGCCCCCCCAGGTAACCCTTTCACCCCCTAGCACCGCTGTCACTAAGCGATCGTTTTTCTAAACGCTGTTTTAGTGTCGGTGATGCCGATAGGTAGCCAGTTATTTCTTTTAGGTTCGCCGCAGGTTTTTATAGCGTTGGGTACCCCCATATATTACCTAATAAAGGTTTAACCCCTTGATCGCCCCCCAGGTAACCCTTTCACCCCCTAGGACCGCTGTCACTAAGCGATCGTTTTTCTGATCGCTGTTTTAGTGTCGGTGATGCCGATAGGTAGCCAGTTATTTTTTTTAGGTTCGCCGCAGGTTTTTCTAGCGTCGGGTACCCCCATATATTACCTAATAAAGGTTTAACCCCCTGATTGCCCCTAGTTAACCCTTTCACCAGTGATCACCATATAAGTGTTACGGGTGATGCTGGTTAGTTAGTTTGCTTTTTATAGTGTCAGGGCACCCGCCGTATATAACCCAATAAAGGTTTAACCCCCTGATCGCCCGGCGGGTGATATCAATTAGGTTTTAGCGTCAGAGAGGGTCTGTGTCACACCCCAGGCAGCGTCAGGTTAGTGCCAGTAACGCTAACACCCACGCGTGAAGCATACACCTCCCTTAGTGGTATAGTATCTGAACAGATCAATATCTGATCTGATCAGATCTATACTAGCGTCTCCAGCAGTTTAGGGTTCCCAAAAACGCAGTGTTAGCGGGATGAGCCCAGATACCTGCTAGCACCTGCGTTTTGCCCCTCCGTCCAGCCCAGGCCACCCAAGTGCAGTATCGATCGATCGCTGTCACTTACAAAACACAACACACATAACTGCAGCGTTCGCAGAGACAGGCCTGATCCCTGCGACTCCAGTGCTGTAGGAGGTGATTTCACCACCACAGTTAAAAAAAAAAGCATATATGCCGAAGCATTGGGGCAGCAGGGGCGGAGGAGCGATTTTGCTCCTAATGCCGCGTACATACGGTCGAAATTCCAACGGAGGCTTGCCCGTGGAAAAGTCCGACTATGTGTGTGCGGCATAACTTTTGCGGGAGGATGCCCCCATGCTTCGGCATATATAAATGGTGCATGTATGCCCATCATTAGAAGTGGGTGGATGAAGGGCGGTATTCTAATGGTGGGCATACCCACCGATCAATCTCTTTTTTCGTTCAGCCAACAGGCTGCATGAAAAAAAAGATTACAATACATGTCCAACAAGGACCAGCATGTTGCTGGACTTTGAATGGTTATACCAGATTGATGCCTGCGGGTTTAGGTATCATCTTGGTATCATTCTTTTCAGCCAGCGGCCAGCTTTCATGTAAAAGCAATCCTAGTGGCTAATTAGCCTCTGGACTGCTTTTACAAGCAGTGGGAGGGAATGTCCCCCCCCCCCGGATATAAAAAGCGCCATTGGGAAATTGGGAAAGCATTTTATCACACCGATCTTGGTGTGGTCAGATGCTTTGAGGGCAGGGGAAAGATCTAGGGTCTAATAGACCCCAGTTTTTTCAAAAAAAGAGTACCTGTCACTACCTATTGCTATCATAGGGGATATTTACATTCCCTGAGATAACAATAAAAATGATTAAAAAAAAATATATGGAAGGAACAGTTTCAAAATAAAATAAAAAAGCAAAATTAATTTAAAAAAAAAAGCACCCCTGTCCTGCCCTGCTCTTGCGCAATGGCGAACGCAAGCGTCGGTCTGGCGTCATATGTAAACAGCAATTGCACCATGCATGTGAAGTATCACCGCGAAGGTCAGATCGAGGGCAGTAATTTTAGCAGTAGACCTCCTCTGTACATCTAACGTGATAACCTTTAAAGGCTTTTAAAAATGTATGTAGTTTGTCGCCAATGCGCGTTTGTGCGAAATTTTAAAGCATGTTGTGGTTGGTATCTATGGACTCAGCCTAAGATCATCTTTTTTATTTCATCAAACATTTGGGCAATATAGTGTATTTTAGTGCATTAAAATTAAAAAAAGTGTATTTTTTCCCCAAAAAATGCGTTTGAAAAATCGCTGCGCAAATACTGTGTGGAAAAAAAAAATGCGACACCCACCATTTTAATCTGTAGGGCCTTTGCTTTAAAAAAATATACAATGTTTGGGGGTTCAACATAATTTTCTTGCAAAAAAAAAAAAATGTTTTCATGTAAACAAAAAGTGTCAGAAAGGGCTTTGTCTATAAGTGGTTAGAAGAGTGGATGTAAGCTTCTTAATGTTGTGTATAAAATGCCAGAACAGTTCAAAACCCCCCCCAAATGACCCCATTTTGGAAAGTAGACACCCCAAGCTATATACTGAGAGGCTTTTTGAGTCCATTGAATATTTTATATGTTGACACAAGTTGCGGAAAAAATAAAAAAAAATTTTTGCACAAAGTTGTCACTAAATGATATATTGCTCAAACATGCCATGGGCATATGTGGAATTACACCCCAAAATACATTCTGTTGCTTCTCCTGAGTACAGGGATACCACATGTGTGAGACTTTTTGGGAGCCTAGCCACGTACGGGACCCCAAAAACCAGGCACCGCCTTCAGGCTTTCTAAGGGTGTAAATTTTTGATTTCACTCCTCACTGCCTATCACAGTTTCGGAGGCCATGGAATGCCCAGATGGCACAAAACCCCCCCAAATTACCCCATTTTGGAAAGTAGACACCCCAAGCTATTTGCTGAGAGGTATGGTGAGTATTTTGCAGATCTCGCTTTTTGTCACAAAGTTTTGAAAATTGAAAAAAAAATAAAATAAAAAATTATTTACTTTCTTCATTTTCAAAAACAAATGAGAGCTGTAAAATACTCACCATGCCTCTCAGCAAATAGCTTGGGGTGTCTACTTTCCAAAATGGGGTCATTTGGGGGGGTTTTGTGCTATTTTGGCATTTTATGGCCTTCGAAACTGTGATAGGTAGTGAGGAGTGAAATCAAAAATTTGCGCCCTTAGAAATACTGAAGGCGGTGCTTGGGTTTCTGGGGCCCGTACGCGGCTAGGCTCCCAAAAAGTCCCACACATGTGGTATCCCCGTACTCAGGAGAAGCAGCAAAATGTATTTTGGGGTGCAATTCCACATAAAACCATGGCATGTGTGAGCAATATATCATTTAGTGACAACTTTTTGTAATTTTTTTTTTTTTGTCATTATTCAATCACTTGAGACAAAAAAAAAAATATTCAATGGGCTCAACATGCCTCTCAGCAATTTCCTTCTGATGTCTACTTTCCAAAATGGGGTCATTTGGGGGGGTTTTGTACTGCCCTGCCATTTTAGCACCTCAAGAATTGAGATAGGCAGTCATAAATTAAAAGCTGTGTAAATTCCAGAAAATGTACCCTAGTTTGTAGACGCTATAACTTTTGCGCAAACCAATAAATATACTCTTATTGACATTTTTTTTACTAAAGACATGTGGCTGAATACATTTTGGCCTAAATGTATGACTAAAATTGAGTTTATTCGATTTTTCTTATAACAAAAAGTAGAAAATATATATATTTTTTAAAAATTTTCTGTCTTTTTCCGTTTATATCGCAAAAAATAAAAATGGCAGAGGCAATCAAATACCATTAAAAGAAAGCTCTATTTGTGGGAAGAAAAGGAGGCAAATTTTGCTTCGGTACAACATTGCATGTCCGCACAATTTACAGTTAAAGCAGTGCAGTGCAAAATTCTGAAAACACCTCTGGTCCTTTAGCTACAAAATGGTCCGGGGCTTAAGTGGTTAAAGTCTTAAGAAAATGACAAAACTCATCACCTTAAATCCTCTATAAACTCCTGACTCAGCTGCGTAACTACTCAGCAAAACGGATTGCATTTGCGTAGGTGAAAGGGACTTGCTCTCACCAACCACTACAGGATAATGTGTATCCTTATTTATATAAGGATATATATATATATATATATATATATATATATACATATATACATATACACACACATATATATATATATATATATATATATATATATATATTTATATAAGGCTATACAATATCCTTAATTAGTTTTGTCCTAAATGCAGTAGTGGCAGAATAATTATAATCAACAGATACAGTTATTATTAGGAAACCAATATAACCCAGATAAATTCAATTGAAAGAATTTGTGTAGTTTGCCACCTACCTAGCTTCTCAATAGCTTCATATGCACTTGATGGAAGACCTCCTCCACATGCATGATCCACACCATCGCAATCCACCAGCTCTACAAATAAAAATACAAAGTGTCTGAATGTTATTGAAAAGATCCCTTTCATATATACTATCCTTATATAATGACAGACTGATTAACATAAAATTACTGTCAACTAATATACAATGCACAGTGGGTATAGAAAATAATTACCCCCTTTAAAAAAATCAAGTTTTGTTGCTTTGAAGCCTGAAATTAACACAGGCCCAGTTTTTGTTTTATGCAGCTGTATTTACTAGCGCAACTTATAACATCCAAGTGAAATATATAACACCAACATGTCAGAAAAAAATAAAATAAAATAATTCAAAAACAGAATCACGGAGTTGGAAAAAGGATCACCCCCTAATGTCAGTATTTTGTTTGCAGCCTTTAGTCTGTTGTAATATGTCTCTTCTAACTTTGCACATCTAGACTTTGCAATATTTGCTGGTGACCATTTGTGGACTGCAGTCTTCAAGTCATTCCACTGATTTTCAATGAGGTTTAAGTCTGGGCTCTGAATAGGCCATGCAAGGACATTCACCTTTTCTCCTTCAACCACTGCGTGGTAATTTTTGCTGTGTGCTTTGGGTTATTTATCATGTTGAAAGGTAAATCTTCATCCCATTGACAACTTTCTGGCAGAGGGCAGCAAATTTTACTCAAGAATTTGATGGTATTTTGCCCCATCCATTTTGAGGCCACATGAAAAAAAGGAGCTTTAGATGAGGCTAAAATTTAACTACCGTATTTATCGGCGTATAACACGCGCCGGCGTATAACACGCACCCCAAGTTTAGGAGGAAATTTTAGGGAAAAAAACTTTTAGGAGGGAAGTTTAAGGAAAAATAACTTACATTTAAATGCAGCCTTGTCAGTGTCTATTGCAGCCTTGTCACAGTGCAGCCTTGTCAATGTCCATTGCAGCCTTGTCACAGTGCAGCCTTGTCAGTGTCCATTGCAGCCTTGTCACAGTGCAGCCTTGTCAGTGTCCATTGCAGCCTTGCCCCAGAGTAGCCGTGCAGCCTTGCCCCAGTGTCGCCGTGCAGCCTTGCCCCAGTGTCGCCGTGCAGCCTTGCCCCAGTGTCGCCGTGCCGGATTTTAAAATTGGCGCCGAGACTGTGCGGACGCCGCCGAGAACGCAGGGACGCAGGGACTGGGCGGAGCCGCCGCCGAGATACACATAGCCGAGTGTACTCGGCTATACTCGGCTTTTCTCGGCTCCGCTTACAGTCACGCCGAGTCCCGCCCTATGATGGACATAACACAGGTCCAATGGCGGGATTGGGCATGACTGTGAGCGGAGCCGAGAAAAGCCGAGTATAGCCGAGTACATTCGGCTATGTGTATCTCGCTCCGCTCCGCTCACAGTCAGCGGAGACAGCCCAGGGATGTGGGTATCGGCGTATAACACGCACCCACGATTTTCCCCTGATTTTCAGGGGAAAAAAGTGCGTGTTATACGCCGATAAATACGGTATCTGGCCTCAACACCAAACGATATATCTGGCGGAAATCCAATACAGCTCACCATCCAAATAACACCATTCCTACATTAAAGCATGGAGGTGGTAGAATTCTGTTATGGGGTGTTTCTCTGCAGCAGGGAATAGAGCACTTGTCAGGATAGAAGAAAATCTGTGGAATGACTTGAAGACTGCAGTCCAAAAACAGTCACCATCAAATTGAATTAAACTTGAGCAGTTCTGCAAAGAAGACGTGGGCAAATAGTGCAAAGTCTAGAAGTGCAAAGTTAGTAGAGAGATATTCCAACAGACTACTGGCTGTAATTAAAGCAAAACGTGGTTCAACAAAATACTGACATAAGGGGGTAATCTTTTTTCCAACTCAGTGATTCTGTTTTTAAATTTTTGGGGGCAAAATATCATCAAATTGTTGAGGAAAATCTGCTGCCCTCTGCCATGCCTGCATGCAGCCTCAGTGTATTGCAAGAGAGCACCAAAACCCAGAGCACACAATAAGGGCCTGTTCACATTAAAATTCAGTGCAGGAGAGACGCATTCCTGCACCTCATTCTGATCACAATGCCCTTGAGATCTGCTGTGGGGGTCAGTTCAAGTTAACAACACCCCAAACGTTTGCATGCACTAGATCGCATGGTACAAAAGTGCCATGCGGTTTTAAAAAGTAGTGCATTCACTACTTTTGGTGTGATGCAATTTCAGCATATTCAAAATGAATGGTGCTGAAATTGCACGGAACAGAAATGCATGTGAAGCGCACAGAAACCGCACAGCGTTCCTGTGTGCTTCACATGCAGTACCTAGTGTGAATAGGACCTTATGCAAATCTTTATCCACACATTAAGAAGGTCAACCTCTCTGTCAATACTCACTGGCCAATATAAAAAACATTGACATGGCGCTGTGTTCGGGGCTCTGACAGGTCCGTCTCCGCACACTGTCATTCGCCTGCTCAGCGGAGATCAATGGATCGATCCGTGCTGAGCAAGCGGAGTCCGTCAAAACGGACATGCCCTGTGTGAAAAGGGCCTAAAGGTAATGGTATTATTTTAAGAAATACAGTAAGTAGGAATTGGGCAACACAGTAATTAGCACTTTACCTAGCAGCACTAGGTTCGGCCGTTCAAATCCCAACAACGCCACTACCTGCACAGAGTTTGCATTTTTTCCTGTGCTTGCATGGGTTTCCTCCGGTGCTCCAGTTATCTCCCCCACTTCAAAGATATGCTGGTAGGTTAATTGGCTCCTGTCTAAATTGGCCCTAGTATGCGTATGTATGAATGTGAGTTAGGGACCTTAGATTGTAAGCTCCTTGAGAACAGGGACTGATGTGAATGTAGAACACACATACATTATATATACACACACACACACACACATATACATACACATACACACACACATATATACACAAACACAGCAGGTAAATCTTCTGCCATTTACCAGGATGATGAAGAAGAAATGAGGGTGGACATTTCAGTAAGACAATGATCCCAAGCACAAAGCCAAGGAAACTCTGAATTGATTTCAAAGAAAGAAAATAAAGCTGCTAGAATGGCCCAGCCAATCACTTGACTTGAACACAATAGAAAATCTATGGAAAGAACTTAAGATCAGAGTTCATAGAAGAGGCCCACGGAACCTTCAAGATTTGAAGACTGTGTGTAAGAATGGGCCAAAATCACACCTGAACAATGCATGCGACTAGTTTCTCCATACAGGAGGCACCTTGAAGCTGTCATTTCCAACAAAGGATTTTGTACCAAGTATTAAATAAATTTCAGTTAGCGTGTTCAATACTTTTTCCCTGTGTCATTTCATTTGATTACACATAACTTAATTTCTGAACTTATTTGTTTTGGTTTCTTTGTATGTATGGATTGCATGGGTTGTTACAGACATGTGGTGAAAACTTCATGTTAATATAAATATATTTACCTAGAAAAATGGTGATGAGTTCAATACTTATTTTACCCATTGTATGTTTATATATACACAGTATCTCACAAAAGTGAGTACACCCACCCCTAAAAAAAAATTTAATATTTTATTATATCTTTTCACGTGACAACACTAAAGAAATGACAATTTGCTACAATGTAAAGCAGTGAGTGTACAGCTTGTATAACAGTACATTTTCTGTCCCCTCAAAATAACTCAACACAGCCATTAATGTCTAAACAGCTGGCAACAAAAGGGAGTACACCTCTAAGTGAAAATGTCCAAATTGGGCCCAAAGTGTCAATATTTTGTGTGGTCACCATTATTTTCCAGCACTGTCTTAATTACTCTTGGGCATGGAGTTCAGCAGAGCTTCACAGGTTGCCACTGGAGTCCTCTTCCACTCCTCCATGATGACATTACGGAGCTGGTAGATGTTAGAGACCTTGTGCTCTTCCACCTTCCATTTGATGCCCCACAGATGCTCAATAGGGTTTAGGTCTGGAGACATGCTCGGCCAGTCCATCACCTTTACCCTGAGCTTCTTTAGCAAGGCAGTGGTTATCTTGGTGGCGTGTTTGGCGTCGCTATGTTGGAATACTGCCCTGCGGCCCAGTCTCCGAAGGGAGGGGGATCATGCTCTGCTTCAGTATGTCACAGTACATGTTGGCATTCATGGTTCCCTTAATGAACTGTAGCTCCCCAGTGCAGGCAGCACTCATGCAGCCCCAGACCATGACATTCCCACCACCATGCTTGACTGTAGGCAAGACACACTTGGCTTTTTGTACTCCTCACCTTGTTGCCGCCACACACGCTTGATCAGACCACAGGACATGGTTCCAGTAATCCATGTCCATAGTGTGCTTTTCTTCAGCAAACTGTTTGCAGGCTTTCTTGTGCAACATCTTTAGAAGAGGCTTCCTTCTAGGACGACAGCCATGCAGACCAATTTGATGCAGTGGGCGGTGTATGGTCTGAGCACTGACAGGCTGACCCCCCACCTTTTTAACCTCTGCAGCAATGCTGGCAGCACTCGTATGTCTATTTACCAAAGACAACCTCTTGATATGACGCTAAGCTTGTGCACTCAGCTTCTTGGTCGACCATGGCGAGGCCTGTTCTGAGTGGAACCTGTCCTGCTAAACCACTGTATGGTCTTGGCCACCATGCTGCAGCTCAGTTTCAGGGTCTTGGAAACCTTCTTATAGCTCAGACCATCTTTATGTAGAGCATCAATTCTTTTTTCTCAGATCTCAGAGATCTTTGCAATGAGGTGCCATGTTGAACTTCCAGAGACCAGTATGAGAGAGTGAGAGCGATAACACCAAATTTAACACACCTGCTCCCTATTCACACCTGAGACCTTGTAACACTAACAAGTCACATGACACCAGGGAGGGAAAATGGGTCATTGGGCCCAATTTGGATATATTCACTTAGGGGTGTACTCACTTTGTTGCCAGCAGTTTAGACATTAATGGCTGTGTGTTGAGTTTTTTGAGGGGACAGAAAATTTACACTGTTATACAAGCTGTACGCTCACTACTTTACATTGTAGCAAAGTGTAATTTCTTCAGTGTTGTCGCATGAAAAGATATAATAAAATATTTACAAAAATGTGAGGGGTGTACTCACTTTTGTGAGATACTGTGTGTGTGAGTATATATATAAATATATATGTATCTATAAAATATAAAAAGCACTGTGTAAACTGACAGCACTCTATAAGTACCTGAAATAAATAATTATTCTTAAAGCCACAATACCTTGCTCAGACAAGGAAACAAGGGAGCCTTTCTTCAAGAACCACTGTCCTTCAATATTTCCAATCACAGAGAAAGCCCAACAGGATCCACACATGCCCTGCACAATACGTAAATAACATAGATATGAATTAAGCATTATGGACGAAACAGATAAAGGTTTACAAGCAGTTTTTATCTGCAATAAAATGAACACAGTACAAAGTCTGTTAGCTGATGCTCCAATGGAATGTTACCGAATGTTTTTACCAAAAGTATAGGACACATGCAACATCCTAGGCAAGAATTAACCATCAGCTAAACAAAATGGCAAATAAATGACATGACTACATGATGTGCATAAGATCTAAATGATTGTACCGTATTATGCAACTAAAGTTGGAAACAGCTGCAAACATCTATTGCTTAGAAGGCTAGATGCATTCTAGGAGGATACCTGAAATATTTACATTGGAAAAATGTAAATAGCAGTTAAAACGGAGCTCCAGCCCCCCCAAAAGAAATTAAAAGTCAGCAGCTAAAAAATACTGTAGCTGCTGACTTTTAATATTAGGACACTTACCTGTCCAGGGGTCCCATGATGTCGGCACCCCAGCATTTTTCAATCGGCTCTCGGGTGCTCCCGCCGCCATTCCTTGTAAGGGAAACCGGCAGTGAAGCCTTGTGGCTTCACAGCCGGTCCCTTACTGTGCATGCGCAAAGCGCGCTGTGCCTTGTGAATGGCCCAGCGGCAGGGGAAGGAGGAGGGGGGGTCGAACTTCCAGGGGACCTCGCCATGGTGAAGTCACCCAGAAGTGGGAATGGTTACCTGTCAAAAACACCACCCAATCAAGGGGAAGCAAACAAGCAGAGCTTCCCCTTTTGGGTGGTGCTCCGCTTTAAGTATTGTTTGCAATTACAGAGAAATGTATACACCACTGAAGTGAATCTAACATCTTATCAGATTTAAGTAAATAGCTGCTAAATATTGTATACAAATCAAGATGAAATGTACACACCATTAAAATTCCTATCCTAGGGTGACAGCACTTGTCAAATGTACTGTATCTATGAAGGAGCAGCATTCTTTAGTTCACAGAAATTTCTGTTAAGATAAAACAGGTATTTTTGGCACCTATCAAAGAGATATAGCAAAATGTTACATTTAATTGTCAGGGCTTACATACCCTTTATGTGCAATAAAATGGAATGACACAGGAAAAAAGTATTGAACACACTAACTGAAATGTATTTAATATTTTGTACAAAATCCTTTGTTGGTAATGACAGCTTCAAGACGCCTCCTGTATGGAGAAACTAGTCGCATGCATTGCTCAGGTGTGATTTTGGCCCATTCTTCCACACAAACAGTCTTCAAATCTTAAAGGTTCTGTGGGCCTCTTCTATGAACTCTGATCTTTAGTTCTTTATTTTCTTTGAAACCAATTGAGAATTGTCTTGGCTTTGTGTTTGGGATCATTGTCTTGCTGAAATGTCCACCCTCGTTTGCTCTTCAGCATCCTGGTAGATGGCAGCAGATTTTTATCGAGAATGTCGAGAATGTCTTGGAATGTCTTTCCATTCATCCTTCCTTCAATGATATGAAGTTTGCCAGTACCATATGCTGAAAAACAGCCCCACACTATGATGTTGTTCGTTTTTTTGCTTTTTTCGGAAATTCTGTGAAATTCAAAAAATTTGTTTTTTTAGTTTTTTTGCTTTTTTCGGAAATTCGAAAAAAAAAATTTGTTTTGGTTTTTTTGCTTTTTTCGGAAATTCGGAAATCCAATTTTTTTTTTAACATTTCCAAAAAAACTACTAAAACAAAAAGAAAAAACAATTTTTCAAATTTCCCAAAAAAAGCAAAAAATAAAAAAAAATCGGAAATTCGGAAATTATAAAAATTCGGAAATTCAACTTTCCAAATTTCCCATTTTCGAATTTTAGATTTTCGAATTTTGCAATTTCGAATTTTCGAATCTCATATTTTCGAATCTCGAATTTTCGAAATTCGGAAGTTCCTTATTTTGGAAATTCGAAAATCAGAATTTCAGAATTCGAAATTTCGGAAATCCGAAAATTCGGAAATTGAAAAAATTCGGAAATTCGAAATTTCGGAATTAACCACTTAACGACCACCCACTGTAATTATACGTCGGCAGAATGGCACCGACAGGCAGAATCACGTATATGTACGTGATCGCCTTTGTATAGTTGGGGGGTCCGATCGGACCCCCCTTCTGTACAGTGAGCGGTGGTTAAGTGTTCGGGAGCGATCCGGCATGAGGGGACGGCCGTTCGATTCCGGCCACCCCCTCTCGATCGCTCCCGGCGAATGAGAGAGCTTCCCCTGCCTGTAATGTAAACACAGGCAGGAGGAAGTGATGTCATCTC
Organism: Rana muscosa; assembly: GCA_029206835.1. Lineage (NCBI taxonomy): Eukaryota > Metazoa > Chordata > Amphibia > Anura > Ranidae > Rana > Rana muscosa. The sequence goes on from CM055119.1 coordinate 235,152,487, forward strand.
TCCTCGTGTCGGTCTTTTCGATCCGGCGCGAGGAGAGAAGACATCACATAGTAAGTGCACCAACAGCCCACTGACACCAGTACACGTAGGCACACAAATCACCCCCCAGTCACCCCCAGATCACCCCCCAGATCACCCCCAGTACCCCCAGTCACAGTGCACTGATTGCAGTGATCATTTTTTTTACTGATCACTGCAATCAGTGTCATTTGTGACTGTAAAAAGTTGCAGGGCAGTTAGGATTAGGCCCCTTTAGGTCCAAGGTAGCCCCCTAACCCCCCCTAATAAAGGTTTAACCCCTTGATCGCCCCCCAGGTAACCCTTTCACCCCCTAACGCCAGCGTCACTAAGCGATCGTTTTTCCGATCGCTTTTTTCTTGTCGCTGGTGTCCTAGATAGCCAGTTAATTATTTTTAGGTTCGCCGCAGGTTTTTATTAGCGTCAGGTACCCCCATATATTATTTTAACCCCCTGATTGCCCCTAGAGTGAACCCTTTCACCAGTGATCACCGTATAAGCGTCACTGGTGACACTGGTTACCCAGTGAGTTATTTCGTTATTTAGGTAACCCGTCAGGTTTTTATATAGCGTCGGGTACCCCCATATTTAACCTAATAAAGGTTTTAACCCCCTGATTGCCCCTAGTTAACCCTTTCACCAGTGATCACCATATAAAGGTTACAGGTGACGCTGGTTGGTTAGTTTGCTTTTTTTAGCATCAGGGCACCCGCCGTATATAACCCAATAAAGGTTTAACCCCCTGATCGCCCGGCGGGTGATATCAATTAGGTTTTAGCGCCAGAGAGGGTCTGCGTCCCCCCAGGCAGCTTTAGGTTAGTGCCAGTAACGCTAACACCCACGCGCAAAGCATATACCTCCCTTAGTGGTATAGTATCTGATCAGATCTATACTAGCATCCCCAGCAGTTTAGGGTTCCCAAAAACGCAGTGTTAGCGGGATCAGCCCAGATACCTGCTAGTACCTGCGTTTAGCCCCTCCGCCCAGCCCAGCCCACCCAAGTGCAGTATCGATCGATCACTGTCACTTACCAAACACAACACACATAACTGCAGCGTTCGCAGAGACAGTCCTGATCCCTGCGATTGCTAACAGTTTTTTAGGTAGCTTTTGATACATTTGGTGACAGTCAGGTGCTTTTTTTACCTGTGAATCTTACTAGTGTACCCCTAAATTTAGAGCCCAAAATGGCAAGTCGAAGGTACACTAGTAAAGAGGCCTACGAGATTCTGAGCATGACAGATAGTGAAGAGGAGGTCACGTATCTGTCAGATTCAGGCTCAGAATATCTTCCCGTAGAAGACAGTGACGTCAGCGGCCCCACGTCAGATAGCTCTGACGACGAAGTTGAGGTCCCTGCTAAGGTCAGGCGTTCCCGATCCCGATCTTCTGAGGTTGTTGAGGAGCTAGAACCGCAGGGCTCTCAGATCATGGAGCAGAGTAGTACAAGCGCCGCTATTCCTTCTGGTGAATTGGCAAGCACCAGCGGCCTAGTACAGCCTGGGCGTACATCCAGCACTGCAGTATCACGTGATGACGTGGCGAGTCCCATAAGTGCAGTTCAAGCTGGCGAGGTGGCAAGCACAAGTAGTGTCCCGCTGCCACCAAGAAGACAAAGGCAGGCCCGTCGTGCCCATAGTGCCCTTCCTGCAGAATTCGCCTATCCTGATTGGGTCCCCACCACTTCTGCAGAACCCGTACTTCCCCCATTCACTGCCCAACCCGGTATTCAGGTGGAAACAGCTGATTTTATGCCAATCGATTATTATTCGCTGTTTTTCACGGAAGATCTCTATAGATCTATTGTGGACCAGAGTAATTTGTATGCTGGTCAATTCATCGCCGCTAACCCCCAGTTGCCTAAAATTGCCAAAGATTGGAAACCAATTACGGTTTCCGAATTTAAGACCTTTCTGGGCCTTTCCCTCAACATGGGCACACATAAATTCCCGTCATTGCGTGCTTATTGGTCCACGCACCCAATTGACCACATGCCCGTGTTCTCTGCCTCCATGCCCAGGACACGATACGAGCAGATTTTGCGGTTCATGCACTTCAACGACAATGAACTTTGTCGTCCACGTGGGGACCCTGAGTACGACCGGCTCTATAAAATTCGGCCCCTCATAAACCACTTCAACGAACGTTTTGCAGCCTTGTTTATTCCCGATCAAGTTGTCTGCGTTGATGAGTCCCTGATTAAATTTTCTGGCCGCTTGGCTTTCAAGCAGTACCTTCCCAGCAAGCGTGCCAGATACGGGGTCAAGCTCTATAAGTGCTGTGACAGGGCAACAGGCTATGTATGGAGCTTTATGGTTTATGAGGGAAAAGATAGTCAGGTTGAGCCGGTCAACTGCCCGGATTACATAGGGAGCGCTGGCAAGATAGTGTGGAAATTGGTGTCACCCTTATTCGGAAAGGGGTACCACTTGTATGTGGACAATTATTACACGAGCGTGCCACTGTTTAGTCACTTGTTTGATCATCAGATTGGAGCATGTGGCACCGTGCGACCTAATCGCCGGGGCTTTCCCCAGCGGCTTGTAGATAGATGCCCGTCTTAGGCTGGGGGAGAGAGCCTGCGTGAAGTGTAATAACTTGCTCGCTATGAAGTGGAGGGACAATAAGAATGTTTTCCTTCTTACCTCCCTTCATGCAGAAACGACAGTCCAAATTCGTACGGCGACTGGTGTTGTGGAGAAACCCCTCTGTGTCCACGAATATAACAAAAATATGGGAGGGGTGGACCTCAACGACCAGTTGATGGCGCCGTATCTAATTGACCGTAAGGCGAGACGCTGGTACAAAAAAGTGTCTCTATCCTTATTCCAATTGGCTTTGCTGAATGCTCATGTGCTATACAGAGCTTCAGGCGGGACGTTATCTCTTCTAAAATTCCAGAATGAGATAGTCACAGAACTCCTGTATCCAGGCGGTTCTGCACCTCACCATCCCCTACCAAATGCAGTAAGCCGGCTGCATGAGAGGCATTATCCGTACGCCCTCCCGAGTACCCCTACCCAACGAACCCCCCAAAAAAGATGTCGTGTCTGTAGCAAGCGCGGATTTAGGCGTGACACCCGTGTTTTTTGTCCACTCTGTCCTGACAAACCTGGTCTTTGCCTTGGTGAATGTTTTGATCGCTACCACTCAAAAGTGAAGTTTTAGCGTAGGGTACAGCATTTCACAGACTAGGACACACTTACACAGGGTCTCCCAAGATGCCATTACATTTTGAGAGACCCGAACCATTACAGTTGTTAAAGTTACAAAAAAAAGTGTAAAAAAGAAAAAAAAAAAAACGTAAAAAACAAAACACAAAAAAAATCAAAAATAGTTGTCGTTTTATTGTTCTCTCTCTCTCTCTATTGTTCTGCTCTTTTTTACTGTATTCTATTCTGCAATGTTTTATCATGCTTGCTTTTCAGGTATGTAATTTTTTGTTTTCAGGTACGCCATTCAGTTGCAGCGTGGATCTATTTATCTTGACAGCAACAGCGTTTGCTCCCACGATACATAAAGCCGTGACTCCAACGCTGTAGGAGGTGATTTCACCACCACAGTTTAAAAAAACAGCATATATGCCGAAGCATGGGGGCAGCAGGGGCCGAGGAGCGATTTTGCTCCTAATGCCGCGTATATACGGTCGAAATTCCGACGGAGGCTTGCCCGTGGAAAAGTCCGACCGTGTGTACGCGGCATAACTTTTTTGCGGGAGGATGCCCCCATGCTTCGGCATATATATATTTTAGGCACAGGTTGCGTTAAAAAAAATGTTTTATTTTTTACTACGTTTTGTTTTGGTATTTGCTTTGCAGGTATGGTATGGTCTTACTGTTGTACTGTAATGTTACTTTGTTTTAATGTTAACCATCATTTGCTTAGCAGGTACGCCATTCAGTTGCATCGCGGATTTATTTATCTTGACAGCAACAGCGTTTGCTCCCACGATACATAAAGCCGTGACTCCAACGCTGTAGGAGGTGATTTCACCACCACAGTTAAAAAAAGAGCATATATGCCGAAGCATGGGGGCAGCAGGGGCGGAGGAGCGATTTTGCTCCTAATGCCGCGTATATACGGTCGAAATTCCGACGGAGGCTTGCCCGTGGAAAAGTCCGACTGTGTGTACGCGGCATAACCTTTTACCTGGGTGGATGAAGGGAGGTATTCTAATGGTGGGCATACCCACCGATCAATCTCTTTTTTTCGTTCAGCCAACAGGCTGCAAGAAAAAAAAGATTACAATACATGTCCAACAAGGACCAGCAACGTACTGGTATGTTGCTGGACTTTGAATGGTTATACCAGATTGATGCCTGCGGGTATCATTCTTTTCAGCCAGCGGCCGGCTTTCATGTAAAAGCAATCCTAGTGGCTAATTAGCCTCTGGACTGCTTTTACAAGCAGTGGGAGGGAATGCCTCCCCCCGGATATAAACAGCGCCATTGGGAAATTGGGAAAGCATTTTATCACACCGATCTTGGTGTGGTCAGATGCTTTGAGGGCAGAGGAAAGATCTAGGGTCTAACCCCCCATTTTTTTCAAAAAAAGAGTACCTGTCACTACTTATTGCTATCATAGGGGATATTTACATTCCCTGAGATAACAATAAAAATTATAAAAAAAAAAAAATATGGAAGGAACAATTTAAAAATAAAATAAAAAAGCAAAATAAAAAAAAAAAAAAAAAAAAAAAAGCACCGCTGTCCCCCCCTGCTCTTACGCAAAGGCGAACGCAAGCGTCGGTCTAGCGTCATATGTAAATAGCAATTGCATCATGCATGTGAGGTATCACCGCGAAGGTCATATCGAGGGCAGTAATTTTAATAGTAGACCTCCTCTGTAAATCTAACGTGGTAACCTGTAAAGGCTTTTAAATGCTTTTAAAAATGAATGTAGTTTCTCGCCGCTGCGCGTTTGTGCGCAATTTTAAAGCATGTCGTGTTTGGTATCCATGTACTTGGCCTAAGATCATCTTTTTTATTTCATCAAACATTTGGGCAATGTAGTGTTTTTTAGTGCATTAAAAATAAAAAAAGTGTGTTTTTCCCCCAAAAAATGCGTTTGAAAAATCGCTGCGCAAATACTGTGTGGAAAAAAAAATGCAACACCCACTATTTTAATCTGTAGGGCCTTTGCTTTAAAAATATATATAATGTTTGGGGGTTCAACATAATTTTCTTGCAAAAAAAAAAATGTTTTCATGTAAACAAAAAGTGTCAGAAAGGGCTTTGTCTTCAAGTGGTTAGAAGAGTGGATGATGTGTGACATAAGCTTCCTAATGTTGTGCATAAAATGCCAGGACAGTTCAAAACCCCCCCAAATGACCCCATTTTGGAAAGTAGACACCTCAAGCTATTTGCTGAGAGGCATGTTGAGCCCATTGAATATTTTTTTTTTTTGTCCCAAGTGATTGAATAATGACAAAAAGAAAAAAAAAAAAATTACAAAAAGTTGTCACTAAATTATATATGTGGAATTGCACCCCAAAATACATTCTGTTGCTTCTCCTGAGTACGGGGATACCACATGTGTGAGACATTTTGGGAGCCTAGCCGCGTACAGGACCCCGAAAACCAAGCACCGCCTTCAGGATTTCTATGGGTGTAAATTTTTGATTTCACTCCTCACTGCCTATCACAGTTTCGGAGGCCATGGAATGCCCAGATGGCACAAACCCCCCCAAATGACCCTATTTTGGAAAGTAGACACCCCAAGCTATTTGCTGAGAGGTATGTTGAGTATTTTGCAGATCTCGCTTTTTGTCACAAAGTTTTAAAAATTTAAAAAAGAAAAAAAAAAAATGTCTTTCTTCATTTTCAAAAACAAATGAGAGCTGTAAAATACTCACCATGCCTCTCAGCAAATAGCTTGGGGTGTCTACTTTCCAAAATGGGGTCATTTGTGGGGGTTTTGGGCTATCTTGGCATTTTATGGCCTTCAAAACTGTGATAGGTAGTGAGGAGTGAAATCAAAAATTTGTGCCCTTAGAAATCCTGAAGGCGGTGCTTGGTTTTCGGGGGCCCGTACGCGGCTAGGCTCTCAAAAAGTCCCACACATGTGGTATCCCCGTACTCAGGAGAAGCAACCAAATGTATTTTGGGGTGCAATTCCGCATATAACCATGGCATGTTTGAGCAATATATAATTTAGTGACAACTTTTTGTACATTTTTTTTTTCTTTTTGTCATTATTCAATCATTTGGGACAAAAAAAAAAATATTCAATGGGCTCAACATGCCTCTCAGCAAATAGCTTGGGGTGTCTACTTTCCAAAATGGGGTCATTTGGGGGGGTTTTGTGCCATCTTGGCATTTTATGGCCTTCAAAACTGTGATAGGTAGTGATAGGTAGTGAGGAGTGAAATCAAAAATTTATGCCCTTAGAAACCTTGAAGTCGGTGCTTGGTTTTTGGGGTCCCGTACGCGGCTAGGCTCCCAAAAAGTCCCACATATGTGGTATCCCCATACTCAGGAGAAGCAGCAGAATGTATTTTGGGGTGTAATTTCACATATGCCCATGGCATGTGTGAGCAATATATCATTTAGTAACAACTTTGTGCAAAAAAAATAAAGTTTGTCATATTCCCGCAACTTGTGGCAAAATATAAAATATTCCATGGACTAATCATGCCTCTCAGTAAATAGCTTGGGGTGTCTACTTTCCAAAATGGGGTCATTTGGGGGGGGTTTTGGGCTATCTTGGCATTTTATGGCCTTCAAAACTGTGATAGGTAGTGAGGAGTGAAATCAAAAATTTGTGCCCTTAGAAATCCTGAAGGCGGTGCTTGGTTTTCGGGGGCCCGTACGCGGCTAGGCTCTCAAAAAGTCCCACACATGTGGTATCCCCGTACTCAGGAGAAGCAACCAAATGTATTTTGGGGTGCAATTCCGCATATAACCATGGCATGTTTGAGCAATATATAATTTAGTGACAACTTTTTGTACATTTTTTTTTTCTTTTTGTCATTATTCAATCACTTGGGACAAAAAAAAAAATATTCAATGGGCTCAACATGCCTCTCAGCAATTTCCTTGGGGTGTCTACTTTCCAAAATGGGGTCATTTTGGGGGGTTTTGTGCTATCTTGGCATTTTATGGCCTTCAAAACTGTGATAGGTAGTGAGGAGTGAAATCAAAAATTTATGCCCTTAGAAACCTTGAAGGCTGTGCTTGGTTTTTGGGGTCCCGTACGCGGCTAGGCTCCCAAAAAGTCCCACACATGTGGTATCCCCGTACTCAGGAGAAGCAGCAGAATGTATTTTGGGGTGTAATTTCACATATGCCCATGGCATGTGTGAGCAATATATCATTTGGTGACAACTTTGTGCAAAAAAACCAAAGTTTGTCATATTCCCGCAACTTGTGGCAAAATATAAAATATTCCATGGACTGAACATGCCTCTCAGTAAATAGCTTGGGGTGTCTACTTTCCAAAATGGGGTCATTTGGGGGGATTTTGAGCTATTTTGGCATTTTATAGCCTTCGAAACTGTGATAGGTAGTGAGGAGTGAAATCAAAAATTTACGCCCTTAGAAAGCCTGAAGGCGGTGCTTGGTTTTTGGGGCCCCGTACCCGGCTAGGCTCCCAAAAAGTCCCACATATGTGGTATCCCCGTACTCAGGAGAAGCAGTAGAATGTATTTTGGGGTGCAATTCCACATATAACCATGGCATGTGTGAGCAATATATCATTTAGTGACAACTTTTTGTACATTTTTTCTTTTTTTTTTCTTTTTGTCATTATTCAATCATTTGGGACAAAAAAAAAATATTCAATGGGCTCAACATGCCTCTCAGCAAATAGCTTGGGGTGTCTACTTTCCAAAATGGGGTCATTTGGGGGGGGTTTTGTGCCATCTTGGCATTTTATGGCCTTCAAAACTGTGATAGGTAGTGATAGGTAGTGAGGAGTGAAATCAAAAATTTATGCCCTTAGAAACCTTGAAGGCGGTGCTTGGTTTTTGGGGTCCCGTACTTTCCAAAATGGGGTCATTTGGGGGGGTTTTGTACTGCCCTGCCATTTTAGCACCTCAAGAAATGAGATAGGCAGTCATAAATTAAAAGCTGTGTAAATTCCAGAAAATGTACCCTAGATTGTAGACGCTATAACTTTTGCGCAAACCAATAAATATACGCTTATTGACATTTTTTTTACTAAAGACATGTGGCTGAATACATTTTGGCCTAAATGTATGACTACAATTGAGTTTATTCGATTTTTCTTATAACAAAAAGTAGAAAATATCATTTTTTTTCAAAATTTTCGTTTATATCGCAAAAAATAAAAATCGCAGAGGCAATCAAATACCATTAAAAGAAAGCTCTATTTGTGGGAAGAAAAGAACGCAAATTTCGTTTCAGTACAACATTCCATGTCCGCACAATTTACAGTTAAAGCAGCGCAGTGCAAAATTCTGAATTCACCTCTGGTCCTTTAGCTACCAAATGGTCCGGGGCTTAAGTGGTTAACGAATTTCTCTAACTTTGTGAAAAACGAATTAGAAACTAAACGAATTGCACATGTCTAGTTACAACCATACGTTGCATATAGAGACATAGAGAGAATAGGAATTCGAAATTGCAAAATTCGAAAATCTAAAATTCGAAAATCTAAGATGCCGACAAGAAGAAAACTGCATTATAGAAGACACAGGTCGATGAGGATTGTAACCATCTGTCCCAAATTTTGTCATGCTTGCCCGGGCAACCTCTATTAATGTAAATAATATTTTTGAATGGCAAGGTATTATTTATTTCAGCGAGCCAGGCAGCTAGCGTGGGGGTAGCGGCCTGGATCCAATTCCGGGCTATGATCTTTCTAGCTACAAACGTTTCATGGAAAAATCTAAGCGTGTATTTATATTTCAGTAGCAGAAAATAAGCCCAAAAGACATTGCCTAGATCTAACGACATCGGTCGGCCCATCTGATCATGTAGGAACTGGACGATTGCGACCAGTATCCTCAAATACAAGGACAGTGCCAGAAGAGATGGTCAAAGGTGCCAACAGAGATCAGACACCTAGGGCACATAGAACTGCAAGAAGGGCAAAATTTGGCCATTGGTTTTGGAGTTAGATACGCCCTGTGTGTGATATAAACTTGCGTAAGCCTATCAGACATTTTGGGGGACACCAGTTTGCAGGTCTCCAGTGCCTCACCCCAATCTTCATCATCCAATTCTCCAACCCCTTTTATCCATTTGTGCTTAATAGAATAGGCTAGTTTAGTTGCAGCTGGAGTAATGATCATGTTATAGAATGCAGATAAGAGGTGGTTCTCTGGGCCAGGTACATCAATGACGTCCTCCTCCTGTGAGATTGCAGTGAGTCTGATTTGCACCAGTACATGTCACACCTCAATGACAACAATAGGGGCATGAGGTTCAACTTCAAAGCCAGTCTTGAGAAAATCAGTTTCCTTGATCTTAGGATTTCTGTCAGGTATGAGAGATTTGTGACAACAACGTTTTTCAAACCAACTGACAGAAATTCCTATATCCCACTTGACAGCTTTCACTACGGACCGTGGTTGAAAGCAGTCCCTCAGGGTCAATTCACGCGGCTGAGACGCAATTGCACGGAGGTTGAATCCTTTGACAAATTTAGGCATTGTTGCTTTCTAACAGATTTGTAGAGAAGGGCTATGACCAGACTCTGTTGTCTCAATTGGTCAAATCGACCAGAGAAACCGAGAGGGTGTCACTTTTGGGTGAATGGCCTAAAGTGAGTAGGGATAATAAGTTTTCGCTGCCATTCGTTACCACCTTTTCGGTTCAGCATCAGAGCATAAAAAGGCTGATTTGCAAACGCTGGCACGTTCTGGCAAGTGATCAGGTTTTGGCCCCTATATTGCCTAAGAAACCCCAGATCGTGTTCAAAGGTGCATCCTCTTTGTCTAACCAGATTGCCCCGAGTGTTCAAGACCCCCCAAAAGAGAACAGAACCTTCTTGCAAAACCTCATGCGCTATTTCAGATGCAAGAAGTGTCAGGTCTGTTCCATCAATAAGTGCCAGGATAGGAAGATTACTAACTTTACATCCACTAGCACCCATAGGTCATTTGAGGTAGAACCGTTCATAACCTGCTCGTCAGAGGGGGTGGTCTACCTAATTCAGTGTCCTTGTGGCCTGCAATACGTGGGGAGGACCAAAAGGGCACTCCGCGTAAGACTCAATGAGCATATCACGAATATCAGGAGGGGTTTCGACAAACACTCGGTGTCGAGACACTACGACCAAGTTCATAATAGGGACCCCGCCAACACGTTGTTTTTGGGAATTGATAAATACAGACCTCACTGGAGAGGCAGCTCAGTTGTGAGGGAAATTTCTAAGCAAGAAATGGCATGGGTGTATCGTTTGAAAACGTATGTCCCTTTTGGCCTCAATGTTGATACTGACATCAACGCTTTTATTATTAATTCTTGAGGCCCTCTATTAAGCACCCCAATTAGATTTATTTCCATATTTTCTAATTTTTCTTTATTTAGCCATTTTGCATTTCTATTGATGCAGGGGGAATAATTTTTTGGGCTAGTTGTATGATGTCATACCTTGATAGCGCCTTTGGTCTGGATCCCTGTTTAATGTCCTACCAATTAACGGTATTCGATTATCTTTTTAAACTTCAAATTTGGAATATGATTTATTATTGATTTTGCATAGTAACACGTTTCATAATAATTTGTGGATCCCTTTAATTGGGGCCACTGTTAACATAGTTATAATTATGATACTTGCAATGATTTTAATACTACATACATTGATTGGGTTTTGCATTTTAGATGCTATCCGGCTATTCTTCTATTTGCCCACTAGGTGTCGCAGCGTTTTTCAGCTGCCGGTGACACCATGGTGGACATTGAGGATACTTCCTGATGGTCATATTGTGTCAAGCATCCCCGTCTCCTTCTTGGGCCAAAGTTCACTACACTTGGCCGTTTGGGGGATGCTTGGCGTTTATAGTTTTTAATATTTTCTCTATTTTTTATAGAAATTCTAAGATTAGGATGATTTATTTTAGTTGGGAGCAGACGCCAGGTTTTGCTCTTGAGGTTTCCAGTTTGTCCTTGTTTGGGCTCACTAACTATCGCGGGACTACGCGATTGCCATGACATAGGACATCACACGGTTAGTGACCCAGAACGAGGCTTGGTTGCATTGGGAGGGAGCGTGCCGGTGTACGAGATCTCACAGCGAGGCTTGGGTAGGTTGGGTTTCCTTTGTATTTAGGGAGGTGACGCGGTGCGCCGCCCGTGCCCCTGGACGACGTGATTTTTCACGAAACTAGTAGGGTGGAACAAGCGGCACGCTGACGTCACCATCCACTACTGCTTGTGCTTCCAGATGGACGGGTCTGCCTGCTTGCGTCCGGCCGGCGCAGCAGGCTTAAGGCTAATTTGTCGATTTTACATTGTAAGTGCTTTTTTTACTTTTTAAATAAACGCCAAGGATTTTACACTATTGAGGCCATTTGTTTTTCACATATTTATCAACGCCGATTGATCCTTACCACCATGGAGTTTGCTGACTGACGGATCGGTGGGTTTCCAGTGTTGCCATAGGACAGTGTGATACACTATAGGCTCTTCTTGGTCCTCCATTGCAGGGGACCACGGTGTTCTGGTAAGCAGACTCATTTGTCTTATGGTGGTGGACATCACATTGGTTTTCTCTTCAAGTTTGAAGATACTGGACTCTGTCTAAGGATTTGTGCACGGGTGGATCACATCACTTATGGATGTCACACATTATTCCTTATGAACTCTATGAACTTTCATGGCCCTATATCACTTTTTAAAGTTAAATTTAATTCATTTAGGAAACTACTTTAAATATTCATTTAATGCTGATTCACATTATCAATATTTGGAGATTCAGGTTATTTCTCACTTATAGTTTTAACACTTATATTTATTGTCAATTTAGCGCGATTCTATTTCTTTCCAGATATGAGTTGACGTGGTTCATCACTGTATAGTACATCAAGAACATCTAAAGAGAGTAAAGTAGGATAAGTACCTGCAAACTGAGCATGGAGTGCGTGTCGCACCCGAAAGAAGCGAAAGAGCATATAGTTTGGAAGGTTTAATTTCACCTTTAACTGATCAAATGTCTTAATCTCTCCATTGTGCAGAACATGAGACAATAGGTATACTCCCTTAGATATCCAAATTGTAGGATCAGGTATCTGAAGGAGTTCCGGAAGGAGATTATTGTACCATAAAGGGGTATTGCTATGAATTATAGAACAGTTCATCTTGGACATTGCCAGAACCCAGATCCTCTTGTGCTGAAACAAAAGGTCTGGCCTTTTGTGCTGAAACAAAAGGCCAGATCGGTTGGGAAACACCAGGGAACCTTTCAGGCCACGTAATACATCACAAAAAGGATGTAGTCCTCTGAACTACATACCAGGGCTAGATATCTGTGTTTGCCAGACTTAGCTATGTGCTATAGATGGGAGAGCTGTGCTGCCATTGTAATAGGACCCAAAGTCTGGGACTGCAAGGCCTCCTAGTGAAGTCGGACTCTGAAGAACCTTCCAGGACAATTTATGTTTGCTGGTCCCCCAGGAAAAGGATTGTAGCAGGGTGTTCATGATTTTAAAGTATTTAAGTGGAATATATACTGGAGAATGGCAAAGCACATACAAAATTTTAGATAACAGTATCATCTTGACTAGACCTAGTCGGCCCATCGCTCCCACTGGCAATCTAGCCCATGTCTGAATTTTAGATTTATTAAGCGGAAGTAGAGGATCCACATTCTGCGAGACATAATCGACTATAGATCGATAGACCTGAATACACAAATCTTTAAGAGTATTAACTCTGACAAGGGGCAAATTGGCCCGTTCCCGTGACGGGGGGAACATATCTATGGGGAGAATCTGGGACTTGTCCCAATTAATTTTAAGTTATGAGAAACCACCGCAGGTTTTGATAATCTGTAGGGCCGTGTCAGAGAATGTTAGCAAACCAGACAGCACAGAGGAGACCAAACAGGTGTAGGTAAAAGTGTAATAATTTATTAAGTGAAGTAAACAGACAAATAAACACCTCAAACAGAACACAGTGCAAATAACCAAACCAAATCACAGTGACAAAAGGAGATATATACAGAAAGGGGGAATACCGGAATCGTAGTAAAAGCCAGGCCGAGGTCATACACAAGGGGATCCAGCAAGTGGGTAGGAAGGGAATAAAACAGGAACAGGGAGGGGATGGATGGGTTGGCTGCAGAGCAGGGACCAAGGTAACCGAGGGACAGATGCAGGAAGAGCTAAAGGTAGGGATCAGGTCGGATCGGGTAAAGCAGGATACAGGTAGGGATCGGGTAGGATGCAGGCTCGAGTCAGGGTCACAGGTCCTAGGTCGGGGAGAGAGAGATACCAGGGCAAGGAGTGCTTGCACTTGCCGGGTATTTAAGGAAGTCTAGTAATTAAGCTTCAGGTCACAGCTGACCACAGGAAGTGCTGCCTGTCCCATACTGCCAGAATACACCCGCTGGTGGATGCCGGTACTGCAGTCCATGTATCATGCATTACCACCAGCAGGTGAGATCTTCCAACAAGGATATTGGCTGCAAGAGGACACCTGCTGGCAGACACTATTACTGCAGTCCAAAGGACCAACAGCACCACCAGCGGGTGAAGCCTTTCCTGACAGGCCGTCAGGAGGGAAGGTCCGGAATCCGTCAAATACAGTATCATATCGTTGGCATAGAGCCCCACTCTCTCCTCCACTGTACAAGATGTCAACCCTCGAATATCCGGATGTGCCCTAGGAGCAGCCACCAGGGGTTCAACCACTGACTATCAGAGGCCTGGATATTCATAAAAAGGCGTCTAACATTAAATGCTGTATTTTTCACTGGCATAAAGCCCGTTTGATCGGGATGTATTAGGGAGAGAATAACCTTTATTGAGACGCAGAGCTAAGATTTTGGCTAATATTTTGATGTCAGTTTGCAATAGCGAGGTAGGTCTATAGGATTCAAGTAGGCGAGGATCTTTTCTATGTTTAGGAATGAGGACTATGATGGCTTCAAGCATAGATTCCGAGAGGCCTAAAATATCGCTTGATAAAGAGCAAGTAGTCTGGGGACTAACTCATCGGAGAAATGGACATAAAATTCAACGGGTAGGCCGTCAGAGCCAGGGGCTTTAGCTTTCGCAAAATAGCAAGATTAATGTCATCTGCCAAAATTGGAGCCTTCAACATATCCACCTGCTCATCAGTCAATTTGGGAAGAGCGAGGGTCTTAGGAAGATTCCCTAGATCCTGTGGGGGATAACAGACTTTGGATGTGTAAACTTCCTGAGATCTGTGCCAGATAGGCCAGCAGTTTACCCGGACGTTCACCCTGTTCAAAGATCTTTTGTTTACTAAAAAACAACTTATGCCTAGCTCGCTCCTGGCACATCTGATCAACCACGCTAGTTTGAAGTTTCAACTGTGCCAGTGAAGCAGGCGATGGCACAGGTGATGACAGGTATTGTTTTTCCAGCTCAGTCAGTTGAGCAGTAGCTTGAACATAGCCAGGTTTTGAACTTCTTCTAAACCTGGAGATGTACTCGTGAGAAGCATTCGGGCACATTTTTTAGGGTTGAAAATGTTTTCATTGATAACATAAACAGCAAGACAATAATATGACAGATATATCAAGTAATGTAAAGTGGCAACGAGCGGGCCAAATGGCAATCGCCTACAGAGGCGCACGTGCCCTATGGGCACGTTTTTTTAAACGCTTTCCAGACTATCAGTGGCGAGGATATATCAGCATTGGTTTTCCATTGCTAATCTGTTGGTGTCAGGAAGAACAGTAAGCCAGAAAGGGTTTCATCTCCAGTTCATTATCGGGGGTTGTTGTATGGTGTTAGCTAAACCCAAAAGGGGGAATGATCCGACAGTAGACGGGAGCCAAACCCAGCAGTTTGCATCCTAGGAAGTAGGGTACGAGAAAGCCAAATAAAATCCATCCGGGACATGGTAGAGTGGGATCTAGAGAAGCAAGAGTATGCCTGTCGTTTAGGGTGTAGATTTTGCCAGGTGTCCACTAGATAAAAGCTCACCATTAGGGGACTAAACCTAGTGTCCCGATCCAACATAGGTGTCTGTGATCCCAGGCACATTCGATCCAGACAAAGATTAGCCACCATATTAAATTCCCCAACCATATAGCCGGTATAGAGGAATATTTGGCCATAAATGAGAATCCCTCACTAAGAATGGTGGAGTTATATGGGGGAGAAACATACCAGGCCAGAATTAATAAAAGGTCACCTGCTATCTTAGCGTGCAAAAAAAACATATCTACCCTGGGGGTCCATCACAACTTCCTGGAGTTCAAAGGACACCAACTTGGCTGCCAGCACTAAGACACCCCTGGAGTAAACGGTATGAATGGCATGGAATGCCCATCCGATCCAGGGGCGCTGCAACGCCCGTTGCAAGGATCCCTGTACATGAGTTTCAACTAAGACTATGATATCCGCCTGCTGCTCCTTAAGAAAGGATAGGGCTGTGGTGCGTTTCAGTTTGTCTCGAAAGCCACGGCCATTCCATGTTAAGAATTTAAACCTTGCCATGAGAGTACCGTAATACAAGATTGTAATAGAACACATAGTAAAGCATACCATAAACCAATATATGAGTAGATAGCAACATACTTAGACCACTTTCACACTGAGGTGCTTTGCAGGCACTATAACGCTAAAAATAGCACCTGCAAAGCGCCCTGAAAGAGCCGCTGCTGTCTCTCCAATGTGAAAGCCCCGAGGACTTTCACACTGTAGCAGTGCGCTAGCAGGATGGTAAAAAAAGTCCTGCTAGCAGCATCTTTGGAGCAGTGACGTAGCAGTGTGTATACCGCTCCTGCCCATTGAAATTAATGGGCACCGCGGCTATACTGCCGGCAAAGCGCTGCTGCAGTGGCGCTTTGCGGTGGTTTTAACCCTTTCCCGGCCACTAGCGGGGTAAAAGCGCTCCGCTAGCGGCCGAATAGCACCGCAAAATGTACGGTAAAGCGCCGCTAAAAATAGCGGCGCTTTACCGCCGACGCACCCACCGCCCCAGTGTGAAAGGGGCCTCATGGTCAGACATAGATTATAAGCACAAATATTAGTCACCAGGAAAAACAAATAGGCACACCCTAACCCTCCCAGCTCTACACATTCCCCAACTTGTGTAAGCTTTAATTCCCCCAAAAAACTGTAAGACTCCGTGGTAAACACCAGTTTGGCGCCCATAGTGGATGAGTCACCATCAGGGCAACAGACTTGAAACAGAGAAATTAAATGTGATTCCTTAAACAATCCTCCGGGGGGGACGAAAATCCTCAGAAAATTACTGCGTGCAGTTGGACTCAATATGGGAGATGGAGAACTGACCACAAAGCTGCTCTGAGTCCGCAGGCGGCAATATAGCACAATGCAGTTCCATAAATGGTGAGAGTTGTATCCAGATAGTTAAGCTGCCCTGCATTAGTAGAAGGAGGGTTGCACTAGCAAAACAAGGAAACAGAACATGTACTAGAATAATTGCTCACAACATAATTGCATCGACCTTTGCAAAACATACTACCAAAAAAAAAAAAAAAAGGTCAAGGTGGCGTAGTGGGCAGAATTTTCCAATGCAAGGGGGAAGTTGCCGAACATAGGCCCACACAGTACTCACAGCTCAAGTAGGGTTTAACTGATCCAGCCAGGCAGTGGTGACAATCCTCACCAACAACACGGAGGCGAGCAGGGAACAACATTGCATATTTCAAATGGCAGACCTGCAAGCGCCTCTTGATGTCTGTAAACTGGCTACGTTGCCTCTGGACTTCCGCAGATAAATCTGGAAATGCCATGATCTGATAGTTGTGTAGAGGTATGTTACCCTTCTCTCTGGCTAGGTGAAGGATAGCGTCTCGTTCTTTATAATTGAGGAATTTTGCAATGAAGACCTGCGGTGGTGCTCCCTGATGTGTTTTTTTGGCAGGCATCTGATGTGCATGCCCCACAACAAATGATTGTGGAAAGGCCTCGCGCCCATAAGTTGTGACGAGCAAATCCTCAAGGAACATGTTACCCTCCACGCCTTCAGGGAGGCCGATGAACTGCAAGTTGTTCCGCCTCACGCGGTTCTCGAGATCATCATGCTTCTGCTGAAGTTGGGCAATGAGGCAGCTCGCCTGATCCGATGACTCTTGCAGGGGAGGGGAGTGTCGTCCACGTGGCCCAAACGATGCTCCGATTCCCCCACTCTGTCTCTCAGTTGCTGCATATCTTGGCAAAGCCGAGATATATAGATATATCTACCTTCACCTCCTCAATTCTAGTGGTGAGTGAGGTTTGGCTGGCAGCAATCGCTTCCAGGACCTCGCTCTTGTCAGCAGCGCGGGAGGCTTGCGATGAGCACAGGGAACAGCCATCTTTGGCCTGCGAGTGTCCGTCCCGATGGTGGAATTTGTCCAGTTTTGTGTCTGTGCCCGTTTCCTGCGGGGAGGTGACATGTCCCCACTGTACACCGAGACTCGAAGTAGACTACCGGGCGGATAGCTCCAGTAAATGGGGTCAGGATTAAGCAAAAAGTATGTGGATGAAAAGTGTGGCGCTAAAGTGAATAACCTGACAGAACCTATATGAAAAGTAAACTAATCAGGGTGATTTGATCAATCAGTGAAGTGTAAAAAAGGAATTTCTTACAATATGAAATATAACATATACATATCCCACTATAGGTGTATACAAATGCCCTCATGCGATATTGAGTCGCAAGATAATTTCACACACTGCAGCAACAATTGATGATTATAAAGAGTTCACTAATCAATCAATGAAGTGCAGGAAGGGTATAAAAGAATATATCATATACATATCCACTGTGAGTGTATGCAAATGTCCTCATGCGATGTGAATTCGCTGGGACAATCGCACGCACTATTCCAAAAAGTGGTGCAATAAACGACTCTTACTTCCATAGTATGGTAATCAGAGAAGTAAAATCATATAAAAGCTCAATACATATAACGACACGTGAGCGTGATGACATAAAAATAATAACTGTGTTCAGTGGCAAACACCCATATGTTCCAAAGATGTAGCAAACATGGTATTAATCAAAAAAAAAAAAACGTGATAGTCCATAAAGATGAAATATCAAGGTTAAACAGTGAATCCTGAGAAGGACATTCTATAGCTGTAAATGTTCAGCAGTCTCTTGTATAGATGTAATCAGCAGTGACTAGATACACCCAGGAGTGCCTTCACCATCCAGAAATGGGGGAGAGAAATAGGTACTCTTACCCGAAGTAGTGGACCCAACTCACCATACGGCGGTGGATCTATCAGGCAAGGAAACAGAGACGCAGAGACGAACTCCAAGGACAAACCGTTCAATCCCCTCCTCTGCAAGTCGGTGGTGAATCCAGCATGTCAATGGTAGGAAGATGGAAAATATTACAAACAATCTCCAAATTATGTCTCCTTGATCAGTTATGAAGCAATAGCTGCTGCTTTCTCCATGTCCTTTCCACTCTGAAACCTGATTGGAAGTGTCAGGCCCGTTATAGCCACCTGGTGAAATCTTAGTGTTTTGATGAGGACATGTCCCCACTGTACACTGGGACTCGAAGTAGACTACCGGGCGGATAGCTCCAGTAAATGGGGTCAGGATCAAGCAAAAAGTATACCGCCGGCGGAGCTCAGCTCAAACACGTCTCACCGCATGCAGCTTTAGGCCACGCCCCCGCTGTGCAGAAAACTTTAAACGAGCTTCAACTTGCTTTTTCTTTAGCAATGGAGTCCTGCGTGATGAGCTTGCATACAGGCCACGGTAATTGAGTGCATTAGTTATTGTTTTCTTTGAAACAATTGTACCTGTGAATTCCAGGTCTTTCTAAAGCTCTCCACAAGTTGTCCTTGGCTCTTGGAGAACTCTTCTGATAATTCTTTTCACTCCTCTGTCAGAAATCTTGCGAGGAGCACCTGGTCGTGGTCGGTTTATGCTGAAATGATGTTCTTTCCACTTCAGTATTGTGGCCCCCAACAGTGCTCAATGGAACATTCAGAAGTTTAGAAATCCTTCTGTAACCAATGCCATCAGTATGTTTTGCAACAATAAGGTTGCAAAGGTCTTACAGGAGCTCTTTGCTTTTACCCATCATGAGATGTTATTTGTGTGACACCTTGGTAATGAGACACCTTTTTATAGGCCATTAATTTAGACTGAACCAGCTGATATTAATTTGCACTGACAAGGGGCAGGGTTGCTTTCTAATTACTGATAGATTTCAGCTGGTGTCTTGGCTTTCAATGCTTTTTTGCACGTCCCTTTCTTCATGTGTTCAATACTTTTCCCCTGTGTCATTCCATTTTATTACACATAACTTAATTTCTGAACTTATTTGTTTTGCTTTCTTTGTATATATGGATTGCATGGGTTGTTACCGACATGTGGTGAATATTTCATGTCAATAGCACCTTTAGAAATATATTTATCTAAAAAAATGGTGACATGTTCAAGACTTATTTTACTTGCTGAATATATGAATTGACGTCATTTTTCAGAGGATCGTGCTAACATATAACATTGAAAGATGAAGATTGTATTACTCTATTATGTGTTTTGCATGATATGGAGACATGTAACACTTGTGATATGCTGTAAAATTTAGAGGCACGGAGGGCGTGGCCTGACGCAGCATGGAGTAGGACCTGTGTGCCCTGAGCTACGTCTAATACGCCTGGGTTCATCTATCCTGCACTCCGCAAATCCTGCCATCTGCCTTGGACAACTGCCTGGGGACCCTCTACATACCCTGCCTGGACTCTGCTGACCTCCAAACCGTCAAGCGGCTCGAACGGATCGACGACCCCCCGCACGCGGCGGCCGCATTCAGGCAAGTCCGCGGCTTCGGCCTACATGCGGAGATTGCGGCCATCTTGCTGCACCCGCTCTCCAGGCCACCACTATCACCGGCCAGTACACTGCGGATTGCCCCTCTGGAGCCCCTCAACACACCTGGCCTCTGACTGCACGAGCCCCTAGCCGTCCACAGGCCGCATCCAGGCGGGTCCGGGGCTTCGGCCTTCACGTGGAGGTCGCGGCCATATTGCTAAACCAATTCTTCAGGCCGACCCTGTTACCAGCCACTCTAGCATTGCCAGCCTTCCTGGGGCCCTCCGGCACACCTGGCCTTTTGACTCTATAAGCCCCGGCCGCCCATCGGCCAGTGCGGCCGCGATCAGGAAAGTCTGCGGCTTGGGCCTACGGACGGAAGTCTGCGGCCATCTTGCTACACCTGCTCTTCAGGCCAGCACTCTGTCCAGGCTCGGTCACCGGTCAGCCTAACACTGATAGCCTCCCAGGGACCCCTTAACACACCTAACCTCTGATTCCACAGGCCCTTGGCCATCCCTTGGCCTCTGAGGCGCGTTCAGGACAGTCTGAGGTTTGGGCCTACTCCCGGAGATTTGTGGCCATTTTGATCCTCTCGGTCCATCGGCATATGCACTAAACTGACATTACTGTTTTGCTGATTCACCTCCGTGAGCTAGGGGCGCCTTGCTACGGTACCCCTGATTCCCCCAGTATGTCGCCTTCCAAATCCCAGAAGGCAGCGGCGGCAAAACTTGATCAGTACCGCCGACAAGAAGGGGAAGATACGGAGGGAGATGGTGCTCCTGAGAAGGCAGAGGGGGGAGAACGAACAGCAGGCGATACTGACCGTTTTCTTGAAGCAATTACCCTTTGCAGAACTTCCCTTACAGCGCAAATTGAGGAGGTAAAGGTGGACATTTCCCTTATTAGGCAGGATTTTCAAAAGCTCAGAGACCGGGTGACGGAGACAGAGACCAGACTGAGCACGGTAGAAGACGCCATCCCACCCCTACAAACATCCTCAGACCGCATGCAACAGCAGATACGTCAAATCCTCGCTAAACAGGATGACATGGAGAACAGGCTTAGAAGATGTAATCTGCGCCTTATAGGTCTGCCGGAGGGGGCCGAAGGTAGATACACCACCACATTCCTGGAACAACTCTTAATCAACACCTATGGTAGAGAAGCCTTCTCCCCCATGTTTGCGGTAGAGCGAGCACACCGCATGCCAGCCAGACCCCCCCCCCCCCGCACGTTCATAGCCAAACTCCTTAACTATAAGGACCGGGATGCAGCTCTGAGAATGGGCAAGAGAGAAAGGAAACATCCCTATGGGAAATGTTACGGTGGCAATTTTCCCTGACTTTTCGGCAGAGGTGCAGCGCCGCCGCCAGAGCTTCACAGAGGCCAAACGAAGGCTCCGGGTCAAACATTACAAGTATTCCATGCTTTTCCCTGCCCGCCTCAGGGTGGAATGTGACGACCGTGCTGTCTTCTTTGAGGATCCAGAGGAGGTACTATCCTGGCTGGAACGCCGCGATGACCCTGAGAGAGTCGCTTGACCGAGTCCCAGATATACAAATATGACTAATTTTGCGCACAACCATTTGCAGTACTATTCTTCTCCAACGTCACATAGCCGCGCAGTTTCCTGGAGCCACATGGAATTTTCCTTGAAACTATCTACTCCTGGAAATGGAACATCTTGAGTCGCACACAGCGCGCTCCCTGATGTGCTATGGAACTGATCGTGCACCAACGTGAGTACAAAATGCGAACCCCAGGCATTTGCTATACAGGAGTCCATTCATCCATACCCATTATATTTTTGAGACACTACACACTATTTCCGACCACATTGACCACAGGAGTTCCGAGGATACAGAGGCCCTGCCAGCAACGTGCACTGTGCAGCGAGACTTTGCCCCATACACCACTGGGAATCATTCTCTTGTCTGCTGGAGCTCTTTCTGGGGCACGCTTGGTGCCCTCTACAGGAAACGAGGGGACCGACCTGCTTTGACTAATCTTGACCTGCCAGTATGGCGGGTATCCCTTGACCCCTCCGGATCTCAGAGGTCCCACCAGCTCCACTATCTCCTCTATGTACTTTTGCAGATGGAGTTTTTCCCAGTTGGGTCACACAAGTTAAGGGATTACGCCCGCACCAGTTGGGGACTGTGTAGGGCAGGGAGGGGGGAGGGGGTTTATTTGTTTATAGTTTTGATGAACTTGATTGTGCATACTAACTTCAGAGAACAGGTACCCTTACGAGAGATATGTTTATGTGAGTGTTTATATATGTTGGATGTAACAGAACCGCTACATTTATGTCTGACTATAGGGAACCTAGGGAATGCCTGCACAAGGGGAACATTGCATGACAGGCCTGGGACGCATGATTCCGATGCCTTCTCCCGATGGCGTCTTTAAAATTTCTTACGTGGAATGTGAGGGGCCTGCATGACAAGCTCTGCGCGCGGCAGTCTTCACATTCCTTAAGATACAATGTGCTGATGTGATAGTCCTGGTAGAGACACATTTGGAGGGGAGCGTCCAGATTGCATTACGCCGACCTTGGATTGGGTGGGCATTCCATTCTACCCATACATCCCAAGCCAGGGGAGTGTCAATTTTGATAGCTAAATCTGTACACTTTGAGCTATGTGAACTATCCACTGACTCACAGGGGTGGTACATATTTATCCTAGCTAAACTATATGGTGAACACATCCTCATATTGGCCTTCTATGTACCACCCCCATTTAACATTACAATCATTAAAGAGGGATTGTCATTCATGGCTCATCACCCTGCCATTTCTGGGGTTTGGTTGAGTGATTTCAATACTACGCTAAATCCCACTCTAGACAGGCTACAACTGACTCCTCCCACCCCGACCGCTCCCAACGAAACTAAGTTTTATAAGCTCATTTCCACCTTTCATTTAATAGACACATGGCGCCACATGTTCCCACATACGAAATCATACTCTTGTTTTTCATCTACCCATAATTCTCTGTCTCGCATAGACTTTATATTAATATCTCGTAGACTGATACTGCATTCTGTCCCAGAATACTTTCAGATCATAGTCCCTACTGGATAACTTTAAGCATACCCATCAATAAACCACCTAGATCTTGGCGTCTAAACCCATTTTGTCTCTCACTCCTACCAGAGGATGACGAGCTCGCAAATTAATGGAAACTATACTTTACAGAGAACGACTCGGCGTCACCCTCTGCGGTGTGGGACTCCTTTAAGTTGTTCGCTCGCTCCACACTAACTACCAGAATCAATAAAATTAAAGCTGACTGGGCCACCGTCCTTGATAAAGCAGTGGCGGACCTGTTCTCCTCTGAGCGTGATTTTGCCACCGCCCCGACTCCCGCAAAGGCTAGCCAGCTCAAACTACACACTAGAGTAGTCGCCCAGCTTCAGTTCCAAAAAGCAAGACAAAAACAATTTTTCTCTAAACAAAAAATGTTTGAACACGGGGAAAAAGCCGGCAAGTTACTAGCATACCTGATACACAGTGAAGACAGACCCCCAGTGGTTATCACATTACATGGCCCTGATGGACAACGCATTACAGACCCTCCCACGGTAACTTCAATATTTAGAGACTTCTTTGCTGACTTGTACAAAATGACAGCCCCTACCGAGTCGGAATCGATGTCCCTCTTTCTGGAGGGGGTCGCTTTCCCGCAACTGACCAGGGAACAGATGGACCTTTTGGAGGCACCCCTCACCACAGACGAAATCGCAAAGGCAATTGCTAGCTTTGCCAGGTCTAAATCTCCGGGATCGGATGGACTTCCCATTGAGTTTTATTCCCAATTTAGCGAAACTCTCGTTCCTAAATTACTAGCGCTGTACAACCATCTCTTTGAGTCTGGTATATTACCTCCATCCATGATGGAGGCTACCATAGTCCTCATTCCCAAACCTGGAAAAGACCCAGGATACCCTGAATCGTACCGCCCCATACAGGTTGACATCAAAATACTAGCCAAAGTACTGTCTATTAGGCATCTTGTCCCTAATACACACGGATCAGGCGGGTTTCATGCCCGGCCGTAATACACTGTTTAATCTTAGGAAATTATATATATATCTGCAGGCCACGCATGAGGAGGTTGGGTCCCGGGTTGTAGTGATGTTGGATACGGCAAAAGCTTTTGACTCGGTGGAGTGGAAATATCTCTGGAGATGCTTGGAGGGATATGGCTTTGGTCCCAAATACATTAAGTGAGTTCAATTGCTGTATCAGGCGCCCACGGCCAAGGTGGTAGCCAACGGGTGGCCGTCTCGAATGTTTGACCTCAGTAGAGGCACGAGACAGGGCTGCCCTCTATCCCCGTTGCTGTATGCCCTTGCGGCAGAACCCCTTGCGGTGTCCATCCGAGCAAACCCAGGGATTAGGGGTCTGAGACTGGGCTCCCTGATTGAAAAAATCAGTATGTATGCTGATGATACGCTGCTATATTTAGCAGATTCGGGCCCATCTCTGCATACTGCACTCCACATGATCAAAAAATTTGGGATATTTTCAGGATTAAAAATCAATTGGGACAAGTCCCAAATTCTGCCCATCGACAGCTTCCCGCCCCCGGAATCCCAAACCAGATTGCCACTACAAAGAGTCGATGTCATTAAATACCTAGGGGTTCATATATCTAGGTTCCCGACGGACTACATTTCCCTCAATATAGAGCCCCTTTTTTCCATGGTTAAAACCAAAGTACGGATCTGGTCCCGACTTCCACTTGGGATCTGGGGCCGCATAAATTTAATTAAAATGGTCTTACTCCCTAAGATACTATATGTTTTGTGGCATACCCCAGTATACCTACCTTTGAAACATTTCAAATCGCTCAAGGCCATACTCAAACCCTTTGTGTGGGGAACCAATAGACACAAATTAGCATGGCAAACTTTTAAGAATCCGACCGATCTTGGTGGCACGGCTCTCCCTGACTTCAATCTATATTACATTGCATCACAGTTGTCACAGCTGTTTCACTTGGACAAGAAGGACAGTGAGAGATTCCTCACCCTCTTATGTCCAAAGTGGGCACAACAGACCAAAGACTCGATATATGCAATTGCATCGGGCTCGGGAGGGGCGGAATCGGGGACAAATAGACATACCATGCTATATCACTACAGGAAAATATGGGACTTAGCCTCTTCCAAACTCAGTACTCCACAATACAACGACTACACACCGCTATGGCATAATACAAATCTCCCCGAGCTCACCAAAATACAGGATACGAGTACATGGTCCACACAGGGGGTGTTTTATCTCCATCACCTCATAGACAAAGGACGTCTAAAAACCTTTGATTCCTTCAGAGAAGAATTTACACTTCAAAACCGAATGTTTTTTAGATTTTTACAACTCCGTCACGCGACACAATCGCAATTCCCTGACTCCGTCCCACACCCAATGTAATTATGGCAGTAATTAAGAGCACAGATCCCCACAAACTGATCTCAGCATTTTACAATATGCTTTCCACCCCCATTTCTACCAAAATAGCGTACGATCTGAAACCCAGATGGGAGCGGGAGGCGGGGCCAATAGAGGATGAGGAGTGGGGAGAGGCACTGGAGTCCTGTAAAGCAGTGTCTCCCAAGCTGTCCGATCGACTTTCGTAACTTTATATCCTACATAGAGCGTACCTCACACCCCTCAGAGTGGCAAGATACAAACGCACCCATTCTACAACATGTCTGATGTGTGGACAAGAGACGGCACTTTTTTCCACCTGATCTGGGCATGCCCTAAGATACAAGGATTGTGGAAACAAATTGTGACATTCCTAGACGACGAGATGGGCTCACCTCTAGCATTAGACCCCAAACAATGCCTTCTGGGATTGTTACCAGACACAATAGATAAATATACTAAAACATTTCTTCATGAGACACTGTTTTCAGTCAGGAAAATCATTGCTAAAAAATGGATGAGACAAACACCTCCCAAAATAGTAGAATGGAAAATAGAAGTGAATAATACCCTGCCATACAAGAAATGTATATATATCAACAGGGGCTGCCCCAATAAATATAATAAGATATGGGACCGCTGGCTTCAAGAGTCGAGTACTTGTACATAACAAAACCGTGTCAGTCAGAAATGATAGTTTTTGGATATACAGTGTATTATTGTAGAGCTTGCTCACATGACAATCATAATGTATCTGTTGCCTTACCTACCTCAAGTATGACTCTCAATGTATCAGTTACCAAGTTTGTATGCAAAATGTACTTCACATGTATGCACCCTTTGATCAATAAAAGCCTTTGTTCAACGTTAAAAAAATAAAATAAATTAGAGGCACAAAATTGTGAATGGGGACATAATGCTTCTACTTCCCTCTGAGTGGTGGTGGAATGCTATCAAGCAGCTGTTTAATCCTCCATCGGAAATCATATCCACCCATACATGGACAAAAGTCTCAGGTAGATAGGAAGTTAGTTAAAGTTGTTGGGGTTGATTGGAATTTTTGTTAAATGTTCCTCCAGTGATAAAGAAGTGGTGAGAGGTGGAGGATCAGTCTGCATCCTGTGGGAGAAGGAAGGCCATGGACCAAAGCAGCCCTGGGAAATAGTAAGGAGTTAAGAGTTCTGTTTGTAGAGAAGTCCATAATGAGCCTTAGCTGTTAACAATAACAAGTGGATAGAAGCTAATTCCGAGACTTTCTAGTATTTAAGACGACAAAAAATAGTAGGGGTGCACTGAATGGGTTTTTTGGTGCCGAAACCGATACCGAAAATGAAAAATACACTAGGCCGAAAACCAAAGCCGATACCGTAAATGACTGTTTTTAAAAAATAATTTTTATTCAGGAGATGGTCAGAGACTGGGGACATGGTACAGGAGATGGTCAGAGACTGGGGACATGGTACAGTAGATGGTCAGAGACTGCCGACATGGTACAGGAGATGGTCAGAGACTGCCGACATGGTACAGGAGATGGTCAGAGACTGCAGACGTGGTACAGGAGATGGGCAGAGACTGCAGACGTGGTACAGGAGATGGGCAGAGACTGCAGACGTGGTACAGGAGATCAATGCAGCCTCACCAGGTTCCTTTAAATGCAGCCTGTCAGTGCCCAGCAGCCTACCAGTGCCCATCTTTTGCAGCCTGCCTGTGCCTCACCAGTGCCCAGCAGCCTACCAGTGCCCATCATGCAGCCTGCCTTAGTATGTCAGACAGGATCAGGGTAGGGCAGTGTTAGCAAGGCAAAGCCAAGAACAGTGCTCTATCTATGGATGAAAGCCATCAGCACACCGCGTTAAGGAGCAGTTTGTCGGTATGATCAGCGTAAGGAGCATTATCAGTGTGCAGCGCCGCAGGGGTTAAGAGTGCAGGACTTGTTGTTTGACATGCTGTTAGAAACAGTGAGCTCGCTCGGTGAAGCGAATTGAATCGAATCAAAGACCAGATAATCGTAATCGAGTCGAATCGTGAGACCAGTGAAGATGTGCACCCCAAATAGTTACATTAAAATACAAAACAAAAAAACAAAAACAAAATAAACACACACTCCATATGCACAATCCTATATCCACAGTTGATCCAGAAGAAGGCAAAAAAAAAAAAACAATAAAAAAAGACCAGATTTTCTCCAGCGGGGTGAAAAAAATCCTTCCTGATCCACCAAGAGGAAATCAGAGGAAATCAGATATTCCCTGGATCACCTTTACCAATGTCCTTGATCTTGGTTTGTAGGTCATCAGTCCTAGCCTCCTGCATTTCCTGTTCAGCTTTGTTGATTTCAAAAGTGTCACTATTTTAGTAATATGTGCTCTAGTGTGGATCATCAGTTTAGTGAAGACAAAGACCACAACAGCAGCTCTGTCCCAAAGATTTTCTGGAAAATGTAGACAAGCTCTGAGAAGAGTCAACTTTTAGCACATTCAGGCATAGCAAAAGAGGAGCAAGAGGAAAGAGAAAAGGCAGCATGTTGGATGAGGAGTTCCTGGAAGATCCCCTAAAGATCTGTAGCATGGTCCAAGCCAGTGTGGCTGAAGGTTGTTTTCAGTTTCTTGTCTTTCCAGGTGGCGACTGGTCTTTGCGCAGTGCCATGCATAATTTAAGCACCTCGCGCCGGCCGTACGACTATATACGGCCGCGAGGTGGCTCTAAAAATCCGGGAGGCCGTCTTTTTACGGCCTCCGCTTCTTTGGCCACTGGGGGTCGCGCGCGCGCCCGGCGCGTCACTGTAATGCCGATGCGCGTGCCTGGCGGCCACGATGTCCGCCAGGCACCCGCGATCGGCGGTTACACAGACAAGGACATGGATCTGTGTGTGTAAACACACAGATCCATGTCCTGTCAGGGAGAGAGGAGACCGATGCTGTGTCCCTTGTACATAGGGACACAGATCGGTCTCCTCCCCCAGTCGGTCTTCTCCAACCACAGTAAGAATCACCAATAGGGAATACATTTAACCCCTTCCTCGCCCCCTAGTGTTAACCCCTTCCCTGCTAGTCACATTTATACAGTAATCAGTGCATATTTATAGCACTGTTCGCTGTATAAATGTGAATGGTCCCAAAAATGTGTCAAAAGTGTCCGCTGTGTCCGCCATAATGTCGCAGTCATGAAAAAAAATACTAATCGCCGCCATTACTAATAAAAAATTATTTTTATATAAAAATGCCATAAATCTATCCCCTATTTTGTAAACGCTATAACTTTTGCGCAAACCAATCAATAAACGCTGATTGCGATTTTTTTAACAAAAAATATGTAGAAGAATACGTATCGGCCTAAACTGAGGAAAAAAAATAAATGGGATATTTATTATAGCAAAAATCAAAAAATATTGTGTTTTTTTCAAAATTGTCGCTATTTCTTTGTTTGTACCGCAGAGGTGATCAAACACCACCAAAAGAAAGCTCTATTTGTGGGAAAAAAAGGACGTCAATTTTTTTTGGGAGCCACGTCGCACGACCGCGCAATTGTCATTCAAAGCGTGACAGTGCCGAAAGCTGAAATTTCGCCTGGGCAGGAAGGGGGTATATGTGCCCAGTAAGCAAGTGGTTAATTTTAAATACGAGTTACAGGGTAATTGAATACATCAACACCCACTGAATATGTATTTAGTAAAAAGCTTTAGTATATATCTCTGCCAGTCCCTTACCTGGTTCTTGACCTCAGTTACAGCACCATGATCTCTCCAGTCCCACTGAGCAGGAGGAGGGTCTTTTGGAATCATAGCCTTCTTAATGATCCGATGTCCTTGGCTTGAGAGTAAAGGATTCAAGTACAGAGTTCGGAATTCTTCCTCTGTAAAGTTCAAATCAAAACAAATCATTATAAAAAGGAAGGTATGCCTGAATTCAGCAGGATGACTACGAACTTTTAGCCTAGGGGCACACACACACACACAATCAACTGGGCCTTTCGCAGAAGGCCCAATCTACCTGCAGACAAGATAAGAAACTTACAGCACAACATACAGAATGGGTAGATTTAAAAAAGAGAATGTACAGTGCATTGTACTGAATGGGGAGGTGTGGAATGGAGAAAGTACAACACAACGTACAAAATTGAGTGGTTTGGAATAAGTACAGTGTGCAGATGGGGGCAGTGTGGAAAAGCACAGCATACAGAATTGGGCAATGTTAAGGAATCAAAGTGCAGTGTAAAGAATGAGGTGGTGTGGAATGGGGAATGTACAGCGTAGCATACAAAATGTGTGGGAGCGCAGTGTACAGAATGAGGTAGTGTGGAAAACGGATTTACAGCACAGCAAACAGAATGGGGTAGTGTGGAATAGGGGAGTATAGAATGTACAGCACAGCATACATGAGGTAATACCGAATAGGGAATGTGCAGCACAGCATACAGAAAGAGGCAGTGTGGAGTTGGGAATGTACAACACAGCATACAGAATGGGGGGTGTAGGTTAGCCAATGTACAGTTCTGTGTACAGAATGCAGCAGAATAGAATGGGGAATATAAAGCTTAGGGCCTATGCATTTTACTTGTATAGGGCTGTATTGCTCATGCAGTCCCAACACAGAGGCAAGGCAAATAGCGTTGGTATTTAATTGCTCCACTTCATACCAACTAGAGCTGCCACAATGCGTCGATGTAAATCGATTACGTTGACTACAAAAATACGTCGACGTGCGTGAAAGGCGTCGATATGTCACACGTTGAGAGTTGCAGGTCAATACACCCCCACCGCGGCTTTCAGCGCGGTGCTGCTCTCCCACACACAATCACCACTGACTGTCCCCTATCCTCCTCCAGTCCCCATCCGCCTTCTCCATGCTGCTGTTCCCCTCCATGCTGCTCCGTGTC
Organism: Rana muscosa; assembly: GCA_029206835.1. NCBI lineage: Eukaryota > Metazoa > Chordata > Amphibia > Anura > Ranidae > Rana > Rana muscosa. The sequence goes on from CM055119.1 coordinate 235,182,721, forward strand.
TCCCTCTCTCCTCCATGCATCTGTCCCCCTCTCTTCTCTGTGTCCCCCTCCATGCTGCTCCGCGTCTCCCTCTCTCCTCCGTGTCCCCCTCCATGCTGCTGTCCCCCTCCATACTGCTCTGTGTCTCCCTCTCTTCTCCATGTCCCCCTCCGTGCTGCCTTCCCCCTCTCTCTTCTCCGTGCATCTGTCCCCCTCTCTTCTACCCCTCGGTATCTCAGGATGGAGAGCGGAGGTAGGAGCCGGTAAACCCAGCTCCTTTGTTTTCTGAACGGACACAGTCAGTGATCACGGACTCTGTCCATTCACATAACTGATACATTGTAACCTCCTGTGATTACGATGTCTCAGTTAATGAATGAAGAGAAGCCATTGTCTTCTCTCCATTCATTATCAGTGCAACTGAAGCTGCTGAGAAAGGGACTGGGGGAATCTGTGTCCGTAATCCCTTTCCCTGTCTCAAATGGGAGATGTCAGAGGTCTATTAAGACCCCTGATATCTCACCATAGCCCCCCAACAGGGCTGATAAAAAAATAAATTACAATAAATTATAATAAAAAAAAAAAATACACACTGACACTGTCCCCACATCATGAACTTCTGAACAGAAAAGAAAAACAGAACATAAAAAAAGGTAAGATAAAAGAATATAACTACATACATATACAGTGGGGCAAAAAAGTATTTAGTCAGTCACCAATTGTGCAAGTTCTCCCACTTAAAAAGATGAGAGGCCTGTAATTGTCATCATAGGTATACCTCAACTATGAGAGACAAAATGTGGAAACAAATCCAGACAATCACATTGTCTGATTTGGAAATAATTTTTTTTGCAAATTATGGCGGAAAATAAGTATTTGGTCACCTACAAACAAGCAAGATTTCTGGCTCCCACAGACCTGTATCTTCTTCTTTAAGAGGCTCCTCTGTCCTCCACTCATTACTTGTATTATGGCACCTGTTTGAACTTGTTATCAGTATAAAATACACCTGTCCACAACCTCAAACAGTCACACTCCAAACTCCACTATGGTGAAGACCAAAGAGCTGTCAAAGGACACCAGAAACAAAATTGTAGATCTGCACCAGGCTGGGAAGGCTGAATCTGCAATAGGCAAGCAGCTTGGTGTGAAGAAATCAAATAATTAGAAAATGGAAGACCTACAAGACCACTGATAATCTCCCTCGATCTGGGGCTCCACGCAAGATCTCAACCCGTGGGGTCAAAATTATCACTAGAACGGTGAGCAAAAATCCCAGAACCACACGGGGGGGACCTAGTGAATGACCTACAGAGAGCTGGGACCAACATAACAAAGGTTACCATCAGTAACACACTACGCCGCCAGGGACTCAGATACTGCAGTGCCAGACGTGTCCTCTTGTTTAAGCCAGTACATGTTGGGGCCCGTCTGAGGTTTGCTAGAGAGCATTTGGATGATCCAGAAGAGGATTGGGAGAATGTCATATGGTCAGATGAAACCAAAGTAGAACCGTTTGGTAGAAACACAACTCGTCGTGTTTGGAGGAGAGAGAATGCTGAGTTGCAACCAAAGAACACCATACCTACTGTGAAGCATGGGGGTGGCAACATCATGCTTTGGGGCTGTTTCTCTGCAAAGGGAACAGGACGACTGATCCGTGTACATGAAAGAATGAATGGGGCCATGTATCGTGAGATTTTGAGTGCAAATCTCCTCCCATCAGCAAGGGCATTGAAGATGAAACGTGTCTGGGTCTTTCAGCATGACAATGATCCCAAACACACTGCCCGAGCAACAAAGCAGTGGCTTCGTAAGAAGCATTTCAAGGTCCTGGTGTGGCCTAGTCAGTCCCCAGATCTCAACCCCATAGAAAACCTTTGGAGGGAGTTGAAAGTCCATGTTGCCCAGCGACAGCAAAACATCACTGCTCTAGAGGAGATCTGCATGGAGGAATGGGCCACCATACCAGCAACAGTGTGTGACAAACTTGTGGAGACTTACAGAAAACGTTTGACCTCTGTCATTGCCAACAAAGGATATATAACAAAGTATTGTATAAAGTAAGATGAACTTTTGATATTGACCAAATACTTATTTTCCACCATAATTTTCCCCAAAAAATTATTTCCAAATCAGACAATGTGATTGTCAGGATTTGTTTCCACATTTTGTCTCTCACAGTTGAGGTATACCTATGATGACAATTACAGGCCTCTCTCATCTTTTTAAGTGAGAGAACTTGCACAATTGATGGCTGACTAAATACCTTTTTGCCCCACTGTATATAATATATATATATAAATATATGTAGTTATATTCTTTTATCTTACCTTTTTTTTATGTTCTGTTTTTCTTTTCTGTTCAGAAGTTCATGATGTGGGGACAGTGTCAGTGTGTATTTTTTTTTTTTATCATTAGCTAATCAAAAAAAGAACACTAGATTAAGTAAAAAAAAAATAAAAAATAATAATCGTTATAGTCGATGACTAATCGAAAAAATAATCGCTAGATTAGTCGACAGACAAAATAATCGTTAGTTGCAGCTCTAATACCAACACACTGTATTGATCTTTGCTTGTTGAAAATGGAAAATGTTACATTTAAACGCAGAACTACGTGGTAAAATACAGCACAACATGCTGTGTGTCAGGGAAGAGAAAAAGCAATGTGTAATAAAAAATAAAAAACCACCACATCGCAGTGCATGTCAAATGCCTATGCACTGTAGTGTGAATGAGCTCCTAGGCTAGAGTATACAGAAAAAAAGGCATTTTAAACACACATTTGTCTGATTAAAAAGTTCAGTGAACCACAACACACATATGCGAATGCTCTGTGGATTGTGGTGTTTTCCTTAAATTTGGGAGGCAAAAAAGCACAAAGAATAATGCACAATATTATAATTAAACATTTAGAACGCTAAGTAAAACCAAAACTGGCTGGAAAATTTATCACTGGTCTTGCAACTCTTGAGGACATGAAAATTGCCACTTTTATGAAGAAGAAGTCGATGTGAGAATTATTTTGTCATACAATGCAGTTAAAAAGTTATTTACTAAAATGGGACATACCAAGCTTCGCAATTTGGTCTGACCTATTCTGAAGGCAGAAGAATTCTAGGGATTCAAGAGCCAGGTAAGAATCCAAGCACTCTCTATAGTGGCACTTATGTGCATATTTTTTATTTAACCCTTTAATAACCGGATGCATCTTTCCTGACTAGACCAAATTGAGAATGTAACGTATGTGCCAGTTTACTTATTAACCTATCTGCCTTCATTTGCTACTTTGTTTTTAAAAAATGCACCGACTATGTATTTATAATAAGCAGAGAAATTGACAAAAATGCAGTTTTAGTATTCTTATTGACTGCACTGCAAACAAAAGCAAAGAGTGCTAAAATACTTACTCGTGTTCTCAAATCCCTGTAACTCTGAATGGCCAATAGGTCCCTAAATGTCACCCATCAGCTAAGGACATGTGACCAATAGCGGAAGCCAGAGGAATTCCAGGAATTTAAAAGCCTAACCCTAAAATATTTCAGCACATTCTTTAAGCCCTTATTAGCAGTGCTAAGGAGGTGCTTTTTAAATAGTAGGTCCACTTTACAAAAAAAAAAAAAAACTTTGATAAGCATATGCAGGTTAAACATCTCAGATTTCAGAAATGATGTATGAGTTGAAGGTACATACAAATAATCATCTGATATTGATTATAATGGACCATAATGATTTTGCATAAACACTACATTGAATACATAAGGCTCATAATAAGGGGCATATCCTGATGAAATATACACAGAAAAATTTGCAATATAGCCAATATTTATACAGTATGTCCTAAATAATGTTAATGGGGTGGTACAAGGGAGTGGCAGGTGGTCTACATGGATGAACACTATCTTTGTTGACTGCATTTCAGATTGTCTGTTGAAAGCACCAAACCAGGGTTTTCACTACAGGTTTAGCACTTCTATGGTTAAGTAGTACTCACATTAGCTGTATTACTGCTCCTAGGATGGCTAATTCCATCCAGCCTTGTGTGTTCATATCTCCGGGAACAGTCACTCCCAAACAAACACACACACATATCACAAATTTGCACATCGATTCCATATGCAGAAACAAATATTGTTCTAGCACAATCTCAAACACTCCAGTCCTTTCTGTAATGCGCTTTGCCCATAGTGAAGTTTAATTGTAGCTAAACTAGGGGACAAAACTTGTAAGAGACAGGACTTGGATAAATGTTCAAGTTGGAGTTGGAATAATAAAGTTGATTTTTGATTTCCTTACAGAAGCAGTGTTAAAATTCATGATATACAAGTTGAACTCCAGGTAGATATACAAGACACTGATTCAAGCAGAAATATAGGCAATTGTTTTTCTTTCTTCATGTTGAATAGAGTAAGGGTGGGTTGTAGTGAGAGGAAATTCCTGTATATTAGGCCTTCCAGCCCAGAAAGGAGTGATTCTCCCCCTCTGTTTGGGAAATGCAAACAAGTTGGAATAAAACAACTGAAAATCATTCCATAAAGAAAACTGAAACAATGACTCTGAAACAGAAGTCTGTGAATGTGCTAAGGAGAGAAGCAAAGACTACTAGGAAGGCAGTGTAAATCCAGCATGTATCCGAAGGTGAAAATATCCCAAACCCATGCATCTGCTAAGCATGTTCTCCAGATCTCTGCACATATCCCTCACCTGAGTCCAAAGATAGGGGCAAAGAGGGTGAGCCTTTCCCTTGAGGTGATTGGTCTCGCAAGCCAGAGGTAGGTAAGCACTTTTATCCTAGGACATTTGTAATAATCTTATCCAGTGAAATTTTAAAGGAGAAGTACAGCCTGAGATTTTTAGGCTGGGCTTCTCCTAAGGGTCACAGGAGTGCAACTCATTTTGCACGCCTGTGAAACGTTTTCAGCGTTGAGTGGTCTGAAATCTGCTCTCCGCTGACGTCATTGCCATCGGTCAGGGCAGCGCGTCATCAAAAAACCCATACTTCTCTTTTAAAAAGATGGCCACCCACAAAGGCCTTCTTGGAGGTCTGTTCAAAGACCAGCACTTAAGCCATAAGGCCCCATGCATCTGTAAAAACAACAAGCTGATGCACAAAACCAGCCAGCTAGAGCCCATAAGTTAATTGCTAGGAAAAAAACGGGAAATGGGACTTTAAATGAGGCTGTAGACATGGTGTAGATGAGTTGGAAAATATACATATTTATTAATCAAGAAAATGCATGGCATAAAAACAAAAACAGGGGTCACCTAAAAAGAAACAACATTGTAGTGCATATCATTTCTAAATATTCATACACACATCTATTAAGTGGCTTTTTTTTTCTGTCTCCTTCCCCTTTTTTTCTTTCTTTTTATTTTTTGGAAGGGCAAATACCCTTAGTGTGGAAGTAGCCAAAAAATTTCAAAACTGGGGAAGCGAATATGAGCGGCTAATAACATGAGCAGGACTATGAGTAAAACCATGAAGGGTGCGGCCCCCAAAACTCCTAAAAATAGTGCAGCAAATAGCACGATTAAACAGTATATGACCCAGGAGGCAAGTCCAAAAAGCCCAGGACTGGGTAAACAACAACAAGATAAAACAGATAAGAGATCAGAGAAAAAAGGGAGTACAGTGAAAGGAGGGGGCATCTCAGATCAATCTAAGGACGACTTAACAACAGAAAGCGAATTAGAAATTAGTAGAGCGGAGGAGCAACGGGCAGATGCACAAATCCCAACAAAGGGAGAAATGAACGAGATGCTAATGAGACTGGAAAACGCAATAAAGGCAGAAATCAACACATTAAGAACTGACTTAGGACACCTCCTGAAAAGGGTTGAAGTGACGGAAGAGAGAGCAGATAAACAGGATCAGGAATTAAGCAAATTGAAGGAGCAAGTCAAAATAACGCAACAAACCCAGAGAAATATACTATATCGATCAGAAGATCAAAAGAATCAAAATAGAAGACAAAATCTGAGAATCCGCTCACTCCCAGAGGAAAGAGGAGAAGATCTGAGGAAAATCATGAATACAATATTTAATCCTCTGTTGGACAAAGGAGCAGAGGACTCCTTTAAAATAAAGCGTGTACACCGTATCGGAAAACCAAAGAACAGGGAGGCTGATTGGCCGACAGATATAATAGCAAGGTTTCGGTATTATGAAGATAAAGCAGAAATCTGGACGAAATTAAGGGGAAAACCTCCTATTCAATTTCAAGGGAGTGAGTTACAAATCTTTACAGATCTAGCACAAGAAACATTGGCAAGGCGGCGACTCCTGAAACCCCTCTTGGAGCAAATGCGGATACAGAACATTAAATACATCTGGGGGTTCCCGGCCTGTCTTATAGGAAAATCAGCAAGACTAAGGTTCCCAGAAGAACTAGCAGGATTCTGCAATAAATTAGACCTGCCAGGTTGGACAGAGAAAGAAAATTGAGATATAAAACAAAGGCTACTATGAACTAGGCAGATAAATATGCAATGAGCTGGGGCGGGGCAGGGGGAGAGGGAGGGGGGAGGGACGAGAGAAGGGGAGCTGAGAGTGGCTGATCGGGGCTTCATGTAGCATCTTCGGGCTACCTTACCCCCCCCCATATCTCATGGGGAGGAGGAGGGCCGAGCGGCATGGTCGGAGCCGCACCTCTAAAATGAGAGAACCAAGTGGGGAGAAAGGTGGATAGGACCACTAATGGTTCTGAGGCCAGAAATGGGCCAAAGGGAGGGGGGGAAGGGGGAGTGGGAGGGGGAGGAGGGAGGGGGGATTGGAAAGGGAGGAAGAGGGGATGGGATGGGATTTGTAGAGGGAGGAGGGGAGGGGATGCTACCTCATTGATTTTGCAAGAAAGAAAGGAAAAATCTCGCTGCAGACATGTAAAATACAAACAGCACGCAAAAAGGAGAAAAAATGAGATGACAGCAATAAACGTTATGACTTACAACGTCAGAGGACTAAATATTCCTTCTAAGAGGCATAAGATTTTAAAAGAGCTTAAACAGTACAGAGCGGACGTAGTCTTCCTACAGGAGACCCATCTGACCCTGGAATCAAATGTAAAATTATTCTCCCCTAATTACCCGACATGGTACTACGGGGACTCTATCTCAAAGAGAGCGAGGGGGTGGCAATATGATTCGCCAAGGAAATGCGGTTCACATTGGAGGCTAGGATGACGGATATGGAAGGAAGATTTCTCTTCCTAAAAGGTAAATTAGGTGAAATGGAATGTACTTTAGCAAACATCTATGCCCCCAATATGGGCCCCATTAAATATTTCAATGAAATCCTGGGAAAACTGAAGGACTTCAGGGCGGGACATGTGATCCTGATGGGAGATTTTAACTTTTGCATGGACCCGGCAGTAGATTACGTCCCGGGTACAGGGATTTGACAACCCAGTGTGTACATTTGTGTCCATGGGGGTGGGAACAGCAATGGAGACATTGGATGGGTTCAAGAAGTGTCTCTGTATATTGAGCTTACGAACAAACTTATGGACATCAATAAAGGTAGAGAACCTATTCATGTTCCGTGGAGGAACATATTTAAGTCCCTTGTCTAAGACCAGGTTCTCTTCGTCCGTTAGGTTTGTTGAGCTCAAATTAAAGACACCCGAGCCTATCTTGTTCTGGGCCTTTTTGCTCTGGACCCTCCAACCTCCTCTGACACCTCTTTTCCTTCTGGGCTTCCAAGGTAGTCTGGAACCGCCCTGTGAAAACCCGAAGGATGGGATGGGCCGGAGGGGTATTGGTTATAGTTGTATGGGGACCTGGACAACAGATCAATGTCTCTGTCTCGGTCATTATAGGAATCATAGTACTCCTCCCTCGTATAATCATCATAGAAGGGAAGAGGCCTATTGTAGGGGCGAAAAGGGGTCCGGAATTGACCATCATGTCCACCACACCTTGGGGCTTCGTGGTAATCACGCCAATTTGCCCCTGGTCTCCTTGGACTCTCATAATGATAAGAGTCCCTGGGACGCCCATAGTTAGATGGAAAAGAGTCTCTAGACCAGGGATATGCAATTAGCGGACCTCCAGCTGTTGCCAAACTACAAGTCCCATGAGGCATAGCGAGACTCTGACAGCAGCAAGCATGACACCCAGAGGCAGAGGCATGATGGGACTTGTAGTTTTGCAACAGCTGGAGGTCCGCTAATTGCATATCCCTGCTCTAGACTGACCCCTTTGAGGACCTTTCCCTCTACTCCTAGGGCCCCTCCCCCTGGGTTGGGAAGGATAAGCCACCTGAGTATTGGGAACTCGTGTTTTGGGTCTGGAGTCTAGAGTTTTGTTAGAGGGGCCTGTCCCAAGGGGTTTGGGATTAGGGGGTGGCCGTACTGAGGTGTTCTGAGCCACAGGTTCGAAGGTTAATGTTCGATCCAAATTCCGGCCATCAGATTGAATCACTAGATTCTCACTGGCCGAGACCAGAGATGCTTGAATCTTTTTTTGCCACCCAAAAACAAGATTAGACCTGTAATCTATAATGTCTCTATTATATTTCTTTTGCTTCTTGAGTCTCTGTTCCTTTTCCTCCTTTTCTAGGTGGCTTTTTAGAGTGGTTGAAAGAGAGATGTACTCTAAAGAGGTTTTATGTGGAGTAAATTTTTCTTTAAGCTCTCTTATCTCCCTGTCGATAGATAAAAAGAAGTCAAGGTTGATATCTATCAAAAAAATCAAAAGTTTGGTCCCGGCACTTCTTGAACCCATCCAATGTCTCCATTGCTGTTCCCACCCCCATGGACACAAATGTACACACTGGGTTGTCGATTCCTTCCCTATTCAATCCTCCTGGTTTTGTAGCACCTGCGATTAACGTTTTTCGCAACCTAGTGCTCCAGGACTTGGAGAAGTTACCACTTAAGAGGACGCACACAAATCCTAAGATTAAATTAGGTTTGAAACAATTATGTGAACAAAAGGATTTAATCGTCCGTCCAGCAGACAAAGGGGGTGCCATTGTTGTGCTTGATAAGAGTATGTATATCAGGGAAATGAATAAGATTCTTGGTGATACAGATACCTATAAGGTCATTCCATCAGACCCAACCTTGAAATATAAGAAAGCTCTTGTGGAACTAGTGGATGAGGGTTTTGCGTTGTCCATTTTGGACAAGAAGGAAAAAGGTTTTCTGATTCCGGTAGCACCGAGGATTCCCGCTATCTATTACCTGCCTAAGGTTCATAAGGACCCAGTGAATCCCCCTGGTCGTCCTATAGTTAGCGGGATAGACTCGATTACTGCTAGAATAGGAAAATATATTGATTTTCATCTTCAGCCTTTGGTCAGGGTCATGCCTTCCTTTTTGAAGGACACAGGTGATACCATCAGGTTGCTACAAACAGTGGACTTCCGGAATGGCATGATTCTGGCCACTGCGGATGTGGCTGCCTTCTACACATGTATACCCCATGATTTGGGATTCAAGGCTGTTGAATATTACCTGTCTCAGTGTGTTAGCATACCCAATGTGCAGCGTAATTTCATCATGCAACTTCTGAGATTCGCTACTACCCACAATTACTTTTGGTTTCAGAACAGTTTCTACCTACAAACCAAGGATGTTGCGATGGGGGCAAAATTTGCCCCCAGCCTGGCCAATTTATTCATGGCCAAGTGGGAGGAGGATGTCATCTATGCCCATAGGAGACCAGAATTGGTTCTCTGGGTTCGTTATATAGATGACATCCTCCTCCTATGGAATGGCAGCCAAGCATCTCTAGATGATTTTATGGTCTCGCTTAACGCCAACGAACGTGGTATTAGGCTGAGCCATGAAGCTAGTTCTACATCAGTCCATTTTTTGGATTTGGAAATCAAAGTGGTTGACAACCGGTTGGAATTCTCTACGTTTTTCAAGCCTACCGATCGTAACGGTTACATCCCTCGAGACAGCTGCCATCATTCACAATGGCTTAAAAGTCAGTGCCAAAGAGCCAGTTCCTCCGGTTGCGGAGGAACTGCTCTAAAGTCAGTGATTTTGTTTTACAAGCAGCTGTCCTGAGGGGCCGTTTTATCGATAAAGGCTATTCACCTGGAGATCTCGATGAGGAGATCGATCGGATCCAGCGGATCGATCGGGACTTCCTACTTGTGGTTGGTCCCCCCAAAGCTACCAATGAGAAGTTTAAGTGGTCTTTCTTCACTACTTACTCTGTGCAGTCTCGCCAGGTAAAAGAAATACTGAAGAAACACTGGAATGTCCTTAGAAGTGATGCACTTTTAGGTGCGGTGCTACCTGAATGGGCAGGGGTGATCTTTAGAGGTGCCCGGTCTGTCCAGGGTGACATCGCACCAAATGTTATAGACCCTCCTAAACGTATCTCTTTTTTTCAAAATTGCAAGGGCTATTTTCCGTGTCGCAAGTGCAATGTTTGCGCACATAACATTAGTGGAAGACACAAGAGTGAGACCTTCCAGTCTACGGCTACACTTAAGACTTACCATATGAAGTGTTTCACTACTTGCGCCACGCAATACATTGTTTACTTGCTGACATGCCCGTGCAAAAAACAATATGTGGGACGTACGATCCGAACCTTCACTATAAGGGTGAATGAGCATATTGCCAACATAAAAAATGAGAAAACCAATCATAGTGTCCTGCGACACTATCTTGAACACCATGATCGAGATCCCACAGGCACTCAGTTTTTAGCCATAGATCAGTACGTTTCACATTGGAGGGGAGAATCTAGGATTCAGGGAGTATCCCGACTTGAAACGTACTGGATCTATGAGCCTCGCACCTATGCCCCCCACGGAATGAATGTTGAATGGGATATCAATTCATTCATCAATAAGGCTTGAGTGCCCTTCCCTTCTTTCCGTGGATTAATAAGATTTTTCGCTATGTGTGCGTATGCGAATCTCCTTGTATTTGGCTTTGTGTGCGCCCTCTTTTAGGTTCTGGTCCATTTTTTATTTTATAATTATTATTTTTTTTCTCTAGGGTGTCTTAAGTGCTCCCCATATTTGTAGTTTATTTTGGTGTTTAGGTTATTTTATGTACTGTCTACAGATCCATTGACCTGGTAGACTTTTAGATAATTTTATTCCAGCACTTTTCTTTATTTACCACAAGATGGTGTTGTTACTTTAAGGTCTTTTTAGCCTGTTTGATATTATTTGGTGGTGTCCATGCGCTCCAGGCCTCTTTGTGAGAGAGAGGCTTGGCAGACTTTTTAGTGACAGATGAGTGTTTATATACAGGAAGCGAGGCTTTCCAAGCCTCACTTTGGTTACATGACACTTCCTGTTTCTACTCATCGTAGAGTGCCCATGCGCTCCAGGCCTCTTTGTGAGAGAGAGGCTTGGTAGACTTTTTAGTGACAGATGAGTGTTTTACATACAGAAAGCGAGGCTTTCCAAACCTCGCTTTGGTTACATGACACTTCCTGTTTCTACTCATCGTAGAGTGTCCATGCGCTCCAAGCCTCTTTGTGAGAGAGAGGCTTGGTAGACTTTTTAGTGACAGATGAGTGTTTTACATACAGGAAGCGAGGCTTTCCAAGCCTCGCTTTGGTTACATGACACTTCCTGTTTCTACTCATCGTTTGCATGATACTATTTGTCCCGGATTGGATACAGTGCGAGTTGTACCGTGTATGTAAGTGGCGTTTAGCCACACATATTTGTTTTTATATATTGCATATTATTTATTATGTATACTGCTGCATGGCATGTTTGGGTGGGCGTTGAGATGTGGTGTGGGCGTTGAACGCCGCACGTCTTCTCCAACCCACTTTCTCATGGCGGGCTTTTTGAACAAAGGTTATTGGCAGTCGCTTGGGTCCATCTCCAGCTCGGCCTATCATGGTTTGCTTCCTGGGAGGTGCGAACCGTATAGCGAACGTGGTAGGTTGACCTGGAGGTGGAGACTACCCACCTTGGATCTGGTGAGCTGTTTACCCAATCATATGTTGTAATCAATTATCTGTCTGATTGGTTGAGAACCTTGTTAGATTGTATTTGTTCACTATATATATTTCTGCAGTGGAAGAGGTTGGTTGATGCCCCTGTTGAAGAACATTTGTTCGAAACGCATAGGGCTTGGTACACTACCTCATTCACTGCCCCTTTTTAAATGTTTTTATTGTTTGTGATCACTTCCTCACATGGGTGGTTGGTCAAGTAATAGCTTCCTTTGGCCACTGGTTACTAATATTCACCGTGGTAAAGAGTCTCCTTGCTGAGTGGCGGTTCCAGTTCCATCGGAGGACCACCTGGATCGGTGTGAAACCCAGAGTCTGCTGTCAAGTCGGGGAGCCTACCGGACAGTCTACATTGGGGACCCATCTGATCCAGTTTCCAGACTAACTGATGAGGAGTGCCACTGGGATTTCGTATGCCTATTTGACCTGCCTAAACCACAGGTCTAATGTTCCGGTAAGAGTATTCTACCTCTCTTTTTCTACAAGAGTTATGTGATGACCCTTCAGTGCTACATGTTCTTTCTTCACAACACGAAAATTTTCTATGGACACTGTATGGACTCATTATATTGATATTATTTATCACTTTGGTTTGATTGGAGGCCCAAATTATTGGGCTTCATTTCTTCACTTAGCGCTACATCTTCATTCCTAGACTACATTATGGTAGATCATATACTGCCGGAAAGGGTCATAGAATCGAGCATAGAAATTGCCACACTTTAGTACCACGCCCCCGTAAGCATGAAAATAAATGTCCCCGGGCATCAATGCCAACCCTATACCTGGCGACTAAATGAAGAATTACTCCGGGACGAGGAAGGACTAGAAAGGGTAAAAAGAGAACTAGAACAATATTTTTTGGTAAACGACAATGAAGGGGTATCAGGGGCAACCTAATGGGAGGCACATAAAGCCTATATTAGGGGGATTTTTATTTCGGAAGGGGCAAGGGAAAAAAAAATGAGAAGTAGGAAACTTAATAATTTGATCGGAGAGATATTCAAAGCCGAGCAAGAGCATAAAAAACAACAGGGCCAACAACAAGAGCTATATCATAAAATTAGTAATTAAAAGAGATGAGCTTAAAAAACTTATGGAACAAGAGACTAAAAAGACACTAAATAGGATAGCAAAGGAAAGGTACAGGTGGGGAAATAAATCAAGTAAACACTTAGCAAACATGGTACAAAAGAAAAAAACTAGAAATTATATAGAAAAAAATCAAAGAAAAGAACGGAGAAGTAGTATATGCAACAAAGGATATAGCAGACACGTTTAAAAATTACTACCGTGTTTCCCCGAAAATAAGCCCGGGTCTTATATTAATTTTGGCAACCAAAAACACACTAGGGCTTATTTTCGGGGTAGGGCTTATTTATTTAGGGTATGTACAATGATCTTAAAATGGTTGTAACTCTAAAAAAAATAATAATGAAAAAATCATTTTCCTTTAAAGCATGATAGATTGCATAGTGCTTCTGCTGTGTCATTTATCCATCTCCTGTGTCCCCTGTCTTCTCCCCCTCCCCGTCATGTCAGTAGTCAGTATTTTGACATAAAAAGCATCTTAAAATCCATCCTTATACAGTAGAATTATGTAATGGGATGCAGTGTGTCTCCCTTTGTGATTGTTTTGTGGGAAATACTGGTACCTTTGTTGCAGCTCCCCTGGGTGTCGCATGGTCTGCCTGGGCTCTTCTTCTCTGCTCTGGGATCCCCGCTGGCGTCGGCCCGCTCCGTGCACTGGGGAGGGGGGGCCGCGAGCATTGGGCGGTAGGAGAGAGGAGGAGCCGGTGTCCCGCTGGCGTCAGCCCGCTCCGTGCACTAGGGAGGGGGTCCACGTGCATCGGGCGGGAGAAGAGCGGAGGAGCCGATGTCCCGCTGACGTCGGCCCGCTCCGTACACTAGGGAGGGGGGCCACGGGCATCGGGCAGGAGGAGAGCGGAGGGGGGGAGCCGCTCTCCAGCTGGCGTCAGCCCGCTCTGTGCGCTGGGGAGGGGGGGGGCGCGGGTTTCAGACAGGAGGAGAGGAGAAGACCTCCGGCGAGTCTGTAAACAGGGTGTTTTGCACGGTGCAGTTACAAAGGGAGACACACACACACCTTATGGCGGTGTAATCATTCTGCAAGGTGGAATAAAAATCTTTTTAACTAATTTTACTAGGTCTTATTTTCGGGGTAGGGCTTATATTGCAGCCCTCCCTGAGAATCATGCTAGGTCTTACTATCGGGGTAGGTCTTATTTTCGGGGAAACAGGGTATATGGGGTTGTACTCTGTGGAACAGAAGGGATGGCGGACAGGAGAGAAAAAGGTAAAAACAAATAATGAATTTTTAGAAAAAGCGAGACAGCCCAAAGATCAACGAGAATGAAAGAATGATATTAGACAAACCTATAACGGAAGAGGAAATAAATAGAGCATGGATGGACTCAACTGTGGGGAAAAGCCCCAGCCCCGATGGGTTTACAACATTCTACTTTAAAAAATGCAGGGAGATCTTGATCCCCAGACTTTGTCAATACATGAACGGACTGGGGACTGTATATGAAATGGGCAGGGAGGCATTAGCAGCTACGATAACAGTAATCCCGAAGGAAAGGAAGGATGGTATGCTATGTTCTGGATATAGGCCGCTTTCGTTGCTTAATGCAGATATAAAATTGTATGCGAAAGTTCTAGCAGAACGAATGAAGGGGCTGATGCCCACACTGGTCCACCCGGACCAGGTGGGATTTATCCCAGGAAGGGAGGGGAGGGACAATGAGGTGAGAGCATTGCTTCTCCTCCAGAAAATAAAAGAGAATGGGTCCCCAGGCCTATTCCTGTCAATAGATGCGGAAAAGGCAATTGACAGGGTAGACTGGGGACTCATGATACAAACCCTCGAAATTATGGGAATTGGGCCTAGGATGATTCAGTGGATTAAAACACTATACCATCACCATACTGGTAGGATAAAAATAAATTGCACGTTATCTTCTGCTTTTGAGATGAAAAACGGGACGAGACAGGGCTGTCCCCTGTCTCCCCTCCTGTTTGTACTGTCCCTAGAACCCCTTCTTGCTACGGTCCGAAACAATCCCGATGTTAAGGGAATTAAGGTGGAAGATGAGGAACACAAACTCTCAGACTGTTTTGTTTTATATTGTCAACCCTAGGACTACATTACCGAATTTACTTAAAATCCTCATACAGTATGGCGAGATATCAAACTTTAAAGATAATATAACTAAGACCGAGATCCTAAACATCAACATTAGTAAATTAGAAGAACGGCGCTTAAGAGATGAGTTTAATTTTCCGTGGCAGAAGGAAATTAAGTATTTAGGAATAAAACTCGCCAACTCAATAAAGAAAATATATAAGATAAATGACATTCCTCTATTAGACTAAATAAAAACAGAAATTAGAAAAATTATAAATAGACCAATATCATGGATAGGACGAATTAACATCCTGAAGATGGTCCTTCTACCAAAGATCTTGTATAAATTCCAGATGGTACCAGTGGAAGTACCTCAACCATACTTCAGAGTGCTAAAAACTTTGCTAATGAATTATATATGGAAGAATAAAAAACATAGAATCTCTTTGGTATTAAAACAGGATAAGAAACACGGAGGGCTGGCTGTCCCCGACATTAAAAAATACTACAACGCGGTGGTGTTGTCTCGGGTGGTAGAGTGGGCCAAAGATAAACAGGAAAAAAGATGGGTAAAAATTGAAAATGCACTGGCTAAGACACAATTGGGAAGTATAATATGGAACCCCCCTCAATACAGAGCACTAGATGATAACAATCATGTTTTGACACGGAACGCACTTAAAATATGGGATAGGTTGCATAAACAAATAGATAGGGACTAGAAATTCACCCCTTATAGGACTTAAAAGAAAATGAGTATTTTGCATCAGGAAAAAAAAAAGTGGAAGGGAATTGGACAAAAAAAAGATAAAGCACAGTTAAAAGACATAATAAAAAGAGGAAAAATTATACCATTTCAGGAGTTAAAACACAACAAGGAATTATTGGTTCTGGATGAGTGGCGGTATCGCCAGTTGTGCCACTTTGTCCAAAATTTACCCCAGCCAATTAGGTCAGGGGAGGAACTAACACCGCTGGAACGGCTATGTACAGTAGACAGCTCAAAAGGTATGAAATCAAAGCTCTATAAACTACTGCTGACAGTGGATGAACTGGAGACGCCCCCATTCATCAAAAAATGGGAAAGGGAATTAGGAACACAAAGGGATAAAATCACCATAGGAAAAATTATAAAATTGACCCACTCCTCCGCCATAGACACCAGGACCGCAGAAATGAACTACAAGTGTATTACAGGCTGGTATGCTACACCAGATAAGTTAAGCAAATTTCAAGTGGGACAGATGGCGGAATGCTGGCGAGGCTGCAGAACAACGGGAACAATGGCCCACCTGTGGTGGGACTGTCCCAAAATTCAAAAATACTGGGAGAAAATCCTGGGTTTGATAAAATAAATTACCAAGAAGGAGATAAAAAAAGACCCATGGACAGTTTTATTCCATGGAGGGGAGGAAGGGATGAAACAGTACAAAGAGTCACTGACCCCGCATCTGTTAAATGTGGCTAAAAGGTTGATTAAAAAAAAAATGGCAAGAGGTGGAATGCCCATCAGTTTGGGAGTGGATTGACTCGGTGGAAGAGACACATAGCATGGAAGTGTTAAAATATAGTATAGAGGAGGAAAAAAAATAGGATTTAAAGATAAATGGGAGCTATGCAGAAAATTTAAGAATCTAGAGGTACAACGGGAATAGAAGAGGAGGGAAGAAAAATTGCCAACTGAAAGAATAGAAATCAAGAGGTAGAGGGGGGGATCAGAGGGTTAAATTGGGACTCTTTAAATGTTTAAATAAGGATATAGATTTGGTTTTTTATATATTTGAAATGTAATGTTGTAATATGATTGGAATTATGATAAAATAAAATAAAGAATAAAAAAAAAAAAAAAAAATCAACATTAATTTTCAACCAGAGTAAGGGGAAAATTTGAAGGAGCGGAATGGAAAACTTTTCTCGATCAAACAAATTTCAGGACAGTGTATATGGTTTTCATTGAAAAATTATATTCATTTTAAAACTGAACGTTAAAAGTAAATTAAAATTTCCAAAGGCATTTGTCCATTCATCAAATTTTCATACAATATTTTCTTCCGAAAATCTATTAGTGTATGGCCAACATTAGTTAAGCTGCGCAGGATGGTTAGAGGAGGGGCTAACCCTCAGTTTTTGTAGCTAGTGTCAAATCTCCTGCAGGCGACACCAAAATACATGGCTCATGAATATGAAATGAGGTGTCCCTCAATAGACGATAACGAAAGGAGGAAAGACTGGATTTAGCTGCTTTCAAAACGAATCCTGTAGCTAAAAATTACTCTCTACTGCTATGTATGAATGTTGCTTGCAATAAGTCTCCATCCGGGTAAAGAGCTGCAGCTTAGCCCTTAGAAATCCATCTTAGTAGTGTCAGCATGGGATGGTATTGCAATATATATTTACAGACAAAGCAATAAACAAAACATCTACAACATCTTCATATTACTTCCCAGTGTTATCTAGATTTAATATTCCCAACAAGATGTTTCAGAACAATTGGTTTTCTTTCCAATAGCCTTTTAACTACCTGTAAGATCACTAAACTTAGTAATGCCATATTCAGCAGTCCCCTGGTCCTTCTCCTGGATATCTTTGGCCTTCTTGAGATTTTCAGAAAATATGCGCAGACGTCCCAGAGCCTCTGAAAAAACATAATAAAGCAGATTTCATGCTCATAAGATGACCTATTAAAAATGCAAAAGTACCGCATAACTTTGACTAAATTTTTTGCTTAAAAAAGTTACACTACGAAACGTTATACAGACAATTTCTGACAAAAAAAAGCAATCACTTCTATAAAGAACTCAAGTTCTACCTGGCATAACTCGCTCTGAGTTTTAGAACATTGTTTTTGTTTCTTCTGAATAAGGATGGACTATAAGGGGTCTATTTATAAAAATTTGCATAGTTATTCATTCACCCAGTGAAATTGCTTGTACATGTACAAATCTGGGCAAAAGAAAAAAACAATGCTATTAGGCTAGTTCCCGTGCTGGTTGAATGGTCTTCATTGATTTATAACTGAAAAAGAATCAAGTCACTAGATGGAGCCAAGTACCATAGGAAATTCTTATAGTATAATTGGAACTACTTATTTACTATGATCGTCAGCTCCAACTAGTGGTATCAATGAAGTATTTTCCTGATTTACTCTATTCTTTATGAATAAATATCAATCGACCTGGAGAGAAAATAGCCATAAATAACATTCACGTTTGCTCCATTTGCACAGAACACATATACATGACATTTTGCAGCATGAAAAGTTCTTCATATTCTTTTTATAAATACAATCCTATATTTGATGTGTGTTACCATTCACACAGAATACCTTAAAATTTAAAAAAACTACCGTATATACTCGAGTATAAGCCGAGATTTTCAGCCCTTTTTTTGGGGCTGAAAGTCCCCCCCTCGGCTTATACTTGAGTCAGCGAAATTTAACATTGTAAATTGTACCTGAAAAAAAGTTGCGAGGCTGCGGCGTCCATCGTTTAAATCTCGCGGTCTCTTCCTGGTCCCTTCCGTGATAGGCGGAGAGTGTCTGCTGAGAATCGCCTATCACGAACGTTCTCTCATCCTCACCCATCTCAGCAGACACTGTGTTCAGTGTTCCGACAATCACAGACGTTGGCTGGGAAACGGAGGATGAGAGAACGTTCGTGATAGGCGGAACTGTGTCTGCTTAGAAAATGACTATCACGGAAGGGAAGAGGAAGAGACCGTGAGTTTTAAACGATGGACGCCGCAGCCTCTCAATTTTTTTTCAGGTACAATTTACAATGTTCAATTTAAACAGTGAGGATAGGAACAGTGAGGATAGGAACAGTGAGGATAGGAACAGTGAGGATAGGAACAGTGAGGTGAGGAACAGTGAGGTGAGGAACAGTGAGGTGAGGAACAGTGAGGTGAGGAACAGTGAGGATGGGAACAGTGAGGATGGGAACAGTGAGGATGGGAACAGTGAGGAACAGTGAGGATGGGAACAGTGAGGAACAGTGAGGATGGGAACAGTGAGGAACAGTGAGGATGGGCACAGTAAGGATGGGAACAGTGAGGATTGGCACAGTAAGGTGGCAATGGGCAGTGACAATGGGCTTAGTGAAGTTGCAATGGGCACAGTGAGGCGTGCAAATGGGCATTGTTGACCCTCGGCTTATACTCGAGTCAGTAAGTTTTCCCAGTTTTTGTGTTAACATTAGGTACCTCGGCTTATACTCGGGTCGGCTTATACTCGAGTATATACGGTAATTCTTACTTTTTGGCGGCATCTTTCTAGTTGGCCTCTGGGCAGACTGCAAGTTGCTTTAAACAATTTGAAAGGGAGCTTGTCCCCAGACAAAGTGGGGACAGAATGAGTTTCCTCTCACAAGCATACAGTCCAGAAGCCAAGTTCCTAGATCTTTATCCCTATGCTAAGACAGGCTGAAGTTAGCAGCTGACTGGTTACTATGCACAGCTACATCAGATTCTGAGTGCTCCAGTTTCAGGAAATCCTCATCCCAGTGTTCCAATCTAGTTTAATGAGAACTGCCAGCACAGTACAGACAGGGTTTATTATACCAACATTAAAGCAGAACGGAAGTTCTGTTGTAAGAAACAGCGAGCAGGCAGGTTTTTATGGCAGAAGAGACAGCAATGTCTCTTCTGCAATAAATTGCCCCTACCTGCCTACTCACTGCCTTCTCCACCGCTGTAAACTGTGTATGCGTAGCTCAGCTTACAGTACCGGGACAGTCTGAGTGCCGTGGTGACTAGCTTCTGCACATGTGTGCCGTCGTCCCCCACCAGCCAATAAAGAGGCCTGAAGACCAGCAACGGGAAGATACCAGCTCCGGCAAGGGAAAATTGAACAAGTATTCACCCTTTAGTTTTGCTTTAATGCTCCAGCCCCCCTCCTTAACAATGTCTAGCAGAGGAAGACCTATGCTTTGCTATGTGAATGAGAAAATGTAACACTGCAAAAGGATTATAGAGGTTATGGCTACTGGGACCAGATAGAGGTTGAACCATGTAATATGTGAATTGTACAAAGAATAGGAAGCAAAATCACGATCAAGTAAAACTTGATTAGACATAAGCATGGGGAAAAAAACACATTTCTGCACATCCCAGAATATAGATGCCACCACCTCTGCCTCAAGTTAGCATAGTGTGACATACCTAACCAAAACCCTCTATTTTGTGCACAGCATGCAATGTTTTGTCTATAAAGAGAATCTGGAACGTTCTAAGCTCAAAGTCTCTTTTGCAACATACTGACAACTGGTCCTATTAATAGCTCCCAAATCCAAGTTAGGGAAGCCAAGCAGGGAGATGGTCGCAAAAATCCTCAATTTAGCCTTATCCCACATAAACCTCCAAAGACGATTAAAGTAATTGTAACAAACTAAGGCTCTTAAAGATTAAGCAGACCCCAAGACCCGGTTCACACAGGGGCGGCACGACTTTGGGGGCGACTCGGCAAGGCGATCTCAAGACGACTTCAGAGGTGACTTACAAAATGACTTCTGTATTGAAGTCAATGCAAGTCGCCGCGAGTCGCCCCCAAAGTAGTACAGGAACCTTTTTCTAAGTCGGAGCGACTCGAGTCGCTCCTATTAGAACGGTTCCATTGAACAGAGCGGAGCGCGACTTGTCAGGCGGCTGAGTCGGCTGACGAGTCGCCTCTGTGTGAACCGGCTCTTAGACTTTACAAGGGCCCAGGCTAGAAGTAACTAGTACTTTCTGGTCTTCCAGGGCTGTGTAAGTGTACAAAGAATCACGAAAAAAAATAAGGAACAGGCATTTAAAAGAAGTATGGGTTTGGCTTCTTTCCCCCCAATTATACTTACTTAGGTGGATGCAGCATCGGACCGATGATGCATCTGTCCTCCGGCGACTCTACACTAAGAATCGGTTCTCTCGGCTCTCCGAGAGGAGAGCTGCTGATTGTGAATCAGTAGCTCTCCGCTCTGCTCCTCCACGCTCAATGGAGCGCTGAGCTGAGAAGGGGTGGGGAGCGGCCATCTCAGCAGCTCACTGAGAGGCTGAGATGGCTATCAGTTCAGGAACCTGGCGGATCCAGACTTCCAGAGTCAGGATGACGCGGTGCCTGGACTGATCTGTGTGACGTCAGCAGAGAGCGGACTTCAGATCGCTCTCTGCTGAAAACGGGTCACAGGAGTGCAAAACCAATTTCACTCCTGTGACCCTTAGGCGAAGCCTAGCCAAACAAGCTCAGGCTGGACTTCTCTTTTAAACATCACAGTCAGCTCACCAAATGTAAGCCTAGAGTAAGTGCTGTATAGTTAAGAGACCATGTGCTCCAAATGAACTTCGAGCCACTGGTACCCTGCTCCAAAGCTCCATAAACATACACTGTCCTGATTGATGGTATGAATCTCCCTTCGACGTAAGGGAAGGAAAGTTAAAGGCACCTTTAACCACTTGCCGACCAGCCGTCGCAGTTTTACTGCGGCAGGTTGGCTTGGCGAAACCACGTTATCTTACGTAGCTTCGCCCTGTGGTGGCGGTGCGCACCCCCTGCTGCTGATGTGAGTGCTCGGTGGGCGCGATGACCGCCGGGCACCCGTGATCGCTTGTGACAGAGCGAGAATCGGGAGCTGTGTGTGTAAACACACAGCTCCCGGTTCTTTCAGGGAGAGAAATGATTGATCGTATGTTCATACGAAGTATGAACAGCGATCTGTCATTTCCCCTAGTCAGTCCCATCCCCCCTTAAGTTAGAACACACTTTAGGGAACATATTTAACCCCTTGATCGCTCCCTAGTGTTAACCCCTTCACTGTCAGTGACATTTTTACAGTAATCAGTGCATTTTTATAGCACTGATCGCTGTAAAAGTGCCAATGGTCCCAAAAATGTGTCAAAAGTGTCCTATATGTCCGCCATAATGTCGCAGCCCCGATAAAAATCGCAGATCACCGCCATTACTAGTAAAAAAAAAAATTATAAAAAAAATACAATAATTCTATCCCCTATATTGTAGACACTATAACTTAACCAATCAATAAACGCTTATTGCGATTTTTTTTACCAAAAATATGTAGAAGAATACGTATCGGCCTAAACTGAGGAAAACATTTTTTTTATATATATATTTTTTGCTATTATAGCAAAAAGTAAAAAATATTGAATTTTTTTCAAAATTGTCGCTCTATTTTTGTTTATAGCGCAAAAAATTTAAATCGCAGAGGTGATCAAATACCACCAAAAGAAAGCTCTATTTGTGGGAAAAAAAGGATTCAAATTTTGTTTGGGTACAGTGTTGCACGTACGCGCAATTGTCAGTTTATACGACGCAGTGCCAAATTGTAAATACTGCTCTGGTCAGGAAGGGGGTAAAATCTTCCGGGGCTGAAGTGGTTAAAATAAAAAAATAAACGGGCTGTATGCCACATTATGCACATCCTCTGTTAAAGCAACAGCCCACTTCCTCTTGTCCACCTTTGGGTTTTGCACAACCTTGCTTGCTAGTTTACTTTTGAATGTGATGCCATCAGCATGTCCCCTGACACGGATCCAGAACTACCATTACTCGCATATGAAAGCAAGCTACAACTCGCCTGTTCATCCTGCCCAATATAAAGCAGCAGCAGGGGTGGCAACACCTGGAACAGATTGGGTTCAACTAGTACCATCAAAGAAAGGAGGGGTGGTTGCCTCTCCACCATTGTGGAGACAGGAAACCAAAGGGAAAATACAAAATCCCTCACATTTAGCAAAGATGAGTGGCTCAGTTTTTCCAGCAAATGAATGAGGAAGCATAGTGCCTTTAACCCCAATCCCACCTATCCTCACCTGCCAGGTGCACTGCTCCTGCGTATATACTGGGCTGAAAAGTGTTGGGGACCCATGTCACTGCCATGGAAGACTGCTAAAATAGTCAAAATTATTTCCTTTTAATGTGTTTGACGATGTGTGTTACATAGTTCCAGTAAGCCCGTCCACCATACAGTTAGAAAACACCTAGGGAACACAGTTAACCCCTCAATCGCCCCTAGTGCAAACCCCTTCCCTGCCAATGTAATTTTTATATTGATCAGTGCATTTTTATATAAATGTAATAATGTCACTGGTCCACAAAAAGTGTAATTTGGGGTCAGATTTGTCCGCCGCAAAATCACAAAATCGCTGCGATTACCAGTAAAAAAAAAATGTAAGTTCCTAAATCTATCCCGTAGTTTGCAGACACAACAACTTTTGCGCAAACCAATCAACATATGCCTATTGCGATTTTTTTTTTACCAAAAATATGCAGAAGAATATATAATCGGCCTAAACTGATGAATAAATGTGTTTTTTTTTTTTTTGCAAAAGTTTTTATTGAGAATATAAACAAGTATACAATAAATGCTGAACGGCGGTCACAGCTGCTAATATAGGCAGAAATCGTTCAACAGTATGGTTATACAGCAAAACGTATAAAGCACCTGATATTTAACATATCGTATACAGGATTCCAATAGGTACAAAGATCTATTACAACAAAACATACAAAACGTGAGACAATTGCACCCGTTGTCATCAATATGTCAAATGTCGGTACGGCAGACAAATCATTATGTCCTAAAATTCAAAAGTCTAACCGGGTGTCAGGGATCTAAGGGCTTCAGGGTAGCGACCTTATGGTCTGGGTGAGGAGTAGGTGTGCCAAGGAGATGGGCGTGAGAAGGGGCGTCATTGGAGTTCCAAAATAGTGTCCTGCCTCACAAGTTCGTGAGGGTTTAAAGAGGGGGGGGTGGGAAAGGAGGGGAGGGTAAACCTGGTACTCTGCCACAGCTCGTGAAGTCATCTCAAGTTAATAATTGTGTGTATTCAGCCGTTGTTGTGAAATGTATCCAGCAAGACCATGTCTTATTACATTTAGAGGGCGAATCATTTGCCTGGTGTATCAATTCCTTTATTTCTGACATTTTTCTTATGCGGCGGAGCCAGTCCGCTATAGAAGGTGGTTCTGGGGAGCGCCATTTAACAGGGATACACATCCGTGCTGCATTCACCATATGCATAGCTAAAGAGCGGAAGTAATCATGTTTCGGTAGCGTTGAATGGTGTAGTAAGAACTGTGCTAGTGAGTAGGTGGTGATTTGGGTAATGAGCCTGTGGACTTCCTTCCAGAATGGTTGGAGTTTGGGACATGGCCACCAGATATGCAGAAGGGAGCCAGTCTCCTCTTCACATCTCCAGCATTGCGGGGAGAGTGTTGGATACATGCGGTGGAGTCTGCTGGGAGTTTTATACCATCTGAAGACAATCTAAAATGCATTTTCCTGTGCAGAAATATTTATAGTACCCTTATGCATATATGTGTAAACTGTTTCCCAGTTAGTTTCAGTGAGATCAATTGAGAGATCCCGTTTACATGTGTGATTGGCCCAATTATTTTTGGTAGTCTGGTCTAAGAATAGGAGGGCGTATGTGTAGGAAATGAGATGTCTTTGAGGTTCAGTCAGTAGACATAGTTCTTCAAATGGGGTGGTTTTTCTCGACCAATGTAATTTATACTGAGAGTTATTAAGAAAATGCCTAATTTGTACATATGTCCAGAATGTAAAAGTGCCCGTAGGCGTTTTAGCAGCTAAATCGGTGTGGGAGAGAAGGTGGCCCTCTGTGTAAAAATGTTCAGCTCTTATATTGGGGTGTGGCCAGATGTCTAAAAGAAAGGATACATTAAAGCCCGGAGTGAAGTCTGGAGTGAAGTCTGGATTAAGTCTGAGAGGGGTCAAAGGACCTATAATGGAGGAGATCTTGTGTTTGGTACAAGTGTCGCAGAAAGAGGAGAGTGTTGGGAGTATTAATGGGTGAACTTTAATGGCTAAGGGGGTATGTTTCGGAGCAATCCAGGGAATGTGGGCAAACGGGAGTAATGACAGAGTTTTCCAATCAAACACAATCTTTAATTTTGGAGTGAATGTTCCAGTCAATGATTCTAGTCAAATGAGTGGCTTGTTGATTTTTTCTTAAGTCTGGAAGGCCTAAGCCACCTTTGAGTTTGGGGAGAGTGAGCCTTGAATAGCTCAATCTAGGTCTTATTGATCCCCAGATTAAATCTGTACAGGCTTTCTTATATAATGAAAAGAAGGCGGGCGTGAGTGTGATCGGGACAGTCTGTAGTAAGTATAGAATTCTGGGAAGGATATTCATCTTTATAATGGCCGCCCTGCCAAACCAGGAAAAAGTTCCCGTGGACCATTTCTTTAAGTCTTTTATGATGTTTTGTAGCAGTGGGAGATGATTTGTGGAATATAGGTCTGACAGCGATGTGGTAAGTTGGATGCCCAAATATGAAATTTTGCGATCATTCCACTTAAACTGAAAGTTGTTTTGACATTGTTTGCAGATTTCGGGGGGAAGAGTTATGTTTAGGGCGTTTGATTTAGCAAAGTTGATTTTGAGATTAGTTAGGAGTTGAAAATTGCTAAGGTCTTTAAGTAGGTTTGGTATAGTTATAAGCGGTTCCCTTAGAAAAAGGAGGACGTCGTCTGCGTACGCTGCCACTTTGTAGGTGCGTTCGTTTACATCTATGCCTTTGATATCTGGGTTTGCTCGAATACGTCTTAGTAGTGGTTCTAGGGTAAGGACGAAGATTAACGGGGACAGGGGACAACCCTGTCGGGTACCGTTTGATATCGGGAAGGCATTCGATAGGTGGCCATTTACGCGAACTCTCGCAGTGGGGGTAGAGTAGAGTGTGAGGATAAAATTCAACAATCTCGGCGGAAGGCCTATAATTTTTAAAGTTTCAGCCATGTAATCCCAGGCCACTCTATCGAATGCCTTCTCAGTGTCAAGGGAAAGCATGAATCCTGATTTGAGAGTAGATATGAGCCAATGATGGATGTCGAGAGCTTTGAGTGTGTTGTCTCTTGCTTCCCTTCCCGGGACAAATCCTATTTAGTCAAGGTCCACAAGATGGGGAAGCAGGGGGAGAAGGCGGTTTGCTAGCATTTTTGCATACCATTTAAGGTCCACGTTAAGTAACGAGATAGGTCTGTAATTTGTAACCAATGTGGCGTCCTTTCCTGGTTTAGGAATTACCACAATGTGGGCAGTGAGTAAATCTCGTGGGGGACCGGAAGGGGATTCACAGGAGTTAAATGCTGAGACAAAGAAGGGGGTGAGGGTATTTGCGTATGTTTTATAATATCCCACACATGTATTCAGTTGTTTCAGCGCTAAAGCAGCTTCTTCTGTAGTTAGGTGTTTATCTAGGTCTTGAGCAGCAGATTCCGAGATGGGAGTGGGACTATATTGCTGTAAGAAGTCAGTGATCAGCTGTTTCCTCAAGATCCCATCTTTAGAGGTGTCCATGGGGGGCAGGTTGTATTGTTGGGAATAGTATGTGACAAACTGTTTTGCTATGGCAGGGGTCCAAGTTAGTTTATTTCCCGATGTGTCTGTAATTAAGTGGACTGTTGTCGCAGCTTTCTTGGCTTGTAGGGCCCTCGCCAATAATTTGCTAGCCTTGTTGCCATATTCATAAAAGGATTTTTGAGAAAGGATATATTTACGTTTTATTTGCTTGTCTAGGATTTCTAGTAATTCTGTTCTGGCTTGTGTAAGGGCATGTAAGGTGTCTAGTGCTTGTGTTTGTTTGTGCGCCGTTTCAAGCTTTTGAATCCGGCAAGTAAGCTCATTAAGGTGGTTCAGTTTTTCCCTATTTCGTTTGGCGGCTGCTGCAATAAGGACACCCCGTATTACACATTTGTGGGCTTCCCAGGTGATAAGTGGGGAGGTATCAGTGGGATTATTTTCAGCAAAATATTGTTTGATGCAGAGATCGATCTCCTTTGATATATGAGGAGCAGTGAGCAGGGAGGGGTCTAGTCTCCAAGATTGTGGGCGGGTAGGTGCTTCTGGGAACATTATAGTCAATGAGATAGGGTGGTGGTCCGAGAGGAACATAGGGTCAATTGACGCATGTTTAGGGAGAGGGAGGTCATTTTGTGTTATGAAAAGGTAGTCTATTCTGGAGTACTTGTTATGTGGTGCTGAGAAAAAGGTGAAGTCCCTGCCATTCAGATTTAACGTTCGCCAAGTGTCATGAAGTAATAAAGTCTGGAGTTGGGCCTTAATGTTTCGGAGAGCTGCATAGGGGAGCAGTGATTTGACTGTAGAGGTATCCTGAAGGGGGTTTAGTGGGACATTAAAGTCTCCTCCCAGAACCAGTGTACCTTCTTGAAAGGTTGCGAGGAGTTTAGTAATGTCACGGAAAAAGGGTACTTGGTGAGCGTTAGGAGCGTAAATATTTGCCAGTGTGAGCTTTCTACCCTGATATGACCCTTTCAGGAAGAGGTATCTGCCATGTTCATCTGCCAGTATGTCGGTGAGCTGGAAGGGGCAGTGTTTCGCTAGGAGTATAGAGACTCCCTTAGTTTTAGCTAGTCTGTTAGCAGCATGATAGGAAGTGGGGTAGTGGTGATTCTGTAATTTTGGTGTGGAGTCATGTCTAAAATGCGTCTCTTGCAGAAATACTATACTTGCTTTACTTTGATGCATTTGGGGGCCATTATCACAATATATAGACAGACCTGTGAGAACTGAACGGGGTAGGTGCCTCGAGAGCTGTGGCAGGCAAGGGCACAGAAATTAAGGGTAGTTTCAAATATCAAGAGTGTTGCAGATTATGGGGAGTGAGTAGAATGGAAACAGTCGTATCTCTGGAACGCAGGTTGGGGAGGGTACTTAGGGTGCAAAATCAGGTCAGGGAGGGGAGTTCCGACTACAGGGGAGAGCCTGCTTACCTGTCTAGTTGGGTATGTGTGAAGGCCGGAAGAAGTCAGTGGCGTAGAGACAGTAAAGTAGTAGCAAGCACAATAGGTTACCACTGTGTGGGAGGTGGTTTGCTCGGAAAGGATGTAATCTGAATGAGCCATCAGCCAGATAGCCTTATTCGTGTGGACTTATAAGCGAATGGGGAGCTAAGTGGTTGGGGTACATGTGCAGACATGGAGCAATGGGCAGTGTTTGCAATATTAATGGCCTCTGAGAGGGTCAAGAGAGTGCCTCTGAGAGTATCGCAATACTGGGATAATCGGGAAGGCTATTTCAGTAGAGGGGATTAGTGTGGAGAAAAGGATGGTGAACGTTTCCTGAGTCAATCGGTATATTTAGAGATTCTAAACAAGGGTGAACACCCAACCATGGAAACAGAAACATAGCAGACAGTGCTATATATTTGAGCCGGTGTGTATGACTCAGCTAGATGAGACAAGAAGAAACCTTGGAACTGTTGTACGTCAACAGGACGTTAATGCGAAGAGGGGGGGGGTGGAGCGTACCCTGCGTAGGTTTGTAAGTCAGGAGTGTAGTATAGTCTGAGGCCAGTTCTGTATGTGACACTGGTAAGGCTTTACCTCACATCAGAGTGTAAAGTGTAAACTGAGACATCTATGTGTGAGAGCATGAGGTGGACACAATTTCAGTTGCTATATGACGGTGATATTGGACATTCAGTGTAACATAAGCACCACATTTGTCAAGTATGTGAGGCAGTAAGACGTTCTAAAAATTAATCAGGTGAGGGAGGTATGAGGGTGACATCCGATAGACATACAAGTTAGCGTGGCGCCAACAGCGGTATAAAACCTGGCTACTACCTATCTCAGCATAGTGATCTTACTGGTATTTCACACTTATGCAGCAAGATTAGAGCATTGGGTGTTATCATTCACAACTGTAAAGTTCTTGTGGTTTGGAGCAATACTCACATACATGGTTAGCACAGTCAGATTGCTATGTTTGAGAGCATGTCATTGAGGAGAATCACAGTTTATGATTGAAATGATCCATGTGTAAGTTCAAGATGGAGTGGACACGGTGTTGTAGCAGAGGAGTCAGGAAAATGGGGGATAACCAAAACATGGAAAATCTCTTCTGTACATTGTTAAGAAATCCGGTCCATGAATATCTCAGTCTATGTGTACTAGTGAGAGGTATTGGCTGCTGAAGATCTCCATGACTCGTAGCACTCCATAGCCTCCCGTGTTCGGAAGAGTAGCGGGGACCGCAAGCCTGCGGTGACAATAGTTATGCTCAGTCCGGTGTATGTGATGCGGTTTGTTCGGACACAGCTTCCAGCGTTCTCGCAAATATCGTAGAGATCCTGGGTAACCTCGGTGGTTCAGGCACAGTGTACTGGCGCAGCAGGGTAACAGTAAGATAGAGAGGGAGAGGAACAATATTGAGAAAAGTTCAAGTGCTCATCTAGTTGAGCTGCTGATCCAGCGGAGTCAGCTCAGCGGTCTCGGCGTGCCCTGTGAGGCAGGGACGCTGACGAGGGTCTTTGTAGATGGCGCTGGGACATCAGGGCTGGGGTGAGGCGGGAAGCCGAGGGCGACCGTCGCCTGCGGAAGTGTGAGTTCTGCGCCTCCATTGGTTCTTCTCTTGGTGATCTGATGGGTGAGCCGGGTAAGTTGAAGTCGGCATACCAATTTGGGACCTCAATGCGGGGTATGTCTAGAGTGCGGCAGAAATTGTCTAGTTCTTCAGGTACCCGAAGCAGAGCGGAGCGGCCTTGATAGGATGCCGACAGCCCAAACGGGAATTTCCAGCGATAGGGTATTCCCCCGTTCTTAAGGACCTCTAAAAGAGGGCGCAAGTCTCTGCAGTGTCTCAAAGTTATGGCTGAGAGATCTTGATACATGTGTATATCGTGTGTCATGTTCCAGCTGAATTTTGTTCCGCGCTTTCTTGAGAATTTCTTCCTTGAGTTTGTAATCAGTTAGGCAGCATATTATGTCCCTTGGGGGATCTGTCTCCCTTCCCCGTGGTCTGAGTGCCCTGTGTATACGCTCCATGTCTATGGCCGTTAGGGGGGGCTTATCAAGTATCCTGTTGAACAGGGCCGTCACTGCGGGGAGAATCTGATCAGCGTCTACATTTTCCGGGAGACCTCTCACCCTCAAGTTATGTCGTCTCCCCCTGTTATCCAAATCCTCTACGTGTCATTGAATATCCTGGAGTTGCATAGTGTGTGTGTCCACCGCAAAGTGGATCGTCTGTATCGCGGCTTGGTGATGGACGGTTTTGCGTTCCACTTCATTCACTCTTCCCGCTATGGCTTGTATCTCGAGGTGGAAGTCCGTAATGGCCGCGAATAGCGTGTCCTTAATGTCGGCTGCCACCGTACGGAGATCATTGAGGCTCGGTTGTTGATGTACCTCTGAACTGACCACCACAGGAGAGGGAGGCTGCTCCGTGGGAGTCAGTGTGATCCCGCCTTGACTCTGTGAGGGAGATGAGGACGTTGCTATGTTAGATCTTTGGGCCCGGAATAACTCCGGGATGCCTTGGTTTACACGACCTCCGGTCTCTCTAGGGGATCGCGATCTGGAAGCCGAAGTTCCACGGGATGATGTCCCCATAGTAAGAAGCAAAATCTCAAAGTTGGTCCCAGAGAAAAGCAGATTACAGGCTGAGGGCTGACGGAGCTAGAGGGATAAGCAGCCATCTTCTCTCCAGGTAAACCACGCCCCATCATAAATGTGTTTTTTTATACTTTTTTTGGATATGTATTATAGCAGAAAGTAAAAAAATATATATATATTTTTTAAATTGTCGTTTTTTTTGTTTATAGCGCAAAAAAAATCAATTTTGTTTGGGTACAGCGTCCCAACACCTCGCAATTGTCAGTTAAATCGACGCAGTACCGTATTGCAAAAAATGGCCTGGTTATTAGGGGGGCAAATCCTTCCGGGGCTGAAGTGGTTAAAACAGTCTACTAAGCTGGCCAGAACCAGCTCTTGAGGGAGTCTATTCCACATTTTACAGCTCTTACTGTGAGGAAGAATTTCCTTATTTGGAGATTAAATCTCTTTTCCTCCAGACGTAAAGAGTGCCCCTTTGTCCTCTGTGATGACCTTAAAGTGAATAACTAGTTCATACAAGTTCACTATATAGACCACTTATGTATTAATAAATGTTGATCATATCCCCCCTTAATCTTCTGTTCTAAATTCAGTTCAGCTAATCGTTCCTCATAGCGGAGCTCCTCCATGCCTCTTATCAGTTTGTTCCAGGTGGGTGGAGCCTATCTCACGTGTCATTCTGCTAGATGATTTGGGAGAACCAAAGTGATGAGCGGGTAGGTATTGTACTCTCTGTATGCATCTCATGGTTTGCTTTCTCTTTATTGGCTCAATTAATTATTGCTATGGCATAAAGGTGGCATTATAATTAACAATATAACAAACATAACAAAATAACATTACCAAAACTGCTAAAAAATTACTATTGCAAGTTAACACAATTAACACAAAGTTGCAACTAGACAGTTGGATTGAAACTACTGTACTAACCTTCATCATTTTGATATGTTTTATTGTAAGTTGTCACAAACTCCTTAAATAATGACAATGTCTCAAGCAGCTTATCCTTAAAGAAAAAAAGCAAATTAATGTTGTTACAATAAGCAACACTAAAATGTCTATTATATCAAGGCTAAGGCTCAATGCACACAGGACGCTCAAAAAAGTTAAAATCCCCTTTAAGAAGGAGGCCCCCTACCCCATGTGAATGAGTATGTGTTCCCTTCCCATTGACCTAAAAAAATAAAACACTGTACATAGGTTTTTAACGTTTATTTAAGGCAGCTTCTGCGTCTCTTCCGATTTCATCTCCCCTCTCCGACTCTTCTTTCGCTCATGGTTCTCCCCTCTGCGCTATCTTCTCCCTCTTCTGCCGGGTCTTCTCTCTCCGCTGTCTTCTCCCTCTGTTCTTCTTCCGATGTTGACTCAACGCGATCTCCCGATGTAATGCTGGGTCCGCCGTGTGCACTTACTTATATTGGCATGGGGCAGGGCCACCCGTCGACATCACCTGGAGGCCCCACCTCCTTATGATGTCATCACCCGGGCATGATGGGACGATGATATCACAAGGGGCGGGACCTTGTGACGTTGAGAAGACCCAGCAGAAGAGGAAGAAGATAGCACAGAGAGGAGAAGAGCCAGAAAGGGGAGAAGAAATCGGAAGAGACGCCGGAGCTGCCCTAATAAAATACTTTAAAAACATATGTATAGTGTTTACTTTTGAAACTTTTTTTAGGTGAATGGGTGGGGGTACAATGTACCCCATACTCATTCACATAGGGTGGGGGGCCAGGATCTGGGGGCCCCTTCTTAAAGAGGGCATCCAGGATCCGATAAGCCCCTGCCCGCAGACCCCAAAACCAGCACCAGCCAGGGTTGTCAGGAAGAGGCCCATGTCCTCCTCAACATGGGAACAAGGTGCTTTGGGGTGGGGGTGCAGGGCCCCCCTGCCCCAAAGCACCCACCCCCCATGTTAAGGGCATGTGGCCTGGTATGGTCCAGGAGGGGACGCTCGCTTGTCCCCCCCCCATCCTGACCTGCCGGGCTGCGTACTCGGATAAGGGTTTTGTATGGATTTGGGGGGGGGGGCACGTCTTTTTTTTTTCGGCGTGGGTGTTCCCATTAAAATCCATATCAGACCGAAGGGTCTGGTAACATCCGAGGTGGGGATTTTTTTTTCATTTTGTCGGGGGTTCCCCTTCATCCTCAGCACACAAGTCGCACCGCAAGTTGGATCATCATGATCTGACTTCTGGTGCAACTTCTATTCAAATCAATGGGCTCCCATAGGGAACCATTGATTTTTAATAGAGGCAGAAAAATGCCTGACTAGGCTTAACGCTCTGTTTACAGCGTTAAATTGCGTTTAACATCTTTTACCGGCGTCTGGCGTTTTCAGGACTGCTCTTGAAAGCGATTTTATGGCGTTTAGACAACAGCTCATAAACTCCCCTGCTGATGAACCTCCAAAAACGTCCATGTGTGCATGGACACATAGGATAACATATGGGAGTTTATGGGCTGTTAAAAAAATGCCCAAACTCCCAAAAATGTCAGTTTATGAGCTTCAGTGTACATGGAGCCTTAAACCGTATTCAGGGCTACACAAACATACAAATTGTTATACCTCCGTATTTGATGAAAGCTTATCCTGATTTGAATGTGATGTCTCTGCCACATCGTTTATAAAATCTAAAGAGACCAAATAAGAGGCAGATATGAGGCAAAAACATGACAAAAATAATATATGTAATAAAAACAGAGAGCTTTCACATCATACAGACCTTCTTGTGAACACAACTGATGCAAGACTTTAGTCTCATTTAGCCATGGCACCAGCAACACTACAAAGTTGCACTTTACTCCCTGTAAACAAAAAAAAGTAGTGATTAGTGATCAGGTGAGGAGTTTAGAATTATCGTATTAGGCTATATTCGCACTGGCGTTTTGCCCTGGTGCAAATGTCAGTGCCAGGAATCATCTGTTTTTTTTTTTACACCTATGAGCGGCTAGCTGTGGCCGACGAGCCCACACACTTTAATGACAGGTTGCCAGCGGCTGTCTGCACAGCTAGCGATTACCTGTGGGGATTGCTGCTGGATGCACACAAAGTATATCCAGCAGTGATCACTGAAGACTGAAGGTAATCACTGGCTGTTTGAATAGCCATGAACAGCTGTGGTCGCCAGTAACCTGTCATTGAAGTATACGGTCTTTGTACCCAGGTGTCAAATTTCTAGTCATAATTACATAATTCAGGTATTGGCACAAAAAGTACCAACACCTAAACAGAATCCCCAAAAAGACTACTGCTCGACCAATAAAATTTGAAATATTATTTTCTAGCAAGCATTAAAAAATAAAAAATAAATAAATGCTGGAATCTGGCTAAACACCAAAGGATTATTTCTTCTGGCTTTTATGAATGCAGTTCACCGAGTCATGACATACAACACTGATAACAACTTTGTTAAAGTGTACCACTCAAAAGCCAAATTCAACCAATTCAGCTCAAGTACCTCTTAACATGTGTACATTTTTCCAACAGGCCTAGAATTCTCTTTAAATGCTTTCCAAACAATGTCTTTATATATGGAATTGAAATGCTTTACAGTAACCTGTTTAAAATGTGTATCCACTAGACAGGTCTTAAGGGAAAATCTCCAACAGCACCACAGACAGAAATAAAAGCTTTTTCATAAGCATAAAAGGGACATTAGAACTTCTGTCAGATTTGTAGTGCTCTTGGTGTTCCTGCTAGAAATGGTACACACGATCGTTTTTCATGCCGTTAAAAATGCCATTTTTAAAAATGGCCATTAAAACCGATCGTGTGTATGCTCCAGAGCATTTTTAACGACGTGAAAAACGGGCATTAAAAATTTCGAACATGCTCTATTTTTTCAGGTCGTTTTTCATGTCGTTTTTTTAACGACGTGAAAAACTTACATGTGTATGCTTTTACGAGGTGAAAAAAAGCGCGCATGCTCAGAATCAAGTATGAGACGGGAGTGCACATTTTGGTAAAGCTAGCGTTTGAAATGGAGATGGCACATTCGTCACGCTGGAAATAATAGCATTGTTTAATGCTGCGCATTCCTTTCTTCTTTAGATAATGCTTAAATAATTAGCTTCTTTTGCTAATGATATTCAGAGTTATGCCAAACGTGTTTCTTAGTAATTCTTAATTGATCTAATGATTTTAAAATATTGTTGTTAAGCCAGATCTCCCTCATAAATTCCTAAATAAAGGTAAAGATCACAAAAAATTATTTGATTCTAGATTTTACAATTTCTTTTTTTCTTTTTAAGTTAGATTTATTAATGTATTTTTTTGTTCTTTTATATATTTTTTGCTTATTATTTTCTTTTTATATTTAGTATTGTATTTTTCGAAAAATATTATTTGTGTGTCAAGTTACCACACCACCATTCTAAATGTGTTTAATTTTGCCTAAGGCTGGGTTCACACTGATACGACAGACATTCATCCGACTTTCATCCTACTTTGCTCTGCGACATCAGTCCTACATTGATCCTACATTGATCCGACATCCATCCGACATTCATGAACAGGATACTATTTTGATCCGACTTTGTGCTAGTCTGACTTGTCCTTTGACCAATCAAAACAATCCCAGGGTGAGATAAATTCCTTTTACTGCTGCTGTAATCACCATGTCGGATGTCAAATGTCGGACGGTTAGGACAAGGATCCTACTTTGATCCGACTTCAATGATATTCAATGGGCTGAAGTAGGATCAAAGTCGGACCAAAGTAGTACAGGGAGCATTTTCAAAGTCGGACCGACTTGTGTCGGACCAGTTAAGACGGCTCCCATAGGGAAACATTGATTTTCACACGTCATGCGACATGAGCTCCCAATGTCGGAGCGTTTGTCGGACCAGTGTGAACCAGGCCTAAGGCCTGGTTCACACTGGGGCGACAAACGCTCCGACATTAGGAGCTCATGTCGCATGACGTGTGAAAATCAATGAATCCCTATGAGAGCCATCTTAAGTGGTCCGACACAAGTCGGTCCGACATTAAAAATGCTCCCTGTACTACTTCTGTCCGACTTTGATCCTGCTTCAGCCCATTGACTATCATTGAAGAAGGATCAAAGTAGTATCCTGTTCATGAAAGTCGGATGGATGTCGGACCAATGTCGGACCAATGTAGGACCAATGTCGGACCAATGTAGGACAGATGTCGCAGAGCAAAGTAGGATGAAAGTCGTGTCGTATAGTGTGACACGACATCCGTCCTACTTTGGATCCGACTTTGCCCTGCAACATGAAGCCGACATATGTCTGACTTTCAATGAACGGGGATCCGACTTGGATCCCCGCCAATATCAGGCACTGTGTTTGGTATGAATCTTGAGGGGGAACTCCAGGCCAAATTTTAAATAAAAAAAAACCGGCGTGGGTTCCACTCCAGAGGCATACCAGGCCCTTGGGTCTGGTCTGGATTTGAACGGGCGCCCCTACGCCGAAAAAACGGCATGGGGGTCCCCCCCAAAATCCAAACCAGACCCTTATCCGAGCACACAACCTGGCAGGCCGCAGGGGAAGAGGGGGGGACGAGAGAGCGGCCCCCCCTCCCTCCTGAACCGTACCAGGCCGCATGCCCTCAACATGGGGGGTTTGGTGCTCTGGGGCAGGGGGGCGACCTACGGCCCCCCCACCCCAGAGCACCCTGCCCCCATGTTGATGAGGACAGGGCCTCTTCCCGACAACCCTGGCCGTTGGTTGTCGGGGTCTGCGGGCGGGGGGCTTATCGGAATCCGGGAGCCCCCTTCAATAAGGGGGCCCCCGGATCCCGGCCCCCCACCCTATGTGAATGAGTATGGGGTACATCGTACCCCTACCCATTCACCTGGTGGAAAAAAATTGCAATAAAAAAACACTACACAGGTTTTTAAAGCAATTTATTACACAGCTCCGGCGCTCTTCTTCCGACTTCCGGGGGTCTTTTCCGACTTCGGGGGTCTCCGGTGTCGTCTCCGCGCTCTCCGGTTCTTTCTTCCGCCGGGCCTCCGCTAACTTCTTTTTAGCTCTCTTGCGAACGGAGGCCCGGTCTTCCCGTTGTCTCGTCCGGCTCTCCGTTGTCCTTCTGCCGGCCCCTCCACTAACTTCTTGGTAGCTCTTTCGCTAGTGGAGGGGTCGGTCTTCCCGCCATCGCCGTCGGCTTCTTCTTCCCTCTTCTCCTTCTCGATGTTGACGCGTCGCTTCCTCCCGCTGTAATACTGGCTCTCCGCTCCGCATTAATATAGGCTTCTCATGACGTCACAGTCACATGTTCCCATGACGTCACAGTCACATGCTCCGGGGCCATGTGCCCCGGAACATGTGACTGTGATGTCATGAGAAGCCTATATTAATGCGGAGCGGAGAGCCAGTATTACAGCGGGAGGAAGCGACGCGTCAACATCGAGGAGGAGAAGAGGGAAGAAGAAGCCGACGGCGACGAAGGGAAGACCGACCCCTCCACTAGCGAAAGAGCTACCAAGAAGTTAGTGGAGGGGCCGGCAGAAGGACAACGGAGAGCCGGACGAGACAACGGGAAGACCGGGCCTCCGTTAGCAAGAGAGCTAAAAAGAAGTTAGCGGAGGCCCGGCGGAAGAAAGAACCGGAGAGCGCGGAGACGACACCGGAGACCCCCGAAGTCGGAAAAGACCCCCGGAAGTCGGAAGAAGAGCGCCGGAGCTGTGTAATAAATTGCTTTAAAAACCTGTGTAGTGTTTTTTTATTGCAATTTTTTTCCACCAGGTGAATGGGTAGGGGTACGATGTACCCCATACTCATTCACATAGGGTGGGGGGCCGGGATCCGGGGGCCCCCTTATTGAAGGGGGCTCCCGGATTCCGATAAGCCCCCCGCCCGCAGACCCCGACAACCAACGGCCAGGGTTGTCGGCAAGAGGCCCTGTCCTCATCAACATGGGGGCAGGGTGCTCTGGGGTGGGGGGGCCGCAGGTCGCCCCCCTGCCCCAGAGCACCAAACCCCCCATGTTGAGGGCATGCGGCCTGGTACGGTTCAGGAGGGAGGGGGGCCGCTCTCTCGTCCCCCCCTCTTCCCCTGCGGCCTGCCAGGTTGTGTGCTCGGATAAGGGTCTGGTTTGGATTTTGGGGGGACCCCCCACGCCGTTTTTTCGGCGTAGGGGTGCCCGTTCAAATCCAGACCAGACCCAAGGGCCTGGTATGCTCTTGGAGGGGAACCCACGCCGGTTTTTTATTTAAAATTTGGCCTGGAGTTCCCCCTCAAGAGCAGTACAGCACAAGTCGCATGCCAAAGTCGGATCATGCAAGACTGCGGTCCGACTTTGATCCGACTTCAATGATAGTCAATGGGCTGAAGTCGGATCAAAGTCGGACCAAAGTAGAACAGGGAGCATTCTCAAAGTCGGACCGACATGTGTCGGACCAGTTAAGACGGCTCCCATAGGGAAACATTGATTTTCACACGTCATGCGACATGAGCTCCCAATGTCGGAGCGTTTGTCGCCCCAGTGTGAACCAGGCCTCAAGGAGGTTTGTGTCCCTTGTTAATACCAATAATATTTGTAGAAATGTCCCTGCCTACTCCCTAGCAAACTCTCTTTTTGAATAGAAATCACATAGTCAAGTATTTTAAGCAAAACAAAAGAATCTTTTATTTAGGCAGATAACAAATTAAAGGGGAAGGCAGCACTGGAGACCCTGCTTGAATTTGTGCATCCTTTGGACCCCACAGCAACCATCCAAGAAGAGAAAACATAACTCTGGAATTATCCCCCAAAAAAAGGAGCAAAATCTTGTCTTGGACTCCCAGAGGTCAGGAACAGCAGCAGATAAGTCAGATATGTCCCCAGTCTGTGGTACTACAGCAGTCATTATTTTTTCCTCTTCCTTGTAGCCTTCTCTCCAGCCTTCTCTGCAGCTTTCCCTGAGTGCTTCCTCGGAGGCTGGAGCTCAGGAGGAGAGCTTGTGGCAGGAGGAGGAGTAGGAGGAGGTGGAGGAGGAGGGACAACCTCAGTTATATCGGTGAACTTTGTCAGTTCACCTAGCAACCCCCTGTTGATCACCTTCAGCATGACGTTTTCGCTGTATAGGCGTTGCCTCAAGTCCATCTGTGCTAATTTATGGGCCAGGACTGCGGCATAGCCCTCTTCAACAGAGGGTGCCTCTCTGAGGGCCGAAGTAGCCTCTCTTAGGAATGCTCTTGTTTCCTCCTCCACCTGCCTAACCCTTCTTGGCCCTCATTGTTGGATTTTCAGGGGAGGCATCTGGGCTCTTGTGCTGGGCCTGGCCTCCTCCTGTGTGCCACTGGGCCCTGCCTCCTCCTGGTCCCCAACATCACCCTCTTCCTGGCTCTGCTCTGGCTGTTTAAAAAAAAAAGGGACATTCTTAATTTTTTTGCATCATCAATCACACACATTGTTCACCTCCAGACATTTTAAAATTGAATGGCAAAAGTGATTAAAATTCAAATGATTCTGACTCATGATATTTTTGGCTTGTCCACATCAAATTTGACCACTACTGTCTATTGCTCTGTAAATCTATTTATTTTCAGACATTAAATAGATACCAATAGTAACATCTATTTTAAATCATCACTTTTGTTACATATAAATGTAGATATCAATACTATACCTGGCTCCATATATCCAAATCGGGCTCCTCAAGGACCTCTGCTTGATCCTCCGAGGAAGCCAGAGCAGGGTTGCAAGGAAGGCTGGAGGGTTGGCTACAAGGAAGGCTGGAGGGTTGGCTACAAGGAAGGCTGGATAGACCTCTGGGGGGAAGGGTTGACAGAGATTCCCTGACTTCCAGATGGTCATCCAGAAATGCTAACTTGCTGTAGTACCACAGACTGGGTTTATAAACCTTATCTGCTGCAGCACCTGACCTCTGGGACTTCAGGACCATATTCCTCTGGGTCCTGTATGTGCCCCTAATGGTAGATAGTTTGGTTTTAACATCTTGGATGGTTGTTGTGGGGATCTGGGTTTGTACAAATCCAAGCAGGCTCTCCAGTGCTGCTGTCCTGGCAGCTTTATTTTTATTTGATGCAGTTTTCGTCTGCCACAGGACAGGGAGTTCCTTCCATCTATCCAGGAACTCCCCCATGAATTCTGGATTCTTGAAAGCCTGCATTTTGTCTGTAAAATCAAGAACCCAAAAAAAACCTTTTTTCAGTCAACATTCATCAAATAAGCATTTTGGACAGATATAGGCCACAATCTCATCCTCTGAAGAAACACAAATCCTTAAAATGTTATGTACCTTGGTTAACACGTTCATTGCCAACTCCCTCTCCCGGCAAATGAACGTATTTTCGACACATGGATATTAGCTTTATATACACTGTGCATGCGTGAAACTCTGCACGCTTTCCCCGCCCCTGACGTTCGATATTGTACTTTCCCCGCCCCTTCTCGCTCGTCGTAGTGCTAAACAACATGGCGGAGACACAGGTGGCTGAGATTACCTCTACAGAGGAGGAAATTCCTGAGGAACCCAAATCCCGATCCCGGAGATATAAGGCATCCAACATGTCATTCGAGGAAATGGTGGAGATGGTCGCCATTTTGAGGAGGGAGGATTATGATGCCAAGCATGGACCGTATAAAAGGCCTAATCTTGTCAAGTCAAAAATTATGGCCAAAGTGGTCAAAACTCTTCACCAAAAATTCGGGGTGTGCAGAACGAAGGACCAGCTCCGAAAACGATGGTCTGATCTCAAGTTGCGGGAGCCCGACCAATACAAAAGAATCAAGAAAGTTTTAGGAAAAAGTAAGTAATTTTCATACATTTTCCCAGCTAAATATTATTACTTGGATTAAGTTGTGGATTTTTGCCTTTAATATAGTACAGTGAAAGATACCAACTTTCATGTTCGTACGCACAGTAAACGGACGTAGTAAATATCTTTCTCCGTACACTTATTAATATGATGTTTTAGGATCATCTAGTGTCAACACCAAAATTTAAATGTATATTTTGGGGAGATAATTTTGGAAACATGATGAATTCTTTTTAGAACCAAAAAATTATTTCTGAAAAATTAAAAGGGTATGCATTGTAATGTTAAGGGAGAGAATGCTCAGCAGCTGATTAAACATCTGAACTCTGTAGTACAAGTGTGGCCCAAAAGAAAAAACTTTTTAGGGTGTCACACACAGGTGATCCAGTGTA
The DNA here is from genome assembly GCA_029206835.1 of Rana muscosa. Lineage (NCBI taxonomy): Eukaryota > Metazoa > Chordata > Amphibia > Anura > Ranidae > Rana > Rana muscosa. The sequence continues at coordinate 235,223,291 of CM055119.1, forward strand.
TATACTTGGGGGTGTTTCAATGTGTCAAACTTTATTAAAATAAGTAGATGTTCTTGTTTTGGCTATGTATACAATCATGTGCTCAGGTTGTCACTGGGGGTAAATTGAAAATTGGACCACACTTCCAAATCTTTCAAAATTTGCTTTCAGGGTTTATTTTTGTATATAATGATTATTTAGGAATTAAACTATACCTTTTATTGCAATCTCCATAGGGCTTCAAAAAGCTAAGACAGATGAGCCTATAAATCCAACACCTCCAACAAGACCCCCAGAACCACATGATGTAAAGGAACGTGAAGTTGAGGAAGTGGAAAGTGGCACCACAACAGGTCAGTGTCAAACAACACAGATGCAGGTTAATAGATGTAGGCCTACATATTCTATAGTACATTATTTTTATTTTTTCAGGTTCTGTTCTGCCTGAAGACCCCGAAAAGTTTACAAGTCACAGTGCACAGATCCTGATCCAATACCTAATGGTCTGCTGTCGTGACCTCGAAAAAATAAAGGGAGACTTGATAGAGATCAGGCAAAATACCAAGCGGGTGGAGGAAAGGCTACAAAATATCATGGCTGTGCTTGGGCGGTTTTTAATTTTGAACACAAAAGAACGTTGAACTTGCTGTGTTTTTGCAGGTTTTTGTTTGTTTTCATCTTTAATGAATAGTACATGTTTAAATTTACATTAAAGTTTTTAAGATAGTTTAAGCATGGCTGTTCATGCGTTTTAGCCCCAAAAATATTTTTGATACATCTAAATTTAAAAGGAAGTTTAAGAAAAAATAAAAAATAAAAACTATTTTATTACCAAAAATTAGTGGCTTCATTATGTAAATGTTGGGCAAAGTGAAATATTAAATGTTTTGTGTTTACACTGACAATGAAGGCTATTTAAGAATGCTAAATACACATGGCACTACAAGTGCACTAGGTAAACCTACGAGAAACATAAAAGAATCAAAATCGAAAACACAATACAAAGATTTTATCAAAGAAATGTTTTATTTTTACCAAAAATAAGTTTAAACATCCATAGGCATATCAATGGCCCCCCTACCCACAAAATATTCTACATATTTTTGTCTCACATCACGTCCGGTTTGGGGGGCCAAGCCTGGACGGCCAGCTTCCAGGGCCAGTAAATTTACATTGTCAAGTAATGAGGCCTCAGGCCCACTCAAAGAGAGGTAATTTGCAGAATGCACCCTCAAAAAATTATGGAGCACGCAACAAGTCATGACGACATGGTTCCATTTATAGGGGCAAGGTGGATGGAGGTGAGGAACAGGCGGAATCGGCTGGCCATGATGCCAAAGGCATTTTCCACCACCCTTCTTGCTCTGGCCAGCCAATAGTTAAACGCCCTCCTCTCAGGGGTGAGGGTGCGTTGAGGGAATGGCCTCATTAAATGGGGACCCAGGCCAAATGCCTCATCCGCTAAAAAAACAAATGGGAGTCCCTCCACATTCTGCTCCGCTGGTGGCAAGGCCAGCTCATCCGATAGGAGCCGTTCCCCAAACTCGGTCTGTGCAAACACTCCTCAATCTGACATTCTGCTATTTTTGCCAACGTCCACATACAGAAATTCGTAGGTGGCCGACACCACTGCCATCATGACGATGCTGTGGAACCCCTCATAATTGTAATAAAAGGATCCCGAATGGGGTGGTGGTACGACCCGAACATGCTTGCTGTCGATGGCCCCTCCACAGTTTGGAAAGTTCCATCGTTGGGCAAACTCAGATGCCACATTCTGCCATTCATGTGGCGTAGAAGGGAACTGTGGAGTTAATTAAAAATAAACTAATACTTTGAGACAGAAACATTGCAAGCAGATTTGAGAAAACCATTCATGGCCAACATTAGGATAAACAGAAAAATTTTAACATTATTAGTAAGCACCAAAAAATAAAAATAAAAACTAAATATTAGGGGGGGGGTTGAAGATGAGTTGGGGAGATCACAAATCAAGGCTGTAGCACTCTGTATGAAGTTTAAAAAATGTAACAATCCTATGCAATCTTTAGGGGGCGTTTAGGGTAAAGCACTACAATGGAGTAGAGAAAAAAAGAAATGGAAGTGACTAGGCTAGGTGGGTATGGCCCCAGGATAGCATGCTGGAGAGGTTAGCGAAGGAAAATTTAAATGTAGGCCTAAAAAAACCATCAAAAAATATAAACATGCATGGGGAGAAAGGGGACATTCCCTGCAGATAAGAATCATGGGAATTAGGGACTGATTAAAAAAAATAAAAAATTATTAAGCAAGAAATACATACAATGTGATGTTTTAAATTAGAACACTTACCTTAATATAGTCCTCCTGCAAAACTTGAAGGATGGCAGAACAAGTCTCTGGTATAATGATCCCCAGAGCCTGGGGGGAGATGCCTGTTGAGAACTTGAGGTCCTGCAGGCTTCTCCCAGTCGCCAGGTATCGCAACGTGGCGATGAGCCTCTGCTCAGCAGTGATGGCTTCCCGCATAACGGTGTCCTGCCTGGTAATGTAGGGGGACACCAAAGCCAACAGATGCTGAAATACGGGGTCAGACATCCTGAGAAAATTCCTGTAATCCTCAGGATTATTCTCCCTGATCTCCCGCAACAAAGGCATGTGACAGAACTGGTGCCGCTGGAGCAACCAATTCTTGGTCCATGAACTCCTCCTCACCCTGTTCATGGCCTGGAGTCGGGATACAGCATGAACCCCTGCTCCAACTACAGCACAAACTCTACGACGAGTACGTAGCCGCAACATGGCTAGATAATGGTCGGCTGTTTAGAACGAACTAGAACGCACGGAGGAACAGCAAGGCCTATGAAGTACAAGCTGAAAAACAGAAACGAGCAGACAAGAACGCACTGAATAAACAGATACGAACTGACTACAAGCACTGCAAGACAGATACAAACCCACAAGCACAAACTGAACTCCACAAAACGATCTTCAAAGCACGAAGACTGAAAAGCGCGAATCGTCTCTCACCAAACTTTTACTAACACGCAATTAGCAAAAGCATCCCAAAGGGTTGCGCCATTAGAACGGAACTTCCCCTTTATACTGCCGTCGTACGTGTTGTACGTCAGTGCGCTTTGCTCGAGCGTTTTTTTTAATGAACGTGTGTATGCAAGACAGGCTTGAGAGGAAACAAGAAAAAAAACGAAGAGAAAAACGTTGGTTTAAAAAATGACAGTTAAAACGATCGTGTGTACGCGGCATTACTTTCTGTTGGCGAAACTGTTGTCACTGTACTAGTGAGAAGAAATCTCTCCAATGGAGGAGCCCCCCTAGATGTAAAGAACCGACAGGAGTGCTTATCCTTCACAGCCAAAAAAACCCTGCCAGGTTTATGTTGTTGTTGGTTATATCCAATTAGGAAGCTTATCTCTTTTCTTCCAATCCTAGAGACACAAGTAAGTGAGAAGAAATCTCTTCCAACCAAATAGAAATTTCCTCTCAGACAGTTGACACTGGAACCAGTGTCCCCAATGAAAAATTTCTTCTCACTTACTGTTCTGATGAACAATGTAAAATTTTGGATTTTTCCATCAGCTTGGTCCTAGTTGCAGTGGTCATCTGGGCAAACACTTAGGCTACTTTCACACTGAGGCGCTGGATGTGCTGGCGGTATAGCGGCGCTATTTTTAGCGCCGCTATACCGTTTTTTTGCCACGATTTGCGGGCGCTAGCGGGGGTATTTTAACCCCCGCTAGCGGACGAAAAAGGATTAAAAACGCCCGCAATAACGCCTCTTTGCAGCGTTTTGCGGGTGTATTGGAGGCGCTACCCCATTGATTTCAATGGGCAGGGGCGCTATAGGAGCGCTATTTTTAGATTTGAAATGCGTTGTCTTAGCAACCATCCTTCTACCCTATACACCGGCCCTTCTAATCATTTGATACTGAGGGGGGGCGCCAGCTTGTCCGGCAGCCGCCGAGTCTTGTACACTGACACAAACATCCTGTCTCCCTGTAGTGTATGCTGCCAGCCTTTGCCCAGGACACACTATGCTGAGGGAAGCCAACCAACGGATTACAAGCCTGTATCTATCTTTATTTGTGAGTGAATTGATGTTATACATTTTTAACCATTGAATAAAAAGGTTTTGCACAAGAGCCTGTGCGCTCTTCTTTCCCCTCATTTTTTCACAGTCCTCAGTGCCTGCTGATAAAGGGCCAGTTCACAACATAGAAACGCAGTCCAGATGCGTTCCAGATGCTTTTTTGATGCGTTTTTGATGCAGTCCAGTGCATTTTCCCCCCTCTTTTTCCTAACCATAACCCTTTCACACCTAAGCCTGTTTCTGACATTTGTTGCTTAAAAGTTAAAATCCACATTTTTTGCTAGAAAATTACTTAGAAACCCCCAAACATTTTATATATATATATATTCTTCTTTTTTTAACAGAGACCCTAGGGAATAAAATGCTGATCGTTGCAATATTTTAGGTCACACGGTATTTGCGCAGCGGTCTTTCAAATGCATTTTTTTGGGAAAAAAATACACTTTCATGAATTAATAAAAAAAACGAAACAGTAAAGTTGGCCCAATTTTTTTGTATAATGTGAAAGATGATGCAAATAGATAAGTAACATGTCATGCTTTGAAATTGCGCACACTCGTGGAATGGCAACAAACTACGGTACCTAAAGATCTCCATATGCGATGCCTTAAAAAATGTTTGCGGTTACCAGGTAAGAGTTACAGAGAAGGTCTGGTGCTAGAATTATTGCTCTCACTCTGACAATCGTGGCGATACCTCACATGTGTGATTTGAACACCGTTTACATTTGCGGGAGCGACTTGCGTATGAGTTTCTTTTGCTGTGCGAGCTCGCGGGGGCGCGTTAAACATTTTTTTTTCTTATTTATTTTATTTATTTTACATTGCCACAAAAATTCTGATCGCTTTTATTGCTGTCACAAGTAATGTAAACTTTCCTTGTGACAGATGTTCTCTCCCGCTCGTTTAGAATACCAGCTAAGCGGGTCTTAGCTGCTTCGGTTCTTATTACTAAAGAGCCAACCGCCTACTCTAAAAACGGTATCCCCCCGGTATAACCCCTGTAAGGTATAAGAAGATCATGAACCAATATTCATGGTTAGAGTTCTCCTCAAATAAAAAAATATTTTACAGAAAATGTTTCTCTGACATGAGTGTGAACAAGATGTTACTTTTTGTGGTTAAGCTAATCTTTCTTCTGTAACAGGCATGTATATTTAGGTTGAAATGTGACTTTGTGGTTAGGCCTTTTCCGGGAAAAAGTTTATCTCACTTCTGCTTTTTAACTGACAGATTGACCGCACTGACATCTGGCGTTTCTTATCTTCCTGTTTCAAATGTCAGAACATGTCTAGTTTGACCACAATTGACGTATGTTAACTGACCGCTTTTGCAGAAGTCAAAAAACCTGTTAGAATTTATTTTTGTCTAACTCATGAGGTTTTTGCTTATTGCTGATAGGTCCATAGGAGGGAGGCAACTTTTCTCGCTGTGTATAAAAAAGGACATGTAACCATTAAAACACATATTCTAGTATACCATTCACTGTTTATTGGTGTCTTGAATATCCGACCGGTCAGAGAGACTTCCACAGATCCTGAGTCCAGCTCGAGCCAAGAAGGTTCAACAGAACCAGAACCTTTCAGTGGTACCAGAAGTGGGGTGATCCAATTGAACAGGTAAGACCCCCTTTAATTATTATTGGGAACAACAGTCTTGCCTTGTCAATTGGTTCACCATAAAGTAGACTCTCGAGAAAACTACAAGTTTTCTGGGACTCTGTTAAGATTGAAAGGTAGATTTAGAATAGATACAGAGGGTCTCGCTAGGTTGGCCAGACCAGGTTATTAGATTGAGGAAGAATCTTAAATTCTTCTCTACATAGGACGGATCTGTGGAAACTCTATATCTAAAGGCGTACACAAAAAGGGTTACCTTTTTAAATGTCAACTGTATATTGTTGTCCTGAATGTAAAACTGGTTTATTGTTTGCTTATAAAGGGAAGACCACGTCATTAGTGGCAATTGTTCCAGGGGGGTATCATGTCAAAATTGGCAAGGGTCCTATGTTCCAGGGATCAAAACAACATATGTTAAGGTTTAATATACACAACATACTACCCCCCAGTCCGGTGTTCGAGGGACTAAGTGTAGCAGAAATACAGTGTCTGGTTGTATTTAAAAAAGGAGAACACTGGGTTCCTTGTCATAAATCTATAAATTGTCATAAGTTTAAGGACATTTTCCGCCCCTGGAACGAAATAGAGAAAGCAAGACAGAAATTTTTTAATTTTAAAGTATAAGTATTATTGTTTGCTATAATGGGTAATCAAGCAGGAAAGGAAGCTGAAGGTAAGCAGCACCAACCCTCTCCGATTGATTACATTAAAGTCAATTATGGGAAAAATTATACTGATCCTTTTTGGTCACTAGTTTTAAAAAGAGCACATCAGTTAGAAGTGCCATGTTTGGGGGAATACGGACCATATTCCGAGGAAGAGTGGGAGGAAGTAACCAGAATATGTGGCCAACATAAACAGTATAATTATCCCATAAAAGACCTTGACAAAGATTACATGACTAAATGTTGTAAGATTTGGGCAAAGGGTATGAAGGAATATAGAAAGAAATATACAAGTGTAAAAATGGAAAAGAAAGAGCAATTAGAAGACGCAATAGGAAGTCCATCAGCTCCCCCTAATTTTTTATCAAGAAAAACCCCCTCCATATGCTATGGGAAAAGATGAATCCCTTGTCCCAAAGAAAATATACCCCTCGTTAAATCCAAATGTTATAGCAGGAGTATTAACCATAGCTAAACAAAAGGGAACTAATTGGTTACGAGAGGGGGAAGATAGAAGACAGATACAGGAACGTTTAAGTCAATTAGTAAAGGAGGAAGAACAGTGTATTAAAAAAGAGGAAGATGAAGAAAAAGTGATAGAAGGAGAGCTGAGAGAGTTACAGGAACATAGAGATAGATTAGGAGAAATAAAGGGGATAATACGTGGACTTAGAAACTCGGGCTACCCAGAAACCAATCTAGTGAAGAAGGCTGATTATATATCTGGAGATGGGTTAAGTAAGGATTTTCAGAGTAGCTTAAGTATGACCCCTCAACGCCAGGCACCCACACCATCAGATGATGAAGAGGATCAGACAGCTCCAATTAGTCGGGTTTTTCCTTTCATTACAATGGGAGATACACAGGTGCAAATACCATTACCATTGGGTACGGTCAAGGAAATTAGAGACACATGTCCCAAACCAAGAAAGGACCCCAGACAGGCGGTGACCTTTCTGCAAAGATACTGTTCAGGAACAAGAATGTCTCCTGAAGATCTTAATACCATACTTCAAAATGTAGACCCCGATTCCCAAGCTGACATAAATATAGGTCAATGGGCCAAGGATGCAAAGTTATATGAGGCTGGGGAGGATTGGAATATTTTTTGGAACTCATTGTTACAGGCTTGGCTCAAGGCATATAAAAACACCACTATGTTGCATGATTTGATATCTTGCAAACAACAGTCAGGAGAGGATTTCTACACCTTTGTCACTAGATTACATAAATTATATAAAAGTTGTGGAATAGACAATGATCAACTATTCGTGAGTACAGCCATAAATAATGGAGATCCAAGGGCCACCCAAATAATCAAACTGATAAACACAAAATGGGCGGTAATGCCCTCAGATAGATTCATAGCTGACATAAAGGAGAGGGCATCCTCAGGGGTATTTAACACTAAAGGAGGATTGTTCACCTCTATTACAGAAGAAAATCCAAACATAGCTATGGTCAGTGGACCAAGTTCAGGACCATACCTAGAAGGAATTATCCTCCCCATAATCAGGATCAGGGTTGTTTTAATTGTGGGGATCCAAACCACTGGAAATCAGAATGTCCCCAAAGAAAGGGAGCCAGGGATAACTTCCCTAGGGGAGGTAGGGGAGGCTACAGAGTGAGATCTCAACCAAGATCTCAGTATCTGCCCAGACCAAGATATGACACACAACAGCAGCCACAACAGAGATCCCAGTCAGTTCCAGTACACCCCCAATATAGGCAACAGCAGCAGCCATACCAAACAAGATCACCCAGAAACACCACAGAAGAGATACAGGTACATTGGCCAGGATATCAGGACGAAAACCCCCAATAGGGATGCCCGGGGCAGTACCCATCCTTGGTGATGCATTTTTTCTCCTCACACTGGAAAACCCTGCCTCAAGTGGTTTTAAAAGTAGAAGGCAGGGTGGTCAAATTTCTGTTAGATACAGGGGCGTCGACCTCGTGTCTTAAGGACCCCCACTTTGAAAGTAAAGAATGCACCGAGGGATGCTCTATGGGAATAAATGGGACAAGCGTCAACCACAAAATCACACCGCCACTGCTAGTAACGGACATGCAAGATAATTACCTTACTGAAATGTCCTTTGCAGTTCTACCAGACTGTCCCCTGTCCCTTATGGGAAGGGATTTAATGTCTGCATTACAAATTATTGTAAAATTTGACCAACAAGGGGGCATCATAGCCAAATCGGCTAAATGTGACCTCACTATGCCAAAAAGGAAAGACCTTTTGGGTTACTTTATGTCACTGCCAGCCACATTAGAAAACCATGACATCTGGGCAGGAACTAAAACGGAAGTAGGACACATACCCTGTACACCTTATGTGCCCACTATGCGGCCTAATACACTCCCCTATTATCAGAAACAATACCCATTGTCTACTGAAAAGGTATCGGGAATACAGCCCCAAATAGAGGAATATAAAAAGTTGGGAATCCTCAGGGAAATTGTCAGTCCCTGGAATACTCCCATTAATCCAGTTAGGAAAGCGGATGGTACCTGGAGGTTGGTTCAGGATCTGAGAGGGGTAAACAAGCGTGTGATTCCTCTTCCCCCATTGGTATCTGATATTACCTAAATTTTTACCAATATACCTGCAAACTCCAAGTGCTACACCGTATTGGATCTTTCAAATGCATTTTTTAGTATTGATGTTGATCCACAATTCCAACACCTATTTGCATTTGTCTGGGGAGGAGGTCAGCTGACCTGGACACGCCTCCCTCAAGGGTTTATTGATAGCCCCGCGGCTTTTAGCATAGTTTTGAAAAAAACTATGGACGATTGGACGCCCTCTGAAGGCTCCACAATCCTGTTGTACGTAGATGACCTACTTGTTTGTAGTGAGAGCAGGGCACAGTGTGAGAAGGACACAGTAAGCCTGATGAATCACCTCGCCCTAAAAGGTCACTTGGCGTCTAGGAAAAAGATCCAGTGGTGTAGGGACAGAGTTGAATATCTTGGCTGTATTATCAGAGATGGGACCAGATTGATATCCCCGGCACGAGTCCAAGCTCTCCGCTGTCTCGGCCCACCAAAGGACAAAGCTGCATTGCTTTCCTTTTTAGGCTCAATCGTCTACTGTCGACAGTGGATACCTGACTGTTCTTTTTGGGATTCCATTTTACGTCCAGCTACAGCTGCGGGTGCCCCTAAAACAATTGAATATACAGAGGATATGAAAGAGGCCTTCCTCGCTCTTCTGACTTCCCTCTCGCGGGCTCCTGCTTTAGGTCTCCCTTCCTATGACAAACCGTTCTCACTTTACTGTGTGGTGCGAGGGCCTTCGTTTGCAGCAGTATTGGCCCAACCCCATGGGACAAACTTAAGACCAGTGGCATACCTATCAAAGAAACTGCCACTCCAGGTACAGGGAATGCCAGGATGCCTGCAAACTCTTGCAGCAAATGCAATGGCAGTTAAGGAAGCTTCTAAAATCACTCTGGGCACACCCACTATTCTCTATACCACACATTCAGTAGCACAATTGTTACAAAATATGCATACCCAGCATATGACAGCCCAAAGGTCCAGTGGGTATGAAATTATACTTCTGAATACAACACATTTGGAAATAAAATCTTGCTCAGAAACTACTCCTGCAGTACGATTGCTACACGCACTATTGCAGCTTCCATATACTGAACCAGAAGTAAACCATAATTGTAATGACAATTTACTTCAACAAACATTGCCAAGGATGGATTTAACTGATAAACCAAACCCAGATTTCCTGGATGTATTTGTGGATGGCAGTTGTTCCAGGCCTAATGATAACACATATAAGACAGGCTATGCAGTAGTGATGCTACCTGATGTTGTGGTTGAGGCTTCTCCTTTAGGGGCCAATTCAGCACAACAAGCTGAGCTCCATGCACTCACCAGAGCATGTCAACTATTTAAAGATAAAGATGTAAATATATATACTGATAGCAGATATGCTTTTGGCGTAATTTTCGATTATGGACTCATTTGGAAAAAACGAGGGTTTAAAACTGCAGACAACAAACAAATTGCCAATAAGGAATTTGTTCTTGCCTTACTCACAGCCCTACAGATGCCCAGAAAAATCAATGTTATAAAAGTAAAGGGACATTCATTTGACAAGTCCAAAGAAGCTCAGGGCAATGCCTTGGCGGACAGAGTTGCTAAAACAGCAGCCGATTCGGCACACAAGGCCCAGCCCAATCTAACACTGTTTGCCACAGATTTCAGTTCACCAGAATTCCCAAATACTGTGAGAATGTTACAGGACAAAGCATCAAGGGAGGACATAGCTTTCTGGGAAGGTCAGAACTTGACCAGCGTGCCAAGTGGCATCTGGTCAAGCAAGGAGGGAGTAATAGGTATACCAGAGTCAGCTGCCCCTCTTTTGATTTCTTACTTACATGGTCCAGGTCACCTAGGAAGGAAAACAGTTTTGACAATGTACAGACAGTCTTTCAGCACGGTCAATGATACACACCTCGTTGCCCAGTTGATAGACTCATGTCTTACTTGTGCACAAAACAATTTACAGTGCAAGAAGCAGGGTATACATGGAAACTTGCCCCCCCCCATAGGCCCCCTCCAAGATCTACAAATAGACTTTACACATATGCCAAAACAGAAAGGAAATATAAAATATCTTTTAGTTATAGTGGACAAGTTTAGTTCTTGGGTCGAGGCTATCCCAACTACAGGAGAGACAGCCAAAATAGCATCAAGAGCACTAATAAATCACTGGATTTCGAGGTATGGGTTACCAGCCAAAATCTGGTCAGACCAAGGTCCAGCTTTTACAGCTGCTCTTACCCAGGATCTTGCAAAACTCCTGGGCATTCAATGGAAATTACATATTCCATATCATCCACAAAGCGCAGGAATAGTGGAAAGAATGAACAGAAATATAAAGGATAAACATAAAAAGGCAACAGGAGGAACCATGAAAGGGTGGATTGATTACCTCCCAGCAGTTTTGTTTCAAATTAGGACAGCCCCTAATTCTAGAACAGGATTGTCACCATTTGAAATACTTATGGGTAGGCCAGCACAGAGGAAACCTGATGAGGGAGAGGAGTTTAATCTTTATTCTTTACAGGAAGAGTACGTGAAACATCTGGTAAGTAGCCTTAGTAAAACAGAGGACAAGGTTGCTGTCACTTTCCCTCCTCTCTCCACAGAGCCTACACATCCGTATATCCCAGGAGACAAAGTGTTGATAAAACAACTTGCCGTCCGGAAACAACCAGGCCCTATCTTCCAAGGACCATTTGAAATTCTGAAGGTTGCCAGAACAGCCGTTCTTACAGATCAAGGACCACGATGGATCCATGCATCCAGACTAAAGACATTTCCGAAGGGAAACTGGAAGAAGGTGAAGGAGAAGACAAAGACCTCTGTTCTGGAGAGTATTCCAGAAAAGGATCCGGAAAATACTCCCTAGTGGACCATAAAAAACAAGAAACTCAGAGTTCCATACCCATAGACACTAATGGTCAAAAAGGAGGGGTCACTTCGGCAAAACTTTTTCTTTTTTCCTTAATGATTACATTGTTTATTTTAATGCTCATAATCGTAGGACACTGTTGGTCAGATAATTCTAACAGACCAAAAAGAAGTATGGAAGACAATTTTAGTGGTAAAATGCTGCTGCTTAAATTTAAGTATGCTTATGCTCAAAAATCAGGATATGAAAAATGTTGGATATGTAGTAAACTCCATCCTAGCACTGCTAGGATCCCCCTAATGGCAGTACCTCTAAACTTCACCCCTCTCCTAAACGGCACACCACCTGTCGTCCTTACAAATGTCGCAAGAACGCTTTCAGATAATAACCTTACTTTCCAAATTATTGGTAGAAGTCATACCCCAGACTGGTGTTTTAGGTTGGGAAACTCCACAAAGGGAGCTAAAGTGTGCCAACAAGCTACAATTAACTTTTCAATGACTTCAATTGAAAGCCCTTTCTTTCACACTTCAGAACCTGCCCTAAACTCCACTCTAATAAACTTTCTTAACTCCAGTTCCACTTCCACAGTAGGAAAATTATTGTCAAGTTTAACCTTCTCTGGTTTTTCTGATGAAATGATGACAATATTTAACAAACGACCTTTAGCTCTAGGAGACAGTATTTATATTTGTTGTGGAAAAAGCTGTTACCCTTGGATCCCCACTGAACCCCAAGGATGGTGTTATCTTGCATCCCTAGTCCCCATTATGGACATAGTAGGAGATAGCAAGGGAACACACCTCCTTGAAGCTAGCATGCATCCTAGGTACCCCCTCAAACACAGAAATAAAAGGGAGTTATTTTTCGAAACAGATATGGCTTGGGCCTGGTTCCCTTCCTGGACAGGTTGGGGGATAGATTTAATGAAAAGGCTTAATAATTATACAAATATTATAGATGATGTATTAGTAAAGAACTCTGATGATATTACTAGTTTAAACATTGAAATTAGAGCAATCAGAAAACAATTAGAACTTCATGATCTTGCTATTGAAAGCATGAGTGCTGCACTCACTGGCCTGTGTGAAGTTACGGAGGATTATGAGTGCTGCACTTGGATCCACAACACATCTGTTGAGATTCCTGATTACTATGATGTAATTGCCCAACATAGGAAAGAGGTAAATAAATTGCAACAGGAGGCAAGGGATATCGCGAAAACATGGAGCCCCTTTGGAGAGGGAGGATTGGGGGGCACAGGTATTTTCTCATTTCTCAGACAAATGGCTATAACAGTAGTAATGGTGTTAATCTTCATTCTACTGTTATATTTAGTATTTAAGTTAATTGTCTGGACAATTGGAAAGATCACTAGTAAAAAGAAACAGGATTCTAAGGAAACAATCTTGATGATGTCCACGGTACATACTAAACGAAAATGGTATAATGAATAATCCAATGATCGATGGGCTTCAATTCTTGAAGCCATGATCATAAGGAGGGGTAAGGTATAAGAAGATCATGTAAAAAAAGGGGAAAGAGGGGTATGCCTGATTCACATAGAGCCAAATTGAATAATTAATACCAAAGGATAGATGCGTCTGATTAAAGGACGGGATCCTCCTAACCAAATATCAACTGGAAAAAATGCAGGGGAAAGGGAAGGGAATTGGGACAGGGCCCAATAAGACGGTTATACGGTGAATCAACCACTATTCAATTGGTATTTGAAAAAATAGAAAAGACTTTATTGTTGAATGCTAATTGAACACATATCATCCTAATAATATACATGGAAACATAAAGGAGAAAAGGTTTCTCACGTATAGTGACACACTAGAATAAAAGAATATAGACATGGAAAAAACTTGCACAGTGCACTGTTGGAAAGGATTAAAACGATGACCAGAGTGGACTAGGACCACCTGCTCTACTGCTCCCTTAACCTTGCTGAGAATGAGCATTCAATGTCCGGACATAATTGATGTCTTATATAAAGGCCTACTAATCATGCTACATGAAATAACAACTGTAAATGATGGTCACTGCTGTCTAGAACAACAGTTCAAACAGAAGCGTATGGTGGTTGCTGCTACAGATAAGTAGCTACTTAGATCAAAGTCCAATCCTGAACTTGTATCAAGCTGATTTGGTTTAGGTTTAACAGTGTTCAACAGACATGTAGCAGGCTCTATGTACCTGGGGATGTGCTTGTAATTGATAGTGAAGAAAGTGGCGAAGAATATATGCCTTATCAATGAGCACCTATCATATTACACGCCAAGGTGTCACATAGAGCTCCTGTAGGGTAAGGTCTGTTGTCGGCAGTCTCTGTAAAGGCACTATAAATAGACCCCAATGCAAGCCAGATATGGTGTAGTTAGGTTACATAGAAGATGGTAACCATATAATGATTAGCTGGCTTACCCATCCATGGCATAAGACCGGCGATCTTGCTGACTGTAAGGTCTTTATATGGCCGTGGCTGCTGGGGTGAGAGGAAGTCTTCGAGCAGTGTAACTCACGTTGTGCTGCTGCTGGAAGCGGGGACCACTTCGGCTTGTGTAGAGCTGCTGTATAGACGGCGTCTCTCCGTCAGGTCACGTGTTGCCGCTATAGTGTGCGTAGCAGTAGACGTTTGCCTGGAGCCGACACGCTGTGTTGTCTAGAGCAGTAGAAGCCTGTGTACTTCCAAATTGAGCCTCTGGGGACCAAAACAGACCGTCCCTACCTGTCCTTAGTAGGATAGCAATATAATGGTACGGAGGTGCTCATTCAAAGGGAAAGGAGAGGAGCAAGCGGAGCTAGTCTGGACTCAAAACAACAGCGTCAGGACATGACGCGTTTCGTGACGAATATGTCACTTCATCTTGATGTGTTGGTGGACCTATTATGCTCCTATTAAATAGCCATATTTAGCCAATTGCGAGTAAGGTACCACTAATTGACGGAGTATCGCCATCTTGTGGTCACAACAGATAGTGATAATATACATGTCAAAATATTAACAGATTTACAAAACTAAAAATATATAGTTAAATTATCCACAGGAAAAAATATATTTAACAAAAGTTAGACAGTGGGCTTAGTGAAGACAAATGTCTAAGTATTGCATATTGCATATTAATCATTGGTTGACTTAACCTACCATAATTTAGATGTTAATAAATTAGGCACTCACATTGAGAGAGGTGGACGGGTCAAAGGGAAGGGAGGGGGGGAAAGGGAGGGGTATTGGGGGGGGGGGGGGAAGGAAGGGGAAAGGAGGGGAAAAGGGACCTATACTAGACATGTTTGAAACTGAACACGTACCGTTTGTCCGTTTACGGCTCCAGGAAGATTTTTAGGCTCATTTCTGTATTGAGGCCCCTAGGCTGGAGTGTCTGGAGCCTAAAAATCCAAGCCTTTTCATGTCGGATCAAAACGGTATCGAAGTCCCCTCGTCTTTCTGATAGATTTAGGGCATATATCCCCTTCACTCGTAAGCCATGTGTTTTACCATCATGGTACTTTAGAAAATGTTGGGCGACTGGAGTATCTTCTTTGAGACGAATGCTCTTTAAGTGTTCTGCAAACCTTATCCTCAGTTGTCTTTTTGTTTTTCCGACATAGAGTAGGAGGCATGGGCATTCCAAGATGTAGAGCACCCGTGCCGTGCTACAGTTGATAAAAGATTTAATCTCATAGAGATTCTTAGACTGTGAGTCTCTAAGGTTTTTGGTTCTGTCGACGTGTTTGCATGTGCCACAATGGCCACACGCAAACATGCCGACCATGCGTGGCATGTCAGTCAGCCAAGTCCTATCTACAGGGCGTGTATATTCGCTGCTTACAAGCTCATGCCTCAAATTTCTTGCTCTTTTAGCTGTAAGTTGGGGTCTATCACCCACTATTTTCTTGAGTTGTTTACAGCCCGTCAAAATGTGCCAATGTTCAGTAAGGACCGTTCGTACCTGGTGCCACTGGGCACCAAAAGGAGTAATAAACCGAGCAGGTCCTTCCTGATTGGATTCAACATTTGGTTTGGGCTGGAGCAGTTCGTCTCGTGAGCGTTGGCTAGCTATGCTTCTTGCCCTGCGGAGAACTCTGTGTCCATATCCCCTTTCTCTAAACTACTGGTATAGGGACTCAGATTCCTTGTGGTACATAGCTTCGTTGGAACAGTTCCTCCGGATTCTGAGGAACTGTCCCACCGGTATGCCGCGTTTAAGAGGGGCGGGATGGTAGCTATCTGCCCTCAGAAGGGTATTGGCTGCTGTTGTTTTTCTATATGTCCGAGTCATCAGGTATCCCTCCTGGATGGTTAATGTCAAATCCAGAAAGGAAATCTCACTGGAACTAGAGACAAAAGTTAGACGTAAATTACGCTTGTTCTGGTTTAATTCTTCCATGAATTGGTTAAGCTGTGTGGGGGTCCCACTCCATACCATGAAGACGTCATCGATGTACCTCAGCCACGAGCATGCGTGGCTGAGGTACATCGAGGAGGCATACACAGTGTCCTCCTCCCACCAGCCCAGGTGGAGGCAAGCATATGATGGGGCCCATGGGGCCCCCATCGAGGTCCCCTGTAATTGCTGGAAATATTTGTTGGCGAACTGGAAGTAGTTGTTCTTCAGCGCCATTTCCAGGAGTTCCAGGATGAATTCGTTCTGTGCCGCCATGCGGGGAAAGTTTAGTTCTAAGAAGTGGTAGACCGCCAATATACCCCACTCGTGGGGAATAGAGGTATAAAGGGACTTAACATCCACACTGACCAGGAGGGCCCCTTCAGGGATGGGCATATCTTTAATATGGTTTAAAACATCACCCGTGTCACGTATGAATGAGGGAAGTAGTCGCACTAGGTCCTTAATAAGGCTGTCTACATATTTTCCTATCCTTTCTAGAGGACCTCTTATGGCAGACACAATGGGTCTCCCAGGTGGGTTGTTCATATTTTTGTGGATTTTTGGTATTAAGTAGAAGGTAGGAACGTTATAGTCTATAACTCGAAGATACTCGAATTCCTGTCTAGATAAGAGACCCTCATCTGTAGCCCACATAAGCTTTTCATTAATGTTATCTACTAAAGCCCTAAATGGATTATGATCAAGTTTTTTATACGTGAGCTGGTCCGAAAGGAGTCGCTGTGCTTCCTTTTCATAAAGGGCGGAGGACAATAAAACCACATTACCACCCTTATCGCTTGGTTTTATGATGACATTGTCTGCTTTCCGTAGATCTGCTAGACCCTTGCGCTCAGCTTCAGTAAGATTACCAATCGGTTTAGTATGCCAGTTTAATTTTTGTAGGTCTTCCTGGACCAGGTCCAGGAAGACTCCAAGATGTTTATTATTTTTAAATTGTGGCATGTTGGTAGATCTAATTTGCAGCATTGCTTTACGTTTAGTGGTGTTGGAGTCATCATTGTCCTCATCGCTATAGGTGGGGTCCCCCTCCTCAAAAAGTGATTCCAGATTACTGAGTGCTAGTTTTTCTTTAGTATTGAGCTGTTCTAGGGGAGTAGGTTGTACCTCTTTATCTAAATATAGTGACCTATAGAATACTCTCCTAAGGAATAGGTTTAGATCTTTAAAGGTTTCAAATTGATCCATGTCTACGGAGGGGGAAAAGGAGAGGCCTCGACCAAGGAGATCTATATGATTTTGTTCAAGTTTGAAATCAGATAGGTTAATGACTTTGAGGTCATTAGTCTTAGTGGAACTCAGAGAAGTTATCTGTGTTTTCTCTGACTCCTCCTGATTATTTGATCCTTTGTGGGCCTGAACCCTTTTTCCTTGATTCCTTGCGTCTCCTGTTCCCCCTACTTTGTCTCCCTTTAAAATCCCCTTGATTAATGGTGGGCCCTCTTGTGTCAAATGATCCTTCTCTAAAAAAGACACTGATCTAGGGGCGTCCTCATCACTTCCAGAGGATTGAACACAAGCTTCAATGCTTGACTGGGAATGGGATCTTCTTTGACGGGAGCGACTTCTCTGACCCTTGGGGGTAAGATCAAAAATTTCCCCCTTTGCCCAGTCTTCAAGGTCTCGTCCACCTGGGCTGGCGGGAGGAGGACACTGTGTATGCCTCCTCGATGTACCTCAGCCACGCATGCTCGTGGCTGAGGTACATCGATGACGTCTTCATGGTATGGAGTGGGACCCCCACACAGCTTAACCAATTCATGGAAGAATTAAACCAGAACAAGCGTAATTTACGTCTAACTTTTGTCTCTAGTTCCAGTGAGATTTCCTTTCTGGATTTGACATTAACCATCCAGGAGGGATACCTGATGACTCAGACATATAGAAAAACAACAGCAGCCAATACCCTTCTGAGGGCAGATAGCTACCATCCCGCCCCTCTTAAACGCGGCATACCGGTGGGACAGTTCCTCAGAATCCAGAGGAACTGTTCCAACGAAGCTATGTACCACAAGGAATCTGAGTCCCTATACCAGCAGTTTAGAGAAAGGGGATATGGACA
Organism: Rana muscosa; assembly: GCA_029206835.1. NCBI lineage: Eukaryota > Metazoa > Chordata > Amphibia > Anura > Ranidae > Rana > Rana muscosa. The sequence goes on from CM055119.1 coordinate 235,241,560, forward strand.
CAGAGTTCTCCGCAGGGCAAGAAGCATAGCTAGCCAACGCTCACGAGACGAACTGCTCCAGCCCAAACCAAATGTTGAATCCAATCAGGAAGGACCTGCTCGGTTTATTACTCCTTTTGGTGCCCAGTGGCACCAGGTACGAACGGTCCTTACTGAACATTGGCACATTTTGACGGGCTGTAAACAACTCAAGAAAATAGTGGGTGATAGACCCCAACTTACAGCTAACTTACAAATACCCCGTCGGGGGACTCCCAAACCCCCTTAACAGGGGATTTTCGCACTGCACCAATCTTTTCACCCTCCCAAATAGTAGATATCAAAAAGACACCAGTTCTCTCACAAGCACTCAAAATAGTTCCCAAAGTAATTTCCAAGTAATTAATTTATCTTCATATTCACTTACACCGGACCAAATGGAGGTCTTGGGCCTCGGTCTGACTTTTTGTCCAGATCAGGAAGCTGAAGCCTTTGAAATTATAAAGGACGTCAATCTCTTTGCGAGAAAACTTACCTTTAAAATTATGTTTGACAAGGACCAAAGATGCTCTCCCATGGTATCCATGGGGGATGATCTCTGGCAGAATAAAACAATTAGAGAAATTCAGGCAATTAATGATTTAATGGAATTATGGGAAGAGGGTAACCCATTAGACGAGCCCCTTGAGGAACCCCAATTGGGCCCCGTGGATGAGATTTCCACGGAAAGAATTTTCCCCCCACCAAACTTATATAAGCCAAAATCCAGAACCTTCCCCACCCTTCAGGGCAATCCCAACATCTGGGCTTTCACCCAACAAGTGACAAAGGAAATACAAAGTACCAACTGGAAAAAGTCAAAAAGAAATACCAATCTTAAACCATCACAACAAAAAGCCTTGACAGAATTAAAAAAGAATGAACAATTAGTGATAAAATCCTCGGATAAAGGAGGAAACATAGTGATAATAGATGTAAAAAACTACAAGCAGATGGTTATGAACCTTCTTTTAAATAAAAGTTGGTATCGCTCCATTCCTTTTGCACAGGTGAAATATGCAGAGACCAAATATCGCATACTTATTAATCGAGCATTCTGTGATAATTTGATAGATAAAAAAACGTGTGAATTTCTGATTATTGAAAAGCCGAGACTTCCCACGTTTTATGCACTACCAAAGGTGCACAAAGATCTAAAAAACCCCCCTGGCCGTCCTATTGTGTCAGGGATTGGGTGTCTCACAGAACCAGCTAGCCAGTTGGTAGATGATTACTTGAGGCCTCATGTAGGTTCCTTAAGTTCTTATATTCAAGATACTGCTGACCTACTTAGATCATTGGATGGCCTGTGTGTGCCATTGGGATCATGGCTAGTAGCTATAGACGTCGAGGCCCTCTATAACTCTATTCCCCATGTCAAGGGTGTCCAAGTGATAGAGGGCTTCCTTTTAGAGAGAGGACCAGGAGCCAAGCCCTATAACAATTTCATTAGGGAACTGTTATTCTTTATACTTACCAACAATATTTTTATATTCGACCGTTCCCACTACCTCCAGGTGCAGGGTGTGGCGATGGGGACCAAGTGTGCCCCATCGTACGCCAACCTGTACCTGGGGGGGTGGGAACGGGAGATTTTTTCGTCTCAATCAATGGAAATGTTTTTTGATAAGGTCTTGATTTGGCGACGCTTTATCGATGACATTTTTATGGTGTGGACTGGCTCTTTAGAAGAATTAACCTCCTTTATGTCTATATTGGCTGTAAACTCTTTTAATCTGAAGTTTACAATGATGTGTGATCAAAATTTGATAAACTTTCTTGACATTACGATTTATCTGAATCCTGATAATACTTTGGGATCCTCCCTATATAGAAAGCCTTCATCAGGCAATACCATCTTACATGCCAAAAGCTCTCATCCTAGAACTCTGGTACAAAACATACCGTATGGTCAATATTTACGAATTCGAAGAAATTGTAGCAAGGAAGCAGACTTTGAGAAGGAGGCTTCAGCCCTCCAATCTCGGCTGATTGCTAGGGGATATAGCAGGTCAACCCTTAAAAAAGCCTATAAACGAGCAAAAAACAAAAATAGGAAAGATCTAATACATCCTAAAAAATCTCAAACCAAAGACCAAACGGTACGCCTAATTACCAGGTTCTCAGGTGAACACTATAAAGTAAGAAGGATCATTGAAAAATTCTGGCCACTGCTAGCAACTGACCAGACTATTTCAAAATATGTTAAGCCGTTCCCTCAAATTACATACAGGAAATCCAGATCTTTAAAAGACCAACTAGTACATAGTCACTTTGAAACTAAAAGGATTGAAAGTAGAAAGGGTTCTGCACCATGTGGTCACTGTGAGTATTGTAGGTTCATCTTAGATGTAACTGAATTAGTTTTGCCTAATGGAATCACCTACAGACCCAATTTTTTCTGTAACTGCCAGTCAATTGGCGTCATTTATTTGATGATCTGTGATTGTAAGGCCTTTTATGTTGGAAAAACGAAAAGGCCATTTTTTCATAGAATAAGAGACCATGTGTCTCTTATTAAGAAGAAAAAAATGGAGACTCCTATTAGCCGACACAGTGGCCTTTTTCACTCCTTCGATCTACATAAGATCAAATTTTTTGCCCTAGAATATATATCTATAAACGAAAGAGGTGGTGATGTGGATAAAAATCTCCTACAACGGGAAACCAGATGGATACATAGTTTAAGAGCAACTATGTACCCGGGGTTAAATGAGTCCATCAGCTTCAAACCCTTTCTATAGGATCTCAATAGTAATGCTGGTTATGTAAACTTTGTTCTAAACAACTCGAATGTTGTTTATCTATTATATTGTGTTTAACGATTTTTGTTGCCTATAGTGTAAAATGTAGATGGCTGAATATATATCCCTATCTATTCAGAGGGAAATGTTTCAATCCCAGTAAAATATATTGGATATATGTTTATATAAAACGGAACACAATTGAGCCAAAAATATTCACCTCCATAGAAGGGGGCAGATTAGGTGATCATATGGGCGCCCAGGGCGCTTTCCTTTGTCCTCAAACTGGGAACAAGGGGAGCGCCATCTGACAAAACCCGCGATGATATCCTGGCCCCATACTTAACATCAACATGTGTCGACAGTGCTGTAGTTAAAGGGAAGTTGGCCTTTTTTCTATACTTTAGGCTACTTCCGCTTCCTGTATCAGGTTTGCGGCGCTTCCTGCCTGTCGGGGGCTCGTCCACTAGACTGGTTTGCAGTGGCCTGCAAACATCTGTGCGGCATTCTCCAGCACGATCGTCACATCCGGGTCAGCATAGCAAAGGGGGTGGATGCAGGAAATGACGCGCCCGCTCCTCCCATTGATTTGGCGCGAAATAGGCGTCCAATGGGAAGGAGGAGGGGAGATATATAGTCCAGAGCACAGTCTGGTTTAATTCAGTAACATGACCAACACCCTGGGGAAAAGACGTCTTGCGTTACTAGGCTAAGGTAATTAATGACTTGATACTGAATTATTGTTCTTATCCTATCTTTTTGGTCTAATAGGCTGTTAATTCAAAGTAGCAATCTTTATACATACATATATATTTTTTAATTTTCTTAGGAACTGGTTGCTTATACCGGTAAAAATATCTTAAGGTGGATCTAACCCAGATGTGGGAAAACAATAGGTAATCAATAGTCATAAATATATGGCAATTTTTGACTATATATAGAAATAAAAAATAAAAATTAAAACATAATAAAATAAGGTTATTTAACATCCTTATAATTAATAATTATTTCTTCTCCCTTTCTTTGTGTCTCCATAGAGCGGATAGAAGTGGGGCGACAAGGGGTGATTTGGAGAGATTGGGATAATTTCCCTTTTTCTTCTCTACCACTCCTTTTTCTCCCCCTCATCCATCTCTTCGGTTGCTTGTTTTGAAATCAGTTTGATATATAGAAAGGTAAATATGGATGGGAAATATAAGATATAAGACGAAGTAAGTCAATATAAAAGATATTATAAGTTCTGACCAATACTCCTTTTCATAGTTCCCCCAGATGATCCTCTGTTCTTTTGTTGGTGTGCTTCGGGTGGCTACTCGTGCCAGTATAATCTCACTTCTATGATACACCAATAATCTTTCCTTTTGAGGTCTCCCTACGTGGCTCAACTTACTGGTTATCCGTCCTTTACCCTTTCTTTATGATCATACCAACAAATTTACAGGTAAAGCATATATATATAATATGGGGTAAAACTGAACTGAGATTGGAAATATCCTTCTGGGTGGATTTGGTTTTCAGTCATCTCTAAATACAACTATATTTTTTGTGTTTTTTGTGTCTTTAACTTTGATAATAGATTGAACAAATTATGTTGTATTTATTTTCCTTTTTTTATTCTCAGCAATTGCATGACACTACTCCTGAAGAAGCCAAAAACTGGCGAAACATGTTGAGTTAATCTGTCTATATGCATGTTGGAAATTTTAAATATGTTTATTCGATGGCTCATGTATTTAATGTACATATGAGAAAATATATCTTTCTATGAAAATGTCTTTGTAATAAAATTATATTTTAAATAGAACATTGTGTAGTTGTTGCACCTTAAAAGTCCCATACTCTCCATACCTATACTTAACTCAAGAAAATAGTGGGTGATAGACCCCAACTTACAGCTAAAAGAGCAAGAAACTTGAGGGATGAGCTTGTAAGCAGCGAATATACACGCCCTGTAGATAGGACTTGGCTGACTGACATGCCACGCATGGTCGGCATGTTTGCGTGTGGCCATTGTGGCACATGCAAACACGTCGACAGAACCAAAAACTTTAGAGACTCACAGTCTAAGAATCTCTATGAGATTAAATCTTTTATCAACTGTAGCACGGCACGGGTGCTCTACATCTTGGAATGCCCATGCCTCCTACTCTATGTCGGAAAAACAAAAAGACAACTGAGGATAAGGTTTGCAGAACACTTAAAGAGCATTCGTCTCAAAGAAGATACTCCAGTCGCCCAACATTTTCTAAAGTACCATGATGGTAAAACACATGGCTTACGAGTGAAGGGGATATATGCCCTAAATCTATCAGAAAGACGAGGGGACTTCGATACCGTTTTGATCCGACATGAAAAGGCTTGGATTTTTAGGCTCCAGACACTCCAGCCTAGGGGCCTCAATACAGAAATGAGCCTAAAAATCTTCCTGGAGCCGTAAACGGACAAACGGTACGTGTTCAGTTTCAAACATGTCTAGTATAGGTCCCTTTTCCCCTCCTTTCCCCCCCCCAATACCCCTCCCTTTCCCCCCCCTCCCTTCCCTTTGACCCGTCCACCTCTCTCAATGTGAGTGCTTAATTTATTAACATCTAAATTATGGTAGGTTAAGTCAACCAATGATTAATATGCAATATGCAATACTTAGACATTTGTCTTCACTAAGCCCACTGTCTAACTTTTGTTAAATATATTTTTTCCTGTGGATAATTTAACTATATATTTTTAGTTTTGTAAATCTGTTAATATTTTGACATGGATATTATCACTATCTGTTGTGACCACAAGATGGCGCTACTCCGTCAATTAGTGGTACCTTACTCGCAATTGGCTAAATATGGCTATTTAATAGGAGCATAATAGGTCCACCAACACATCAAGATGAAGTGACATATTCGTCACGAAACGCGTCATGTCCTGACGCTGTTGTTTTGAGTCCAGACTAGCTCCGCTTGCTCCTCTCCTTTCCCTTTGAATGAGCACCTCCGTACCATTATATTGCTATCCTACTAAGGACAGATAGGGACGGTCTGTTTTGGTCCCCAGAGGCTCAATTTGGAAGTACACAGGCTTCTACTGCTCTAGACAACACAGCGTGTCGGCTCCAGGCAAACGTCTACTGCTACGCACACTATAGCGGCAACACGTGACCTGACGGAGAGACGCCGTCTATACAGCAGCTCTACACAAGCCGAAGTGATCCCCGCTTCCAGCAGCAGCACAACGTGAGTTACACTGCTCGAAGACTTCCTCTCACCCCAGCAGCCACGGCCATATAAAGACCTTACAGTCAGCAAGATCGCCGGTCTTATGCCATGGATGGGTAAGCCAGCTAATCATTATATGGTTACCATCTTCTATGTAACCTAACTACACCATATCTGGCTTGCATTGGGGTCTAAGTAGCTACTTATCTGTAGCAGCAACCACCATACGCTTCTGTTTGAACTGTTGTTCTAGACAGCAGTGACCATCATTTACAGTTGTTATTTCATGTAGCATGATTAGTAGGCCTTTATATAAGACATCAATTATGTCCGGACATTGAATGCTCATTCTCAGCAAGGTTAAGGGAGCAGTAGAGCAGGTGGTCCTAGTCCACTCTGGTCATCGTTTTAATCCTTTCCAACAGTGCACTGTGCAAGTTTTTTCCATGTCTATATTCTTTTATTCTAGTGTGTCACTATACGTGAGAAACCTTTTCTCCTTTATGTTTCCATGTATATTATTAGGATGATATGTGTTCAATTAGCATTCAACAATAAAGTCTTTTCTATTTTTTCAAATACCAATTGAATAGTGGTTGATTCACCGTATAACCGTCTTATTCGGCCCTGTCCCAATTCCCTTCCCTTTCCCCTGCATTTTTTCCAGTTGATATTTGGTTAGGAGGATCCCGTCCTTTAATCAGACGCATCTATCCTTTGGTATTAATTATTCAATTTGGCTCTATGTGAATCAGGCATACCCCTCTTTCCCCTTTTTTTATATAGTCATACATAGGATCATCTTTTGATCCCTTTTTCATGCCAGGATCCATGAGCCCTTGACTTTATTTGTTGTATGTAGTTTCATTGCACGCTATATACACACTAGGTTCTTTATTCTAATTTTTGTTCACTGGTTATTTACATAAGTAGACAGGGCATGGCATTTACACTGAGTGAGGATCTCGATAGTGAAATTAGGGCTTCTTTCAATGACGACACAACAGTCCCTGATACAGCAGTGCAGGATGAAATAAAACCCCTGTTCAGGGAACATAAGAAATTAATTATTCGATCTTTGAATCGAAAGTGGGATATATTATCCCTTGAATCCTACGTAGAGAGAGGCATCATTCCAAGAGGCCTCCGAGAAAGAGTGATACCAGCAGCACATTTACATACCAAAAACTTTTTCGAAAAATGGCAAAAACAATGCATCACGCATGGTATTGAGGTGATCAAATTGATCATAGAAGAGGAAAAGGATCAACTGGTCACTTTACAGGGAGCCATCTCAGAAAGTGGTCAGAAACTTGAACCATTTAGAGATAGTCCGGACTTTGAAAGACTAAATGACTCCCTGAAAAGAGAAGTCGAGAAAACTCAGAAAAATTTAAAAACTATAAAACAAGGGAAGTTTAGACGAGACCTTGAAGACTGGGCAAAGGGGGAAATTTTTGATCTTACCCCCAAGGGTCAGAGAAGTCGCTCCCGTCAAAGAAGATCTCATTCCCAGTCAAGCATTGAAGCTTGTGTTCAATCCTCTGGAAGTGATGAGGACGCCCCTAGATCAGTGTCTTTTTTAGAGAAGGATCATTTGACACAAGAGGGCCCACCATTAATCAAGGGGATTTTAAAGGGAGACAAAGTAGGGGGAACAGGAGACGCAAGGAATCAAGGAAAAGGGTTCAGGCCCACAAAGGATCAAATAATCAGGAGCAGTCAGAGAAAACACAGATAACTTCTCTGAGTTCCACTAAGACTAATGACCTCAAAGTCATTAACCTATCTGATTTCAAACTTGAACAAAATCATATAGATCTCCTTGGTCGAGGCCTCTCCTTTTCCCCCTCCGTAGACATGGATCAATTTGAAACCTTTAAAGATCTAAACCTATTCCTTAGGAGAGTATTCTATAGGTCACTATATTTAGATAAAGAGGTACAACCTACTCCCCTAGAACAGCTCAATACTAAAGAAAAACTAGCACTCAGTAATCTGGAATCACTTTTTGAGGAGGGGGACCCCACCTATAGCGATGAGGACAATGATGACTCCAACACCACTAAACGTAAAGCAATGCTGCAAATTAGATCTACCAACATGCCACAATTTAAAAATAATAAACGTCTTGGAGTCTTCCTGGACCTGGTCCAGGAAGACCTACAAAAATTAAACTGGCATACTAAACCGATTGGTAATCTTACTGAAGCTGAGCGCAAGGGTCTAGCAGATCTACGGAAAGCAGACAATGTCATCATAAAACCAAGCGATAAGGGTGGTAATGTGGTTTTATTGTCCTCCGCCCTTTATGAAAAGGAAGCACAGCGACTCCTTTCGGACCAGCTCACGTATAAAAAACTTGATCATAATCCATTTAGGGCTTTAGTAGATAACATTAATGAAAAGTTTATGTGGGCTACAGATGAGGGTCTCTTATCTAGACGGGAATTCGAGTATCTTCGAGTTATAGACTATAACGTTCCTACCTTCTACTTAATACCAAAAATCCACAAAAATATGAACAACCCACCTGGGAGACCCATTGTGTCTGCCATAAGAGGTCCTCTAGAAAGGATAGGAAAATATGTAGACAGCCTTATTAAGGACCTAGTGCGACTACTTCCCTCATTCATACGTGACACGGGTGATGTTTTAAACCATATTAAAGATATGCCCATCCCTGAAGGGGCCCTCCTGGTCAGTGTGGATGTTGAGTCCCTTTATACCTCTATTCCCCACGAGTGGGGTATATTGGCGGTCTACCACTTCTTAGAACTAAACTTTCCCCGCATGGCGGCACAGAACGAATTCATCCTGGAACTCCTGGAAATGGCGCTGAAGAACAACTACTTCCAGTTCGCCAACAAATATTTCCAGCAATTACAGGGGACCTCGATGGGGGCCCCATGGGCCCCATCATATGCTTGCCTCCACCTGGGCTGGTGGGAGGAGGACACTGTGTATGCCTCTTTGATGTACCTCAGCCACGCATGCTCGTGGCTGAGGTACATCGATGAAGTCTTCATGGTATGGAGTGGGACCCCCACACAGCTTAACCAATTCATGGAAGAATTAAACCAGAACAAGCGTAATTTACGTCTAACTTTTGTCTCTAGTTCCAGTGAGATTTCCTTTCTGGATTTGACATTAACCATCCAGGAGGGATACCTGATGACTCAGACATATAGAAAAACAACAGCAGCCAATACCTTTCTGAGGGCAGATAGCTACCATCCCACCCCTCTTAAACGTGGCATACCGGTGGGACAGTTCCTCAGAATCCGGAGGAACTGTTCCAACGAAGCTATGTACCACAAGGAATCTGAGTCCCTATACCAGCAGTTTAGAGAAAGGGGATATGGACACAGAGTTCTCCGCAGGGCAAGAAGCATAGCTAGCCAACGCTCACGAGACGAACTGCTCCAGCCCAAACCAAATGTTGAATCCAATCAGGAAGGACCTGCTCGGTTTATTACTCCTTTTGGTGCCCAGTGGCACCAGGTCCTTACTGAACATTGGCACATTTTGACGGGCTGTAAACAACTCAAGAAAATAGTGGGTGATAGACCCCAACTTACAGCTAAAAGAGCAAGAAATTTGAGGGATGAGCTTGTAAGCAGCGAATATACACGCCCTGTAGATAGGACTTGGCTGACTGACATGCCACGCATGGTCGGCATGTTTGCGTGTGGCCATTGTGGCACATGCAAACACGTCGACAGAACCAAAAACTTTAGAGACTCACAGTCTAAGAATCTCTATGAGATTAAATCTTTTATCAACTGTAGCACGGCACGGGTGCTCTACATCTTGGAATGCCCATGCCTCCTACTCTATGTCGGAAAAACAAAAAGACAACTGAGGATAAGGTTTGCAGAACACTTAAAGAGCATTCGTCTCAAAGAAGATACTCCAGTCGCCCAACATTTTCTAAAGTACCATGATGGTAAAACACATGGCTTACGAGTGAAGGGGATATATGCCCTAAATCTATCAGAAAGACGAGGGGACTTCGATACCGTTTTGATCCGACATGAAAAGGCTTGGATTTTTAGGCTCCAGACACTCCAGCCTAGAGGCCTCAATACAGAAATGAGCCTAAAAATCTTCCTGGAGCCGTAAACGGACAAACGGTACGTGTTCAGTTTCAAACATGTCTAGTATAGGTCCCTTTTCCCCTCCTTTCCCCTTCCTTCCCCCCCCCCCCCAATACCCCTCCCTTTCCCCCCTCCCTTCCCTTTGACCCGTCCACCTCTCTCAATGTGAGTGCCTAATTTATTAACATCTAAATTATGGGGGGCGTGTCCGGACGTGAAGCTGAGAAGACGTGTTGGTACTGTGCTCCACATATCCAGAAACAATCCTTCCCCATCCTTTTATTATTTTAACCCAGAGATACTTCCAACTACCTATATCCACCCATGGACACGTACTGAGGCAGTGCCTGTCGATATTGCGGAGGCCGATAGCTGACGGAGCTTAATGCTCCAATTGATGCCCTCATATCCCGCCCCTCTTAAACGCGGCATACCGGTGGGACAGTTCCTCAGAATCCAGAGGAACTGTTCCAACGAAGCTATGTACCACAAGGAATCTGAGTCCCTATACCAGCAGTTTAGAGAAAGGGGATATGGACACAGAGTTCTCCGCAGGGCAAGAAGCATAGCTAGCCAACGCTCATGAGACGAACTGCTCCAGCCCAAACCAAATGTTGAATCCAATCAGGAAGGACCTGCTCGGTTTATTACTCCTTTTGGTGCCCAGTGGCACCAGGTACGAACGGTCCTTACTGAACATTGGCACATTTTGACGGGCTGTAAACAACTCAAGAAAATAGTGGGTGATAGACCCCAACTTACAGCTAAAAGAGCAAGAAACTTGAGGGATGAGCTTGTAAGCAGCGAATATACACGCCCTGTAGATAGGACTTGGCTGACTGACATGCCACGCATGGTCGGCATGTTTGCGTGTGGCCATTGTGGCACATGCAAACACGTCGACAGAACCAAAAACTTTAGAGACTCACAGTCTAAGAATCTCTATGAGATTAAATCTTTTATCAACTGTAGCACGGCACGGGTGCTCTACATCTTGGAATGCCCATGCCTCCTACTCTATGTCGGAAAAACAAAAAGACAACTGAGGATAAGGTTTGCAGAACACTTAAAGAGCATTCGTCTCAAAGAAGATACTCCAGTCGCCCAACATTTTCTAAAGTACCATGATGGTAAAACACATGGCTTACGAGTGAAGGGGATATATGCCCTAAATCTATCAGAAAGACGAGGGGACTTCGATACCGTTTTGATCCGACATGAAAAGGCTTGGATTTTTAGGCTCCAGACACTCCAGCCTAGGGGCCTCAATACAGAAATGAGCCTAAAAATCTTCCTGGAGCCGTAAACGGACAAACGGTACGTGTTCAGTTTCAAACATGTCTAGTATAGGTCCCTTTTCCCCTCCTTTCCCCTTCCTTTCCCCCCCCCCCCAATACCCCTCCCTTTCCCCCCTCCCTTCCCTTTGACCCGTCCACCTCTCTCAATGTGAGTGCCTAATTTATTAACATCTAAATTATGGGGGGCGTGTCCGGACGTGAAGCTGAGAAGACGTGTTGGTACTGTGCTCCACATATCCAGAAACAATTCTTCCCCATCCTTTTATTATTTTAACCCAGAGACACTTCCAACTACCTATATCTACCCATGGACACGTACTGAGGCAGTGCCTGTCGATATTGCGGAGGCCGATAGCTGACGGAGCTTAATGCTCCAATTGATGCCCTCACAAAGGTGTTTGCTCCCTGCCCCTATTCTCTTGGGGTTGATGGGAGTTGGTAGTCTTTACTTTCTCCTTGTTAATTCCCTTTGGGAAACCTTTTTGACTGCCTGCTCCCCTCATCCCCACTGGGAACACCACAGATTTCTGCGTGACTATTCTTGCAATCCCATTCGTTCTTCCGATTGTTCTAAGGTTTTTCATACGTTTTTCTCCTTTTTCTTTTCCTCTTCTCCTACCCTTCTGGATTCTCCTTGCCCCCCTCCTTTTGTCCCTCTCCCTCTTCCCCCTCTGTATTACTGGCATACATGGTTATATAAAGTAGTGATCTGCCTCCCGCTGATGACATGGCTAACTTAAAGCTCCTTTCTTATAATGTAAGAGGCCTCAGTGTGCCCGCAAAGAGACATCAAGTGTTGCGAGAATTAAGGAGCTCCGCATGTTCTATTGCTTTCCTTCAGGAAACCTATTTGACTCATACTACCTCGGTGAAATTATACTCGCAACACTTTCCTCAATGGTACTATAGTCTATCAGACACTAACAAGGCCAAAGGGGTGGCCATTGGAATTAGCAGAGGTACGTCATTTCGTTTTACTGACATGTTAGCGGACGATCATGGTCGCTTTCTTTTTGTTAAAGGTTATATTGGCAATACTCGCTGTACCCTAGCCAATGTTTATTGTCCCAATCGAAATCAGCCTACTTATCTCACTCAAACCCTCACAAAACTTTCACAATTCACTGAGGGAATGTTAGTCCTTGCGGGGGACATAAATATGCCTTTAGATCCCACTATAGATACTTCCCATGGCCATTCTAGTATCCCATTTAAAAGATTAGCACAAGTGAAAAAAAAACTACTAGATCTACAACTTATGGACGCTTGGCGTCTCCTGCACCCTAAAGGACGAGACTACTCCCACTTTTCAAAAACCCACAACTCATACTCCAGAATAGACAACATTTTCCTAGACCACTTCCACCTTCCCCTCCTGAGCTCAGCTGACATAGGGAAGGCTACCCTCTCTGATCATGCACCTGTTTCTGTCTGCTTGACCGTGCCCGATTTACCTCCTCGCCCCAATAGCTGGAAGCTTAATGACTCTCTCATCACTAACTCAACAGAGGTTTCCATCCTCTCTACTACTTTATCCCAATACTTTATAGAAAACTCCGCCTCAGACACCTCCCCTTCTGTTCTATGGGAGGCACACAAGGCCTTAATGAGAGGTAGCCTTATTGAATTGGGTGCAAGGAGAAAGAGAGAACATGGTCAACAGCTTAAACAGGTCCTACAACAAATTGCTGAATTAGATAAAAAACACAAACTTTCGTTGCACGCCTCACACCTCGAAGCGCTCACCCTTAAAAGAGAAGAACTTAAAACTCTCCTCGCCCTAGAAACTAAGCGGAAATTTCACTACGTATCTCAGAAAGTATATGAATGGGGTAACAAACCTGGTAAACAATTGGCTAGATCCCTTATAGCAAAAAAAACTTCATCCTTTATACCCAAAATCAAATTGCCATCAGGAGACCTAGTGCACACTACCCCGCAAATTTCAAAGGCCTTCAGGGAATTTTACGCTGATTTATACAATGTGGAGGGAGGTTTGGCTTCTCTATCACTACCAGAAAAACGTAAGCGTAGCCTCAAATATCTTAAGGACGCCAGCCTCCCAAAACTGTCAAAATCGGCCCTTAATGACCTAGAAGCAGATTTCTCAGTAGAAGAATTCCAATGCGCGCTAAAATCCTCTCCTTCCGGCAAGGCTCCTGGCCCAGACGGTTTCACCCTTTTATATTATAAGACCTTCAGTGACATTTTACTCCCCCATCTCACAACTTATGCAAATTCAATTTCCCACAAATCTGGCCTCCGTCCGGAATCCCTATCTGCCCACATCACCGTTATTCCCAAACCTGACAAGGACCCCACACTATGCGGTAGCTATAGGCCCATATCTCTCCTAAACGTCGACACCAAATTGTATGCCAAGGTAATGGCAAATAGACTGCTCCCCCTTCTTCCTAAGTGGGTCTCAGCTGACCAAACTGGGTTCATTCCTAATAGAGAGGCCAGAGATAACTCTCTCCGCACTCTGTCCTTGATCCACCATGTCCGCAGGTGCTCCCAGTCCACCCTCCTTCTCTCTACTGATGCGGAGAAAGCGTTTGATAGGGTGGACTGGGACTACCTTAAAACTATCCTTAGGTACTTTGGCCTTGGCCCCAAAATGTTCCATCGTATTTCCTCTCTCTACTCTAACCCTACCGCGCAAATACGTATAAACGGCTCCTTGAGCGACCCCTTCACTTTACATAACGGAACCAGACAGGGCTGCCCTCTATCTCCTCTCTTATTTGCCATTTCCCTTGAACCCTTCCTAGCTACCATTAGACACAATAGGAATATTCATGGCATCCAAGTCGGTGATAGGCTTCATAAATATGCAGCATACGCTGACGATATTTTGTTTTACATTCAACAACCGCGCATTTCCCTGCCGAATTTAATGTCCGAATTCTCCACCTTCCAAACCTTATCTAACTTCAAAATCAATCTAGCTAAGTCTGAAATTTTAAACATCACAGTACCCCAATCAATAGCTGATCAACTGAAACCCTTATTCCCCTTTCGATGGGAATCCTCACAAATGAAATATCTAGGCATATACCTTACCCCTCGCCTACATTCCCCTTTTTAGGCATAATTACATCCCTCTCCTTAATAATATCAGAGCAGATCTCAGGAAATGGTCTTCCCTCTCACACTCATGGCTAGGCTTAGGTTAATATAATCAAGATGAACATACTCCCCCGCATCCTCTTCATTCTTCAAATGATCCCCTTGCAGGTCCCCATAGGCTTCTTTACTCTACTGCAGACCATGGTCGCTCGCTTTGTTTGGAGGGACGGTCACCCCAGGATCTCTCGGGAAGTTCTCTACAGGGCCAAGCGTTCTGGGGGGCTGTCCCTTCCTAATTTTAAAGCCTATTATAATGCTATTATTCTGTCACGTATAGCAGACTGGAAGTATGCCATTGCTTCTAAACTTTGGGTACAATTGGAATATTCCTTAAGTGATTCAGATCTCTCCACGGCCCCGTGGATCCCACGCCCTTCTAGAAACCTCTCGCACAACACATCGCCTCTCACCACGTCCTCATTGGATGTTTGGGATGGTCTCCATAGAAAATTTGCGTGGTCTTATGACTCCCCACTAACCCCCCTGCTACATTATAAATACTTTATGCCATTTCTTGTGAAAAAAAAAAATACTTTATGCCAGGCTTCTTTGACCCAGGATTTAAATCCTGGTCGCCCAGTGGCCCTCTCCAGCTATATCATGTCCTATCCTCCAACGCCCTTAAACCTTTGCCAGAAATTTTGGGGCATAAACCAATTACATTTATGGACACATGGAGATATAATCAACTGAAATGCTTCCTTCAAACTCTCCCCCAACCATTACGGGGCATCCAAGACCTAAATGGTATTGAACAGCTTTTTCTCCATAAGGACCCCCCTATACACAGCATCTCCCAGTTCTACAAAGCGCTCATAAATTTGCAGAGTCCTGCGTACCCAAACTACCTGCCCAGATGGGAGACTGATCTGGATGCTACTATCACAGACAAGACTAAAGACAAAATTCTCCAACTTACCCATGTCTCCTCTTTGGCTTCTTCCATTGCTGAGTCTAACTTTAAACTTCTTACTAGATGGCACCACACGCCTGTTAAACTTCACCGCATGTTCCCTGTTAACTCCCCGCTATGCTGGAGGAATTGTGGTCAAAATGCCACTCATGCCCACATATGGTGGTTTTGCCCCCTTATTCGCCCTTACTGGACTGAAGTACTAGACCTGATTCACCAAGTCACCACAGTTAGATTACCTATGGATCCGTGGATAGTCCTCTTTCACGCTACCTCGATGTCCATAGGAAGATATAAACGTACACTCACGCCACATCTCCTCAATACTGCTAAAGCTCTCATACCTACCCTCTGGGGCCAACCCACAACTCCATCCATAAAGACCTGGATACAAAAAGTTTCAGAAGTATGTCTCATGGAGGAACTCACCCACATTGCGAGAGACACTACTAAACAGCATAACCTAACCTGGGCACCCTGGTCCTCCTTCCTCTCCACCCAATACTACAAAGACATCATCTCCTCTTCCCCTTGAGCTGCCCAAGCTTCTTACATAGCTTAACCGCTATTCCTGGTACCGTTTTTGTTACATTTATATTGACTGTGGAGACACTAACCTCCCTCTAAGATCTTCCTACTGTAAACGTATTTGATATTTGCTCATTGCTACTGCCAAGTATGCCAGCCTCCCCTCTCCCCTTCCTGCTCCCCCCTCCCTTGCCCCCTCTCTCCTAGCCCCCCTTTCTTTTCACCTTTTTTCTTTTCTTCCTCCTTTTTCCTCCTCTCTTCTATATTTGTTAATTGACTTGTTGTTTATTTCATTGTACTTGGGTTACTCAAGATGTTTTCATTCTAAAACGGGTTGACTCTCCTTTGTTTTCTAACCCGAAGTACCATTTTCTTTGTATCTGTTTCTATTGTTGTATCTACATAGCTTCTCAATAAAAAATATATAAAAAAAAAAAAAAAAACATCTAAATTATGGTAGGTTAAGTCAACCAATAATTAATATGCAATATGCAATACTTAGACATTTGTCTTCACTAAGCCCACTGTCTAACTTTTGTTAAATATATTTTTTCCTGTGGATAATTTAACTATATATTTTTAGTTTTGTAAATCTGTTAATATTTTGACATGGATATTATCACTATCTGTTGTGACCACAAGATGGCGCTACTCCGTCAATTAGTGGTACCTTACTCGCAATTGGCTAAATATGGCTATTTAATAGGAGCATAATAGGTCCACCAACACATCAAGATGAAGTGACATATTCGTCACGAAACGCGTCATGTCCTGACGCTGTTGTTTTGAGTCCAGACTAGCTCCGCTTGCTCCTCTCCTTTCCCTTTGAATGAGCACCTCCGTACCATTATATTGCTATCCTACTAAGGACAGACAGGGACGGTCTGTTTTGGTCCCCAGAGGCTCAATTTGGAAGTACACAGGCTTCTACTGCTCTAGACAACACAGCGTGTCGGCTCCAGGCAAACGTCTACTGCTACGCACACTATAGCGGCAACACGTGACCTGACGGAGAGACGCCGTCTATACAGCAGCTCTACACAAGCCGAAGTGATCCCCGCTTCCAGCAGCAGCACAACGTGAGTTACACTGCTCGAAGACTTCCTCTCACCCCAGCAGCCACAGCCATATAAAGACCTTACAGTCAGCAAGATCGCCGGTCTTATGCCATGGATGGGTAAGCCAGCTAATCATTATATGGTTACCATCTTCTATGTAACCTAACTACACCATATCTGGCTTGCAATAGGGTCTATTTATAGTGCCTTTACAGAGACTGCCGACAACAGACCTTACCCTACAGGAGCTCTATGTGACACCTTGGCGTGTAATATGATAGGTGCTCTTTGATAAGGCATATATTCTTCGCCACTTTCTTCACTATCAATTACAAGCACATCCCCAGGTACATAGAGCCTGCTACATGTCTGTTGAACACTGTTAAACCTAAACCAAATCAGCTTGATACAAGTTCAGGATTGGACTTTGATCTAAGTAGCTACTTATCTGTAGCAGCAACCACCATACGCTTCTGTTTGAACTGTTGTTCTAGACAGCAGTGACCATCATTTACAGTTGTTATTTCATGTAGCATGATTAGTAGGCCTTTATATAAGACATCAATTATGTCCGGACATTGAATGCTCATTCTCAGCAAGGTTAAGGGAGCAGTAGAGCAGGTGGTCCTAGTCCACTCTGGTCATCGTTTTAATCCTTTCCAACAGTGCACTGTGCAAGTTTTTTCCATGTCTATATTCTTTTATTCTAGTGTGTCACTATACGTGAGAAACCTTTTCTCCTTTATGTTTCCATGTATATTATTAGGATGATATGTTTTCAATTAGCATTCAACAATAAAGTCTTTTCTATTTTTTCAAATACCAATTGAATAGTGGTTGATTCACCGTATAACCGTCTTATTGGGCCCTGTCCCAATTCCCTTCCCTTTCCCCTGCATTTTTTCCATAAGAAGATCATGAACCAATATTCATGGTTAGAGTTCTCCTCAAATAAAAATATATTTTACAGAAAATGTTTCTCTGACATGAGTGTGAACAAGATGTTACTTTTTGTGGTTAAGCTAATCTTTCTTCTGTAACAGGCATGTATATTTAGGTTGAAATGTGACTTTGTGGTTAGGCCTTTTCCGGGAAAAAGTTTATCTCACTTCTGCTTTTTAACTGACAGATTGACCGCACTGACATCTGGCGTTTCTTATCTTCCTGTTTCAAATGTCAGAACATGTCTAGTTTGACCACAATTGACGTATGTTAACTGACCGCTTTTGCAGAAGTAAAAAAACCTGTTAGAATTAATTTTTGTCTAACTCATGAGGTTTTTGCTTATTGCTGATAGGTCCATAGGAGGGAGGCAACTTTTCTCGCTGTGTATAAAAAAGGACATGTAACCATTAAAACACATATTCTAGTATACCATTCACTGTTTATTGGTGTCTTGAATATCCGACCGGTCAGAGAGACTTCCACAGATCCTGAGTCCAGCTCGAGCCAAGAAGGTCCAACAGAACCAGAACCTTTCAACCCCTTCAAGCCTGAAGGCAAATTTGCGTACGGTCAGCGAGAAGGGTTTAAATAGAAACGTGTGTTCCAGTGTGTTTTTGGTTTGTTCCGGTGCGTTTCAGATGCATTTTACAATGTTCCAGTACAGTCCAGTGCAGGAAAAATGCAGCATATTCTACTTATTTTCTGGAACTGCAAGCACAAGTGTAAACTATGCCATTGAAAACCATATAACCTACTTTCCATGCATTTTTGATGCAGAAAAAAACGCACTGGACTGCACGTGGTGTGAACTGGCCCTAAGATAGCTGCAAGATGGTACCAACACAAGCGATTTAACCCCTTCTATGATGAATTAACAGTTTAAACTTTTTGGGACTTCTGTTTATGGGTCATTCCAGACATAAGCGCAAGTACTGTATATGGTGTTTACATTGATTTATTCACAATACACTATTGTAACTTATTACCTATCAATTATATGCCTATATCAAGTTATGCACATGATACATTTTATACTATTTCGTTATTAAAGCGGAGCTCCGCCGAAAAAAATGTATTAAAAGCCAGCAGCTACAAATACTGCAGCTGCTGACTTTTAATATTAGGACACGTACCTGTCCTGGAGTCCAGCGACGTCCACAGCAGAAGACGAGCGATCGCTCGTCACTCTGCTGCCCCCACCGCCATCCTCGGTAAGGGAACCAGGAAGTGAAGCCTTCACTGCCCGGTTCCCTACGGCGCATGCGCGAGTCACGCTGCACCGTTCTGACTGGTCCCCGTATGTTCTGGGAGCCGAGTGTCTCCCAGAACACAACGGGTATTCTGCGGGAAGTGACTTACTTCCCGCAGAGAGGACTCCCGGAAGTGGGTGCAAATACCTGTCTTAGACAGGTATCTGCACCCCCCTCCCCCCTGAAAGGTGTCAATTGTGACACCGGAGGGGAGGAGGGTTCCGATGAGCGGAAGTTCCACTTTAGAGTGGAGCTCCGCTTTAACTCTGACTGCCCGAGACCTTTAGCATTTTTTTGCACACATGCTAAAAAAAAAAAATGTAGCCCTGAAGATTACATAAAATGCCCAAAACATTATATATCTGAAAAGCAGACACCCTAGAAAATATAATAGTGGTAGTTCAAATTTTTTTTTTTTTAAATCAGACGTTTATTAAAAGAACAACAGTTATACAATAAAAACAATTCGCACAGTACAGTACATACATTTGTTTGCACACAGTAAAAGTACACCTTCTAGGCAAAGACACTTAACCACGTACGTTTACACCGGAAATGTAGTTCTGTCGATGCATCAATAAGGGTATCGTACATACACTCGGAAGAAAATACGAATACACAGTAGTCGTAACCAGCCCACAGTATAATAACCAATACTTTTAAAAACTTTTGAAAACAAGAGTCCCGCCGCAGGACAAAACATCACCATGGGTGGGGGGATCATTCCGGTTGCCATATTCCCTCCCCTACCTACGACCTGGCCCCTACACAAGCAGACGATCCATAATCAGATCAACCGGGGCTAGACCCGGATCCTCCAACCATCTTGCCCAAATCTTTTCACATTTTTTCACACTCCCTGATATATGTATATGTTGATATATGTATTTCTCCAATTTAATAGTGTCCCCCATGTGATTCCGCCATTCCCTCACCGTGGGGGTTCCTCCGACTTCCAGTGCCGCAGAATAAGTTTCCTCGCCTGGAAAAGAGCTCTTGCTATCCCCAACCTAATGGGATCTTCCTCCGGCACATTGTCAATAATTCCAGCAGGCACAACTTAGGGTGTGCAGCAAGCTTCACCTGAAATACACAGTTAATAGTATCCAAGACCTCCTTCCAGTAAAGATGGGGCACCGCCACAACATATGGATCAGGTCACCATGGTCCCTCATGCATCTAGTACAGGAGGGGTCCTCTCTCACCCCCATTTTTACCAGTCTAGCCGGTGTGTAGTGCACACGCAGCAATTTGTATGCCTGAGACAGCCTTTGGGCCACATTAAGAGAACACAGGGGAACTGCCAAAAGTGCCTCTTCCAATTGGTCCTCCTCAAATGCTACGACGTCCCTCTCCCACTTTGATATAATGCCTGCCGTATTGTCAGGAAGGAATTTACTGAGGAGCATGGAGTAACTGCATGAAATTAAACCTTTAAAACGAGGTTACGCCTCTCATGTAGTAAAAAATTGGCGTGGAATTCTGTACCCTATTCGCCCCCATCCGCTTGAGCCCTGACTGCGTGTTGGAGTTGGAAATAATAAAACTGCAGAGGCAGGGAGCTGAAAGTCCGCCTGCAACTCCAAGAATGGGCGCAGCTTACCACCTCCAAGTATCGTTTGTTCCCCCAGATGGGGCTATACCTAGTGAAACCTTCCACTTGTTGCAGTGTTCTAGTTTTGTTCCATATTTTCTGCATTAGATTATAAGTAGGGAATAACTTATTTGACTTGGCAAATCTCAGCGCCTCCAGGCCCTCCTCCACCTCCCCCCCAGTTGCAGAACGGAACAGGTGCGCAACAGGATCCATCAAGTTCAACACCGGGTTACCAGGGGGTCTCAGCACCCTAGCAATGTGTTGGAATTGGGAAGCCAAATAATACAACCATGGATTTTGGAGAGCAAGCCCTCTTGCCTCCTTCGGACGTTGAAGCTGTTCTAGTTTTACCCTCGCTGTTGAATTTAACCATATAAGGGACCTGAAAATTTAGTTGATAGCCCTGAACTGCTTAAGGGGGACAACCATGGGGGAGTTGTGTAATATATATATAGGATCTGTGGCATTAGGATAATTTTTATCAAATTTATCCTACCCACAGGGGACATTTTCAGTTTGGACCACACCTTCACCCGGTCTCTGCACCGATTCAGCAGTGGGGACAGATTTAAGGTCATATATTCCAGAGGGTTAGGTGTAACCTGGACACCCAAATATCTGCATTCCACAGACACCGGGATATCCAGTAAGAGCGTCAGCTGTGGGCATGGGTTCCTGTCTAAGAGCATAAGAGAGGACTTGGTCCAGTTAATCACCAAACCGGAGTACCGGCCAAAAGTCAGAATAACCTCCATTGCCTCCCGCAGAGATGACTCAGTGTCACCCAAAAGCATGGTGTCATCGGCATATAGCATACATTTTTCTTGCTGTTCCCCGTACTGAAAACCCCTAATATTTGCGTGGGCACGAATCCGGGCGGCCAATGGTTCTATGGCCAGCGCGAACAATAGAGGGGACAAGGGGCAACCCTGTCTGGTGCCCCGAAAAAGATCAAAATATGGAGACACCCAACCGGACTCTCTAATAGCTACTTTCGGGGAACTGTACCCAGGCTGTAATTTGCCCCAAACCCAAAATTTGTGTAGAATGGCCCATAAGTAGGACCATTCAAAACTATCAAAGGCCTTATGTGCATCCAGGGAGAGCAGAGCCCTGTCTCCCATGTTATCGGAGATGGATTGCATATTGACAAACAATCTGCGCAAATTAATAGCAGTGGATTTATGAGGCATGAACCCCGCCTGATCTGAGTGTATTATGGACGAGATAGCAGTGTTCAGCTGCAGGGCCAGAACCTTGGCTAATATTTTTACATCCATCTGCAAGGTTTCAGGAGCGAGACAAATATGGCTTTGGTCATAGAATAAGGTAGACACCCGGTTGACTTGGCTTCATTAAAAACTCCCAACAGTCTAGGCAGTAATTGTTCCCCATATTGCTTATACACCTCTATCGGGATTCCATCCTCCCCCGGTGCCTTGGAGTTGGGAAACATACCGGTCGCCACCTGAACCTCCTCTAACGTCAGGGGAGCATCCAGTTGTTGTCGGGCAATGTCAGACAAAATAGGGAGCTCTATCCCGTCAATATAGTCCCGAAGAGAGTCGTCAGTGTAATCCTGTCAGGAGCGGTATAGGTCAGAGTAGTATGTGCGAAGAATCGTCATAATGTCATCCGGGGAGTTAGTAAGTCTTCCATCGGGTGCTCGCAGGGCACCAATGGATGGGGACGTCTGTTGAGCTCGGGAGAGTTTTGCTAATAGGCGACGAGTATGCTCACCCTCCTCATAGAAGGCAAGCTTACTGAAAAAACGTTTCCGCTCAGCTGCAGAAAAGGTAATTCGACTAAGGGCATCCTGAGCAGACACCCATGCATCTCTATGGTCTTCGGTGAGGTCAGCAACAAACTTGGCCTCCAGGTCAAGTACCAATCTCTCCACCCCCTCCCTATGTGCACCGACTGTCTTTTAAATGCATTAATTTCTGTAATGAACAGCCCCCTCAGGAAGGCCTTAAATGTCTCCCAAGCCACCAAAGCATCTGGGTAGTCCGCCTGGTCCCCCCAAAAGTCAGCAATTTTTAGTTGAATCTGGGCAGAAGCCGGTAAAAGGTTAAGCCAAAAGGCATTTAGCTTCCAGGGGGCTCTGAGCAGCGACGAAGGAGGGCAAACCTCCAACCCCATAATCAGCGGGGCATGGTCTGAAATACCTCCAAGTGCATAAGTTAGCTCCGCCACTGATCGCATCGCTGCTTCTGAGCACATGCACAGGTCAATACGTGACAAAGACATATGCGTTTTGGAGAAACATGAAAACTGACATTTCCCAGGGTTCCTACTCCTCCACAAATCCACCCACCCCACCTCCTCCACCAGTTTCCTCAGGGCCGTGCGACACGCACCGCGCCCTGATGCCACCGGGGGGTGCTTGTCCAGCCGAGGGTCCATGTAGCAGTTAAAGTCACCCAAAATGTACAAGGGTACCTCCGGGTGCCCCAACTGAAAGTCCAGGACTGCCCGCAGGACCTGATGGCTATACGGAGGCGGGATATATACAAAGGCAAGTATACATTTCAAAGAAAACAAACGACAATGTAAAATAACATATCTTCCCTCGGTGTCCACCACACTATCAAGTTCCTGATAGTCCAGTGAGCTATGTATCAAGACACTCAACCCTCTGGAAAAGGAGGTGTTAGTGGAGTGATAAGCACCAGCCGAAAGTTAAGGCAAGGCAAGGAATCAGGGGTGAGATGAGTCTCCTGCAATGCACAGATGGCCGGGAGATATTTTGGAAGTTCAAATTTTTGATGTCACATGATAATACCGCAAAATTTCAGTAAAAAATTAAATAAAAAAATATACTAAGTTAATTTTAGGGCACACAAGCACAATAAACTACCCAACTTTTTGGTAAAATATAAAAGATGAGGTAAACAGATACCCAACATGCCAAACCTTTTGTGTGCGCCCATGAAATGGCAAAAACGTCAGTACCCTATATTTTCTATAGGCGACACTTTAAAAGGGGGGGTTGTTCCCGGGGGTATGTGGAAGCAACCTGACAGGCAGGAGTCTGTTTGCCAGATTTACACACACAATCCAAGTGGCTGAAGCCACTCAGAATGTATGTAAACCCCCTAATGTCAGGTCTGTACAGGTGACATACAGTGGGTACAGAAAGTATTCAGACCCCCTTAAATTTTCCACTCTTTGTTATATTGCAGCCATTTGCTAAAAGCATTTAAGTTCATTTTTTTCCTCATTAATGTACAC
Source organism: Rana muscosa (assembly GCA_029206835.1). NCBI lineage: Eukaryota > Metazoa > Chordata > Amphibia > Anura > Ranidae > Rana > Rana muscosa. The sequence continues at coordinate 235,265,580 of CM055119.1, forward strand.
ACAGCACCCCATATTGACAGAAAAACACAGAATTGTTGACATTTTTGCAGATTTATTAAAAAAGAAAAACTGAAATACCACATGGTCCTAAGTATTCAGACCCTTTGCTGTGACACTCATATATTTAACTCAGGTGCTGTCCAATTCTTCTGATCATCCTTGAGATGGTTCTACACCTTCATTTGAGTCCAGCTGTGTTTGATTATACTGATTGGACTTGATTAGGAAAGCCACACACCTGTCTATATAAGACCTTACAGCTCACAGTGCATGTCAGAGCAAATGAGAATCATGAGGTCAAAGGAACTGCCTGAAGAGCTCAGAGACAATTGTGGCAAGGCATAGATCTGGCCAAGGTTACAAAAAAATGTCTGCTGAACTTAAGGTTCCTAAGAGCACAGTGGCCTCCATAATCCTTAAATGGAAGACGTTTGGAACGACCAGAACCCTTCCTAGAGCTGGCCGTCCGGCCAAACTGAGCTATCGGGGAAGAAGAGCCTTGGTGAGAGAGGTAAAGAAGAACCCAAAGATCACTGTGGCTGAGCTCCAGAGATGCAGTCGGGAGATGGGAGAAAGTTGTAGAAAGTCAACCATCACTGCAGCCCTCCACCAGTCAGGGCTTTATGGCAGAGTGGCCCGACGGAAGCCTCTCCTCAGTGCAAGACACATGAAAGCCTGCATGGAGTTTGCTAAAAAACACCTGAAGGACTCCAAGATGGTGAGAAATAAGATTCTCTGGTCTGATGAGAACAAGATAGAACTTTTTGGCCTTAATTCTAAGTGGTATGTGTGGAGAAAACCAGGCACTGCTCATCACCTGTCCAATACAGTCCCAACAGTGAAGCATGGTGGTGGCAGCATCATGCTGTGGGGGTGTTTTTCAGCTGCAGGGACAAGACGACTGGTTGCAATCGAGGGAAAGATGAATGCGGCCAAGTACAGGGATATCCTGGACGAAAACCTTCTCCAGAGTGCTCAGGACCTCAGACTGGGCCGAATGTTTACCTTCCAACAAGACAATGACCCTAAGCACACAGCTAAAATAACGAAGGAGTGGCTTCACAACAACTCCATGACTGTTCTTGAATGGCCCAGCCAGAGCCCTGACTTAAACCCAATTGAACATCTGTGGAGAGACCTAAAAATGGCTGTCCACCAACATTTACCATCCAACCTGACAGACCTGGAGAGAATCTGCAAGGAGGAATGGCAGAGGATTCCCAAATCCAGGTGTGAAAAACTTGTTACATCTTTCTCAAAAAGACTCATGGCTGTATTAGATCAAAAGGGTGCAAATACTGAATACTGAGGGTCTGATGACTTAGGACCATTATATGATATTTCAGTTTTTCTTTTTTAATAAATCTGCAAAAGTGTCAACAATTCTGTGTTTTTCTGTCAATATGGGGTGCTGTGTGTACATTAATGAGGAAAAAAATGAACTTAAATGATTTTAGCAAATGGCTGCAATATAACAAAGAGTGAAAAATTTAAGGGGGTCTGAATACTTTCTGTACCCACTGTATGAACCTGGCAGCGAAAGGGTTTTTCATCACGCATTAATACAATCTACAGCCTACTAATATTCACATCTAGACAAAAGTTTGTTACATGATTTTATGTTGCTTTTATCAGAGAAATCCTCAGACCCCTTTCGCCCTGTTCAGAGCTTAAAGGGGTTGTAAAGATAAAAAAAATTTAACCTATAACTAATCTCTGTTACATACCGATATCGAATAAGTTGATGATTTCCTTTAAAAATATTTTATTACCTGTTAAAATAGTATGTATTTATCTTCCTCCTGCTTTCCTCTAGCGATTCTGTCTTCTCCTTCCAGGTTTTCGGTGCACGTGCATTAAAGCGACGTCACGGCAACAACGGAACTACATTTCCCTTTATGCTTAGCGGCATCGCGCATGCGCATTGCCGTTTTTTCTCAATCTCACCTAATGAGAACGAGCGACGTTAAGGCGGGGCAGTGCAGCTTAGTGCAGATGAAAACCAAGGCACGGGAGGCGGCGCTACAGCGTTGTAGACACGCCCACTAACACCCAGCCTCCGTGTCTGTGAAACGTAGAGTGCGTCTCTCCACGCAGGGCTGTAGTCCAAGGGAGGGGGCGAGCACGATCACCATGAAGAAGAACAGGAAGTGAGAATTTCAAACAAGGATTAATGACATTTAGAAGGGAAATCGGAGGAACAGGTAAGTGAACTAGCAATGCACTAGCTTAAAGGAAGCTATTTAGCCATTAAAAAACGAACCTTTACAATCCCTTTAATCGTAAAGGCAAACTGCAGCAAGGACCACTGGTGATTATATAGCATCATAAGTAGAGATGTAAAATTTCCGGAAATTTTGAAGCTCGGAAAAAATAACTTTTTAGGGGGAAAAAAAAATAAAATTTTCGGAAAAATTGAAAAAAATGCTATATTAGCACTTTGTCTTTTTAAGATTGAAAGTCATTCTGTTACGAGAACGTTGAGAAAAACTATGTGCATTGTCATCATTGTTGTCCTCTTCACTTCGATCCATGAAGGATTTTTTAATATCTACAGGACACTTGTTACATACAAGAATGCGTTTTGTCATCCTGGTAGCATTTGTCATCCTGGTAGCATTTGGAAATGCATATTTCATCTGACAATATTTGCAAATCAAATTTTTCTTTTCAGAAGAACTTGTAATGTGAAAATGCCTCCATATGCTAGATGTTGGTCTCACCATTTTTCTGAGGGTAGGAAATAAAAACAAGAAAAAATTACTACTTTGCAAGAAGACACTAATCTATGGTTGTGTGTGGGGGTGGGGGAAGAACCAGATTACTGGTAATTAAATTATTATTTACACAAAAGTTTATAAAGATAAACTAATGTAGCTAAACTATTCAGTTTTGTGGATTCAGAATCACATTTTTAATTAAGTACTGTATTTATCGGCGTATAACACGCACCCCAAGTTTAGGAGGGAATTTTAAGGAAAAATACTTACATTTAAATGTCCATCATTGCAGCCTTTCCCATTGTCCATCTGCAGCCTTGTCCATCATTGCAGCCTTGCCCAGTGTCCATCTGCAGCCTTGTCCATCATTGCAGCATTGCCCAGTGTCCATCTGCAGCCTTGCCCAGTGCCTTTTCAGCATTGCCCCGATTTAAAATTGGTGCCGATTTCCGCTGACTGTGAACGGAGAGGAGCGAGTAGAGCCGAGATACAGAAAGCCAAGTGTACTTCGGCTAGACTCAGCTCTGCTCACAGTCCCGCCCATCTCCACTGATTGCGAGAGGAGAGGAGCGAGCGCCGCTGACATACAGAAAGCCGAGTGTACTTTGGCTCTGCTCACAGTCAGGGGCGGGACTGCGGGAGGAGCCGAGACTAGCCGAAGTACACTCGGCTTTCTGTATGTCAGCGGCGCTCGCTCCTCTCGCAATCAGTGGAGGTGGGCGTGACTGCGAGAGGATCAGAGTAAAGCCGAGTGTAAGCTTTGTGTATCTAGGCTCCGCTCGCTCGTTTCCTCAAAATCAGCGGGGGATCGGCGTATAACACGCACCCACGATTTTCCCCTGATTTTAAGGGGGAAAAAGTGTTTGTTATACGCCGATAAATACGGTATATACTTTCAGGTCCTTTTTGTTGCTCTGTATTTTCTTCCAATGCTTTTGAGGCCTAGTGAAGAGGACAGAACAAACCAAACACACCCACTAACATGCAAAAGCAAAACTGAAACCATTTTCTTGTTACAATAGCAGCACAGCACCTCTTAAAGGAAGAAATGCATACTGTTCTTGCATTGGAGGGTTCAGTTTATTACCTAGGACTTGCTTGTCCTCACTCAGTGCACAGAAATTAGAATAATCTGATATCATAATTTTTTTTTTGAAAAGAGTTGTAAAATATTTGAACACCCTGTCTTAAAATATATTATTCATCATGTTAAAATAAAATATTCCAACCAAAAATTATTTTTTTCAGAATTTTTTCGCTTTTTTTTTCCGGGCCCTTCATATCTCTAATCATAAGCCATAAAATGAACAGAATCAGACAGATCAGTTGTGTGTGCATCTGCTGCTTGGAGGACAAACCTGCAGGACTTTCAGACGTATACTAAGTCAACAGAAATACAGTGTACTCTACGAACTATCAAAATAGCATGTAAGCGTCACCACAAAAAAATGTTTTTAAATTCCATTAGCAAGCAGTTTGATTGTGGTCTTGTGATGGATTGCAAGAAGTTTGTTTATAACATATGGACTTTAAATTATGTTTTTCTGTACAATAAGTTTGAATAATTAGCTTTTTAAGCACAGGAACTGTATATCGCTTACCTGTTTTTAGTGCATCTTTACAACTGTTTATGTTTCTATAATCCAAGTTTTCATTGCTTGTTTTTTCTTTTTCCCATTTCTAGCAGAATTGTGTTTGCAGCACTAAAGCTGTAGTCACATTGGAGTGATCTGAGAATTATTTCGTGTAAAATTGGTATTTACAGTAGATTCGAGTTTTGGTTAGAACACTATGGTCATTTTATATGAAGGGAGTTATAAAGGATTTGTGATTTATAACTAGGAGCAGCACAAGATTCATTTATTAATTAAAAACAAGGCAGGATATCTAGACATGCAGATATACCAGTGGGTAAAACTTTAAAGTTCTATTCGTGAGCTTTGCTCACTATAGAGAGTTTGTGAGAGTATAAGAGCTCTCTCAGTCCTTAGGTTTGATTTGGGTACCCAGTTCCCAGGTGGTTGTGTAAGCAGAGAGGGTGGTGTGCAGGAGCTGACAAGAAAGAATATATTTGGGAAACTGAGTGCTCTAGAGGGGAGTCATAAAGTACTCAAAATGTGTTGCATATAGTTTCAGGCTGGATTCACACTTGTGCTGTGCGAATTCCAGCTCTCTTATCTCTGCAAAAAGATAAGAGAACTGTTAGCAGGTCATCTCAGTTTTAGCTGTGAATTTGGTGACCTGAGAGAGAGGAGGGGGAGGGGGGGGAAGTGTAGTGAAGTGAAGGAGAGAAATCCTGATGAGAACTAAACACATCTGCGAATAAGATGCGTGCCCATAGAAGATAATGGACCTGAATTCGCACCTGAGCCGCACCGGAATGCCTAGAAAACGCACACATTTTTTTGGCAATGCGCAGTGCGAATGCATCGCACATATGTGAACCAGCCTCATTGAAATTAATGTATTTTAAAATGTTATGCGAATTGGATGCGGTGTAAGCCGCAACCAATTTGCATAGGTGTGAACCCGGCCTTATAGAGCCAGTGATCTGTTGTAGGAGGTTCGAAAACAGTCCCTGACAGATTCAGATTGAGTGAACCTGTGTGTAGTATCATATCGAGTCTGGGAATAATTTTTGTGTTCCATGACCCAAATGAGGACCTATGCATTGCAAGGGAAAAGGATGGGTTATCTAACTACAGGATCATGGACCAATATGTGTGGAAATCTTTAAAGGTTGAGATGACCCTATCCCTCAGAAACTACCCAAATTACCCTGATCAAAAGTTTACATACCCTGGTGATTTTGGCCTGATAACATGCACACAAGTTGACACAAAGGGGTTTGCATGGCTATTAAAGGTAACCATCCTCACCTGTGATCTGTTTACTTGTAATTAGTGTGTGTGTAAAAAAGGTCAATGAGTTTCTGGACTCCTGACAGACCCTTGCATCTTTCATCCAGTGCTGCACTGACGTTTCTGGATTCTGAGTCATGGGGGAAAGCAAAAGAATTGTCAAAGGATCTGTGGGAAAGGGTAGTTGAACTGTATAAAACAGGAAAGGGATATTAAAAAAAAAGACATCCAATGAATCAAAAATGCCAATCAGCAGTTTTTAAACTCTAATCAAGAAGTGGAAAATTAGGGGTTCTGTTGAAACCAAACCACAATGAGGTAGACCAACTAAAATTTCAGCCACAACTGCCAGGAAAATTGTTCGGGATGCAAAGAAAAACCCACAAATAACTTCAGGTGAAATACTGGACTCTCTGTAAACATGTGGTGTTTCAAGATGCACAATAAGAGGGCACTTGAAGAAAGATCGGCTGCATGGTCGAGTCGCCAGAAGAAAGCCATTACTATGCAAATGCCACAAAGTGTGTCACTTACAATACGCCAAACAGCACAGAGACAAGCCTCAAACCTTCTGGCACAAAGTCATTTGGAGTGATGAAACCAAAATTTTGTTCTTTGGCCACAACTATAAACGCTTTATTTGGAGAGGAGTCAACGAGGCCTATGATGAAAGGTACACCATTCCTACTATAAAACACAAAGGTGGTTTGCTGATGTTTTGGGGATGTGTGATCTACAAAGGCACAGGAAATTTGGTCGAAATTGATGGCAAGATGAATGCAGTATGTTTTAAAAAAAAATACTGGAGGAACATTTGCATTCATCAGCCAGGAAGCTGCGCATGGGATGTACTTGGACATTTCAACATGACAATGATCCAACACACAAGGCCAAGTCGACCTGTAATTGGCTACAGCAGAATAAGGTGAAGGTTCTGGAGTGGCCATCTCAGCCTCCTGACCTCAATATCATTGAGCCACTCTGGGGAGATCTCAAACGTTCGTGCAAGATAGCCCAAGATTTTACAGGAACTGGAGGCTTTTTTGCCAAGAGGAATGGGCAGCTTTACCATCTGAGAAGATAAAGAGCCTCATCCACAAATACCACAAAAGACTTCAAGCTGTCATTGATGTTAAAGGGGGCAATACACGGTATTAAGAACTGGGGTATGTAAACTTTTGATTAGGGTCATCTGGGTATTTTCTGTTGTCATTATGATTTAAAAAGAGTAAACACAATTGATTGACAATAAATGGCTTCAGCCAAACACTAACCATGAGTGAAAGAAAAGTTTTTTTGCGTTATCATTCATATTCTCTGAAGAATGGCAGAGAAATCATGAATTGTAAACTTATGAGCACAACTGTATCTGAAAAGTGTGGGGTGCATTTGTATTCAATACTTTGTAGAACCACCTTTCACTGCAATTACAGCTGCACGTCTTTTTCAGTATGTCTCTACCAGCTTTGCGCATCTAGAGAGTGACATTTTTGCCCATTCTTCTTTGCAAAATAGCTCAAGCTCTGTCAGATTGGATGGAGAGCATCTGTGAATAGCAATTTTCAAGTCTTGCCACAGATTCTCAATCGGATTTAGGTCTGGACTTTGACTGGGCCATTCTAACACATGAAGATGCTTTAATCTAAACCATTCCATTGTAGATCTGGCTGTATGTTTAAAGGTCGTTGTCTTGCTGGAAAGGTGAACCTCTGCCCCAGTCTCAAGTCTTTTGCAGATTCTAACAGGTCTTCTTCTAAGATTGCCCTGTATTTGGCTCCATCCATCTTCCCATCAACTCTGACCAGCTTCCTTGTCCCTGCTGAAGAAAAGCATCCCCACAACATGATGTTGCCACCACCGTGTTTCACGATGGGGATGGTATGTTCAGGATGATGTGCAGTATTAGTTTTCTAGCACATATAGCAGTTTGCTTTTAGGCCAAAAAGTTAAATTTTGGTCTCATCTGACCAAAGCACCTTCTTCTACGTCAGGGGTCAGGAACCTATGGCTCACGAGCCAGATGTGGCTCTTTTGATGGCTGCATCTGGCTCTCGTCTCTCACTCCGCGGATCACGTGGTGTGCCGATCCGCGGATTAAGCCCATAGGAAAGGCTGCGGCTTCGGCCTAGCTCTGGAGCGGAGGCCATCTTGGTACCCCCGGCAGAGGCCTAGGTGAGCGGCTCGCTGACGTCATCATCACCCGCTTCAAATGATCATGGATCTGCCTGCTTGTGTAGACAAGCAGACAATCGTAGGGGAGTTGTGGATATTACAGTGGGGGAGATGTGGACATTACAGTGGGGGAGATGTCTGTGGATATTACAGTGGGGGGAGATGTGGACATTACAGTGGGGGGAGATGTGGACATTACAGTGGGGGGAGATGTGGACATTACAGTGGGGGAGAGGTCTGTGGATATTACAGTGGGGGAGAGGTCTGTGGATATTACAGTGGGGGAGAGGTCTGTGGATATTACAGTTGGGGGAGATGTGGATATTACAGTGGGGGGAGATGTGGATATTACAGTGGGGGGAGATGTGGATATTACAGTGGGGGGAGATGTGGACATTACAGTGGAGGGAGATGTGGACATTACAGTGGAGGGAGATTGTGGATATTACAGTGGGGGGAGATGTTGACATTACAGTGGGGAGAGATGTGGACATTACAGTGGGGGGAGATTGTGGAAATTACAGTGGGGGAGATTACATGAATATATTACAGTGGGGAGATGTGGACATTACAGTGGGGGAAATGTGGACATTACAGTGGGGGGAGATGTGGACATTACAGTGGGGGGAGATGTGGACATTACAGTGGGGGGAGATGTGGACATTACAGTGGTGGGAGATGTGGACATTACAGTGGTGGGAGATGTGGACATTACAGTGGGGGAGATGTGGACATTACAGTGGGGGAGATGTGGACATTACAGTGGGGGGAGATGTGGACATTACAGTGGGGGGAGATGTGGACATTACAGTGGTGGGAGATGTGGACATTACAGTGGGGGAGAGGTCTGTGGATATTACAGTGGGGGGAGATGTGGACATTACAGTGGGGGGAGATGTGGATATTACAGTGGGGGGAGATGTGGACATTACAGTGGGGGGAGATGTGGATATTACAGTGGGGGGAGATGTGGATATTACAGTGTGGGGAGATGTGGATATTACAGTGGGGGGAGATGTGGACATTACAGTGGGGGGAGATGTGGACATTACAGTGGGGGGAGATGTGGACATTACAGTGGGGGGAGATGTGGACATTACAGTGGGGGGAGATGTGGACATTACAGTGGGGGGAGATTGTGGATATTACAGTGGGGGGAGATTGTGGATATTACAGTGGGGGGAGATTGTGGATATTACAGTGGGGGGGAGATTGTGGACATTACAGTGGGGGGAGATTGTGGATATTACAGTGGGGGGAGATGTGGACATTACAGTGGGGGGAGATGTGGACATTACAGTGGGGGGAGATTGTGGACATTACAGTGGGGGAGATTACATGAGTATATTACAGTGGGGGAGATGTGGACATTACAGTGGGGGGAGATGTGGAAAATACAGTGGGGGGAGATGTGGACAATACAGTGGGGGGAGATGTGGACATTACAGTGGGGGGAGATGTGGACATTACAGTGGGGGGAGATGTGGACATTACAGTGGGGGGAGATGTGGACATTACAGTGGGGGGAGATGTGGACATTACAGTGGGAGAGATGTGGACATTACAGTGGGAGAGATGTGGACATTACAGTGGGGGGGGAGATGTGGACATTACAGTGGGGGGGGGGGGAGGTGTGGATATTACAGTGGGGGAGATATGGACATTACAGTGGGGGGAGATGTGGACATTACAGTGGGGGGAGATGTGGACATTACAGTGGGGGGAGATGTGGACATTACAGTGGGGGGAGATGTGGACATTACAGTGGGGGGAGATGTTGACATTACAGTGGGGGGAGATGTTGACATTACAGTGGGGGGAGATGTGGACATTACAGTGGGGGGAGATGTGGACTTTACAGTGGGGGGAGATGTGGACTTTACAGTGGGGGGAGATGTGGACTTTACAGTGGGGGGAGATGTGGACATTACAGTGGGGGAGATGTGGACATTACAGTGGGGGAGATGTGGACATTACAGTGGGGGAGATGTGGACATTACAGTCGGGGGAGATGTGGACATTACAGTGGGGGGAGATGTGGACATTACAGTGGGGGAGATGTGGACATTACAGTGGCGGGAGATGTGGATATTACAGTGGCGGGAGATGTGGATATTACAGTGGCGGGAGATGTGGATATTACAGTGGCGGGAGATGTGGATATTACAGTGGGGGGAGATGTGGACATTACAGTGGGGGAGATTGTGGATATTACAGTGGGGGAGATGACATGAATATATTACAGTGGGGAGATGTCTGTGGATATTACAGTGGGGAGATGTGGACATTACAGTGGGGGGAGATGTGGACATTACAGTGGGGGGAGATGTGGACATTACAGTGGGGGGAGATGTGGACATTACAGTGGGGGAGATGTGGACATTACAGTCGGGGGAGATGTGGACATTACAGTGGGGGAGATGTCTGTGGATATTACAGTGGGGGAGATGTCTGTGGATATTACAGTGGGGAGATGTGGACATTACAGTGGGGGGATATGTGGACATTACAGTGGGGGGAGATGTGGACATTACAGTGGGGGAGATGTGGACATTACAGTGGGGGAGATGACATGAATATATTACAGTGGGGGGATGTCTGAGGATATTACAGTGGGGGAGATGTCTGTGGACTTTACAGTGGGGGGAGATGTGGACATTACAGTGGGGGGAGATGTGGACATTACAGTGGGGGAGATGTGGACATTACAGTCGGGGGAGATGTGGACATTACAGTCGGGGGAGATGTGGACATTACAGTCGGGGGAGATGTGGACATTACAGTCGGGGGAGATGTGGACATTACAGTCGGGGGAGATGTGGACATTACAGTGGAGGGAGATGTGGACATTACAGTGGGGGGAGATGTGGACATTACAGTGGGGGAGATGTGGACATTACAGTGGGGGAGATGTGGATATTACAGTGGGGGGAGATGTGGACATTACAGTGGGGGGAGATGTGGACATTACAGTGGGGGAGAGATGTGGATATTACAGTGGGGGGAGATGTGGACATTACAGTGGGGGAGAGATGTGGATATTACAGTGGGGGAGATGTGGACATTACAGTGGGGGAGATATGGACATTACAGTGGGGGAGATATGGACATTACAGTGGGGGAGATATGGACATTACAGTGGGGGAGATGTCTGTGGATATTACAGTGGGGGAGATGTCTGTGGATATTACAGTGGGGAGATGTGGACATTACAGTGGGGGGATATGTGGACATTACAGTGGGGGGAGATGTGGACATTACAGTGGGGGAGATGTGGACATTACAGTGGGGGAGATGACATGAATATATTACAGTGGGGGGATGTCTGAGGATATTACAGTGGGGGAGATGTCTGTGGATATTACAGTGGGGAGATGTGGACATTACAGTGGGGGGAGATGTGGACATTACAGTGGGGGGAGATGTGGACATTACAGTGGGGGGAGATGTGGACATTACAGTGGGGGAGATGTGGACATTACAGTGGGGGAGATGTGGACATTACAGTGGGGGAGATGTGGACATTACAGTGGGGGGAGATGTGGACATTACAGTGGGGGGAGATGTGGACATTACAGTGGGGGGAGATGTGGACATTACAGTGGGGGGAGATGTGGACATTAAGTGGGGGGAGATGTGGACATTACAGTGGGGGGAGATGTGGACATTACAGTGGGGGGAGATGTGGACATTACAGTGGGGGAGATGTGGACATTACAGTCGGGGGAGATGTGGACATTACAGTCGAGGGAGATGTGGACATTACAGTCGGGGGAGATGTGGATATTACAGTGGAGGGAGATGTGGACATTACAGTGGGGGGAGATGTGGACATTACAGTGGGGGAGATGTGGACATTACAGTGGGGGAGATGTGGACATTACAGTGGGGGAGATGTGGACATTACAGTGGGGGAGATGTGGATATTACAGTGGGGGGAGATGTTGACATTACAGTGGGGGGAGATGTGGACATTACAGTGGGGGGAGATGTGGACTTTACAGTGGGGGGAGATGTGGACTTTACAGTGGGGGGAGATGTGGACTTTACAGTGGGGGGAGATGTGGACTTTACAGTGGGGGGAGATGTGGACTTTACAGTGGGGGGAGATGTGGACATTACAGTGGGGGAGATGTGGACATTACAGTGGGGGAGATGTGGACATTACAGTCGGGGGAGATGTGGACATTACAGTGGGGGGAGATGTGGACATTACAGTGGGGGAGATGTGGACATTACAGTGGCGGGAGATGTGGATATTACAGTGGCGGGAGATGTGGATATTACAGTGGCGGGAGATGTGGATATTACAGTGGCGGGAGATGTGGATATTACAGTGGGGGGAGATGTGGACATTACAGTGGGGGAGATTGTGGATATTACAGTGGGGGAGATGACATGAATATATTACAGTGGGGGGATGTCTGAGGATATTACAGTGGGGGAGATGTCTGTGGATATTACAGTGGGGAGATGTGGACATTACAGTGGGGGGAGATGTGGACATTACAGTGGGGGGAGATGTGGACATTACAGTGGGGGAGATGTGGACATTACAGTCGGGGGAGATGTGGACATTACAGTCGGGGGAGATGTGGACATTACAGTCGGGGGAGATGTGGATATTACAGTGGAGGGAGATGTGGACATTACAGTGGGGGGAGATGTGGACATTACAGTGGGGGAGATGTGGACATTACAGTGGGGGAGATGTGGATATTACAGTGGGGGGAGATGTGGACATTACAGTGGGGGAGATGTGGATATTACAGTGGGGGGAGATGTGGACATTACAGTGGGGGGAGATGTGGACATTACAGTGGGGGAGAGATGTGGATATTACAGTGGGGGGAGATGTGGACATTACAGTGGGGGAGAGATGTGGATATTACAGTGGGGGAGATGTGGACATTACAGTGGGGGAGATGTCTGTGGATATTACAGTGGGGGAGATGTCTGTGGATATTACAGTGGGGAGATGTGGACATTACAGTGGGGGGGAGATGTGGACATTACAGTGGGGGGAGATGTGGACATTACAGTGGGGGAGATGTGGACATTACAGTGGGGGAGATTGTGGATATTACAGTGGGGGAGATGACATGAATATATTACAGTGGGGGGATGTCTGAGGATATTACAGTGGGGGAGATGTCTGTGGATATTACAGTGGGGAGATGTGGACATTACAGTGGGGGGAGATGTGGACATTACAGTGGGGGGAGATGTGGACACTACAGTGGGGGAGATGTGGACATTACAGTGGGGGAGATGTGGACATTACAGTGGGGGGAGATGTGGACATTACAGTGGGGGGAGATGTGGACATTACAGTGGGGGGAGATGTGGACATTACAGTGGGGGGAGATGTGGACATTACAGTGGGGGGAGATGTGGACATTACAGTGGGGGGAGATGTGGACATTACAGTGGGGGAGATGTGGACATTACAGTCGGGGGAGATGTGGACATTACAGTCGAGGGAGATGTGGACATTACAGTCGGGGGAGATGTGGATATTACAGTGGAGGGAGATGTGGACATTACAGTGGGGGGAGATGTGGACATTACAGTGGGGGAGATGTGGACATTACAGTGGGGGAGATGTGGACATTACAGTGGGGGAGATGTGGATATTACAGTGGGGGGAGATGTGGACATTACAGTGGGGGGAGATGTGGACATTACAGTGGGGGAGAGATGTGGATATTACAGTGGGGGGGGAGATGTGGATATTACAGTGGGGGAGATGTGGACATTACAGTGGGGGAGATATGGACATTACAGTGGGGGAGATATGGACATTACAGTGGGGGAGATGTCTGTGGATATTACAGTGGGGGAGATGTCTGTGGATATTACAGTGGGGGAGATGTCTGTGGATATTACAGTGGGGGAGATATGGACATTACAGTGGGGGAGATGTCTGTGGATATTACAGTGGGGGAGATATCTGTGGATATTACAGTGGGGGAGATATCTGTGGATATTACAGTGGGGGAGATGTGGATATTACAGTGGGGGGAGATGTGGACATTACAGTGGGGGGAGATGTGGACATTACAGTGGGGGGAGATGTGGACATTACAGTGGGGGGAGATGTGGACATTACAGTGGGGGAGATGTGGACATTACAGTGGGGGAGATGTGGACATTACAGTGGGGGAGATGTGGACATTACAAGTGGGGGAGATGTGGACATTACAAGTGGGGGGAGATGTGGACATTACAAGTGGGGGGAGATGTGGACAATACAAGTGGGGGGAGATGTGGACAATACAGTGGGGGGGGATGTGGACAATACAGTGGGGGGGATGTGGACATTACAGTGGGGGGATGTGGACAATACAGTGGGGGGGGGTGTGGACATTACAGTGGGGGAGATGTGGACATTACAGTGGGGGAGATGTGGACATTACAGTGGGGGAGATGTCCGTGGACATTACAGTGGGGGAGATGTCCGTGGACATTACAGTGGGGGAGATGTGTATATTACAGTGGGGGAGATGTGGATATTACAGTGGGGGAGATATGGACATTACAGTGGGGAGATGTTATTGTACTTTAACCACTTAAAGCGGAAGTAAACCCATTGATTTAACAGTTTTAAAAAGCAGTTACATTCCCGGCATGCCGGGAATGCCAACTGTCACATTGGTTGTGCTCTCAACCAAACTATCACAGTTTTGAAGGCCATAAAATGCCAAGATATCACAAAACCCCCCCAAATGACCCCATTTTGGAAAGTAGACACCCCAAGCTATTTGCTGAGAGGCATGTTGAGCCCATTGAATAATGACAAAAAGAAAAAAAAATGTACAAAAAGTTGTCACTAAATGATATATTGCTCAAACATGCCATGGTTATATGTGGAATTGCACCCCACAATACATTTTGCTGCTTCTCCTGAGTACGGGGATACCACAGATGTGGGACTTTTTAAGAGCCTAGCCGCGTACAGGGCCCCGAAAACCAAGCACCGCCTTCAGGATTTCTAAGGGCGTAAATTTTTGATTTCACTCCTCACTACCTATCACAGTTTTGAAGGCCATAAAATGCCAAGATAGCACAAAACCCCCACAAATGACCCCATTTTGGAAAGTAGACATCCCAAGCTATTTGCTGAGAGGCATGGTGAGTATTTTACAGCTCTCATTTGTTTTTGAAAATGAAGAAAGAAAAATTTTTCTTTTTTTTTCTTTTTTCAATTTTCAAAACTTTGTGACAAAAAGCGAGATCTGCAAAATACTCAACATACCTCTCAGCAAATAGCTTGGGATGTCTACTTTCCAAAATGGGGTCATTTGGGGGGGTTTGTGCCATCTGGGCATTCCATGGCCTCCGAAACTGTGATAGGCAGTGAGGAGTGAAATCAAAAATTTACACCCATAGAAATCCTGAAGGCGGTGCTTGGTTTCCGGGGTCCCGTACGCGGCTAGGCTCCCAAAATGTCTCACACATGTGGTATCCCCGTACTCAGGAGAAGCAACAGAATGTATTTTGGGGTGCAATTCCACATATAACCATGGCATGTTTGAGCAATATATCATTTAGTGACAACTTTTTGTACATTTTTTTTTTTGTACATTTTTTTTTTTTTTGTCATAATCCAATCACTTCAATTCAAAAAAAAATAATATTCAATGGGCTCAACATGCCTCTCAGCAAATAGCTTGGGGTGTCTACTTTCCAAAATGGGGTCATTTGGGGGGGGGGGGGTTTGAACTGTCCTGGCATTTTATGCACAACATTAGGAAGCTTATGTCACACATCATCCACTCTTCTAACCACTTGAAGACAAAGCCCTTTCTGACACTTTGCATTTTTTTTTCCACACAGTATTTGCGCAGCGATTTTTCAAACGCATTTTTTGGGGAAAAAACACACTTTTTTTATTTTTAATGCACTAAAACACACTATATTGCCCAAATGTTTGATGAAATAAAAAAGAGGATCTTAGGCCGAGTACATGGATACAAAACACGACATGCTTTAAAATTGCGCACAAACACGCACCGGCGACAAACTACATACATTTTTAAAAGCCTTTAAAAGCCTTTACAGGTTACCACATTAGATTTACAGAGGAGGTCTACTGCTAAAATTACTGCCCTCGATCTGACCTTTGCGGTGATACCTCACATGCATGGTGCAATTGCTGTTTATATATGACGCTAGACCGACGCTTGCGTTCGCCTTTGCGCAAGAGCAGGGGGGGGGGGGGGGTGCTTTTTTTTATTTTTTATAATTATTTATTTTGCTTTTTTATTTTATTTTTAAACTGTTCCTTCCATATTTATTTATTTTTTACCATTTTTATTGTTATCTCAGGGAATGTAAATATCCCCTATGATAGCAATAGGTAGTGACAGGTACTCTTTTTTTGAAAAAAATTGGGGGGTTAGACCCTAGATCTTTCCTCTGCCCTCAAAGCATCTGACCACACCAAGATCGGTGTGATAAAATGCTTTCCCAATTTGCCAATGGCGCGGTTTATATCCGGGGGGGGGGGCATTCCCTCCCATTGCTTGTAAAACAGTCTAGAGGCTAATTATCTGCTAGGATTGCTTTTACATGAAAGCCGGCCGCTGGCTGAAAAGAATGATACCAAGATGATACCTAAACCCCCAGGCATCATTCTGGTATAACCATTCAAAGTCCAGCAACATACCAGTACGTTGCTGGTCCTTGTTGGACATGTATTGTAATCTTTTTTTTCATGCAGCCTGTTGGCTGAATGAAAAAAAGAGATTGATCAGTGGGTATGCCCACCATTAGAATACCTCTCTTCATCCACCCACTTATAATAATGGGCATACATGCACCATTTATATATGCCGAAGCATGGGGGCATCCTGTGGCAAAAAAGTTATGCCGTGTACACACGGTCGGACATTTCCACGGGCAAGGCTCCGTCGGAATTTCGACCGTATGTACGCGGCATAAAAGGTTATGCTGCGTACACACGGTCAGACTTTTCCACGGGCAAGCCTCCGTCGGAATTTCGACCGTATGTACGCGGCATTAGGAGCAAAATCGCTCCTCCGCCCCTGCTGCCCCCATGCTTCGGCATATATGCTCTTTTTTTTAACTGTGGTGGTGAAATCACCTCCTACAGCGTTGGAGTCATGGCTTTATGTATCGTGGGAGCAAACGCTGTTGCTGTCAAGATAAATAGATCCGCGCTGCAACTGAATGGCGTACCTGCTAAACAAATGATGGTTAACATTAAAACAAAGTAACATTACAGTATAACAGTAAGACCTTACCATACCATACCTGCAAAGCAAATACCAAAAAAAAACTAGTAAAAAATAAAACATTTTTTTAATGCAACCGGTGCCTAAAATATATATATGCCGAAGCATGGGGGCATCCTCCCGCAAAAAAGTTATGCCGCGTACACACGGTTGGACTTTTCCACGGGCAAGCCTCCGTCGGAATTTTGACAGTATGTACGCGGCATTAGGAGCAAAATCGCTCCTCCGCCCCTATGCTTCAGCATATATGCTCTTTTTTTTTTAACTGTGGTGGTAAAATCACCCCCTACAGCACTGGAGTCACGGCTTTATGTGTCGTGGGAGCAAACGCTGTTGCTGTCAAGATAAATAATTCCGCGCTGCAGCTGAATGGCGCACCTGAAAACAAAAAATTACATACCTGAAAAGCAAGCATGATAAAACATTGCAGAATAGAACACAGTAAAAAAGAGCAGAACAATAGAGAGAAAATAGAGAGAGAGAGTGAGAGAACAATAAAACGTTTTTTTTATTTTATATTTTTTTTGTGTTTTTTGTTTTTACGTTTTTTTTTTTTTTCTTTTTTACACTTTTTTTTGTAACTTTAACAACTGTGATGCCGCGTACACACGGCCGTTTTTCTCGTCGAGAAAAACGAAATTTTTTCCTTTCGACGAGAAAAACGATCGTCTGTGGGCTTTCTGCCGTTTTTTTCGACGAGAAAAACGGCATTAAAAATGACGAGAAAAATTAGAACATGTTCTAATTTTTCTCGTCGTTTTTTTCGACATGTTTTCCGCCCAAACACGGTCGTTTTTTTCGGCCAAAAAAAAAAATGACATTTAAAACGGCCGTGTGTGGGGGGAACAAGCTGTTCCTCGTTTTTCACGTCGATTTTCTCGACTGTGTTTTCACCGTCGAAAAAATCAATCGTGTGTACGCGGCATAATGGTTCGGGTCTCTCAAAATGCCATGGCATCTTGGGAGACCCTGTGTAAGTGTGTCCTGTTCTGTGCAATGCTGTACCCTACGCTAAAACTTCACTTTTGAGTGGAAGCGTTCAAAACATTTACCAATGCAAAGACCAGGATTGTCAGGACAGCGTGGACAAAAATAACGGGTGTCACGCCTAAATCCGCGCTTGCTACAGACACGACATCTTTTTTGGGGGGCTCGTTGGGTAGGGGTACTCTCGAGGACATACGGATAATGCCTCTCATGCAGCCGGCTTACTGCATTTGGTTGGGGATGGTGAGGTGCAGAACCGCCTGGATACAGGAGTTATGTGACTATCTCATCCTGGAATTTTAGGAGAGATAAAGTCCCGCCTGAAGCTCTGTATAGCACATGAGCGTTCAGCAAAGCCAATTGGAATAAGGATAGAGACACTTTTTTGTACCAGCGTCTCGCCTTACGGTCAATTAGATACGGCACCAACAACTGGTCGTTGAGGTCCACCCCTCTCATATTTTGGTTATAATCGTGGACACAGAGGGGTTTCTCCACAACACCAGTCGCCGTACGAATTTGGACTGTCGTGTCTGCATGAAGGGAGGTAAGAAGGAAAACATTCTTATTATCCCTCCACTTCATGGCGAGCAAGTTATTACACTTCAAGCAGGCTCTCTCCCCCAGCCTAAGACGGGAATCTACAAGCCTCTGGGGAAAGCCCCGGTGATTAGGTCGCACGGTGCCACATGCTCCAATCTGATGATCAAACAAGTGACTAAACAGTGGCACGCTCGTGTAATAATTGTCCACATACAAGTGGTACCCCTTTCCGAATAAGGGTGAGACCAAGTTCCACACTATCTTGCCAGCGCTCCCTATGTAATCTGGGCAGTTGACCGGCTCAACCTAACTATCTTTTCCCTCATAAACCATAAAGCTCCATACATAGCCTGTTGCCCTGTCACAGAACTTATAGAGCTTGACCCCCGTATCTGGCACGCTTGCTGGGAAGGTACTGCTTGAAAGACAAGCGGCCAGAAAATGTAATCAGGGACTCATCAATGCAGACAACTTGATCGGGAATAAACAAGGCTGCAAAACGTTAGTTGAAGTGGTTTATGAGGGGCCGAATTTTGTAGAGCCGGTCGTATTCAGGGTCTCCACGTGGACGACAAAGTTCATTGCCGTTGAAATGCATGAACCACAAGATCTGCTCGTATCGTTTCCTGGGCATGGAGGCAGAGAACACGGGCATGTGGTTAATTGGGTGCGTGGACCAATAAGCACGCAATGACGGGAATTTATGTGTGCCCATGTTGAGGGAAAGGCCCAGAAAGGTCTCAAATTCGGAAACCGTAATTGGTTTCCAATCTTTGGCAATGGAAGGCAACTGGGGACTAGCGGCGATGAATTGACCAGCATATAAATTACTCTGGTCCACAATAGATCTATAGAGATATTCCGTGAAAAACAGTGAATAAAAATCAATTGGCATAAATTCAGCTGTTTTCACCTGAATACCGGGTTGGGCAGTGAATGGGGGAAGTACAGGTTCTGCAGAAGTGGTGGGGACCCAATCATGAGACGCGAATTCTGCGGGAAGGGCACTATGGGCACGACAGGCCTGCCTTTGTCTTCTTGGTGGCAGCGGGACACTACTTGTGCTTGCCACCTCGCCAGCTTGAACTGCACTTATGGGACTCGCCATGTCACCACGTGATACTGCAGTGCTGGATGTACGCCCAGGCTGTACTAGGCCGCTGGTGCTTGCCAATTCACCAGAAGGAATAGCGGCGCTAGTACTACTCTGCTCCATGATACGAGAGCCCTGCGGTTCTTGCTCCTCAACAACCTCAGAAGATCGGGATCGGGTACGCCTGACCTTAGCAGGGACCTCATCTTCGTCGTCAGAGCTATCTGACATTGAGCCGCTGACTTCAATGTCTTCTACGGGAAGATATTCTGAGCCTGAATCTGACAGATGCGTGACCTCCTCTTCACTATCTGTCATGCTCAGAATCTCGTAGGCCTCTTTACTAGTGTACCTTCGATTTGCCATTTTGGGCTCTAAATTTAGGGGTACACTAGTAAGATTCACAGGTAAAAAAGCACCTGACTGTCAGCAAATATCTCAAACGCTTAAAAAAAACTGTTAGGGATCAGGACTGTCTCTGCGAACGCTGCAGTTATGTGTGTTGTGTTTGGTAAGTGACAGTGATCGATCGATACTGCACTTGGGTGGGCTGGGCAGAGGGGCTTAACGCAGGTGCTAGCAGGTATCTGGGCTGATCCCGCTAACACTGCGTTTTTGGGAACCCTAAACCGCTGGGGACGCTAGTATAGATCTGATCAGATCAGATATTGATCTGTTCAGATACTACACCACTAAGGGAGGTGTATGCTTTGCGCGTGGGTTTTAGCGTTACTGGCACTAACTTAACGCTGCCTGGGGCGACGCAGACCCTCTCTGGCGCTAAAACCTAATTGATATCAGCCACCGGGCGATCAGGGGGTTAAACCTTTATTGGGTTATACACGGCGGGTGCCCTGATGCTATAAAAAGCAAACTAACCAACCAGCATCACCCGTAAAACTTATATGGTGATCACTGGTGAAAGGGTTAACTAGGGGCAATCAGGGGGTTAAAACCTTTATTAAGTTATATGTGGGGGTACCTGACGCTATATAAAAACCTGACGGGTAACCTAAATAACTAAATAACAACTGGCTAACCAGTGTCACCAGTAAAACTTATACGGTGATCACTGGTGAAAGGGTTAACTCTAGGGGCAATCAGGGGGTTAAAATAATATATGGGGGTACCTGACGCTATAAAAACCTGCAGCGAACTTAAAAATAAATAACTGGCTATCTAGGGCACCACCGGCACGAAATACAGCGATCGGAAATACGATCGCTTAGTGACGCTGGCGTTAGGGGGTGAAAGGGTTACCTGGGGGGCGATCAAGGGGTTAAACCTTTATTAGGGGGGATTAGGGGGCTACCCTGGACCTAAAGGGGCCTAAACCTAACTGCCCTGACACTTTTTACAGTCACAAATGACACTAAATGCAGTGATCAGTAAATAAATGATCACTGCAATCAGTGACACTGTGACTGGGGGTGCAGGGGATGACCTGGGGGTGATCTGGGGGGTGAAATGTGTGCCTATGTGTACCTACGTGTTAGTGTAGTGTTGGTGCACTAACCTGATGTCTTCACTCCACGGCGCTCTGGACGAAAAGACCGCCGCATGGAGAGATGACATCACTTCCTCTGCCTGTGTTTACATTACACAGGCAGAGGAAGATTCTCATTCACCGGGAGCGATCGCGAGGGGGTGGCCGGAAACGAATGGCCGTCCCCTCATCACGGATCGCTCCTGCACCGAGAACCACCGCTCACTGTATAGAAGGGGGGTCCGATGGGACTCCCCAACTATACGAAGGCAGGCACGTACAGGTACGTGATTGTGCCTGTCCGTGCCATTCTGCCGACGTATATATACAGTGAGCGGTCGTTAAGTGGTTAAAAGTGTTGGTCTTACATAAAATGCACACATTTACTTGTATTTAGTTTTAAACATATTGTATGGATCTCACGGAATTACATTTTAAAATATGTGGCGTTCATGGCTCTCTCAGCCAAAAAGGTTTCTGACCCCTGTTCTACGTGCTTGCTGTGTCCCCCACATGGCTTCTCGCAAACTGTAAATAGGACTTCTTATGGCTTTCTTTCATCAATGGCTTTCTTCTTGCCACACTTCCATAAAGGTCAGATTTGTGGAGAGCACAAGTAATAGTTGTCCTGTGGACAGATTCTCCCACCTGAGCTGTGGATCTCTGCAGCTCCTTCAGAGTCACCATGGGCCTCTTGGCTGCTTCTCTGATTAATGCTCTCCTTGCCCGGCCTGTCAGTTCAGGTGGACAGACATTTCTTGGTAAGTTTGCAGTTGTGCCATACTCTTTCCATTTTCAGATGATGAATTGAACAATGCCCCATGAGGTGTTCAAAGCTTGGGATATTTTTTTTTATAACCTAACCCTGCTATAAAACTTCTCCACAACTTTATCCCTGACCTGTCTGGTGCGTTCCTTCATACTGCTGTTTGTTCACAAAGGTTCTCAGGTTCTCCAACAACCCTCTGAGGGCTTCACCGAGCAGCTGTATTTATACTGAGATTAAATTAAACACACGTTCACTCTATATACTAATTAGGTGACTTCTGAAAGCAATTGGTTCCACTAGATTTTAGTTATCAGGTATTTAGGTATCAGAGTAAAAGGGGGCTGAATACAAATGCACGCCACACTTTTCCAGATAGATTATTAGATTTTTGCGTGAGGCTCGGTTCACACAGGGGCAACACGACTTCCATCGCGACTTTGAGAGGCAACTCAGACACAACTTGAGCATGAATCACAGGGCGACCTCAGCGCGACTTGTGGCGATTTACAACACGACTTGAAGTCGCTTCCAGGACAGGAGACATTCCAGTGGCCAATAAAACAAGAATCAGCTCAGTGGGAGGGAGGGGTTTGCCTGAAAAATATGTGTTCTCTTCCTGGAGTGTTGCTCCTGTTAAGACAGGGAATACGACTTCTGAGCGACTTCCATTGAAATCAATGGGTACAGGTTGCCTAGCAGTCGCCTAGAAGTCGGATTGAAGTAGTACAGGGACCTTTTTTGAAGTCAGAGCGACCGCAGTCATGTACATTAAAACATCTCCATTGACTTCAATTAGTTTTAAAAATAGCGCGAGTTGGGTCAAATCGGGGCGACCTGAAGTCATGTCCGGAGTCGCCCCTGTGTGAACCGAACCTTAGTCTATCACATAAAATCCATTTAAGTTTTTGGTTATAACATGACAAAATGTGGAACATTTTAAAGGGATATGATTACTTTCAAGGCACTGTGTGTGCATATATATATATATATATATATATATATATATATATATAGGAGTCAGGGAGGGCTCTTGGATGGAGCCCTGGGGTATACCCAAGCCTTCATTATAAGAGCTGTGTGCACCAGGATACACACCCTGCTGGTCTTTGTCAAAACCTGAACACTGGGTTGGAGACTTCTTCTCATCCAAGGCACTTTGAAGTTTTCTGGCTGCTGACCCTGAACCAGGAATTACAAAGCCTGGAGAAAGATGAAAAATGTCTTTCTCCACTCAGAACTGACATATTTATATATATATATATATATATATATATATATATATATAGATAGATAGATAGATAGATATAGATCCTATCTATCTAAATATATATATATATATGTATACATACACACATATATATACAGTCAGGTCCATAAATATTGGGACAGCGACACAATTCTAACCCTTTTGGCTCTATACACCACCACAATGGTTTTAAAATTAAACAAACAATATGTCCTTTAACTGCAGACTTTCAGCTTCAATTTGAGGGTATTTACATTCAAATCAGGTGAACGGTGTAGGAATTACAACAGTTTGTATATGTGCCTTCCACTTTTTAAAGGGACCATAAGTAATGGGACAGATTAACAATCATAAATAAAACTTTCACTTTTTAATACTTGGTTGCAAATCCTTTGCAGTCAATTACAGCCTGAAGTCTGGAACGCATAGACATCACCAGACGCTGGGTTTCATCCCTGGTGATGCTCTGCCAGGCCTCTACTGTCTTCAGTTCCTGCTTGTTCTAGGGGCATTTTCCCTTCAGTTTTGTCTTCAGCAATTGAAATGCATTCTCAAATCGGATTCAGGTCAGGTGATTGACTTGGCCATTGCATAACATTCCACTTCTTTCTCTTAAAAAACTCTTTGGTTGCTTTCGCAGTATGCTTCGGGTCATTGTCCATCTGCACTGTGAAGCACCGTCCAATGAGTTCTGAAGCATTTGGCTGAATATGAGCAGATAATATTGCCTGAAACACTTCAGAATTCATCCTGCTGCTTTTGTCAGCAGTCACATCATCAATAAATACAAGACAACCAGTTCCATTGGCAGCCATACATGCCCACGCCATGACACTACCACCACCATGCTTCACTGATGAGGTGGTATGCTTTGGATCATGAGCAGTTCCTTTCCTTCTCCATACTCTTCTCTTCCCATCACTCTGGTACAAGTTGATCTTGGTCTCATCTGTCCATAGGATGTTGTTCCAGAACTGTGAAGGCTTTTTTAGATGTTGTTTGGCAAACTCTAATCTGGCCTTCCTGTTTTTGAGGCTCACCAATGGTTTACATCTTGTGGTGAACCCTCTGTATTCACTCTGGTGAAGTCTTCTCTTGATTGTTGACTTTGACAGACATACACCAGTGTTCTTGATCTGGCCAACTGTTGTGAAGGGTGTTTTCTTCACCAGGGAAAGAATTATTCGGTCATTCACCACAGTTGTTTTCCGTGGTCTTCCGGGTCTTTTGGTGTTGCTGAGCTCACTGGTGCGTTCTTTATTTTCAAGGTTGATCCAAACAGTTGATTTGGCCACACCTAATGTTTTTGCTATCGCTCTGATGGGTTTGTCAAAACAGTGAATTGGATGTGACCTGACACACACTATAGCACAACATGGCGACCTCCATCCCTAAATTAATTTGTAGAAAAGGAGAGCTGTGGGATTTTGAGTGAGGCAATCGCCATGTCAGATATAAACAGAAACATAAAATTTACAGTACATGATTTATTGTTACATTGTAAAAAAATATTGCATCAAATAAATAGGTAGTCACATGACTTACACTAAATATGCGGCTATATAGCATGCAATACAAATAGGAATTCAACATAATTACTGTACATAGTAAGATAGATGGGTTAAAAAACATTGTAGGGACAGGTAGCTTAGGGCATCTGGTGGCACTCAACGCGTTTTCTGGCATTACAGCCATTCATCAGGAGTGTTGTAACATAATATACTGGAAAGGAAAGGGACAAGGATTAATAATGATACCCTTAGAATAAGGGAGGACAAAGACACTGTGTCCCAACAAAGTGGGGACAATCTGGGATACTCACTGCACAGCCCCAAGGCCAGGCCCGGTGTCCACCAGGGAAGATGGGGGTAACAGGCATGATGTCTCCCCCGGGGTTGAGATGGGGGAACCCTCCAAGGACGAAGAACAGCGCCCAGAGCATAACACGTGGTCACAGCCTGTTCCAATGGACTATGTGTGCACAAGAAGTGCATAGTGTTCCTGGAAAAAATGTGTATCAAAAGGGGAAGATTAATTGAATGTGTACAAGTGTAAAGTGTGTGAAATCATGGCAAATATCTATGTGTTCCCACAAGGGGTATGTGAAATAAAACCAATTAAGGGGGGAAAAAAGAAAACATACCAAAAAAGGATTTCTGAGCTCCCAACAAAGGTAACCTATGTGTGGATTCAGTGTGTGCTGTTCTTGTGATTGAGTCAAGCAAATGAACCATCGGCTGCTCCAAGGCTACTATATACTCCCATTCCAAGGGAGGGGCCCCGTCAACGTCATGCCTGATTGACCATACTGCACAAGAGAGGTGGGGAGGGGATTCCCAGCTGCATGTGGAGGAGCCATCAGCAGTGGGTCCCCACCCACCTAGTGCATGGCTAAGAATGGAAAAAAGACGTTTAAACAACGTCAATGAAACCGCTGATGCGGCGTCGAAGCATGACGCCGATGAGCAGGAGGCCAGGACCCGTCCCCACCAAAAAGGGGGGGGGAGGAACGGACTGCTGCACATCGCAACCCCGGAGACAGAGAAAACACCCGACCCCCCTCAAACCCAAGCTGAACCGGACAAGGGATTGGGAGGTGATCTAAAAGGGTTAATGGGTCAAAGGTAATACATGGGAAGATATTAACATAAGAATCTAATGGGAATAGGGAATAAATCTGATAACAAATTGCTGAACATTGTTATAGTATAGGAACAATAAACAAAAGTTCATAAGGTATGTTAGGTGTGACAGGTCACTGGGAGCGGGTGTCTTCCACCCAAATATTTCTCTGATGGGTTTGTTTTGTTTTTTTCAGCCTAATGATGGTTTGCTTCACTGATAGTGACAGCTCTTTGGATCTCATATTGAGAGTGGACAGCAACAGATTCCAAATGCAAATAGCACACTTGAAATGAACTCTGGACCTTTTATCTGCTCCTTGTAAATGGGATAATGAGGGAATAACACACACCTGGCCATGGAACAGCTGAGCAGCCAATTGTCCCATTACTTTTGGTCCCTTAAAAAGTGTGAGGCACATATACAAACTGTTGTAATTCCTACACTGTTCACCTGATTTGAATGTAAACACCCTCAAATTAAAGCTGAAAGTCTGCAGTTAAAGGACATCTTGTTCGTTTCATTTGAAATCCATTGTGGTGGTGTATAGAGTCAAAAAGATTAGAATTGTGTCGATGTCCCAATATTTATGGACCTGACTGTGTGTATATATATATATATATATATATATATATATATATATATACACACACACACACATATACAGTAGGTGCCGCCGATATTGTGTCAAAATCTCGCCGCTTCTAGCGGCGAGATTGACACCCTATGAGCTCCGTCGCGAGAGCCAGCGCCGAGCTGTCTCGTCATCGGGAAAGGAAAAAAAAATCCTTTCACGATGAGCGACACGCATTGCCGATAGGCGGGGATCCGACGTGGATTCCTGCCAATACCAGGCACTGCGTTTGGTATGAATCCTGAGCGGGAACTCCACGCCAATTTTTAAAGAAAAAAACGGCGTGGGTTCCCCCTCCAGGAGCATACCAGGCCCTTGGGTCTGGTCTGGATTTGAAGGGGAACCCTACGCCGAAAAAACGGCGTGGGGGTCCCCCTCAAGATCCAAACCAGACCCTTATCCGAGCACGCAACCTGGCAGGCCGCAGGGGAAGAGGGGGTACGAGAGAGCGGCCCCCCCTCCCTCCTGAACCGTACCAGGCCACATGCCCTCAACATGGGGGGTTTGGTGCTCTGGGGCAGGGGGGCGACCTGCGGCCCCCCACCCCAGAGCACCCTGCGCCCATGTTGAGGAGGACAGTGACTGTGACATCATGAGAAGCCTATATTAATTTCTGCGGACCGAAGATTTAGCATTACTGCGAGAGGAAGTGACGAGTCAACATCGAGGAGGAGAAGAGGGAAGAAGACCGGGCCTCCGCTAGCAAAAGAGCTAAAAAGAAGTTAGCGGAGGCCCGGCGGAAGAAAGAAAGAACCGGAGAGAAGAAGAGGGGAGAAGACGACGGAGAAGACCGGGCCTCCGCTAGCAAAAGAGCTAAAAATAAGTTAGCAGAGGCCCGGCGGAAGAAAGAAAGAACCGGAGAGAAGAAGAGGGGAGAAGGCGACGAAGACCGGGCCCCGCTAGCAAAAGAGTTGGAAGAAGATAGCGGTGGCCCGGCAGAAGAAAGAACCGGAGAGCGCGGCGACGACACCGGAGACCCCCGAAGTCGGAAGAAGACCTCCGGAGCTGTGCAATAAAATACTTTTAAAAACTGTGTTGTGTTTTTATTGCCATTTTTTTCCCACCAGGTGAATGGGTAGGGGTACGATGTACCCCATACTCATTCACATAGGGTGGGGGGGCCGGGATCTGGGGGCCCCCTTATTAAAGTGGGCTCCCGGATTCTGATAAGCCCCCCGCCCGCAGACCCCGACAACCAACGGCCAGGGTTGTCGGGAAGAGGCCCTGTCCTCATCAACATGGGGGCAGGGTGCTCTGGGGTGGGGGGGCCACAGGTCGCCCCCCTGCCCCAGAGCACCAAACCCCCCATGTTGAGGGCATGTGGCCTGGTACGGTTCAGGAGGGAGGGGGGCGCTCTCTCGTCCCCCCTCTTCCCCTGCGGCCTGCCAGGTTGCGTGCTCGGATAAGGGTCTGGTTTGGATCTTGAGGGGGGCCCCCACGCCGTTTTTTCGGCGTAGGGTTCCCCTTCAAATCCAGACCAGACCCAAGGGCCTGGTATGCTCCTGGAGGGGGAACCCACGCCGGTTTTTTCTTTAAAAATTGGCGTGGAGTTCCCGCTCAGGATTCATACCAAACGCAGTGCCTGGCATTGGCGGGAATCCACGTCGGATCCCCGCTCAATACAGTGTCGCGTCTCCTCGCTATTGCAGCGAGCGCGACACGTGTCGCCACCCTGTTGCCGAGATCTCAGCACTCCTGTCGCCGAGAATCTCGGCGATGGGAGCGCGATAGATATACAATATCGGCGGCACCTACTGTATATATAAATAAACACAGTGCCTTGAAAGTATTCATACATACACAAGCTTTGCACACCTATTTTTGGGCAATTTCTCACATTCTTTGCAGGACCTCTCAAGCTCTATCAAGTTGGATGGGGAACTTTGGTGTACAGCCATTTTCAGATCTCTCAAGAGTTGGTCAATCGGGTTCAGTCTGGGCTCTGGCTGAGCCACTCAAGGACATTCACAGAGTTGTCCTGTAGCCACGCCTTTGTTATCTTGGCTGTGTGCTTAGGGTCCTTGTCCTGTTGGAAGATGAGCCTTCACCCAAGTCTGAGGTCCAGAGCGCTCTGGAGCAGGTTTTTATCCAGGATGTCTCTGTACATTGCTGCATTAATATTTCCCTCCATCCTGACATGTCTCCTTGTTCCGGCAGCTGAAAAACATAGCATAATGACACCACCATGCTTCACTGTAGGAAAAGAAATGGCTGCACATCCAGGAATTCCGATTGCCTTTTATTGTTCAAAGTGATAACACCAACACAAGGTCACATAAACGCGTTTCACACAAACATCTTGTGCTTAATCATGCTTCACTGTAGGGATGGTATTGGCCAGGTGATAAGGGGTGCCTGGTTTCCTCCAGATATGGCGCTTGCCATTCAGGCCAAAGAGTTCAATCTTTGTTTCATTAGACCAGAGAATTTTGTTTCTCATGGTCTTAGAGTCCTTCAGGTGTCTTTTGGCAAACTCCAGGCGGGCTGTTATTTGCCTTTTACTGAGGAGTGTCTTCCGTCTGGCCACTCTACAATACAGGCCAGGTGGAGTGCCGCAGAGATGGTTGTTCTTCTGGAAGGTTCTCCTCTCTCCACAGAGAAACGCTGGACCACTGTCAGAGTGACCATCGGGATCTTGGTCACCGCCCTGACTAAGGCCCTTCTTCCCTGATCACTCAGTTTGGCCAGGCGGCCTACTCTAGGAAGAGTCCTGGTGGTTCCAAACCACCAATATTTATGGATGATGGAGGCCCCTGTGCTCATTGGGACCTTCAATGCTGCAGAAGTTTTACTTTACCCTTCCTCAGATCTGTGCCTCGATACAATCCTGTCTCGAAGGTCTACAGACAGACAATTCCTTGGACTTCATGGCTTGGCTTGCGCTCTGAAATGCACTGTTAACTGTGAGACTTTATACAAACAGGTGAAAAAAAGGGGGGGAGGTATGGGACTTTGAATGAAGCACATATATAGATATGCCTCCATCCCTAATCAAGTACATAAACAGTATTAAAACACTTCTTCAGGGGCGGATACTAAAGAATATCTGCAAAAAACTGAATTTTCAGAAGAATTCAGTTTTTTGCAGATATTCTTTAGCATCCGCCCCTGAAGAAGTGTTTTAATACACTAAATGCGTCGGAAGTTTAGGATGTAGCTACATGCTTTTTAAGGACCCCATACATATATAACCATGTTATTCCAACTAATTTCATCAATTTTCATACACACTTCCACACATCTGGTATCAACCTGTATCCCAAACTGTTGTGTACTGCAAAGTTGATTGTGCTGCTTAACCCATGTATGTATATGAATGTTAATATGACGTTCCATGCTATACAGTGTATATATATGAAATTACCTGTGTATGTGTTATATGTCCATGTTATGTATATCCATCCATTCTGCCAACACACCATTAAACTTTTATTAAATTACATGTATCAAGTCAAATTGCCTCATTTCAAGTCCCAAATTCCCCCCCTCTTTATATATAAACAGGTGTATGCGTTTCCAAATCATGTCCAAATCAACTAAATTTACCACAGGTGGACTCAAATCAAGTTGTAGAAACATCTCAATGGAAACAGGATGCAACTGAGCTCAATTTTGAGGGTCATGGAAAAGGCTATGAATACTAATGTACATGGGATTTTTTCCTTTTTTATTTTTAATAAATTTGCAAAGATATCAAACAAACTTCTTTCACGTTGTCATTATGGAGGTACTGTTTGTAGCATTTTAAGGAAAATACTGAATTCAATCAGTTTTGGAATAAGGCTGTAACATAACAAAATGTGGAAAAAGTGAAGCCCTGTGAATACTTTTTCCGGATGCACTGTATAGGTAATTTTGCATTTCTACCTGCAGAGGGCATGCAGGTGCCACTGGCGGGCCACTTCTGCATCGGGTACTTGTAATCCTCCGGCACCCGATGATCATCTGCAATACACAGAGAGCCGAGATATGCCTAAGTAAACAAGGCATAGTTCAGTTCTGACAGGGGGGGGGGGGGGGGGTGTATTCTGTCTCTGCAATGCAGGGACTAGAATCCATCTCTTTGCCCAGTAGCACACTGTGTAAACAAAAAAACGGACTAGGCACACAGTTAACCCTTTGATTGCTCTAGATGTTAAAACCCCTTCCCAGTCAGTGCCATTAGTGCAAGTTTTTTAGCACTGATCACTATTAGTGTCACTGGTTGCCGCAAAGTGTCAGTGTCTGATTGGCCGCCACAATATTGCAGTGCCACTATAAGTCACTAATCACTGCCATTACTAGTATAAAAAAATAATAATATATATAAATAATAATAAAAATTACATTTATATATATACCAGTTTGTAGACGCTAAAACGTTCACGCAAACCTACATACACTTATTGTTTACCAAAAATATGTAGCAGAATACATAATGGTCTAAATTTATGAAGAAACTTGATTTTTTAAAAAATTTTACTGAATGTGTTTTATAGCAGGAAATAAAAAAATTATTATTTTCAAAATTGGCGGCTTTTTTTTGTTTATATAACAAATAAAACAAAAAGATGCAGAGTTGATCAAATACCACCAAAAGAAAGCTCTATGACAGGGATATGCAATTAGCGGACCTCCAGCTGTTGCAAAACTACAAGTCCCATCATGCCTCTGCCTCTGGGTGTCATGCTTGCTGCTGTCAGAGTCTCGCTATGCCTCATGGGACTTGTAGTTTGGCAACAGCTGGAGGTCCGCTAATTGCATATCCCTGCTCTATGACAATGACAAATTTTACTTGGGTACAGTGTTGCACGACCGCGCAATTGTCAATTAAAGTAACGCAGCGCCGTACAGCAAAAAAATTGGATTTTTAATAACAGCTTACCTGTAAAATCCTTTTCTTGGAGTACACCGCGGGACACAGAGCCTCTAATCATTACATAGTGGGTTGTATATCTCACCAGAGGTGATTGGACACTGGCACACCCAATGAAGACACGTTCTCCTCTCTATAACCCCTCCCATAAGGGAAGTACCTCAGTTTTGTAGCAAAGCAGTAAGGATCCCAAAAAAGGGGTAGACCTCGGTGTCCCGTGGTGTACTCCAAGAAAATAATTTTACAGGTAAGCTGTTATTAAAAATCCTATTTTCTTTTACGTACACCACGGGACAGAGAGCCTCTAGTCATTACATAGTGGGACGTCCCAGAGCAATGCTTAATATGAGGGGAGGGAGACACAGATCAAGCAGGCCGCCATCGAACGTGAGGCCCTATACTGCTGCCTGCAGCACACTACGCCCAAAGACGGAATCCTCATGCCCTCTTACATCCACTTGATAGAATTTGGTAAATGTATGGACTGAAGATCAAGTTGCAGCCTTACAGATCTGACCCATAGAAGCCTGATGATGCACTGCCCATATAGTACTTATTGCTCTGGTTGAGTGCGCTTTAATAGGAAAAGGAGGAATTTTGTTCTTTAAAACCATAAGCTTGAATTATAACCTGTCGAATCCACCTAGAAATGGTTGATTTCGATGCTACTTGGCCCTTTTTGGGACCCTCTGTCAGAAACCATGAATCAGACCGAGGCAGAAGTACAGTTAAATCACACTTGTTTAATAATAATAATAAAAAGGTAAACAGAGTAAGCGTAGTCAAAACATAGCCAGAGTTCAGTAACCGGATCGGGTAGTCGGCCAAGCCAAAGTCCAAGAGCCAGCGATAAAGGTAGTAGTACAGCAAGCAGGATCTGTAGCCAGAGGGGACACGTCAGTCAAGCAGGTCTTCAACTGGAATGCAGGAGAAAGTCTCTTGTGATGTTAACACAGGCAAAGAGCAAATTAACTGGAAGTCCTTAAGTAGGCAGAGCTGACGAGCGGATCATCAACAGGTGGATCACTGTGGAGAGATGGAAGCTGGCAATTAGCTAACAGCTGAGCTGCCAGCACAGAGAAGGAAGGGCTGAGCCCACCCCCGACACCCTCTGGCAGAATAAACAAAACATCTGTTTTACGTATCTGAGCAGTTGCTTGCAAATAAACTTTTATTGCTCTCACTACATCTAGAGAGTGCAATAATTTTTCCCCTGCCGACTGCGGCTCTGGAAAAAAGGAAGATAAAACAATATCTTGATTTAAATGAAACGTCGACACCACCTTAGGAAGGAAAGTAGGATGGGGACGTAACACAATCTTGTGTTTGTGAAAAACTAAATAAGGCTCTTTACAAGAAAGAGCTGCCAATTCAGATACTCTCCTAGCAGAGGAGATAGCAACCAAAAAGGCCAATTTCCTACTCAAAAGAATCAACGGAATATGGCGAATAGGTTCAAAGGGCTGCTTTTGCAAGACCGACAAAACTAGATTCAAATCCCATGGACACAAGGGAGGTTTGACTGGCGGATTTACCCGCAGTACCCCTAGAATGAATGCCCGGACTAGGGAATGAGATGCCAGCGGTCTCTGAATGAAAATTGATAGAGCCGAGATTTGACCTTTGATAGTACTCAGGGCTAGTTTCATATCTACCCCTAATTGACAGAAGGCCAGAATCCTACTAATGGCATACTTTTGAGGGTTCCACCCTCTGGATTCACACCAGGAAACATATGCCTTCCAGGATTCTATAATAGATGAGCCTGGAGGCTGGCATTCTAGCATTAATGAGAGTGGAGAGAACTGGACCCGAGAGCCCACGTTTCTTCAATATGTGGGTTTCAATAGCCAGACCGTCAAATTTAGCTTTCATAAGGAAGGATGGAACACTGGACCCTGCGATAGCAGGTCTTGGCGAAGTGGAAGAATCCAAGGTTTCCCCTCCGCCATCCTTATGATTTTGGTGTACCAGGACCTTCTGGGCCAATTCAGAGCCACCAGGAGTACTGTTATTCCCTCTTTTTTGATTTTGCAAAGCAGTCTCTAAGAGCGGAACAGGAGGGAATGCATAGATCAGTGAAAATTGATCCCAGGGAATCATTAGCGCATTTGTTCCGTAGGCTAGAGGATCTCTTATCCTCGATACAAAGTTGTCCAACTTCCTGTTGAACCTGGAAGCTAGTAAGTCTACATCCGGGGTCCCCCATTTCTGACATATAGCCTGAAAAATGTCAGGGTGGAGAGGCCATTCTCCTGGCAACAGCTGGCTCAGGTAATCCGCTTGCCAATTCTCTACCCCTGGAATGAAGATGCATGAAGACAAGGAATATGACTTTCCGCCCATACTAAAATCTGGTTCACCTCTCTCTGAGCATCCCGACTCCGGGTGCCCCCTTGATGATTGATATAAGCCACCGCAGTAGCATTGTCGGACTGAATCCGAACAGGGTAACCTTGTAACCTGTGTGTCCAGGTTCTGAGGGCTAGATATCCTGCCCGAATCTCCAATATGTTGATGGGCAGGCTTCTTTCGAACTTGGACCAAGTTCCCTGGGCCGAAGCCTCTTCCAGAATTGCCCCCCAGCCAAAAAGGCTGGCATTCGTAGACACCACCTTCCAGGTGACCGGGAGGAAGGATTTTCCTCTTCCCAAATTCTTGGTCTTTAACCACCAACTGAAGCTTTGGCGCACCTCTGAAGACAGGCGCATTGGTAAATCTAGAGCTTGGATTCTCCTGTTCCAGGCAGCCAGAAAACAGTTTTGAAGCATTCTCGAATGAAACTGGGCATAAGGAACAGCCATTTTCCCCAATAACTTCATGCAAAGGTGAATGGATGGTCCCTTCTTTGCCTTGATCGTGTGGATCAATTCCTATAAAGATTTGATCTTTGGCTCTGGAAGGAATACTCTGCTTTGGGCCGTGTCTATGACCATGCCCAAATACTCCACCTTTCTTAGGGGCCGTAGATTTCTGAAGGTTTAGGATCCACCCTAAATGCTCTAGGTATTTTACCGTACTGAGCACATTGTGATTTAACCGTGGTACTGACTGTTCTACCAAGAGTAGGTCGTCTAGATAAGCCGTCACCGCTATGCCCCGCGCCCTTAGATTCGCTAAAAGCAGGGCTAGAACCTTTGTAAATACCCGGGGTGCAGTAGCCAAGCCAAAAGGCAGAGCCACAAACTGGAAGTGGCGCTGTTCTACTGAGAACTTTTGGTGAGCGGGATGGATAGGCACGTGTAAATATGTGTCTTTGATATCTATTGACGCCAATAATTCTCCGTCTTGTAGGGTGGCGACCCCAGATCGAATAGTTTTCATTCGGAAATGGCGAATGTTCAGAAACTGATTCAGAGCTTTTAGATCCAGAATGGGTCTGAGGTCTCCATTTGGTTTTGGAACCACAAAGAGGTTTGAATAAAACCCTGAACCTTGCTCTTTTAGGGGGACTTCTATGATTACCCCTTGGGACAACAAGTGATCCAATGCCTGGAAGAAGGGTTTTCTTTTTATTGGATCCTTGGAGATGTTTGAGCTTAGGAACTAATGAGGTGGGATTTCTCGGAATTCCAGCTTGTACCCTAGGGATACTGTGGCAACTACCCACTTTTCCGTATCTCTGTCTGCCAAGCTGCTGAAAACTGCCAAAGCCGCCCCCCACTCGCTCGAGCGTGGGCGCCCCTTCAAAAGGGGGCTTTGGAGTT
This sequence comes from Rana muscosa, assembly GCA_029206835.1. Taxonomy (NCBI): domain Eukaryota; kingdom Metazoa; phylum Chordata; class Amphibia; order Anura; family Ranidae; genus Rana; species Rana muscosa. Next base: position 235,300,535 of record CM055119.1, read on the forward strand.
TTGCTTGCTAGATTTTTGACCCCACGGCTTCTTGTGACCCTGGGCTTGACTCTGGGCCTTAGCTCTTGTGGCTGACTGAGAATGCCGTCGCCACTGCCTGGAGGCAGAGGTTCTGGGGACCGGGGAGAGAGAACGTTTAAAACTAGGGCGCTTATTCTTCTTATCTGGTAACAGAGTCGTTTTACCACTTCTGCAAACCCCTCCTAAAGAAACCCAACCTTGACCCCAAAAACCCAAACTACCACAGACCGGTAACAAGCCTAAACACCATCTCCAAGATCATGGAGAAAGCAGTAGTACAGCAGCTACAACTCCATTTGGACACTCACAAACTCTTGGACCCACTACAATCAGGCTTCCGCCCAGGCCATGGCACAGAAACAGCACTTCTCAAAATATGGGATGACACTCTCGAAGCAGCAGATGACGGAGAATCATGTCTCCTGGTGCTGCTGGATCTCAGTACAGCGTTCGACACAGTAGATCACAAAACTCTACCCATTCGCCTTAAAGAAGTAGCAGGAATCACAGACTCAGATCTACCCTGGTTTGCATCCTTCCTAGATAATCGTTCGCAGACAGTGAAACTAGGAGCCTTCACCTCTGAAACTCACGCAATTTCTTGCGGAGTCCCTCAAGGATCACCCCTGTCACCCGTGCTCTTCAACATCTACCTCTGTCCACTCTTCAAAATCATCAGCAAACAGGACCTGTGCTACCACTCATATGCTGATAACACTCAACTCTACTTTCGCATCACCGGAAAAAAAGACCAATATCACAGACTAGAGAAATGCCTCACACTGATCGATGATTGGATGACTGAGAGCTCCCTCAAACTCAGTGGATCCAAAACAGAACAACTTCTTCTCCACGCAAACCAAAAGACAAAATCTAAGACTTCATGGACACCACCCACCATCCTTGGACAGACCATCACCCCAAGCACCAAAGTCAAAAGTCTCGGAGTCATTTTTGACTCAGAAATGTCGATGGATGCACAAATAGGATCAGTAGTCAGCGGATCTCATCACCTTCTCCGCCTGCTGTGTAGACTCATCCCCTTCATCCCAGAAGAGGAGATGGCAGTAGTAGTTGGAACAATCATCAATTCCCGACTGGACTATGCAAACTCCCTCTACATAGAACTACCTAAATACCAGATGGCGCGCCTACAAGTCGTCCAGAACACGGCAGCCAGACTGGTAACGGGACAAAACCCTGGGAATCCATCATTCCATACCTGAGGACCCTTCATTGGCTAACTGTAAAGGATCAGGTCACTTTCAAGACCCTCTGCCTCACCCACAAATGCACACAAGGAAATGCTCCTCAATATTTATGCGAGAAAATAAAAACACTACACACCCAATTGCATTCTCCGATCAACTAACCAAAACCTCCTCCACATCCCCAAGTCCCGCTACAAATGGAAGGGAGAATGAAGATTTGCAGTCCAAGGACCACGGCTTTGGAATGCTCTACCCACAAACATCCGCATGGAAGAAGACCACCGGGCCTTCAGGAAAAAACTTAAGACCCACCTCTTCTAAAGGATCAGGACAACACTGAATGGAAAAAGCGCCTTGAGGCGATTTAGTTCGCATTTGTAGCGCTATACAAGTTTTTCAGTCACTCACTTGAAATCTTCTGGATGTATTTATTCAGATCATCCCCAAAGAGTCGTTCCCAATGGAAGAGGAAACGGGCCAAAAGGTTGGGTTTCGTCGCCAGCCATAAGAAAAGAAGATTTAAGTAAAGATTCCAGTTTCTTCTCAGAAGGATCTTTAAATACCTGAGCATTGTCTACAGGACAAGTTCGGTTTTTATTTACACAAGAAATGGCCTCATCTATTGTAGGCAGCCTCCACTTCTTGGTAAACTTTTCCTCCATAGGATAAAGAACATAGAATTTCCTGGGAGGAGAAAAACGATTGTCTGGATGTTGACAGTCTGCGTAAATAAGATTCTCGAATAAAGGATGAACCGGAAAGGAACATGCAGCCTGTGGGGATTTTAATGAACCCAGGGAGGAGACAGGTGACTCAGTTAACCCAGAAGAGGGCAACTTAAATGTAGAATGCACCGCTTCAGCATAACATTGCACCTGCATTTTGAGAACCTGGGAAGCAGAAAAAGGTTCCTCTGATACCCCTGATCCATCCGACTGCTCCTCATCCTTATCATCCTCATCCTCATCATCATATTTTTCTTTAGGGGGATCTAGAACAGCAGAAGGTAACCTACTCCGCTTTTTGTCTTTCTGTGAGGACACTGCAATCAAAGTAGCGATTCTCCCTTCCAAGATGTTCAGAACTACTGCTAAAGTGTCCTCAGTGACATATGCAGGAGCTGCCATAATAGGAGAGTCTGCTATGCCTGACAAAGGCAATGGCTCATCCTGTGCGGGTGCCTCAGGTTTTGCAGGAGAGGATGGAACCAGGCAGGAATGGTTAGAACCCCCTGAGAACCAGATGGTGATGCTTTAGCGCCCCTCTTCCCTGTCCCTGTATTTCTCCTATATAGTCTTAAGCTAAAAAGCAGAGGTACAAAAAATGCATACACTACTGTGCTAGTTTAGTAATATACATATAATATGCAACTAATCACACAGCCTGATGCTGAGTAGGTGTCCGGGGTGCCTGAATCAAACACATAGAGAAGCTTACGTGCCCCAAAAGCTGCTGTGTTTTCATTTATGCAGAGCTCTTCAGGCGTCTGAGGTTATTTAAAAACTCCCGCTCTGCATCTGCGCAGTAGAGTGGCGTGCACGCCGCACGTGCCTGCTCGCGTGACCGTGCCCCCCCTCCTCCTTCCGGCCGTGAACTCTAAAAGCGCGCGTGTGTGTAGGGGGGATGGCGGCAAACAAAGCAGGAAGGGGAGAGAGGAAAAGCAGCCCCCAATGAGCACTATACCCGAATATGAGAGACTCCTCTCCTCTGGCCATGGTAGAGCCTGCAGCGGAAGAAGTGTGCTGTCCGAGGAGCAGCTGACACTGAGCTTCTCGTTTCCTGGAGCATGGTAAGTGGGACATCATCTCTTTACTCCCTCTAGTGGCGGACACAGGTAAGATATGCACTACTCATAGGAGAAAGTCCTTAAGATTTTTTAACTTAGGATTTTTCTCACTTACCTTATCCCCGCCGCAGGACTGCTGAAGACCAGACAGTACCAATCTTCATCCCTCATGGCAGGCATGTTGTGCCAACCTTCAGGGATCTGGGTTCCTACTTAAAGGAGGCCTCTTCCCTGGACCTTGTAAAAGACTCTGCCAGAAACTTTTGCACATTTTTATATATAGTGAAAGTACTGGATCCCAGAGTCCAGTCCTCAAAAGAAAGACAACCCAGGCAAAACCTCAGTCTTCTGCGAGGCCCGGGTACCATCCATTTTAGCCTATTTATTAGGCTTTTTGGATGGATCCGATTGCGTAGCTCCTTGACCCCCGGAGGGATTTTTAGTAGAGCTTTTTCTTAGCACATCCTTAGTCGCAACCAACACCTTAGACACTGGTGAAAAAACTGAGGTACTTCCCTTATGGGAGGGGTTATATTGAGGGGAACTCTTCTTCATTGGGTGTGCCAGTGTCCAATCACCTCTGGTGAGCTATACAACCCACTATTTAATGATTAGAGGCTCTGTGTCCTGTGGTGTACGAAAAAGAAAATGGCGTGGTCATGAAGAGGGGTTAATCGTCCGGAGGTCAAGTGGTTAATAAAGGCCTAAAAAAAAGTTTGGACTGGCACAACTCATTGGAAAAGGTTTCTTCCACATGAGCATAATCAACCCCACACCAATATAGGGATCTACTACTTATTTTGACATCCTGTTTTCATTGAGGGTAACTCCTACTTATGTATTTTTTATGCCAAGTTTGACTGGCAGGTTTGAGATATGTATATCAGTTAGGTAAGATTTCCCAAATGTATTCCGTATGCCGACTGTTTAAACCATAAAACTTTGCACACACAATAAGCACCCTTATATCATTTCATATGGCAACAAAGCCCCATAGAGATATTACAATTTTTTTTTGCAAACTCAGATGACTATTCAAATGATTTTCCAGAATAACATACAGTTTGCATTTGACAACAAAATATTCCATCAAATCTCATGTGATGACTAAAAAGTAAAACACATCCAAATTATAAATAAGCTGTGTATTTAACTCATTTTATTGAATCAGTCAAATGCACATACATTTTGTCTCTAACAATATCCAACACAGTGAAAAGTCTGGTTGCACCATTCTGCATATTCTGACAACATACTGTATGTCGCAAAGTATATTATCAAATATACATTTCAAAGAGCATGACACAATTTCTGTTCCATATTATAGCTATGCCTTGCATTTTAATAAACAGTTTAGGAAGGCCCGTTCACACCAGAAGAGATGTTAGAACGCAGCCGCCGACGTTTAATTTTTTAGGGCAAACAAAGTGGCATTTCATGAACAGCTAATGGCCATAGCACAGTGCAGTGGACAGCATCTCACCATGCTTCACTGTAAGAAAAAAACAACTGCACATCGTACATTTTTGCAGCACATATCACTGCAACATGGTGATGTGAACTGGCATGATAGGGAACAAGGCAATGTTGGCCAGCAAAGCATTTGTTACCCCAAAACTTCATATTCCTGATATGTGCCTATGTACTATGTACTTGTATGAGAAGGAATCCTGTTCTCCTTGCATTGCTTCCTTTATGTGAAATCCCTGGTTTTCCTACTAGTGCCTTTGCTTTCTTATTAAAAACTGACCACACCAAGCAGGAGAGCATGCCGTGGTCAGCTCTTTAGCTATGCTGGGAACTCAGTGTACTCTCCTCCAATGATCAGACTTGTCCTGGCACGCTCATGCTGGACAGCCATTCACTGGCAAGCTCAGTGTGCTGCTGCTTGTTCCTCTTCCAGCTCCTATGCAGATGAGAACAGAGAAAATGTGATCATTAACCACTTAACGACCGCCCACGGCATATATACGTCGGCAGATTGGCTCGTACAGGCACAATCACGTACCTGTACGTCGCCTTTAACTGCCTGCCGTGTGGTCACATGCGCGCCGCCGCGCTCGCGACCCTGCCGCCATCCCCGTGAGTCGGACCAAGGGTCCTGCGGACTCGATCGCCGCAGGGATCCCCGCGATCTTCTCACGGAGGGATGGAGCAGGGAGATGTTAGTGTAAACACATCTCCCCACTCGCCTACTGACACTGTCACCGATCTCCACTCTGTGTAATCAGAGCGGAGATCAGTGACGTGTCACTCGTAGCCACGCCCCCTAACAGTGAGAATCACTCCCTTAGGCACACTTAACCCCTTCAGCGCCCCTTGTGGTTAACCCCTTCACTGCCAGTGTCATTTTTACAGTAACCAGTGCATTTTTATAGCACTGATCGCTGTAAAAATGAAAATGGTCCCAAAAATGTGTCAAAAGTGTCTGCCATAATGTCGCAGTCACGAAGAAAAAAACCGCTGATCGCCGCCATTACTAGTAAAAAAAAAAAAATTTTTTATAAAAAATGCCATAAAACTATCCCCTATTTTGTAAACGCTATAACTTTTGCGCAAACCAATCAATAAACGCCGATTGCTATTTTTTTTACCAAAAATATGTAGAAGAATACGTATCGGCCTAAATTGAGGAAAACATTTTTTTTTTATATATATTTTTTGGGGATATTTATTATAGCAAAAAGTCAAAATTGTCACTCTATTTTTGTTTATATCGCAAAAAATAAAAACCACAGAGGTGATCAAATCCCACCAAAAGAAAGCTCTATTTGTGGGAAAAAAGGACGTCAAATTTGTTTGGGAGCCACGTCGCACAACCACGCAATTGTCAGTTAAAGCGACGCACTGCCAAATCGCAAAAAGGGGCCTGGTCTTTATGCTGCATATTGGTCCGGGGCTTAAGTGGTTAAAAAAAAAAAAGGTATTTGTTTTTTTTATATTTATACAAAAATGTTTTGCCTTTCATTTCTATTTTAAAATGAATGTTTTGTTTTACAAGGTGATCGTTTACAATCACTTTAATGGCCCAATTATACTGATGCGTTGCAATAATATGATCTGCAGCATTTTTGTTTGTTTTTTGCAATGTAGGGCACAACGCATTTGTAGTTCATTAGCGAGCATTGTGGTACCATAAATTATGCACTGCAACATTGTAAATGGAGCTCTAAGCAGTTTTTATTTTACATAGCAGGAGCACAACCACCCTAGTATTTAGGTCCTAAATAACTTTGAAATGATTCTGTTATCCTCATATGCTTGTGAAAGCTTGCCGAGGGGAAATTGAACAATCTTAGCGGCAGCTTTCATAAAAAAAATAAAAATAAAACTTAAATAGATTTTTTTTAAAGTTTATAAACGTAGGTTTTATAATAATTTTTAGCGCTTCAAAGAAGCAGTTCACCCGCCAAAATCTTAGTTTTAGGGCCTTCTTGCCCACTTTTATAAAAAAAAAAGTTAGCAAACACAAAAGATTTACAAAACTCAAGTGTGCAAAATCTGGTGCAGCTCTGCATAGAAACCAGATTCCATTTTTTGTTTTTGTCAAAGCCTGATTGAACAAGCTGAAGTTAGAAGCTGATTGGCTACCATGCAGAGCTGTACCAGATTTTGCACTCTCCAGTTTAAATAAATCGACCCCAAAGGGTTACCCATGCAGGGGTTGTTCAGCAACTCCCTAGCAAAATGTAATCCTTCCTTCAGCTTTCTGGCTTTCTCATACAGTCCTGCTTTTCTGGTCCTGAGGCTCACTTTTTTTTCCTTAAGACAGTTCTCAAACTCTCTGTGTGCCATCTGCTCTCAGCTGCCCTGGCTCACCATGTCTCCTGGGCAAAGCTCTCTGATCTCCTAGTAGGGGCCCTGAGGCACAATCAGCTCCCATAAGTCGCCCAACTCTGATGCCGCCCCGCACAGCATGACTTCAGCACGGTTTGCAAATGGCTTCTTTAACCAGTTTAGATCCGGGCCATGATGGCCTCAAGGCGGATCTAGAAATCCGGGAGGCCGTCATTATACGGCCTCGGCTATTCCGGCCACTGGGGGGGCGCGCGAACGCCGTTGGCGGTGCACACGCGCGCCCGGCGCATCATTGAGATGTCGATGCGCGTGCCTGGCGGCCGCGATGTCCGCCAGGTGCCCGCGATCGGCCGACAAGGACACACAGATCCATGTCCTGTCAGGGAGAAGAGACCGATGCTGTGTCCCTTGTACATAGGGACACAGATCGGTCACCTCCCCCAGTCAGTCCCCTCCCCCACACAGTAGTAATCACTCCCAGGTTACACATTTAACCCCTTCCTCGCCCCTAGTGCTTAACCCCTTCCCTGCCAGTGTCATTTTTACAGTAACCAGTGCATTTTTATAGCACTGGTCGCTGTAAAAATGACAATGGTCCCAAAATGGTGTAAAAAGTGTCCGATGTGTCCGCCATAATGTCGCAGTCACAATAAAAAAATCGCTGATCGCCGCCATTACTAGTAAAAAAAAAAATATTAATAAAAATGCTATAAAACTATCCCCTATTTTGTAGACGCTATAACTTTTGCGCAAACCAATCAATAAACGCCTATTGCGATTTTTTTTTACCAAAAATATGTAAAAGAATACGTATCGGACTAAACTGAGGACATTTTTTTTTTTTTTTTTAAATTGGGATATTTATTATAGCAAAAAGTAAAAAATATTGTGTTTTTTTCTAAATCGTTGCTCTTTTTTTGTTTATAGTGCAAAAAATAAAAACCGCAGAGGTGATCAAATACTACCAAAAGAAAGCTATATTTGTGGGAAAAAAAGGACGTCAATTTTGTTTGGGAGCCACGTCGCACGACTTGAGTCGCTTCGATTAGAATGGTTCCATTGCACTGAATGGAACGTGACTTGCCAGGCGGCTAAGTCGCCTGACAAGTCGCCCCAGTGTAAATGAGCCTATCAAAACTCTTGTGCACACCTCCACAATCAGTTGGTGTTGGTTACTGCCAAAAACGTGAAGCTAGGGTTATACACCCGAATGCCCTTCAACTTGATCCTGCGGAGTAGACTTTATTAGAGTTGTAGAATAAAATGTTTTCACCACTTTATTAGAACCTTAGTTTAAAAACATTCATTCAAATGAATGTGTTCACAAACAGCCCACATCACTGGCATTAACTTGTTCTCACCCCTTATGGTTACTAGTCTTACATTGTCTAGAAACTGATCATTGTTCTCCACACAGTTGTAAAGTATTCAGTGTTTTGTGCACAATTATTAACACAACCAGTCTTCTCATAAATGGGCAGGTAACGGCTCTCAACTGGGATTAATGGTGACATGTATATGGTGAGTGTATAATACTTTGACTTCCAAACCGGGTCTCACAGCTGCTCAAAACATAGCTAGAGCACCTGATATTGGAAGCAAGTCCAACAGATTCTGCACTGAATCCTTAAAGTGATACTAAACACACACTATTTAATTTACATTGTCCCCTCTAGTTCTGTATGTTGATGATGGCACGCACTGTAATTATTTTAATTAACCACTTAAGCCCCGGACCATTTTGCTGGCCAAAGACCAGGCCACTTTTTGCGATTCAGCACTGCGTCGCTTTAACTGACAATTGCGTGGTCGTGCGACGTGGCTCCCAAACAAAATTGACGTCCTTTTTTCCCCACAAATAGAGCTTTCTTTTGGTGGTATTTGATCACCTCTGCGGTTTTTATTTTTTGTGCTATAAACAAAAATAGAGCAACAATCTTGAAAAAAATTCAATATTTTTTACTTTTTGCTATAATAAATATCCCCAAAAAATATATAAAAAATGCATTTTGAAAGGTTGTTTAAACAAGCTTTTTTTTTTTCTTTTCTGCTACCCTTGATGTGTTTATTCTTAGTGGTGATGTGAGATATAGCTTAAAGTGTCACTGAACCCAGAATATAAAAAACTATCAATGCATGCAGCCCACGTGACTATAGAGTCACTCATGTTGATGTATACACAGTGGTAAATGACAGGCCACTCCCTACCTCCTCCTTCATGCCCACTAACCAGCTAAACACAATGGGGGTGGGATATTGCATGTAGAAATTAATGGTGGCTTCACCTCCCTTCGAATTCTAAGACACAGGCTGGAGGGCCTGAGGGTGTGACTGACAGAAATCCGCCCACACCATGTTATTTCCACAAAATATTAAAGTTTTCATATTTGTATGCTAATTTAAAAGCTTATTTATCAGATCCTCTTGCTTATGTTTCCATGCAGACAGGCTGGGAGAAATCTGGGTCATGTGACAGCTGTATATCGATTAGAAAGAAGTTAGTTTGATTTTTTTTTTTAACTGCTTGCCGACCAGCGCACGACTATATACGTCGACAGCATGGCTTGGACAGGCAGAAGGGCGTATATATACGTCCCCTTTAAGAAGCGGCAGTGTGGGCGCGCGCGCGCCCGCCGCAAGCTCCGTGACTCCGACCGCGGGTCCCGCGGACTCGATGTCCGCGGGCATACCCGCGATCGTGTCACAGTGAGGAAGAACAGGGAAATGCTATTGTAAACAATAGTCTTCCTAGTGACAGGACAGTGATCACAGCTTCCTGTAATCACTGTCGTGTCACACACACCCCATCCCCCCTACAGTTAGAAGCGCTCCCTAGGGCACACTTAACCCCTACACCGCCACCTAGTGGTTGACCCCTTCACTGCCAGTGTAATTTTTTCACAGTAATCGGTGCATTTTTATAGCACTGATCGCTGTAAAAATGACAATGGTCCCAAAAATGTGTCAAAAGTGTCCGATGTGTCCGCCATAAAGTCGCAGTCATGATAAAAATCGCAGATCGCCGCCATCACTAGTAAAAAAATAATAATAAAAATGCCATAATTCTATCCCCTATTTTGTAGACGCTATAACTTTTGCGCAAACCAATCAATATATGCTTATTGCGATTTTTTTTTTTACCAAAAATATGTAGAAGAATACATATCGGCCTAAACTGAGGAAAAAAATGTTTTATATAACTCATATAATGGGGCAATTTTTACACTTGAATATCACTTACTCACTTTAGAGTTCTGACACAGGTAATCTGCTGTGTTATTAACATAGAAGTGCAGGCTAATGGCTCACACATGCTAATATATGTACTACGTAAATTATTGACATGTACAATATGCTTGTAACAGGTCTGGGAAGCATTTCCTTCCTGTGCAACTGCCTCTAGCCATATGACCTTGTTTTCCCTAGCGATGTACCAAAAAATTGTTTAAAACACTGAGGCCTTGTACACACGAACGAGTTTCTCGGCAAAAACCAGCAAGAAACTTGCTGGCAGAGATTTTTTGCCGAGAAATTCGTTCGTGTGTATGGTTTCTCGTCAAGAAAAGCGACAAGAATCTCGACGAGAAAATAGAGATCCTGCTCTCTATTTTCTCGTCGAGATTCTCGTCAGCCTGTTTCTCGACGAGAAAATTGTGTGTGTGTACACTTACCTTTTGGCCGGGAAGCCCGCGCATGCTCGAAATGACTTCGACGCATGCGCGGTAGCTTCCTAGGCATAGATAGGGTATACCAAGATGGCGGCGACGGCATCGAATGTGACGAGCGCATGCTCGTCGTAGTCGATGACGTCACCGCGTACGCTCCATTCAAAGAAACGCGGGTTCTTTGAATCGAGCGTGTGTACACTCGGCCGGGACAATTTTCTTGTCCAAGAATCTCGTCGAAAAAAACGACATGTTTTTTTCGACGAGAATCTCGGCCGTGTGTACGTCGCCGCCATCTTGGAATACCCTATCTATGCCTAGGAAGCTACCGCGCATGCGTCGAATTCATTTCAAACATGCGCGGGCTTCCCGGCGGACAGGTAAGTGTACACAAACTCACTTTCCTCGTAGAGAAACAGGCTGACGAGAATCTCGACGAGAAAATAGAGAGCAGGTTCTCTATTTTCTCGTCGAGGTTACTTGTCGGTTTTCTCGACGAGAAACCATACACACGAAACTCGGTCGTGTGTACGAGGCCTAAGGGTTTGTACATTCAGGATTTTAACATGCATATTGCACGCCTGGAGCATTTTTTCCCAGCGCTTTGCTTTTCTGGACTTGGGGAGACACACGTGTTGCATACAGCCAAGTGAATGGTTGAATTTGGTCATGCTCTAGTAAACAATGATACTTGTTTGCATCTGCATTTACCAACACATGTGCGTCCAACATGTGAAAGTTGCAAACACGCATAAGCGTTTACAAGAGCAATGCGCCATGTACAGGCATTCATTTTTATGGCGGGCTGGCACAAGGAGCATCTATGCTCCTACTTGAACTAACAAATACAGTTGTTTTAGTCAACTGTTATTGTTGTGGTTTACAGAGAAGTTCCTGGCTTGCTAAGGTAACAGTATAGATTTTTCACAGTAGAGCAAAAGGTAAAATTTTAAATGAACATCTGTAGGCTTAGTCACAAACATTTTCCAACAGGCTGAAAAATTCCAGCATCAGACTATATATAATCTGCAAAGAAAAGGAAAAAGAGGAATTTTGACCATTGGAACTACCATCATTTTATTCTCTAGAGAAGAACCTCCACAATCCGGCTTGCACGCCAAACGGCCGCAGAGTGCAGCCGCTCACCTCTGCCCCTTTTGAGGACCCACACTATGAGCAGTAATGCTGCTGAGTGCCGCATGCCTGCTACACATCACAGGATCCTGCTCAGCTCCACTCAAGATGTATTATCGGGATAGCACAGTGACGATCAGATTATCAAGCCACAGACTGTAACACGGGAGAGAGGTGGCAACACCATCAGTGACCATTGGGTTGCAAAGACCAACAGATGACCTGACCCGTATACCCTCCCATGGTGCTGAGAGCGCTGTGATATATTCCTACAGCGCAGGAGAATCAAGTGCTATACCATTCATCCAGTCATCTGTATGTATTATAACAACATGCAGACCAGACCTGGTTTCGTAAGATTTTAAGGCTCTGAGGAAGAGAAAATCCTCGAAACGCGTTAGCCAATCATCCATTTTTTATCCCTTGTATGGGAAGCCAATCATCCACCTTCATCCCTTATATGGGCAGCTTTTTATTATCATGTAACTAAGTGAGATTATTGTAATGTATCTATGAATACATAGTACTTTCAGTCTATACCACTTTGTTTCAAATAAACTCTATCTGATCATTCATGCATCAGACCACGTGCCTTCCTTTTATCTTTTCTACATATCACTTCGGACTTCCCCTAGTCGGCCTAGGCAGCAGGGTGTGCATGATCCATTATACAACACCACCACCAGGAAAATACTACCACCTTCATTGAGGCCCACCGCACTAGCGCAGGAGAGAATTTTTTCTGTCTATACGTATTTTATTCTCTAGAGTGTCTGCTTTCAGAAAATATATGATGTTTTGGTGTTTTTTTGTTTTGTCAGAAAATTTGGGGTTAAAAGTATACATATAAAGTCACATATTGTATATTTTTCATATTGCTCCTATTCATATATATTATGAACAAGAGGGAGGCCATTTTGTCTCTAAAGTTTAAATTAGCTCATAGCTCATGATATGCTATGAACAATACTAAAGCCATTTTGGTTCTTATTTTCTCTTTAAGAGGTTAAAATCAAATTCACTATTTCTACAGGGGTTTTCTGTCTTACAAGAAGGCATTGTTTTTCTGTATCTTTATCCCAGACCATAAATTGGAAAGTTTGACATCTGTAGATAAGGGGGGGGGGGTTAGTACAGACTCACACAGACTGTGTGTAGCTAAGGGAAATAGGAGCATAGTATTGTATTTATATAACGAGATCATAGGGCTCATCCACAAATAAGCTATTGTATATCTTAAATTGTTTCTTTAAAATATCTTAACAATGTATCTGTATTAGCAATCCATATATATATACCCATTTAATACATATATGTATTGGTATAACAAGGGTTATAAATGTAGATACTATATTGGTGTGAAAACATTAGGAATTAGCTTAGTTAATAGTTACATTCCAATGATCTCACTTTCTTAGGAATTTAACTAATGGCCTCAGCTAAGATGGGTAAACATTCCCAGTCTATAAAAATTTAAGAAAGAGCCAGGATGGCTGACACATGTTTGACATCATTAAACAATTAATTGTATTTCACCAAGCTAGGGGCAAATGTCACGTCAATCAACATTAGAAATTATTCCTGATACACATCTGCCCTCTGGTGGTAAAAATACTTAATTATTCAAGATGGCGTCTATTTGGTTGCTATGACAACCTACTAAAAACATTGTCATTTGACGTTGTTAGTTCCGTAGAAATGAGACACACACCCATTTAGGGGGTGGAATAAAAAGTAGTTGCAGAGGACACGGAGGGACTAGATCTTGGGAAGAAGAAAAGCTGAAGGGATCTCTCTCGGGGCTCTACATCTGAATGAAGCTGGAAAGGGGAGATCTTGAACGCAGAAATGTAGCAATGGTGAAAGAAGCCCCTCTTGGGACTTTGCTTCTCAAGCAGACAGAACTCTTAACTCCTGGTAAAGTATAATCTTTTAGTTTTACCATTTAGGCAATTGAAGTGTGGTTGAACATATGCTTGACTAATCCAATCTATTGTTAGATCAGTTTTGGAGTGAGGTGAATTCTAACTGCAGTATGGATTTGGTTTCACTTCCAAAACAAGTAAGCTAGTGTCAGGGCTGGGTTCAGCCCTTCCTTCTCTGTGCTGGCAGCTTAGCTGTCTGCTAATTGCCAGCTTCCATTTCTCCACAGTGATCCACCTGTTGATGATCCGCTCGCCGGCTTTGTCTACTTAAGGACTTCCAGTTCATTTAATCTTCGCCTTCGCCTGTGTTTACATCTCAGAGACTTTCTCCTGCGTAGCTGATGGAGACCTGCTTGACTTACGTCTCCGCTGGCTACAGATCCTGCTTGCTGAACTGCTACCTTTATCGCTGGCTCTTGGACATTGGCCTGGCTGACTACCCGATCCGGTTACTGAACCCTGGCTATGTACTGACTACGCTTTCTCTGTTTACCTTTTTATTTTTATTATTAAACAAGTGTGATTTAATTGTACTTCTGTCTCAGTCTGATTCATGGTTCCTGACAGTAGGCGAAGGCCATGACTTCAGAAGATACAGCCAATCCACTTGTTGATAATATTTTTCCCAGATTGGATGACCTGGATCACCGCATGGATCAGTTTGCCACGGCGATAAGGACGCTCCTGAGTCGCACGGCTCATCTAGAGTCTCCTACTGTGGCCGCTCCGGTAGTCCCTGTGCAGGCAGACCCTGCTGCTGCTCCAGTCTCTGTGCAGGCACCCGCCTCGAGTATTACCTCTCAAAGAGGTATATCTGGTTCCGCTCCGCTTCCCCAGCGATTTTGGGGGCGATCCAGTTCAGTGCAGAGGGTTTCTCAACCAGGTTGAGATATACTTTGAGATGCTGCCCAGGCGTTTCCCACGGACAGAAGCAAAGTGGGTTTTGTCATATCTTTGCTTTCTGACAGAGCCTTGGCCTGGGCAAACCCTCTATGGGAGACGCAAAAACTTGTGGTCCTGAGTTACCCAGAATTTGTGACTTCCTTCAAAAGGGTATTTGACGTTCACGCACGCTCCGCCTCTGCTGTCAAGTCCCTTATGTCCATCAGAGTACGAGGACGGTTGCCGATTACGCCATTGAATTCCGTACTCTGGCAGCAGAGGTTGCTTGGAACAATGAGGCCCTCGTGGCTGTGTTTTTTCATGGTCTCTCGGATAACATTAAAGATGAGATAGCAGCCCGAGATATACCCACTGAGCTGGAGAAGTTGATCACATTTGCCATCCTCATTGACTCCAGACTCAGAGAAAGACCCTTTGTTAAGGAGCGCTTGCGGAAGCCTCCTGTACGTTTGTCTCCCTGCTTTGCAGTCCCACCCTTGCCTCCCTCACCTCCCATGCCTCCTGGTACTGAGTCTGTCTGTGAAGATGAACCCATGCACTTGGGCTTCACGTGTCTCTCTGCGGATGAGAGAGCATTTAGGAGGAGGGAGAGATTGTGCCTTTATTGTGGCCAGGCCGGTCACTTTTTGAAGTCTTGTCCCACCCGTCCTGGGAACGCCCGAACCTTGAGGTCCTGTCATGGACAGACCTTAGGTGGCGTTGTTTTGTCTCCAGTTACCCAGAAGGATGAGCCCCTGGTTTCGGTTACCCTGTCTTGGGCTGAGTCGTCCGTCGAGGAACAGGCTCTAATCGACTCCGGGGCTGCAGGCCTGTTCATTGATGCTGCCTTTGTGTCTATGCACTCAATTCCGCTGCAGCTGCGTGACACTCCACTTGCCATTGAGGCTCTTGATGGGAGACCTCTACAGCCTGCCCATGTGACTCATGAAACGGTTCTATTGTCCATGGCCGTAGGGGCTCTTCACCATGAGATAATCCAATTCCAAGTTATTTCCTCACCTAAGTTTCCGCTGGTTATTGGTTATCCTTGGTTACAAAGGCACAACCCGTCTTTTGATTGGCTCCATGCTGAGGTTCTGTCCTGGTCGCCACAGTGCAGTGAGAGATGCTTCCAAAAGGTAGCCAAGGTCCTGGGCACCTCTTCACTCTCCTCCCTGACGGAGGAATATCGCGATTTTAGCAATGTCTTTGACAAAGGTCAAGCCGGTACGTTGCCTCCACACCGGTCGTATGATTGCGCAATTGACCTTCGACCTGGTGCCATACCCCCTTGTGGCCGGGTTTACCCTTTGTCGGTCTTGGAGGATAAAGCAATGGAGGAGTATGTTGCAGATGCACTTTATCGAGGTTTCATCTGCAAATCCTCGTCTTCTGCTGGTGCTGGTTTCTTTTTTGTGAAGAAGAAGAGTGGTGAACTGAGGCCTTGTATCGATTATAGGAGTCTCAATCGTTTCACCATTAAGAATGCCTATCCGATCCCATTGATTACAGAGTTATTTGACCGCCTCAAGGGAGCAACGGTTTTCACAAAGCTTGATTTGAGAGGGGCATACAATCTTGTGAGGATTAAGGAGGGCGACGAGTGGAAAACTGCCTTTAATACCAGAACAGGTCATTATGAATATCTCATAATGCCTTTTGGCCTCTGTAATGCTCCGGCAGTTTTCCAGGAGTTTATTAACGATGTCCTCCGAGATTTGTTGCAGTTATGTGTGGTGGTTTATCTCGACGATATCCTCATATTTTCCAAGTCCCTGGAGACACACCACACAGATGTCTGTCGAGTGCTTCAGAAACTAAGAGAGAACAATCTCTATTGTAAGCTGGATAAGTGCGAGTTCCATCGTGAACAGGTTAAATTCCTGGGTTATGTAATTTCCACTGCTGGTTTTTCGATGGACCCAGAGAAACTTTCTGCAGTCCTACAGTGACCTTGACCCATGGGTTTACGTCCTCTGCAGCATTTTCTTGGCTTTGCCAACTATTATCGGAAGTTTATTCGTAACTTCTCGTCTCTGGTCAAGCCGCTGACTGATATGACCAGAGAGGACGGTAACCCACAGACTTGGTCTCCAGAGTCCATGAAGTCTTTTGAGAGTCTTAAGACTACCTTTGTTTCTGCTCCTGTGTTGGCACATCCTGATCCTACGTTGCCTTTTATCCTTGAAGTTGATGCTTCTGAGACTGGAGTTGGCGCCCTTCTGTCTCAACGTCCTAGCTCTGACAGCGCTATGCATCCGTGTGGCTACTTTTCCAAGAAATTGTCACCTGCGGAGTGCAATTACGAGATTGGTGACAGAGAGCTTTTGGCGATAATTTTAGCCCTGAAAGAATGGAGATATCTCCTCGAAGGTACCACTGTGCCGGTTCTCATTCTTACTGACCATAAGAATCTCACTTTCTTGTCTGAGGCTAAGCGCCTCTCTCCCAGAAGGGCACGATGGGCTCTTTTCTTGTCGAGTTTCAATGACATTGTCTCGTTCTTACCCGGTACTAAGAATGTAAGGGCTGATGCCTTGTCAAGACAATTTTCCTCCACTTCCAAGATGGAGTCGGTGCCGGTTCCTGTGATTCCTCCTGATCGTATTCTGGCTACGGTTCACACCAGTCTCACTTCTCCTTTGGGAGACAAAATTCTGGCTGCTCAGGTCGATGCTCCTCCTGAGAAACCTTGTGATCGCTGCTTTGTTCCCGAGAGTCTCCGCACTGCCGTGCTCCAGACTTACCATTCTCCCAAGGCTGCTGACCATCCTGGGAAGAATCAACTCTGTTGGGCCATTTCCCAACAATTCTGGTGGCCTAGTCTACGTGCTGATGTAGCCGCCTTCGTAGCTGCCTGTTCCGTGTGTGCACAGAGTAAGACTCCACGACATCATCAAATGGGCCTCCTACAACCCATACCCAATGGTGAGAGGCCCTGGACCCACCCGTCTATGGATTTCATTGTGGAGTTACCCAACTCCCAGGGCAACACAGTTATCCTTATGGTGGTAGACCGGTTCTCGAAAATGTCTCACTGTATCACACTTAAGAAGTTACCTATGTCTAAGGCAGTTTCTCAACTCCAGTCCTCAAGGCGCCCCAACAGGTCATGTTTTCAGGATTTCCCTCAGATGAAATGGCTGTGTGGCAATTACTAAGGCAGTGAAACTGATCAAATCACCTGTGCAAAATAATGGAGAGCCTGAAAACATGACCTGTTGGGGCGCCTTGAGGACTGGAGTTGAGAAACACTGGTCTAAGGAACTGGCTTAGATTTTTGCTTGGGAGATCTGTCGCTTACATGGCCTACCCAAGGTAATCGTCTCTGACAGGGGAAGACAGTTTGTGTCCCGGTTCTGGCGAGCCTTTTGTGCACAATTGGGAATTCAGCTTGCTTTCTCCTCTGCGTATCACCCACAGTCTAATGGGGCCACAGAACGAGCCAATCAGTCCTTGGAGCAATTCCTGCGTTGCTATATTTCTGACCATCACAGCAACTGGTCAGACCTCTTACCATGGGTGGAGTTTGCTCACAATAGCGCTCTGAATTCTGCATCCCGTTTGTCCCCGTTTATGGCGAATTATGGTTTCCAGCCTTCCATGTTGCCTGACTCGTTTGTTCCTCAGAGTATTCCTGCATTAGAGGAGCATCTCCGTGGTCTTTGTTCCACTTGGGTACAAGTACAGGAGACTCAGCGGCAGGCTAATGAGAGGTACAGACTCCACGCTGACCACAGACAGCTGCCTGCGCCTTCCTACCAGGTCGGGGACAGGGTCTGGCTATCTTCTCGCAACCTCCGACTTTGTGTTCCTTCTCTGAAGTTTGCACCTCGGTTTATTGGGCCTTTCCGTATCTTTCGCAGGATAAACCCAGTGGCTTACGCTTTGGACCTTCCTTCCAGTATGCGTATCTCTAATATGTTTCATGTCTCCTTATTGAAACCTTTGGTCTGCAACCCTTTTACTACCTCTGTGCCACGTCCTCACCCTATACAGGTTGAGAATCATGAGGAGTATGAAGTACAGTCCATAGCTCTTAGTGTGGGTCCTCAAAAGGGGCAGAGGTGAGCGGCTGCACTCTGCGGCCGTTTGGCGTGCAAACCATTGATTCATTCCAAATTTAACATAAACCTTGATTGTATTGTCAAGCCGTGTGCCCAATATGACACTTGGTCTGGACACGTTTAAGTGTAATCAGGAGATCTGTTTGTTTTGAGAAAGATAACAGTGTTAAAGTAAACAAAAGAGTATTTACCTAAAGCCGTGAAGTCACGGAAAGACATTTCACAAGTTACCAAGTTTAGAATGTACAAGTATTACTTAAGTATAGAACTGTGAATATACCTTGTCATATAGAGTTTGCATAGAAATGTATGTGAATATTACCGGAACACTAATCACTAGGGTTGTCCCGATACCACTTTTTTAAGACCGAGTACCAGTACCGATACTTTTTTTCAAGTACTCGCCGATACCGATTACCGATACTTTTTTTAAATCCCATGTGACAGTGGCACGTGTCAGTAGTTTTTTTTTTTACAATTATTTTTTTTATTTTTTACAATTTATTTTATTTATTTTTATTTTTTTTACAATTCTTTATTATTATTTTTTACGGGGGGGGGGGGGGGGAGAATGGACAGTGTCAGTGTGTTTTTTATTTAATTTTTTACAATAAATTTTTGTATTATTTATTGCAATTCTTTTTTTTTTATCAGCCCTGTTGGGGGGCTTTGGTGAGATATCAGGGGTCTTAACAGATCCCTGACATCCCCCCCCTTTGAGACGGAGAAAGGGACTAAGGACACAGATTCCCCAGTCCCTTTCTCAGCAGCCTCAGCTGCGCTGAAAATGAATGGAGAGAAGACAGCGGCTCCTCTCCATTCATAAACTGAAACATTGTAAACACAGGTTACGATGTTTCAGTTATATGAATGGACAGAGTCAGTGATCACCGACTCTACATTCGGAAAAGGTAGGAGCTGGATTTACCGGCTCCTACCTCCGCTCTCCATCCTGACAGATCGAGGGGGTGGAGGAGGAGAACGGAGGGGGACACGGCAGCACGGAGGGGGACACGGCAGCACGGAGGGGGACACAGGAGCACGGAGGGGGACACGGCAGCACAGAGGGGGACACGGCAGCACAGAGGGGGACACGGCAACACAGAGGGGGACACGGCAGAACAGAGGGGGACACGGCAGAACAGAGGGGGACACGGCAGAACAGAGGGGACACGGCAGAACAGAGGGGGACACGGCAGAACAGAGGGGGACACGGCAGAACAGAGGGGGACACGGCAGAACAGAGGGGGACACGGCAGAACAGAGGGGGACACGGCAGAACAGAGGGGGACACGGCAGAACAGAGGGGGACACGGCAGAACGGAGGGGGACACGGCAGCACGGAGGGGGACACGGCAGCACGGAGGGGGACACGGCAGCACAGAGGGGGACACGGCAGCACAGAGGGGGACACGGAAGCACAGAGGGGGACACGGAAGCACAGAGGGGGACACGGAAGCACAGAGGGGGACACGGCAGCACAGAGGGGGACACGGCAGCACAGAGGGGGACACGGCAGCACAGAGGGGGACACGGCAGCTGCAGAACGGAGGGGGGCTGGAGGAGGATACGGGGACAGTCAGTGGTGATCGTGTGTGGGAGAGTTAGAAGCACCGATCACCGCTGATTTCACGAAAGCATCTAAAAGCCGCGCGGGGGGGGGGGGGGGGGAGAGAAGCGGAGAAACAGCTGTCAGACTTTGCAATCTATACAGCGGTGACCGGTGCTTGTAACTCCCCCACCGCACTGATTACCCTGACTGTCCAGGTATCGGGTGAAGCATCGGAGCATTTGCCCGAGTACAAGTACTCGGGCAAATGTTCGGTATCGGTACCGATACCGATCCTAGTATCGGTATCGGGACAACCCTATTAATCACCATTTATCTCTGATTGTAGTTGTATATCATTCATTTGTTTTATCACAAATTATACCTGATTTTAATTTTGCACTGTATCGTTAGTTAATAAATATATATATATTTTAAGCAATATTCATTTGTGTTACTTGTCTTCAAACTAGCACGGATAAAGAACTTTGGATTTCTTGTTCGATTATTGTAGAAAGTTGTAAATCTCCCAAATCAAAGATTTCCATAAATACAATATTTTAATATTTCAGTATAAACATTCTGACAGTTTAACCATATTTTATTACAATTTTTTAACATTTACATACAGATTCCACTCATAGCACATAGAAAACGTAATCATGTGTATATATACCTGTTTTAAGATTGTATTATTCCCAAAACATCATTCAGAGTTTTACTCTCTATTGCAGAACTACTATCAGAACGAAAAACAAAAATACAAAACAGAGATCCTAAACAATTAAAGATTTTTATCCATTCCTTCATAGTAATTTCTTAGTGCTATCAAGTGGTTCTGAATCATATCAGCCCAGACACACAAAACTAAAAAAAACACAACAGGAAGAAAAAAAAAAAAAAACTACAAACAGATATAGACCTACGTACACATTCCTCTGGAAGGCCCCCTCCCGACTCTCTACCACACCATGCCACGCCTACCTAACCCAGTCAAATCCTCATCATACTCCTTTTCACAGGTAGAGTCTCCTAGTTTAGGAACTCGATCCATGGTGACCACATTTCCATAAACTTATGATAGTGTCCCTGATTACTTGCTGTTATTTCCTCCATTCTTTTTATCTGGTTAATTTCAACTACCCACTCTTGGATAGTGGGGACAACTCTTGTATTCCAGTATCTGGTTATGATTATTCGCACAGCAGATATTAGATTAGGAAAAAATCCCTTTGTAACCTTTCTCAGAGCCCCTGGATATATGGATAGTAAGGCTATTTCTGGGGATTTATGATAAGATACCCCGGTGACACAGGAGCAGATCTGGAATACGAAATCCCAAAATTCTTTTATCTGGGGACATGGCCACCAGATATGGATCATTGTACCCACATCTCCTCCACCTCGCCAGCATTCCTCAGGATAAATCTGGGAAATTCTATGTAACCTTGTCGGACATCTATAACATCTAGTTAATATTTTAGAATTCTTTTCTTGTATATAAATCGCTGAGCTAGATTTAAAAGTTAACACATAAGCTTTCTTCCAATCTTCTACAGAAATCGAATAGCCCAATTCTCTTTCCCAATCTCTGATGTAGTAGGGGCTAGTTGGGGTAGCGTATGACAGCAGTGTATCATATATCGTGGAGATGGTGTTAGAACAACTTGTCGTCCCATTACATAGGGACTCGAATGGTGTTAAGTCCCTGTGTAATAGAGTGCTTTTAGATAGATGACTGTAATAATGTTGAAGCTGAATATAATGAAACCACTGACCAGCATATCTGCGTTCATTGTTCATTATCATGCTAAGTGGCTGGAGTCCTTTTGATGACAAAGCTTGTATAATCGGAGAGGGAGTCTGCCTTATCCATTTTAAAAACCTATCTGGTAACAAAGCAGGTGGAAAATCTGGGTTACCCATTATTGAAGTTAATGGACCTGGAATTGAAGAAACACCCCACCTTCTTACCGTCCTACCCCAGACTTTCAATAAGGACTGGATCAAAGGTGGAGGTGTTTGTTCCAAAAAACGCAATTTTGGTAAAGTCCACGGAAGAGAGACCAGCGGGAGTTCTATTATTTGCTGTTCTATGGTTACCCATAGTTTTGTACTCCCACAGTGGAACCAATCCAGTATTCTAGCCAGCACTGCAGCTGTATAATATAGTTCCATCTGTGGTAATCCTGCTCCCCCCTCTGTCTTCCGCTTTACCAGAATATCATATTGCAATCTTGCCAATGAATTCCGCCAAAGATAGAAGTAAACTCGATCTTAAAGATCGAAAAAAAGCCTGTGGTAGAGCTATAGGCAGTGTTTGGTATAAATATAGGAAAGGTGGCAAAATATCCATCTTGTATATTGCCATTCTCCCTAGCCAAGAGTGTTTCCTTTTAGCCAAAAGCTGCAGTCTATTAATTGTAGAATTTAGTAAAGGGAGATAATTAAACTCATACATTTTTTCTTCTACCGAGGTACTATTCACTCCTAAATATTTGAGAGCTTGTGATTCCCACTGAAAGGGAAAGCTATTTTCTAGCGTTTCTTTATCTATTACTGATAACATAATATTGAGACATCGAGATTTTGCGACATTTACTTTAAAGTTGCAATAAAGGCCAAAGTATTCCAATTCATAGAGAATATTCGGAAAAGCTATTTTTGGATTAGATACATATAAAAGTAAATCATCTGCAAAAATACTCAGTTTATAAGAGTTATTGCCCACCTGAACCCCTTGAATTGAACAATTTGACCGAAGAGCAACCGCCAGGTGTTCCATGGCCAGGATATACAAATATGGTGACAGTGGGCAACCCTGGCGTGTCCCATTAGAAATTTCAACAGGTGGGGATAATGTCCCGTTAACCTTTATTCTTGCTGACGGAGCTGTATAAAGGGCCATTATTTTCTGTATAAATTCTCCTGGGAGTCCTATTTATTCCAAAGACGCTACCATAAACTTCCAATCTAAACGATCATAAGCCTTCTCAGCATCTAAGGCTAACAAACAGAGCGGGCTCTTGGATCTCCGGGCATAATGTATCAAAAGGCAGGTTTTTCAAGATGTTATCTCGCGCTTCCCTCTTCGGTATGAATCCCACCTGATCTAACCCTATTAAACCTGGTATCACTGTTTGTAAACGTGCAGCCAACACTTTGGCATATATTTTTAGGTCCACATTAATCAAAGAGATGGGCCTGTAGCTGGAACACTGAGTAGGATCTTTTTCAGGTTTAGCTATAAGGGTAATATGCGCCTCCTGGGTCTGTTTAATGAATGAGCAGTCTGCTATTATGTCATTAAACAAATTACACAAAACAGGGTTAAGAAGTTCTCCAAATTGTTTATAAAATATTCCTGAAAATCCATCGGGCCCCGGACTCTTGCCTGGCTTCAATGATTTACTGGCCTGGGTGACTTCTGCCAGTGTAAATGGTGTCAATAGGCACTCTGCCCTCTCCTTTGGCACATTTGGCAGGCTAGTGCTCTGTACAGTGGGGAGAACAAGTATTGGATACACTGCCAATATTGCAGGTTTTCCTACCTACAAAGCATGTAGAGGTCTGTAATTTTTATCATAGGTACTCTTCAACTGTGAAAGATGGAATCTAAAACAAAAATCCATAAAATCACATTGTATGATTTTTAAATAATTAATTTGCATTTTATTTCAGGACATACGTATTTGATCATCTCAAACCAGTAAGAATTCCAGCTCTCACAGACCTGTTATTTTTTCTTTAAGAAGCCCTCCTGTTCTCCACTCATTACCTGTATTAACTGCACGTTTGAACTCGTTACCTGTATAAAAGATACCTGTCCAAACACTCAATCAAACAAACAGACTCCAACCTCTCCACAATAGCCAAGACCAGAGAGCTGTGTAAGTACATCAGAGATAAATTTGTAGACCTGCACAAGGCTGGGATGGGCTACATGACAATAGGCAAGCAGCTTGGTGAGAAGGCAACAACTGTTGGCACAATTATTAGAAAATGGAAGAAGTTTAAGATGACGGTCAATCTCCCTCGGTCTGGGGCTCCATGCAAGATCTCAACTTGTGGGGCATCAATGATCATGAGGAAGGTGAGGAATCAGCCCAGAACTACACGGCAGGATCTGGTCAATGACCTGAAGAGAGCTGGGACCACAGTCTCAAAGAAAACCAGTAGTAACACACTACGCCATCATGGATTAAAATCCTGCAGTGCACACAAGGTCCCCCTGCTCAAGCCAGCGCATGTCCAGGCACGTCTAAAGTTTGCCAATGACCATCTGGATGATCCAGAGGAGGAATGGGAGAAGGTCATGTGGTCTGATGAGACAAAAATAGAGCTTTTTGGTCTAAACTCCACTCGCCGTGTTTGGAGGAAGAAGGATGAGTACAACCCCAAGAACACCATCCCAACCATGAAGCATGGAGGTGGAAACATCATTCTTTGGGGATGCTTTTCTGCAAAGGGGACAGGACGACTGCACTGTATTGAGGGGAGAATGGGTGGGGCCATATATTGTGAGATCTTGGCCAACAACCTCCTTCCCTCAGTAAGAGCATTGAAGATGGGTCGTGACTGGGTCTTCCAGCATGACAATGACCCAAAACACACAAGCCAGGGCAACTAAGAAATGGCTCCGTAAGAAGCATCTCAGGGTCCTGGAGTGGCCTAGCCAGTCTCCAGACCTGAACCCAAAGAAAATCTTTGGAGGGAGCTGAAAGTCCGTATTGCCAGGCGACAGCCCCAAAACCTGAAGGATCTGGAGAAGCTCTGTATGGAGGAGTGGGCCAAAATCCCTGCTGCAGTGTGTGCAAACCTGGTCAAGAACTACAAGAAACGTATGATCTCTGTAATTGCAAACAAAGGTTTCTGTACCAAATATTAAGTTCTGCTTTTCTGATGTATCAAATACTTATGTCATGCAATAAAATGCAAATTAATTACTTAAAAATCATACAATGTGATTTTCTGGATTTTTGTTTTAGATTCTGTTTCTCACCGTTGAAGAGTACCTATGATAAAAATTACAGACCTCTACATGCTTTGTAAGTAGAAAAACCTGCAAAATCAGCAGTGTATCAAATACTTGTTCTTCCCACTGTATGTAGTCACAGAATTGTGCATAACTAAATCTGATCTTAATGAATTTGTATCCTTTAAATTATATAAATGAGGAATAATACTCATGAAAGGTGGAGGCGATTTGTTCTGTGGCACATACAGTACAAGGCCGCGCTGAGGGCACTGCACCTTTGGGATATAGGTTCTAGATTGTTTCTTAGAAATAGATGGAGCGAGTGCTTTACTACACTTATTTCCATGTTCGTACATCATGTGTTGCGTACATTCCTTATGTTTCACATAGGCCTGATCAAGTAATGAGTACAATTTTAATCTTTTTTGTTGAAGAGATTGAAAGATAGCAACCCCTAAGTGTTGTTTATGTTCCAATTCTTAAGCCTCGTACACACGACCGAGTTTCTCGGCAAGAACCAGCAAGAAACTTGCTGGCAGAGATTTCTTGCCGAGAAATTCGTTCGTGTGTATGGTTTCTCGTCAAAAAAAGCGACAAGAATCTCAACGAGAAAATAGAGAACCTGCTCTCTATTTTCTCATCGAGATTCTCGTCAGCCTGTTTCTCGACGAGAAAATTGTGTGTGTGTACACTTACCTGTCCTCCAGGAAGCCCGCGCATGCTCGAAATGACTTAGACGCATGCGCGGTAGCTTCCTAGGCATAGGATAGGGTGTACCAAGATGGCGGCGACGGCATCGAATGTGACGAGCGCATGCTCGTCGTATTCGATTACGTCACCGCGTTCGCTCCATTCAAAGAACCGCGGGTTCTTTGAAATGAGCGTGTGTACACTCGGCCGGGACAAGTTTCTTGTCCAAGGATCTCGTCGAAAAAAACAACGTGTTTTTTACGACGAGATTCTCGGCTGTGTGTACGAGGCTTAATTCATTAATCTCTTTCAACAGGGAGACCATAGTGGAAGCCCTTTCCTTCTTTAATCTTGTGCCATGTGATATTAGTATTCCCCTCTGCACACATTTTAAAGCCTCCCATTTTATAGAGGATCATTTTTATGATCATTAGAGAAAGCTGAAATTGTTTCCTCCATGGCCCCAACTGTCAGCGTGTTTAAACTAGGGTTGTCCCGATACCGATACTAGTATCAGTATCGGTACCTGTGACAGGGGTCACTTTGGGCACAGGGTGAGCAAGAAAATAATGGACATTAAGAATATGTCTTGGATTGCTTTAAAATGGGACAGTGATATTTTTCCACAATATTCCCCAGGATATCTGTAAAGAACTATTTACTGTTTGATTATGAACTCAACAGGTTAACTGAAAAGTGACTCCTTCATGATGTTGGGACACATACTGTTAGATGCTAATGTCACCACATCCAGCCCCCACCTGTGTCTGCTAAGATGTCAGATGTGTATTGGGAGACAGTGAGGCTAGCCTAAAGGTCATGTGTCTGAGTCATCACTGTAGTTAATTAGCTCATGTAAATTAGGTCTGGTCAAAGGTGTATTGTCTGAGGAGAATGTAAGAACCTCCTCTCTGTGTGTATAAACGGGGAGTTTGTCATTAAAGATTGTCAGTCTAGTTGGAAAGATACAAGAGCGTTCGTCTCGTATGTTTGGAAGGATTAATCCTATGGGAAGCGGTCGCCTGACTGTGGAGGATCGGCAGTGGATGTGTGTCTAGAGAGGGAATATCCTAAACGGCGTTAACCCCTTTCATACTTGGTGTGCCCGTTACAGTACCGATACCAAGCATTTCCCCAAGTACTTGTACTCGGGGAAAATGCTCCGATGCTTCACCCGGTACTTGGGCAGTCAGGGATGATCGGTGCGGCGGGGGGGAGTTACAAGCATCGATCTCCCTGTATAGATTTCAATACAGCCTGACAGCTTCTCCCCCGACCCCCCCCCCCTCTTTTCAGCTGTTTTAGTGAAATCTATACAGCGGCGATCGGTGCTTGTAACTCCCCCCAAAGCCGCACCGATCACCGCTGACTGTCCCTGTATCCTCCTCCAGTTCCCCCATCCGTGCTGCTCTCCCCCTCCATACTCCGTGTCCCCCCTCCATTATTCGGCTCTCCCCCTCCGCGCTCCGTGTCCCCCCTCCATTATTCGGCTCTCCCCCTCCGCACTGCTGCTGTCCTCCTCGCTACGTGTCACCCTCCATATCCTCCTCCGCTGCCCTCTGTCAGGATGGAGAGCGGAGGTAGGAGCCGCTAAACCCGGCTCCTACCTTTTCCGAATGAACAGAGTCAGTGATCACTGACTCTGTCTATTCATATAACTGAAACATTGTAACCTGTATTTACGATGCTTCAGTTTATGAATGGAGAGAAGCCGTTGTCTCCTAGTCCCTTTCTCTGTCTCAAAGGGGAGATGTCAGAGGTCTATTAAGACCCCTGATATCTCACCAAAGCCCCCCAACAGGGCTGAAAAAAAAAAAATTCAATAAATAATAATAAAAAAAAAAATTGTAAAAAAAAATAAAAAAAAACACACTGACACCATCCACCCCCCCCCCCCCCCCCCCCCAAGAAAGTATTGTAAAAGGAAACATAACAACAAATTGTAAAAAATAAATAAAAAATACTGACACATGTGCCACTGTCACATGACATTAAAAAAAAAGTATCGGTATTCGGTATTGGCGAGTACTTGAAAAAAAGTATCGGTACTTGTACTCGGTCTTAAAAAAGTGGTATCGGGACAACCCTAGTTTAAACGCAAATTCTCGTTTAATCTCCAAGTAAATTTAGGTTTTATAGTGTTTGGAACCTTCACCGCAAAATATATGGGAAAATGATCAGACCACTTTTGTATGCCTATCTCGGACCACGGTTCTCAGTCCAACATGCGGTGTGAAACCAAAAAAAGAATCTATCCTGCTATATGTATTATGGGTCGCAGAGAAGCACGTATAATCTTTATCCCGAGGGTGAAAAGCACGCCAAACATCTACTAGTTGAAATGAATGAAACGTCCGCTTTAATCTATTCAAACGAACACGTGAGATATGTAGATTGCCCGTTGAGGTTTCCATAGCCGGGTCCAAAGTTAAATTTAAATCACCTCCCATAACTAAGGCTCCTTCCTCGAAATCTCTAAGTTTCCCTAAAACCTCTGACATCATAGTCCCTTGTCCCTGATTGGGTGCATATATATTCACTAATGTAAATAGCTGATCAAAGATTTTACATTTAACAAACAAATATCTGCCCTCAGGGTCAGTCCGCGCCTGAACATCAGAGATTGGGATAGAGGAATGTATGCCGATCGCCACCCCTCTTGATTTTCCTATTTGATTATGACTCATGAACCATCTAGAACAGTGTTTCTCAACTCCAGTCCTCAAGGCGCACCAACAGGTCATGTTTTTGGGATTTCCATTGATTTTCACAGGTGATTTGAGCAGTTTCACTGCCTTAGTAATTATCACAGCTGTTTTATCTGCAGGAAATCCCAAAAACATGACCTGTTGGTGCGCCTTGAGGACTGGAGTTGAGAAACACTGATCTAGAATAATACCTATTGGGCATTCTAGGGACCGATGAAGATTTAAAATGAGTTTCCTGAAAAAAAAAAAAGAATATTTACCTTTTGCTTATGCATATCATATATTATTTGTGAAAAAAATAACTAATAATAAAGGGAAGGGGAAAAGGGATACTATGGACACGTTGGGGACTTTATATGGCGCACGCAGTCAAGGGGAAAAAGAAACAACCATCAATATAATTATAAATATCAATATTTTAATTAGGTACAAGTAAACAATAATTACATTGAATTAATGATAATTAATGGTATTGTAGACCATAAATATATAAAAAGAAACAGTATTTGATGGTGTTGATAAATTTCCATGATTTTTATATCAACGCATACATAATTGATATTACAGTACAGACATCACACAGAACGGCAACACATTTGGACAGAGCCTCCAACCTCCCTGATCAGCAGGGTATGGTTTTAAAAGAGATCCTCAGGTGATAGCATTTCAATCTAGGTGCCACAAAATTAAATTGGATATCACGTAAATTTTGTCGAGAGCATATGGGTGCAAACACGGCTTAACATTGGCTCTACGCGTTTCGTGGTTTGGTATTACCACTCATCAGGAGCAGGCACGTGATGCATATCTAATTTAGGATACAAAAATACAAATAAGTAAGGGTCCATAATTAACATATGACAGAGGAATTACTGAATATAAAATGAGATGAGAACCAATCCTATAGTAAACTTACAAACAGGCATGCTGTGTAACAGGACATATCGTGGCCCATGGAACCAAGGAGTCCACCAGTAGTGTCAGTCGTGGGAACTGAGGGAGCGTGTGCCGGCAACGTGTAGCCCCACATGGCCCCCCGAGTGTGTGGGGTCCTATCCATAATCGCTGGAACCCAAGAAGAGTGATAGCAAACGTGGTATACACAAAGGAACATCTTGTAGGGGCTCCTGTAAAAAATATTAATAATGATAAAAATTGTATATAACTCCATAATCCACGGAATATAGTAAATTCACACTTGGGATATGGAGGTTGAAATATGTAATAAAGTATAATATAACATAACATAGAGAGGCCCCAATAATCAGATAGTGTATAAGTCCAGGTAGGGTATCATTACCTTGTGTAAGAGCATGAAAATGGGTTCCTTGGAAATGGTTGTCTAGGGACTGCGAACCAAATGTGAGGCCAGCACAAGATGGGCTAATGTAGACACGGTCCGAGCACACCCCCCCAACGTCACGTTGCATGCGTCAAGGTAGGGAGACGTCCCCGCCTGAGCGTCATAGATACCCGGCGGTTGGCGCCAAAACCGACCTAATGAGATGCACGCAGATCGAAAAAAAAACACAACACAGTAGAGCCCTGTGCAGGACTCCACACGTGTGGAGGAGTAGGCGTGACGTCGATGTGCAGCGCAAGTCACCCGCCCACCCCAACGTCAGAGGGGAGGGGAGGTGACCAGCGGTGCACATCGCAGTTCCCGAGGCAGACAAGGAAACCGGATGGGCACAGTACCAGCGCACACACTGCCTGTAGATAACACAGCACATAAATAATAGCCATATAGTCTGTAAGGCAGGACGGGTTGAAAACATCTCATCTATAACGGTACCTCAATTGCATATCAGCAGAGAAGGGGGTATGGATAGGAGGAATTGTAGCCAATGTGTAGAAGTTTCCTTACAATAAAAGATTGTGTTAGTTAACATAATGCATGCGTTACTGATAATTGATAATTAAACATAGCCTGACTGCGTCATATGTTAATTATGGACACTTACTTATTTGTATTTTTGTATCCTAAATTAGATATGCATCACGTGCCTGCTCCTGATGAGTGGTAATACCAAACCACGAAACGCGTAGAGCCAATGTTAAGCCGTGTTTGCACCCATATGCTCTCGACAAAATTTACGTGATATCCAATTTAATTTTGTGGCACCTAGATTGAAATGCTATCACCTGAGGATCTCTTTTAAAACCATACCCTGCTGATCAGGGAGGTTGGAGGCTCTGTCCAAATGTGTTGCCGTTCTGTGTGATGTCTGTACTGTAATATCAATTATGTATGCGTTGATATAAAAATCATGGAAATTTATCAACACCATCAAATACTGTTTCTTTTTATATATTTATGGTCTACAATACCATTAATTATCATTAATTCAATGTAATTATTGTTTACTTGTACCTAATTAAAATATTGATATTTATAATTATATTGATGGTTGTTTCTTTTTCCCCTTGACTGCGTGCGCCATATAAAGTCCCCAACGTGTCCATAGTATCCCTTTTCCCCTTCCCTTTATTATTAGTTATTTTTTTCACTAGATAGGGACGGAGGTACATGTCCCCTACTGGCCATGACCTCATACAAAATCCCAATTTGTTTCTTTTTTCTTTTTATACATTATTTGTGATCATTTCTGCTGAATATTCAGACCCCTGACATTCAGGGATCCAAACTTAAGACTCCTCATGGTGGATCGAGATAGGGCTCAAGCAGGTAGATATCCGTCTACAGGGCGGGAGGCGGTGTATGATATCTGTCTACAGGGCGGGAGGCGGTGCATGATATCCGTCTACAGGGCGGGCCTCCCAGAGGAACACAACACTAACCAAATACAAAAAAGACAACACCAACCCACAAGACAAAAGAAGAAATGAAGAAAAGAAAAAAAAAACACAAAAACCTACAAAAAATAAATAAACAACCCTCCCATCAGTAGCAGAAATACAGTGGATATCACTGCAGATCCGTAGGTCGCGGTGCATCCCGGAGGATCTGTAATTCCACGGTTTAGTACCAATTCCATTGGGTAAAAAAATACTACAAAAATGTGTATGTCCCACACCCCCAACCTCTTGGTTGTTGGTGCTCCCAATGGTAAAAATAAAAAAAAAGAAGAGAAAAAAAGAAAAAAGAAAAAGAAGGAGAGCAGTCCAGCACCCTGTCTGGGCTCCCCTTGTCCCCAGTCTCATTCTATTACCTATACACACACATTTAATCCAAAACACCATGTTTTTACATTCTTTAGTTGACTGATCTAGTATGGCGAAACTTATTTTACTTATTATATCTACAACAATAGGTGGCCCAGTATGCTCCGGGAGCGTAACGGGCCCCATTTGCCTCTATCCCTCCCTGAGGGGCTACAAGATACACACTGCGCCGCTCCCCACCGCCATCACGATGCCCAAATATACAGGTGATACAAAAAAAATTGGAATATCGTGCAAAGGTTCATTTATTTCACTAATGCAACTTAAAGGGTGAAACTAATATATCAGATAGACTCATTACATGCAAAGCAAGATAGTTCAAGCCGTGATTTGTCATAATTGTGATGATTATGGCTTACAGCTCATGAAAACCCCAAATCCACAATTTCAGAAAATTTTAATATTGTGAAAAGGTGCAATATTCTAAGCTCAAAGTGTCCCACTCTAATCAGCTAATTAAGCCATAACACCTGCAAAGGGTTCCTGAGCCTTAAAATGGTCTCTCAGTCTGGTTCAGTGGGAATCACAATCATGGGAAAGACTGCTGACCTGACAGTTGTGCAGAAAACCATCATTGACACCCTCCATGGAGGAGGGAAAGCCTCAATAGGTAATTGCAAAAGAAGTTGGCTGTTCCAACACATTATTAGAAAGTTATGTGGAAGGGAAAAGTGTGGAAGAAAAAGGTGCACAAGCAGCAGGGATGACCGCAGCCTGGAGAGGATTGTCAGGAAAAGGCCATTAAAAAGTGTTGGGGACTTTCACAAGGAGTGGACTGAGGCTGGAGTCAGTGCATCAAGAGCCACCACACACAGACGGATCCTGGGCATGGGCTTCAAATGTCGTATTCCTCTTGTCAAGCCACTCCTGAACAACAAACAACGTCAGAAGCGTCTTACCTGGGCTAAAGAAAAACACACCTGGTCTGTTCCTCAGTGGTCCAAAGTCCTCTTTTCTGATGAGAGAAAATTTTGCATCTCACTTGGAAACCAAGGACCCAGAGTATGGAGGAAGAATGGAGAGGCACACACTGCAAGATGCTTGAAGTCCAGTGTGAAGTTTCCAGTCTGTGTTGATTTGGGGAGCCATGTCATCTGCTGGTGTTGGTCCACTGTGCTTCATTAAGTCCAGAGTCAACGCAGCCGTCTATCAGGAGATTTTGTTGCACATGCTTCCTTCCGCAGACGAGCTCTATGGGGATGCTGACTTCATTTTCCAGCAGGACTTGGCACCTGCCCACACTGCCAAAAGCACCAAAACCTGGTTCAATGACCGTGGGATTACTGTGCTTAATTGGCCAGCAAACTCGCCTGACCTGAACCCCATAGAGAATCTATGGGGCATTGCCAAGAGAAAGATGAGAGACATGAGACCGAACAATGTAGAAGAGCTCAAGGCCGCTATTGAAGCATCCTGGTCTTCCATAACACCTCAGCAGTGCCACAGGCTTCCATGCCACGCCACATTGAGGCAGTAATTGCTGCAAAAGGGGCCCAAACCAAGCACTGAGTACATATGCATGCTTATACTTTTCAGAGGTCCGATATTGTTCTATGTACAATCCTTGTTTTATTGATTACATGTAATATTAAAATTTTCTGAGATTGTGAATTTGGGGTTTTCATGAGCTGTAAGCCATAATCATCACAATTATGACAAATCACGGCTTGAACTATCATGCTTTGCATGTAATGAGTCTATCTCATATATTACTTTCACCTTTTAAGTTTCATTAGTAAAATAAATGAACTTTTGCACGATATTCAAATTTTTTGAGTATCACCTGTAAGTCACATAAAAAAAATAAAAAAAAAGAAGAAGGAGACTCCCCCCCCATATAGAGTTTCCACCGAACCTATGCAAAATAGGACTAAACACAGCCCACTCTATACATCAGGAATATGCAATTAGCGGACCTCCAGCTGTTGCAAAATTACAAGTCCCATCATGCCTCTGCCTCTGGGTGTCATGCTTGTGGCTGTCAGAGTCCTGCTATGCCTCATGGGAATTGTAGTTCTGCAACAGCTGGAGGTCCGCTAATTGCATATCCCTGCTATACATCAATAATCAGCGCTATAAATCAATGAGATCTCTCATGACCATATTTGCATATCATCCATAAAATGGTATTCATAGTGATACATCTAGAGATATATATGTCCCACACACGATGGAGAAACCAAAAAATAATAAAAAATATGATGAGACATTTCCTCATTTTAGTGACTGAAACGTGAACAGTTATTTAATTTTTTCCCCTTTTTGTCCTTTTCATCCCTCTCATTCTCTTCATCTCTTTCTCTCCCATCTCTTCCCTTTCGATCTTGTTCCTTCAATGCCTTGGTGATCTTGCTGGTTTCCATGGCTCCCACGCTGGTAACTCCAGGGCCCTGGGCATGGGGGGGGGGGGGGGTCGGGCTATGGATCTAATTCCACTTGTTGGATGCCCAAGTTTTTACAGAAGCCGGGGAGATCTTTTGGTGATCGAAGAATATAGGCACGGCCATTTTTACGTGCCAATAAATGAAACGGATATCTCCAACTATACTTGATCTCGACCTCAGCCAACGATCTAGTAAGGGGGCGTAGGGATTTCCGTTTAGCAAGAGTTTGTCGAGAAAGATCTGAGTAGAGCGTGATTTTTACACCATTTGAGTCTATTTTTAACATAAATTTGTGCTTTATTTAAGAGCTCCTCTTTACATTTGTAGAAATGCACCCTACATGACACATCTCTTGGTTGAGTTATAGCAGGATTTAATGAGCCTGGTATGCGATGGATCCTATCAATTTCGATATGATCCGTAACTGGCTTGCCTAAGAGTTCATTGAATACCTCTGTAACTAATGGTAGGAGCACTTCTTGGCCTATTGACTCTGGGACATCCCTGAGACGAATATTGTTTTGTCTCTGGCGGTCTTCCATGTCATCCATGTGTGACCAGATGTCCTGTAATTGCGTATGGTGATCAGTGATGATTGTTTGCATCTCTGAGTATCCCGTCATTAATGAGGGAATAACCTGTTCCACCGCGTCCACTCGTTCATGAAAACTCCTGAGACTCCTATTTAATTCAGCCAGGTCTCTTTGATGGCTTTCCTCCATCTTAATAAACTTGTTCTCCATATTGCTTTTAGTAGGGATTGAATTTAAGTATTTCTCCAAGCGAGTATCAATAGCTGGGAATTCGTCTTCACTTCCTGATCCTGTACTGTCTCTATCTTGTACCCGAGTTGAATTGCTAGGACTATGGGAAGAGCGTTGTAATTGTGAAGTTATATGCCCACGTTATATGCCCACTACTACTACTTCTCATCCCTCCCGCCTTATTGGGGGACCTATTATTGGAACTGTGCTTATGTGAGCGAGTACTCCGGAAATAGGTTCCAATATCTGACCTCTCATCTAGCAGCTCAGATGCTGCAAGTTTTTGAGTTTTCTTTTTAGTTGTTTTACTCATCTTTTATCAGTGTATAGTTGCACGGGTATAGAAGATCACAAATACAAAAAACACAGATGACACACTTAAGAGTTCTCCTAGAAAAAGGGCGGAGGAAAAAGAAAAAGATGTTTTGGTGTTTTATGCAATCTTCAGGGCTAAAATTATCTTTTAAACATGTGTGCAAAAAACGCAAAAGCAGTTATGGCAGCGAAAGAGTTAGAGCCCTTGCCAGATTTGTAAGCATCTGCAACTTTCTTTCCAAAGACCTTAGAGAGCTCTGTTGATCTTGGCATGATGACACCACACACACACATCAAAAGCAAAGAGCAGCAGACTCTAGACATTTGAGGTGTAACCCTTTCATTGCCACTGCGGGGGGGGGGGCATTTTACTGTCCCACCTGTGAGTCCAGAACCTGCATTGTAGGTGTCGCCGGGTGGAGGGGAGTGAGACCAGTGAACATCCATTTGCTAATTTTCCCTAGCAACAAAGAACCCAGAATGACACGAATCATGCCGCATGTGGTTTCAAGTGTCACTTACTCTGGCCACTGTGGCCAGTGAAGAAGCTAATGGAGTGCGATCTGTGCTGTATTAGCTTCTAAGGATGGCAGGTTGGTCCCCTACATGATATAAACAAAGTTTTAGTGAAACAAAAAATGTGTCAAAAAACAAATAAAATAAAGTTACACCCAAGCAGTGTAACCCCACCCAAAAAATAAATAAAAATTTGAGCCCACCCTGCTTCCATGGGCAGGTACATTTAACCCCAAACTCACCTGCCAGGAGCACCTTCCTTCAAAAACATCTCCGGGATTACATGTTGCATATTGACGTGCATGTCAGATTGAAAGCAGTAACTCTAGGGTAAATACTGCGTGGATTTTTTACTGAAGATTTGCTCCTAATAAACCATTGTGCAAATATTGTATGACATAAAAAAATTGAAGTTACCACTATTTTATTCTCCATTGTTTCTGCTGTCAGAAAAATGTTAACGGCATAGAACCGCTGTCAGTCACTGCTGTGGAGGAGAGTAGTGGCTTTTGCTGTGTCTTTCTCGCGCTGGCTGTGTGTGCGGCTCTCTGATCGGCTACGCGTAGAGTTGCAGTACAGAGCAGAAGCGTGCACGCTGCACAGAACTCCATAGGTCCCAGTGGCACAGAGAGAACGGGAATATAGCGACACAGCCAGGAGCAATTAAAAAAAGGAAGATGCGAGGAGGGAATTTTGAAAAAAATAAAAATAAATACAGATGGATGTGAATTATGTTATTTTTACTTGGTTTAGAAAAAGAATGCTGACTTTAAAGGGGTTGTAAACCCTCGCTGTTTTTCACCTTAAACGCATTAAGGTAAGAAACCTTCTTTGCTGCAACAGCGCCCCCGAGCCCCCCTTATACTTACCTGAGCCCCGCAATTCCCACAATGGGAAGGAGCAAACCAGGTCTGGCCGGTGTCTCGTGTACTGATTGGATAGATTGATAGCAGTGCAGCCATTGGCTCCCGCTGCTGTCAATCAAATCCAATGACACGGGCGCCCGGGGGGTGGAGCCAAGTCTTGCTGTCTACAAATGCAGCAGCAGGACACGCTAGCGCACCCGAACCGGTGTCCACAAAGGGGCACTTGAGAAGAAAAGGAGCCAGGAGCGCCGCAGAGGGACCCCAAAAGAAGGGGATCGGGGCAGCTCTGTGCAAAACCAACTGCACAGCGGAGGTAAGTATGACACGTTTGTTTTTTGTTTTTTTTATTTAATTTATTTTTAAACCGAACCTTTACAACCACTTTAATACCACTGTAGGTGCTTTGGAAAAAAAAAAAGTATTCTT
Organism: Rana muscosa; assembly: GCA_029206835.1. Lineage (NCBI taxonomy): Eukaryota > Metazoa > Chordata > Amphibia > Anura > Ranidae > Rana > Rana muscosa. Next base: position 235,337,406 of record CM055119.1, read on the forward strand.
TGTCAGCATTTAGTTTTTTGTTTTAGCAGTGATCAGAGTACCTCTATCCTGGAACAAAAACTTTAACCTCTGAATATTTAGGTCTCATGCATACAGGGCATTATTGCAAACTCTCATAAAACCCTTTCCTTCTGGCAGCAATGTTTTGGCAGAAAAAACACCTGATGCTTGTAAAAATGTGTAATGCATTAAGGTGCGTTTGCAGGTCAAGCGCTTGGGCGTTAATTCATTTAAATGGCCATTATAATAATGTATTCTGCTCAAGTGCTTAACACTCGTTTACAAGACCCCTTTTACACTGAGGCGTTTTTGCGCTATAAATAGCACCTGTAAAGCGCCTGTAAATGGCCTCTTCTGCAGCCCCAGTGTGAAAGCCTGAGTGCTTTCACACTGGGGCGGTGCGCTTGCAGGATGGGAAAAAAAAGTCCTGCAAGCTGCATCTTTGGGGCGATGCAGGAGGGGTGTATACGTGCAACGCTGCAGAAGCGTCTGCAAAGTGCTTCAGTAGCGGCGCTTTAAGGGAGCTTTAACCCTTTCCTCGGCCACTAGCAGGGGTTAAAACCACCCCGCTAGCGGTTGAAGAGTGCCGCTATAATAGCGGTAAAACGCTGCTTTACCGCCAACGTCCCCCCATGCCCCAGTGTGTAAGCAGCATTAGTGTCAAGCATTTTGTCTACCAAAACACAGCTGACCCTGAAAGCACTGGTTGTGTTTTTTTTTTTCTTTCTGCCTCTAATAAGTAAGGTCACATTTCTGCTTATGACATGGTTATGGGACTTCATCAATATCTAAGAAGTAAAAATAGGATTTTTGTACTCACCGTAAAATCCTTTTCTCTGTCGTCCATGGACAGACACAGCTCCTTAAATCTTGACAAAGTGGGTTATGTTCCGTCTATTAGGAGAGGATTAGGCAGAACATGTTAGTTATCTTAAAACATGTAACTTTAACAGAGTTGAACAGCCCCGCCCAGGGTGGCGGTCCCTACAGTCATAACCCCTCAACCTGCAGCATGCAGCTCAGTTTGTCAAAAAGCAGTACAAACGTAAAAAGGAGGGGTGGGTGCTGTGTCCGTCCATGGACGACAGAGAAAAGGATTTTACGGTGAGTACAAAAAAATCCTATTTTCTCCTTTCGTCCATGGACGGACACAGCTCCTTAAATCTTGACAAAGTGGGACGTCCCCAAGCAGTGTCAGAAAAAACGAGGGGTGGGAACAGCAATCAAAAGAAGACTTAACTTCAACCCAAACAAACAGAGCTCCTCAACGGAGGAGTTGCAACCTCAAACAGCCGTCTGCAAAACCTTGCGGCCAAAGGAAGCATCCGAAGATGCACTCACATCAACCTTGTAAAACTTTGAGAAAGTGTAAGCAGACAACCAGGTTACCGCCTTACACACCTGTGAAAAAGATGCCTGATGTCAGAAAGCCCAGGAGGCACCAATTGCCCTGGTTGAATGCACCATGACAGGAAAGGGAGGCGCCCGCCCCTTAAGGGTATAGGCCTGGATGACGGTCTGCCTGTTCCACCTAGAAATGGTGGCCGACGAGACCGCCAGGCCCTTCTGTGGACCAGACACCGACACGAACAGTGAATCAGACTTCCGGAACGGAGCCGTAGCAGACAGGTAAACCCGTAGGGCACGTACCATGTCTAAAGTATGTAGCGCAACCTCCTTGGGATGCAACGGCCGAGAACACAAGGATGGAAGTACAACGTCCTCGTTTAGGTGAAAGGCCGAATCCACCTTAGGAAGGAAGGAAGGCTGCGGGCGTAGCACCGCTTTATCCTTATAGAGGACCAAGTAAGGTGACTTGCAAGACAAGGCCGCCAATTCAGAAACCCTTCTGACAGATGTAATGGCAACTAGAAAGGCAACTTTCTGAGAAAGCGTTGAGAGGAATCTCCCTGATGTTCTCAAAGGGAGGTTCATGAAGTACCTAGAGCACTAGATTCAAGACCCACGGAGGAAGCGGTGGTCTAATCGGGGTAACCACGCGTCGGACCCCCTGCACAAATGTACTTACCAGTGAGTGAGCCGCCAGGGGGCGTTGGAAGAAGACAGCCAAGGCTGAAATCTGCCCCTTAATCGTGCTTAAGGCAAGTTTCCGATCCACTCAGCGCTGTAAAAACAGCAGGATCTGAGAAACCGAATATGCCCGCGGGCGCCAATCCATCTCTTCACACAGAGATGTATGCCTTCCAAGTGCGATGGTAGATCTTCCGGGAAGGTGATTTGATGCCTTCAACATGGTGGAGATTACTGAATCTGACAGACCACGGTCCCTACCTTTCAATAGCCATGCCGTTAAAGCCAGCGACTGTAAAGCAGGATGAAGTATGATACCTTGAGACAGAAGGTCCTCCCGCAATGGCAGACGCCAGGGAGCGTCTACCAGTCTCACGAGGTCGGCGTACCAGGGACGCCGGGGCCAGTCTGGGGCGATTAGAATCACCGGAATCCCCTCAGCCTCCACTCTGCGGAGCAGACGAGGAAGCAATTTAATTGGGGGAAAGGCATAAATTAGGCAATACTGACCCCATGGAGCCACCAACGCATCTTACGCGTCTGCCCAGGGATCCCTGGACCTGGCCATAAACCTTGACACCTTGCGATTGAGTCGAGAGGCCAGGAGATCCACATCTGGTGTGCCCCACTTCTGACAGAGGATTTGAAACACCTCTGAGTGTAGCGACCATTCCCCTTAGTCCAGCATCTGGCGACTCAACTGGCGCTTGCCAGTTTTCTACGCCCGGAATGTAAACTGCTGATAAAGCCAGCACGCTCCTTCCGGCCCATCTTAGGATGTGAGCGACCCCTGACGCAGCGGCCGAGCTCCTTGTTCCTCCCAGATGGTTGACATAAGTCACCGCCGTGGCGTTGTCTGACTGGATCCTGACCGGACGCCCTTAAAGTCTCTGCGACCACTTGAGAGGCACAGTCTGATCACTCGAAGTTCGTGGACATTGATCTGTAGGAGAGATTCTTCTGGAGTCCAGCGGCCCTGGGTCAACTGAACCCCCCAGACTCCCCCCCCAACCGGTCAGGCTGGCGTCCATCATGAGCACTGTCCAGTGGAAGGGAAGGAAAGACTTCCCGGACTGAAGTGCCGGGGATGTCAGCCACCAAGTCAGAGAGGCCCTGACTAGGTGACTCACCTGAATCTGATGATCCAGGAACAATGGGGATTTGTTCCATTTGGACAGAATCTCCTTCTGCAGCACGCGAGTATGGGATTGGGCATACGGTACTGCCTCGAAGGAGGCTACCATGAGGCCCAGGACTCTCATGCAAAAACTGAGGAATGACCATCTGAGGGATGTCAACAACCTTACTGCAGTCTGGAGCGTCTGCAACTTCTCTGGAGGGAGAAAAACTCTTGCCTCCGATGAGTCCAGAATCAGCTCCAGGTATTCTAGGCGCTGAGTCGGAGCCAACACCGACTTCTGGAGGTTCAGTATTCATCCAAAGTCTTGGAGAGTCTGAGTGGCTATAGACACGTCCTCCTCTAATTCTGAGCTGGAAGCAGCTCTCAGAAGAAGATCGTCTAAGTAACCTATGACGGCAATGCCTCGCTGTCTGAGCAAAGCTAGAATCGGGGCAAGCACCTTGGTGAAAACTCTTGGTGCTGACACCAGGCCAAAGGGGAGAGCCACGAACTGATAGTGGTCCTCCCTGACCGCGAAACGCAGAAACCTCTGGTGTCTGTCGCATATGGGGACATGCAAGTACGCGTCCTTGATGTCCAGGGATGCCAGAAAGTCCCCAGGATGGAGTGCAGCTACCACCGAGCGAATTGATTCCATCCTGAATTTCCGAACCTTCACAAAGGCATTGAGGGCCTTGAGGTCTAGGATTGGACGAACTCCGTCCTTCTTTGGGACCACGAACAGATTTGAGTAGAATCCCTGAAACCTGTCCTGCCGCGGTACTGGTATGATTACCCAGCGCCTTAACAAGTCTTGAACTGCACCAGTCAGGGCAGCCCGCCGAGATGGTAGGAGAGGAAGATCTTGTACCCTGAAGATATCACTTCGCAAACCCACTGGTCGGAAAGTAGGGAGGTCCAGAGAGCTGTGAACTTGCGAAGTTGTCTCCCCATCCAAATATTGGGTGGGGGCAAGACTTCATGCGAAAGCGGACTTGTTTGTGGGCTTGGATTGCTTGCGCACTCAGGGACACTTCTTTCCCCCAGCTGAAGCTTTATCGGCTTGGGAGGGTCTGCTAGTGGGCCCCGACTGACGAAAATATCGCTTTTGCGCGGGGAAGGAAGGCCCCTGTTTACGGGGCGGCCCTTTACCCTTGGTGGACTGAGGTAGAAGTGTGCTCTTACCTCCAGTGACATCCTTAATAATGTCATCCAGTGAGGCGCCAAAGAGCCTCCCACCTTTGAAAGGCAAATCTGTCAGAGCTTTCTTAGAAGCTTGGTCCGCGGACCAGCATTTTAGCCATATCAGGCGGCGCAAGACCACCACTGATACAGAGGCCCTGGAGATTAAGGGAGTCGCATCCAGGATTGCATCACATACATACACCAGACCCTGCACCAGCTGGTCGGCCAGTGTAGCAATTTCTTGTGGGAGCTGATGCTCCTCTACTGTCTGATGCAAAAGTTTAGCCCATTCAGTGAGTGTCTGAGACACCAAAGTTGCAGCCACTAACGGCCGCAATGCTGACCCCGGCATGGCGAACACGGTCCGAGTCACCGCTTCAGACCTCCTATCAGTAGGGTCCTTAAAAGGTAGGGGTCCCCTCCACTGGGATAGTGGTTACTTTGTTCAACCTTGATACCGGGGGGTCAACAACAGGGGGAGAAGCCCATTTTATCAAAAGGCTCTCTTCAAAGGGGTAACGGACCGCCATGCGCTGAGGGACCACAAAGGACCTCTGCGGCCGTTCCCATTCCTTATCTATGAATCTGTCAAAGAAATCAACATAAGGAAAAACCTTTACAGAGGGGGTTGTTCTGTGTGACCCAAAAGGGACTGACACCCCAGTGGATGTCCCAGCAGCATCTTCAAGCTTAAGGGTGTCCCTAACTGCATTGATAAGTGCTCCTCCACCCTGGCAACAAATGACTCCAGGACTGCCGACAAATTGTCCATGGTAACCGCAGGTGCAGGGGCACCAGTTGCTGCCACTGGAATGTCTGGGGAAGAAATAACAGCTTCAGACTGCATTCTGACCCACGGACAGTCCTTAGGGACTAAGTCAAGACACTTGTGACAAAAAAAGTCCACCCTCCTAGCTGCGCTGACCGGGGGGTTACCCAGGGACTCACCACCCAGCCAGAGACTGCTCAGCGCCGCTTGTCCACCTGCCTCACACACTGCGTGTGACTGAGGTGTTCTGTGAAGTAAATAGCGCTATTCGCGCCATTCAGGGAGCCTCCAGCACTAGAGGCTAAGCCATACAGTGAAAACCACATCCAAAATGGCCGCCGGACACCTCAGGGAAAAGAGGCGCGGACTACAAAAAAATGGCCGCCCGCAATGAAGACCTGCGCCACAGCGCGACCACAACAAAATGGCCGCCAATGGAAATTTTCAATGTTAAATGAAAACCAACAGAAAATGGTCCGGCACTACCAAAAATGCCGCCCGAGCATGAGGTGGACGATAAGGCCGCAGGGACACCTAACGGAGGCCCCCCAGAAAGCATGGCACCCTCACAGAAGCGGACCCTGACAGCTCTACAGCCCCCAACCGGGTACGGAGACCCCTACAGGTACACCCCGCCGACACAGTAGGCCCCGCACTGGGGAGGAGGAAAGAGGAGGGGGACAGAGGGAGGGAAAGGGAGGACAGGGGACTCCCCACTGACCCTCTAGGAAGCCCAGCTGTTCCAAACTGACACAAAACAGGAGGAACTGTACTTACCCATCCATGCGTGGCCATGCTGGTGCATTCCAGACAGACTCAACGCCGGACATACGGAGTGGCTGTCGCCATGGCTCACTGTGACTGAACCCCAAGTAGGTCAGTCATTTGTGGGCCCCGGAGTAAAAAAAAAAAAAAAAAAAACACCGGCCACCCCTGGAGCAACGGGGCATGTCGTGGCCGACCCAGCGATCAGCTAAGGTCTGCTCACGCTCGATGGCCGGACTGGGGAGACTACCAGGATCTATAATATCCAGCTTGTCACCCAGCCGGCACTTGATAGAAGATCACAGGATTAAAAAATAAAATAATAAAAAGTATAAATTTCTGTAGGACTCTGGGCCCAAGGGGGAGCCAGGTCCATCTCCTCTACTAGGCAGAAAAAAACTGAGCTGCATGGTGAGGGGTTATGACCAGAGGGACTGCCCCCTGGGCAGGGCTGTTCAACTCTGTTAAAGTTACATGTTTTAAGATAACTAACATGTTCTGCCTAATCCTCTCCTAATAGACGGAACATAACCCACTTTGTCAAGATTTAAGGAGCTGTGTCCGTCCATTGACGAAAAGAGAAACACCATGGTCACCAAGCCTGTATGTTAGGTCTGTGTTTACAAAGCAACCCAGCCTCAGCTTCATATTTGTTTTATATAAACACACTACTGAGATCCAGTAATCTTATCTTATAGCTTACCTTTTCTAGAGCTGCAACATGAAGCTGACAATTATTAGGAGTCTCTTCCCCATCCTTCTTACACATTGTTCTTCCCAGTAGGATACTGAAGTCATATTTAAGCCCAGAAACCAACTACAGAAGAAACAAAGGTTACTAGAAATATAACAAAAACAATAACATTATAAATATGCATAATGTGCATTACAGTCACTACAAATGTGCCACAAAGCAAAACACACACTAACACATTGAGGCCGATTTACTAAAGGATTGGAGACTGTTTTACACAATAAACTTGGAGGGAATTCAATAAAGCAATTACCACTCCTTCCTCTTGGTGTAGCCCCTTTCAAATGGCCTGTGCCCAATTCAGAAAAGTGACAGTTTTGTTGGAGATCTGATACATGCATCAGATTCAAGTAGTTTTAAAAAGAACTACCAGCAGTTTGAAGATAACCACACTAGCTGGTGCACAGTAAGACGCCGGTGTTCAGAGTGGCGCATGTATGAACTAGGAAGCTGTCATGAATGTGACAGTTCTCCCACACAGTTCTATTGGTTGCTAGGACACAGACAGTCGCTGGCTTCCTAGCAACCAATGACAATTCTACTAGTGCTGCAACGGATCCGTGGTGATCCGTGATCCGAGCGGGTCACCGTGTTCGGATCGGATCACCACGCGATCCGCGGAGCAATCCACGGCCTCGGCCTTAGGAAAGGCCACGGCTTCGGCCTAGCTCTGGAGCCGCGGTCATCTTAGTACACCCGGCGGCGGCGGCTGCCTTATGAGCGCCGCTGACGTCATCACCCCTCACCCTCGCTGCTCGTGGATCTGAACTGGCCGGTGGGAGAGATTAAAGTAAGTGGGGGAGATGCCTATTACAGAGATTGTTGAAGATGCCTGACTCAGTGGGAGAGATTGTGGATATTACAGTGGGGGAGATTGTGGATATTACAGTGGGGGAGATTGTGGATATTACAATGAGTGTGGGGGAGAGGCCTATTACAGTGGGAGAGATTGTGGATATTGTGAGTGGGGGAGATTGTGGATATTACAGTGAGTGGGGGAGATTGTGGATATTACAGTGGGGGGGGGGGGGTGACGTGGATATTACAGTGGGGGAGATTGTGGATATTACAGTGGGGGGGGGGGGTGACGTGGATATTACAGTGGGGGAGATTGTGGATATTACAGTGGGGGGGTGACGTGGATATTACAGTGGGGGGGATGACGTGGATATTACAGTGGGGGGGTGACGTGGATATTACAGTGGGGGGAGATTGTGGATATTACAGTAAGTGGGGGAGATGACGTGGATATTACAGTGAGTGGGGGAGAGGACGTGGATATTACAGTGGGGGGGATGACGTGGATATTACAGTGGGGGGGATTGTGGATATTAGTAATTTTTTTTTTTTGCCGATCCGAAAATGATCCGATCCATTCCGTGGCTCTGATCCGAGGATCGATCCGATCCGTGAGTTTTTTGATCCGTTGCACCCCTATCTTCTACCCCATTCATCTGCCAGCGGGGATGTTGGTAAGGTCATTACCCAAATATGGCAATGACAAGAAACTCCTGGCCAGCAGGCAAGTGATTGGTTGTGATGACGCTGTCGGCTACAAGGTCAGCAATGCCTTGACAAGTAACCAGTACTGCTGTACTACTGGTAGAGGGAGTAAATGGGTTGCTGAGCCTGCAATGAGGACAGAGGGCCCCAGTGCCCCCCACCATGCCTCCTTGCAACAAATTCATGTATTTGTTTATGACAGGTACATGAATTTGTCAAAGGTACCAACATTTGTTGTGTAAAGGAGAGACTGAATTCTAAAGACTGTCAACACTCTTTATGAATTACACAAACTGTGTGAAAAGTTACTCTAATTGTCTATTAATGTGCAGACAAAATAGGTAAGGGCTAATGCACACAGTCATTTAAAAAGCTGAAAAGTCCGGTAGGGCAAAATCCCTGATGCTTCCTCATGCTCAGGGAGCCGAGGCTGCTGTGAACAGCCAATCAAACAAGCTAATGGCTCCTGGCTTCTGCGTTGGCATTTGCCCATGCATATAGCCTTTTCCCTCCTAAAAGCGGCACATTTGGGTAATTGCGCAGATGTCATTGGAGTTTACACTAGTATGGCAGCGTACAGCCATTCACTGCTTTGAGTGGCTGTACAAAGCACCTGCGGCTCCCTGGGTGCAGGAAAGCGCCGTGGGGTCTTAAAGTAGAAGTTCAAATTTCTGTAAAAATATTGTATAAAAAAAAAAAAACAACAAATGCACATTATCTGCAGGTTAAAAAAAAAAAAAAAAAGTGAATTTTTTTTCTTAGAAGCCTGCAGAGCACTGTACATGCGATCAGTAGATTGTGATTCAATGCCAGGCTCCTGCAGACTCTCAGTATAGCAGTCTCCCCGTACCTCCCATATGGGCAGTTATTGAAGGGCAGGAAGAATCAATGAACTATGAGAGTGCTCACCAGAACTCTGAATGAATGATGCGGCTTTGTGGGTGGAGCCCCAGTGGCTGCTTCACACAGTCGTGCTGTTTTTATATTTTCACAGACGGTGCAGGGAGAGGATCCCCCACCCACTGTCACAATGGGGGGAATGGGGGTATCAGAGGGGCGAGACTGGAGCTGCTGCTTTAGTAACATGTTACACCTTGAATGCAGGTGTAACATGTTACTAAAGGTGAACGTAGCCTTTAAGCTAGAGGACTCTGCAGCCTCCAGACATCCATGAGGCCTAAAGAGGGATCTGCTTTTCACTAGAGATGAGCTTGGATGTCCCCTGAACTCATCTCTAACCCGACCTCCAGCTTTCTTGTACTCTATTGACATGGGAGCTGGGTCACTCCCCACCCTGCTGCTCACATGACTCGGCCCAGAGCTCAATGGAGTACAGAAAAGCAGGAGAAGGATGACAGAATTCGTCTCTACTTTTCACATGACTGGATAATTAAAGGAGTATTAAACCCAAAAGAAAATTAGATTATTGAATATGGTGGCGGCATTCGTTTTCTTTTTTTAGGCTTGCTTTCTTTTATTTTCACCTGGTGATCAGGCCAGTAAGCCGTTTTTTTACCAGAACAAGCTGCCCTGCAGATGTAGCAGTTAGAGGGTTGAGACAAACCATTTACCACTTATAGGGGTGCTTACAATGAGCAGCTTTTGTCTATATAAAACCTTTATCCCAACGGCTATCTGTTCAACAGAAGGCTATCTAATAACCAGTTTCTGTCGAACGGCTACAGTGATGATCTGTGTAAACTGAGGGGTGGGGTTAGCGATCCCTACATCTGCATCGAATGTGTGGAAGCAAGTTTTTTTTTTTCATTCAACCCGCTGGTTGAACGAAGAAGAAAACTCCCTGTGTATACTCTAACATCACCTTCCCCCCAGTCTGATAATGCTGCTGTTCAAAGGTGCCTCTGTTACTCCTTCATAGAGAGTGTGGGTACCCTAATACAGGAGGGGTGTTACTGGCAAGATTACCAGATGAAAACAGAGGGGATAAGCCTAAAAAAGAACAAAATTCAGCAACCACATCTAATGATTGCTAAGCTGATAAATATATACACAGTATCTCACAAAAGTGAGTACGCCCCTCACATTTTATTATATATTTTCACGTGACAACACTGAAGAAATGACACTTTGCTACAATGTAAAGTAGTGAGTGTACAGCTTGTATATAACAGTGTAAATTTGCTGTCCCCTCAAAATAACTCAACACACAGCCATTAATGTCTAAACTGCTGGCAACAAAAGTGACTACACCCCTAAGTGAAAGTGTCCAAATTGGGCGCAAAGTGTCAATATTTTGTGTAGCCACATTATTTTCCAGCACTGCCTTAACCCTCTTGGGCATGGAGTGCACCAGAACTTCACAGGTTGCCACTGGAGTCCTCTTCCACTCCTCCATGACGATATCATGGAGCTGGTGGATGTTGGAGACCTTGGACTACTCCACCTTAAGTTTGAGGATGCCCCACAGATGCTCAATAGGGTTGAGGTCTGGAGATATGCTTGGCCAGTCCATTACCTTTAGGCTGGGTTCACACTAGTGCGACACGACATCTGTCCTACTTTGGATCCGACTTTGCCCTGCGACATGAAGCCGACATATGTCCGACTTTCAATGAACGGGGATCCGACTTGGATCCCCGCCAATAGCAGGAACTGTGTTTGGTATGAATCTTGAGGGGGAACTCCAGACCAAATTTTAAATAAAAAACCGGCATGGGTTCCCCCTCCAGGAGCATACCAGGCCCTTGGGTCTGGTCTGGATTTGAAGGGGAACCCCTACGCCGAAAAAACGGCGTGGGGGTCCCCCCCAAAATCCAAACCAGGCCCTTATCCGAGCACGCAACCTGGCAGGCCGCAGGGGAAGAGGGGGGGACGAGAGAGCGGCCCCCCCTCCCTCCTGAACCGTACCAGGCCACATGCCCTCAACATGGGGGGTTAGGTGCTCTGGGGCAGGGGGGCGACCTGCGGCCCCCCCACCCCAGAGCACCCTGCCCCCATGTTGATGAGGACAGGGCCTCTTCCCGACAACCCTGGCCGTTGGTTGTCGGGGTCTGCGGGCGGGGGGCTTATCGGAATCCGGGAGCCCCCCCCCTTGATAAGGGGGCCCCCAGATCCCAGCCCCCCCACCCTATGTGAATGAGTATGGGGTACATCGTACCCCTACCCATTCACCTGGTGGAAAAAAATGTCAAGAAAAAACACAACACAGCTTTTTAAATTAATTTATTGCACAGCTCCGGGGTCTTCTTCCGACTTCGGGGGTCTCCGCGCTCTCCGGTTCTTCCTTCTGCCGGGCCTCCGCTATCTTCTACCAGCTCTTTTGCTAGCGGGGCCCGGTCTTCTCCGTCGCCTTCTTCTTCTCCCGCTCTCCGGTTCTTTCTTCCGCCGGGCCTCCGCTAACTTCTTTTAGCTCTTTTGCTAGCGGAGGCCCGGTCTTCCCGTCGTCTCGTCCGGCTCTCCGTTGTCCTTCTGCCGGCCCCTCCACTAACTTCTTGTAGCTCTTTTGCTAGTGGAGGGGCCGGTCTTCCCGTCGCCGTCTTCTTCTCTCTTCTCCTCCTCGATGTTGACGCGTCGCTTCCTTCCGCTGTAATACTGGCTGTTCGCTCCGCTCCGCATTAATATAGGCTTCTCATGACGTCACAGTCACATGCTCCCCTGACGTCACAGTCACATGATCCGGGGCCACCCGGAGCATGTGACTGTGACGTCATGAGAAGCCTATATTAATGCGGAGCGAACAGCCAGTATTACAGCGGAAGGAAGCGACGCGTCAACATCGAGGAGGAGGAGAAGAGAGAAGAAGACGGCGACGGGAAGACCGGCCCCTCCACTAGCAAAAGAGCTACAAGAAGTTAGTGGAGGGGCCGGCAGAAGGACAACGGAGAGCCGGACGAGACGACGGGGAAGACTGGGCCTCCGCTAGCAAAAGAGCTAAAAGAAGTTAGCGGAGGCCCGGCGGAAGAAAGAACCGGAGAGCGGGAGAAGAACCGTAGATCGGGAGAAGAAGAAGGCGACGGAGAAGACCGGGCCCCACTAGCAAAAGAGCTGGAAGAAGATAGCGGAGGCCCGGCAGAAGAAAGAACCGGAGAGCACGGAGACCCCCGAAGTCGGAAGAAGACCCACGGAGCTGTGCAATAAATTAATTTAAAAAGCTGTGTTGTGTTTTTTCTTGACATTTTTTTTCCACCAGGTGAATGGGTAGGGGTACAATGTACCCCATACTCATTCACATAGGGTGGGGGGGCCGGGATCTGGGAGCCCCCTTATCAAGGGGGGGCTCCCGGATTCCGATAAGCCCCCCGCCCGCAGACCCCGACAACCAACGGCCAGGGTTGTCGGGAAGAGGCCCTGTCCTCATCAACATGGGGGCAGGGTGCTCTGGGGTGGGGGGGCCGCAGGTCTCCCCCCTGCCCCAGAGCACCAAACCCCCCATGTTGAGGGCATGCGGGCTGGTACGGTTCAGGAGGGAGGGGGGCCGCTCTCTCGTCCCCCCCTCTTCCACTGCGGCCTGCCAGGTTGCGTGCTCGGATAAGGGTCTGGTTTGGATTTTGGGGGGGACCCCCACGCCGTTTTTTCGGTGTAGGGGGTTCCCCTTCAAATCCAGACCAGACCCAAGGGCCTGCTCTTTGAGGGGGAACCCATGCCGTTTTTTTTTTTTTATTTGGTGTGGAGTTCCCCCTCAAGAGCAGCAGAGCACAAGTCGCATGCCAAAGTCGGATCATGCAAGACTGCGGTCCGACTTTGATCCGACTTCAATGATAGTCAATGGGCTGAAGTCGGATCAAAGTCGGACCAAAGTAGTACAGGGAGCATTCTCAAAGTCGGACCGACATGTGTCGGACCAGTTAAGATGGCTCCCATAGGGAAACATTGATTTTCACACGTCATGCGACATGAGCTCCCAATGTCGGAGCGTTTGTCAGACCAGTGTGAACAAGGCCTTACCCTCAGCTTCTTTAGCAAGGCAGTGGTCGTCGTTGAGGTGTGTTTGGGGACATTATGTTGAAATATTGCCACAGTCTCCATAGGGAGGGGATCATGCTCTGCTTCAGTATGTCACAGTACATGTTGGCATTCATGGTTCCCTCAATCAACTGTAGCTCCCCAGTGCCGGCAGCACTCATGTAGCCCCAGACCATGACACTCCCATCACCATGCTTGACTGTAGGCAAGACACACTTGTCTTTTTACTCCTCACCTGGTTATTGCCCCACACGCTTGACACCATCTGAACCAAATATGTTTATCCTGGTCTCATCAGACTACAGGACATACAGTTGCAAAAAAAAGTATGTGAACCCTTTTTGAATGATATGGATTTCTGCACAAATTGGTCATAAAATGTGATCTGATCTTCATCTAAGTCAAAACAATAGACAATCACAGTCTGCTTAAACTAATAACACACAAATAATTAAATGTTACCATGTTTTTATTGAACACGCCATGTAAAAATTCACAGTGCAGGTTGAAAAAGTGAACCCTTGGATTTAATAACTGGTTGAACCTCCTTTGGCAGCAATAACTTCAACAAAACATTTCCTGTAGTTGCAGATCAGACGTGCACAACCATCAGGAGTAATTCTTGACCATTCCTCTTTACAGAACAGTTTCAGTTCAGCAATATTCTTGGGATGTCTGGTGTGAATCGCTTTCTTGAGGTCATGCCACAGCATCTCAATCGGGCTGAGGTCAGGACTCTGACTGGGCCACTCCAGAAGGCGTATTTTCTTCTGTTTAAGCCATACTGTTGTTTTACTTCTATGCTTTGGGTTGTTGTCCTGTTGCAACACCCATCTTCTGTTGAGCTTCAGCTGGTGGACAGATGGCCTTAAGTTCTCCTGCAAAAGGTCTTGATAAACTTGGGAATTCATTTTTCCTTCGATGATAGCAATCCGTCCAGGCCCCGATGCAGCAAAGCAGCCCCAAACCATGATGCCCCCACCACCATACTTCACAGTTGGGATGAGGTTTTGATGTTGGTGTGCTGTGCCTCTTTCTCCACACATAGTGTTGTATGTTTCTTCCAAACAACTCAACTTTCGTTTCATCTGTCCACAGAATATTTTGCCAGTACTGCTTTGGAACATCCAGGTGCTCTTGTGCAAACTGTAAACGTGCAGCAATGTTTTTTTTTGGACAGCAGTGGCTTTCTCTGTGGTATCCTCCCATGAAATCCATTCTTGTTTAGTGTTTTACATATCGTAGATTCGCTAACAGGGATGTTAGCATATGCCAGAGACTTTTGTAAGTCTTTAGCTGACACTCTAGGATTCTTCTTCACCTCATTGAGCAGTCTGCGCTGTGCTCTTGCAGTCATCTTTACAGGACGCCCACTCCTAGGGAGAGTAGCAGCAGTGCTGAACTTTCTCCATTTATAGACAATTTGTCTTACCGTGGACTGATGAACAGCAAGGCTTTTGGAGATACTTTTATAACCCTTTCCAGCTTTATGCAAGTCAACAATTCTTAATCGTAGGTCTTCTGAGAGCTCTTTTGTGCGAGGCATCATTCACATCAGGCAGTGCTTCTTGTGAAAAGCAAACCCTGAACTGGTGTGTGTTTTTTATAGGGCAGGGCAGCTGTAACCAACACCTCCAATCTCATCTCATCGATTGGACTCCAGTTGGCGGACACCTCACTCCAATTAGCTCTTGGAGATCTCATTAGTCTAGGGGTTCACATACTTTTTCCACCTGCACTGTGAATGTTTACATGGTGTGTTCAATAAAAACATGGTAACATTTCATTCTTTGTGTGTTATTAGTTTAAGCAGACTGTGATTGTCTATTGTTGTGACTTAGATGAAGATCAGATCACATTTTATGACCAATTTGTGCAGAAATCCATATCATTCCAAAAGGGTTCACATACTTTTTTTTGCAACTGTAGTTCCAGTAATCCATGTCCTTAGTCTGCTTGTCTTCAGCGAACTGTTTGCAGCTTTCTTGTACATCATCTTTAAAAGAGGCTTCCTTTTGGGACGACAGCCATGCAGACCAATTTGATGCAGTGTGCAGCATATGGTCTGAGCACTGACAGGCTGACCCCCCACCTTTAACCTCTGCAGCAATGCTGGCAGCACTCATACGTCTATTTCCCAAAGACAACCTCTGGATATGATGCTGAGCATGAGCACTCAACTTCTTTGGTCGACCATGGCGAGGCCTGTTCTGAGTGGAACCTGTCCTGTTAAAATGCTGTATGGTATTGGCCACCGTGCTGCAGCTCAGTTTCAGGGTCATGGCAATCTTCTTATAGCCCATGCCATCTTTATGTAGAGCAACAATTATTTTTTTCCAGATCCTCAGAGAGTTCTTTGCCATGAGGTGCCATGTTGAACTTCCAGTTAACAGTATGAGAGAGTGAAAGCGATAACACCAAATTTAACACACTTGCTCCCCATTCACGAACAAAGATGATTAGGACAGCCGCACTCCAATCCAACGTGGCTTTATTGTCAAAAATAGGATAAAAACAGGCACTACATATCACAGCAACAAAATCTTAGGACAGCTGATGCGTTTCACACTTATTCAGTGTTTACTCATAGCTGTGAGTTTCGCAATACAAGGTATTACAAGGTCTTACTCGCAATCCGAGGTATTACTGTAATAAAATATTTACAAAAACGTGAGGGGTGTACTCACTTTTGTGAGATACTGTATATTACGTTTTTGCTTATGGCTGCTGTACTTGCAGGAAAAGGATCCCTGCACCTTTTCTAATTTGCAGCTGCACGGAAACAGCATCATGCTTTTGCACCATGTACTTTCATGCACCCAAAAAAGTGCTGCGTTTTCCAATGTATGGGAGTGCCATTATGAATTTGCAACCTATGTTTCGGGTGTCGTTAAGACTGCACTAACACCCATAGAAGATCTCAAGAGCAGTGCGATTTGAATGAGGTGTAGGAAATGCACATGGATTGTTTACCGCCAAGTGCTACAGTAAGCACAGGGGGGCCGAGCAGGGAGCTCCTGACTGATAGTCACTAGCTCTTTGCTCAGGGAGCTGTGAGAACCGAGCGATCAGCGGTGTTTGATCACACGTTCTCAGTGTTAGAGGCCGCAGGGGACAGATGCAGCATTGGATCAATGCTGCATCCACTTAGATACGTCGCTACTTTGACATTAAATACTGGAGAGATCAGCAACGGTGGAAACAATCCGATCGAGTGATGGGCAGGAAGTCGAGTGAAGGCAAGATGGCCCCCACTCAACTATGCCCTTGGAGGACTGGAACAATGTCAAACGTCACTTCGGCCCTCCGGCCTTAAAAGGCCCCATCTTTTTTTATGTGGAATCATAAAAATAGGATTTTTGTACTCACCGTAAAATACTTTTTCTGAAGTCCATGGATGGAAACAGCTTCCTTAAAGGAGTAGTAAAGTTACATGTTTTTTCACCTTAATGCATCCTATGCATTAAGGTGAAAAAACATTCGACAATACCGCCCCCCCCCCCCGAGCCCCCGTTTTTCTTACCTGGCCCCTCGAAAGTCCCATGCTCGTCCCCGTCATCCTCTTTGTTTTTCAGCCTGGCCGCCGATTGGCTACACTGGATGGATTGAAAGCAGCGCAGCCATTGGCTGGCGCTGCTGTCAATCACATCCAATGACGCGGCGCGCGGGGGGGGGGGCCGAGTGATACAGTCGGAGGCTATGGCCGCCGCTGTATCACGGGAGCGCGCCCGCAATCACTTCACACCATGCGAGCTCACTCGCATTAAGGTGTGGAGTCCTTGCGGGGAGGAGCCAAGACAGCCGCCGAGGGACCCCAGAAGACCAGGATCGGGGCCACTGTGTGCAAAACGAGCTGCACAGTGGAGGTAAGTATAACATGTTTGTTATTTTTAGGCAAAAAAAAGGGAAGCTTTAGTGCTCCTTTAAGTCTTGACATTAGGGTTATGTTCCATCTATTAGGAGAGAACTAGGCAGACATGTTAGATATTTAAAAACATGTAATTATACCAAAGCTGAATAGCCCCACCCAGGGGGTGGTCCCTCTGGTCATAACCCCTTACCCTGTACTACTCAGCAGCTCAGTTCGTCAAAAAGCAGTACAAACATAAAATGGAGGGGTGGGTGCTGTGTCCGTCCATGGACTTCAGAGAAAAGGATTTTACGGTGAGTACAAAAATCCTATTTTCTCTTTCGTCCATGGACGGACACAGATTCCTTAAGTCTTGACATTAGGGACGTCCCCAAGCAGTGTCAAAAAACCAAGGGGTGGGAACAGTAATCAGACAAACTTCACCCCAAAACAAACAGAGCTCCTCAACGGAGGAGTTGCAACCTTAAACAGCCGCCTGCAAAACCTTGCGGTCGAAGCAAGCATCCGCAGATGCATGCATGTCAACCTTGTAAAACTTAGTGAAAGTGTGAACGGACGACCAGGTCACCCACCGCCTTACACACCTGTGAGACAGACGCTTGATGTCGGAAAGCCCAGGAGGCACCAATTGCCCTGGTCAAATGCGCCGTGACAGGAAAGGGAGGCGCCCGTTTTTTTGGGCATAAGCCTGAATCACAATCTGTCTGATCCACTGAGAAATGGTGGCCGACGAGACCACCAGGTCTTTCTTTGGACCAGTCACCGACACAAACACTGAGTCTGACCTCCGAAACGGAGCCGTAGCAGACAGATACACCCACAGAGCACGTACCATGTCCAAGGAATGTAACGCAACCTCTTTGGGATGCGACGGCCGAGGACACAAGGATGGAAGTACAATGTCCTCATTTAGATGAAAAGCCGAAACCACCTTCGGAAGAAACGAAGGCTGCGGGTGTAGCACCGCTTTATCCTTATGGAGGATCAAGCAGAGGGACTTGCAAGACAAGGCCGCCAACTCAGAAACCCTCCTGACAGATGTAATAGCCACCAGAAAGGCAACTTTCTGAGAGAGTGTCAAAAGAGGAATCTCCCTGATGTTCTCAAAGGGAGGTTTCTGAAGTACCGAGAGCACCAGATTCAAATCCCATGGAGAAAGTGGTGGTCGAACCGGAGGAGCCACATGTCGGACCCCTGGCACAAACATACTCACCAGTGAATGAGCCGCCAAGGGTCATTGAAATCTGCCCCTTAATGGTGCTTAAGGCAAGTTTCTGATCCACTCCACGCTGTAAAAACAGCAGGATCCTGGAAGCCGAATATACCCATGGATGCCACCCCAGCTCCTCACACAGAGATGTAGGCCTTCCACGTGCAAAGATAGATCTTCCGAGAAGATGACTTCCGTGCCCTCAGCATGGTGGAAATTACTGAATCCAACAGGCCTCGGTCCCTCAGAACCTGACTTTCAACAGCCATGCCGTTAAAGCCAGCGACTGTAAACCAGGATGAAGTATAGGACCTTGCGACAGAAGGTCCTCTCGCATCGGCAGTCGCAAAGGGGCATCCGCCACCAGACGTACTAAGTTGGCGTACCAGGGATGCCGAGGCAAATCTGGGGCAATTAGAATCACCAGAATCCCCTCAGTCTCCAAATTGCGGAGCAGACGAGGAAGATGTTTCAGTGGGGGAAAAGGCATAAAATTAGCCGATACTGTCCCCACGGTCCACCAACGCGTCTGTCGCGTCCGCCCAGGGATTTTTGGACCTGGCCACAAACCTCAATACCTTCCGATTGAGTCGAGAAGCCAGGAGATCCACGTCTGGCGTGCCCCATCTCAGGCAAAGGAGTCGAAACACATCTGGGTGTAGCGACCATTCAACTTGGTCCAGCATCTGGAGACTTAGGTAGCCCGCTTGCAAGTTTTCTACGCCCGGAATGTATACGGCCGACAGAGCCGGCACGCTCCGTTCTGCCCACGGCAGGATGTGAGTGACCTCCGATGCTGCAGCCGAGCTTCTTGTTCCTCCTTGATGGTTGACATACGCCAGCGCCGTGGCATTGTCCGACTGGATCCTAACTGGACGCCCCTGTAGTCTCTGTGACCATGTGGAGAGGCACTGCCTGATCGCCCGAAGTTCCAGCACATTGATAGGCAGGCGTGATTCTTCCTGCGTCCAGCGACCTTGTGTCGACCAAACACCCCAAACTCCCCCCCAACTGGTCAGGCTGGCGTCCGTCGTGATCAGCGTCCAGTGAAAGGGAAGGAACGATTTTCCGGACTGAAGGGCCGGAGATCTCAGCCACCAGACCAGGGAAGTCCTGACTAGTTGGCTCACCCGGATTTGACAATCCAGGGACAACGCAGACTTGTCCCACTTGGACAGGATCTCCTTCTGCAAGACTCGAGTGTGGAATTGAGCATACGGTACCGCCTCCTGAGACCCAGGACTCGCATGCAAAAGCGCAGCGATGACCACCCGAGGGATGCCAACAGCTTCACCACCGCCTGAAGAGTCTGCAATTTTTCCAAAGGGAGAAAAACTCTTGCCACTGCGGAGTCCAGAATCAAGCCCAGGTAATTCCAGGCGCTGAGTCAGCAACAACGACTTCTGGAAGGGTCTGACTGGCAATCGCCACATCCTCCTCTAATTCTGTGTCTGAAGCAGCTCTCAGAAGGAGGTTGTCCAGGTAGCCCACGATAGCGATTCCTCGCTGTCTCAGCAAGGCCAGAATCGGGGCAAGCACCTTGGTGAAAACCCTTGGTGCCGATGCCAGGCCAAAAGGGAGAGCCACAAATTGGTAGTGATCGTCCCCGACTGCAAAACGCAGAAATCTCTGAAGCACGACATGTATGGGGACATGCAAGTATGCGTCCTTGATGTCCAAGGACGCCAGAAGATCCCCCGGATGGAGTGCAGCGACCACAGAGCGAACTGATTCCATCTTGAACCTTCAGACTTTTACAAAGGAGTTGAGGGCCTTGAGGTCCAGGATTGGACCGACCCCGTCCTTCTTTGGGACTACAAAGCAGATTGGAGTAGAATCCCTGAAACCTTTCCGGCAGCGGCAAAGGTACTATTACCCCGTGCCTCAGCAGGTCTTGTACTGCCCCCAATAGGGCGTTCCGCCAAGCCAGAAGAAGATGAAGGTTGGAGGGAAAAAATCTGTTTGATGGACAAGAAAAAAAAATTCTATCTTGTACCCTGATGAAACCACTTCGCAAACCCACTGGTCGGAAAGTAGGGAGGTCCATCGAGCTGCAAACTCGCGCAGGCGACCCCCCACCCGAGAGTCGGGCGGGGGCAAACCTTCATGCATTAACGGATTTGTTCGCAGGCTTGTTTGGCTTGCGAACCCAGGGACCCTTTTGTCCCTCAGCTGGCCCCTTGTCGGCCTGGGAACGCTTACCTGTGGGCCCGGACTGACAAAAAAAATGATTCTGAGCGGAAAAGGAGGTCCCTGGCCTACGGCACGGCTCCTTACCTTTTCTGGATTGTGGGAGCAGCGTGCTCTTACCCCCAGTGACATTCTTAATAATGTCGTTGAGCAAGGCTCCAAATAGCCTCTCTCTCTGGAAGGGCAAATCCGCCAGAGCCTTTTTGGAAGTCTGGTCCGCGGACCAGCATTTTAGCCAAATCCGACGACGCAGTACCACAGCAGATACCGAGGCTCTGGAAATCAGGGGAGCTGTATCCAGGGCTGCATCGCAGACATATTTGAGGCCATGCACCAACTGGTCAGCCAGTTCTACGCAGACCAGGGAAACCTGTTGCTTCTCCAACTCCCGGTGCAACAATTTTGCCCATTCAGTAAGTGTCTGTGACACCAGGGCCGCAGCCAAAACTGTCCGTAATGCTGACCCCAGCATGGTGAACATGGATCGGCCACCGCTTCGGACCTCCTATCTGCAGGATCCTTAAATGCAGGGGTCCCCTCTACCGGGTCCACAACCGGGGGAGATGCCCATTTTTTCAGAAGGCTCTCCTCAAAAGGGGTAACGGACCGCCATGCATTTTGGGACCGAAAAGGTCCTCTGCGGTCGTTCCTATTCTTTGTCTATAAACTTACCAAAATAAGTTACATAAGGAAACACCTTAGTAGTGCGGGTCGGCTTGTGGGACCCAAAAGGGACCGACACCTCAGTAGATGCCCCAGCCGCATCCTCCAGCTTGAGGGTTTCCCGCACTGCGGTGATAAGTGCTCCAACAAGCGTCTTCTCCTGCGCTGACCCGGACACAAAGTCTTCCTCACTGTCTGAATGGTCCTGGTCCGCATACTCTGACACTTCAGAACAGGGGTCCTGTGTCACAGCCAGGCCCAAGTCTGAGTCAGAGCTTTCCCCAGAAGATCGTGGGGGGAGGGGGCGTTTTTTACCCCCCTTTCGCCCGCACACCGCCTCCACCCTGGCAACAAATGATTCCAGGACCGCCGAAGAAGCATCCACAGGTACCGCAGGTGCAGGGGCACCGGTTGCTACCACCGGAATGTCTGTGGAAGAAGCAGCAGCTTCTGACGCCATGCTGACCCGCTCACCTGACAGCGACTAAGGGACTAAGTCAAGGTAGAAAAAAGGCCCACCCTCCTAGCTGCCACAGACCCAGGGGTATTCCCAGAGGACTCACCGCCCTGACCCAGGCACTGCTCAGCGCTGCCGTACGCTCTAACTCCTGCACAGTGTGTGCCTGAGGTGTCTCTGAGGTGATCTGCCTTTCGCACCGTTCAAACTAGCGCAAGAGGTCAAAACCATGTTAAAGCCCCAAAAAGATGGCCGCAGACTGCCTCAGGAAAAAAAGAGCGCGAGCTACAAGAAAATGGCCGACCACTGTATTAGCAATAGAAACAGCGCGGCTACAAGAAAATGGCCGCCGCTGTATTAGCAATAGGAACAGCGCGGCTACAGGAAAATGGTGTCGGAGCATCCAAAATGGCGCCGATTCATTTCCGAGGTAAAAATAAAGGCCGCGAAAACACTGGGTCTCCGAACGGAGGCCCCCCAAAAGGCAGACCACCCACACTAGAGCGGACCTGGACACACCGCGCAGCCCCCAGCCAGGACCCGGACCCCACCCAGGGACCCCCCGTGAGGTACACAGCAGGCCCAGAAAAGCATGGGGAGGAGGGATGGACAGGGAGAGAGGAAAGGGAGGGCTAGAGACCCCCTAATCGACCACCCCAGGAATGCCCAGCTGTTCCATCATGGAGGAACCATACTTACCCGTCCCTGCGAGGACTGCTGGATGCGTTCCTGACAGACCCATCACCGAGCAGTACGGAGTGGCTGTCGGCCACGGCCCACTGTGACTGGACAGCAGTAGCCCGGTCATATGTGGGTCCCGAAGCATATAGCTCACCGGCCACCCCTGGAGCAAACGGGGTATGTCGTGGCCGACCCAGCACGTAGCTAAAGGCCTGCTCACGCTCGATGGC
Source organism: Rana muscosa (assembly GCA_029206835.1). Taxonomy (NCBI): domain Eukaryota; kingdom Metazoa; phylum Chordata; class Amphibia; order Anura; family Ranidae; genus Rana; species Rana muscosa. Next base: position 235,359,758 of record CM055119.1, read on the forward strand.
CGGACTGGGGAGACTACAAGGATCTATATTATCCAGTCTGTCACCCAGCAAGGAGTTGATAGTAGATCTCAGGATCAAAAAGTAAAAATAAAAAAAGTTCTCCAGGACCAATGGGCCCCTAGGGAGCCAGGTCCTTCTCCTACACTAGGCAGAAAAAAACTAAGCTGCTGAGTGCAGGGTGAGGGGTTATGACCAGAGGGACTGCCTCCTGGGTGAGGCTGTTCAGCTTTGGTATAATTACATGTTTTTAAATATCTAACATGTCTGCCTAGTCCTCTCCTAATAGACGGAACATAACCCTAATGTCAAGACTTAAGGAAGCTGTGTCCATCCATGGACGAAAGAGAAAATTGCGTTTGTAAGACCGGTGCGCAAATCCGGCGTGACAAAGTATTGCAATGATCTCAATTCTATTCTCTAGGCCAGGGTGCCCAACCAGTGGCCCGCGGAGCATTCTGATGTGGCCCACGACCTCCTGCTTTGGGATAGCAGGATCGCAAGCCCAGATCGCGGGTTGCCGACCCGCCATCCCAGAGCATCAGTGTTTTGAATGAAGCCAGCGGTAGAGGAAGCAAGCGGCTGCGGAGGGAGATATGCCGATGCTTCCTGTATATCGCCGACTCCTGTCACAAGCAGAGTGATACCAAATGCATTCTGCCTGGGACAGCAACAGCCGGCGATACCTGAATGGAAGACTGTTATTAAAAGGTAAGTTTATTACTAAAAGCAGTGTATTATATGGGCACATCTGTTCTGCAGTGGTTACTGGGCTGCTTTCAAACTGATCCGCAGGTGCAGCGCAGTACACCTTTGGGTTACCTGCACTTGGCCATAGACTTCTGTTATTACCTGCGGGTTCGGTGCGCTTTCAGAAAGTGTGCCACACCTGCAGGATATAATAGACATTGATGGCAAAGTGCAGCTAACCTGCAGGAAAGCCATAGGTGCACTGTGCTGCACCCGCAGTGCAGGTAAACTGCCGCACATCAGTGTGAAAGTGGCCTTAGGCCCCTTTCACATGATCAGTTCAACCCACGCGGACCCTCCATTCACCTCTATGGAGCGGCAGATGTAAATGGACTTGTGTCCTTTTGCACCCACCTACCTCCAATCCGATACACAAAAAAAACAAAAAAAAAAACAGAAGGTGATCCATTGCCTTCCATCTGGTTGGATTGGATGGGAGGGCCCACAGAGTAGAATGGGCTGTGTCCGCTCTGCATATACAGAGTGGACACGGATCTGTCTTCCGTTCGCTCCACTTATTGTGGCCCGTGACCAGTTACCAAGTCGCTTAAGTGGCCCTCGCTCTTCAAAAGGTTGGGCATGCCTGCTCTAGGCTCTCTGCTAAAAAAAAAAAAAAAAGTGTGTATATAAAAATGTTTGGGGACGGGGTTCTAAATAATTTTCTAGCAAAAATTACTGGATTTTAACTTGGAGAGGAGGGGCTGGACATACTCAGAGATCGCTTTTTACGCAGAAGTCGAAGCGGGTACCTGTCAAAACCAAAAGGAAAGGTACACTCCAAAGAGTGTGGTTCCTCAGGTGGGACTTTTAATTGAGTGACTGTTTCAACCTCATAAAAAAATATTGTACCAAAAAGGTTTTCTTTAAATATTTTATTTGAAAAAGAATAATGAAAGGCTGCTAATGGTAGTAAAAAACACATCCGAGTAAATGTAGGCACAAGATTGAAACAATGGGACAAGCTCAAATGACAAATAACCGTTAATAGTAGCAATACAGGACCCAGCTCTGTCTATAGGGTGAGACAGAAAGACAACGTTTCGAGGTTGTCTATGTTAGTGGAACCTCTTCTTCAGGGGTAGGAGACTGCACTAGAACGGCAACGGTATCGTCAGCGCATATATGTACCTGTTCATTAGTCGTGAATAATAAATTGATTAAAAAAGCACAGAGACTCTAGTTGGATGCACAGATGGATCTATGTTGTTGCTTTAGAGTGGGACCAGTGGGGGGTGGCTGCCCAAAAACAAGATGGTGTGATAGCCCGGCCAGCGCTGGTTCACAAAGGGCGTGGGAAACGACCAAACCTCCGTGAACACTATAGCTGCTCACAGGTTGCGTGCATATATGGGGGTGCACCCCTGCCGGTGAAGTGCCTAAAGTGATCTCTCTGTCTCTCCTGAGTAGGGATGAGCTCCGGCGTGTTCGCATTGAACACGTGCAGAGCCCGCCAGAAAGTCTGTACCGCGCTGCGCTAATGACAGGCAGGGAGACATTTCCCGATGCTCGGCTGCAGAGATTGGGGAATGTCTCCCTGGCTGTGATTAGCGCAGCGCAGTGCCGACTTCCTGGTGGGCTCTGCACATGTTCAATGTGAACACGCCGGAGCTCATTCCTACTCCTGAGCCACACTGAGAAAGAGCCAAGTTGGACCAGCTGTAGTGGAGCTTCTTGGTTCCTGGGGATATAGGTCCCAGTTGTGTTCCTAGACCCAAAAGGAGTAAGGTGTATTGCCTGAGACAATGTTTCCAAAATGTGGAGTGTCCACAGCCTAAATACTTCCTGGGATTCAGAAACTATGTCCAACGGCTGATATCAGTGTGGCTTCCTTCAGGCAGAGGTAAGACTGCCCGAAGGAAGCCACACTGATATCACAGATGGTAGATCCATCTGTGCATCCAACTAGAGTCTCTGTGCTTTTTTTAATCAATTATTCACGTCCAATGAACAGGCACATATATGTGCTGACGATACCGTTGCCGTTCTAGTGCAGTCTCCCACCCCTGAAGAAGAGGTTCCACTAACATAGACAACCTCGAAACGTTGGGTTTCTGTCTCACCCTATAGACAGAGTTGGGTCCTGTATTGCTACTATTAACTGTCAATTGTTATTTGTCATTTGAGCTTGTCCCATTGTTTCAATCTTGTGCCTACATTTACTCGGATGTGTTTTTTACTACCATTAGCAGCCTTTCATTATTCTTTTTCAAATAAAATATTTAAAGAGAACCTTTTGGTACAATATTTGTTCCTACACTATAGACACCACTCTCCGTATCCTGGCAAAACCAAGTACCCGCTCCCCCTCCAAAAACAGTGGCAGATGTGGCAGTGAAGTTTGGGGGGGGGGGGGCTTGCAAACAAGCCTTTTGGGTGGAGTTCTGCTTTAAGGTGAATTTTCATACACTTTAGTAAATCCGCCTCTTATTGTACACTAAACACAACACAAGTCTATTCTATTCCCTTCCACATATGCTCTATCCATTCTACACGCATTCAGTAAAATCAGCTCTTATTTCCCCATAAAATATACTCTCAGAGTTGTCACCTGCTTCCTGACATCGGTGACGCGCAGCTTTAGGTAAGCGACATCCTGGTCACTCCGCCGGTTATATTCCCGCACTGCGATCTCCGCCAATGCCTGTATCACCGGCTCCTCAGAGGGCACCTCCTGCCAGTGCCCCGGGGGGAATCCGCTCACCAGCCCCAGAGCTGTCATAAAAACCAAGTAGAGACCCGCCATCTCCATTCTTCTTTATTACGAACTCACCCACTAGCCGGTTACTGGCAAAGCTGAAGATAAACAAGGGTCATGTGACCGTTGATCCTGAGGCTCGGGGAAGCATGTGAGATGTTGTCAGAGAAACATGGAAACCTCCCCGTTATGCGGGGGGCGGCCATTTTTATTAGTGGCAGCGTTCCAGGCTCACTTGTTTCACGCTTTCATGGCTGGAGAAAATGCTGACTTTTTGCAGCGAGGAGACTATTCAGCTGATAATTACTTTGTTTGTTACACAAAATTGAAAAGGGGCTCTTTGATAGAGGTACCCTGTGAAGGAAGTTGGTGTGACAGAGGTAAGGCGGTATCAGGGGAGTTGGATATAGTCCACCTGTAGGCAGCTGCTGTCTGGACTCCCCTCTGTAGATGGCGCTCAACTGAAGTAACAATGCATGAGGCGAAGGAAGCTGTGGAGAACATGGTTCCACTATATCATAGACGGACTATGACTTCCTGTGTTCTGCCAGATTTGGCGACCTGTCACCACCTCATCCCTTTAAACCCAAACACACAAAGTACACAGGTTCTGAGTGAGTTTAATCATCACCCTAAAGTGGAACTCCCCCCCCTTCCGGTGTCACAATTGACACCTTTCAGGGGGGAGGGGGGTGAAGATACCTGTCTAAGACAGGTATTTTCACCCACTTCCGGGAGTCCTCTCTGCGGGAAATCTACGGTAAGTACGTCACTTCCCGCAGAATACCCGTTGTGTTCTGGGAGACACTCGGCTCCCAGAACACACAGGGACCAGTCAGAACGGCGCAGCACGACTCGCGAATGCGCCACAGGGAACCGGGCAGTGAAGCCGCAAGGCTTCACTTCCTGGTTCCCTCACCGAGGATGGCGGTGGGGGTAGCAGAGTGACAAGCGATTGCTCGTCCTCTGCTGCGGACGTCGCTGAACTCCAGGACAGGCAAGTGTCCTAATGTTAAAAGTCAGCAGCTGCAGTATTTGTAGCTGCTGGCTTTTAATATTTTTTTTTTCGGTGGAGCTCTGCTTTAATCGGCCACAGAACCTGTGTAATGCATATGTGTTTAGGTTTAAAGGGATTAGGTGGCAACCCTAGACCTATCAGATTAGCTAATGGAAGTGACATTCCATCAGCTGCACATGCGTCCACCGCTACCAGGTTTGCTCATCTGACACAACATCTGCAGTCAGAAGAAGGCGGCAGCTGTCATCTTACTACACCCAACTACGTCTTGAATTTCAGAGTAATTTTAGCAATAAAGTGAGCGTATATAAATAAATATAGTATGCTGACATCTGTGATGCTGTTCGGATGTGCAATTTTGAAAGAAGCTGGACGCCAGCAGTAGGAAGGTGGCGGAAGCCATGTTGTTACATCTCGCACTGCTCAGCGCTTAACCTTTAGCGCTGAGCAGTGCGAGGTGTACCAACATGGCCTCCGCCACCTTCCTACTGCTGGCGTCCAAAACCTTTAGCCTTTAAAAATTACACATCCAAAGCGCTGAGCCGTGCGAGGTGTACCAACATGGCTTCCGCCACCTTCCTACTGCTGGCGTCCAGCTTCTTTCAAAATTGCACATCCAAACAGCATATCACAGATGTCAGCATACTATATTTATTTATCTCTGCTCACTTTATTGCAAAAATTACTCTGAAATTCAATATATAGCTTGGTGTAGTAAGATGTCCACTGCCGTCTTCTTCTGACTGCCGGTGATCTGTCAGATTATCAACCCTAGTAGCAGTGGATGCATGAGCAGCTGACGGAACTGCACTTTCGTTACCTAATCTGTCGGGTCGCCGATTCTGACGGAACACCTGCAGTCAGCAGGGAAACAGCTGTCTGTTTGGAAGCTGGTGCTCCTGTGACTTTAGAAGCCATCTTAGGTCAGTATTTTGAGAGTGGTCAGAGTAGAGACAGGTTCCCTGTCTGTCAGGGAAAGTGTACAGAGGTAGGGGAAGGTTCCGGAGGAGTAGGGACAGTTCAAGGACTATGTCTACATCTGCTTCAGGAAGCCTCCCCTTTGGGTGTGGAACGTCCAGGCCACATTCCCCTTCCTGTTTGTAGATTCTGTTGGCATCATCCAAGGCTGCAGACCATTGTTACTGTTCTTAAGTGGCTCTAGACCAGGGGTGTCCAAACTTTTTTCAAAGAGGGCCAGATTTGATGAAGTGAACATGCTTGAGGGCCGACCATTTTGCCTGATAGTCTTTGAACCATTAAAATTCAGACTAAGTGTATTTGTCCGAGCAATTCTCCTGACTTTGTCACACTCGTTCCCGACACACAGACAAATGCTCTGCTCTTTAGGGGTACCGTTAATTCTTAATGGTACCCCACACATTGGAAAACGTGGGGTGCTTTTGATTCAGCGCAATAAAAAAAAAAGGTCGGGGATATCTTTCCGTGCATCTTTGTGGGTAGGGAAGCCCATTAAAATGAATGGCCTACCCTGCACGCACCCACGCAGATGTGAACCAAGGGCTTGTTCACATTTAAGGTTGGAGGGGCAGTAGAACCACATGGTTGAGCTGTTTTTACCACCCCCCAACTTCTCCCCCTCGAGAGAGCCCCCCATACAGCAAGGTCCCCAGAGAGCCCCCCATACAGCAAGGTCCCTAGGGTTCACAGAAAGCCCCCCATACATCAGGGTTCACAGAAAGCCCCCCATACATCAGGGTTCATACAACAGAGAGCCCCCGATACATCAGGGTTCACAGAGAGCCCCCCATACATCGTGGTTCATAGAGAGCCCCCCATACATCGGGGTTCACAGAGAGCCCACCATACATCAGGGTTCACAGAGAGCCCCCCATACATCAGGGTTCACAGAGAGCCCCCCATACATCAGGGTTCACAGAGAGTCCCCCCCATACATCAGGGTTCACAGAGAGTCCCCCCCATACATCAGGGTTCCCAGAGAGTCCCCCCCCCATACATCAGGGTTCCCAGAGAGTCCCCCATACATCAGGGTTCCCAGAGAGCCCCCCATACATCAGGGTTCCCAGAGAGCCCCCCATACATCAGAGTCCCCAGAGAGCCCCCCCATACATCAGGGTCCCCAGAGAGCCCCCCCATACATCAGGGTCCCCAGAGAGCCCCCCCATACACCAGGGTCCCCAGAGAGCCCCCCCATACACCAGGGTCCCCAGAGAGCCCCCATACATCAGGGTCCCCAGAGAGCCCCCCCCATACATCAGGGTTCACAGAGAGCCCCCCATACATCAGGGTTCACAGAGAGCCCCCCATACATCAGGGTTCACAGAGAGCCCCCCATACATCAGGGTCCCCAGAGACCCCCCCATACATCAGGGTCCCCAGAGACCCCCCCATACATCAGGGTCCCCAGAGACCCCCCCCCTATACACCAGGGTCCCCAGAGAGCCCCCCATACATCAGGGTTCACAGAGAGCCCCCCATACATCAGGGTCCCCAGAGACCCCCCCATACATCAGGGTCCCCAGAGACCCCCCCATACATCAGGGTCCCCAGAGACCCCCCCCATACACCAGGGTCCCCAGAGACCCCCCCCATACACCAGGGTCCCCAGAGACCCCCCCATACACCAGGGTCCCCAGAGAGCCCCCCCCCCATACATCAGGGTTCACAGAGAGCCCCCCCATACATCAGGGTCCCCAGACTTAAACATTAGCACAGTACCTTGTTTCCTCATTCAGCCGGGTACTGCACTGTAGGGGGAAGCAGAGAGCACAGCACATTCCCCTGCACAGTTTACTTTCGCTTTTGAGGCTGACGCTTCTCACAGTGCCGATGTATAGTTCGGCAGGGAGTTGGGCTCATCCGACAGCCCTTCTCTCCTCTGATCCCACGGCACACTAGTTGAGAAAGGCTGGTTTAGATAACCAGGCCGGCGGGCCGCGATTGGCCCGCGGGCCGGACTTTGGACATGCCTGCTCTAGACGGTTGTGCCTAACCGCCAGGCCTAGTTGAATCTTGTTGGAACTTTCTACAATATACAACTCTTGTCTATCTCAGACTCTGTTTACTGCCAGCCACACAACGATGCACCCTGCTCACACACTACAGTTATTTCAATAAGATTTACATATGCTTCCAATGCATTTCGAGGGCCCAGAATTTGTGGTATATGTAGAAATGCTACTTGTGTAGAATATTACAATTGTAGTGCTAAATTTCCCAATTTTTTGTTCTGAGTACCATTGTGACAAAAAATTACAAAGAGGCAAAATAAAACGTCAACTGAGAGTCCACGTCAGTGAGCACCTCTGTGACAATGACCCTGGTAGTCTGCTGGCTCAACACTTCATAGTTACCTAGTAGGTGAGGTTAAAAAAAGACACAAGTCCAACCTATGTGTGATTATATATCAGTATTACATTGTATACTGTTTCCCTGTATGTTGTGGTCGTTCAGGTAACAGTTTTTTGAAACTATCGATGCTCCCCGCTGAAAACCACAACCTGTGGATGGGAATTCCACATCCTTGCCGCTCTAATGCCGCATACACACGATCAGAATTTCCAACAAATGTTCGATGTGAGCTTTTGGTCGGATATTCTAACCGTGTGTAGGCTCCATCGGACATTTGCTGTTGGAATTTCCGACAACAAATGTTTGAGAGCTGGTTCTCAATTTTTCCGACAACAAAAGTTTTGGTCGGAAATTCTGATCATGTGTATCCAATTCCGATGCACAAAAATCCTACGCATGCTCGGAATCAATTTGACGCATGCTCGGAATCATTGAACTTAATTTTTCTTGGCTCGTTGTAGGGTTGTACGTCACCGCGTTCTTGGCAATCGGAATTTCCGACAACATTTGTGTGACCGTGTGTATGCAAGACAAGTTTGAGCGAACATCTGTCAGAATAAAATCCACAGTTTTGTTGTCGGAATGCCCAAACGTGTGTACGTGGCATTACAGTACAGAACCCAATACGCAGTCTAAGGTTAAACCTCTTTTCCTCTAATCTTAATGAGTGGCCACATGTCTTATTAAACTCCCTTCCACGGAAAAGTTTTATCCCTATTTTAGGGTCACCAGTATGGTATTTGTAAACTAAAATCATATCAAGCGTCTCTTCTCCAGAAAGAAAAAGTTCAGTGCTCGTAACCTCTCTTCATAACTAATATCCTCCAGGCCCTTTATTAGCTTTGTTGCCCTTCTCTGTACTCGCTCCATTTCCAGTACATCCTTCCCGAGGACTGGTGCCCAGAACTGGACAGCATACTTTAGGTGAGGCCAGACCAGAGTCTTGTGGAGTGGGAGAATTATCGCTTTATCTCTTGAGTTAATCCCCTTTTTAATGCATGTCAATATTCTGTTTGCTTTGTTAGCAGTAGCTTAGCATTGCATGCCATTGCTGAGCCTATCACCTACTAGGACCCCCAGGTCCTTTTCCATCCTTGATTCCCCCAGAGGTTCTCCCCCCCAGTGCGTAGATTGCATTCATATTTTTGCCACCCAAATGCATTATTTTACATTTTTCCACATTAAACCTCATTTGCCATGTAGTTGCCCACCCCATTAATTTGTTCAGATCTTCTTGCAAGGTTTCCACATCTTGCGGAGAAGTTATTACCCTGCTTAGCTTAGTATCGTCCGCAAATACAGAGATTGAACCATTTACCCCATCCTCCAGGTCGTTTATGAACAAATTAAATAGGATTGGGGAATGGAAAGGAAAGTTACCCCAGGGGGCTTTGTGTTGAAGCAAGGAATACTGATGTTCATTGTTATATCAAAAACATAATTTATTTATACAGACTTCCCAAAAAGGGCACATCTGTTAGATTGAAAACATGAGTACAAATTGCAATAAAAACATGTACATATTATTATAGCCGTAGGGATACATATACAGTGACATAACATGATGATCTTGTATGGAAGTAAAACTATAAACTCCGACGCGCTTTGACCTCATCATTTCGGTCTTCTTCAGGGGAAGAGAAAGGGATGCTCTAGAAGAAAATACATTGTATGGGTAAAATAATTCAACAAACAAAGCACTCTCCAAAATCGAACGTCTACAATGGTAGTAATGTTTATGAAGGTAAGTGTATTTACCCATTAACGGCTGGGGGAAGAAGGCCTCCCCATGTGTTGGGTTCAAAAACCGATGAGGACCCCGTGGCTCCGGCGACAACCAATAAGGCCCACGTGAAGGTGGGGGAGAGGGCGAGATGGAAACGGCCCCAGCTGTAAGTGTGGGGACCAAACTCCAGGCCCACGAGAGGTCACACTGGTGCCCCACGCATGGCGGTGAAGAGGAGGGGTCTTGGAGGAGAAGGCCCAAAAAGCAGGGGCGGAAGCCAGGAAACTGAAGCCAAACCAGGCATGCCAATACTGTAAAAATGTATAATAAAAAGAGTTTAAACTGGGGTTCATATGTAAATGACTTCATTATTGGGTATGATAGTATTAAAAATAATGAAAATGGTATACCCTTGATAGGGTGCAGTTACTGAAGAAAGGAAAAAATCTTAAAAAGTGAGTGTGAGAAGGGGGTGGTGAATGGGATAAGTGGACCTGGAATATGATATGAAAATACAATTAAAATGAGTGAGGGTGTAAGGAAGAAATAATGTGAGAAAAAAAGTGAGATGGTGAAGTAAAGACAGTGAGGTTAGGGTAAAGTGAAAATCATAATGCGTGAGGGTGACTGAATGAGTGAATAAGTACATGAAATGAAGATGAGAAGTGTGTGGTGTGTTGTGTATGCTGGTAGTAAAGGTGATGTGTAAAATGTGACATTGGAAAAGAGGAAGAACGGAAAAGGTGAGAAATGTGGAGGATAGACAAGGTGCAAGTGTGATGAATTGAAAGACATGGGAAGGGAGTGAATGATGCCTACAAGTATAGTGAAAGTGTGTGGGAACCCAGATGAGAAAGGTAGTGATAGGGTGGACTGCACTTGAAAAGTGTGATACTGTATGTGTAAGTGGAGTGCCAAAAAAAGGGTCTGGTGAGTTTTAGTATAAAATAGAGACAACATGGCTAATACTGTGTACAACAAACAACACCAAAGGAAGCCTCAAATTTGTAGCAATGTACATAGAAACCAATGAATTAGAGATAAAGAACTAATTAGGTTCCATATCGAAACTCAGTGTTTTGCCCAATACAAAACCTTTAAAAAAAGGGAGCAGAAGAGTTTGATCACTTCTGCTCATACTATGAGGAAGGTCCATTTCAATCGCCATCCCTGACCCGAATGTGTATCAGATCAATGGTGACGAGAGAGGTTATAAACAATTCGAAATTATAAATTATGGCGTTAGTGCATTACAGAGGTATCGGAGAGGTTGTTGTACACAGTATGGCTTAGCTCATGTTGGAACCCACAAGTATCAAGCACGGGGAACGGGTGTTTTGCCACCCAAAAAAATGGTAGTACTGGAAAAGCGATACTAGCAGTGGGTATATGTGATGCACACCCCAAAATGGTTATGGAAAGGAAAGTTACCCCAGGGGGCTTTGTGTTGCAGCAAGGAATACAGATGTTCATTGTTATATCAAAAACATAATTTATTTATACAGACTTCCCAAAAAAGGGCACATCTGTTAGATTCAAAACATGAGTACAAATTGCAATAAAAACATGTACATATTATTACAGCCGTAGGGATACATATACAGTGACATAACATGATGATCTTGTATGGAAGTATAACTAGAAACCCCAACGCGTTTTGACCTTATCATTGCAGTCTTCTTCAGGGGTGAGAAGGGATGCTCTAGAAGAAAATACATTGTATGGGTAAAATAATTTAACAATCAAGAGCACTCTCCAAGTCTATTTCTAATTCTGTCCTCTGTTAGCCATGAGGGTGCTTCCTGTGATGTGTCATGAGGATCAACACTGCAGTTTTGGTTACTGAAGCCCCCCAATTTCCTCATGAAGACTGAGGAGAAGATTAAATTCAATACCTTTGCCATCTCCCCATCCTTTGTAACCAGATTTCCTTCCATATTCTTTATGTCCTCCCTTTTTTATGGTTTATATATTTAAAGAATTGGGATTTTTTTGCTCTCCTCCGCTATTCCGCTCTTTCGTGTTCCATCTTAGCCGCCCTAATTGCACCCTTATATTTCTTGTTGCATTCTTTGTAAAGTCTGAAAGCTGATGATCTGTCAGCCTTGTATTTTTTGGAGTTAAACCATCCAGGACCTTTGTTCGCTCTTTTAAATGTATTTCCCAATGGGATGCACTGGCTAATGCTCTTATTTAATATGCTCTTAAAGCTAACCCATCTCTCCTCCGTGTTCTTTGTTCCTAAGATTTTATCCCAATTTACATCTTCTAGCAAGGTTCGTAGTTTGGGAAGTTTGCTCTTTTGAAATTCAGTGTCTTTGTATTCCCCTTATGTTTCCCATTTGCGTGATTTATACTGAAGCTAATTGACCTGTGACTGCGGTTTACTAAATTGCCCCTTATTTCCACATCAATGATCAGGTCTGTATTGTTGGTAATCAGTAGGTCTAGTAGAGCTTTGTTTCTAGTTGGTACGTCTACCATTTGACCCATGAAATTGTCCTGCAAGACATTTAGGAGCTGGCGAGCCTTAGACGAATGCGCGGTTCCTTCTGCCCAGTCTATGTCTGGATAATTAAAATCCCCCATTATGATGACACTTTCCCATCCTTACTTCACCACTCTTCATGGAGGAAAAATTGATGGGTTGAAGGTGAAGGGCATTTATGTCCTGAACCTTACAGAAGAGGTGATTTTAACACCATTCGTCTGAGAAAAGAGAAACAATGGATTTGTAAGCTCAATACCCTCATTCTGAAAGGTTTATGAAACTTAGCTTCCAAGTATTATTGGAGGCTTAAAAATATGGATTTGAGTATGTACTATTTGGTGCTCCTTCCATAGGAAAAATGCCCTTTTTCATAAGCCGATTCTTGATTTTTGAAGTTTGATGTGTGTATAGATCAGGGGGTTGTCAACCTGCCAATTGTGATCTACCCAATGATCGCGGGCAGCTGAAGTATAGATCACGTTCCTTGCTGACCTAGGAACCTGGAGATGAGATCAGTGTTTTTATTTTTATCACAGGTCATCCTTGCCAACTAAAAACTCCCCTCCCAAGCACATTCCATTCACACCTGTGCATAGCGGAAACACGCTTTCCTGCAGATTTTTTTGTAGTTAAGTAGCTTATCGGTTGTAAAGCATTGCACTTATTTTTAGTAAGCGTTTTGGCGTGTATGTAGCATGTTTTGTCATGTGGCAAACACGCAGCAAAACACACGTCTGCTGTGATTGAGGTGTCATTAATTAAGATAAATTTACATCTGTGCGTTTGAAGGAAAAGCACTTTGCGCTTGCATTGCCATTGCATGCAGTTTGATTGTTAATGACACCCCATTGATGCGGTTAGCATTCCATTATGGCAATGCACGTATAATGCGCGTTTGCAGCTTGTTTCTAAATCGCGCTGAAAAGCAAAACCCCCTATTTTTTGTGTATATTGTTAGACCAGGTCGATTTGGTTGTTTTGCAGGCTGGCTGGCAAGTGTGCTGGGAAATCTTTTGTTTGTTTGTGATGTGCGTTGCCCTTTTCATGTGCACCTGTAAGGGCTAGTTATAGGTTGGGGTGGTTGCCATTCTTTTTTTGCACAGTTCTGTGAGCAAAGTCGCCATGAAGGCTTATCCAAGTCTCATTACATATTTTCACTGGAAATCATATACAAATCACATCGCATTAGCGTGAGCCGAGCCTTAAAGTTAGAGGTTTTTGTCCTTTACTTGAAGCATAATAACAATAGTGTTACTTGAAAAATGGGCCCCTTTAAAGAGCTTACAGGAAGAGTGGGAGATCCGCACAACTCAAAAGGAGAGCCTCTGCGAGGCCATCACGAAGCCCAAGTAGGCCTGTATGGCGAAGTACATTGACAGCATTGACATCATTGGGCTCTGTCGCCCTGACTTCACAGTGCCCACACCCCCAGGATTCGCAGACTGTCAACATGAACAGCATTGATTGTGGCTACCTTGACTAATGTGAGACAGCAGCATTTATGGCAGACTTATCCAGTGGGGCTAAAGCTTGGGCATAGTTACATAGTCCGTCAGGTTGAAAAAAGACACAAGTCCATCTAGTTCGATCATAAAAAAAAAAAAAATAATAATATCGTACAATCCCATATACCCAATTTTATACCCACAGTTGATCCAGTGGAAGGCAAAAACCCCCAGCAGAGCATACTCCAATTTGCTACAGCAGGGGAAAAAATTCCTTCCTGATCCCTCGAGAGGCAATTGGATTTTCCCTGGATCAACTTTACCTATAAATGTTAGTACCCAGTTATATTATGTACATCTAGGAAAGTATCCAGACCTTTCTTAACCACTTGCTTACTGGGCACTTAAACACCCCTCCTGCCCAGACCAATTTTCAGCATTCAGTGCTGTCACACTTTGAATGACAATTACTCAGTCATGCAACACTGTACCCAAATGATTTTATTTTGTCCTTTTTTTCATACAAATAGAGCTTTCTTTTGGTGGTATTTGATCACCTCTGGGTTTTTTATTTTTTGCGCTATAAATGAAAAAAGACCAATTTTTTTTTTTAAAAAAATAATTTTTCTTAGTTTCTGTGATAACATTTTTCTTCATAAATTTTGGCCACAATTTATACTGCTACATATCTTTGATAAAAATAACCCCAAATTTTTGGAAATTATTTGGTCTGTGTGAAAGTTTAAGAGTCTACAAGCTATAGTGCAAATCATAAAAAAATTATCACATCTGATGTACTCATTTCTTGAGACCCTAACAAGCCAGGAAAGTACAAATGCCCCCCAAATAACCCCTTTTTGGAAAGTAGACATTCCAAGGTATTTAGTAAGAGGCATGGTGAGTTATTATTTGAAGTTGTAATTTTTTCCCACGATTCTTTGCAAAATTACGATTTGTTTTTTTTGTTTTTTTTCCTCAAAATTGTCATTGTAATAGCTTATTCCTCTCACATGGCATGTGCATACCACAAATGACACCCCAAAATACATTCTGCTACTCCTCCTGAGTATTACGATACCACATGTGTGGGACTTTTTTTACTGCCTGGCCACATACAGAGGCCCAACATGCAGGGAGCACCATCAGGTGTTCTAGGAGCATAAATTACACATCTAACTAGTTGACTACCTATTACACTTTTGAAGGCCCTGGAGCACCAGGACAATGGAAACACCCACAAAATGACCCCATTTTGGAAAGCAAACACCCCAACGTATAATCTATGAGGCATAATGAGTCTTTTGAACGGTTCATTTTTTTCCAGAAGTTTTTGGAATATGTGGAAAAAAAATGAAAACGCATTTTCCTGACGCATCATGGCAGCACACACGCTGGGTTGTGACTCCGCCCCCACAACCTGATAGGACTGCTTAGCTATAAGTGTTTGAAGAGGAGTCCCCCGCCTCATTCTCTCTTTTTTCCTCATTGAACCAGGACTGACAGCATGAAGCGTAAGACCTCCTACCACTTTTCACCCCAGCTAGGTTCAGCCTCTCCTAGTTTGGAAGTCCTGTTTGTACGGTCTCTAAATGAGCCATATCACAGGGACCCCACTCTGATGGTCTCAGGGGCACCATGCATACATTTAACATAACAAGCCTTAAACAGGTTTTTACACAGGGCATGGCTACCATTTCTCATCTATTTTCTGTTTATTCTTCCTTTACCTTTATCTCAAATGATCCCCTCGGCAAGCAGCCCTTCCTCCCGGCTCCCATTGCCGCACTGTATTGGTCACCGCCGCGACCGGAAGTGACCTCAATGCCATTTACCTGTTCGCAAGTCTCAAAGATGGCGACGGCGTGTCCTAGTCCTCAATGCGCATGCGCGGCATCGCGTCATTTCCGCGGCGACGGCGGCATATTTAAAAAGCAAATCCAGCCATGTTTATTGCTGTCCGCTCGCTTATACTCTGCAATACAGGATTGCTGCAACCCGGGATAAGCTAGGAACAGCGCCAACAAATCTGGTAAGTTACCTCCCTATTTCACTACACATCCAATCGTTTTCTATGTTAAAAAATAAATAAATAAATGTTTCTTTGCTATTTTTTCTCTCTGTCATTTTGAGATTCATGTTACCCTAAAAAAACTGCCCTTCTCCAGGTACACTCTTTCTCCCTCTATCTTCATGGAAGCCACTGCCCAAGTAGACCATACACAGCCAGTAAGGTAAGAGGCAGCTAGGTTAAGTAAGTATTGAAGAGGAGATTAAAAGAGTGCATGGCCTTTAATATCACCTTTCTGATAGCCCTGGCAGATCATCAAGATCGTCCAATTCTAGACGTAGGGAACGCTCTCCTTCAAGACATTCACACTCTAGGAGAAGCAGATCAAGAACATCCTCCCACCATCACAAATCATCTTCTCATAAGATAGCCATCAAACCCGTCCTGCGGCTAAAGCCTGCTGGGTATGCGGAGCACAGGCCCTCCCAAATAAACTAGCCTGCCAATCAGGCGCAGTAGAAGTGTCAAATATTATCAGAGATTCAGTAAAAGAATCAATATTGGAAGCTTCAGTCTCGGAACCAGTAAGGTTAACCCAGACAATATCGCCCTCAACCCCGTACATCCTGCAGGGGTCAGATGATTCCGTAGTGGAGGAAGAAACACCCTGTTCGGGTGGGTTTGATTTCTCCCTTATAGATCCTTTCACTAGATCAGTCAAAGAAGCCATTGGCTGGGATGAATCAAAGGAGACACCTCGTAAAATCAGAAAATATTTCCCCAGCCTGAAGAATGATCCGGAAACATTCCCCTTCATTGACGAACTAGAAGAACTAATAAGAGATGAGTGGGAAAAACCTGACAAAAAAACGAGCATCAATAACAGGATAGCAAAACTATATCCGTTAAGGGAACCGGCAGTAAATCCCCTTATTTCTGCCCCTATAGTAGACTTATCTTTAATGAGATTGGCAAGACACGTGACACTTCCCATAGAAGATGCAGTAACCTTCAGGGACGTCTTGGATAGGAGGATGGACCTTGAAATGAAAAAGGCCTACTCATCGGCCGGAGGCGCATGCAGACCAGCCATCGCTCTAGCAGCGGTCGGCAGAGCGATCACAAGCTGGACATCAAATATTGAAAAACTACTATTAGAAGCAGCAGACCAAGATAGAATAGTCTCCGCTCTACAGGAACTTAGTCTGGCAGGGGACTTCGTAGCTGAAGCTTCCGTCGACATCATCCGATCACCAGCCAGGTCAATGTTATCAACAGTTACGTCCAGAAGAGCACTATGGCTAAAACCATGGGTCGCAGACGGAACATCAAAATCAAACTGGTGTAAGATCCCGTATGACGGAACCAATTTATTCGGCCCTAAATTGGATTTAGCAATATCCAAGGTCACAGGAGGAAAGTCTGGTCTAATACCATCAGACAGAAGGCCAAAACAACAAAAACTCCCTCCCTTTAGAAGGAACTTACCAGAAAGGTATAGAGAAGCAAGATCGTACAAGCCAGGCAAGGACTTCAGACGCAATTGGAGAAATACCCAATCGTCCTGAGGACACAAAAGGCCAAGCTGGCCATCACAGGGGAACAACAAAAGTCCTTTTGATGGGATGGTCACCCAACCCCTAACAGTGGGAGCAAGGCTCAAACTATTTACTCGGGTGTGGGAAGACCATATAAAGGATCCATGGACAATATCCACAATCCAGGAAGGACACAGATGGGGTTTCAAAACCAGAACCCCCAAAGACCACTTTCAAGTCACAAGGATCCCAGCATCCATAACCAAAAGAAAATTTCTAATCCAATATGTCTTGGAACTGATGCAGAAACAAGCAATAATCCAGGTACCCCTACACCAGAGAACCCAGGGTTACTATTCCCCTCTCTTTCTCGTAAAGAAAAAGACAGGGGACCTCAGACCGGTGCTAGACTTAAAAAACCTCAACAGGTCAATCAAAGTAGAGTCTTTCAAGATGGAGAGTCTCCAATCAATACTGTTAGCGATCAACATAAGAGACTGGATGTTATTGATCGATTTATCCGACGCTTATCTTCATATACCTATACACCAAGATTTTCAAAAATATCTGCGTTTCGCAATAGGACAACAACATTTCCAGTTCCGAAGCCTGCCGTTTGGGATATCAACAGCCCCCAGGACGTTTACAAAGGTTCTACTCCCAGTAATAGCCCATTTAAGAGAAAAAGGGCTCAGAGTCCATCACTATCTCGACGATATCCTCCTACTAGCCGACAATCGACAACTGTTGCTACAACATCGAGAGATACTAACCTCCACCCTACAGCACTTGGGTTGGATAATAAATTGGAAAAAAAGCAGCCTAGAACCAACCCAGAACATGATCTTTTTAGGCGCAGAAATCAACACCAATGCCAACACTGTGGGGCTACCACAGGAAAAGATAGACCCTCTCATACACAGAATAAAAAAACTGATGGGAGCATCACATCTACGAGCCAGAACATGCCTGAGCATCCTAGGCACCATGTCCTCCACATTTCTGATGATTCAGTGGGCCCAGTGGCATACAAGAACATTCCAAATCTCGTTCCTGAAACAATGGAATGGAACATCGCTAACACAATGGATACGCATCAGCACATCGGTAAAACAATCAATGTGGTGGTGGACACGGATCGACAATCTGAAACGCCACCGACCCATTATTCACCCTCCGGTAGAAGTGGTCACATCAGACGCCAGCCTTCAAGGCTGGGGAGCACATTACCAAGAATTGGCAGCACAGGGTCACTGGGCATTCCGTCCTCAAGGAGTGGTGTCGAATATCCTGGAACTCAGGGCTGCCTTCCAGGCACTTCTAGCGTTCAGACCATTCATCATAGGGAAGAGCGTTATATTACGGATGGACAACACGGTAGCAGTGAGCTACATCCGCAGACAAGGTGGAACACGAAGCAACTCCCTTATACAGGAGGTACGACCAATCATAGAGTGGGCACAAGTCCACTTGAAAGATCTAAAAGCAATATATGTTCCAGCGACGCAGAATAAACTTGCAGACGACTTAAGCAGGCGACATATTTCAAACAACGAATGGTCACTGAACCATCACGTATTCTCCCTTATAACACAGAAATGGGGAATACCCGACATCGATCTGGCAGCAACACCATGGAACAACAAATGTCCAAAATTCTTAACACGGACTCCTCACCCGACAGCGGAGGGGGTAGACTGCCTCCTACATCCCTGGGAATTCCACCTGGGATATATATTCCCTCCTGTTCCCCTAATAGCCAGATTCCTAGCCAGGCTGAGGAACTCAACGTCTACAGTGATAGCGATAATTCCCTTCTGGCCAAGCAGGCCATGGTTCACGACCATTCTACAGCTGAGCATAGAAGACCCACTAACACTTCCAGTAATTCCGGACCTACTTTCACAAGGCCAGTTTCTTCACCCAGCACCAGAGAAACTCCATCTGACGGCTTGGAAGTTGAGAGGGGGAGGCTATTAAACCAGGGATGCTCCCTAAGAGTAGTGGCCACATTACAACAGGCCAGGAAGAAATCAACGGCGTGTATAGCAAGGTTTGGGAAAAATTCACCGCACTAGCACGTCAGCAATCATGGAATCCGATGTCTCCAACGGTAGCACAAATTCTCGAATTCCTGCAACTAGGCCTAGACAGGGGCCTAAGTTCAAGCACCTTAAAAGTCCAAACGTCTGCTTTATCGGCCATGACGGGAACCAAGTGGGCATTTAACCCTCATAGTCCAGTTCCAAAGAGCATGCCTCAAAATAAGGCCACCAAGAAAACCGTCATTCCCAACCTGGGACCTGTCTATAGTTCTGGACTCCTTGTCAAGAAACCCCTTCTTTCCTCTAACGGATATATCCTTGGGAGATTTAACACTAAAGGTAACATTTTTGATTGCGATGACCTCAGCAAAAAGGGTATCCGAGCTACAAGCACTATCCATGAAGGAGTCTCACCTAACCTTCTATCCCGACAGGGTCGTCTTAAGACCATCGGAACAATTCATGCCAAAAGTAGCATCTGCGTTTCATTTCAATCCAGAAATCAGTCTACCAGTTCTTCTCACTAACCAAGGAACTCCACATCCACTGGATATTAAGTCCAATATATCATCATACCTGGAAGAGACTAACCCATTCAGGAAGTCGGAGAACCTACTTATAATACCAATCGGGCCTAAGAAAGGCCAAGCAGCTTCATCCCGAACAATAGCAAGTTGGCTAGTTAAAATCATCAAGAAGACATACGCAATCCAACACCTTCCGATACCCGACGATCTGAAAGCTCACTCGACCAGGGCAGTGGCAACATCCTGGGCAGCATTCTGCAGAGTGTCACCAGAGACAATATGTAAGGCAGCTACCTGGTCTTCCAGAACCACGTTCATGTCTCATTACAGAATAGACCCGGCATGTTTAACGACGACGGAATTTGGGAGAGCAGTGATTCAAACTAACTCTTCCATATCTTGTAAATAAAAGATAAAAAAAAAAATAGACATGCATTCAAAATACCCACCCTTGTTGCGAGTTATTTCCCAGCGTTTGTGCTGCCATGATGCGTCAGGAAAATGGAAAATTGTATACTTACCTTTCGGTAATTTTCCTTTCCTGACGCATCCAATGGCAGCACACAAATACCCACCCGTATGAGGTAATATACACCGAGAATGAGGCGGGGGACTCCTCTTCAAACACTTATAGCTAAGCAGTCCTATCAGGTTGTGGGGGCGGAGTCACAACCCAGCGTGTGTGCTGCTATTGGATGCGTCAGGAAAGGAAAATTACCGAAAGGTAAGTATACAATTTTCCATTTTTTTACGCAAAGTTGTCCATTTATAAGATATTTCCAACACATAGCATGTACATAGCAAAAATGACACCCCAAAATACATTCTGCTACTCCTCCTGAGTATGGCAATACAACATGTGTGGGACTTTTACACAGCCTGTCCACATACAGAGGACCTACATTGAAGTAGCACCTTCAGGCATTCTAGGCGCATAAATTACACATCTCATTTCTCAACCACCTATTATAGTTTTGAAGGCCCTGGAGCACCAGGACAATGGAAACATCCACAAAATGACCCCATTTTGGAAAGCTAACACCCCAACGTATAATCTATGAGGCATAATGAGTCTTTTGAACGGTTCATTTTTTTCCAGAAGTATTAGGAAAATGTGGAAAAAAATGAAAACGCATTTTTTCTACACAAAGTTGTCAGTTCATAAAGATATTTCCAACACATAGCATTTACATTGCAAAAATGACATCCCCAAAATACATTCTGCTACTCCTCCTGAGTATGGCGATACCAAATGTGTGGGACTTTTACACAGCCTGTCCACATACAGAGGCCCAACATGCAAGGAACACCATCAAATGTTCTAGGGACACATAGCATGCACATACCAAGAATTACACCCCAAAATACATTATGCTGAGCAAAGCGTAAACAAAAGATTACCTGTGGTTTTAGTAGCGCAGTTCTACACAGCAGGATAGCACTGGTCCAGGCAGCAGGCAGGGACTTCGTCAGCAATGCCATACACAATTGTCCAGGCAGCAGGCAGGGATACTGTCCATAAACAGTCCTGGGTCAGTGCAGGCAGAAATATTGTCAGCAGTGGCAAAAATATTAGTCCTGGTAGTAGGCAGGTCCATTTGGTGTGGTCAGTTCATGCGACAGGCAGAGGCATGATGGCATAGGTCCTACAGGCAGCAGGCAGAAGTAGGGCCTTGTTCAGGACAGAATGGGGACGGGGTAGAGGCTTCTCCCACCCAAATCTCTTTGAAGCCTCTGAGTCTCCAGACCCTAATCTAGGATGAGAAAACAAAAAAAATTGTTTTCTTCATCCAGAAAAACTTTTCTGGAGCCCCTCATATATGTGAGACCCCTGTGTTGAATCCCACTAGTCCAGTAGCAGGGTACAAGATCAATCCAAGAGGCAGGCAAAAAGCATGGTCAAACAGTCCAAGGTCAGTTCCAGATCAGGCAGAGGTAGCACAGAATCGTTAGACAGAAGCGTGGTCGAATAACAGTCCAGGGTCAGTTCCAGATCAGGCAGAGGTAGTACAGAATCGTTAGGCAGAAGCGTGGTCGAATAACAAGCCAGGGTCAGTTACAGAGCAGGCAGTAGCATAAGGGGTGTGAAGGCAGGCAATGAGGATTACGTTTACCATACTTCACTAATAATTTTGTGAAGTATGGTAACGGCGAAAGCAGCCAATTACACAGAGGCCTGGTTGGGAAGGACACTCGGCACAATAATAAACTGTGTCTCGTCTGACTCCTCCACTGGCACACACCTTACATTTTCTTTGACCTCGTCGGCCTGTTGCTGTGGGAGGGACTTTATCGGGAAAGTGACGTTCAGAGAGTCGACTCATAACATCAGATCGGATGTTTTGGGGTGGGCCATTCTGGAATATCAGGGCAGTGGTGATTTCCTCCTGGTAGCCAAGGAAGGGTAGGGGGTTTTGGGTGGACTTGCTGTAAATAATATAAGAGTTATATATGGCCAAATGAAAAAAATTAATTGCTACTTTTTTATACCAATGGTATGTCCGTCTTGTGGAAAGATAGGGTTCCAGCATTTGGTCGTTAAAGTCGACTCCCCCCATGAACAAATTGTAGTCCTGGATGCATGTGGGCTTTTGGATGGTGGTGCCATTCCTTCTGGGGGTTTCCACGAAGGTATCATTGTGGATGGAAGATAACATGTATACATCCCTTCTGTCCTTCCACTTCACTGCCAGAACCTCCTGGTTTCGCAGACTTGCCGACTCTCCTCTTCTCAACTTCATATTTACAAGACTTTGAGGAAAGCCCTTCCGGTTCCTTCTGACCGTGCCACATGCTGGCGTCTTCTTCAGGTGAAGGTTGCGAAACAGGGGAAGAGATGTATAAAAGTTATCTACATATAAAAATGGTAGCCTTTTTCCAGTAGGGGGCTGATGAGTTGCCAAACAACTTTCTCGTTTGTTCCCAAGTAGTCTGGGCAATTGGGGGGATGCAGCTGGTCAAACAGCTTCCTTCCCTTCGTACACTAGGAAGCCATACAGGTACCCTGTGACTCGGTCACAGAGTTTGTACACCTTCACCCCATAGCAGGCCCTTTTGCTGGGGATAAATTGTTTTATTTTAAGCCTGCCACTAAATTTAACAAGGGACTCATCCACACATATGTGTTGGTCCGGGGTATATAACTGGGGGAATACTTCTGAAAAATAATTTAGTAAGGGCCGAATTTTGAAAAGCCTGTCATAATTTGGGTGATTTCGGGGAAGGCACTGGGTGTTATCGTTGAAGTGGAGAAACCTCATGATCATGAGGTACCTGGTTCTGGGCATTACGTTGGAGAATATTGGCATGTGATAGATGGGGCGTTTGGACCAAAACGGAACGAAAAGTGTTTTTTGGGTTGAGTCCCATGCAAAATGTGAGGCCTAAAAAAAAATTCAACTCCTCCACCGTTAGGTCTCTCCACTCGAAGGGACGGGCATAATATGATGTAGGATTACTTGCAATAAATTGCTGGGCATATAGGTTGCACTGGGTGACAATGTTGGCTAGCATGTCCTCGGTAAAAATTAGATTGAAAAAATTGATTGGGGAAAAATTGTCCGTGTTCACCTGGACTCCTGGCTGGGCAGTGAAAGGGGGAATGTTGGCTTCTCCTGAATTAGGAGGAAGCCACAAGGGGTTCTGGAGGGCATAGGGAAGGCCGGCATGGGTCCTTGGCCTTTCTTGCTGAGGCACTGCGGTGCTGGTGGATGGCACTGCGGTGCTGGTGGATGCTACTGCTGCCTCACCAGTGCGCCTTCTTTTGGCGGGCCGACTATCTTCCTCCTCTGAGGCTGTCTCTGTTCCACTACTGAAGACTGGCTCATAGTTTACGTCCGACTCAGAACCTGAATCGGAATCTGAAAAAGAGAGCACCCCGTCGCTCTCAGGCGTGGAAAGAATTTGGTATGCCTCCTCGGCGGTAAAACACCTTTTTGACATCTTTTGGTTGCTGGCGGTGGTGATGCGACTTCACAGGTGTGTGGCGCAGATGGGCCCTGATTGATTGCACAGATGTGCACTAATAAGGCGGCACAGATAGGTACTGAGGTGGCACAGATGGGTACTGAGGTGGCGCAGATGGGTACTGAGATGGTGGCACAGATGGGTACAGAGGTGGTGGAACAGATGGGTACGGAGGTGGTGGAACAGATGTACACTGATGAGGCAGCACAGATGTGCACTTATTGATGGCAAAGATGGCACTGAGGCGGCACAGATGGCACTAATGAGGCGGCAGATGGCACTAATGAGGCGGCACAGATGGCACTAATGAGGCGGCACAGATGAGGTGGCAGATGCGTATGAGGTGGCACAGGTGGGCACTGATGAGCACGTATTGCACAGATGTGCACTGATCACAGGTGGCACAGGTGGGGGCACTGTGTTTTCACTGTTTTTTTACTGGGCACTGAAAGAAGCTGTGTGTAACTCACACTGACAGATCTCTCTCCCTCCTCACACGCGGTGTCTGTGTGAGGAGGGAGAGCCAGCAATGACAGATGATCTCATATGTTTACATTTGAGATCATCTCTCATTGGGCTCCTCGATCGCGCTGTAAATAGCCGCTGTGAATGGCTATTTACCGCGATCTGTGAATGGCTGTGTCCAAGGGACACGGCCAGCACAGAAGTTCCCCGATGCGCGCTCGGAAGAGCGCGCGGGGAACGAGGAAAGGGGAGGCCGAATAATGACAGCCTCCCGGCATTGTAGAGCCACATTGTGGCCGCTTATAGTCGTATGCTGGGCGCGAAGGGGTTAAAGCAATCTACTGAGCTGGCCAGAACCACCTCTGGAGGGAGTCTATTCCACATTTTCACAGCTCTTACTGTGAAGAAACCTTTCCGTATTTGGAGATGAAATCTCTTTTCCTCAAGTCGTAAAGAGTGCCCCCCTGTCCTCTGTATTGACCGTAAAGTGAATAACTCAACACCAAGTTCACTATATGGACCCCTTATATATTTGTACATGTTGATCATATCCCCCCTTAATCTCCTCTTCTCAAGAGTGAATAAATTCAGTTCCTCTAATCTTTCCTCATAGCTAAGCTCTTCCATGCCTCTTACCGGTTTGGTTGCCCTTCTCTGCACTTTCTCCAGTTCCCCAAAACTGAACTGCATATTCCAGATGAGATCTTACTAATGATTTGAACAGGGGCAAAATTATATCTCTCTCTCTCTGGAATCCATACCTCTCTTAATACAAGAAAGGACTTTGCTTGCGTTGGAAACCGCAGCTTGGCATTGCATGCTATTATTGAGCTTATGATCTACCAAAACCTCCAGATCCTTCTCCAAGTATGTATGATGCATGCATATTCTTAGCCCCCTAGTGCATAACTTTAGATTTATCAACATTAAACCTCATCTGCCACATAGTCGCCCAATTAGACAGTGCATTGAGGTCGGCTTGTAAATTGGAGCTATCCTGTAAGGACGTTATTCCACTGCATAGCTTAGTGTCATCTGCAAAGACAGAAATGTTGCTTTTGATCTCAGACCCAATATCATTTATAAAGATATTAAAAAGTAATGGTCCCAACTCTAAACTTGGGGTACACCACTGATAACCTTAGACCATTCAGAGTAAGAATAATTAACCACAACTCTCTGAATTCTGTCTTTCAGCCAGTTTTCTATCCATTTACAAACTGATATTTCCAAGCCCGTAGACTTTACCTTACACATGAGCCACGTGTGCGGAACTGTATCGAAAGCTTTTGCAAAAATCCAAGTATACCCCGTCCACCGCCACCCCTCTGTCCAAGATTTTACTTACCTCTTCATAAAAAGAAATCAGGTTTGTCTGACAACTTCTGTCTTTCATGAATCCATGGAAAAAGGGGAAATCGCGCTAACCCATAACCATACACTATCCAGTGATGGTATGAATAAATTATAACCAGTGCTCTATGTGAATCTAAAATGTTTCCTTGAGGTGAATGTTGCATCCAAAAATAATTTGTGAAGTTCCACCACCAATCAGCAGGAATTCCTCCTTACCAGCTAAGCATGATCCCCCATGACAGAGGATCAATGAATGCATAAGTCAGGCAGCTCTCCCCACAGATCAGCACAAACACATAGGATTCTTGAGACACAAGCTTCCGACAGTCATCAATGGGTACATGCAGTGTGGAAGAGACGACACACACTCCACATAGGGCATTAAACGTTAAAATATTTACTTTAATTAAAAAGTGTTGCACTTACAAATTTGCAGTAATAATAAAGCCTTTAAAGTCTGGTGTGTCGGCCGCTGCACATACATCAGACACTCGTCCTTCTGTGAAGCGTTCGAGGTGACGTCAGCGCGTCGCTCCGCCCTACGTCCGTTTCGTAAAAAACTTACTTCTTCCAGGGGCACGGGCGGCGCACTGCGTCACCTCTATTTATAATACAAAAGAGCCAAGCCTCGCTTTGGGTCATAACCATCAATCGGACATGCGCAGCATCCCTCAGTGTCACTGGAATATGACCACTGGCCGCACTGGTTGCTCTAATTCGCCGGCTTGTTAGAACACTGGTGATTGGGTCACAACCAATCAGGCCTGCACAACATCCCCCAGTGTCACTGCACCATAAAAAACTGATCGCACTGACTGCTCTGAATAACCGGTGTGCTAAAGACCGATGGTCAGTCTGCGGGGTTGGCAATATAATGAATTCAGTTTATCAACAATACTAAAGCTAGATCACGCCTGTTCCCCGCTTGATCCGAGTCTCACTAGATCCAAGCCGGGAGTCTGCTAATTGCAGACGTAGGGGTCACTCTCTGCCGACGGCTAGAGCGACACCTACTGAGCAGCAATAATATCATTCTCCCTAATGCACAGACGAGGCATCCGAATACAAGTCCGCGCACCAGGGGAATCACCGAGACTCGCTCCCACTTGACGGCTGCTTTTCGCAATAATTCAAGTGTGATTATCAAATATTCATTTGATTAATATTAAAATCCCTTAAGTTATAATAAAAAATATAAAAATTATTATTTTAAATGTAGTCCCTTATTTTAGAAACTTTAACAATAGTGGCAGAACCGCGTACCTGACATATCATACTAAACGGATATGATTTGACCGCGGGGGACTTGTTCTTAAGCCTCCTTTCACACTGAGGCGCTGGATGCGCTGGCAGTATAGCGGCGCTATTTTTAAAAATAGCGCCGCTATACCGTTTTTTTGGCCGCGATTTGCAGCAACGGACCGTAAATCGTACATTGCCTTGGATAGCTGCCACCATGAACCCTGGCTAAAGGCTGTCCCCCGAGGGCAGTTCACACGCCTTAGACGCAATTGCACTGAGGTAAACACTTTTGACTCTCAGGCCTCTATGCTGTCTGCCAGGTTTGAAGAAAAGGGCTATAATTCACAACTATTAGCCCAGACGGTTAAGGAAATCAGAGAGGCTGACAGGTCTTTGCTTTTGGCAGAAAAAACACATCAAACAGTGACTAGGAAGATCTCTATGCCCTTTATCACAACATTTTCCCTACAACACCGTAGGGTGGAGCAGTTGATACAGAAACATTGGCACATATTGGAAAGTGATCAGGTTTTGAAAAGCATCCTGCCTGCTAGACCTCAAATCAGCTTTAAGGGGGCTTCTTCTCTTGGCAATAGGATTGCTCCCAGTGTCTCTGAACCCTAAAAGCTAATAGATCTTTCTTTCAAAATCTTACGGGTTACTACCGCTGTAAGACCTGTCGAGTCTGTTCTATGAACAGGTGTAAAGATAGAAAGATATGTAGCTTTACGTCTACTAGTACGTCTAGGGTGTTTGAAGTGGAACCATTCATCACCTGTGCCACAGAGGGTGTAACTTACCTTATCCAATGCCCATGTGGGCTGCAATCTGTTGGGGGGAATAAAAGGGCTCTAAAGGTAAGACTGAATGAGCACATTAGTAACATCAAAGCAGGCTTCCCCAAACATTCGGTCTCTAGACATTACGACGAGGCACACCAGAGAGATCCATCGAATACCCTGTATATGGGGATAGATAAATACAAACCTCATTGGAGGGGGAGTTCGTTGGTGCGGGAGATTTCCAAACAGGAAATGTCCTGGATATACAGATTAAAAACATATGTTCCCTTTGGCTTAAATGTCGACACAGACGTGAATGCGTTTATAAATAATTCCTAAATGTTTAAACTAAAATATACTGTTGGCCCATTTATTTTTATTTTTATTGATTATGCACAATTTTTGTTACTTGAATATGGGAATACAAATATTTACATAGAGATATGCTTTTTTCACATGTTCAGATATGATGTTCTCAGTTTGATTTACTGAGTCTCGCTTTGTGTTATCATACATCTACGGATTATTATTCTTTGGGACTCATTAAAATTTTCTAGAAAAATCTATTTACACTAATGATTTTATTTATCATGTGTAATAGGTTTCACAAGCTTAGTGGGATAGGCCTATATGGGTTGAACGAGTTTTGTTTTGAAACACAAAATAAGTTATGATCACAGTAACTGCCTAAACGTATGCGTCTTATTTTGTTAACATACTAATCAAATAACCTTAGGAAGATGTGGCCCTGTACCACAGCGGTCCCTTGGTCTGATGCCCAGGGAATGGTGTACCAATAATTTAGGCCCTGGGTCTGATGCCCAGGGAATGGCGTACCAACAATTTAGGCCCTGGGAAGATGATGGGCCAGTCCCTGATATCTATTTTTCCTTTTGCCGTATGTTATCCCCTTCCCTTCCCCCCCCCTTCCTGATGGAGATGGGTGGGTTGCTTTATGCTATTGGAGACATTACTACATTATTAACCAAATATTAATGGGTATATATGGAGTGTTTTTGATATAACACACATACTGCTCTTGGGTGCTGTAAACGTACTTCAAGAATAAGTCCCCTGTGGTCCAGTCACATCTATTTAGGATGACATGTTAGGTAGGTGGACCCTTCGCTATCGATGTAATTTTTAGTATGCAGCCCTTTAAAATGGGATTATATTTAAAATAGTTTTGGGTGCTTTAATTGCACCTTAAGAACAAGTCCCCCGCGGTCAAATCATATCCGTTTAGTATGATATGTCAGGTACGCGGTTCTGCCACTATTGTTAAAATTTCTAAAATAAGGGACTACAATAAGGGACTACACATTTAAAATAATAATTTTTATATTTTTATTATAACTTAAGGGATTTTAATATTAATCAAATGAATATTTGATATTCACACTTGAATTATTGCGAAAAGCAGCCGTCAAGTGGGAGCGAGTCACGGTGATTCCCCTGGTGCGCGGACTTGTATTCGGATGCCTCGTCTGTGCATTAGGGAGAATGATATTATTGCTGCTCAGTAGGTGTCGCTCTAGCCGTTGGCGGAGAGTGACCCCTACGTCTGCAATTATCAGACTCCCGGCTTGGATCTAGTGAGACTCGGATCAAGAGGGGAACAGGCGTGATCTAGCTTTAGTATTGTTGATAAACTGAATTAATTATATTGCCAACCCCGCAGACTGACCATCGGTCTTTAGCACACCGGTTATTCAGAGCAGTCAGTGCGGTCAGTTTTTTATGGTTCAGTGACACTGGGGGATGTTGTGCAGGCCTGATTGGTGGTTGTGACCCAATCACCAGTCTTCTAACAAGCCGGCAAATTAGAGTAACCAGTGCGGCCAGTGGTCATATTCCAGTGACACTGAGGGATGCTGCGCATGTCCGATTGATGGTTATGACCCAAAGCGAGGCTTGGCTCTTTTGTATTATAAATAGAGGTGACCATATTAATTTTATATCACTTTATACACTTGTTGTGTTTTAGATTGATGTGTCTTAGGTTTATCTTTCAGATATACAATTTTTTCACTTTATTACTTTTCACTGATTAATTTGTCTTGCACTGGTTATAATTTATTCATACCATCACTGGATAGTGTATGGTTATGGGTTAGCACGATTTCCCCTTTTTCCATTTTAATATGTACCATTGTTTACATCATGATCGCAGCTCCCAACCACAAGTTGAGATATCGGCGAGATAACCGGTAGTTTCATTTCAGCATATTTAGCGCAGTTTTTTCCAATTTTCTATTTCATGAATCCATGCTGTCTGTTGCTTAAAATATTTTTTTCCAGCAATAACTCCTTTATGTGGTCTTTTATTAAACACTCCAGTAACTTCCCAACTTTAGAAGTTAAACTAACAGGTCAATAGTTACTTGGTAAAGACTTTGTTCCTCTTTTTAAATATAGGCACCACGTTCGCCCTGCGCCAATCCAGTGGTACTATTCGTGTCATTGAGTCCCTAAAAATTAGATACAATGGCTTTGAAATTACAGCGCTCAATTCTTTTAGGATCTGTGGGTGGATGCCATCTGGTCCAGGTGCTTTATCCACCTTTATTCTGTCTAAATATTTCTGGACCATATCACGTTTGAGCCATTGTGGGGTAAAAAGCATATAGGCTTATTGTGGGGAAGTCTGGAGGTGGTAATAGAAAGCCATGGGAGACCATGAAGGCATGTAGAGTGATTACATTACCTACCATCTTGTATCCGTGTGCGTGCTGTGTGATGTGATGACTACTTGCTGATACTCATGGTCTGTGGCTGCTCTAGACCAAGTTTTAGTGTGAAAAAATACTAAAGCGCTAATATGCAAATAAACTCAGTGGTAGTAAAGGATGAACAAATGATTCCAGCTGCACTCAATCGATGGTGCTCCGAGTAACCAAAATGATATCAAGTTTAAAATATAAACAATACTGGGAAGTTAGAAGAAGTAAATCATTTGAAGTTGATCTCTGCTGGATGGACTGTTTTTTGTTAAGGTGTGCAGGTCAGCAGTTTTGGACTAAAACACACTTTTGGATGATAGTTAGGCCAATTCCACACTGAGGCGCTTCTAAACTGCCAGTAAAAACACTGAGCGCTTTTGAAGCGCTTTTCAGGCACTTTTGAAGAGCTTTCCATTCATTTCAATGGAGAGGGGAGTTTTTCACAGCCCTGCCAGTACACTGCACCACTGTGAAAGCATTCATTGATTTTAATGGAAATACGTTTGTGAGCTTTTTAGCCGCTGTTTTTAGCGTGAAAGCGGTCTTAGTCTCCTTTTCTGTATACCTAGTGGCTGACTGACTATCTCTGCACCTTTGCCATTGGAGGCTATATATTTTATAATTCTTTGCACATATTCATCTTTGTTATTGGCAAAACAGCAGAGTGGGCAAACTCGGTCAAATTTAAAAGCACCCCATCCCGATTAATGGATATGTGAAAAAGGAGGGGGGAACAGTGAGTACACTGGGTACCCTGGGACTTTAAACTACGGTGCTTAATAGAGAATAACACAGAGTTAGAATCATAAAAAAGTTTATTTGATACGATGAAAATACAAATAAGCATAAAATAACCATCCTTGCAGGTGTATGGCTAGGTGGCCATATGTGTGAATCACTGCTATGTTGTCACTCGACTAGTTTCGCTACACAGAGCTTCCTCAGGAGTGATTGACACTAAAGCAGGTTACACTGAAAACACATAATACATAAAATTAACATAAGGATTGGTTAGATAACAAATGCATTACACTTGAAATATCAAGGATAGAGGATGCAATTCAAGCAGAGCCTATTGTTGATAACAAAATTTAACTGAAAAAAAGTGTTGACATGGAGAATATATCAAGACTTAGACTGGACAGAAAGTGCACTCACCCAATTGCTAGGCTAATGACCCTTCACGGGAACAGAGACAAAGTTTCAAAATCCCAATAAAAAAATAAAAAAAAGACATTCCACACAGATCAAGCAGCCACCTGTCCAGAGCCAGTGACCCACCAGATAAATAGGGCAACCATAGAGGTAAAGAGCATTGTAAAGCTTGACCTATAAATAAATACAGGAAAAGAGGCTATAGATAAATGAATCACAACTAAATTGGTTTGTAAATCAAGTGGATACCAGAAATGGCTCTACAAAGTCATACCTGAATGTTAAGGTTACAAGGGTCAAAACAGTATGCCAATGAGATATTAATCTTCTAAATGATAAGACATGTGGGTCGCAACTGCTGATGAAGAAGCTGGGTATGGATGGTAAGGACAGATAGAACAAATGGTAGTGGTTAAATCACCGCTTGATAGAGCAGAGAGACTGAAAACGCTGAATCACTATAAGGGAGAAGAAAAGGAACAAAGTGAGCACCATATCCGCTATGAAGACACAAGAGTCACAGCGGACCTGGGCTATCTCTGGACGCTTACCTTAGTACAGCATTTTAAAGGATATCATAGCTGGGGATGGTACATCCAGCTCCCCATATGTTGAGAGAAATCCTGACAGATAGTTGGCGGCACAAGCCGCGCTTCTTAAAAACCCCCGCCGCGGCGACGTCTGACGTCATCGCCGCAACACGGACGGTCTCGCTGCCTGTCCTGTACGCATGCGTGGCCCAATGAATGGGCTTAGGCGTGCGATACCTAGGCAACACACGGCGCAGTGCATCACCAGTCCTTAGACGTGTGCAGCACCGCCCCCTGCACTGCAGAGGTCCGCAGCGCCATGTTGGAAAAGGGAAAAGAGCCAGAGTGTGGAGAAAATAGGGGCAAAGCGAGTAAAACGCTGATAAAAGACTGGTAAAAATTAGATGGAGCTGCAAACCAAATGGCAAGGGCAGGCTGACTTTGGGGAACCCAAGTGGACAGTCGATTGGCATAACGACTGTATCGCACGAGGGCCCCCGGGCGTCCGTATGGTTACGCCTATTGGCGGGTCAGAATCTGGACTTTGGACAGGGTGATGACTGGTGGAACAAAAAATATAATAAATGAATAAAAATTATAATGAGGTAAAAGGACAAAAGAGACATTTTGAGTAGATGTACTCCATGTCGAATTTTCCATCAAAAATTCCCATTTGGAAAGAGTGAGAAGAGAACAGTCTATTGACATATCAAAAAGGCCAATTTGATGACTGTAAGATGGGCACAAATTGGTTGAGTTTGATGTTGTCCAGACTAGGTCATGAAAAAGTAACATTCATCTAAATGAGAGCTCGATCAACCTGAACACATTAACATAACAGGTTTCACTAGAAATTCTTTGCAAAAATTGTAATAAATATCCATGTTACATGAACAGAAAAAGAAAAATGAGAGAAAGAAAAAAGAAAAAAAAAAAAGAAAAAAAAAAAAAGGAAAGAAGAGAAAGGGAGCAGAATAGTTGAAGTTGAATGTAGCGATGAGTTCTATAAGAAAGGCTTAAAACTATATGCGTCATTCAAGCCGGGATGTTTAAGGGCTGACAATTTATAAATCAATCTGGCCTCTTTTTGGAGTAGGACCTTATCATAGTTTCCTCCTCTATCTCCAGGGGGAACATGTTCAAGTGCCAAAAAGTGCATAACTGTACTGTCAAACTAATGGAAAAGGCCCACATGGCGGCTAATGGGCGTCTCCATTCTCTTTTTATTAAGGAGACCTGGTCTCGGATGCGATGAAAGAAGGGCCTCTTCGTTTTTCCAACGTAAAATGCGTTACATTGGCACTGCATAAGGTAAACGATGCCAATGGACTGGCAAGTCACAGAAAAGGCTGGTCTGTGAATGTGTCCATTGGTAAGGGTTACCGTGGGTGAGGAGTAGATGTATCTGCAAAAATTGCATTTATGGCACGGTCTGGTGCCCCTAGGAGTGGTAAAGGACAATGGTTGCAGAGAAAAATGGCTATGCACCAAAGTGTTCCGTAAAGAGCGAGCTCTCCTATAGGTGATCTCCGGGTAAGACTTAATATGTTTAGAAACTTGATCATCACTGGTTAGCAGATACCAGTATTTTTGTAAAATTAAACTTGTTGGTGCTGGTTTGAAAATTTAGTGATTAAGCGTACCCCGGGATTTGGTTTTGTTTTTTTGGGACCATGCAGAAGAAAACACCTGTCTTGCTTTTTAGCTCTGGCATATGCCTTTTTGAGACATCTATTGCTGTAACCTCGTTCAAGAAAACGAGTCCTAAGCAATCTAGCCTCAGATTTAAAATCCTGTTGGCTGCTACAGTTTCGACGTAGTCTTAAGTATTGCCCGTAGGGCACACTTGAGATAAAGGATTTGGGATGTGAGCTCCCCGCATGTAGCAGAGAGTTCCCAGCCGAAGCTTTGCGGAATAGAGAGGTACTGACTGTACCATCCTCTTGTACTGAGATTTTGAGATCCAAAAATGTAAGATCAGTTTGGCTCGTTTAAAAGTAAATTTCAGATTATAGTTGTTAATCTTCAAGCAGTCAAGGAAGGTGGTCAGGGCATCTCTGGGGCCAATCCAGATGAGGAAGATACCATCGATGAATCTTCTCCAAACTGGAATGTGTTCCAGATACATTTGTAAATCCTCTCTAAAGAAAAGGTCACGCTCCCACCCCCCCAGATACAGGTTGGCATAGGAGGGAGTGCATTTGGTTCCCATTGCCACCCCCTGTATCTGGAGGTAGTGGGAGTCTCCAAAGAGAAAAATTTTGTTGCACAAAATGAATTCCAACAGATTGAAGATAAATCTGATGTAGGCCCGAGAGATCCCCTGATCCTCAATG
Organism: Rana muscosa; assembly: GCA_029206835.1. Taxonomy (NCBI): domain Eukaryota; kingdom Metazoa; phylum Chordata; class Amphibia; order Anura; family Ranidae; genus Rana; species Rana muscosa. The sequence continues at coordinate 235,393,883 of CM055119.1, forward strand.
ATGAAGCCCTCCACAACTCGCACACCAAGATGGTGTGGTATGGAATTGTAGAGGGCCTCAACATCAAGTACCACCATCCAGGATCCCATGGGTAGGGAGATACCATCGAGGGTCCTCAAGAGGTCAGTTGTATCCTGCAGATAGGACACTAGCCCCTCCACATGTGGCCTGAGGAAATCGTCAACGAGTTGACTGGCAGTTTCCATCAGGGAACCATTACCCGAGACAATGGGGCGTCCAGGGGGAGAGGAATGACTTTTGTGAACCTTGGGTAGCGCATATAGGGTGGGGGTCCGCAGGCAAGTGACATTAAGAAACTCCCAAGTTTTTTTTTGTAATCAAGCTCTCATGATGGGCACTGCCAATCAGATGTGACTCGTGGTCAAGTTGAGGTGAGTGTTTGATACTTTTCGGTACCAATCTTTGTTTGTCAACAAATTCATAACCATCTGTTCATAGTCATGAGTATTCATAACTACCAAGTTGCCCCCCTTATCGGAGGGCTTGATAATTATGTCTTTGTTGAGCTGTAATGATCGCAAAGCCTCAAGTTGACTGTCGTTTAGATTGGATTCAGCACATGATTTCCATTTGGCCTGATTAATTTCTTGAGTAACCTGTTTGGTAAAAGCCCAAATGTTTGGGTTACCCTGCAATACTGGGAACACGTTGGACTTGGGTTTATATTCTCTCTGGATGGATTTAGTGGACGAAGAGGTATTGGAGGATGGCGCCATGGGAAGCGGAGAAACAACACATTCCCCCTCTAAGGCAGATGCCTCATCAAGGTCCGTGGAGTCGATGTTACCCTCCTCCCAGAGCTCCATCAATTCCTCAAGGGCTTTAATGTCCTCCAAACTCATCTCCTGCCATAGAGGATTGGCAAGAGTGGTGGTCTGTGAGGGGTGTTTGGGTTTGTCATAAAGAACTCGAAAAAGTAGCTTCCTGGAGAAAAGATTCAAATCCTTGATAAATTCAAACTTGTCAATTTGTTCAGTGGGGCAAAAAGTAAAATTGATCTGGGGTCAAAGCGAACGATGATAGATTTATCACCTCGAGTTCTGTTTGGGAGGTTTTTGACTTAGTGGGTCTGTACTTGTCTGCTTCCTTGGGTCTGGTGCCGGTGAGGTGAATATCTGGGCCAGTCGAAAATCCGCCTGGGAAGAAAGAGAGAGGGCAAATTGCTTACCTGTGCAATTTGTGAAGGAGTGAAGGACATGGAGGGAGTAAAGGTGCTGGGTGGGTTGTCCAGGTGAGCCGGTGCACTGGTCGAGAGATTTTTGGCTGTGGTTGCCCTGGTGTTGATGGGTGCCCGAGAAGAGGTGGTGCGTTGGGAAGTGATGGGTTTGGTGCTCACCTTACCATTACGTGGCTTGAAAAAAAACATGAGTTTTGGGCATAGAGGAGTGTTCAAGTGCCTGTGTGGAAGAAATGGAGGAAGCAGAGGAGTTAGACTCATTTGAATCATTGGAGGATTCATTAGGTTGACGTTTTTTGTTATTATGAAAGCGTCTGCGATTTTTTGAGATGGCACCCCAATTGTATGCGTGGGCATTATCGTATGCCAGCTTGTCTCTGATGAATTTTTTCTCCTTTGTTTTAAGAATGTTAGAGACAAAGGCTTCAAGGTCAGCCTTTAAGGTAATTTCCCTGGCAGGGAAAGATTCATCAGAGACAATAGATCCATTGGCCTCATAGAGGTCTATCTGGTGGGTCACTGGCTCTGGACAGGTGGCTGCTTGATCTGTGTGGAATGTCTTTTTAAAAAAACTTTTGGGCTGAGTGGCGGCGGACGTTTCCTAGAGGAGCTCCAGGTACCATCCATCACCATCGGTACTCTGTATCGCCCATCCACGCTTACAAAGCATACCATCCCATCCAGCTAGACCCCCTGCAGTATCCCACACTCTTATCTTCGGACAATTCGGCCGGGGGAAACCGGAGGTCTCCCGAGATTGACCGCATCCAGTGCCCGGGGCCGTCGCCATCTTGCAGGCCCGAGGCCTCCCGGAGGAAACCGGTTTGCGGCTGTATTTGAGGTAAGGGACCAGCTCTCGTCCCTCCCTGACACCCATCCACATACCTCCAGTGATCCGGAGCAAGAGCTACGTCTCGGGGGCATTCGTGGAGGCCGCGGTCGGTGCGGCCTAGTCAGGCCTGGGAATCCGCGGTGTTTCCTGAGGCAGTACCCCGCGGGAGCGGGCCGCGGCCGGGCCACATCTGCAGATCTCCTGTACCCAGTCACTCTTCCTGGACCCTGCCACAGCTGGGGAAACTATCCATCACTTCTCCCCAATATATGCATAAGGCTATCTACTACCTTCTTACAAAAGTCTGTGCTGCTAGCATACGGCGGCCATCTTGGTACACCTCTGCGATCTCCATAGTCCCCCTGCAGCAGATTAAAGACCCTGTCCCTCTACCTTGGCTAACAGTTCAACAAAAGTCGGTGCTCTTGTAGAGGACTAAGGTGGGATTCCTTCCTATTAGTGGGATTCAGCTGCAGCCCGGTTCCCATAACCCTGTCAGGCGGACATCTTGCTTCACCCGGCCTCAAATTTACAGAGCTCTCCCTTATCCTTCTGCAGATGTTTCACCCCCCTCAACACTTTTAAAGTAGCCTGGCCTGAAAGAACATCCCCAGGGGTCACTATCAGTAGAGACTTCCTCCCATCCTGGTTTTTGAACTCCCCATAAGTCGTCCCCTGCCTGAACCGAGACTCCTGGCCTGCCATTAACCCCACAATCCGGTCCTCTGCCGACTTTCCCTTGGGCTGTTGGGAGAACCCAACAGGAGACAGCGCTCCATGGTTGGAGGATCCCCTCACCCCCTCACCTGTATTAAGGTGACAAGATGAACTAAAAGTCACATCCTCAAGGGGGGGCGCATGCGCGGCGCGGAACTGGCAGGCAGCTAAGTGAAGGAGATCCGAGGGCACCGGAGACATTAGCACTCCCAAGGGGGTAATATTGCCTGCAAATCTTACTTGAATCACCCTGAACCCCTAGAGGGACCAGTTGTGCATGCCGTTGATTAAAAAATATAATAAGCAGAAATCCGCCCAGCGGTCCTTGACGAATTATTTACTACGGGCCCGGGATCAAACGAGGATGTCCCAGAGTGGCGCTGACCAGGAATCGTCCATGCTGGAGGCCCCGGAGCCCATGGCTTCCCCTTCTGCGACTTCAGAGCTGAGTGAGTACACTCCACACCTCACGAAGGCAGACTTGGACCACAGTCTGACGACAATGTATGAAAAACTTGCCCGCAAGTTTCAGGCTGAGCTTCACAAGTCCACCCATACCCTCTCCCAGGAGATCGCTTCCCTGGGCGGGAGGATAGACGTACTAGAGGTGAAGCATGATGAGCTCCAGCTCGCATACGATGACCTCCGCAAAGACCATGAATTGCTCACGGACACGGTTGTCCAGCTCCAGAATAGTATGGAAGATTTAGACAACCGGAACAGGAGGAACAATATTAGAGTGCGTGGCCTGCCTGAAACAGTCATGGATCTGCCTGATGCCACTGAGAGATTGTTTCGCTCCCTCCTCCCAGAACAACCGGTGAATGCATTCATATGTGACCGCCTCCACAGGGCCCTACGACCCAAACCGCCCCCGGAGAAGCCTCCGAGGGATGTGGTGATGTGCCTGAAGGACTACCTGGTGAAGGAGGAGATCCTGCGAGCTTCCCGCAACACCCCTCGTATACAGCTGGACGGGGTCACCATTCAGATATATCCGGACATCTCCCCGACCACACTGGAGAGACGCCGACAGATGAAAGAAATCACCTCCGTCCTTCAAACCGCTCGGATCCGCTATAGATGGGGTTTCCCATTCAAACTGACGGTCCCACACAACGGATCCACATACACCGCCACTACGGTCCTGGAAGGTAAATCCATCCTGGTCAAATTGGGCCTCCTCGAACCTCAACAAGCACCAAGGCACCCGTCCACCCCCGCCCGTCACCAATCTGGGCCACCCCACCTCCTCAGAGGGGACGCAGAGCCTACCGTAACCCATGACCGCAGACAGCTGTGGAAGTTCTCCGCGGCTCCACCACGATCTTCCCGCAGGCTTGCGGTCAAGGTACTAAATATGATTTCGGTACCACCTGTCCCCCCCCTTATTTTTTGTTCATGAGCCCCATGTCCCATGGCCTGTCTCGCTGGACTTGTCAATTTCTAAACCCCCAAGCCTTTCGGTTCTGAACGAGCCTTTATGTCTCCGGTCCTCGCGATCCTGCCGTTTTCCGCCCGGAACTTTTACCCCCCAACCACGTTAGTGTTCAATCCAAGAAACACTTCTCTCCCACCATTCCCTTTTTTGTTTTGGGAGAGACCTTGTACTGAACTCTTGCCACTCTCTCTCTCCCCCCTTCAGTGTTGGGGGAGATTGAGTGCACGTGGAAGACAGTTTTTTTTCAGTCATTTTAAATATTTGATGCTGGCCTGGATGGCCTATCCATCCAGACCCCTGTTAGTTTGTTTGCCTTTTTTTTTCTTCCTACAATGTTCCTGTTATCAATGCTATATTATTGGTTTTACTGCTACACTTAACCTGCTGACCGTGCCCCCGATCTATGATCCAGGAATTTGGCAACCCGCTTTGGTGCTGGGCCTGTGGGTTATGCGGCTGACATTCGCACCTATCTCACCAACCTCACTCCAAGCTAAATTTGTTCCAACCATATTATGGGTTTGAAGGTTATCTCACATAATGTCAGAGGCTTTAATTCCGCACAAAAGAGGAGGAAGGCCTTTCGAGATTATAAGCAATTTGGGGCGGACATTGTCCTCCTGCAAGAGACTCATTTTTCGGCAATGTCTCACCCCAATTATTTTGACAAGTCATTTAAGTTACATTACCATACCACGTATAGCTCTAAAGCCAGAGGGGTAGCCATATTTGTCAGAAATAATGTACATTTTGATGTCAAACATGTTTACAAGGACCCGGATAGCAGGTTTTTGATACTCCAAGGTGATGTCCAGGGCAAAGCCTTTACAGTCGCCAATGTGTACGCCCCCAACACTGCTCAGGGTTCCTTTTTCAGGTCCTTCACCCAAATTTTGGACAGATATACTTCTCCACACATGATAGTGGGTGGTGACTTCAATCTAGTCGCCCATTCCACACTGGACAGAAGCAAGGTTACCCACTCATCTAAGGCCTTCCCCAAATCCCTAGTGAGGTCCCTGGAGACTTTCCAACTTATTGACACATGGAGGGCCCTCAATACAGGAGCTAGGGAATACACACATTACTCAGCCCCCACGAGAGCTATGCAAGGCTAGATTACATTTTCAGCTCCCCAATTTTACTTGCCAACTCCACAGCGGCCACTATACACCCATGCCCATGGTCAGACCACCTGGTGGTCTCCTTTAAAACTTTGCATGTAGGCATTTCCCCCCTGACAGCCTCCTGGAGGCTTAATGACTCCCTATTGACGGACCCTGACATAGCCACACAAGTAGCGAATCAGTTGGAAGAGTACTTCAGACTGAACGATGTAGAAGACACCACCCCCTCTATTCTCTGGGCGGCCCATAAGGCAGTACTTCGCGGTCGACTGATAGAGTTGGCCACCATTAAGAAGAGACAGAAGTTAGACAAAATTAAAACCCTAACTGCAGACCTTGCAAAACTGTACCATATACACGCACAATCCCACGCCCCGGACACTCTTAGACAAATTGACCAGAAGAGGGTGGAATTGGATACTATCCTCTCAGACCACACTGAAAAATCTATTAGATGGGCCAAAGCGAGATTCCTATTGCACTCAAACGCTGCCTCGGCCATGTTCTCACGTAAACTACATCACTCCCTTCAGCCCACCCATATCTACAAATTGCGTAACACCTCGGGCCAGCTGGTCTCCCACCCCAAGGAGGTGCTTGACACTTTCACCGCGTTCTACAGCTCCCTACTATCTGCCCCAGCCTCTCCCCCCCCCTGCTGGAGTTGAGGACTGGTTGAACTCCATCCAACTTCCGACTTTGACACACGAACAACTGACCAACTTGAACGCCCCATGCACAGAACTGGAGGTCCTGACAGTCATTAAGTCGCTCAAAGCGTCAACAGCCCCGGGCCCAGACGGGTATACGGCGACTTACTATAAAAAATTTGCAGGTACGTTGGCCCCTAAATTGACTAAATTAATCAACCACGTATTGCAAGGCCACTCACTTCCAGAGGAAATGCTTGCAGCCAATATGACCCTAATCCCTAAACCTAACAAGGATCACTCCCTCCCCCAGAATTACAGACCAATCTCGGTTCTTAACAATGACATTAAGATTCTAGGTCGTGTTCTTGCAGATAGACTATCCCCCATAATTTCCACCCTGGTTGGCCCCGAACAAACCGGATTCATCCCCTCTAGGCAAATCACAGACAACATTCGCTTGGCGACGGACATTATCCAGGATGCGGAGCTATTTTCCCGCAAGGTTCTTCTGTTGGGCCTGGATATACACAAGGCCTTTGATAGTGTCCTGTGGCCATATATGGACGCGGTCATGACTAGGTTTGGTTTTTCAGGGGAGTTTGTTCATGGATTTAGGGCACTGTACCACAATCCTCACACACGCGTTAAGCTCCCAGGTTGCACTTCGGATTACTTCCCCCTGGGCAGGGGAACACGCCAGGGCTGCCCTCTGTCCCCTTTGATGTTTGCCCTGGCCGTGGAGCCTTTGGCGAGGGCGATCATCACAGACCAGAACATTAGGGGGTATCAGAAGGGGGATGGGGAGTATAAGGTGAGCCTATACGCGGATGATATCCTTGTATTCCTCCAGGACCCAGTTACTTCCCTTCCTAATTTAATCTCTACACTCCAATCCTTTCACACTTTTTCGGGCCTTGGTGTCAACCTCTCCAAGTGTTCGGCCCTCCCTGTCAATATCCCTCCCAGAGTCACCTCTGCCCTTAAATCTTCTTTTGACTTTTCAGTATCAAATAAAACCCTCCAATACCTCGGGATTCGTCTAGCCCCCACCCTAAGAGAATTATATAACGCTAACTACCCCCAGATCTTCGCCAAAGTCAGACAATGGTTACGCCTATGGTCTACATTCCACATCACCCTCCTAGGCAGAGTCACAGCCGTAAAAATGTCCATTTTACCGAAATTGCTTTACTTCTTTAGGGCTCTCCCCCTTTATGTATCACGACATACTCTGTTGCAGATCCAACGTGAGATTAATGGGTTTCTATGGAACAATAAACATCCTAGGTATGGCGGTCTTATCACACACAGACCCACTTCACAGGGGGGGTTAGGGCTACCTAACATCTGGTTGTATTACTTGTCAGCCAGGTTGGCCCAGACGGCACAGTGGCATGCCGCACCAGACAGCATCCCCTGGCTACAGTTTTAAATGTCCTCTGTCAGCCCATACTACCTTCCGGGACTTCTTTGGCAGACGGGCCTTAAGCCCAGGGAACTGGGCATGCTAAACATGGTAGTGGGTCAGACAATACACCTTTGGTCCCTATATCACCACAAATTTAAACTTAGGTCTGGCAGACCCCCCCTGTCCACCTTCCTGGGATCGCCCAGTTTTCCCCCTGCTTTCCGATCCCCTGAGAGCTTCCATTGGTGGGTACAAAACTCCCTCCTGACATTAAAAGCACTATCGCAAGGCACACATTTCTGTTCATTTACACAACTCCAAGAGCAGTTCGAAGCCCTGGGAACGGAATTCTTTAGATTCCTACAAATTAGGCACTTTTTCGAATCCCTATTCACATTGAACACTAGATCCAACTTATCCCAGTATGAAACACTCTGCCAGAATGGTGCTAGAGGCAAGGGAACGATCTCTACAATATATATGTCACTGAATGATTCTCAGCTGCCAGTTAAGTCCTCGGCTATGACCCATTGGGAATCAGACCTGGGTGTGGCATTCCCCCCAGAAGACTGGAGCGACATGCTACAGAATATGCACAGATGTACCCGCTCCATAGCCACTAAGGAGACAGTACTTAAACTACATACGAGGTGGTACCTCACTCCAGATAGAGTTCATAAATACTACCCTACAGTTCAGGAGACGTGCTTTAGGGGCTGCCAGAGCCCTGGCACCCTTCTGCACACGTTTTGGGGTTGCCCTCATCTGAGGCACCTATGGAGCCAGGTGGCATCCAGGGTGACGCAGATTGCGGGCACCATCCGAGACCTGACGGCCCCGATGTGTTTGCTCTTTGCCACTATACCGGGTCTGCCTCCCCATACCCAGAGATTAGTGAATACCCTATTCTGTGCAGCTCATTGGGCCATAGCCTTGAATTGGCGGTCCCAGTCGGTTCCATGGACACAGGTACTCCAGCGGATGGAGTCTATCCGTCTTATGGAGAGGATCTATCACACTATCATGGACACCATGCCGACCTTCCATAATAAATGGGCGGCGTGGTCGACAGGAGCGGCTATACTGTGACCAACGCACTGCCTCTGGGGAGGCCGCCTCTGTGTGGTCGGATAGGTACCCCATATTCTCCCGTTTCCTTTGGGCCCTGGGCCTGGGGATACTAGGAGATGGTCAGGACATGTGATCCCAACCCAACGAGGAGTACATCCTATACTTTTTCTTTTTGTTTGATACTGGGTCGGTCGAATTATTCATACCAGAAGTAGCAGATTAAAGTTTATTTTTCAACAGGTTGTTTTCCCCTTTCTACCCATATACCTGTCTAAGCTTTTTCTTTTCCCTAATCTTTCTTTCCCTTCGTTCTTATCCTTCCATGGAGATTCTCCATTATTCCCCTCTAATCCCGTTTCCTTCTTGATTTCTTTTAAGCATTAATAGAATTTTCTGTTTGAACCCTGGGATGCACCCGATGGGCCGTCACTGGGCCTGACCTCGAGTAACACATTTAGTTTCTGCCCCTGTGACTGATCCTCTTATGCTCTTTTCCTCTCGATATTATATGTCGTAATGTAATTTTTATGTTATATGAGTGGGTTGCATCCCGATAAGATATGTGCTTTTTTTTTCTGTCTATACCCAATAAAAAAAAACGTTTGTATTAAAAATAAAAAAACTTTTGGGATTTTGAAACTTTGTCTCTGTTCCCGTAAAGGGTCATTAGCCTAGCAATTGGGTGAGTGCATTTTCTGTCCAGTCTAAGTCTTGATATATTCTCCATGTCAACACTTTTCTTCAGTTAAATTTTGTTATCAACATTAGGCTCTGCTTGAATTGCATCCTCTATCCTTGATATTTCAAGTGTAATGCATTTGTTATCTAACCAATCCTTATGTTAATTTTATGTATTGTGTTTTCAGTGTAACCTGCTTTAGCGTCAATCACTCCTGAGGAAGCTCTGTGTAGCGAAACTAGTCAAGTGACAACATAGCAGTGATTCACACATATGGCCACCTAGCCATACACCTGCAAGGATGGTTATTTTATGCTTATTTGTATTTTCATTGTATCAAATAAACTTTTTTATGATTCTACCTCAGTGTTATTCTCTATTAAGCACCGTAGTTTAAAGTCCCAGGGTACCCAGTGTACTCACTGTTCCCCCCTCCTTTTTCACATATACTTTGTTATTGCCAGTTTTTTGTATTTTTGCACGGAATCTCCACGCCAATCATCTCACAGGCTGCTATATTTATTATAATATTGAACACGTTAGCACTTTATATTAAGATACTATTTACATGTTTTTATGTATTTATGTTCCACGTTCATTCACGTCTATTGTGCAATAGTAGCTAAGTTTTAGTGCCACCTGTCTGCATGGCTGTGTTACTCTTGTTGATTACTTTCCTGCAATGACGAGTCTCAGTTCTTTACCCGACTAGTGCATCAACATAAAGTGAGGATCCCCAAATTGAACTATGGTATATATTTTCCGGTTAGTCGGTTAAACTCAATTTGCTTAGTTATAGAACTTTGATGCACATCACTGCAAGCTTTGCTGGCTTGCTTACTACTTATATCCTTTTGCAATTTCATCAGGACTTACTCCAAAGGACATACTTTACATACCTACAATAAAATAAATGGGCTCCAGCTGAGGTCTCAGCCAATGAGGAGGAAGAGTCCCGGGATGGCCGAGGCCATCGTGAATGTCGCCGGATCAGAGGGAGCTCAGTAAAGTATTGGGGGGGGGGGGGCTGCAGGAAGTTTTTTTACCTTCATGCATAGAACGCATGAAGGCAAAAAAACGTCAGTCTTTAGAATCACCTGAACTTAAAATAATTGTAAATGTTATAATTAAAAAAAACAAACAGGCTTATACTTACCTGCTCCTTGCAATGGAATTGCACAGAACGGCCACGAACCTCCTCTTTTGGGATCCCTCTGCCGAGTGCCCCCATAGAAAGCCACTTTTCATGGGGACTCTTGTCCCGGCTCGCTGTCTGTGCCTATTGACAGAGACAGCGGGACTCAGCCTCCCCCCCACTCCCTTGTCACTGGCTTTGATTGAGAGCAGCAGGAGCCAATGGCGAACAGAAAGTGAAGGGAGAGAAGAGCTGAAAACGTGCAGAGCTGGATCGAACAAGGCCTGGAGGTAAGTAAAAGGAGGGGTGAGGGGATACTGATACCTATACAATGTTTAATCGTTATAACTACTTGAATTTGTGAAACTTTATATACTTGCGGTTGTATACCCCGCTTGGTGATTTTTACCTACAGGTAAGCCTATAATGAGGCTTACCTGTAGGTAAAATGAACATCTCCTAAACCTGCACGGTTTAGGAGATATTCACCCTGCATGCAGCCGCTGACGTCAGCGGCGCATGCGCTCTGAGGGTTTGGCATATCGTGACGGAATTCAGAGTTCCTTGCCAGAACAGGCGGACTCCTGCGCGCATGCGCGGAAGTGAGGTCATTGCGGCTATGGCCACTCACAGCGCCGGAGCCCGCAAACTCATAAGAAACGTTGGGGGAACATGTCGGCCCCCTCAGCGGTGGCCGGGCGCCGCTGCGGGGGCTTCGTTCTAAGGTATTTAACAATGTTCTAGTAGCACATTATGCTATTGTCTTGCAGGTTTTTTTTTTTTTGGGGGGGGGTTTCCAACGGTTTACTTCTGCTTTAATAAACAATATTTTACAAAAAATGTTTTCACTGGCAATATGGTACAAGCCACGAGAGCCCCATTAGGGTGGTTACAATTGGGACTTGTCATCCATGCCTTGACCTAGTCTTTGTTTTGTTTTTTAGTTTAATATGACCATGGGGGGCTACACATTTATATTTCAAGTGAGTTGACATACTGTATTGAATTAACTCCTGTGACGAAAGCGATTATTAGATCCCTGCCCTTCGCACCAACTCGTGACAAAGGACTTGCCAATTTCACACCGCTGTCACTTGCGTAACAATACCTCTTTCACCTGCACAAAGATTTTCCAGCTTGCAGAACCCAATCTAGGTTCCAGCAGCCTGAGGGTGGTTGTCACTGGGCTACGTTAATTAAGCAATTAACCCTTTAAATGGTCACCACCCCCTTTTTACCAAGGAGGAGGAAACTCCTAATCTTAGCAATACCAACTATGAGTTTAGAATAAATGTCAGTAACACACTGTCACAGGTATGTTCAGAGGATTTGTAATATACAGTAGCGCTCTTCCAGGGACAGGGATTCTTTTTAGTCTGCATTGAAAGCTTTAGAGACAAGGTAAACACTTTTCAAAATAGGGTTTAATAACGAAAAGGTAAACATCATGCAAATAAAATATTTACAGAAAAAGGGTGTTAAAGACCATAAAACAACACAGAAATAAAGAAAAACTGGTTGAAAAGGAAGAATACTTGCAATGTCCTTGTTTCAGCAGAGTTCAGTCAATGAGCAAGGTGTTATTGACTCATAACTTGACAGTTGTTCCTTGGTTGATGGTACATGAGAACCAGGGCCATCTTTAATATTGATTGGACCCTGGGCAAACATTTTCTTGGGCCCCCACCACACCCCTCCATTTAATTTCACTCTCCACCTGCTCTGAGACATAGAATAAATAGCAGCTAGACGCAAAATCAGTTTAATTAATCAGATCAGGCATCGATTGCAAATGGTTGCCAGCGGTTACAGTGTATTATTACCACTCACTGACTGGCTGCTAGAGGTTACAGCACACATTATAGCTCACTGATTTGCTAGAGGTTACAGCACAGAACTTCTGCTTGTTTATTGGTTGCTAGAGATTACTGTACATCAATAGTGCTCACGGATTGGTTGCTAGTGGTTACTGGACATCCTTACCACTCACCAATTGGTTGCTAGAGGTTACTGCTCACCGATTGGTTGCTAGAGGTTACTGCATATCCTTACTGCTCAATGTTTGTTTGCACGAGGTTAGTACACATCATTACTGCTCACTGATTGGTTGCCAAAGGTTATAGCACATTATCTCCTCACCGCCCGCACACCATGGACTGGGGAGGTGGGGGGCCTCATCAATAGACAGAAAACTCCTAAGAATCCTAGGACTCCTGGGATCAGTGGCAATGCTTGGGGGGGGGGGGGTTAGTGGGATTCATTAGTAGGCAGTACACTGTGGCTAATTCTGAATCATGTATAGGCTAAGCTGGAAATCTTTGGCAAGTACAGTATATACTGTAGTGGGGGATTCTACACTGACCACTATGTAACGGGGGATTTTACACCACCCACCAATATAAAAAGGGATTTCTACAGCGACACCAACGTAATAGGAGCATTTACACCAACCACCAGTGTAAGAAGGAATATACAATGACCACCAATGTTAGGGGGGATTTACACTGACCACCAATATAAAGGGGGAGTTACACCAACCACCAGTATAAGGGCAATTCTGCATTTACCACCAATGTGAAGGAAAACGTACATGGATCACTAATGTAATGAAGAATTTACACTGACAACCAATGTAATGGGGGATTTTACATCAACAACCAATAAAGGTGGCTTTCTACACTGGCCACCAATGTAAGGGGGGTATTCACACTCACCACCAATTTGAAGGGGGCATCTACATGGATCACCAATGTAAGGGAGGATTTGAAAATGACCACAAATGCAAGTTTGGATATTTTTTTTTATCGATTACCAAAATAGAGTTTCTACACTGACCACGAACGTAATGGGGATTTACACTGACCACTAACGTAATGGGGATTTACACTGACCACTAACGTAATGGGGATTTACACTGACCACTAATGTAATGGGAATTTACACTGACCACTAATGCAATAGGAATTTACACTGACCACTAATGTAATAGGAGCATTCACAGGTGGGATTTACACTGACCACCAATGTAAGGGGGACCTTCACACTGGCCACCAGTGTTAATTAAAGGATTGTACACCAAGCCCCAATGTAATGAGAAGATTTACACTGACCACCAATGTAACAGACATTTAGCCTGCATTCACATTTGTGTGCATCGGAAACACATGCAAAATCGCTTTCCTGACACCACAGAAACATGCTGCCCTTTAGCAGATACTCAGCAGTGACATTAATTGTTAATGACACCCTTACGCATCTGCTGAGATGTGCGTATTCACATGCACTAAAATTCAGGGTGCTGTGGCACCATGTTCTTTTGAAAAAGTGTTCCACCTCCAATTTGCTTACCTTTGCAGAACAGGTGGATGTTAGGCCTAATGACCACAGTTGTAGGCAAGACTTTCCAGCATGCCCCTTTACCTCCCCAGTGAGCAGCATTCAGCAGAACTGATGGTGAATATGACCTTGGTGGAGCATGATATACATATCAATGCCGTCGATCCACAGCTATTTAAATAACAATGTTGCCTCTATTTACATATTAATGCATTTTATTTACATGTAAACACAGGGTCTACAGGTGAGTCATCTGTACATGGCAATAGGACAGAGCTGAGCAGCATTAGTAACAGAACTTCACTCTGAACTATCGGGACACAGTGCGGAACTAAAACTTCAAAGGACAAGGGATTTTAAAACAGGGATAATTGGCAAGTATGAGGCAGTTGCTTTGGGCCCCACAACAATTCTGGGGACCAGGGCAGCTGCCCATTTTGCCTTGCCTTAAAAATTTTCCTGATGAGAACTGTCAACTTTTTGAAGCAGTCTCCTTTTCTCTGGTATCAAGGGGGTGTTGTCAGAGATAATCTGACCAATAAGGCAGTTGAGTAGTGGCCATGGGGGATTTCACTACGTTTATGACTGTATGATGGCCTTCCCTTACACACAGTTTTATACGAATATTAGCTTCCACTATGTACAAGTTGAATTCTGGAAACTGGTAGATTATTGTTCAGAATTATATTTTGTGTCCAAGAATACCAAACAGAGTATTTTGGATGGGCCTGTCACCCAGGAGGTTGGAGATTGCCATCTCCCCATCTGTATGCTCGAGCTTAATCATGCATGACCCCGATTTGTTCGGTAGGATATTGCCCATTCAAATATATACTTAATATTAACGTGTCTTGGTCCTGGTTGATTTTATGACTTGTGTGTGGTTTTGGAAAATGTTGTGAATTGAACAGAGGTCCCAGAGAGGTCACCCCACGCCTGACTGCTTTCTGGGTAGACATTTTATAGCATGCTATGTGTTCCTAGTGCTTTAATTGCCTTACAAACCATGGGTGACAGAACTGAAGGATTTTGTCATAGTTTTACGATAGGTCAGAGGGAGATGTTAATTTGTAGATTTTTTTTTACGACCAGCAGAAACTAAGACATCCTGCCAGAACTCAGTTAGCTGTTTACAGCTCTGCAAAGGCCTGTGTGCTGGTGCCTGCTGTCCCTATGTTGAGATAACAGGCACTTTTGATGCGTCAAACATTAAGGCTAATAATTCCATGATTTGAAGAAGGGAGGGATCACTGACTATGCCTCCTCTCATGACAAACATGGCTGAGATCTGAACAAAATGGATGTCACCTACAGCTTTCATGTGCCAAATGCACACAACCATTACAACTCCTACTTTTGATTTCTGTTATTTAGTTTTAAAATTCAAAGGAAAGCTCTTCAGCATTTCTAAAAAAGTGTACTATTTAAAGCATAAGTAAAGTCTGCTTCACTTCCTATAGTAATGCAACGCCCACAAGCCTCTCCATCAGCACCAAATCTTCTCCCGGTCTTGGCATCTTTGGCTATCTTAGCAATACATAATAATTCATCCCTAAAGGCATGTCAAGAATGTACACTGGATTGCACATGCACAGCTCGGAGAAATTTTAAATTCTAAAGAAGTTTGTGAACAGGAAGGTAAGAAGTTTTTGAAGAAAGGAGAATAAAAGCCCAGTCCACCCCCAATACTAGGGATGAGCTTTATGTTCGGGTCAAACATGAGTTCGACTCGAACATTGGCTGTTCGATCGTTCGTCAAAATACGAACATTATGGGGCATTCGCGCCAAATTCTAGTGGCGCGACACGCCCCATAATGCACTGCGTCATCGCAGTGCATTGCTGTATGCTGATTGGCCAAAGCATGCACTATGACCCGCATGCTTTGGCCAATCCCAGCGCACTCAGCAAAGAGAGCCATAATTGGCCAAAGGCAGGGTGCCTTTGGCCAATTATGGCTCAGGCGGACCAAGTCCACGCCCCACACTATACAAGGCCGGCTGCACGTCGGTCGCGTGAAGTGTGTTGCTGGCGTGGACCGAGAGTGTGTGTCATTTAGATGGAGCAGGCAGGCAGGTTATTCAGTTAGCTGCAGTGTATTTAGTGTGTGTGTGTGTGTGTGTGTGTGTGTGTGTATATTATATATATATATATATATACATACACACACACACACACTGGATCCAGTTTAGCTAGATCTGACTGCAGGCCGTTCCTGGTGTACTGTTTCTAATATACTTCAGGCAGGCAGGTGATTCAGTGAGCTGCAGTGCATTATTTATATATATATATATATATATATATATATATATACACCGTATTTATCGGCGTATAACACGCACTTTTTTCCCCTGAAAATCAGGAGAAAATCGTGGGTGCGTGTGATACGCCGATACTGACATCCCTGAGCTGTCTCCGCTGACTGAGCGGAGCGGAGCGAGATACACATAGCCGAATGTACTCGGCTCCGCTCACAGACACGCCCAGTCCCGCCATTGGACCTGTGTTATGTCCATCATAGGGCGGGACTCGGCGTGACTGTGAGCGGAGCCGAGAAAAGCCGAGTACACTCGGCTATGTGTATCTCGGCGGCGGCTCCGCCCAGTCCCTGCGTCCCCGGCGCCAATTTTAAAATGATGCACGGCGACACTGGGGCAAGGCTGCACGGTGACTCTGGGGCAAGGCTGCACGGCGACTCTGGGGCAAGGCTGCACTGGACACTGGCAAGGCTGCACTGTGACAAGGCTGCAATGGACACTGACAAGGCTGCACTGTGACAAGTCTGCAATGGAGACTGACAAGGCTGCACTGTGACAAGGCTGCAATGGAGACTGACAAGGCT
Source organism: Rana muscosa (assembly GCA_029206835.1). Classification (NCBI taxonomy): domain Eukaryota; kingdom Metazoa; phylum Chordata; class Amphibia; order Anura; family Ranidae; genus Rana; species Rana muscosa. The sequence goes on from CM055119.1 coordinate 235,410,321, forward strand.
GCACTGTGACAAGGCTGCAATGGACACTGACAAGGCTGCACTGTGACAAGGCTGCAATGGACACTGACAAGGCTGCACTGTGACAAGGCTGCAATGGACACTGACAAGGCTGCATTTAAATGTAAGTTATTTTTCCTTAAACTTCCCTGCTAAAAGTTTTTTTCCCTAAAATTTCCTCCTAAACTTGGGGTGCGTGTTATACGCCGATAAATACGGTATATATATAAATATATATCCACTGCATCCAGTCTCGCCAAGCCTATATCTGACTGCAGGCCATTCCTGATGTACTTTTCCAAATATACTTTAACCACTTATGCCCGGACCATTTTGTTGCTAAAGGACCAGGCCCCTTTTTGCGATTCGGCACTGCGTCGCTTTAACTGACAATTGCGCAGTCGCGCGACGTGGCTCCCAAACAAAATTGATGTCCTTTTTTCCCCACAAATAATAGCTTTCTTTTGGTGGTATTTGATCACCTTTGCGGTTTTTATTTATTGCGCTATAAACAAAAATAGAGCGACAATTTTGAAAAAAAAAAACAATCTTTTTGACTTTTTGCTATAATAAATATCCCCAAAAAATATAAAAAAAAAAAAAAAATTCCCTCAGTTTAGGCCGATACGTATTCTACATATTTTTGGTAAAAAAAATAATCGCAATAAGCGTTTATTGGTTTGCGCAAAAGTTATAGCGTCTACAAAATAGGGGATAGTTTTATGGCATTTTTATAAAAAAAATGTTTTTTTTTTACTAGTAATGGCGGCGATCAGCGTTTTTTTTTTTTAATAAATTCTTTATTTAAGAGAAGGACATGCGGATATACACAGAGCATACCGATGCGTATCAACAAACAGCAAACATTCCCCACCACCTCATGAGTAGATCTTACAATAAAGATATAGAGCCTGTTGTCAGAGGGGGGATCACAACAAGTGTCAGGCTTACAGGAGCTCTCCGCCCCCGCATGGCCGTATTTTTGCGGCAAAAGCCAATTTAGATAAAGATAGAAACATCAAGCCCGTTAAAAACAGGCTTGAACAGGCCAACACTCTAGTGTTGGTAATACAGAAAAAGCAGAGAAATTAAGAGAGAAGTAAGCAAGGAGTGCAAGAGTACAAGAGGGGGAAGGGAGAGATAAGAAAAAAAAGGAGGGGGAGAAGGGGCGTTTCCATCCTCCAGCCACAGCCACCCCATCTGGGGAGCAGTCAAATTCAATCCTCTCAGGTGGACCGAGCCACTAGGAGCCCGTATTCCTCAGAGAAGTAAAATTTGTGCCAAAAGTACCATGTTTTGGAAAATTTCTCACTTAGGCCCCTTTCCGTTGCTATCAAGTCCTCCATGTCATGGATTTCCTTCACTTTGTTCAACCAACCTGCCACCGACGGGGGCTGAGTCTGCTTCCAGTTCAGAGGGATGCATCCCTTTGCTGCATTGATCAGAAGCGGCAATATGGACTTTCTATAGCCCTTAGTTGGAATATTGTGGTGGTGCAGAAGGAAGAGCTCAGGAGACAACGGCAACTCCCTGTCTGTAAACTTTTGGACGATGCGGTGTACCTCAGACCAAAATGATTGTAAGATGCGGCATGACCAAAAGACGTGGAGGAGCGTACCAACCTCCTCCCCGCACCTCCAGCACATATCCGTGCTCTGAGGGAACATCGTGTGTATCTTTTCCGGAGTGTAGTACCAACGGGACAGAAGTTTATATTCCGTCTCCTGGTGCCTTGCACTGATAGAAGTTTTTTGAGCGAAGAGAATGATTCGGCCCACTTGTTTCCCCGTAAGCTGTAGGCCCAGCTCCTGCTCCCACTTGGTAACATAAGGCGGCCTAAAGTCCGGAGGTGGAGAAACTAGGATTTGGTATATCAGGGATATTGCATGTCTCAACGGGGACAAGTCCAGGCATAGCAACTCAAAAGATGTCAGCTGCCGCCCATAGGTATTCGGAGAAGGCAAAGAGTGGATGTAGTGGGACAGCTGGACTTTTTGCCAAAATGAGAGCCCAGTCAGGGCAGGGTCCTCTAGGATTTGTCGTCGGGTACGCCATCGGTCGTTTGTGACGAAGTGTCGCGCTTGAGACCTTTCAACCAGTTTCAACGCCAGGAAGCTAGGGTCGTTGAGACCTGGACTGAAAGCCGGGTTGCCTACTCTTGGAGCGAGTGGGGACGGGAGCGGCGCTATCGAGTGGTCACGGAAAGCCTTCCAAGCTGTCCTTGTTGTCACCCCTACCGTGGGGTGGTCAGAAATCTCCTTTGGCAAGGGAGGCTGGCACCAGGGCAACAAGTCCAAGTGGGCCCCAGTCAAGGATCGTTCAATCTGCACCCACTGTTTCAGAGGGCCGTGACGGCACCAATCCAAAATACGCGTTAAATGACATGCCGTGTGATAGAGAGTAACGTCCGGTAGGGCCACCCCACCCCTCAACTTTGGCAGCCAGAGAATTTTCTGCGCCAACCGCGGGGGCTTCTGAGCCCACACAAAGCGAATTAGCGTTCTGTTTACTGCTCTCAGGAAGGACGCCGGCACCTGTATGGGTAGTGCCTGAAAGTGGTATAACAGTCTAGGTAAGATATTCATCTTGACAATGCTGCAGCGGCCAAACCAGGAAAACAGGCCATGCTGCCACTCTTGCAGGTCTTTTTTTACGGCTACCAAAAGGGGAGGAAAGTTGAGGGGGAAAATCTCCTCCGCCTTGCTGGGTAACAAGATACCCAGATATTTGATATGGGACATGGCCCATTTGAAAGGAAAATCAACCCGAAGCAAATCTGTTAAGGGAGGAGGTAAGGCGACCCCAAGTGCCTCCGATTTCTGGTATTTAATGCAAAACATTGACACCTCCTCGTACAGCTTCAGTTCCTTGAGCAAGTTCGGAGTGGACACAAGGGGGTTGGTCAGAAAGAATAGCAGATCATCTGCGAAAGCCGCAATCTTCGGGGACAGGGTGGCATCCAGGCGGGGTCCCGTAATGTCCGGGTTGTCTCTGATGATACGCAGGAAAGGTTCTAGCGTCAGGATGAATATCAGGGGCGACAAAGGGCACCCCTGTCTCGTCCCATTCGCTATCTGAAATGGTGAAGAAAGGTGGCCATTCACCTTGACCTGGGCCGATGGGCAGGAATAGATCGCCAGCATCCAATTCATCATGCGTTCCTGCAGGCCAATACAGCAGAGAGTTTCAAACAGGAAAGGCCAGCTCACCCTGTGTAACGCCTTTTCGGCGTCCGTCGAGAGGAGCAGCATAGGGGTTTTATGCGTCCTTGCAGCGTGGATCATGTTGATTGCCTTAGTCGTGTTGTCACGCGCCTCTCTAGAAGGAACAAAACCGACCTGGTCGGAGTGGATTAGTTGTGGCATTAAGTCGATCATACGCATGGAAAGCGCTTTCGTGAATATCTTGAGATCCACATTGAGCAGCGAGATCGGTGTATAGTTTTGGCACCGTAGTGGATCCTTTCCCTCCTTTGGGATCACGGCAATGTGTGCTCTCAAAGCGTCCGCCGGGAGGGGCGTCCCCTCCCCTGTAGCATTATACGCAGAGAGAAAATGCGGAAGCAGTACTTCTCCAAAAGTCCTGTAATAGAGAAGGGAATATCCGTCCGAACCCGGCGCCTTCCCTAAATGCATGCGCGACATCGCTAAAGTCACCTCCTCCACTGAAAGAGGCTTTTCCAGATCGGTCAGGTCCTCCTCCGAGATCCGGGGAGACCAGACCTCCTCAAATAGTCCCTGATCTTCCTCCTCTGTCGACATTCCCTCCTCAGATGTTGGACGAGGGAGACTATACAAAGTAGTATAATACTCCCGGAACAATTCCGCGATACCTTCCATGGTGTGACCTCTGTTGTGAGAGTCACTTATCAATTCAGGAATTAAGGTACGAGCCCTCTGAGCTCTCAGAGCCCTCGCCAGCATCCTACCACATTTGTTGCTGTGCTCGTAAAAAGAACGGCGGCATTTCGAGATCACCGCTTTGGCACTAAACAGGGCCAAGAAGCGCAGCTGGTTTCGCAAGGCCGTCAGCTCAAGAAGTATCTGGGAAGCCAGGGATTGTTTATGAGCCATTTCTAAGACCCTGATTTTATCTAAAATGTCCACAATTTGTTTCGCTCTCTCCTTCTTGATGCGTCATTCCAGTCTGATCAAGAGGCCACGAATGTAACTTTTATGGGCTTCCCATACCATTGTCGGGGCCACCTCCGAGTCTACATTCGTGGCGAAATATTGTCTCAGTTCTCTAGAGAACTCCTCCACCACCTCGGGCATCTGAATCAATGAGTCGTTAAGCTTCCACGACCACTGTTTCTCTGCGGGACGAAGCAAATCGATGTCTATAAAAACTGGGGCATGGTCCGAGAAGGTAATAGAACCAATCGAGGCTGAGGAGACCCTGGACAGAATCGCCTGAGGCACCATGAACATATCAATTCTGGTGTAAGAGTCGTGGGGGTGCGAATAGAACGTGAAATCTTTGTGGCTTGGATGAAGAATACGTCATACATCCACCAAGTGGAGAGCATGAAAGTTCTTCTTAAGGCGCTTAAGTGAGGCGTAAGAGACTTGGGAAACACCCCTAGATGAGTCCAGGATCGGGTCCATGACAAAGTTCATGTCTCCACCCATGATCACCACCCCTTCGGCAAAGTCAACCAATTTGGTCGTAATTGGCTCCAGGAAGGCAATCTGGTTGGCATTTGGGAGGTATAAATTGACCAGAGTCACTAGGGACCTCCCAAGCGTCCCCTTCACAAATAAAGCTCTCCCCTCCGCATCCCCCCACTGGTCCACCAGCTGCCATGGGACGTTAACCCGAATCAAGATACTCACCCCTTTTGACTTAGAATCAGAGGAGCAACCGTGGTACACTGTCGGGAAAAAGCGGTCATGAAGTCTTGGTAGCTTATCAGCACGGAAATGTGTCTCCTGCAGGAAGCACACATGGGCCTTCATATGTTTTAGATTGGTTAGCACCATGGAGCGTTTCTCAGGGGTGTTCAGCCCCTTCACATTCATAGAAATGAGACAAACCGGCTCTGTTTTACCCGTGGGCATGACCGCGACTGGAAGAGGCAAACACCTAAAAAAAAAAAAAGGGGGGGGAGGTTAGAAGGGAAAGCACAGAAGAGAGAGGAAGAGGAGAAAAAAGAAACCTAATACGCCTCAAGCGTAAGGGAGACCTAGTCTCAGTGCACCCCAGTAACCCTAAAGCAGGAGTCACTTGACGGGTGCGACCCTATGTGGGAAAAGTGGTTGAACACAACAGGGGTCGGAGGCTCCCTAACCCGACCCACCTCAGAAGTTACAGAGAGCCGGATGGTTCTCAAGACAAAGTGGCCTGATTGAGGATGGCCCAGCAGCCCGGCAACGCCGGCCCCGGCACCCAACATGGGATGTCCAAGCCTCGGCGCAGCCCGCCCCCAGGCCAATCCCCAACCCGGACAAAACAGTAGCACAGTAACCTATCACATGGTTCTAATATATGAAATGAACATTTGAACATTTTGGTACAAAACAAATGGAAAAAAAAAAAAAAACACAAGTAGTTATAACCAGAGGGCCCATAAATGGCGAGCAACCAGAAAAAAAAGGGGGGGCAAGGGGAAGATGCGCACACACCGGTACCAAAAGCTAGGCTATGGCGTCCCCCTCCCGCTCAGGAAGGGGGGAGACTCGACCAGAAGATCGGGGACCGCAAGATCAAACGGCCTAGGAGGGGCGTCCCCCCAAGGGGGAGCCCCCGACCACAGCCTCAGCATGATTCCAACCGCGGACCCCGAACTCCACTCCTCTGGCCCTCTCCGATATCGATAAGGAAACAGGCCGCCATAGTAGATCCACCCCGCACCGGCGCACGGGCCAGGGGAGCCAACCGAGTACACATGGGGGACAGGCGCCAGAACCTTCAGGTGGCATATCCCGGATCCGTCAAGGGGGCAGCACACAGCTCCAGAGATGGAGACTGTGTAGAGCAAAAATCAAGGGGACAGAGGAGGAAAAGGAAGGTATCCAGGGGGGGGAGGGGAAGTGTCACGTACCTGGTAGGAGTCTGACATGACGAGGTCGGCCTCTCTTGTATCTCCAGTCCAAGCCCCACTGAGGGTGGAACAGATGGTGGCAAGGCTAGGAGGAACACGAGTGCCAGTAGAGGTTGCTAGCAGAAGTTGCAGGGGCAGGTGAAACTTGGAGATCCCGATGGGTAGACAGGTTCCAGGCACTTATGGAAGAGCAGGTGTAAAGGGGAACTCCAACCCACATGCAGATTCTGGAACGTAGCAAACTGGAACAGAGGTCAAGGGTAGCCGGGTTCAGTAACAGGCAGGCAGCGCAGTTCAAGGAGAAAGCAGTAGCAGGATCATGGAAGCCAGGATCAGGAACCATAAGTCAGCAAATAATCAGAGTCCAGAGAAGCGTCAGGGCAAACCAGTCAGCAACGGGTATCAGGTTAATCATACGGATAGCAGGAAGTTTCACAGGACAAGCTGAAGACCAGTCAGCACTTGTAGGGAGTCAGAGCACCCTTTAAATAGGCCGTCTGGCGCCAACTGGCGTTAGGGGCGCGCTCCTGCGCGTGCACGCCGTTCATTGCGCACGCGCATTGGCGCACGCATATGCGCCATACGAGAATACGTAGTTCTCTTACAGGAAGATAGAGGAAGGGGGGAAAAGGGGAGAAAGAGGAGGGGGAGGAGAAGAGCGGAAAGGCGAGGGAGGGGGAAGGGGGAGGGAGGGGGAATAGAGGGAGGGTGAAGAGCGGGGAGGCGAGAGAAGGGGAGAAAGGAGGGGGAGAAGGGAGGGGAGAGGAGGGGGGATAAGGGAGGAGGAGGGGGGAGAAGGGAGAAGTAAGATGAGGGGGGAGGGGGAGAGAGAATGGGAGGTAATGAGGAGGGGGGAATGAGGAGGAGGGGAGGGACGGGAATGAGGAGGAGGAGAAGGGGGGGACGGGAATGAGGAGGAGGAGGGGGGACAGGAATGAGGAGGGGGAATGAGGAGGAGGGGGGGGGGGGAATGAGGAGGAGGGAGGGGGGGGGAAATGAGATGGGGGGAACTAAGAAGGGGGGGAAGGAATATACATCAGTAAGTAGCATCCCCACATCAACAACGTATGACCACAGGGCACTCCACCCCCCTCACCCACATCCCACCCCCAGCCCAGGCAGTTCATACGGCACAATATGACAGCCTTCCCCACCACCCCCACACCCAACCACCCCTAAAGTCCGGACTCCTAAAAAGATACTTGCAGACATCTTCCATCCAATCAAGCGGAAGTCCATGGCTCACTTTTACAGCTTGTCCTCAGGTGGGCTCGGGGGAGATCAGCACCAAGCCGCCGCTCCGGGAATGGGGCGCAAAACAAAAGTCAGCAGGTGGGGGAGAGAGGGGGGGGACGGCTCCGAGGCGGCCTCACCGAAGAGCGGCTAACAGTCGCATATAGCCGGGAGGGTGAGAGGGAGAGCCGCGGGAAGAAGTCTCTACCGGGATGGGGGCACACAGTCGCTGATGCTTGGCCGCGAGCAGGAGGAGAAAGGAGAAACATCATTAGGCGACATCCGCCGGAGCGGGGGTGACCCCACAGGGCCAACCCGACCAAGAGCAGCACATACTAGGGAGGGGGGCCAGCATCAGGTGGCTGTCCAAAGAGCGGGGCCAGAAACTTCGTAGCTCAGTCCATAGCAACAACTAGTGCAAAAAAAAAAAAAGGGGGGCATCAGTTCACGGTGTGTGCAACCCTGTAACAGCAACACTCACATTAGCAGGTCTGGCAGTTCAGGCTTCGTTATCGTGGGCTCTAGCCGGCAGCTGGTCGCCTCTCCTTCGCCTGGTGGAGCGTCGCGGCAGACCCGGTCCAGATGCCCTAGAAGCTTGGCGAGGATCCCTAGCCGAGAGCGGCTTCAGCCAATCAGCCAGGTGGAAGGGTTCCATGCCCAGGAAAAGGAACATGTCTGGGAGATCTGCATGACGCCGCAGCGTGAAGGAAGTTCCCCCCTTCCTGATCGATAGCTGGAGTGGAAAGCCCCATCTATATGGCACCTCAGCTCGCTGCAGCCGTTCCAGAAGGGGTTTCAGCATAGCCCGTCTTTGTAGCGTTGCTCTGGACACATCTGAGTAGATCGACAGCTCAGCTCCATCGAAGTCAATCCGGTCCTTGGTCCATGCTGCCCTGAGAACTTGCTCCTTGTGTGCGTAGCGGTGCAGGCGGCAAATGACATCTCTAGGGCGGTCAGGGTCCTGCGGCTTCGGCCCCAGTGCGCGGTGGACTATCGAACTCCAAGGCAGCTGGAGCCTCCAGACTAAGAAGCTGCCGGAAAATAGCCAGGATAGTGTCTAGTAGGTTCTATGGACCCGTTGCCTCTGGCAATCCCCGAACCCGGAGGTTGTTGCGGCGGCTCCTATTTCCCAGGTCCTCGGCCGGCCTGGAGCTGCACCTCAGCCAGCTTGTCCTGGAAGGCCTCCTGGCCTTTTTCTAATTGGGTGACCCGGAGTTCCAAAGCGCTCCTCTCCATTTCTCCCTTTCCGACTCGTTCGTCAAGTGTGTGAACTTCAGAGCGGAGCCCCTGGAAATCACGCGGTGCTGCTCCTCCATTCTTGCCATGAGGCCCTCCATGTAGGCCTTAGTTGGAAGCGCCTGTAGTAGGGACCTGATGTCCGCCTCCGTCTGCGAGGATCCTGCAGATGCCATAGAGCCACCCTGACTGTCATGAGAAGGCACCAGAAGGGAGGGCAGCCCCTCTAACGAGTGTGGAATACTTTGCTGTGAAGCAGCCATGGATGTGGAGGGTAGGTCTCCCGGCCTTCTCTCGACACGTGGCGCCGCAGGGGAGATTGCTGTTGGAACCGGGGTTGTAAGAAATCTTCTGATCGATGCCTCTGGGTTAGCAGATTTTGATCCCCTGGTCCTCCTCCGTCTCTTGTATGTCATTTCAGACTTGGTTTTGCTAGCCAAATGTTGATTTCAGCCATAGATGGCAGGTCAGGAGTCGGGAGCTCTAACAGAAAGCCACCTCACTCCACCATGTCCAAGCCACGCCCCCCGTGATCAGCGATTTTGATCATGACTGCGACATTATGGCGGACACAATTTTGGGACCAGTCATTTTTACAGCGATCAGTGCTATAAAAATGCACGGATTACTGTGAAAATAAAACTGGCAGTGAAGAGGTTAACCTGTAGGGGCGCTGAAGGGGTTAAGTGTGACTTAATGAGTGATTCTTACTGTGTGGGGCATGGCTTGGCGTGTGACGTCACTGATCGTCGTTCCCTATGACAGGCAACAGACGATCAGTGACAGTCTCACTAGGAAGAACGGGGAAAGGTTTGTTTACACTTACCTCTTCCCCTTTCTTCAGCTCTGTGACCCGATAGCGGGACACCGGCGGCGATCGGGTCCCGCAGGCGCGGTCACGGAGCTCACGACCGGGTCACGAGCGCGCCGGCGCGCGACCCACGGCTGGGCTCTTAAAGGGCAACGTACCTGTACGTGCTTATGCCCAGCCGTGACATTCTGCCGACGTAGATCGGCGTTAGGTGGAACTTAAGTGGTTAAGGCAGGCAGGTGCTTCAGTGATCTGCAGTGCATTAAATATATATACAGTCTCCTACACACACACACACACACACACACATATATATATATATATATATATATATATATATATATATATATATTTATATATATAAAAATATATAGGACATAGCATGCCATTATCAGCACCTTTTTTTTTTATCTGCAAAACACTGATAACCCTATTTTGGACTGATAATTTTTGCCGGGCAATATTTCGGTGCATCCCTAATATTTTGTGCATTAAGGAGAGTCCAGGCCTTTTTTTTTTAACAATCTACTGAGCTGGCCAAAACCAGCTCCTGAGAAAGTCTTACACATTTTCACAGCTCTTACTGTGAAGAAACCTTTCCGTATTTGGAGGTGCAATCCCTTTTCCTCCAAAACGTCCTTTGCGATGACCTTAAAGTGAATAACTAAACACCAAGTTCACTATATGGACCACTGATGTATTTATACATGTTGATCAATATTCCCCCCTTAGGCTCTATTCACAATTATACGAATGCAAAGTTGCGCCGACTTTGGAGTGCGACTTTGAATGGGTGCGACTTGGGCTTTGACCAGTGATAATGGACAACCATTGCATTGTATAACACTCAGGTAGGACTTTCAGGCAACTTGAGAGTTAACATTGAAGTCTATAGCCCTCAAGTTGCATGAAAGTCGGACCAAAGTATAACATTAACTACATTGAAGTCACTGCAACTTTAGGTCACACATACAGTGCTCAGCATAAATGAGTACACCCCTTTAAAAAAAGTAAGATTTTCTTCTTGTTAAAAAAAAAAAAAAAAATTAAGATTTTAATCAATCTCAAACACAAGAACAACTTACAAAATTTTGACAAAACTGAGTTTTATAGAACAGTTCGATAGCTCATTACATTAAAAGTAAGGTTAATATAACTTGGATAACAAAACCTTCAGTTTCACTCAAAACTGAATACACCCTACAACAAAAACTACTACATCTATTATTTTGTATGACCTCCATGATTTGTAAGGACAACACTAAGTCTTGGAATGAACAAGTTGGCGACATATTGCAACATCTGTCTTTTTCCATTCTTCAAGAACGACCTCTTTTAGAGCCTTGATGCTAGATGGAGAGTGATGCTCAACTTTTCTCCTCAGAATTGTTGTTCTTCAGAAATGCAACAGTGGTCTTAGATGTGTGTTTTGGATCTTTGTCATGTTGTAAAATTGTACGACGACCAAGGGCACAGAGTGATGGTAGCGTCTTCTCTTTCAAAATGGAGCAGTACAGCTGTGAATTCACGACACCATCAATAAAATGCAGCTCCCCGACATCAGCAGCACTCATGCAGCACCACAGAAGGACACAGCCACCACGTCTCACTGAAAGAACCATGCATTTTTCTTTGTACTCCTCACCTTTGCGACACCATACAGTTTTGAAGCCATCAGTTCCAAAAACATTCATCTTGGTCTCATCACTCCAAAGTACAAAGTAGTCTTCTTTTCAGCATGGGCCCTGGCAAATTTTAGGCAGGGTTTTTTGTGCATGGGCTTCAGGAGAGGCTTCCTTCGTGGACGACACCCATGCATGCCAATCCTCTGCAGTGTACCCTGTATTGTGTCACGAGAAACAATCACTGTAGTAGGCGTTCTACTTTAGCTAACTTCAGTGAGCTTGCATGGCTATTTTCTCCAACCCTTCTCACCCAAAGATGCTCCTGTCGAGGTGTTGACTTGCGTGAACGGCCTGGACTTCTCTGTGAGATGGTGGCAGTTCCACCTTTGTTCAATTTTTGTATAACTGTTGTTACTGTAGTCTGATTGATAGGTAAAGCTTTTGCTGATCTTCTTGTAGCCTTCACCTTTCTTGTGTAAAGAAATAATTTTCAGTCTCAGGCCTTGACATTTCTCTTCCGATGCCATTGCTGACAGGATGAAATTGAAGGGGGAATAATTAGACTCACCTGTAGTTGAATTCTTGTTAATTAGGATTTTGTTGTCTAAAATTTAGCTTTGCTCCTAAGACTTTCATTGGGGTGTATTCCTTTTTGCAACATGGTCTTGAATGAATTTGTTAGGGAAAAAAATATTGCTTGTGTGTGCAAATTAACAAATCTTGGTTGCCATTAATGGCCCCCATTTGTGGGAGTATTTTTTTAGTATAGGGCCCCATAGAAAATGTTGATACTGAAAGTAAAGTAAAGGTTTTCTGACAAATCTGTTGGTGTGTACTCATTTATGCAGTATGTGAACGGTTATCATTGGAAAACTTGGGGAAGACTTGTCATGCGACATGGATGTCCAAAGTTGCAAGACAAAGGGTTGGGGGGGGGGGGCACACCCTAAACATACATTTCTAAGGTTGGTCCTGCTATAAAGACCAATATATAAATAGAGCCACAAAGAATACAGAAAAAAAGGTTGCTTTCAAATCTTGCAAGGCTACTTCAAAACACCTGATCTTAAAGAGTAAATATGGGGATTTGATGTCCAAAGTTGCATGACAAGTTGCACAAGTGTGAATGGAGCCTTAATCGTCTCTCAAGAGAGAATACATTTTGTTCCTCTAATCTTTCCTCATAATTGAGCTCCTCCATGCCACTTACCAGTTTGGTTGCCCTTCTCTGCAGCTTCTCCAGTTCCCTAGTATCAGTTTTGTTAATTGGTGCCCAAAACTGAACTGTATATTCCAGGTGAGGTCTTACTAATGATTTGTACAGGGGTAAAATGAAGTCTCTGCAGTTCATACCTTTTTTACAGTGCCTTGAAAAAGTATTCATACAGCTTGAAATTTTAAAAATTTTGTCATGTTGCAATCAATAACGTAAATGTATTTTATTGGGAATTAATTTACGTGATAGACCAACACAAAGTGGCACATAAATTGTTAAGTGGAAGGAAAATGATAAACGGTTTTCAACGTTTTTTTTACAAATAAATATCTGAAAAGCGTGGCGTGCATTTGTATTCAGCCCCCCCCCTCCCGAGTCAATACTTTGTAGAACCACCTTTCGCTGCAATTACAGCTGCAAGTCTTTTTGGGTGTGTCTCTACCAACTTTGCACATCTACAGAGTGAAGTTTTTGCCCATTCTTTGCAAAATAACTTAAGCTCTGTCAGATTGGATGGAGAGCATCTGAACAGCAGTTTTAAGTCTTGACACAGAGTCTCAATTGGATTTAGGTCTGGACTTTGACTGGGCCATTCTAACACATGAATATGCTTTGATCTAAACCATTTCATTGTAGCTATGGCTGTATGTTTACGGTTGTTGTCCTGCTGGAAGGTGAACCTCCACTCCCAAGTCTTTTGCAGACTAACAGGTTTTCTACTAAGATTGTCCTGTATTTGGCTCCATCCATCTTACCATCAACTCTGACCAGCCTCCCTGTTGCTGCTGAAGAAAAGCATCCCCACAACATGATGCTGCCACCACCATGGGATGGTGTGTTCAGGGTGATGTCCACGTTAGCTTTGTCCCCCACATGACTTCTCGCAAACTGCAAATGTTTTCTTATGGCTTTCTTTCAACATTGGCTTTCTTCATTCAGACACCTCCATAAAGGCCAGTTTTGTGGAGTGCACGGTTAATAGTTGTCCTATGGACAGATTCTCCCACCTGAGCTGTGGATCTCCGCAGCTCCTCCAGAGTTACCATGGGCCTCTTGGCTGCTTCTCTGATTAATGCTCTCCTTGCCCGGCTTGTCAGTTTAGGTGGATGACCATGTCTTGGTAGGTTTGCAGTTGTGCCATACCCTTTCCATTTTTGGATGATGGATTGAACAGTGCTCCATGAGATGTTCAAAGCTTGAGATATTTTCTATAACCTTACTTCTCCACAACTTTATCCCTGACCTGTCTGGTGTGTTCCTTGGCCTTCGTGATGCTGTTTGTTCACTAAGGTTCTCTAACAAACCTCTGAGGGCTTCACAGAACAGCTGTATTTATACTGAGATTAAATTGCACACAGGTGGACTGTATGTACTAATTAGATGACTTCTGAGGGCAATTGGCTCCATTCGATTTTAGTTAGAGGTATCAGAGTAAGGGGGGCTGAATACAAAATCACTCCACACCAATATCACTCAGATATTTGTAAAAAAAATTAACCATTTATAATTTTCCTTCCACTTCACAATTATGTGCCACTTTGTGTTGGTCTATCACAAAATTCCAATAAAATAAATGTACCTTTTTGGTTGCAACATGACAAAATGTGGAAAATTACAAGGGGTATGAATACTTTAAGTCACCGTAAGTCAATATTCCTCCTACTGCAATGTTTGCTACAATGCAAGCAATATGAATCCAGCAAGTTTTTCCAATATGGCATTGGGTTATATATGACAAGATTCCAAATAAACTGAAATCTAGATACACTAGAACTTTATGTTACACATTTGAAATACTGTAGCTTCAGGGAGGTTTAAGAGCTGTAGTGTAAGGCTTCACCTCAAACTTTACATAAATGCAACAGCAGCAGGTATATGTGTTTTCCAAGGAATGGGTAGATAAGGAATACAATTTAACTGGACCAGAGTTCTCCTATATGTTTAAAGTGAAATGCTTTAATCAGAAGAAATATAAGACAGCTGTAAATGATAACAAAACACACTCAAATTATTATTAAAACAATATTTACTCTACCAAAACATTTTATTGTAGGCCTGTGGTTAAATGTGTTTAAGCTTTTAGCAAATGTTTTGGTGTATAAATAAAGAACATGTACAAGTTAGTATTAACTACATACACCCTCACATGTATTTTACCAATTGCACTGAAATAAAAACAAGAACAGTTAACACTGCAGATTTCTTAGTCCCTTAAAACAATTCTGTTTTATTGCTTGAATAGTTAAGGAAAATGACCAACAAATAATTCAATCTTAAATTCCACCATTTAGGATATACAAAATAGGATATTCCAGGAAAACAGTGACATATTTATTGATGTGCCGGTATTACAAAAAGATATAATTTCCTTTATAGATATTTAGCAACATAGGCACATGATATAGTCCGGATTAGGAATTCATGCTTAAAGAGCACTTATTTTATAGTGAAGTTGTCTTTTTTGGAACCCATTTACATAGTGGACTTCCTGTGGGAAAATGGATATCTACAACTCTGTCCCTGACCTTTGCCCAGCCTTCTCTTCACAAAAGCCCTCACTGGAACCTGCACCTGCTGTGCACGCGAATTCAAAGTTCCAGTTTTTTTTTTCTATGGGTGGGCTTGTATTCTATTTGCAGCGCAAACACAGATTGCAGATATTTATCTGTGGAACCCACTATTGGGGGTATATAAGGGACAAATTCACTAAAAAATCAAGTATACTTTAAGCAGATTGATCACCTAAAAAGGCTTACATGTGGATAACATGCAAAAATCTAATTAGATTGTACTCTAAACACACAAAAACACATCTCCATTGTTAAAGTGGAAATGCACACTGCTAATTTGAAGTTATTTAAAGTGGTTCTAAAGCCTTGTGTTTTTTTTTTACCTTAATGCATTCTATGCATTAAGGTAAAAACGATTTTCTGATCAGGATCCCCCCAGCCCCCCTGAATACTTACCTGAGCCGATTTCAGAAGTGGCACTCACCGCTCTTTCCTTCTTTACAGGGCAGATTGATAGCAGTGGGAGCCATTGGCTCCCGCTGCGGTCAATCTAATTCTGTGATGGGGGAGAAAGGGGCAAGCTGAGCTGTGTCCATAGACAGAGCAGCTCAGGAACGAGCCCACATGGGTGTCCCCATAGAAATCCGCTTTCCGACTAAGAGGAGATGCCAGAAGTGCAGCACCATTGCATAGAGCAGGCAAGTTCAACATGTTCATTATTTAAAAATAAAATAAAAGGTAAAGCTTTACAATCACTTTAAAGTTAACAGTCTTGCCGGGATATATCAGAGGGGGTCACACAGTTTTCCCCAATAAGGAGGATTAGTATTCTTGAGAAGTAGAAGATTTATTCGCTCGGTCACAAAAATTAAGCAGAAACCATACAACTAATGCCATGGCATGGGTCATGAGAACAAACATATGAGGGAGCACTTTTTCTTTAGCAAAATAAATAATTTTGCTTTTTTCTTCCCAGGCTGAACATAGTATTTGAGTATAAGTTTACTTTCAGAGGGCTTGCAGTAGTTACATATTTTCAGGCTTGCAAGAAAAAGTGCTTGACCACCATTTCCTTGAAGTTTCTGGCAATTGCCTTGGCCAATGCAATGCTGTCTCCTCTGACAAAGAGCTGGTGGCTGTGATGCCAGGAGTATGCGACTAGTGAGACATGGCAGGTTGCTTAAAGGAGTTGTAAAGGTACATTTTTTATTTTCTAAATAGGTTCCTTTAAGCTAGTGCATTGTTGCTTCACTTACCTTTTCCTTAGATTTCCCTTCTAAATATTTTTTTTCTTTGTTTTCTTTGTCTGAATTTCTCACTTCCTGTTTATCCTCAGTAAGCTGTTCAGTAAGCTGTTCTGGATGACTCCACACCACTCGGATGATGGTGTGGAGTTCAGTGAGGAGAAACAGGAAGTGAGAAATTCTGACAAAGAAAACAAACCTTTAGAAGGTAAATCAAAGGAAAAGGTAAGTGAAGCAACAATGCACGAGCTTAAAGGAACCTATTTAGAAAATAAAAAATGTACCTTTACAACTCCTTTAAGGTCTGTATAACAACTCAGCTACTTGCTTAATATGTCAGCCTAGCAGAGAGCAGAAATAAAAATGCACTGCTCTGGCAACGCATGCTGGCAGAAGAATTGCCACAGACTTTATGTGCAAGTCAAAACCTATGTAACTATTTAAAGTCACCCAAAAGTGGACTTGCACTTTAACATTTCAATATAGGTATTCTTAAGAACTGGACAGTTTACATAAACATATTATAAATCTCAAATTTTGCAGTCTGTTAAGTGATGTAATGTTTAGTCAGAACAGAATTTGCATCTAGCTCATATTTGGGGTGACCAACCCTTGTAACATAATCATTAGTCGCCGAGCAGGCTTCTGTAAAGTGTTGTGAGGCTCCACTTGTAAGAACTGAAACAATTTCTGCCGCACTTGAGTCATTACGCTGCCCATGTGGTCTCGAGTTACAGGGTCACTGTGATCCAGATGCATCACTGCTTCTTCTAAATAGCTACAAAAGAAAACAGCAACTTTAAATATAAATTACATTTTACTTTGAAAAAGAAAGAAGTACTGTGCAAAAGAAAATCAACATTACCAATGTATGTAAAAGCATACAAATCTTAGAGTAAACCTGTGCCCACTTCCGTGATGCCGCATTTAGGCATTACATCAGCGTCAAAAAGTTGAAAACAGAATAAAATCTGAATTAGAGTCTTAGTGATTTTTGAGAACAAATTACTTTACAGTAAATTAAGCTAGATAGGTAAGCGAGGGCTTGTTTTAAAGCTCTATTACCGTTCTTCAGAATATGTAAACACATGCAAGCCATTAACCAAGGAAAATCATTCTCACTGCAAGACATTTGGAGCTCATTAAAAAAACACCCCCGTATATTATCACAGGTGTGTGTGTATCATATACACACAATCTCACAAAAGTGAGTACACTTAAATTTTTGTAAATATTTTATTATATCTTTTCATGTGACAACACTGAAGAAATTACACTTTGCTACAATGTAAAGTAGTGAGTGTACAGCTTGTATAATAGTGTAAAGTTGCTGTCCCCTCAAAATATCGTCTAAACCGCTTGCAACAAAAGTGAGTACACCCCTAAATGAAAATGTCCAAATTGGGTCCAAAGTGTCAATGTTTTGTGTGGCCCCATATTTTTCAGTACTCCCTTAACCCTCTTGGGCATGGAGTTCATGTTGGCATTCATGGTTCCCTCAATGAACTGTAGCTCCCCAGTGCCAACAGCACTCATGCAGCCCCAGACCATGACACCCCCACCACCATGCTTGACTGTAAGCAAGACACGCTTGTCTTTGTACTCCTCACCTGGTTGCCGCCACACACACTTGACACCATCTGAACCAAATAAGTTTATCTTGGTATCATCAGACCACAGGACATGGTTCCAGTAATCCATGTCCTTAGTCTGCTTGTCTTCAGCAAACTGCGGGTTTTCTTGTGCATCAACTTTAGAAGAGGCATCCTTCTGGGACGACAGCCATGCAGACCAATTAGATGCAGTGTGCAGCTTATGGTCTGAGCACTGACAGGCTGACCCCCCCACCCCACCCACCTCTGCAGCATACGTCTATTTCCCAAAGACAACCTCTGTATATAATGCCGAGCATGTGCACTCAACTTCTTTGGTCGACCATGGCGAGGCCTGTTCTGATTGGAACCTGACCTGTTAAACCGCTTTATGGTCTTGGCCACTGTGCTGCAGCTCCGTTTCAGGGTCTTGGCAATCTTCTTATAGCCTAAGCCATCTTTATGTAGAGCAACAATTCTTTTTTTTCTTTATCGTACACCACGGGACACAGAGCCAGTTATTACATAATGGGTTAAGGGTCACCAGCGGTGATTGGACACTGGCACAACCAATTGAAGACAGTTCCCCTCCATATAACCCCTCCCATCAGGGAATTACCTCAGTTTTTTTGCCAGTGTCTAAAGGTGTTGGATGCAATAGGATGCTAAAGGAAAGCTCTGCCAAAGAGACCCTCTGGGGGTAAAAGAGCTATGCTTTCGGACCCATCCAAGATGCCTAAAATTAAGCCAAAACTGGATGGGATCCGGGCCTCATGTACGAGGCGTCGCCTGTAATGTCTCCCTTTGGAGGACTGGGCTCTAGGATCCAGCACTTTCCCTACTTTGCTAAAAGTCCTGGTAAGAGTCTTTTACAAGGCCCAGGGGAGAGGTATCCTTTAAAAAGGGAACCCATATCCCTGAAGGTTGGCACACAAAGCCCGCCGTGATGGGTGAAAATTGGTTCAGTTTGTGCAGAAAAACCTGCAGCGTGGATAAGGTAAGTGGTTAAGAGTCCTAAACTGGATCCTTTTGGGTTTAGGCATCGACTCCTGGCCTTCAACCTCCCCCACTCCATTCTAACTCATGTCCTTATTGCTACCAGGCTGGCAATTGCCAGGAAATGGAAAACTACTGAGCCCCCCTCAATCACGGAAGTGATTCAATTGATCAACAACCAATGCCTCATTGAATTCATGTATGCCAGGGCCCATCTAATAGTCCCCGTATTCCTTAACAGATGGAACCCCTGGGTTAGTATATCCTAAATGTACCCCCCTCCCCTCTACTTTTACGCTTACAATTCAACCCCAAAAATATTGACACCCAAAGGGATCACCTGCTCTACTGCTTTGATCGCTGATGTGTTGCCCTTGCTGTTCAGGGCCGCACAACATTGTTATGTTGATATTCATTACTGTCACTCATTCTGTATCACAAATTGTTATAACATGGTGGCTGGCTGTGTTGTCTTTTCCTCAAGATTCAGTGTGTTCCCAGTTGGGGTGTCTTGAGGGAGTGACAGTGCACGTCACCGCTTTCTTATCTAGAGCATTACTGATGTTCAACTTTGTTTACCCTTTTGACTCTGTTATCTGTGAATTAATGACTACGCACCTTAACTATGTACTGAAATATGACATATGCTGTTTTCCACCATCTGTACTCCATGACAAAATCCAATAAAAAATTTGATAAAAAAAATAAAAAATTCCTAAACTGTGTTTAACCACTTCCTTACCGCCCATAGTCATATGACGTCCACAGATGGGATCTCCCATCCTGGGTGGACGTCATATGACGTCCTCTGCTTTGAGGGGGGATATCTGAATGATGCGCCTGCAGCTAGAGGCATCATTCAGATATCCATTTTTTGTGCCGGCGATTCTGCGCACCATAAGAACAATCAGAACGGCGGTTCTGCCGCTTGATCGTTCTTATAGGCCGCCATCCAGTGCTTCTCCGGGCTCTCCCGTGCGATCGGGGACCCGGAGCGAATCTTCCGGCGTCGTTGGTGGGTCACGTGACGAGCATAGAGATGACTGGTGACCAGATGGTCACCAGTCATCTCTATGATCGTCGGAGGCCCGGGCGCGATGTGATGACGTCACGCCCGGGTCCTCAAATGTAAACAAAGCCGCCATTGCGGCTTGTAAGTATGAGATCGGTGACATTTTTTTCACTGATCTCATACTTTCCAGCCTGGAGGAGAGATGTGGGGTCTTATTGACCCCACATCTCTCCATAAAGAGGACCTGTCACACACATTCCTATTACAAGGGATGTTTACATTCCTTGTAATAGGAATAAAAGTGATCAAAAAAAAAATAAAGTAAAATAAGTGTTAAAAAATAAATAAATAAGTAAAATAAAATAAAAAAATTAAAAACGCCCCTGTCCCCGGTAGCTCGCGATCAGAAGCGAACGCACACGCAAGTCCCGCCCACATATGTAAACGCCGTTCAAACCACATATGTGAGGTATCGCCGCGTGCGTTAGAGCGTGTGCAACAATTCTAGCACTAGACCTCCTCTGTAACTCTAACCTGGTAACCTGTAAAAAAAAAAATTAAACTGTCGCCTATGGAGATTTTTAAGTACCGAAGTTTGGTGCCATTCCATGAATGTGCGCAATTTTAAACCGTGACATGTTAGGTATCTATTTACTCGGCGTAACATCATCTTTCATATTTTACAAAAAAATTGGGCTAACTTTACTGTTTTGTTATTTTTTAATTCACTAAACCATTTTTTCCCCCAAAAAAGGCGTTTGAAAAATTATTGCGCAAATACCGTGCAAGAAAAAAAAGTTGCAATGACCGTCATTTTATTCCCTAGGGTGTCTGCTAAAAAAACATATATAATGTTTGGGGGTTCAGAGTAATTTTCTAGCAAAAGAATGATGATTTGTACATGTAGGAGAGAAGTGCCAGAATAGGCCCGGTATTATTGTGGTAAAAAAAGCCCGGTGTTGAAGTGGTTAAGGAACTTTTCCTATATGTTGAGTGTCTTCTCTAAAGCCGCCACTGGGGGGAGTAAAGAGTTTAGTTTGTAACTCACCATGCTTTGTGTAGTGTCAGTTCCTTCGGACAAGCCACACTATCCCTCCACTGCTGCAGATTCGCCTCCCTCCTTCTAATCTAACTGGATGCGGCCATAAGGCAAGTGCTCAGATATATTTTACTATAAAATGGGCAAAAAACTTTGCGGCCATAAGAAGGGAGCTTCCCTCACCCCTGAGCATAGCCCAAGAGCGCACGCGGGGGCGTGCTTTATCGGCGGCGCGCTTTATCAGCGGCGGGAGGGGGGTCACGCGAACGTGCGCGGGCACGTCTGAGACCGGCGCTGATACAGGAAGTCATAAAGGGATTCAGAGGCTGTCAGCTCACTCCTTGAATGGGACACAGCAGCATACAGGGACACGCAAGACTCCATGTGGTTGGGCTGGGTACTACAAAGAGAGACACTCACTTTTTGCATAGAAACTGTGTTTAAGGTTGCATACTTTATGTAAATTGCTGAACTGAGCACAGTAGGGGTACTTTGCTTTGGGGTACCTCAGCTTTGCTTAAGCAGTATGACCAGGTCAAAAAACAAAAAAGAATTGCCACCTGAGGCAGGAGGCTTTAGCAGTGCTGACCCAGTACCTTCCTCACCGGTATTATCTGATGTACTTGTGCAGGATGAGCCATTGCTGCTACCAGTCCCCTGTGGGGCCTGGGCCTGCATATGTCACATAGGACACTTTGGCAGTAGCCTTAGGCAACTTAGAAGGCTGAATCGCTAAGGTAATCGCAAGGTCCTCAAATAAGGGCAAAAAGCGAAGCAGATCTCCTTCTGTTGTAGACCTCCTTTCAGAAAAATCTGAGGATGAGGATGATGCTATATACCTGCGGAGGATCGGGATGAGGAGTCGGATGGATCAGGAATATTAGGAGGAGCCTTTCTCTGCGTCCCAGATTCTGAAGTCACAGGTGCAATGTTATGCTGGAACAGTGTATTCTGCATTTAAGTTACCCTCTTTGGAGGTAACTGAATCACCTGTCTCCTTCCCTAGGTTCACTAAGATCCCTGCAGGGGGCATGCTCTTTCCCGGTTCATCCATTACTAGAAAATTTGGAAACACCCAGACAAGCTTTTTTCACCTCCTAAAAAGTTTGACATTCTTTATCCTATGGAGGAGAAGTTTTTCAAGAAGTGGAGCCTGCCTTCTGTAGACGCAGCTATTTCTTGTATAAATAAAAGCCTGACTTGTCCGGTGGACAATGTACAAGGGTTTAAAGATCCTTCTGAAAAGAAATTGTAATCTTTACTAAAATCCTAATTTTTTTGGGCCGGCTCAGTTACCCAACCTGCTGTAGCAGCAGTCGGTATGTGTCTGGTCATCAAGCAACAGGTAAAACAGGGGCTGAAGGATTTGCCTCCGGAACAAGCCAAATGTTGGGAGAATTTTCCTAAAGCCTATGTTTTAGAGTGGATGCCATGAGAGATTCTGTTCTGCAAGCATCTCGCCTTACACTCCAGCTGGTGCATATGCGCAGAATTCTTTGGTTAAAAGCATTGGTCAGCAGAAGCTCCATGCAAAAAACTTTTGGCCAGTTTCCCCTTCCATGGCGAACGCCTCTTTGGGGAGGATCTGGAAAAATATATCCAAAATATATCGAGCAGTAAAACCACTCTTTTACCAGAGAAGAAGAAAAACAAGCGGCCTTGTTTCAAACTTTCTTTCCCTGGTTCCTGAAAAGCCTGCCTCCAGCCAGTGGCGATGGCTTTTGTGGCTGGCTGCAAATGCCGAAGGAAATCAGGCTCAGAAGAACAAGAAGCCGTGGGGTTCAAGAGCTATCAAGCAAGACCCCAAAGCCTCTGTGTGAAGGGGCGCCCCCGCTTGGCCGAGTGGGGGGACGGCTTTGTCAGTTTTCAGCGGCATGGCAGACAGAAATCCAGGAAAAATGGGTAGTATCCTCAGGGTACAAACTGGAATTTTTAGAGATCCCATCTTCTCAGTTTCAAAGATCAAGACTCTCCAAAGATCCACTAAAAAGAGGATTCTTCTTCAAAGGATTGGATCACTTGCTGTCTCAAGGGGTGATCACAGAAGTACCCCTAAAAGAGCAAGGTTCAGGTTTTTTATTCAAACCTATGTGATTCCAAAGCCAAGTGGAGACGTCAGACGCATCCTGGATCTAAGATATCTAAATCGGTTTCTGAACATTCGTCATTTTCGAATGGAAACTATTCGATCAGTGGTCACCACCCTACAAAAGGCGGAGAATTCATGGCGTCCATAGACATCAAGGACGCATATTTACATGTACCTATCCATCCTGCTCAACAAGGATTCCTAAGGTTTGCGGTAGAACATCGCCACTTCCAATTTGTGGCCCTGCCCTTTGGTGTGGCTACCGCGCCCAGAGTATTTACAAAGGTGCTAGCTCCTTTGTTGGCAAATCTGAGGAAACAGGGCATAGCGGTAACAGCCTATCTAGGCGATCTTCTTGTGATAGATCAGTCGGTGGAAGGATTAGATCACGCTGTGCTCACTACAGTAAAGTACCTGGAGCATTTAGGATGGATTGTAAACCTACAAAAATCCTCTCTACAACCCCAAAGAAGGGTAGAGTATTTGGGCATGATCATAGACACAGCCCAAAGCAGGGTATGCCTACCAGAACCAAAGATAGTCTCTGAAAGACCTGATCCACAAGGTCAAGGCAAAGAAGGGGCCGTCTATTCGCCTTTGCATGAGGCTATTAGGGAAGATGGTGGCCTTCTTCGAGGCTGTCCCTTACGCCCAGTTTTACTCGAGACTACTTCAAGGCAGCATCTTAGCCGCCTAGAAGAAGAAGATCCAAGCTCTGGATTTACCCATGCGCCTGTCTCCACAAGTGCGCCACAGATTCAGTTGGTGGTTAAGAACAAAAAACTTGCGGAAAGGAAGATCCTTTCTCCCAGTCACCTGGAAGGTGGTGTCTACGGATGCCAGCCTATTAGGCTGGGGAGCAGTGTTAGAAGAAGCTTCAGCCCAGGGAACCTGGGCCAAGACCGAAAACAGTCTGCCCATCAACATACTGGAGATTCGGGCAGTATATCTAGCCCTCAAAACCTGGACACACAAGTTACAGGGCCATCCTGTTCGAATTCAATCCGACAATGCTACTGTAGTAGCTTACATCAATCACCAAGGAGGCACCCACAGTCAGGGTGCTCAGAAGGAGGTGAATCGAATTTTGACATGGGCAGAAGATCATGTTCCTTGCCTCTCGGCAATCTTCATCCCAGGGATAGAAAACTGGCAATCGGACTATCTGAGTCGCCAGCAGCTATCACCAGGAGAGTGGTCTCTCCACCCCGATGTCTTTCAGGCCATATGCCAGAGATGGGACACCCCTGATGTAGACCTGCAAGCTTCCAGGCTCAACAAGGAGGTTGGACAACTTTGTGTCCAGGACGAGAGATCCTCTAGCCTACGGAATGGATGCTCTAATAATTCCCTGGAATCAGTTCTCACTGATCTATGCATTCCCCCCGACACCTCTCTTACAAAGACTACTGTACTTCGCAGGATCAAAAAGGAGGGAATACCAGTAATCCTAGTGGCCCCAAATTGGCCCAGGAGGCCTTGGTATGCCGAAATCGTAAAGATGGCGGTAGGAAGGCCTTGGAAGCTTCCGCTTCGACGCAACCTGCTGTCGCAGCGTCCAGTATTCCACCCTTCCTTACAAAAGCTAAATTTGACGGTCTGGCTGCGGAGACCCACATTTTGAAAAAATTATGGGTCTCTGGTCCAGCTCTTTCTACGCTCATTAATGCTAGTAAGCCAGCCTCCAGACTCATCTACTATAGAGTCTGGAAAGCATATGTTTCCTGGTGTGAATCCAGAGGATGGAATCCTCAGAAATATGAAATAAGCAGGATTCTTGCTTTTTGACAGTTAGGAGTGGATATGAAATTAGCCCTTAGTACCATCAAGGGTCAAATATCGGCTCTATCAGTCTTCTTTCAAAGACCGCTGGCATCTCATTCCCTAGTTCGGGCGTTCATTCAGGGGGTACTGCGGATAAATCTGCCAGTCAAGTCTCCCTTGTGCCCATGGGATTTGAATTTGGTATTATCAGTGTTGCAAAAGCAACCTTTTAAACCTATTCGCCATATTCCTTTAATTATTTTAAGCAGAAAATTTGCCTTTTTGATTGCTCTCTCTTCTGCTAGAAGAGTATCTGAATTAGCAGCTCTTTCTTGTAAAGAGCCTTATTGAATTTGTAACAAAGACAAAATTGTACTACAACCCCATCCTGCCTATTTACCTAAGGTGTTGTCGGCTTTTCATTTGAATCAAGACATTGTTCTGCCTTCTTTTTTTCCAGACCCGCGGACGGCGGGGGAAAAGTTATTGCACTCTCTAGATCTAGTGAGAGCAGTAAAGGTGTATCTGCAGGCAACCGCTCAGATACGTAAAACAGATGTTTTGTTTATTTTGCCAGATGGTCCCAAGAAGGGACAAGCGGCACCAAAATCCACCATTTCTAGGAGGATTCAACAAGTAATTGTTCAAGCTTATGGTTTAAAGAACAGGACTCATCCTTTTTCTGTTAAGGCGCACTCTACCAGGGTGATAAGTGCTTCATGGGCAGTGCATCACCAGGCTTCGATGGCTCAGATCTGTAAAGCTGCAACTTGGTCTTCAGTCCACACATTTTCCAAATTCTATCAAATAGATGTGAAAGGACATAAAGATTCCGCCTTTAGGCGAAGTGTGCTGCAGGCAGCAGTATAGGGATTCTTGTCTGCAAGTGACCTGCTTGATCTGTGTCTCCCACCCTTCATTGAGCATTGCTCTGGGACATCCCATTATGTAATGACTGGCTCTGTGTCCCGTGGTGTACGATAAAGAAAATTGGTTTTTTATAACAGCTTACCTGTAAAATCCTTTTCTTGGAGTACACCACGGGACACAGAGGTCCCCCCCTTCTTAGGGAAACCTTATTGCTTGCTACAAAACTGAGATACTTCCCTGATGGGAGGGGGTTATATGGAGGGGAACTGTCTTCAATTGGTTGTGCCAGTGTCCAATCACCGCTGGTGACCCTTAACCCATTATGTAATGACTGGCTCCGTGTCCCGTGGTGTACTCCAAGAAAAGGATTTTACAGTTAAGCGGTTATAAAAATCCTGTTTTTCAGAACCTTTAGAGAGTTCTTTGCCATGAGGTGCCATGTTGAACTTCTAGTGACCAGTATGAGAGCGTGAGAGCGATAACACCAAATTTAACACACCTGCTCCTCATTCACACCTGAGACCTTGTAACACTAACGAGTCACATGACCACCGGGGAGGGAAAATTTAGCTCAATTTGGACATTTTCACTTTAGGTTTTACTCACTTTTGTTGCCAGCGGTTTAGACATTAAATGGCTGTGTGTGGAGTTATTTTGAGGGGACAACAAATTTACACTGTTATACAAGCTGTACACTCACTACTTTACATTGCAGCAAAGTGTAATCTCTTCAGTGTTGTCACATGAAAAGATATAATAAAATATATTTTCAAAAATGTGAGGGGTGTACTCACTTTTGTGAGATACTGTATATATGTGTCAGATATGTCATTCTAAATTTAGTTTTTCTCCAGAACAATCGTTATACAGGCGCTCCTCACTTAATGACCGGGTTACGTTGCAGCGAGGTTGTTAAACGAATTGGTCGCTAAACGAGGAGCCACAAGTAATCAATATTTTAAGCATTCTTAACTACTGTACTGTATTCTGAAAAAAAAAAAATGTCTAAACACAAAGCTACAACTCAATTACATTGTTTTCATTTGCATAAGTACAGAACACAAAAATAACCAAAAATTCTGTACTGTAAAATACGATGTACAGTGCCCAAAAAGCTGGGTGCAAGTCCGAGCGGTAGTTAAACGAGAAGAGTCTGTACAGATTATCCTAAAAAGAAATGCTTTTGTTCTGCTGAAACAGAAGACATTAGTATTGAAAAGGGGCCCGAAACTATAGAGATTCCTCTCAGTACGATTGTGATCCTCTTTTGTTGGTAGAAACATGAATAAAAACAGAATTTGTTTTGGCGTGGTCAGAGGAAAAAAAAAAAAAAAACCTAATCAAAATACTTTAGGTGCGAGTGTTAAAGGACGGTTAACATATGTATATGCATATATATCTTCCCCTAGTTACTTATGGTCTCTATTTGTAGAGATTTATTACACCCTTTGGGACTATGAGGAGTTTCCGTGTTAGGCCCCTTTCACACGGGACGGATCAGTCATGATCCGCCCCGTGAACCTCCGCTTGCTCAGCGGGGATCGCTCCGTTGATCCCCGCTGAGCCGGCTGATGACTGGGCGGTCCCCGCACACTGTGCAGGGACCGCCCTGTCAGATCTCCGCTCTCCCCTATGGGGGGATCGGATGAACACGGACCGTCTGTCCGTGTTCATCCGATCCGCAGACGGATAGAAAAATAGAATTTTTTCTATCCTGAAAAACGGAGCGTAGCGGACACGGGTGAGATCGGGTGTCAGCGGATGTTCATCCGCTGACATCCGCTGTCCCATAGGGATACATGTATGTCCGTTTTTCATCCGAAAACGGATGGGTGAAAAACGGACATACGGTCTGCCCGTGTGAAAGGGGCCTTAAATTGAGTCCTGCTGTGTCTAATTTAGTTTGATGAGACCTGCTTGGGGGGTGGAGTTTGGAGTATCTTGATCTGCTGGTGAGATACTTTTAGGTTGACCATTTTAATCCTGTTGATATATACATGTAAGGGAGATATTTAGGATATCCCCTGACAGCTTATACTTCATTTTTCTTAGATTATTAAACTACCTGAAATAAAAAATAAAATAAAATGAGATATATATATATATATCTATATCTATTGTGGTCAAGGATCTGGGCATGCTGTCACCCCCTCTATGGATGGAAGGATTGAACTCCAGACCAGAACTGCTTTGGATTTTTGGTAACTGATCCCTCACTTGTCCTATTTGGGAAAACATTAGTATGTCCAGTCTTTCATCAATTCTTTTTCTATTTTCTACCATGAATATTTTACGCTTTACCTTTGAAGCCCTTTGCTTTTGATGTAATAAAATTTACTTTGGAAGGTTACTTTGGTTTGTGCGTCCACTCTTGTGCATCGCACGTGTATGTATGCATCAACGTACTTTCTATTGACTATTGCTTTTGCTCACAGAGGATTAAAACAATTTTATGAATTTCTATCCTACTGCCTCTTGGATGTGTGTGTGTGTGTGTGCATCTACCATGTTATTAGGTACACCTTGGTAGTACCGGGTTGACCCCCCTTTTGACTTCAGAACTGCCTTAATTCTTAATGGCATAGATTCAACTAGGTGTTGAAAACGTTCATTAGAGATTTTGGTACATAGTGACATGATCGCATCATGCAGTTGCTGCAGATTTGTCGGCTGCACATTCATGATGTGAATCTCCCATTCCACCACATCCCAAAGGTGCTTTACTGGAATAAAATTTGGTGACTGGAGGCCATTGGAGTACAATACAGTCAACTCAATGTCATGTTCAAGAAACCAGTTTGAGATGATTTGCGCTTTGTGATATAGTTACCCATCTTCTGATGGCTACTTCCAGCAGGATAATGCACCATGGTGCAATATCCTGCTGGAAGTAGCCATCAGAAGATGGGTACACTGTAGTCATTAAGGGATGGACATGGTCAGCAATAATACTCAGGTAGGCCGTGGCGTTTAAACAATGCTCAGTTGGTACTAAAAGGCCCAAAGTGTGCCAAGTAAATATTCCCCACACCATTACACCACCACCAGCCTGAACTGTTGTGTCAAGGCAGGATAGATGCATGGTTTCATATTGTTTATGCCAAATTCTGACCCTACCATCTAAATGTCGCAGCTGAAATCGAGACTCAGACTAGGCAACGTTTTTCCAAACTGCAAGTAGGAGTGGGAATGGCAACCAGGGTGGTCTTCTGCTGCTGTAGTCCATCTGCTTCAAGGTTTGATATGTTAAGCTTTCAGAGATGGTATTCTGCATACCATGGTTGTAAAGAGTGCTTATTTGAATTACTGTTGCCTTTCTATCATCTCAAACGAGTCTGCCCATTCTCCTTTGACCTCATCAAGGCATTTTCGTCCATACAACTGTTGCTCACTGGATATTTGATCTTTTTTGAACCATTCTCTGTAAACCCTAGAGATGGTTGTGCATGAAAATCCCAGTAGATCAGCAGTTTTTTAAATACTCAGACCAGCCATCTGGCACCAACAACCATGCCACAACCAAAATCACTTAAAGGCCAAGTTCATCTTTACAGAAAAATCTGTAAGGTGAACTTACACTGGACCCCCTCCTCACCGCCCCCCTCCTGGGCCCGCTGACCTGGAGCCCGGCGCTCACTGGTCCGGGGCTTAGAAATCCCCTCAGCTTAATCTCCTAAAACGTACCTCATCAGGAGGTATGTATAGGAACATGCTAATTAGTCGGCGCCGTCACACACCAATCAGAACCCGCATAGCCCGTCCTGTCACGGCAGGCGAAGAGGAGAGAAAGTCGCGGGGATTTCAAATCCCCAGACTGGTAAATCGGCTATACGATCTGTCAGAACGGGTGATCACTGGACTCCAGGTTAGCGGGACTGAGGGGGATGGGGAGGGGGTCTAGTGTGAGTTCCCCTTAAAGATTTTCTGTAAAGGTGAACTTTAAATCCCCTTTCTTCCTCATTCTGATGCTCAGTCTGAACTTCAGCAAGTCATCTTCATTACGTTGATATGCCTACATAAATCGAGTTTCTGCCATGTGATTGGCCGATTAGCAATTTGTGTTACCAAGTAATTTAACAGGTGTACCCAATAAAGTGGCCCATGAGTGTATGTTCTTCTATTTACTTGTGGTTCCTATTTCCAAAGATTAACTACCTCTTTTGGACTACAATCTTCTTTTCCCTCGACTGTCCTTCTGGATTTAATAATTTCCATTCCAGCAAACTGTATGGAAGCTTTTGATTTTATATTACTGGGTTTTCCTATGAGATAATGAGGCTTTTACTGAAATCTCTGCTCTCAATATCTGCTTTTATTTGAATGCTAAAGCATTCATACCGGTATGTTGTATCAGGGTTTCTACAGTTGTGGGAGATCTGTGATGTGTAAAACTTCCAAGCACAGTGTTAGGAAGACTACACATTTCACCTCACTCACACACACACACACACACACACACAAGGTGAGCCCCCGAAAATCAGACAGTTTCTTACTTGTGGGACCACGCATTGCACCTACCTTCTAACCTACCCTTATGGATTACAGTACCTGGGTAGAACCACTAGAAAGTTGGGAGAGACTTCTAGAACACGTGAACAGGATTAGGAAGTGATACAAGCAACACAGTTTGCCCAACCACTTCATCATGGGAGGGAACAAAGTGATTTGACATTCTGTGGTAGAAACAAAGTTGAGGACAACTGGAAAGGAGGAGATCTTAAAAGTCCAATTTCCCAAAATTAGACCCAGTGCATGCATCGTCCAAAAGACGATGAGTCCACTGGGATTAAACATTGAATTGGATCTAAATTGTTTCTTTTCCAATTTGTAAATATTAAGAATTCACATTTATTTTTGATTTCCATTTCAATTTATATATTTTCTTTTAATTGACTTTTTATTATTATTAGTGTATTCAATTTAAACTTAATTATTTTATTTTTTTCCCTTTATTTTTCATTCTTTATAGAGATATATATATATATACACACACACACACACACACATACAGTTGAACCTCGGATTACGAGCATAATCTGTTCCAAGAGTATGCTTGTAATCCAAAGTATATATATATATATATATATATATATATATATATATATATATATATATTTTATTTTTTTCTTCATTATTGTTCTTTATTTTTTCATTTTATTTGAATGAATTATTTTTACTTTTATTTTATTATATATTTTTTTATTTTCACATTTTTAATTTTTCTTTTTTTCACATTTCAATAGGTCTATTTTTGTTGAATAAAAGTTTAGATTTATGGTAGGAAGGTATTTCTATATTTAATAATTTTAATTGATATCTTGCAATGACTAATTGTGCTATTGCTAACGGACTGATGTCCTTTGGATTGATTATATTGTCCAGGGCAATGCAGCCATCGTTGGTATATATATTGTATGAGAATTTTTTTGTCCAACCCATAAAATGGCTGCCATGATTATGATGTGGTCCATGGGAAGGTAACCATACAATACATGAGACATTTTTGCCTAAACCTTTAAAAACGTCCGCCACGAGTGTTGATTGGCTTAACAAGAGGGAGGAGACTCTTCTCTTCTATTTAAACTCGGCTCTGTCTACCGGAAATGAGCTCCTTGATAACGCCTTGTGGGAGGGTGAAACGCGTTGGCGCAAATTCTGGTTTTCGAGTCGAAATGACATCACTTCCAGTTTCAGTGGAACGCACACTGGATGCGGCGTTTCCTTGATTTTACCATTGCAATACCTCTTGCGATACCAATTTTTTTAGTTCCTAACCACTTTTGCGCAATAAAATCCTGCCAAATTGTACTTCACTATTAGTCCCTTCTGTCATTTTTGATGCCACGATTTGGGGAGATCTGTCAGGTTTACATTATTGTGAGCGCTGTAATCGTGCATATTTTTTCATTTTGCCAAGTGTATAGAACTTTGTGTACAGCAGCTGCAATCACTAGTTTAATAATTTCACTTCTAGCGTGAGTCAAAATTTTATATATATATATATATATATATATATATATATATATATATATACACACATATATATACACACATATATATACACACACATATACCGTATATACTCGAGTATAAGCCGACCCGACTATAAGCCGAGGCACCTAATTTTACCACAAAAAAAATGGGAAAACTTATTGACTCGAGTATAAGCCTAGGGTGTCCATCTGCATGCCTCACTTTGCCTTACTGTGTCCATGCCTCACTGTGCCCATGCCTCACTGTCACTGTGCCCAATCTCCCTACCTGATCTCCTGCACTGTGTGACTAGACTGATGTTTAACATGGGAGTCTATGGAAGGGGTGCCCGGCTTTGAAAAATTGGTGCTCCCCGGCCGTAGGTCCCCCGGACAACAAACTTTGCACACTTGTAGAGGAAGAGTGGGGCTACATGTGCACCAAGTTTGTGCATGTGCACCAAAATGTGCTGAAAAACTTGGCTTATACTTGAGTATATACGGTACATACATTGTATGTATGTGTGTATATATATATATATATATATATATATATATATATATATATATACACACACACACACATATACATACACACACATATACATACACACACACACACACACATATACACACTTTTTTTCACTATCTTTAGATACTGTTCACATGCTTCTGAAGATGTTTGAAGCATTTAAAACGCATTGAGCTAATGTGAATGTTGAATTGAAATAAGATTTGTGAACTTAATTTTGCAAAACACTGGATGTGGTGCTATATACAATTTTAATTTCTGTATAATAAACGTTATGATTTTTTGAATTTACTTTGTTTTACCATTCTCAATTTGCCTAGAAAAAGTCCAAAAAAGGCAGGGGTTATAATCCTCCATTACAGGCAGTCCCAGAGTTACAAATGACTCCTACTTACGAATGGCCTCAATGCCGGACGCTTGTGCTCCACGCTGGTCCTGAATACCTCTGAGCAGCCATCTTGCAGCGCCGGACACATCCCACACTGCAGTACTGCATGGCCAGAAGAGCCCCAGATAACAGAATTGCATGCCCAGAAGCGCCCAGCACATCCCTGCAAAGGCTGAACTTAAAAATGCACTGTTCCAACTTGCACACAAATTCCACTTAGGAACAAACCCTATTGTGTTCGTAACTCGGGGACTGCTTGTACCTACCAAAAATGAAAAAGGAAAAAAAAAATGTTTTGCCTTTAGTGATGTAAAAAATCATTGTTTCTTAACAGTACAGGACAGAACACAGGCTCCTCCGAGTCTTCATCATAGGACATCAAGGGAATAGAACTGAAGGGTGGGCAACAAAGCAAAAAAATTCCAACAGACCCAAACAAGGGCATCAGGTTCCTAACTCAGAAAGTGCCCTGAAGTTCCTTACAACTGAAGCTGGCTTCAGCAAAGGTCTGAAACTACACCAGATAAATATTCACAAATGCGTGAACAGAGAACCAGGTAGCAGCCTTGCAAATCTGAGAAACAGACACCCGGTGCTAAAAGCCCAAGAGGCACTGACTGACCAGGCCTCTATGCCTTGCACGTCCTGCAGTCCCTGAAAAGCAGTGACTTTCCCCATAAGGTCTGCCATAGAGGCTGAAAAATCGTCTAGTTAATAAAAAAAAAAGAAAGAGGAATAGATAGTACCTGAGGAGATAAGGGAAAACGAAGGCAGAGAGACTGAGGTCCACCTTGGACCCAGGTGCAGAGTTTGGAGATTACTGGTGGCATTCCAATGTCCACCAGCACAGCTTAAAAGGGTTGTAAACCCTCGTGTTTTTTCACCTTAATGCATCCTATGCAATTTTTTTTACCAAAAAAATGTAGAAGAATATGTATCGGCCTAAACCGAGGATTTTTTTTTTTATTATATATATATTTCTTGGGGATATCTATTATAGCAAAAAGTAAAAAATATAGAATTTTTTTCAAAATTGTCGCTCTATTTTTGTTGATAGCGCATAAAATAAAAACCGCAGAGGTGATCAAATACCACCAAAAGAAAGCTATTTGTGGGAAAAAAAAATAGGTAAATTTCGTTTGGGAGCCACGTCGCACGACAGCGCAATTGTCAGTTAAAACGACACAGTGGGTCCTTGACGTCCGCCCTTCTCCCATCCTTCCTTTCCTGGCTCTGTTTCCTATTCCACTTCTTTGTCATGGAGATCTTTATCTGTTTTCTTGTTTTTGTTTCAATACAAACCATGCTATCCCACCCAGATCCAAGGTTCTTCTGCACAATAATTTATTTGCTGCTGTGCAACTTTCCAGTTAGTCCATGATCATTTTTAAATCTCAACTCCGTTTTTTTTCTACTTTCAAACTAGCAACCATGTTTTCAAATGGTCCTGTATACTTATTGCTAGATATAGCCTACTGTCTACATTCACTTGTCACTTCTAGCTATGGCTTGTACTTTGTAATAGTTCAATGAAAATGTATTGAAAGTGAAATAATGTGAGCACACCACAAAAAAGTAACTTTACCTTTAGACCCCTTTCACACTGAGGCAGTTTTCAGGCGTTTTACGCTAATAATTAAGCCTGTAAATCGCCTGAAAACTGAAAGCACCCATTGTAATGAATGGGAGCCACATCCAGGCGGTGTGCTTGCGGGACGTTCGGAAAAGTCCTGCAAGCAGCATCTTCGGGCAGGTTTGGAGTACTGTTTACAGAGCTCCCAAAACGCCCCTGCCCATTGCAATGAATGGGCAGCGCTGCATTTTAACCCCTTTTTGGGGGTTAAAAACGCCCCTCTAGCGGACAAAAAGTTTTGCAAAGACGCCCACCGCTTAACCATTTCCGGACCGCCCGCCGTCGTTTTAAGTCACTACTTTGAAGAGGAATACCATTGTTATGGTAGCAGCTAGCTACCATAATTTAAAAAAAAACAAAAAAGGAAACACTGCGCTAAATAATGAGTGAATAATAATGGAAAAACCTTCACTGTGATAGTGAATGAGAAAGCTGCCGGTACCAAAAATTGGGATACAAAATTCAGAAAAATGTGTGATAAGAGCTACAGCGCTAAGTATTGAAATAGAGTCCTAATTTAAAGGAAATCATACATTGATAAACCTAGTAAATGTATAATAATACAATAAAGTGTATACCAAAAAGATCTGTGAAAAATACCATTGAAATGTACCAAATTGTTAAAAACTCAGTGACTGCAAAAAGTGAATAAAAAAAATAAAAAAACACATCACCACATAGAACTTAAAATGCGGCTGGCATATAGAAACAAAAATAATATAAAGTGATTCCCAACTGTGAAAAGGAAAATATAAGTGGAAAAAAAAAAAGAAAGAAGAGGGACATAGTTCCAATACAGCAGATAAAATGGATATTAATGAGCTGACGGATGAGTCCTGGATGTAAGTGGTTAATCTCAAAACAGTCCTTATAGGATTATTCCATAGTGGTGCAAGAAAGGAAAACTTGTGACAAGAGAATCTTCATCCACCAACGAGGCACCCAAGATATAGGATTGTAGTCTCCTTACCTAATCAATATGACCGCTATCACGGCTAAAACTCGCTAAAACTCCATAGCGTAATACTGTATACAAATTTTTAATTTGCCAAAAAAGTATTGCACTTACAGAAAGATGGTTTAAAATGCACGGTTAGTGATCATGTGGAAGCGCGGTGTCTCCTTGAGGCTTCTTCTGCTTGTTTTGCTCCTCGAGGAGACGCTGTGCTTCCATATGATCACTAACCGCGCATTTAAAACCATCTTTCTGTAAGTGCAATACTTTTTTGGCAAATTAAAAATTTGTATACAGTATTACGCTATGGAGTTTTTTTCGTTTATATCTTCCGGAGACACCAGATATCGTGTATACCTCTGTATAGGACTCATCCGTAAGCTCATTAATATCAATTTTATCTGCTGTATTGGGACTGTTTCTCTCTTTTTTTCACTTATATTTTCCTTTTCACAGTTGGGAATCACTTTATATTATTTTTGTTTCTATATGTCAGCCACATTTTAAGTTATATGTGGTGATTTTTTTTTGATTTTTTTTATTCACTTTTTGCAGTCACTGAGTTTTTAACAATTTGGTACATTTCAATGGTATTTTTCACAGATCTTTTTGGTATACACTTTATTGTATTATTATACATTTACTAGGTTTATCAATGTATGATTTCCTTTAAATTAGAATTCTATTTCATTACTTAGTGTTGTACCTCTTACCACACAGCTAGCTACCATAACCCCGGTATCCTCTTCAAGAGCAGGCGGTCCACTTTAAGATAAAAGTGCTATTTGCGGCAGAATCGCAGCGAGATCACTTATCGGCGGCGGAAGAGGCCCCCCCCCCAGTGCCCTCCGCCACTTACCGGAGCCGTCCGCAGCGGCAGAGGCGATCGGATCCTTCTCCTGGCCTGACATGGAGACGAGTGAGGGGAAGATGGCCCCCACCCGTTTCCACATCATTGCAGGGCGGAAGCAACGTCAAAACGTCACTTCCGCCTAATGGTCTTAAAGGGACTTTTTTTTTTTTTAATCACATAAAAAAAAAAATATGTTTTATTGCATTTTAGTGTAAATATGAGATGTAAGATTTTTGACCCAGATCTCATATTTAAGATGTCCTGTCAAGCTTTTTTTCTATTACAAGGGATGTTGTATCACCGCGATCGTTAGAGAGAGCAATAATTCTAGCCCTAGACCTCCTCTGTAATGCAAAACATGTAACCTGTAGAATTTTTTTTAAATGTCACTTATAGAGATTTTTAAAAGGTAAAAGTTTGTCACCATTCCACGAGCGGGCACAACTTTGAAGCGTGACATGTTGGGTATCAATTTAGTCGGCGTAACATTATCTTTCACAATAAAAAAAAAAATTGGGCTAACTTAACTGTTGTCTTATTTTAATTCCAAAAAGTGAATACGGTGTGACAAAGTACTGCAACGACTGCCATTTTATTCTCTAGGGTGTTAGAAAAAAAAATAAAAAATTATATATATGTATGTATATATATATATATATTGTGACAGCAGGAAGGTAAAGTCACCTGGTTGCATCCAGGGGGGTAGATATATTTCTCCCAGATTCAGGCTTTATGCTGACTTATACAACTAGGGTGGAGAGTTGTATGGGCCCAGCTGAGGCTAGTAGGCTCATGGATGACTCATACCTCTAGGGAGAGTGTGGGGCGTCGTACAGACAGGGAGTTGATGAGGCCAGCTGAAGCTTGTCAGCTCATTTAGGCCTCTATAAGAACTCCCAGATTCATTAGGTGTTAGCTCATGCCTGGAACCAGACCTGTGTGGACTGTCTAGGGAGAGTGAACCCCTGTGCGGTGAGGCAAAGCCTGTGTGGCTATTTGCTTGGACATTTAAAACCAGGGACTTAGGGACTAGGACAGCACTAGGCTGATCCCAGTTGTTAGTTAGGAAACCTGTATGTTTAGTCAGAGGTCAAGTTGACCAGGATTTATTTTGTTTATATGTTTCTTTTGGCTTTGCTGTGTTTTGTCACTGTAAATAGAAAATAAACCGCACCTTTTTTTTGATTTTGAAAACCACAACCTCCGTTTGCTGGGCCTGTTTTTGTGTGGGGAGCCCATCCCGGGGGTCACACACACCCGCTGCCGAGCTAACCCCCTCACAGTTGGTGGAGAATGCGGGCAGTTTTTTTTAAGCCAGCATGGAGGAGATACTGAAGCAGCTGGCTCTAGCAAATGCCAATCAACAGCAGACAAATGCAGGTTTGCAAAAGAGCCTTGCAGCTCAACAACAGAACTTTGCAGCCCAGCAGCAAGCTCACCAACAGAGTCTGGAAGCTCAGCAACAAGCCCAGCAGCAATCTGAGGCCCGCTTCATAGACCTGTTACAGAAGCAAGAGCAGAGACTACAACAAATGGAAGCAGTAATGCAGCAACGTCCGCAGACCAGTGAGGAAAGCCGTCCCACTAATACCGCGTCCTTTGGGGTGAGTCGTTTATTGACAAAAATGACTGGAGAGGATGATCCAGAGGTATTTTTGACCACATTTGAAAGGACTGCTGAAAGAGAAAAGTGGCCTGAGGAGCAGTGGGCTGGACTGGTGGCTCCTCTGTTAACTGGTGAATCGCAGAAGGCTTACTATGACCTAGAGCCTGACCAAGCAAAAGACTATGTGATGCTAAAAGCTGAGATATTGGCAAGGCTGGGTGTCACCCAGGCTGTCCGGGCTCAGCGTGTGCATAACTGGACTTTCCAGCTTGGAAAACCCCCCAGGTCTCAAATGTATGATCTCATTCACCTAAGCAGAAAGTGGCTACAGCCAGAGACTTTGTCCGCACCAAAGATTGTGGAACGTGTTGTAATGGATCGGTTTTTGAGAGCTCTTCCTACTGCCATCCAAAAGTGGGTAAGCCATGGAGACCCAGAGACGGCCGATGGTCTTGTGGATCGTGTGGAGAAATACTTGGCTACAGAGAACCTGACGGCCTCTTCCAGAGACACTCGGACTTTCCACCCTAAGACCAGACCATCCCCAGGGGCGGATAAGAGGATTCCAAGGGGTGAGGGTGGAGAGAGTGAGAGGGTGGGAGCTCTACCCCAAGTTTGGCGAGAACAGCCTGGGAAATCAGCGGCTCAAGAGGCGGCAAGAAGGATCGTTTGCTACCGCTGCCGGCAAGCGGGACATATTGCAGCCAATTGCCCGGTTGTGGAGGAACCCATGCAGTGTGACTTTCTGATGGGCAGACGTCAGTCGCTGTGTGCGACAGTCGCATGCACTGCCATTCGAGGAACTGAGAAACATTTATGCAAAATGT
The DNA here is from genome assembly GCA_029206835.1 of Rana muscosa. NCBI lineage: Eukaryota > Metazoa > Chordata > Amphibia > Anura > Ranidae > Rana > Rana muscosa. The sequence continues at coordinate 235,448,364 of CM055119.1, forward strand.
GTGTTAATGGTAGAAATGTTGTGGTATTGCTGGATTCAGGTAGCCTTGTGACCCTGATAAAGGCTGAGTTAGTTAAAACAGAGGTCTCTGGGAATAGCAAGGTAGCTGTTATTTGTGTGCATGGGGACACCCGAGAGTATCCAGTGACTACAGTGTGTTTCGAGACCCCCAAAGGTACCCTCTCTCATCCAGTGGGCTTAGTATCTCAGTTACCGCATGACGCCATTGTGGGAAGGGATTTTCCGAAGTTCTGGGAACTGTGGGATGATCCTGAGCCCCCCACTGGTGCCCCTATGTACCAGGAATGGGATAGCCAGAACTCCCCTGAGAGTGGTGAGGACTCTCCGGAATTTCCCTTATCAGTATTGGCAGGGGAGACTCAAGAAACTGGAGAGGAGCCCACCTCCTCAGACGAAAACCTACCGTCTGTGGAGTTTTCTGATCTTGAGGTTCACAGGGAAAACTTTGCCACAGAACAGTTGAAAGACCCCGCCCTAATAAAGGCACGGGAAAACGTAGTGAAAATAGATGGCGAGTTAGTGAACCCAGATAATACCTGCATTTACCCATACTTCAGCGTAGAGAAGGACCTACTGTATCGGGTGGCAAAAAGGGCAGAAGAAACCGTTGAGCAGCTTGTGGTGCCAAAACCTTACAGGAAGTTGGTGTTGGAGTTGGCCCATGGGCACATTCTTGGAGGTCATCTGGGGACAGAGAAAACCCGAGAGAGGGTATTACAGAGATTCTATTGGCCGGGGGTGATAAAGGACATAGAAAATTATTGTTCCTCCTGCCCTGTGTGTCAGAGGTCGGCCCCGATGCCACATTTCCGTAGCCCGCTGGTCCCTCTACCCATCATTGAGGTCCCGTTTGAGAGGATCGCCATGGATTTGGTAGGTCCTATAATCAAGTCCGCTAGGGGGCACCAGTACATATTAGTTATAATGGACTATGCCACCCGTTATCCAGAAGCGATCCCTCTCCGAAATACCTCGGCCAAAACCATAGCCAAAGAGCTATCTCTTGTGTTTAGCCGGGTGGGTATTTGTAGAGAACTGCTTACGGACCAAGGTACACCCTTTATGTCCCGGGTTATGAAGGAGCTGTGTAAATTGTTCAAAGTGACGCAATTACGTACATCTGTGTATCACCCCCAAACCGATGGGCTGGTTGAAAGATTCAACAAAACCCTAAAGCAAATGTTGAAGAAAGTGGTGGATAGAGATGGAAAGGATTGGGACTGTCTACTTCCTTATCTGATGTTTGCTATTAGGGAGGTGCCCCAATCCTCTACGGGATTCTCCCCCTTTGAGTTACTGTATGGGAGACACCCAAGAGGGCTGTTGGATATTGCCAAGGAAACTTGGGAAAGTGAGAGTTCTCCCCACAGGAGTGTGATTGAGCATGTCGCCCTGATGCAAGACCGAATTGCACAGGTAATGCCCATCGTGAAGGAACATTTGGCCCAAGCGCAGTTAGCACAGCAGAGAGTGTACAACCGTGGAGCCAAGACCCGTACCTTTTCCCCGGGGGATAGGATACTGGTACTTGTCCCTACGGTTGAAAGTAAATTCCTTGCCAAATGGCAAGGCCCCTACGAGATAATGGAAAAAGTGAGCGAAGTGAATTACAAGGTCAGACAACCAGGAAGGCGAAAGCCCGAACAGATCTATCACGTTAATCTGTTGAAAGCCTGGAGGGATAGAGAGTCCCTAGTCGCAGACACTTGGTCACCAGCTCAAACTGGTTGCGTGATTCCTGAGGTTGGAATAGCAGCCACCTTGTCACAACCCCAACAACAGGAGGTTAAGGAGTTTGTGCTTCGCAACAAGGAGGTATTCTCTGAGCTGCCGGGACAAACATCTGGGGTAGAGCATGACATCATTACCCCGCCCGGTGAAAGGGTGAAGTTAAAACCCTATCGGATCCCAGAGGCCCGACGGGAGGCAATACGGGAGGAAGTACAGAAAATGCTGAACTTAGGGGTGATAGAGGAGTCCCAAAGTGATTGGTCTAGTCCCATTGTGTTGGTGCCTAAACCGGATGGGAGCTGGCGATTTTGTAACGATTTTCGTCAGTTGAACAAAGTTACAAAATTTGACACCTACCCCATGCCACGTATAGATGAGTTGATCGACCGGCTGGGAACAGCCCGATACATGACGACTCTTGACCTCACAAAAGGGTATTGGCAAATCCCCCTGGCCAAATTGGCCAAAGAGAAAACCGCATTTGTAACCCCAGACGGGGCGTTCCAATATAAAAGAATGCCGTTCGGGTTACAGAATGCGCCGGCCACGTTCCAGCGGAAAATGGACCAGATGCTGAGGCCCCATCGGAAGTATGCTGCGGCTTACCTGGATGACGTAATTGTCCATAGCACAGATTGGGCCTCACATCTGCCAAAAGTGCAAGCAGTCCTGGACTCTGTTCGGGAAGCGGGGTTTACGGCTAACCCCAAGAAGTGTACCAATGGGCAGGAGGAGGCCAAATATCTTGGGTACACCATTGGGAGGGGAGTAATAAAACCCCAACTCAACAAAGTCGAGGCCATCCAGAGTTGGCCACGTCCCAACAGCAAGAAGCAGGTACGAGCCTTTCTGGGAATCGCTGGGTATTATCGGCGATTCATTCCCCACTTTGCCTCTAAGGCTGTGCCCCTAACCAACCTAACGAAGGGGAAAGGGTCGGTCATGATTAAATGGACCCCCGAGGCTGAGGCAGCATTCCAATTCTTGAAACAAGCCTTATGTAGCCAGCCAGTGTTGTACTCACCCGACTTCTCTAAAGACTTTGTCGTACAAAGTGATGCGTCAGATGTGGGGTTAGGAGCAGTATTGTCCCAGGTCTGGAACGGGGAAGAGCACCCAGTCATTTACCTCAGCAGGAAGTTGAAGTCCCATGAGGTAAATTACGCCACCGTTGAAAAGGAGTGTTTAGCGGTGAAGTGGGCTTTAGATTCCCTTCGGTACTACCTGCTAGGTAGGCACTTTGACATGGTTACGGATCACGCTCCGTTAAAGTGGATGGCTCAAAACAAGGAAACAAATAGAAGAGTGAATAGGTGGTTCCTGGCCCTCCAGGAATTCAACTTCACAGTAAAGCATCGCCCTGGCGTTCAAATGGGGAATGTGGATGCTTTGTCTCGAGTACATGAATGCCTGATTGCTGGTGTTCCAACCCCGAGGTTAAAACAAGAGGGGGGGGTATGTGACAGCAGGAAGGTAAAGTCACCTGGTTGCATCCAGGGGGGTAGATATATTTCTCCCAGATTCAGGCTTTATGCTGACTTATACAACTAGGGTGGAGAGTTGTATGGGCCCAGCTGAGGCTAGTAGGCTCATGGATGACTCATACCTCTAGGGAGAGTGTGGGGCGTCGTACAGACAGGGAGTTGATGAGGCCAGCTGAAGCTTGTCAGCTCATTTAGGCCTCTATAAGAACTCCCAGATTCATTAGGTGTTAGCTCATGCCTGGAACCAGACCTGTGTGGACTGTCTAGGGAGAGTGAACCCCTGTGCGGTGAGGCAAAGCCTGTGTGGCTATTTGCTTGGACATTTAAAACCAGGGACTTAGGGACTAGGACAGCACTAGGCTGATCCCAGTTGTTAGTTAGGAAACCTGTATGTTTAGTCAGAGGTCAAGTTGACCAGGATTTATTTTGTTTATATGTTTCTTTTGGCTTTGCTGTGTTTTGTCACTGTAAATAGAAAATAAACCGCACCTTTTTTTTGATTTTGAAAACCACAACCTCCGTTTGCTGGGCCTGTTTTTGTGTGGGGAGCCCATCCCGGGGGTCACACACACCCGCTGCCGAGCTAACCCCCTCACAATATATATATATATATATATATATATATATATATATATATATGTATGTATGTATATATATATATACACACACACACACACACACACACACACACACACATATATATATATATATATATATATATAATGTTTGGGGGAAGTAATTTTGTAGCAAAAAATAAATAAAATAAGTTTTTAACCAAATCTCAGAAAGTCTCGGTCCTTAAATAGTTAAACAGTGGTAAAACGCCGCTAAAACGAGCAGCACTTTACTGCCAATGGCCGACGCTTTCAGTGTGAAGGAAGCCTTAGGAGAAGTTTCTGCCTAACTAAACAAATCTCATATCTCAAATAAGCTTCAATATAGTACCGATTGTAAATATTTTGGGAAACTGCAACAAAGATTTTTACAATTTTCTTACATGCAAAAAAAAAAGTAAAAGAAATGCTAATAATGGGAAGCCATGCTGAGACCACTATTGTTTAGATAAGCGCTTTTATTACTCATATAACGTGAGTGTAATTCCTCTGTTTTTTTATAAATAAATGTCTTTTGCGGTATCACACTATATACCTCCCTTCTTTTTAATGGTGTGGCTGAATACCCACTTCCACTGAATCCATTTACTACATCTATCTGAGGTTATATCCGGACCGTGAACCTGGTACTGCTGGGGTATATTATACCAACAAGCCCAATTGACTCACTAGGTGTACACCTACTTACCGCAACGATTGAACTCATTAGTATCTTCGGTGGTGGACATTCTATCAAATTGTCACCCTAATACATATGAAGTCAATGATTGTCACAGATCAGCTTTGGGCACTACACTTTTGGAATTTTTTACTTTTGTTAGTATTTTTTTTTTTCTGGACACTTTTTGCATATGAATTAAAAAATTTAGATTTTTGTTGCATATTGTGTATAGCACCGAGTCACTTTTATTAGTTTTTAAGTGATGTATTTATTGGTCATTTATTAGCGCTGCACATTCCACACCTCTCTCACTTGTTTGCAATTTGATCTACTGCTGTGCTGGCTGCTATACTTTTGTTTTTGGATAGCGCAGTAAATGTGCATATAGAGCAAAAAGAAAGATTTTTTGTACTCACCGAAAAATCCTTTTCTCTGTCGTCCATGGACGGACACAGCCTCTTAAGTCTTGACAGTTGGGACGTCCCAAAGCAGTGTAAAAAAAAAACGAGGGGTGGGAACAGCAATCAAAAAAATCTATTTGACCCCAAACAAGCAGAGCTCCTCAATGGAGGAGTTGCAACCTCAAAACAGACGCCTGCATAACTTTGCGGCCGAAGCTAGCATCCGAAGATGCACTCACATCAACCTTGTAAAACTTTGAAAAAGTGTGAACGGATGACTAGGTCACCGCCTTAAACACTTGTGAGAGACGCTTGATGTCGGAAAGCCCAAGGATGCACCAATAGCCCTGGTCGAATGCGCCGTGACAGGAAAGGGAGGCGCCCGCCCCTTAAGGGCATAGGTCTGGATGATGGTCTGCCTGATCCACCGAAAAGACCCCAGATCCCTCCATAAAGAGGACATGTCATGGCCCATGCTATCACAAGGGATGTTGTTCATCTCTTGTGAAAGCAAAAATGAAAAAAAATTTTTTTTAAAGATACAGTGTAAGATTTGTTTTTCTGTGTAATAAAATAAATAAAATACAATATAAAAAAAATTTAAACTGCCCCCACTCCTTCATGCTTAATAATTGCAAATGCATGCGGTGGCTCCGCACACATATGTAAATCGCTTCAAGCCGGGGCCAGGGGTGGGGTCAAGGGTGTGGTTGAAGGGGGCCCCGTCAGGTAGGCTGTACAGGGCCCCATGATTTCTTTTTTTTTTTCTCAAAACAAATGTTTTATTGAAAAACAAAGTACGTTACAACCATTATTGGCATCAGAACACCATAATACATAAAACCTGTACCATGCTTAGTTTCAGAAAATACTGCACATTTCACACAAACATGTAAATTATATGCATCTTCCCATTCAAGACAGTGAACAATACCTTGAGACAATAGTGCCGCCAATTAACTGGGTCCCTGCTACCGATGCAAGAGCACTAGGAAACTTATAACAATCTATCCATTACTAATTCCACCGGAGCCAACCCAGGCACACTCAACCATGGATCCTATAGTTTGGAAAAAAATTCTGTACTGCCTCTATGTTGGTAAATAAGTTTTTCTAACTTCAAGGTGTTACCCATTTGTTTTATCCACTCCTTCACAGTAGGGGGTTCCGTTGACTTCCAGTGCCGTAGAATCAGCATTCGGGCCCTAGCTATCGCCTGTCTGGGCATCTCAAGCGTGTCACCCTCAATAATACCTAACAAGCAGGGTTTGGGCTGTTTAGCAATTTGAGCCTGAAAGGTTCGGTTAAGGACCTCCATCACCCCTGTCCAGTAAGCATGAAGTTTGGGGCAACGCCACAGCAAGTGTATCAAGTCGCCGTGATCCCGCATGCAACATGTGCAGGAGGGATCATCACGAACCCCCATTCTAGCCAGTCTGGCTGGCGTATAGTGAACTCTGAGAAGTATGTACAACTGTGACAGACGTTGGGCTACATTCAGCGAACACTCCTCCCACTGTTCCTCCTCAAAAGGTCCAACATCTCCCTCCCACTGGGCTATCACCTTACGGGTCATATCAGGCAGAAACAAGTTAAGGAGCATAGCATAACTACAGGATATGAAGCCTTTATACAATGCCACCTCTGCCATGTAGTTAAAGATAGGAGCTTTAGTCTGAACCCAGATATCAACGTCATTTTCGGCCCTTACCGCGAGCTGGACATAGTAAAATAGCATGGAACCAGGAAGTCCATTCCTCCTGAAGAGCGGCAAATGAACGCAGCTCTCCATTTTGGAATATTTGATACAGGTAGTTAACACCGTACTGCTGCCACCGTTTACTGTATTTTAGTTTTCCTACCTCCATGTAGCGGTCATTGTGCCATATAGGGCTGAATTTAGTAAACCCTGTGACCTGCTGTAATGTCCTGACTTTATTCCAGATTTTTTGCATTAGGCTATACGTGGGGTATTGTTTATTAGATTTACCCATCCGCAAAGTTTCCAACCCCTCCGCTACACCCTGTTTAATCGTAAATTTAATGAGTGAGGTGGTGGAGTCCACCAAGTTCAACTCTGGGTCGGGGTTCAGTGATCTAGCTATGTGTTGCAACTGGGCGGCCAAGTAGTACAGCCAGGGATTTGGCAGTGCTAATCCCCCTGCCTCCTTAGGACGTTGAAGCTGTTCGGGCCCCATGATTTCTAACAGCGGCCCTGCCCATCTGTCTCCCCCCCCCCCCTCCTGTTCTTTCAAGACATTCACTAACTTTCACTTTCAGTTAGGCTGGTAATATACAGTACAAATTTATTTCCAGCAACCACAGATTGCAGGAAAGAAACTTGCATGATTCCCCCATGCAGTCTCTGACCGTCTCCTCTAATAGTCTGCAGTCTCTGACCGTCTCCTCTAATAGTCTGCAGTCTCTGACCGTCTCCTCTAATAGTCTGCAGTCTCTGACCGTCTCCTCTAATAGTCTGCAGTCTCTGACCGTCTCCTCTAATAGTCTGCAGTCTCTTGACCGTCTCCTCTAATAGTCTGCAGTCTCTGACCGTCTCCTCTAATAGTCTGCAGTCTCTGACCGTCTCCTCTAATAGTCTGCAGTCTCTGACCGTCTCCTCTAATAGTCTGCAGTCTCTGACCGTCTCCTCTAATAGTCTGCAGTCTCTGACCGTCTCCTCTAATAGTCTGCAGTCTCTGACCGTCTCCTCTAATAGTCTGCCGTCTCTGACCGTCTCCTCTAATAGTCTGCCGTCTCTGACCGTCTCCTCTAATAGTCTGCAGTCTCTGACCGTCTCCTCTAATAGTCTGCAGTCTCTGACCGTCTCCTCTAATAGTCTGCAGTCTCTGACCGTCTCCTCTAATAGTCTGCAGTCTCTGACCGTCTCCTATAATAGTCTGCAGTCTCTGACCGTCTCCTCTATTATGTCTGCAGTCTCTGACCGTCTCCTCTATTATGTCTGCAGTCTCTGACCGTCTCCTCTATTATGTCTGCAGTCTCTGACCGTCTCCTCTATTATGTCTGCAGTCTCTGACCGTCTCCTCTATTATGTCTGCAGTCTCTGACCGTCTCCTCTATTATGTCTGCAGTCTCTGACCGTCTCCTCTATTATGTCTGCAGTCTCTGACCGTCTCCTCTATTATGTCTGCAGTCTCTGACCGTCTCCTCTATTATGTCTGCAGTCTCTGACCGTCTCCTCTATTATGTCTGCAGTCTCTGACCGTCTCCTCTATTATGTCTGCAGTCTCTGACCGTCTCCTCTATTATGTCTGCACTCTCTGACCGTCTCCTCTATTATGTCTGCAGTCTCTGACCGTCTCCTCTATTATGTCTGCACTCTCTGACCGTCTCCTCTATTATGTCTGCACTCTCTGACCGCCTTATGTAATATTCTGCACTCTCTGATCATCTCCTGTATTATGTCTGCAGTCGCTGACCATCTCCTGTAATATGTCTGCACTCTCTGACCGTCTCTTGTACTATGTCTGGGGGCTCTTCCTAACAGACTCTCTAACAGAAGCCCTCTCTGTGTGCATCAGAGAGACTATCCTCCAGGTCTCATTAGTGTACGCTTTTCCTGTATTTTCTTTATTGTTAAAGGATCATGGGAGGATCCTAGGGTAACGACGACTTCTTAGGGGAGCATATCTGTATTTGAGTCGTTGCCATAGAAACGTGTAAAGGGGAGGAGTTTGTAAGATGACCATGCCCACGTGGGGGCGCCAGAAATATTTCTGCACCCAGGTGTCTGTGACCCTAGGATCGGCCCTGCTCCGATCATAATAATGACCATGAGCACACAATGGGGAGTCAGGGGACTGAGCCTCAGTCTGTGTGATGTGTCAGTGTGATGTGTGCAGGAGTATTGCTTGCCTTTGCACCAGCGTCAAGATTACTCTTTCATTCAGCCTCCTCAGTGATCAGTCTCTCCCTCAGGCTGCAGCACGGCACTTACTGAGGGAAGGGAGCCGCATTACAATTGAATCCATACAGTGATCACAAGGTACACTGATGCAGAGAAGGGATTGTATGCCTCCACCCGAAAATGGAGAAAAAGTCCCTCTTCTGGGGACATGATGGGGCCCAGGAAGGTACTATATACATTGCCAATGAAATAGGTGCAGGTTAATAAAGTTAGTTATTAATTCGTTTTTTTTAGCTAGAAATCTGCTCGGGCCCCCCTGCTGGCTGGGGCCCAGTACAACAGGGCTGGTTGTAATGCCCCATCAGTGGCCCTGCTGACAGGTACACCCGCAAACCACGTACGACGTCTAAAGAATGCAGCGCAACCACCTTGGAATGCGATGGCCGAGGACACAAGGATGGAAGTACAAAGTCCTCATTCAGGTGAAAGGCCAAAACCATCTTCGGAAGGAAGGAAGGCTGCGGGCGTAGCACCACTTCATCCTTATGGAGGACCAAATATGGGGACTTGCAAGACAAGGCCGCCAATTCAGAAACCCTCCTGACGGATGCGATGGCTACTAGGAAGGCCACCTTCTGAGAGAGCGTCAAAAGAGGAATTTCCCTGATGCCCTCAAATGGAGGTTTCTGAAGTACAAAGAGCACCAGATTCAAATCCCACAGAGGTAGTGGTGGTCGGAAAGGAAGGGCCACATGTCGTACCCCTTGCACAAAAGTACTCACCAATGAATGAGCCGCCAGGGGTCGCTGAAAGAAAACAGCCAATGCTGAAATCTGGCCCTTAAGGCAAATTTCTTAACCACGCCACGCTGTAAAAACAGCAGGATCCTGGAAACCGAATATGCCCGTGGACGCCATTCCGTCTCCTCACACAGAGATGTAGGCTCTCCACGTGCGATGGTAGATCTTCCTAGAAGAAGATTTCCGTGCCCTCAACATGGTTGAAATGACCGAATCTGACAGGCCTCGGTCCCTTAGTACCTGGCTTTCAATAGCCATGCCATTAAAGCCAGCGACTGTAAAGCAGGATGAAGAATGGGACCTTGCCAGAGAAGGTCCTCCCGCATCTGTAGTCGCCAAGGTTCATCCGCCACCAGGCGCACTAGATCGGCGTACCAGGGACTCCTGGGCCAATCAGGGGCGATGAGAATCACCGGAATCCCCTCGGACTCTACTCTGTGGAGCAGAAGAGGAAGCAACTTCAGTGGGGGAAAGGCATAAATTAGCCAATACTGACCCCACGGGGCCACCAACGCGTCTGCCCAGGATCTCTGGACCTGGCCACGAACCTCAACACCTTGCGATTGAGTCGAGAAGCCAGGAGATCCACGTCTGGCATGCCACATCTCCTGCAAAGAAGTTGAAAAACCTCCGGATGCAACGACCATTCCCATTGGTCCAGCATCTGGCGGCTCAGATAGTCCGCCTGCCAGTTTTCCACGCCCGGAATGTAAACTGCCGAGAGAGACGGCATGCTCCTTTCTGCCCACCACAGAATGTGAGTGACCTCAAACGCTGCAGCCGAGCTTCTTGTTCCTCCTTGATGATTGACATATGCCACAGCCGTGGCGTTGTCTGAATGGATCCTGACTGGACGCCCTCTCGGTCTCTGTGACCATTTGAAGAGGCACAGCCTGATCGCTCGGAGTTCCAGGACACTGATCGGCAGTCGGGATTTGTCCGGAGTCCATCGGCCCTTGGCCGCCTGAACCCCCCAGACTCCCCCCCAACCGGTCAGGCTGGCGTCCGTCGTGATCACAGTCCAATGAAAGGGGAGGAACGACTTCCCGGATTGCAGAGCCGGGGGGATCTCAGCCACCAACTCAGAGAGGCCCTGACTAGATGACTTTACTTTATCCGACGATCCAGAGACGATAGAGATCTGTTCCATTTGGAGAGAATCTCCCTTTGCAATACCCGAGTGTGGAATTGGACAAACAGCACTGCCTCGAAAGAGGCTACCATTAGGCCCAGGACTCGCATGCTTAAACGGAGAGACGACCATGTCAACAACCTCACCGCAGTCTGGCGTCTGCAACTTTTCCAAGGGAAGAAAAACTCTGGCCTCCGAAGAGTCCAGAATCAACCCCAGGTACTCTAGGCGCTGGGACAGTACTAACACAGACTTCTGGAGGTTCAGTACCCAACCAAACTCCCGGAGGGTCTGACTGGCGATAGACACGTCCTCCTCTAATTCTGAGCTTGAAGTAGCTCTCAGAAGAAGATCGTCCAAGTAGCCCACGATAGCAATGCCGCGCTGTCTCAGCAAAGCTAAAATCGGGGCAAGCACCTTGGTGAAAACTCTTGGTGCCAATGCTAGGCCAAAGGGAAGAGCCACAAATTGATAGCGGACTTCGCCGATCGCAAAGCGCAGGAACCTCTGATGCCTGACGCAGATGGGGACATGCAAGTATGCTATCCAGGGACACCAGGAAGTCCCCTGGATGGAGCGCAGCAACCACCAAACAAATTGATTCCATCCAGAACTTTTGAACCTTAAGGCATTGAGGGCCTTGAGGTCCAAGATTGGACGGACTCGGTCGTTCTTTGGGACCACAAACAGATTCGAGTAGAAACCCCGAAACCTGTCCTGCGGTGGTACGGGTATGATTACCCCGCACCTCAACAAGTCTTGCACTGCCCCCAGCAGGGCAGTCCGACGAGCCGGAAGGAGAGGCAGATTTGAAGGAAAAAATCTGTTTGGTGGACAAGGAAGAAACTCCATCTTGTACCCCGAAGTGACCACCTCGCAGACCCACTGGTCGGAGAGCAGGGAGGTCCAACCGAACTGCAAACCCGTCCCCCCACCCAGGAGTCAGGTGGGGGCAAAACTTCATGCAGAAGCAGGCTTGTTTGCTGGCTTGCGCACCTAGGGATGCTTCTGTCCCCCAGCTGGGCCTTTTTCCGCTTGGGAGGGTCTGCCAGCAGGTTTTGACTGGCGAAAATACCGCTTCTGTGTGGGAAAGGAGGGCCCCGGCTTATGGGGCGGCTCTTTCCCTTTAGTGGACTGAGGGAGAAGTGTGCTTTTACCTCCAGTGACATCTTTAATGATGTCATCCTGTGAGGCACCAAAAAGCCTCCCAACTTTGAAAGGCAAATCTGCCATAGTTTTCTTGGAAGCTTGGTCAGCAGACCAGCAATTTAGCCATATCAGGCGGCGCAATACCACCGCAGATGCGGAAGCCCGGGATATTAAAGGGGCCGCATCCAGGGTTTCATCACAGACGTACACAAGTCCCTGAACCAACTGTTCGGCCAGTGACACACATTCAGGAGGAAGCAGATGCTCTTCCACTGTCTGGTGCAATATTTTAGCCCATTCAGTGAGTGTCTGAGACACCAAGGTTGCAGCCAATATAGGCCACAATGCTGACCCCAGCATAGTGAACATGGAGCGGGTCACCGCTTCGGACCTCCTATCAGTAGGGTCCGTAAAGGCAGGGGTCCCCTCTACCAGGATAGTGGTTACTTTATTTAACCGAGAGACCGGGGGATCAACGACCGGAGGAGAAGCCCACTTTTTCAAAAGGCTTTCCTCAAATGGATAACAGACCGCCATGCGCTGAGGGACCACAAAAGGGCCTCTGCGGCCGTTCCCATTCCTTATCTATGAACTTGTCAAAGAAATCAACATAAGGAAAAACCTTAACCGAGCGGGTCGGTTTGTGCGACCCAAAAGGGACAGACCCTGCTGTGGAAGTCCCAGCTGTATCTTCCAGCTTGAGTGTCCCCCACAGCATGGATAAGCCCACTCACAAGTGCTCTATCTTGAGCTGACCCGGACGAGGGGTCCTCCTCACTGGGAAGGTCCTGGTCCGCATCTTCTGACACTCCAGAACCGGGGTCCTGAGCCGCAGCCAGACCTGAGTCAGAACATTTCCCAGGAGATGGCGGGGGAAGGGGGCGCTTAGTACCCCCCTTGTGCCTGCACGCCGCTTCCACCCTGGCAACAAATTACTCCAGGACTGCCGACAAAGCGTCCATAGTAACCACAGGTGCAGGGGCACCGGTTGCTGCCTCTGGAATGTTTGGGGAAAAAACGCCAGCTTCTGACTCCATATTGCCCACTGACAGCCCTTAGAGACTTAGTCAAGACACCTGACAAAAAGTCCACCCTCCTTGCTGCACTGACCGGGGGGGGGGGGGGGGGGGGTTACCCAGGGAACTCACCACCCAGTAAGAGACTGTTCAGCGCCGCTGCCCGCTCTCCATCCACACACAGCATGTGTCTCTGAAGAACTCTGAGGTGAACAGCGCCGTTCAGGAAGCCATCCAGCACTAGAGGCCAAAACCCATTTCAAAATGGCCACCGAGCGCCTCAGAGAAAGAGCGCGGACAACAAGAAAATGCCCGCCCGCAATGCAGACCTGCGTCACAGCGCGGCCACGGCAAAATGGCCACCAATGAGATTTTTAATACTGTAACGGGAAGGCCCGGGGAACCCAGAATCCCTTAGAAAGTATGAGATACCCTTGCTTCAGCTTCCCCAATGCCTCTTATGTGTAAACCACCCTGTGTCCCTATTAGGGGCACAGGGTGAATGAAAACCCCACCATGATCTGTAATAGCCATATCCCATACTGTATATACATAGCAGATTGGGTATATACTGTGTGTGGGCTGTGTATGTAATACTTGCTGTGATGGTGTGTGATTTCATGCTATTGTCTATTGTGGCTTGTGGGAGTTAAGCCTGTAATTATAGGTTAGAGAACTAGCAGACAGACAGGTTAATTGAAGAGATGCTGAGGTGTCTCCTGTCTGCTTGTGTAATGGTAATGATCCTTTCATTGTGTGAAGTCTTTTGATAATGCGGATTGGGAGACAGAAAGGGCATGTGTCTGAGCCATTCACTGTAGTTAATTGGCTCATGTAAATTGGGTCTGGTCAGAGGTGTATGATGAGGAGGGTCAGAAGCTTCTCTCTGTGGATATAAAAGTTGTAATGTTTTGCAATAATAAAGTCAGTTCATTTTGGAAAGATACAGAGTGCGTCTCGTTCTTTTGGAAGGATTAATTCCCATGGGAAGTGGTCGTCTGACTGTGGAGGATCGGCAGTGAATTTGTGTCCAGGAGAGGGAATATCTTTAAACGGCGTTAAACCCCTTTCATATTTGGGGTGTCGTTACAAATACTAATCACAGGCACCTGAAAAATGGCGCCGTCGCTTCCAAAATAGCAGCCAAACAACGAGGTGGACGAGAAGGCCGCAGCGGAGGCTTCTGTAAGAAAAAAAACTACCCCCCCACAGAGAGCGGGCCTGGACACCCCCACAGCCCCCAGCCGGGACCTGGAGCCCCCTACAGGTATACCCTTGGTCGCAGCGAGCCCCGCAAGGAGAGGAGGAAAAAAAAAGGGTGATAGGGTGTTCTCTTGCCCTCCCCCCTCTCCCTCTAACGACCCCTTTAGAAATGCCCAGCTGTTCCATCCTACCGAGGCAGGAGGAACTGTACTTGCCCGTCCTTGCGAGGACCTGTTAGTGCGTTCCTGACAGACCTACAACCGAGCAGTACGGAGTAGCTGTCGGCCTGGTCCACTGTGCCTGAGACAGCAAGCAGCCCGGTCATATGCGAACCCTGGAGCAAAGCTCACCGGCCACCCCTGGAGCCATGGGGTATGTCGTGGCTGACCCCGCACGTAGCTAAGGCCTGCTCACCCTCGATGGCCGGACTGGGTGGACTACAAGGATCTATAATATCCAGCCTGTCACCCAGCCGGCAGTTGATAGAAGATTAATAATAAAAAAATAAAATTTCCTCCTGGATCCTGGGCCCAAAGGGAGCCAGGTCCTTCTCTACTAGGCAGAAAAAACTGAGCTGCTGACTGCAGGGCGGAGGGTTATGTCCGGAGGGACCGCCCCCTGGGCGGGGCTGTTCAACTCTGTTAAAGGAACATGTATTTAAATATCTAACATGTTCTATAGGAGAGGACTAGGCAGAACGGGAACATAACCCAACTGTCAAGACTTAAGAGGCTGTGTCCGTCCATAGACGAAAAGAGAAAAAAACTGTTAACCTCTAAACACCAAATCTCAAAAAGTCTCAGTCCTTAAATGATTAAAACTAGCAGCGCTTTACTGCCAATGGCCGGCGCTTTCAGTGTGAAAGCAGCCATAGGAGAAGTTTATTCCTAACTAAACATATCTCAAATAAGCTTCAATATAGTACCAATTGTAAATATTTTGGGAAATTGCAACAAAGATTTTTACAATTTTCTTACATGCAAAAAAAAAAAAAAAAAAGTAAAAGAAATACTTAGCTTTAACATACTTTAGCTTCAGCTCAGTACGAGTACCAAGATCAAAAGACAACTGCTGGATGAGAGATAACAGGACAGGCTGGGTAAGCGGACATGGGTGCTGTCCAAACACTTGTTGGGAATCCACTGTTTCACAAACATACAGAATCAGATTCAAATCTGAAGCAGTTAGAGCCTGTCGAAAAACAAACGGTTATAATGACTACCAAATATTAATGTTTTCCTACAGTTCTGACATTTCTGTGTAGATCTAGTGACAAAATAATATGTACTGTGCGTATTAATATATATACATATATATATATATATATATATATATATATATATATACACACACACACACACACACACACAGTGCTCAGCATAAATGAGTACACCCCTTTTGAAAAGTAAGATTTTAATCAATCTCTCAATGAGCACAAGAACACTTTCCAAAATTTTGACAAAACGTTTTATAGAAAATGTGTTTAGCGCATTACTTGAAAGTAAGGTTAAAGCGGTGTTCCGTCCAAAAAAAACACTTGGATGTCCTGAAATCCGGCGATGTCGGCACATGCAGCTGATGTTTCCATCAGCTGTCGGGTGCTCCGCCGCCATTGCGAGTACGGGAACCAGGCAGTGTAGCCTTTCGGCTTCACGCCGGGAACCCTACTACACATGCACGAGGCACCGCTCCTTTCTCCTATTGGCCCGGGGGCCGGGGGAGGAGGAGGGAGCCCCACGGTGACATCTCTGCTCCACAGCAGGGACTCCCGGAAGTGGGAAAGGATACCTGTCATAGACAGGTATCCTGTCCCCCCCCTCCCCCCGAAAGGTGCCAATTGTGGCACTGGAGGGGGGGGGGGAGGAATAAGATGAGCGGAAGTTCCACTTTTGGGTGGAACTTTTCTTTAATAATATAACTTAGATTACAAAATTTTCAGTTTTACTCAAATGAGTTGATGCAGAAATAAATACACCCCACAAGAAAAACCTACTACACCTAGTATTTTGTATGACCTCCATGATTTGGAAGGACAGCCCCAAGTCTTCTTTCTATGCCTAGAACGAGTTGGTGACATATTGCAATATTTGTCTTTTTCACCTATTTTAGAGCCTGGATGCTGGATGGAGAGTAATGCTCAACTTGTCTCTTCAGAATTCCCCATAGGTGTTCATATCAGGAGACACACATTTTTTAATCAAACAGGTTCTTTATTGAACTTTAGGTGAACACATACAAACAGGTGGCGTTAATTCACATTGTACCACACCTAGACAAATGTCAACAGTTTACTTAGAGAAAAGGTAATTCCAGATAAGAAAACACAAGAACAGCAGAAGTGTATATAAATCACAACCGTTGATAAATAATAAATCTTGTCAAACATCCAACTCGTACTCAACCTCCAATTTAATGTCAGCTATGACTATCAAAAGGTTATGATGTTCAAGCAGGGCATTGCAGCACACGCATCTGAGCAAGTTCACGTGGGCCGAGCCCAGGGGTATCCAGCCATGGTGCCCACATCCTATCAAACTTTCCCAAGCACCCTCTATGTTGGTAATACATAGTTCTCAAATATAAGGGTATTGCCCATGTGGGAAACCCACATTCGGAGGGAAGGAGAGTCGGATGATTTCCAGAGCAGAAGCAGCTTATGGGCCTGAAAGAGAGCTTGATTAAATGCCATTTAATGGGCTCTTCCGCTATAAAAATCATATATGATGCCGAACAGGCAATATCTAGGGTCTGGCAGTACTTTAGATTTAAATACCCTATTAAGGGTATCCAGAACGTTTTTCCAATATCGATGGAGTTTAGGACACCTCCAGAGAAGATGAATATCACCTTTGTCTCGATTGCATTTACAGCACATAGAATCTGAGTATTCCCATATTGTGGAGCCTAACAGGAGTGTAGCGTGATCTCAATACTATGTACAGTTGAGACAGTTTTTGTGAGGAAATTAAAGAGCTGGATACCACAGCCTGCAACGCCTCTCCCCACTGGTCCCCCAATAGTGATCCCAAGTTACCCTCCCATCGCTCACAGGCCTTGTTGGGCAAGCCATCAAAGTATTTATTTAGTAGCATGCTGTAGCACTGAGAAATAAGGCCTTTAGCATAGTCAACCGAAAAATGTAATGAAAGATTGGGGTTGGTGACAAAGTCCAAGTCGTCTCCTCCTGGGCTCTGACAGCATGCTGCAACTGCATGTAGTAGAAATGCATGTGTTGGGGTAGATTAAATCGCTCCTTAAAGTGATAGTAAAGGTTCACGTTTAAAAAAAATAAAATAAAAAAAAACATGTCATACTTACTACCACTGTTCAGCTCGCTTTGCACAGAGTGGTCCCGATTGTCCTCTTCTGGGGTCCCACGCTGGCTCTCGTGGCTCCTTCCTGCAATAGCTAACCCCCTCTGGGAAGCTCTCTCCCGAGGGGGTTACCTTGTGGGCGCGCTCCCGTGGCATACAATCGGCATCCCTAGCCGCCGATTGTATGACTCGGTCCCGCCCCCCGTCGGCCGAGTCATTGGATTTGATTGACAGCAGCGGGAGCCAATGGCTGCGCTGCAATCAATCTATCCAATGAAGAGCTGAGAAGCCGTGGGGAAAACGACGTGGGATCGCTCCCATGGAAGTTAGGGGCTCAGGTGGGGCTGGAGAGTGCAAGGTGTTTTTTTCACCTTAATGTATAGGATGCATTAAGGTGAAAAAACACGAGGCTTTACAACCCCTTTAAGGACTATAAAACCGAGTAAATGCCCGTTTTGGAAAATATGTTTCAAATGGGTCAAACCGAGCGCTTTCCCCCTACCTTGCTGTTGTAATTTGACCAGTGTCCCATAAGATTTATTTCCCCAGGTTGGGCTGAATGATGTAAATCCCTAAAAAAAATTTGTATAAGGTTGTAAGTGGGGAAAGTGTTGTGTGGTTTAACAAACAGACCTGCTTCCAGGCCCAACGGAACGGAGTCTGCACCCTTGCATTGTAGAGGAGACATACTTGGCCACTGAATCACTTTCTTTCACCCCATTGTCCTTCAGAAAAATGAACACAGATGTGTGTTTTGGATCATTGTCATGTTTGAAAAGTGCACGACGACCAAGGGCACGGAGTGATGGTAGCATCTTCTCTACCAATATAGAAAAGTACATCTGTGAATTCATGTTACCATCAATGAAATGCAGCTCTCCGACACCAGTAGCACTCATGCAGCCCCACAGTAGACACTGCCACCACCATGTTTCACATAGGCACCATGCATTTTTTCTTTGTACTCCTCACCTTTGCGACGCCATACAGATTTTAAGCCATTAGTTCCAAAAATCTTTATCTTGGTCTTATCACTCCAGAGTATACAGAGTCCCAGTAGTAGTCGTCGTCTTTTTCAGCATGGGCCCTGGCAAATTCTAAAATGGGCTTCCTTCGTGGCCGACACCCATGCATGCCATTCCTCTGCCGTGTACGCTGTATTGTGTCACGGTAAACAATCACCCCAATTTGGCTTTCTACTTCTTTAGCCAACTGCAGTGAACTTGCATGGCGATTTTTTCAACCCTCCTCATCAGAAAACGTTCCTGACGAGGTGTTAACTTCTGTGGACGGCTTGGACCTCTCTGCAAGATGGTTGCAGTTCCATCTTTGTTAAATTTATGTATCACTTTTTCTACAGTATTCTGACTGATAAGTAAAGCGCTGCAGATCTTCTTGTAGCCTTCAAATTTTTTGTGTAAAGAAATTTTCTTTGTCAGGCCTTGTGACATTTCTCTTCCATGTGGTGCCATTGCTTACAGCATGAAATTGGAAAGTTTTTCTTGATTAACGCCCTTTTATAATCAACTGTCTGCTGGACATTTGTTTAATGAATAATTAGACTCATCTGTAGTTGAATTCTTGTTAATTAGGATTTTGTTGTCTAAAATTTAGTTTTGCTCCTAAGATTTTCATTGGGGTGTATTCATTTTTGCAACATGGTTTTGAATGAATTTGTTAGGAAAAATACTTTGTGTGTGCAAATTAACAAATCTTGGTTGCAATCGATGGCCCCCATATGTGGGAGTATTTTGTAGCATAGTGTTCCATAGAAAATGTTAATTCTGAAAGGAAAGTAAAAACGTTTTCTGACTAATCTGTTGGGGTATACTCATTTATGCCTTGTTATCTGACCATGAGAAAAATTGTCTATGTAGCTGCAGGAAAATCTTTATCATTCTAAGGACAAATGAAGTACATAAGTTGTTCAAAATACTGATCCATACACTTATTCTACAATGACGTTTTTCCAGTAACTATTTAAATATTACATAAAATAAAGCTCAGACTGACTTAGGAGTGCAATACAAGTATCTCTTGAACAAAAACACAGTGATGGAGTCACACCCTATCCTTGTTCTTGCCCACGCTGGGGCGAAAGAAAAGAGGAGTTGAAGCCTGAATAGGAACTGCTGCTTTAGTACAACTTTTTTCAGTTTGGATAGAGAAGGGAAGAATATAATTAATTAGTATTTTTTGTTATCTGTCCCATTGAGATTTCTATTTACATACTGGATGTCACCCGAACCAGGGTCCCTGTTTGGAATTCTCCCACTTTCACTCTTTTGAGGATTACGTAAAAAGAGGCACAGGCAGCAAAAACTTGAAGGGTGTTCCGATCATGCTCTACCATTTCCAAAACTAAAAACAAGAGGGATTTTGACTTCTCTGTAAATTTTATATCTTGGAGTACAGTACAGGACGCAGGCTGGGTGACAACTATAATCGTACCCCACTCCTTGAGTCTTTCGTTTTGTAGTAAATAAGGAAGAGTAACCAAGGAATAGAAGGGAGGGTTTGTGTCCTGAGCTGTACTCGCAAGAAATGGAATTTACAGCCAAGTCAAAATTCCTCTTATGCATGGAGTACAGGATAACGGCTGAGTATTCATAGAATCTGGGATGACCCCAAGCAATTAGAAGAATGGGCAATAACTAGGCAACAGGTGCCATAACAGGGGTCAACAGACCTAACTACAGAGTGCTGCTGCAAGAACCTTGCGGCCAAAAGCTCAATCTGGAAAAGATTGGACATTTGCCTGGTAGAACTTTGAAAAGGTATGAATGAAGGACCAGCCTTACAAAGATGGGCTACAGAAAACTGGTGTCAAAATTACCCAGAACGCCGACTGATCTGGCAGAGTGGGCATGTAAAAGTGCAGAAGGAGATTTGTCCTTGAGAATGTAAGCTCTGGCGATCAGTTGTCTTATCTATTGAGCATTGGTGGACTTGGAAGCAGAATGACCCTTGCGAAGTGCTATGGGTAGGAAAAATTGGGAGTCTGTCTTCCCGATGGAAGCTGTGGCTTTGAGATAGACTCTTATGACTGACTATGCCTAGGCAATGAAAATAAATTTCCTATGTGTGCTTTGGAACAGGGCAAAAGGGTGGTATGACTGTCTTAATTGAGACGAAAAACTGAAACCAACTTAGGAAGAAAAGAAAGGTCTTAGGCGTAGGACTATCTTGGCATTGTCTTCTTACAAAGAGATGGCCGACAAATGTCTGACAGACGTATAGCAACCAAATAGGCCACTTTGGAGGAGAGGTCATCTAAGGGGATATCCCTAATGGGATCTCAGTTTAGGTTCTTTCTGCTCTGCAGAAACCACCAATTGAACCTAAGGAAGCACAGTGTGCGTAGCTTGATGCGAGCTACACCTAGAATAAAAGTTTTTACAAGAAAGAGTTAAGCCAGAGGTCTTTGAAAAAGAATAGAATAGACAAGGCTGAGACCTGTTCTTATAGAATGCTTAAGGCCAAGTTCTGGTCAAGTCCTGATTGTAAGAAGGCCAGAATGTGAGGCTCAGAGTAATCTCTGGGATTGGAGTGCCTGTGTTCATACCAGCAATGAAGGTACTATAATAGATCTTTCTAGGAGTGGCTTTTCTTCCTTTCAGCAAGGTAGAAGTGACAGACTCAGACCGCTCTGTCTCTTAAGACCTGGGCATCAACAGTCATACAGTTAAAGCCAGAGACAGAGAAACCGGAGAGAACAGAGGGATCCAAAATATTAGGTCTGGCCTGTTGGGGAGAAGCCAGGCATCTTCTCCTAATAGTCCAAGTATTTCTGTGTACCAGGTTCATCTACACCAGTTTGGTGCAATAAGAATCATTGGCGGCTTCTTTTTGGAAGGAAGGCATAGATTAGCCTGAACTGAGACCAGGGGATTATCAAGGCATCAAAAAGCCAGCGCAACAGGGTCCTTTACCACAGACAGAGGTAGTTTTGTTTTTTGAATCTGGAGGCCGAATATCTAAATTGGGGGCCCCCATCTTCGACATTCCAGGTTGAAGATTTCAGAGTGAAGGGCCCATTCCCCTTGAGCCAGGTGGTGGTGGCTGAGGTATTCCTCTTTCCAGATGTCCATTCCTGGGGAGTGGACTGTAGAGATCTCTTAACAGTGAGAATGTCCATGAGATTATCTGGCTCGCTTCCCTAAAGGCTGCATGATTCCTGGTGTTTCCTGGTTGAACAAAGTAGGCCACAGTCGTGGCAATGTCTGATTGCACCATGATTGGGTGGTTCAATACTGCAGAGCCATGATTATTGCTGAGCTCTAGGATGTTAATGGGGAGCATGTCTTTTTGCCAATGACCGTGTGACTCGGACCATGAGGGGCTGGAAGACTCCTCCACAGAATGTAGACTGGCATCTTCTGTTATTGCTTTCCAGCAACAAGGAAGGGAAGACTCCCTATTTGTTAAGGGTGGGCTGGCAATCAAGCAAGCTAAGAAGTTCCTTGCTTGGCTGAACAGGAGCATGGGTAGGTAGAGAGGAGTATGCTTGTTTCAAATTGACTAGATGTTGGATGGGAGAGGTCTTGAATAGAGCTGGGAAAGTAGAACAGACATGGGGTCTACCATGAGGCCTAGCACTCTTATGGAGAATCTAATTGTGGGACGATTCTTTGACCTAACCCCCAGAGCACTCGGAGAGAAATAATTTTCTTCTCTGGAAGAAAAACCTTTGCATGAGATGTGTCCAGGACCAGACCCAAGTATTCTAGGCTGGGGAGCAAGTTTTGGGAAAATGATCACCCAGTGGAAAGCCTGGAGCAGCTTAATTATGCTGTGGATGTTTGTAGACAGCTGGAAAGGAGATGAGACCTTCAGGAGAAGGTTGTCCAGATAACCTGTGACTGGTGGCCCTAATATCTGAGAAGAGCAAAAAGAGGTGCTAGAACCTTTGTAAATAAAATGGGAGCAGAGGGATAGGCCAAAAGGTTGTGTGAAAAAACTGGAAATGATCGTTTTTACACTGCAAAGAACAGAAAACACTGATTAAGTAGATAAGTGGGAATATGCAAATGGGAATCATGGATGTTAACAGATGCCAGGTATTCAGAGAGGCAATAACTTGCCTACCAAATTTTGTGAAATGAAGAAATAGATTTAGGGAATTTAGGTCCAGAATAGTTAGAATACAACCAACATTAGGTTTTGGTACCAAGAAAAGGTTTGAATAGAATCCTTTGAAACTATCCTGTGGAGGTATTGGCACAATTTCTTGCTGGGAAAAGAGATGGCTTGGGGCATTCTAGAAGTCTGATTGTCCTTGGGCAGATAGTTAGTAAACAGAGAAGAAAGTGGTGAGGGGGTGAAGTTTTGAACTCTATTTTGTACCCATTTGAGACCACCGATTGAACCCCCAGGTCTGGGATGTCTGGGACCCAGAGAAAGGCACGCTGCAACAGATGTCCGCCATTCTTAGGAGCGAGGGCACCCTTTTATTGGGAAGAAAGCTTTGGGGAAGATTTGATGGGCTTTGTGACTCCAGACTTCTAAAAAGAAAGGCTGAACTTTGGTTTAGAAGTTGAACCCTGAACAGAGTAATTACCGTACACTCGCGTATAAAGCCGAGGTTTTCAGCACATTTTTTTGTGCTGAAAATGCCCCCCTCGGCTTATACTTGAGTCACCTTTTTGCGCCTGATCTCCCGGATTTTGGGGACCAGGTACTGGCCGGCCATAGGTCCCCTGGACCCCAAACTTGGCACACATGTAGCTCCCCTATTCTTCTACAAGTGTGCAAAGTTTGTTGTCCGGGTGACCTACGGCCGGTGAGCACCGAGTTTTCAAAGCCGGGCACCCCTTCCATAGACTCCCATGTTAAATGGTAATTTCTTCAGTGAATTTGGGGACCCGGTACCAGCTGGTCTTAGGTTCCCTGGACCTGAAACTTGGCAAACATGTAGCCTCATTTCTCCTCTACAAGTGTGTAAAGTTTGTTGTCTGGGGGACCTACGGCCAGGGAGTTTCGATTTTTCAAAGCCAGGCACCCCTTCCATAGACTCCCATGTTAAACGTCAGTCCAGTCATGGACACAGTGAGGCAAAGTGAGGCACATTGAGGCATGCAGATGGACACCCTAGGCTTATACTCGAGACAATACGTTTTCCCAGTTTTTTGTGGTAAAATTAGGTGGCTCGGCTTTTATTCGGGTCGGCTTATACTCGAGTATATACGGTAGGTGCTCTGCGTTTTGAAGAGGTAAAGGCTTCTAAGGGGGGGAGTTTGAATCTCCCACTGTGGAAATAGATTATTACTCCTGTGAGGTCTTCATGAATTTTTCAAGCACCTCACAAAAAAATTCCTCCTTTAAAAGGACATACGTATGAGGTGTCTTTTATAGGAAGCTCGGCTGTCCAGGCTTTCAGCCACAGGTTTCTGTGCATGTCAATAGATATTAAAGCCATTCTATAAATTGCTTTCATTACTTGTTCTGGGGGAACATAGAAGAGCAGAGCAGAGTATAATTGATGTAATTGCTCAGTAAGGCACAGTCCTCGATGCCCTAGCTCGGTTAGGTGCAATTTGAGACAGACAGAAATCATAGCAATAGCCGATTGCAAAGCTGGGCTTGCAAGTGTAAAGACAGCCTTTAGGAGTGTCTAAAACTTAAAATCTGCAGAAACTTTGCATTGAGAAACATATTCAATTGGTACAGTGAGGTGTTTAAGATGGAGACAACAGGATCAACTAGTGTAACAGGCCATTCTTTAACATTATAGAGTTATGGAATGACTTTTGGAGGAGTTAAAAATCTTTTCTGGATAGACCCAACCATCATTGCCCATTTTTTTTGTTTATGAAGAGGGAATGTCTTTTTAGATTTTGCAGGTCTCTTTGTACCCAAGGGGCATTGCGAGATGGAGGAAACCAAGGGCGCCAATGTGGAGGCTTTTCCACACAGCAAAAGTGAGCATATCCACATTAGCAAGCATATTTTTTGAAGTTG
The DNA here is from genome assembly GCA_029206835.1 of Rana muscosa. NCBI lineage: Eukaryota > Metazoa > Chordata > Amphibia > Anura > Ranidae > Rana > Rana muscosa. The sequence continues at coordinate 235,472,714 of CM055119.1, forward strand.
CAAATTGAGGTGTATAGGAGCCTGGGGGTGAGAAATCTTGTACAGATGACCAAAACCACCCCCAGGTCCTCTTCAATTCTCTTCTAAGTTCACCTCTTCTAGGTAGAGACAATTGATCTGGAGAAGGCGTTTAGTAGCTTGGACAGAGATGGCTGTATCAAAGCCGTTATTAGAGAAATTGTGACACACAGTGCCTTGAAAAAGTATTAATGCCCCTTAAAATTTTCCACATTTTGTCACGTTACAACCAAAAACATAATTTTACTGGGATTTTATGTGATAGACCAACACAAAGTGGCACATAATTGTGAAGTGGAAGGAAAATCATAAACTGTTTAGATTTTTTTTTTTTACAAGTAAATATGTGAAAAATGTGTCCGTGACCGGGGGGGGGTTATGGTGTCCTCAAAAGCTTGCCAGTGTCCAATTACTCAGCCTGTGTCCTATACTGCACATCTAAAATGTGTACGATACGCATTTGATTGAAGCGCTGGTGACATCCTATTCTATCCCCAGAGTAACCTTATAAGGAAAGATGAGCCCACAGGTTCATTTTAGAAAAGTATAGATTGTATTAAATTATAGGAAGCAGTTATCAATTGTATAGTACTTCAATTATATTTACATTACGATCATTATAATAATAATTCTTGTATTAGTATAATATGGACACAAAGATGAATAGATCATATTAGACAGTAAATACCTGCTGGAAAGCTTGATTTAGGTGACCTTGCTGCAGAAGTTGCAATATGTGCGTCTGTTGTGATTGAAAGTCAAAATGGGAGGATGGTATTGGTGTTCCAGCAGCAGATCGCATTGCATGCATAATGCTTGAGGTGACGGCTGCTTGCTGTTCTTTCATAGCATGGTTTACTTCTTCCTTTATTATCCTTTGGACATGGTTTAGGATAGAGTCCTGCATGCTGCAAATAAAGCCAGTGTTTTTAATTATAACAACATGTTTAAGTCAAAGTATTCTCTGATAATCTTTCATATGTTAAAGCGGTTGTATAGTCTTTTTTGTAAGTTTTACCTACAAGTAAGCCTATACTAAGGCTTACCTGTAGGGAAAAGAAATATCTCCTAAACCTTTACGGTTTAGGAGATATTCCCCTTGCACTGCGCCGCTGACTGCAGCGGCGCATGCGCACAGGGGATACTCGGCTGAAGGCCCGGCGAACGCCGGACCTTGCCAGAAAGAAGTCTCCCGCGCGCATGCGCGGGAGTGACGAATCGTGTCTCCAGCCACTCACAGGGCTGGAGCCGCGATACCCATAAGACACGCCGAGGCATAATGTCAGCTGCCTCGGTGTGGACCAGGAGGGACACCGACGCCTCGTTCTACGGTAAGTATTTCATAATGAGCTTGTATGCTGTGCATACAAGCTCATTATACCTTTTCCTTTACAGGTGTATACAAATAAAATAAAAAAGTCAGCGGGTATACAACCGCTTTAACTACTGTAAAAAAATACTAGGACATCATCAGGCCTGGACAAAGCCAGGAACCAGCATTCAAGCTGTCACTTTCAGTTAGGTTTATTATGCACTTGTAACATATGACTGGTGGTCAGCAAACAATCCCCAAAAGATCTAATACATACTAAGAAACAAAACCAAAAAAATAAAAAATATGTCATGCATGTGTTGAGACTCATTAAAAAGAAGAGAAGGTGACTGTCCACTGTCTGGGTATATTGCAGACCCAAAACAAAAATACCAAAAAACAAAGAATCTAGCATGCAGACATATGATCCTGGTACAACACTTCTAATGAACAGAAATCCACAATTTGCCATGCTCTGGACCTGATCATAATCCTAACCTTAAAGAAGAAGTCCAGCCAAAGCTCGTTTGGCAGGGCTTCTCCTATGGATCACAGTAGTGCAATTCGTTTGGCACTCCTGTGACCTGTTTTCAGCAGAGAGCGGACTGAAGTCACAGAAATCAGTCCAGGCACCACATCATCACAACCACGGAGTCTGGATCCGCCAGGTGATACGCCTGTCAGCGAGCCGCTGAGAGCCTGAGATGGCCATTCCCAACCCCTCCACAGCTCAGCACTCCAGTGAGCGTGAAGGAGCAGAGCGGAGAGCTTCTGATTGACAGTCAGCAGCTTTCTGCTCACGGAGCTGTGAGAACCGAGCCATCTGCGATGTTGAATCGCTCGGTTCTAAATGAGGCAGCGGGGGACAGATGCAGCATCGGAATGATGCTGTATCCACCTAAATATAAACCTGTAAAAAAACTAAAACCCATACCCTTTTAAATGTATAGTATTTTAATTGTAATGCTGCGTACACACGACCGTTTTAATGTCATGGAAAAAAACTTAAGTTTTTCTCGATGTGATTCTTCTCAAGCCTGCCTTGCATACACACTATTGTGAAAAAAAAATGCTTTAGCAAAGTGCAGTGACATACAACACGTACGTCGGCACTATAAAGGGGAAGTTCCATTCGGATGGCGCCACTCTTTGGGCTGATTTTGTGTTACCGCGTGTTAGTAAAAGTTTGGTGAGAGACGATTCGTGCTTTTCAGTCCGTTACAGCATGAAGAATATGCCATCTCCATTACGAACGTTAGTTTTACCAGAACGAGCGCTCCCGTCTCATAACTTGCTTCTGAGCATGCTTGTTTTTTCCCCTCGTTAAAGCATACACGCGACGTGAAAGACGAGAAAAATAGAGCAGGTTCTAAATTTTTAATGGCCATTTTTCTCATTGAGAAAAATGCTCTGGAGCCTACACACGACCGTTTTTCACAATCAATTTAAAAAATGGCATGTTTCTCGTCGTGAAAAACGGTCATGTGTACGCGGCATAAGAGTAGCGGAAACCTTGTGAAACAAAATCCACTTTAAGATAAAGCACTATAGTACTAATGGATTATTTTCTGTAAGAGCAAGCTGCATCATATAACATTATTTCATTCACAAAAAGCCATACAGCACAGTCACATGATCAGCAAAAGTTACATGAGAGTACGACAATAAACAATCCACAAAGATACAACACTAGTCAAGTCAGTAATTATAAACGGTAGATAACAGAAGATCCAGGTCCTAGTGAAAATCAAAAACATCAGAGAGCAAGGAATATAGTCTTTATGATAAGCAAATATCCTAATGTGAGGTGTCTGACTCAGCCATGGTTCCCACTGACCCAATGTTTCGGAAGAGGATTAGGTAATAGACAGATTCCACAGGTGGTTAGAATCAACTCTTGCAATGATTTGTTTAAAGGGGAGGTTAGACAACTTAATATATGCTATTGTCCATTCTGTGGCCCCCAAAGTGGTATTAGTTTATGGTATTGTAGTGGGATTGCAGGAAAAGGAAAATACAAAAGAAAGAGAGCTAATGTAAGGTCCAGCATTTTAGTCTGTTGATTTACGATACATACCTTATTCTTTTTCTAAAGAGTCTGGATATATGGGCTATTGCAGAAAATATAGGGTAACGGTTTCTGGACAACCTCAAACCCCGGATATATAAAATGCCTATGCGTTAGATACCACTGACATTGGTAAAAATCAATTGTCACTGTGGAGGGGATAAAGCAGTGCCATTATTCTGTTCCAAACCAACATACAATTAGTATCGGTAGGCAGGTGAGAAAGATTAGGGTTGTAAAATCAAGCCCTTAGCCTTAGAGGAGTCTGGGAATAGGTTCTCAAATGTAGTGTAAGGTGGAGCAAAGTTGGATTACCCAAAAATGTGAACAAGGGAGTCTCTCAAAGTCTCTCAACAAATTGCACCGTGGAAATGTTTCCACGCTCTAGATGTTGGTCTGACCATTTTACTGAGAGGATGAAATGAAAAAAAAAACTATCGTATTTATCAGCATTCAACACGCACGGGCGTATAACACGCACCTTCATTTTAAGAGGGAAGTTTCAGGAAAAAATAATACATTTTAAATAAATAACTGACGCAAAATAAGGGTCAGTGCCCATCAATGCAGCCTGATCAATGCCCATCTGCAGCTTCACAATTGCCCATCAATGCAGCTTGATTAATGCCCATCTGTAGCCTCCCCATTGCCATGAATGCAGCCTGATCAATGCCCATCTCAGGGAGGGGGGGCGGGATAAGCGCCATCAGATTACATACAGCGAGAATCTCCTGTTTACTCAGGGGCCTATTAAATACAAAGTCCCGCCTCCTGGACCAGCTTCTATGATAGACAGAACACTGGTCAAATGCCGGCCCAGGAGACGGGACTTCCTATTACAGAGGCCACTGTGTAAACAGGAGATTCTCGCTGTATGTAATCTGACGGCGCTCGTCCCGCCCCCCTCCCCGTTCTCTCTGAGGCAGCCCAAATTGCAGTATCGGCGTATAACATGCACACACTATTTGCAACCGATTTGCAGGGTGAAAAGGTGAGTGTTACACGCCAATAAATACAGTATTTACAAATAAGACTATACTGTAGGTAAACATTATGCAGTGATGGTGGAGAACATTAATAGGAATAATTTAAATGTTATAAACAAATTGTCAGACAAATGTACCCTCTTACCTGTCAAGGGCTGAGAGATCAGAAACTATAATCTAGTCTATCCCAACAATCACCAATCACCCAACTGTAGGAGGCACAAAATGGAGCCAACAAGCAAACTAAACTGGAGCTTTTCTCTTGTTTGAGAACTGCAGTGAAAAGTACAGGTGTTACAAAACTATATTCCTAGGATTTGCTTGTCTTCAGCAGAGAGAACTTAACGTAAAGCATATCTCCACCTTTGTTGAGAAAAAAACATTCCCCTCTGGGTGATCTATGAACATTGCAATGATTATAACATTTGTTGCAGATTCCTACCTTTTGTTTTTCTGAAGAAATCCCTGTATGTTCCTCTGTGCTGAGTAGGTCTAATGGGAGTGGTTTCATAATCTATCAGGTGTGCACCTGCACAGCACTAATGAGGAAATCTGCAGAGCCTGCACCCCTTTAGACGTGTTCCAACAGGGAGTATCTCACCAAAAAAATTTTTTTTGTTGCAGGGGATGCCTGAAATCTGACTTGTATCTTAGTGCAGACTTCGGGGAAAATTGATGAGCAAATCACACAAGGAGGGAGGAAATTACTTTTCTGGGGAGTGGTCAGTACACACTCTGTGTACAGAACAACTCCAGGTAGCCATATTGTATTCACAGAAAATTACAGCGGCTCCAGATTGAAAAGGAAAACAGGATTTTTTCTACTCACCGTAAAATCCCTTTCTCGGAGTTCATTGACGGACAAGGCACTTTCATTCTTGACCTTAGGTATGTACCAAAGCAGTGCCACAACAAGGGGTGGGAACACACAAAAAAGGAAAAATAACCTTCACCCTGTAAGGGGAGCCAAAACCTCAGACGGCCGCCTGCAAAACTTTGCGGCCGCAACACGCATCCGAAGATGCCCAAAAATCCACCCAATAAAACTTGGTGAAAGTGCGCACGGACGATCAGGTAGCCGCCTTACACACTTGAAAAAATAGACGCTTGATGTCAGAAAGACCCAGGAAGCACAAAGCCTCTGACCGTCTCTTGCATCATGCCTGCCGTCTCTGACCAGCTCCTGCATCATGCCTGCCGTCTCTGACCAGCTCCTGCATCATGCCTGCCGTCTCTGACCAGCTCCTGCATCATGCCTGCCGTCTCTGACCAGCTCCTGCAACATGCCTGCCGTCTCTGACCAGCTCCTGCAACATGCCTGCCGTCTCTGACCAGCTCCTGCAACATGCCTGCCGTCTCTGACCAGCTCCTGCATCATGCCTGCCGTTGAGTCATTGTCATAGAAACAAGGGTAATGGGGAGGAGTTTGTAAGATGACCACGCCCATGTGGGGGTGGCAGAAATATTTCTGCACCCAGGCGTCTGACCCTAGGATCGTCCCCGACCATGAGGCCCAGAACCTGCTGCAAAAAAAAAGTAGACGACCACTTGCGGGACCGCAGCAACCGCACAGTGGAATGATGGGTCTGAAGTTTGATTGGTGGAAGGAAAACCCTCGTCCGCGCAGAGTCCAGAATCAACCCCAAGTATTCCAGGTGTTGGGCCGGGAGCAACACAGATTTCTGGAGGTTCAACACCCATCCAAACTCTTGTAAGGCTAGCATTGCGATCGCCACATTGTCCCTCGGTTCTGAAGCCGACGCCGCTCTCAGGAGATCGTCCAGATAGCCCACGACCGCGATCCCCCGCTGTCTCTGCAACACCATAACCGGTGCTAGCACCTTGGTGAAGACCTGGGGAGCCGAGGCCAGGCCAAAGGGAAATGCCACAAACTGATAGTGTGCACCCCAGACCGCAAAGCGCAGGAAACGCTGGTGCCTGACACAGATGGGGACAAGTACTCTGTCCAAGGAGGCCAGGAAATTCCCCTAATGAAGCGCAGCCACCATAGAATGAACAGACTACATCCTGAACCTCCGTACCTTCACAAAACAATTGAGGGCCTTGAGATCCAGGATCGGACGAACCCCTTCCTTCTTTGGAACTATGAACAGATTGGAGTAGAATCCCCAAAACCTTTCCGAAGCTGGTACAGAAACCATCATCCCTCCCTGAAGAAGAAAGTCCTGCACCGCCCCAAACAAGGCCTGCCGACAAGATGGGGGAAGATGAATATAGGAGGGAAAAAAACCTGTCTGGTGGACAAGAAAGAAAATCTATTTTGTAGCCGGACAAAATTAGCTTGTAAAAAATTATAAAATGCAGCGCTAGCGAATATAAATGTGCTCAATACAAACGTATGTGTGAATGTCAACCATCTAAACCTTTCGGGATGATGGTACACACTATTAGTGAAAAGATTATGCACCAATGATTGGTGTCACCAGAAATGCAGTGGGTGTAATACTAAATGTTACCACTAAAAAGTGATCAGAGGAAAGGAAAAACGTACCGCTCAAAAGCTTGAGAATTCACCAAATAGCTGCTTCCGCCCGGTCACTCACACAGGTGCTGGCTCTGCACTGATGCATGGGAGAAAAAGAAACCCTGGACTGCCGCACTCTGTATAGACAGTTATTTATTCCAAAATTTCAGGTAAAAAATCCAAATTCAAAATAAATCCATAAATCCAAAACAACAAATGCAGATGGTGTGCATGCAGGGAAGGGTGGCTAACGCGTTTCACGTCACGAATTGACGCTTACTCATAGCTGATGATGCCCTGGAGGAGGGGTCCTTGATGATGCCCTGGAGGAGGGGCGAAATGCATTGACAAATTTCCGGTCAACACTAAGAACCAGTGACGCTGCTTCCGGTTCTTGTGGAACGCACGCCGTTGTGAACCCGGAACACACTGACGCTCGGTTATCATTGAAGGCTTGTGAGTTTTCCCAATAACAGCGTATTGTTAATCTGTTCCTAAGCGGTACTTCACAAGTTGCTTTTTCTTTTTATTCCCCACATGGTCCTCTGATCTCTGCTGCTATTGAGCCAACTGTTGAATTTCACCGAACATTATTGGTCCTAGAAGTTGGATGTTGGGTGACTTTTATTTTATTTTAAAGCATTTTTATTTTTATTTTATTTTTTTCCCTTCCTTCTATATTACAACCACTGTTGCAAATGGGACATTATTTCTTTGATGTTGAAAACCATCTGTAGTACTGTGAATTACTCCTAGAGCTATTTGCCTGGTTGTTCAGTTCATTTAATGTTTTGCACAGTATATTTTCTGGTTTTACTTAGTTGATCACTTTTTAGTGGTAACATTTAGTATTACACCCACTGCATTTCTGGTGACACCAATCATTGGTGCATAATCTTTTCACTAATAGTGTGTACCATCATCCCGAAAGGTTTAGATGGTTGACATTCACACATACGTTTGTATTGAGCACATTTATATTCGCTAGCGCTGCATTTTATAATTTTTTATCTCTCAAGGTGTTAGTGCCTTATGCTGTAGCAGCTGCGCATATAATAATTTCTTTTCACTTGTCATTTATTTTTGTATGTCTCCATAAGCGCGAGTTTTAGTTTTTGTTTATTTAAAATTAGCTTGTAGACCCACTGATCGGAAAGAAGGGAAGTCCACTGGTCCGCAAACCACCAAAGGCGACCCCCCAACCCGCAATTTGGGCGGGGGTAAACCTTCATGCGGAAGAGGGCTTGTCCGCGGGCTTGTTTGGCTTGCGATGCCAAAGATGCTTCGGTCCGCCTGCGGGAGCCTTGGTGGGCTGGGAACCCTTGTCCACAGAACCGGGCCGACGAAAAAAAAAAAGCTTGTGAGCAGTAAAAGGAGGGGCCCTGCCTGCGACGGGACTCCTTGACCTTTTTGGACTGCAGGAGAAAGGTACTCTTCCCCCCAGTATCATCCTTTATAATAATAGCCGCCCACCCTGAAAAGGCAAATCTGCCAGAGAATTCTTCGACGTATGGTCAGCCGACCAGCACTTAAGCCAAAGCAACCGGCTAAGAACCAACGGGGCCGTGTCCAAGGCCACATCACAAACCTACTTGAGCCCTCGCCCTTGCACCAACTGGTCTGCCAGTTCCACACAGACCGGAGAAACTTGCTCATTACCCAACTCGCAGTGTAATAGCTTAGCCTACTCAGTAAGTGGGCTAAATAAGGGGACCCCTCCACTGAAATCGTGGTCACCTTGTTCAACCTAGATACTGGAGGATCAACGACAGGAATGGGAAGCCCATTTCTTCAGCAGACTCTCCTCAAAAGGGTAACGTACCGAAAAATCCCTCGGGACTGAAAAGGAACGCTGCGGGCCTTCCCAATTCTTGTAAATAAACCTATCGAAATAATACAGTTAAGGAAACACCTTAGTGGTGCGGACCGGCTTATGAAACCCAAAGGGGACCAAAAAGCTCTTCAGACGCCCCCGCCAGATCCTTAATTTTTCATGCGCAGCGACGGACGTGGAGGATTCCTCCTCGCTGTCCGAAAGATCAGGGGCCGCATCATCTGAGCCCTCCGGGCAGGGGTTACCTGCTACGGCGTATCCCGAGTCAGGATCATAGTCCTCCCTATAAGTCGGAGGTGGTAAGGGGTGTTTTTCACCCCACCTTATGCCTGCAGGCCACTTCAACCCGGGAGATGAAGGATTCTAGGACCACCATCAAAGCGTCCAGGGGAACAGCAGACCCAGGAATGCTCCAAGACTACGGGAAAATGGCTGCCCGTGGCTACGGGAAAGTGGTCGCGGTGCCTGGCCCCAAACAAATGGCGGCTGCTACACGCGGAGGACAACGTCAGCCACACACTCTGCACCTGGAGAACACAGACCACTCGGAGGGGACCCCACAAAGGGTCAGGTAGGGGCCAAAACGTCCACCTAGTGGTACCCAGCAACCGGCTGCCAGGCAGCGCAGCAGGGGGAAAGGAGAGGAGATTCCCCAGAACCGACCACCCTAGTGAGTACCCAGCTGCTCCAAACCATGCCCGGACCAGGCTGGTGGAGCATGTACTTAGCCAATCAGCAGGGATTGCAGTTCACACTCCCAAGACAGTTCCACCTCCCGCCTAATTGGAGTGACTGTCGGCCAGGGTGACACTCACCCAGACGTCAGGTGCCTGGTCATATGTGTCCCTGCGAGGCGACTAGCCCGCCAGCTGCCCTGGTCCAGGATGGGGCTCATCGCGGCTGACCCAGCGTGGAGCTCGGGTCTGCGCGTGCTCGGTTGCCAGGTTGGGGAGACTACCATGATCTATGATATCCAGCCTGTCACCCAGCCCAACAGATGATTTTAGATGCAGATCAAAACTAATAAGAACAAAATAATAAAAAACAAAAAGAAACCACAGGTCCCAGCAGGGAGCCAGGTCCTTCTAGACTAGGCAGAAAAAAACGGGGTTGCCTGTAGCAGAGTGGGGGGTTATTACCAGTAAGTGTTTTTGTTTTGTTTTTCTGCCTAGTCCTACTCCTGAAGGTGGTGATACAACTCTAAGGTCAAGAATGGAAGTGCTGTGTCCGTCAACGAATGCAAGATAAAGGTAATTTTTATTAACATTCAATTACAATATGACTTGTGTCGCAATTGTACATGCAATATTTTTTGCCATTTTTTTCCCATGAAAGGGGTTACCCTTTAAGACTTGACACAAAGTCTCAGAAATCTTTTATCAAACTCCTCATGTTATATAAGTTTAAATACCATGGCATAGATATATTTATCATTGTAAAAAAACATATCCCACACTTGTTTTTTTCCTGAAAAATTGGGAAAAAAAACAGCTTTGAAAAAAGAAAAAAAAATTCTTTCAAGTTTGTTTTCTCTGGGCCTTCTCATCTCTACGAGCGTGTACCTGGTTTGGACAGGTACCCATTCCCACTTCTGCCCAGATTGCCTAGGCAATCCGAACAGAGTTAAGCCTCCCTCCTTCCCTGCAGCCTTCTGGGACACGTCACATGTACCAGAAGGCTGCAGGACCATTCACATAGCACAGCACAGCTAAAGCATGCGCAGTGGGAACTTAGCTGTGAAGCTGCAAGAAGTCACAGCTAGCTTCACACTCTAAACACGCCAGTGCCAGGGACTGGAAGACTGATTAAGAACCAACCAGGTGAATACAGAGCTGGATTCTTGTACAGGTCGAGTCTCCTTTTACTTAAAGTCAGCAGCTACAGTATTTGTCCTTTCTGGGGTGAAGCTAAAAGCGAGTTCTTCATAAGGGAGAAGAGGTCCACCATCTTAGGACACTTGCAAAAAATGGAGTACTCAGAGTGGGTAAGGGATATGAGGGGTTGCCCAGGGGGTGCGTCCTTAACTGCTTTCCGCCTGGCCTAGTATGACATCGATGCCATCCTGGGTAGATGTCACATGGACACAGAGGATAACAGATTAGCGTATCGGGCACCTGCTGGCACCATGTGATCGTTGTGACACATCACAGCAGATCACATGGCAATTGTACACTAAGAATGGCTTCCGTTTATAGCCAATAAGTACTGTAGTGTTGATCTCTGTGATTGGCCCCAGTGATTACATAAAACAGACAGGTCTGAAGAAAGTCCATCTTTACCATGTGATAGCTGTGGCCAATCACAGCTTCACAATAGTACTCAATGGATGAATAGATGTCATTCATAAAAAATGGTGGCTTATAACCATGATTTTCACTGTTATAAGCAATTAGTGTGTAGAAAAAAAAAAAGTTTTTATCACCTTCACATAGTAGTACAGTTTCAGTATGGTAACACTGTATTGCTCTGGTCACAGTATGGTTAATAAAAAAAATAAAAAAAAAGGTAAAAAAAAATAAAAATAGGATTTTTTACTCACCGTAAAATCATTTTCTCCGAGTCCATGGACCGACACAGCTTCTCTATTGACAAAGTGGGTATTATCCGTTAATTAGGAGTGACTAGGCAGAAAAATTTGTAAAAAGTGTTGCATCACACCCTCTACAGTCCCGCCCAGGGTGCGGACCCCCCCGGGTATATCCTCTCAGTCTGCATATCGCAGATCAGTTCGTCAAAAAGCAGTACAAACTTAAAAGGAGGGGTGGGTGCTGTGTCGGTCCATGGACTCAGAGAAAAGGATTTTATGGTGAGTAAAAAATCCTATTTACTCTTTCGTCCATGGACCGACACAGCTTCTCTATTGACAAAGTGGGACGTCCCAAAGCAGTGTCAGAGAAAAAACAAGGGGTGGTAACAGCATAAAAATAAACTTCACCCCAAACACAAAACAGCACTCCTCCAACGGAGGAGCTGCACTTCTAAACAGCCGCTTGTAAAACCTTGCGGCCGAAAAGAGGCATCTGAAGATGCACCTACATCAACTTTGTAGAATTTTGTGAAAGTGTGAGCGGATGACCAAGTCGCCGCTTTACATACTTGGGAAACAGACGCTTGATGTCGGAAAGCCCAAGAGGCACCTCTTGCCCTGGTCGAATGCGCCGTGACCGGAAAGGGGGGCGCTTGACCCTTTAAGGCGTAAGCCTGGATTACTATCTGTCGGATCCACCTAGAGATGGTGGCCGACGAGACCGCTTGGCCCTTCTTGGGACCAGCCACCGAAACAAACAGTGAGTCTGACTTCCGGAACAGGGAAGTAGCAGATAGGTATACTCTCAAAGCTCGGACAACCTCCAAGGAATGCAACGCCGACTCCTTAGGATTCGACGGCTGAGGACACAAGGATGGAAGTACAATGTCTTCATTGAGATGAAAAGCCGAAACGACTTTTTAAAGGAAGGCTGCGGCCGCAGCACCACCTTGTCCTTGTGGAAAACCAAATAGGGAGCCTTGCAGGACAAGGCTGCCAGCTCAGAGACTCGTCTAACTGATGTAACAGCCACCAAAAAGACCACTTTCTGAGAAAGTGTCAACAGGGGAATATCTCTAATATTCTCAAACGGTGCCTTCTGAAGCACCGAGAGGACCAGGTTCAAGTCCCACGGAGGTAACGGGGGATGGACCGGAGGGGCCACATGTCAAACCCCCTGCACAAATGTACTCACGAGAGAGTGAGTCGCCAGGGGTCGCTGAACAAAAAGACAGCCAGGGCAGATATCTGTCCCCTAATCGTACTTAGGGCAAGCCTTTGGTCCACCCCATGCTGTAAAAATAGCAGGATTCTGGAGTATGGGACCTTGCGATAGCAGGTCTTTCCGTAGTGGTAGGCGCCAGGGGACGTCTGCTACCAGACGTACTAGATCGGCGTACCAAGGACGCTGAGGCCAATCTGGAGCGATTAGGATCATTGGAATTCCCTCTGCCTCCACTCTGCGGAGCAGAAGAGGAAGAGGCCTTAAGGGAGGGAAGGCATAGATTAGCCGATACTGACCCCACGATGCCACCAACGCATCCGTTGCGTCTGCCCATGGGTCTCTTGACCGGGCCACAAACCTCAATACCTTCCGATTGAGTCGGGAAGCCAGAAGATTTACGTCTGGTGTGCCCCATCTTTGGCAGAGGAGTTGGAACACCTCCGGGTGTAAGGACCATTCTCCCTGGTCCAGCATCTGGTGGCTCAGGTAGTCCGCCTGCCAGTTTTCCACACCCGGAATGTACACGGCCGACAGTGCCGGTACGCTCCTCTCTGCCCACTTCAGGATGCGAGCGATCTCCGATGCTGCAGCTGAGCTTCTTGTTCCTCCTTGATGATTGACATATGCCACTGCTGTGGCGTTGTCTGACTGGATCCTGACTGGACGCCCTTGCAGCCTCTGAGACCATTTGAAGAGGCACAGCCTGATCACCCTGATTTCCAGGACATTGATCGGCAGGAGGGCTTCCTCTGGGGTCCAGCGACCTTGCGCCGACTGAACACCCCAGACTCCCCCCCAACCTGTAAGGCTGGCGTCCGTCGTGATCACTATCCAGTAAACCGGAAGAAATGACTTCCCGGCCACTAGAGCCGGTGCCGTCAGCCACCATACCAGGGATCTCCTGACTAGGTGGCTCACTCGGATTTGATAATCCAGAGATGATGGACATCTGTTCCATCTGGACAGCACTTCCTTCTCTAACACTCGAGTGTTGTATTGAGCATATGGGACTGCCTCAAAGGAGGCTACCATGAGGCCCAACACTCGCATGCAAAAAACGGAGCGACGACCAATTCCTGGAAGTCAGCTGCCGTACTGCAGCCCGGAGGGTCTGCAACTTCTCCACAGGGAGGAATACCTTTGCCTCTGAGGAATCCAGAATCAACCCCAGGTACACTAGGCGTTGAGTGGACACCAATACTGACCTTTGCGTGTTTAGTATCCAACCACAGTCTCGAAGAGTCTGACAGGTAATGGACACGCTTACCTCTAATTCTGAGCTTGAAGGGGCCTTCAGCAGAAGGTCGTCCAAGTAGCCTGTGATAGCGATACCCCGCTGTCTTAGAAGTGCCAGAATCGGAGCTTGCACCTTGGTGAACGTCCTGGGTGCTGAGGCAAGGCCCAACGGGAGGGCCACAAACTGGTAGTGGTCCTTCCCGAAAGCAAATCGCAGAAACCTCTGGTGTCTGGAGTATATGGGGATATGCAGGTATGCGTCCTTGATGTCAAAGGAGGCCAGAAAGTCCCCCGGATGGAAAGCCGTGACTACAGATCGAACCGACTCCATCCAAAATCTTTGTACCTTCACAAAGCAATTGAGGGCTCTGAGATCCAAGCTTGGACGAACCCCATCCTTCTTCGGCACAATGAACAGATTTGAGTAAAAACCCCGTTCCAGTTCTGGAATAACTACCCCGCGTTCCAGTAGACCCTGGACCGCCCCATACAGGGCCTCCCGACGGGTCGGTAGTAGCTGGAGATTGGAGGTGTTGAATCTGTCCGGTGGACAAGAGAGAAACTCTATCTTGTAGCCTGAGGAGATTACTTCGCAAACCCACCTGTCGGAGATTAGAGCTGTCCACTGAGTCACGAATTTGCGAAGACGTCCCCCCACCCGAGAGCTGGGTGGGGGTGGACCTTCATGCGGACGCAAATTTGTCCGCAGGCTTATTGGGTATGCGGGACCAAGGACGCTTTTGTCCTTGGGCAGGCGCTTTATCGGCCTGGGGTCTTTTCCCTGTCGCCCTAGGGGGACGAAAAAAACGCTTGTGTGCAGTAAAGGAGGGCCCTTGCCCTTGGCGTGGCCCCTTACCCTTGCTAATTTGGGGAAGCAAAGTGCTTTTACTTCCTGTGGCATCCTTGATGATGTCATCCAGAGAAGCCCCAAAAAGTCTGTCGCCCTTAAAAGGCAGATCCAACAGGGCTTTCTTGGAAGTCTGGTCCGCAGACCAACCTTTTAGCCAGATCAGGCGGCGTATTGCTACTGCCTAAACTGAAGTTTTAGACAGCAGGGGAATAGTATTCATGTCTGACTCACAGACAACCTAAGGCCCTGGACCAACAGGTCGGCCAATGTTATCTCATCAGGAGGAGCATCTCGCTCCTTAACCCCTGGAGTAGCAATCTTGCCCATTCAGTAAGTGTCTGAGACACTAGGGCCCCCGCCTATGCCGGGCGTACTGCCGAGCCTACCACTGAGTATAGGTAGCAAGTGAGTGCTTCAGCCTTCTTATCCACAGGGTCCTTGAAAACAGGAGCCCATTCTACAGGAATTGTGGTGGCTCTATTAAGTCTGGACACCGGAGGGTCCACTATAGGGGGAGAGGTCCATTTCTTCAGAAAACTCTCCTCAAAGGGGTACCATACCGCAAAAGCTCTTTGGGGCTGTAAAGACCCTCAGTGGGTTCTCCCATTCCTTGTATAAGAGTTTATCAAAAGACACACAAGGGAACACCTTAGCAGTGCGGGCAGGTCTATGAAACCCAAGTGGACCGGAGTCTCTGCTGCTTCTGCAGTATTTTCCAATTTTAGCATATCACGCACTGCAGTAATAAGGTCAGATACCAAAGCCGTCTCTCGCGTACTGACCTGGACTTGGAATCATCCTCACTGTCCGGTCACGGTCTGCAGTCTCTGATGCGTCAGAATCTGGGCCCCGAGCCATAGCTGGACCTGGTTCTGCATCAGAATTATCCCCAGAAGCTTGCAGGGGATGGGGCATTTACTACCCCCTGTATTCCCGTGTGCTGCTTCCATCCTGGCAGCAAACGCCTCTAGGATTGCCGAAATAGCGTTCATAGACACCTCAGGGGCACCAGCTGCTAAATCTGGTGTTTCAGGGGAGAAGACATCTGGCTCAGATGCCATGCTGACCACACGCTGACACTCACAGGGCTCCAGGCAAGATATCAATAGGCCACCCTCCTGCGCTGCAGAGATGCTGGGTTACCCAGAGGACTCACCACCCTGGACCGGTACTGCTATGCTGCCGTGTGCTGCGCCTGTGATGCTGTCCCACTGCTGCTGTGTCAGTCTGCTTCTTTTATCAGCACTTCCTGTGTGAATTTTCGCGCCAGTGTAATGCACCCTAGAGGCCGGAGGCTCTCGCAAAATGGTTGCCAAAAACGTCTGTATGGAAGATAATGTGGGCTCTAAGAAAATGGCCGCAGAAGATAGAGGTCAAGCAGCCATAGCCCACAAAAAGATGGCCGCCAAACAGCTGATAGGGGCCAGTGGGTGTGGCCGAACCACAGGAAGATGGCCGCCGGGCAGTCACAAGAGGCCGAACTTGGCATGGACCACCTCAAAATGGCCGCCGACAGCATGGAGAAGCACACACACACACACGTAAGCAGAAATGACATTTCTTTTAAATGTTAGTTACAGCCAGCCTCGCTCCAGTGGAACCCCCTAGGTGACCCCCAGCACCCAGCAAGCTTTAGCTAGAAGCCCCGGGAGGAGGGAAAGGCAGGGAGAGAGGGAAGAAAGGGGCCACAACCACTTACTTGATCTCTCCAGGAATGTCCAGCTAAATCACCCAGCCGAGGCAGGGGAGTTTTACTTACCTATCCTGCATGTATCATGCTGGAAGACATTCCAAACAGATCATCGTCTGCGCACGGAAGGTGACTGTTGGCCAGGCATGCTGTGATTGGACCCAAAAGGGACGATCATATGTATGCCCTGGAGCGTGACGCTCACCGGACAGGCTGCTGCGACTCGGCCGTAAGGTCAGCCGAAGCTGAGCGGTCCGATGCAAGCCTTGGAGCGTAAGCTCACCGGCCAGGCTGCTGCGACTCGGCCGTAAGGTCAGCCGAAGCTGAGCGGTCCGATGCAGGCCCTGGAGCGTAGGCTCGCCGGACACCCGTGGAGCGACGGGCATGTCGTGGAAAACCCAGCGCGTAGCTAGGGTCGGCACACGCTCGATGGCCGAAACTGGGGAGACTACAAGGATCGAGGATCCAGCCTGTCACCCAGTCGGCAGTTGATCGAAGATCGTAGTTAACAACAAATGTAGCAAAAAAAATATATATATATATATATATATATATATATATATATATATATCTTTTTTTCCTCGGACCAATGGGCCCGAAGGGAGCCATGTCCTACTCCTTGCTAGACAGAAAGAAACTGATCTGCGATATGCAGACTGAGAGGATATACCAGGGGGGTCCGCCCCCTGGGCGGGACTGTAGAAGGTGTGATGCAACACTTTTTACAAATTTTTCTACCTAGTCACTCCTAATTAACGGATAATACCCACTTTGTCAATAGAGAAGCTGTGTCGGTCCATGGACGAAAGAGTAATTGGATTTTTTTTTTTTTTATACTGTAACCAGTGTCCATGATTACTGCCACATCAGTAATATAATGACTGTAAAAAAGAAGGGGGTGGAGGCGCCAACTGAATTAATCCTACTGTAATCATTAATGTAAGTATAGTGTATATACTTACAGGTTCACTTGAAAATGATGTCCTTCGAGGATGGGGGTGTTCTTAGGTCTGTTGGTGCCGCTCTGCTGGCTCTGGCAAAGTTACCCTCGGCCGTGAGGTGTAGCTGTAGATTTTCGTTTGCACAGGCTTCTCTGCGGTGTCGCATGACAGGAAGCTCCATGCTCACCAGTCTGGAATGCGGAAGTGATGTCATACAGCAGGGCGGTCCTCCAAAATAGAGTGGAATGTTTCACAGGCTACGTGCTCGGGGCTCACAGCTCCTTCTACTGGCCTCTAGAAGGAGCTGTGAGCCCCGAGCGCGTAGCCTGTGAAACATTCCACTCTATGTTTGGAGGACCGCCCTGCTGTATGACATCACTTCCGCATTCCAGACTGGTGAGCATGGAGCTTCCTGTCATGCGACACCGCAGAGAAGCCTGTGCAAACGAAAATCTACATCTACACCTCACGGCCGAGGGGAACTTTGCCAGAGCCAGCAGAGCGGCACCAACAGACCTAAGAACACCCCCATCCTCGATGGACATCATTTTCAAGTGAACCTGTAAGTATATATACTATACTTACATTAATGATTACAGTAGGATTAATTCAGTTGGCGCCTCCACCCCCTTCTTTTTTACACTTCTTGCTGACAGAGGACATGGACACGATCTGAGGATGGCTGCCTCCTCTTGTCTTTTAATATACAGATTGACTTAGAAGTGCCATTAGAGCCATTATTACATTAATTTTAAAGGCATCACATAGCTAGGAGCGCCGGAATCCCCCCCCCCTTCTATGAAGTAATATAATGACACTGTACTGCTTTGATGACAGTATGTAACCAAAAAATATGTTTCTTTTTTTCTGTTATAAAATTTTCAAAATAAATAATCTTCATATATTAAGGACAAAATGTATACTGCTACATTTCTTTGATAAAAATTACCCAAGTCAGTGTATATTAGTTAGCCTGTAAGAAAGTTATGCATACTATAGTTTGTGGATTCTATATTTCAAAATGGATCAATCCTATTGCACCGACATCTTATTTCTTGAGGCCCGACAGGACATATACTCACCAAATGACCCAGGGTATTTAGTAAGAGGCATGGGGAGTTTTTTGAAGTTTGTATTTTTTTTGTGATAATTGTTTGGAAAAAAATATTTTATTTTTTATTTTTTTTTAGTTTATTTAGCAAAAAAAAAAAAAAAAGGAGTGGTGATTAAATACCACCAAAGGAAGGCTCTGTGTGTGTGAAAAACTGATAAAAATGTCATTTGGGTACAGTGTTGCATGACCAAGTATTCATTCAAAGTTATGAAAGCCAATAATTGGCCTGAGTAGGAATGGTACGAAAGTGTCCGGTAATTGATGTGGTTAAAAGCTTTGCCAGTGTCCAATCACATGAAGGACATAAGAAAAAAAATGAGGACTGACGGAGTTGGTCACAGATATAGAATGAGGACTGAGTCGTCACAGATAAAGGTGAATGCCCGGGGGGGGGGGGGGGGGGGTGTCCTTAAAGGTTTTGCCAGTGTCCAATCACCTGAAAGTACAAGCCTATAACCAAGGCTTATGAATGTCAAGCCTGTGTCCTGTACTGTGCAATTAAAATAGAACAATTGTGTCTAAACCTGTAGTTGTAAAACATTTTAAAGTCAATAAAAGTGGACTTTTATGGTGATCCCCAGGAGTGCTGCTGAAGTACCCATGTGATTTAAGCTTATTTTTTTTTCTAAAAGAATCAGTTAACAGCCATGCAACTTTTATTTTGCAGCTTTATTTAAATAGAGCTCTCTGAATCATTTTTAATTTTAAGTTTTATGAGCAGTTTTAGAGTTGAAGCTGGTGGTGTTGGAACAGCTCTGAATCCAGAGCCAAGGCTGAGAGAGTATGCATTGGCTTTGGAACAAGCATTAAGCTCAATCAAAAGAACCACTCTGGAGCCAAAGCTGGCAAATATGAACCACTGTCAACCCTGCTATGAGGCTGGATACTGCCCAACATCAAAGACGGTGTCCCCCAATAAAGGTTGTGAGAATAACAAATTTTCTCTGGGATTATTAAAGACATTAGAACATCTCATAGTTTAAATCATTTTAAGTAAAACTTACTTTCCCACAGCTACATGTAGCTGATGCTGGACTTCTGACCTCATACTGCTGGTCAAGTTAGAGGACAGTTGGTCTGTTGTTGCCTGAAGTGATTCTATAAGTTGTTGAAGTTGTGTAAAAAGAGGCTCAAATGTTTCTTGTTCATGTGCTTTTCTGTTTTTAAGATGAGTCTCCAACTGCTGCATATCTGCAAGAGCCACAAGTGTAATTAATATAAAGCAGCATTATAGCAACAATGAATTAAATAGGCTGCAAGTTTATAAAATTGTAGTCCATGATTATGGATTAGCAAATATTAATAAAAATATTAAGCATCAACAAGCAGAAACCACCACATTATGATTTTTGGTTTACCTGTAAAATCCTCTTCTTTGGAGTACATCACAGGACACATATTCATGACTACTTGGGTTATGCTGCCGCATTCAGATGAATGGACACCGGCATAAAAAAGTCAGGATCCCTCGATCAGGAATAAACCCCCCCTCCCCCAACCAGCTCAACTAAGCCTCCATTTTGCAGCAAGCAATGAGGAACACAAAGGGGAGAGGATGATGAACTCCAAAAATAATTTTACACATAAACCAAAAATCCTTGTTTCTCAATTGTACATGACAAGACAAATCACAAGATAATGGGCAACACAAAAAGGCCAACACACCCAAAACAGAAAAGCAGAACCCTACTACAACCCCCTGCCCCATTGCAAACGTCAACAAAAGCTTGATGCTAAATTGCCCAGGAAAACTAAGACTTCTAGTGGAATGGACCTTGACACCATAGACCTGAGAAATGAGCTGACAAATCCACCCAGAAAAAGTGGATCAAGAAGTGGCCGACACTTTGGAGGATCCTCAGACTGAAGCAGGCTGTTGAAACTAAGCTGTGGACATTAGATAAATTTGAGACCGCTTGAAAAACCGCCAAAGAGTTAATTATTTTCTCTTACAACGCTTAGGACAAAAAGTAAACAGTGCTGGGGAGAAAACCGCCTTGGGTAAAAAAAAAAAAAAAAAGGCAGTCATCAACACCACCTTTCCTGTAGCCAACTCAGAGACCCTACAAGCCAAAGTAATGGCAACCAATAACACAACTTTCCATGCAAGTAGAGAACGGAAATCTCCTGGGGATTTTCAAATGGAGAAAACTGTCAAAACACAAAAAGAGGGTCCATACAGTGACAAAATGGGCAGCACTGGCAAAACTGACTGAACGGCAAGGCCACACACTTGTAGTGACAATTTGCAGAAACCATTGCAGAGACTGGAAAATAGGGTTCTGCAAGATGGCATTGTTGATATCCACTGATGCCAGGAAGCCCCCCCTGATGAAGCAAAGCAATCACTGACTGGATAGACTCCATCCTGCATTTCTGTACCCTCAGGAATTCGTTGAGATCCAGAATGGGTCAATGTTTCCACGTGGCTTGGGAACCGTGAACAGTTTGAATTAGAAGCCTAGAGCTTTCTCCCCATCCAGTACAGGTGCAATGACCTCCTGGGACAGCAGCCTTTCCAGAGCTGCAAAGAAAACCATTTTGTGTGGCTCAGACGAAACCTTTGAGTGACTATGGTGCAGACCCAGTCATTTGACTTCAGAGGTCCTATGATTTCAGAGGACTGTGAAGGCTGATAGCCATCCCATTACCCGCATGAGTAGGTGTGCCCCTTTACTGTGAAGAGGAATTGCCACTTTATCTGGAGGACTTGGAGGTACATTGCAGAGAGCTTGAGACACAGGATCCTTCTCATTTGGACAGACATGGTGCACGAAAGGAAAAGGTGCCTTATAGAGTATTTAAAGCCATCCACTAAGAAACTCAAGGATCGTCAAAAATTATCCAGGAACTGCCAAATAGCAGGATCTTTTGGGTCAGATTCTCTGAAATGAGGCACATGCTTTGCCCACACCTGGAGGGCTTAGAAACATCCAATGTCAGGCTGCAGTGGCACTTTCACCAGAGAGGAGAATGCCTTAAAGACAGCCTTTAACTACCTCCCATCTGGCCTATTGTAATACCGCCGGGTGAACATCCTATGATGTCCTCCCACTCATGTGCCTTGTGCACACGGTAGGGGCCACGCAGTGGTGGGATCTGTGACCTGCTGTGTCCAATGGACACAGATCATTGTATCGTGCCGCTGTGCGCAGCACTGGTACCATGTGATTGCTCTGATCCATCACATGTCAGTTGTAAACAATGGCTTTCATTCATGTGATGTTCCTTGTGATAGTGCACATTGATCACATGGTACAGGTCCAATAACAGCGGATCGGTACCGTGCGATAGCTGTGATAATCACAGCGATCACAATGAATCTCAAATGGATGCCATTCAGTTTCAGTATGTAAAAATGATTGCTTAGAACAGCAATCATCTCAATCAAAAAAATAAAAATAAAAACACCTGCTCACGTCCCCAGAGAAGGACAGTGTCACTATGGTGACACAGTCCTTCTCTGGTGACAATATGTAATAAAAAAAAAAAGTGAAAAAAAATGTAACACCGTTACCAGTCAATCTGATCACCACCACAGCAGTTATATGGTGACACGGTACTGCTCTGGTAGTATTTTAACCACTTCAACCCGGGAAGGATTTGCCCCTATAATGACCAGGCCATTTTTTGCGATACGTAACTGCATCACTTTAACTGACAATTGTGCAGCCGTGCACAAAAAAATGACAATTTTGAAAATTTTTATTATTTACTGTCAGGATCACCTGTGGGCAGGTGACAGATGCACACCGTAGGGGGACAGGAGTGCACCGCGAGGTAGTGAACCCTATGGCTGGCTTCTGCGGATAGGAAACTGGGTGGTTGTGGAAAGCGGGACCAGAGGAGCACAACCGGGATCCAAACGGAAGCTAGAGCCAAGATTCCCCAGGGCGCGGAGTCTAAGACCCAGCTGGTCTTCTCCAGGGCCTCTAGTGGTGAGGATGTTAGCTGCAGGCTGGGACCAGGTCGCGGCCCCTGGAGTTTCCTAGCTCACGCCCCGTAGGATAAGGGGAAAAGAGGGGAAGCAGCAGCACACGATAAGAGAGAACCGAATAACAAGCTGAAGGTCAGGGGCCACAAGCAGACAAGGATAACGAAGAACGAGCCGAAGGTCAAGGGTCACGAGCAGACAGGGATAGTCGGGGACAAGCCAATAACGTAACAGAGAGACAGACGTAGCACACGGCAGGCAGGAACCCAAACACACAATGCCTAACAAACACGTTGATCAGCAAAGCAGGCTTGCAGTGCACAGGTTAATATAGTGTTCTGTGATAGGGCCTGGGGTGGAGTCAGGCTGGGAGGAGATTATAAAGGAAGCCGGGTGAAGGAGGTCTGGTCTCTAGATGAACACATGAGGAGGAAGGTAAGATGGCAGACAGACATTAATGCATATCCATGACATTTACTTTATGCTATAATACATATCCCAAAAAATATATTCATCCGTTTAGGCCAATATCGTTGTATTCTATCACATCTACAAACTACGGGATAGATTTAGAGACTTTTATTATTTTTTTTTATTGTTTTTACTGGTAATGACGGTGATCTGCCATTTTTAGCGGGACTGCGACATTGCGGTGGACAAATCTGACCCCAAATGACACTTTTTGGGGACCAGCGACATTATTACATTGATGAGTGCTATAAAAATGCACTGATCAATGTAAAAATTACACTGGTAGGGAAGGGGTTAAAACTAGGGGGCAATCAAGGGGTTAAAGGAGCACTAAAGCTTCCCTTTTTTTTGCCCAAAAATAACAAACATGTTATACTTACCTCCACTGTGCAGCTCGTTTTGCACACAGTGGCCCCGATCCTGGCCCCGATCCTGGTCTTCTGGGGTCCCTCGGCGGCTGTCTTGGCTCCTCCCCGCAAGGACTCCACACCATAATGCGAGTGAGCTCGCATGGTGTGGAGTGATTGCGGGCGCGCTCCCGTGATACAGCGGCGGCCATAGCCGCCGACTGTATCACTCGGCCCCGCCCCCCGCGTCATTGGATGTGATTGACAGCAGCGCCAGCCAATGGCTGCGCTGCTTTCAATCCATCCAGTGTAGCCAATCGGCGGCCAGGCTGAAAAACAAAGAGGATGACGGGGATGAGCGTGGGACTTTCGAGGGGCCAGGTAAGAAAAACGGGGGCTCGGGGGGGGGGGGGGGGCGGTATTGTCGAATGTTTTTTCACCTTAATGCATAGGATGCATTAAGGTGAAAAAACATGTAACTTTACTACTCCTTTAAGCATGTTCCTCAGCATGTTCTGTAGGGGGATGTGCTGCCAGGGACATGTCAGAGATCACTGTTCCCGATCACAGGGAACAGTAGATCTGTCATATAGTAAGTGAATGAGACAGCGATGCATTTAAACAAAATAAACTATCACAAAATAAAAAAAAAGTGTTTAAAAAAAAAAAGTCCATTAGTGACATATAGGTGATAAATCTTCTACTAGCATGCAGGGTGATGTGAAGTTTTTTTCCCCTCCTTTGCTTCAAAACAAACTTCCACACCAATAGTGCTCCCGCCACCGCGTGCAATGCTCGCTCACCTCCTTGTAAGACCCTGCAAGGGGTCACACGCCTTGCACACAGTGCAACTCTCCCTTCAGGGATGCTCCAAACTGGTCAGTGGAGTGTGTCATTCCTCCAGATGAAGCCACGAGGTAGGTGGCGTAACTAGTCGAGGTTGAGCCCGGCGGTGGAACCTTTCGCAACATGTGAGATTTGTCTTATGGATTCTGTATCAATGCTTTAAACTTTTTTAAAAAATGTGATTCGAATATTAGGTGGGGTGGTGAGGTTCTGTTTTTAATCCCCCGGATACTGCACTATTGGAGGCACTTTTGTTTCTTCTATGTTACTGTGGAACTACCGGCAGCCAATGTGGAGTCAAGTTTGAAGCAGCATAGTGGAAGGAAACTACACCTGTTGTAGATTATCATCAGTTCCCTGAGAGTCTAACAGAAATTGTCAAGGACCAGTTGGACAAATATAGTTACAGTTAGTCAGGTTGAAAAAAGACACAAGTCCATCCAGTTCAACCATAAAAAAAAAAAGAAATATCGTACAATCCCATATACCCAATTCTATACCCACAGTTGATCCAGAGGAAGGCAAAAAACCCCAGCAGAGCATGATCCAATTTGCTACAGCAGGGGGAAAAAATTCCTTCCTGATCCCCCGAGAGGCAATCGTATATTCCCCGGATCAACTTTACCTATTAATGTCAGTACCCAGTTATATTATGTACATTTAAGAAAGAATCCAGGCCCTTCTTAAAGCAATCTACTGAACTGGCCAGAACCACCTCTGCAGGGAGTCTATTCCACATTTTCACAGCTCTTACTGCGAAGAAACCTTTCCGTATTTGGAGGTGAAATCTCTTTTCCTCTAGACGCAAAGAGTGCCCCCTTGTCCTTTGTGTTGACCGTAAAGTGAATAACTTAACACCAAGTTCACTATATGGACCCCTTATATATTTGTACATGTTGATCATATCCCCCCTTAGTCACATAGTTGGTAAGGTTGAATCCACTTGAACCTGTGTGTGTGTGTATATGTATTGTGTCTATACCACTTCCCATATCCCTGTACAGTATCTTGTGTTCAATCTAGGAGTTTTATAACTTAGCGGAATTTCCAGCTGAAACCGCCGATTGTGGGAGGGAGGTTGCACATCCTTACTGATCTATCAGTAAAAAAAAAAACCCTTATGCACTTTAAGGTTGAACCGCTTCTCATACAACTTCATTGAGTTTCCTCACAAAGCTGTAATCACCATTAAAATATTTGGATATCGCTATCGTATACCCATCATATCCCCTCTTAAGCTTCTCTTCTCCAGGGAAGATATATTTAATAATCTGTAATTGTTATTATACAGGATTTATATAGCGCCAAACAGTTTGTGCAGCGCTTTACAACATGATGGCAGACGGTACAGTTACAAAACAATTAAACACAGGAGGAATCGGAGGGCCCTGCTTGAGATTACAATCTATGATTTCTCATAACAGAGATCCTCCAGCCCTCTTATCAGTTTCCAGCTCTTCTCTGGACTCTGCAGTTCCAGCACATCCCTTCTGAGGGCTGGAGACCAAAGCTGGATGGCATACTCAAGGTATGGCCAAAACAGAGTTTTGTAAAGTGGTAGAATTATAGTTTTATCTCTTTAGGAAATTCCCTTTTAACCACTTAAGCCCCGGACTATTTCGCTGGCCAAAGAACAGAGCACTTTTTGCGATTTGGTACTGCGTCGTTTTAACTGACAATTGCGCGGTCGTTCGACGTGTCTCCCCAAACAAAATTTACGTATTTTTTCCCCACAAATAGAGATTTATTTTAGTGGTATTTGATCACCTCTGCGGTTTTTATTTTTTGCGCTATAAAAAAAAAATATTGCCAATTTTGATTTTTTTTTATATTTTTTTACTTTTTGCTAGAAAAAATATCCCCAAAAAATCTATAAAAAACTATTTTTTTCCAGTTTAGGCCGATACGTATTCTACATATTTTTGGTAAAAAAACAAAAAAAACAACTCAATAAGCATATATTGATTGGTTTGCGCAAATCTTATAGCATCTACAAAATAGGGGTCGTTTTATGTTTTTTTTTTTCTACTAGTAATGGCGGAGATCTGCGATTTTTATCGTGACTGCGACTTTATGGTGGACACATCGGACACTTGACACATTTTTGGGACCAGTGTAATTTTTACAGTGCTATAAAAATGCACCGATTACTGTGAAAATGACACTAGCAGTGAAGGGGTTAACCACTAGGTGGCGCTTAAGGGGTTAAGTGTGTCCTAGGGAGTGATTCTAACTGTTAGAGGGCGTGGCTACTAGTGACACGTCACTGATCGCTGCTCCCGATGAGAGGGAGCAGACGATCAGTGACCGTGTCACTAGGCAGAACGGGGAGATGCTTGTTTACACTTGCTTCTCCCCGTTCTGCAGCTCTGTGTTACCACGATCTCGGGACACCGGCGGACATCGAATCCGCGGGTCCCGCGGGCATGGTCACGGAGCTTGCAGCAGGGGCGCGTGCCAGAAATTTCAAAGTGACGTAAATATATGTTACTTTGCCCAGCCGTGCCATTCTGCCGACGTAAATGTACAGCCGGTCCTTAACCGGTTAAATGCATTCTAAGATTCTACTGGCCTTGCTTTCTGCAGCTTGGCATTACATGCATGCTATTGCTGAGCCTGTCATCAACTAGGACCCCTAGATATTGTTCCATCCTTGATTCCCCCAGAGGTCCCCCCCACCCCGGCATGGAATTTGCATTAATATTTTTAGCCCCCATATGCATTACTTTACATTTTCCTATATTGAACCTCATTTACCATGTGTTTGCCCACGACTCCATTTTATCGAGGTCTTCAAGTAGAGTTGCTATATCCTGTTGTGAAGTAATTGTCCCATCTAGCTTTGCATCAGCAAACACTGAGTGGAGTCGGGGGACGAGTCATCGGTTGCTAGTACATGGGCTGCCGTTTGCGTCATAACCACTAAACACAATCAAAGGGGCAGGGCCGGACATGTGACCTTGCATTACATGCTGAGAGATCACAGTGTAATCCAGCTTGTTCCCAGAGCTTTGCTTACTGTGTTGCAGCCAGGGATGTCATCAAATGGACCATGCAAGCATTGGCTGATGTTAAAACAATCTCAAAGCTAGAGGATGAATAATTCTAATATATAATTACAGCAGGCTACATTGGCTAAAATAATTATGGACACACGTGTTTAGTTAGGTAGTGATGACAAAAAAAAAAAACAGCATGTTAAGGCGATTAGTTCATTAATTTATCTTCAGTTGTGGCAGGAGGGGGAGAGATCACAAACAATAAAAATGTTGCTCTAAACAATCAATCAATAATGACGTGCAATGGCTACATATATGAAGTGCTATTGTAAATTCATGAATAAACAAAACTCAGGCCATATCAAAAAGTGCTAATGTGCACTTGTGCTAACATACACTGTGCAAAACATGCATGATTTGTGAAAGTCCATAACAAAAAACTTTGAAGATTTCCATTTGGATGAATAGCGAGAAAGTCCTTGTGAGAAGTGCCCCAAAATCTATGGTAAGTGCAGACACTCCAGTGCTCCCCACTTTTGTTGTTACCCTCACCTTAGGGCCTGTGACCTCACAATTAAGCTTGGTCAATACATGCTGACGAAGCACTCCTGGGTTCTATCGGAAAAGCTGCTCTGGGGTCCTGGATCCTCCTAGTAGTGATATCCTTGTGGTAATGGGAAAATAAACAATCTAGATAGCGTGATGACGTTTAAAATATCCTTTATTAAAAATAAAAAAAATAGGATTATTTGTCCTACTTGCCTGTAAAATCCTTTTGAGTACATCACGGGACACAGAGTTAGGCTAATATTCATTACCTACTGGGTTATACTTCATCATCAGGTGAATGGACACTGGTAGACCAAAGCTCGTTAGACAGGAAGTCATCCCCCTATATAACCCCTCCCATACAGGAAGCACATCAGTTTTGTAGCAAGCACTGAATCCTCAAAAGAGGGGTGGGACCTCTGTGTCCCATGATGTACTCAAAGAAAAGGATTTTACAGGCAAGTATGATGAAAAAATCCTATTTTCTTTTTCATACATCATAGGACACAGAGTTAGGCCAATATTCATTACCTACTGGGACGTCCCAGTATTATAGCCTTGAGGGGAGGGAGACACCCTGTCAAACAAATAGCCATCAGAACTTATACAGCAACTCGCAGTATACTGCGGCTGAAAGCCGAATCCTTGGCTGCTCGAACATCCACTTGATAACATTTTGTGAACATAAGCACGGAAGACCAGGTAGCAACCTTACAAATCTGAGCCACAGATACCCGATGGCGAAAATCCCAGGAGGTTCCTAAATCCCTGGTAGAAAGAGCTCTCACTCTAAAGGGAGGAGCTTTATGTTTCAGACCATAGGCCTGAATGACCAATTGACGGACCAATTGGCAATGGAATGCCTGCCCCTTCTTGGGTCCTTTTGGTAAAACAAAAAAGGAGTCTGATCCTGGTATCTCCACAGACCTAGACAAATATACCTTGACTGCCCGGACAACGTCCAAAGAATGCAGTCGTCTCTCTTCCGCCGAACGAGGCTGAGAGAAAAAAGAAGGCAAAATAATGTCCCGATTTAAATGAAAGACCGATACCACTTTTGGCAAATAGGATGGAACAGGTCGTAACACGATTCTGTCATGGTGAAGGATCAAGTACGGTTTCCTGCATGAAAGGGCCACCAACTCCGACACCCTTCTAGCCGAGGCGATGGCCTTTAGGAAGGCTAGCTTGCATGACAGCAAGTCTAATGGGATTTCCTTAATAGGTTCAAATGTTTCTGTAACACAGACAGCACCAAGTTCAAGTCCTAAGGACACATAGGTGACTTAATAGGGGGAAGCAATAGAGTTACCCCCTGCATAAAGTTTTGGACCAGTGAATGGGAGGCTAAAGCCCTTTGGAAGAATACTTGACCTCTGAATGTACTCAAAGCCAATTTGATTTCTACAGCTGACTGTAAAAAAGAGAACTCTCCCAATCACGTATTTCCGAGGATACCATTTTTTGAAAAGCATAAACCAGGAAGTATTGGGAGTATTGGCTCCATGGAACTACCAGAGCATCTGCTCCGATCGCCAAAGGATCTCTTGTTCGAGATACAAACTGCTGTAGCTTGTTGTTGAACCTGGATGACAGTATATCGACCTTTGACCATCCCCAATGTTGGCAAATTTCCTGGAACACCTCTGGGTATAGGGACCATTCCCCTGGGCAGATCTGCTGGCAGCTGAGATAGTCTGCCTTCCAGTTCTCCACTCCCGGGTTATGGACTGCCGATAGAATCAGCACATGTCCCTCTGCCCAGGCCTATATGTAGCTCACCTCCTTCAGAGATGAACGACTCCTGGTACCACCTTGGTGGTTCATATAGGCCACTACAGTGGCATTGTCGGACTGAACCCTGATGGGGTAGTCCTGAAGCTCCACCGTCCAGGACCATAGGGCCAGACGTACTGCCCGTAATTACAGGAAGTTGATGGGCCCTTCTAGGGTCGCTCCCCAGCCGGAGACTGGCATCTGTAGTCAGTACTCTCCAAGTTACCAGGAAGGATCTTCCCTTTCGCAGGTTCTGATCCTGGAACCACCAGTTTAGGCTTAAGCATGCCCGAGGAGATAAGAACATTAGATAATCCAGGGCTTTTCATCTCCTGTTCCAAACCAACAAGATGTCTTGTTGTTGAGGCCTGGAATGTAACTAGGCATAGGGCACCGCCTCGGAGGATACCATCCTCCCTAGAAGACTCATACAGAGCCGAATGAAGGCTTGTCTGGTGCCCCTTATCTGACGAACCTGATTCTTCAGGGAACAGACCCTTGCGGGGGGCAAGAATACTCTTGCTTGGACCATATCTAGGATCAGACCTAAATATTTTAGAGTCTGAGCTGGTCTCAAGGTTGACTTTTTGGTATTTATGATCCAGCCTAAGCTGTCCAACTACCGCACTGTACATGTTATGCTCCGTTGTAGAGCCAGTAGTGAGTAATCTCTGAGCAGGTCATCGTCCAGATACCCGAGCACCAAGATCCCTTAAGCCCTTAAAAGACCCAGTACTGGTGCTAGAACCTTTGTGAAAACCCAGGGAGCTGTAGCAAGCCTGAAGGGTAAAGCCACAAACTGAAAATGACGCTGCTCTACTGCAAATCACAGGAACCTCCGATGAGGCTGAAAGATAGGTATGTGTAAATACGCGTCCTTTACATCGATGGAGGCTAGAAAGTTGCCCATCGGGAGTGAGGCTACTACTGAGCGGACAGACTCCATCCAAAAGGACTGGATCAGTAGATACTGGTTCAGGGATCTTAGGTCCAAAATAGGCCTGGTGTCCCCGTTTGGTTTTTGAACCGTAAATGGGTTCGAGTAAAACCCTGTGCCTTTTTCGGACACAGGAACCTGTACAATCAATCCTTGATGCCTTAACTGATGTAGTGCCTGAAATAATAAGTCTCTTTTTGGAGGATCCAAGGGAACGCTGGATCTTATAAAACCTCTGAGGGGGAACCCCCGGCAACTCAAGCTTGTAACCGCAGCATACATATAGTTGAGGTGACCCACTTTTCCTGAACTATTGTTCTCCAAATGTCCGCAAAGTGTAGCAGCCTTCCCCCCACCCGATAGAGTGGGGGCGTCTCCTCGAAGGGAGGGTTTGGTGCTGGATTTAGAAGAATTTTGGACGCAGGGCTTTTTCTAGCCCTGGCCTTGTGGCTTGCCTTGCCCCTGGCTTTAGCACCCTGTTGGTGGCGGAACTGCCTTGGCGCTCAGACGTTTGAGGAAGCAGTCCCTGAAGTTTTAAACAAGGGATGCCTGGTGCTTTTAATCACAGGAAGTAGAGAACACTTCCCTCCAGAAATCTTTTAGATAGATTTGTCCAGATGATCGCCAAATAAACGTTTCCCATGAAAAAGGAAACCTGCCAATAACTTCTCACAAGGAAGCTTGGCTGACCAGTTCTTAAGCCACAAAAGTCTGTGCATATGTACAGACAAGAGAGCCAAATGAGAAACCTGCTGTATTGAATCCTTTAAGGCGTCAACAGCAAAACACAGCGCTCGAGGAATCTCTGCTTTATTTTCAGGCAGATCATCCTCCCGGTTAGGCCTGTCAGGCCGTCTGATCTGATCCTTTACGGACTGGCAGATACCAATTGCTGAACCAGCTGGGTGAAAAGCTGAACTGGACAAAGAAAAATAAGATTTATATAAACAGCTTACCTGTAAAATCCCTTTCTTGGAGTACATCACGGGACACAGAGCAGCATAGTAATTACTATGTGGGTTATAGGCCTACCTTCAGGTGATGGACACTGGCACGCCCAAGACAGGAAGTCCCCTCCTCTATATAACCCCTCCCATACCGGGAGTACCTCAGTTTTTGTAGCAAAGCAATAAGCATCCCAAGAAAGAGGGGCGGGAGCTCTGTGTCCCGTGATGTACTCCAAGAAAAGGATTTTACAGGTAAGCCGTTTATAAAAATCCTATTTTCTTTTTCGTACATCACGGAACACAGACGGGCATAGTAATTACTATGTGGGATGTCCAAAAGCCATGCCCAATGAGGGGAGGGAGACACCAAATACAAAGTAGGGCGCCGTCAGACGTGAGGACTTATACTGCAGCCTGCAGCACACTGCGCCCAAAAGCGATATCCTCATGCCTTCTTACATCCACCTGATAAAATCTAGTGAATGTGTGGACTGAAGACCAAATCGCAGCCTTGCAGATCTGAGCCATAGAGGCTTGGTGATGCTCCGCCCAAGAAGCACTGACTGCTCTGGTAGAGTGCGCCTTAACCTTAAATGGAGGAACATTCCCTTTCAAACCATAAGCTTGAACGATAACTTGGCGAAACAACTTTGAAATAGTAGATTTTGATGCTGCCTGACCCTTCCTGGGGCCATCTGGCAGTACAAATAAAACATCTGTTTTCCAAATCTGAGCAGTAAGTAGCCTTAAGATAAACTTTAACTGCTCTCACTACATCCAAGGAATTTAAATGATTTCATTTACACAAAACTAGGTTCTGGAAAAAAAGGGGAGAACCACATCTTGGTTCAAAACGAAAACTTAATACCACTTTAGGAAGAAAGGTCGGATGAGGACATAGAACGACTCTATACTTATAAGTTATCAAATATGGCTCTTTACAGGAAAGGGCAGCTATTTCTGACACCCTTCTAGCCGAGGATATGGCTACCAAAAAGGCCATTTTCCTAGTCAAGAGGACTAAGGGAGCATAAATTAAAGGTTCAAAGGGCTGTTTTTGCAATGCTGATAGGACCAAATTCAAGTCAATTCAAATTTCATTAGATGTTAGCTGTAAGCACAAATCACATACGGGAAAGATAAAAACACTTAATTTCAAGAGAGCAAATTTTCCAAGGATGAGGGCTGCTCTCCAGGACTTAGACTGGGAGGGAATATTGGCATCAATGGGCACAGAACAGAAATGGGAATTCTTCAAAAAGACTGTTTGTGAACGCACTGCAAAGTATATTCCCATGGGCAATAAGGCCAAAGTTAAAAAAGAAAATAGCAAGAAAATAGCTTTTAAAAAATATAAAAATTAGGGTACACTAGTGTCATTTAAATGTTACAAAGAATATAACAGTATATGTAAAAAGGAAATCAAGGATGCTAAAATTCAAAATGAACGGCAGATTGCAAAAGATAAGAAAAACCTCCAAAAATTCTTCAAATATATTAATAGTAAAAAGGTAAAGTCTGAGCATGTAGGCCCTTTAAAAAATAATCTAGAGTGGGTGACTGGGGACAAAGAGAAGGCTAATTTATTAAATACTTTCTTCAGCTCTGTGTATACAAAGGAGCATGGGGGAGCTCATATCCAAAATGGGGGTGGTAGTGACACAGCCCCAAATCCACAATGGCTCAAAAGTGATATGGTCCGGAAATATTTAGACAGAATAAAGGTGGATAAAGCACCTGGACCAGATGGCATCCACCCACGGATCCTAAAAGAAATGAGCTCTGTAATTTAAAAGCCATTGTATCTAATTTTTAGGTACTCATTAATGACACGAATAGTACCACTGGATTGGCGCAGGGCCAACGTGGTGACTATATTTAAAAAGAAAACAAAGTCTTTACCAAGTAACTATAGACCTGTTAGTTTAACTTCTATAGTTGGGAAGATACTGGAGAGATTATTAAAAGACCACATAGATGAGTTCTTGCTGGAAAAAAATATTTTAAGCAACAGACAGCATGGATTCATGAAAGACAGAAGTTGTCAGACAAACCTGATTTCTTTTTATGAAGAGGTAAGTAAAACCATGGACAGAGGGGTGGCGGTGGACGTGGTATACTTGGATTTTGCAAAAGCGTTCGATACAGTTGCCCACACGCGGCTCATGTGCAAGGTAAAGTCTACAGGCTTGGAAATATCAGTTTGTAAATGGATAGAAAACTGGCTAAAAGACAGAATTTAGAGAGTCGTGGTTAATGATTCTTACTCTGAATGGTCTAAGGTTATCAGTGGTGTACCCCAAGGTTCAGTGTTGGGACCCTTACTTTTTAATATCTTTATAAATGATATTGGGTCTGAGATCAAAAATTTCTGTCTTTGCAGATGACACCAAGCCATGCAGTGGAATAACGTCCTTACAGGTTGTCGCCAATTTACAAGCCAACCTCAATGCCCTGTCTAATTGGGCGACTATGTGGCAGATTAGGTTCAATGTTGATAAAGGTAACGTTATGCACTTGGGGGCTAAGAATATGAATGCATCATACATACTAGGGGGAGTACAACGGGGGGGGATCCGTAGTGGAGAATGATCTGGGGGTTTTGGTAGATCATAAGCTTAAAGGAGTAGTAAAGGTACATGTTTTTTCACCTTAATGCATCCTATGCATTAAGGTGAAAAAACATTCGACAATACCGCCCCCCCCGAGCCCCCGTTTTACTTACCTGGCCCCTCGAAAGTCCAGCGCTCGTCCCCGTCATCCTCTTCGGTTCTCAGCCTGGCCGCCGATTGGCTACACTGGATGGATTGAAAGCAGCGCAGCCATTGGCTGGCGCTGCTGTCAATCACATCCAATGACGCGGCGCGCCGGGGGACGGGTGATACAGTCGGCGTCTATGGCCGCCGCTGTATCACGGGAGCGCGCCCGCAATAACTCCACACCATGCAAGCTCGCATTATGGTGTGGAGACCTTGCGGGGAGGAGCCAAGACAGCCGCCGAGGGACCCCAGAAGACCAGGATCGGGGCCACTGTGTGCAAAACGAACTGCACAGTGGAGGTAAGTATAAAGTGTTTGTTATTTTTTAGCAAAAAAAAGGGAAGCTTTAGTGTCCCTTTAATAATGGCATGCAATGCCAAGCTGCGGTTTCCAAAGCGAGCAAAGTCCTTTCTTGTATTGAGAGGTATGGACTCCAGAGAGAGATATATCATTTTGCCCCTGTACAAATTAGTAAGACCTCATCTGGAATATGCAGTTCAATTTTGGGCCCCAGTTCTCAAAAAGGATATTGGGTTACTGGAGAAAATGCAGAGAAGGGCAACCAAACTGATAAGAGGCATGGAGGAGCTCAGCTATGAGGAAAGATTAGAGGAACTGAATTTATTCACTCTTGAGAAGAGGAGATTAAGGGGGGATATGATCAACATGTACAAATATATAAGGGGTCCATATAGTGAACTTGGTGTTGAGTTATTCACTTTACGGTCAACACAAAGGACAAGGGGGATCTCTATGTCTAGAAGAAAAGAGATTTCACCTCCAAATACGGAAAGGTTTCTTCACAGTAAGAGCTGTGAAAATGTGGAAGAGACTCCGTGCAGAGGTGGTTCTGGCCAGCTCAGTAGATTGCTTAAGAAAGGCCTGGATTCTTTCTTAAATGTACATAATATAACTGGGTACTAACATTTATAAGTAAAGTTGATCCGGGGAATATCCGATTGCCTCTCAGGGGATCAGGAAGGAATTTTTTCCCCTGCTGTAGCAAATTGGATCATGCTCTGCTGGGGTTTTTCGCCTTCCTCTGGATCAACTGTGGGTATAGAATTAGGTATATGGGATTGTATGATATTTTATTTTTTTATGGTTGAACTGGATGGACTTGTCTTTTTTTCCTGTTCAAATTTGTTTAATGAATGTTATCAAATTACAGAGAAATAAGAACAAAAAATAAATAAAGCAACAATCACAGTAATCACTACAATAGGTTCAAAATTAGCATATGAAGTCATATATATATCATGGATCAAGAGACAATTGCTTCACTCAATAATCAAAGTGAGTTACTTCACTTAGTCTAAATAAAGTGTAGACTCAGAATGAGAATTACAATTGAAGCCTTAAAGGTAAACACCTGAGGATAAAGAAATGTATTAAAGCCTCAAAAGGTATGAGACAGAACGATCGCTACTATATAACTCTTATAAACCAAGTATCTGTGCCTAAAAAAATTGAGAGGAACATATGTAGGTATACTTGTTGAACCTATATATCTATGAAAAATAAAAAATAAAAATAAAAAAACACACAAAAAAACCCCCATATAAACAAGTTGAGAAAAAGAGAAGGGGAAGAGCAGGAAGAAGAGAAGGAGAAGAGGAAGTGACAGGAAGAATCCCCGGGGATAAATGCATCAATAGCCATTTGCTTATAGATAGTTACTGTGAGAGAGTGTAAAACATCAAGGCATCAACAACGTGTCATCAAAGTTTGGTGGCAAAAACTGAGTTATCCATGGTTGCCAAATATCTTTAAAGGAATTTATTTTATCTTGAATTATGGCTTCCATTTTGGCATGGACCATAGCTTGGTTAATTCTATGCTTGGTTTCATTTAATACCAAATTGTCAGTTCTCCAGGCTTTAGCTATGGTCTGTTTCGCGGCTGTTGTGATCTGCAATAAAAGTGTAAATTGTTTATAGGTGAGTGTTGCCGGTTTGAGTGCTATTTAAGGTACTGGAGGGATGGATATTGCAAACAAGGCTGAGAGTATGAGAAATATATCATTCCAGAACTTTTGAACTACCGTACAATCCCACCAAGTGTGTAGATAGGAGCCAAGATCACCACAGCCACGAAAGCATAATGAGGAGTAATTGGGGGCAAATTTTGCAACTCTGGAAGGGACCAAATACCAGCGGGTGAGTACTTTGTAATTTCCAAAGCTGTCATGTTTTGTGAGGAAGATTTTGTATTATTCCAGATTGCAGTCCAATCAGATATTTCAAGAGTAAGATTGAGATCTGCCTCCCATTTAGCTACATAAGGAGGGTCAGAAACAGGTTTAGTGATGAGTTGAGCATAGAGGTTGGAGATCAGTCCAATTGCATGGGGATCATTTTTACATTTGGTTTCGAAGTGTGAGAATTTATTAAGTTTGGTTCTGCTTTGGATACAGGGTGTAAAAAAGTTTTTAATCTGCAGATATCTAAAAAGCGCAGAGTTTGGAAGACCATGTTTTTCACATAAATCTGGGAACGGTATAAAGGTAGTCTGGGACGTCAGGTCATGAAGATGGATTAATTTAGAGTTAGTCCAGGCTTTAAAAGATTTGGGGAATTTCCAGGCAGGATAAAAAAGGGGATTTTTAATAAATGATGAAAGTGGAGTGTGAGGTAATTGTAGCTCATTTGTTATTTAAAATCTGTTCCAAATAGTTAATGAGTTTTTGGTAACTGGGTTAGTGATTCTTTTATGATCAGAAGGTCTCAGCCATAAAAGATTGGAGATAGAATAAGGATCGCAATCTATTGATTCTAGAGTTACCCAAAGAGGAATTTCCGAGGTTGCATGGTATTTGGTTAATTGTGCTAGTTGGGCCGCGTAGTAGTAGGTAGATAAATTAGGAAATCCCAGACCACCTTTACATTTAGGGAGGTAAAGAGTATGCTTAGGTAAACAGGGTTTAGATGTACCCCAAACATATTGTTATTCTACTTTGTAGTATTCTTAATAAGTATGCCGGTAGAGAGATGGGTAAAACTCGAAAAAAGTACAGAATTTTGGGAAGTATAGACATTTTAATAATATTCATTTTACCTATCCACGATATAGGAAGAGAAGACCAATGTGTTAACAAAGAGGTGATATGGCATAATATAGGTTTGGCTGAGAAGAGTCCTGTAATATGAGACGTGAGGTTGATTCCCAGGTGGGGTAGACGCGTAGTGGACCAGGAAAAGGGAAGGGATACCTGTGCTTGTTGTAATTCTGAGGAAGATAAGGAGATATTCAGTGCTGAGGATTTTTGCAGATTGACGTGCAAACCTGAAATATGGGCAAATTGGTCTAACTTCTGTATTAAGTTAGGAGCAGAGATATGGAGAGAGGACATAAAAAGTAAAATGTCGTCAGCAAATAAGCAAATTTTATGCTGATGTCCAGCTATCTCAAGGCCTTTAATAGATGGATCAGAATGGATCGATTGAGCTAAGGGTTCAATGAGAAGGGCAAATAGAATTGGGGAAAGAGGACAACCTTGACGGGTTCCTCAAAGGATGTTACATAGGTTGGATTTATAACCTGCATATTTCACATAGGCTTTGGGGTGGTTATACAGTGACGAGATCCAACTAAGGAAGTGGGGGCCAAATCCCCAGCGTTGTAGGACAAATTTGAGGTAGGGCCACGATACAGTATCAAAAGCCTTTTTGATGTCTAGGGATAACAGGCAAAGGGGTATCCGTCTTTTTTGGGCAATATGGGTAAGGCCACTCTACGTACCGCATCACCAGATTGGCGTTTTGGGATAAAGCCTACTTGGTCCTTGTGGATTAAAGATCCTATTATATTAAACATGTTGCCAAAACTTTCGCTAAAATCTTTATGTCCAAATTAAGTAGAGTGATGGGTCTGTAATTGGAGGGAGCTGATTCATCTGAATTTGGTTTAGGGATCATGGAAATAATAGCTGTCAGTGTTTCAGGTCGGAAGAAATGCCCAGAGAGTATAGAATTGAAGGCTTCGGTCAAAAGTGGGGTTAATATATGTGCAAATTTCTTATAATACATGGCTGAAAATCCGTCTGGGCCTGGACGTTTATTTAGCTTAAGAGACTTTATTGCCATGTTAATTTCATCAGTGGTTATAGGGCTTTCAAGGCTATCCCGGTTGACCAAGGGAATAGATGGAAGTGTGATGAAAAGGAATCTGCAGAGGCCTGATCTAGGGGTTCTTCTTTATTGTATAATGTGGCAAGATGTTTTTGGAAAGTGTGAAGAATTTTTACTGGGTTACTGGTGTAGGTGTCGTTGGACAATTTTAGACGTATTGGTTTGGAGGAGTGTATTGATTTTTTTAAGAGCCCAGGCAAGGAGTGTCGTAGGTTTATTGGCTTTAAGATAGAATGAATGCCTATATTTACTTAGCGTTTTAAATGCAGAGTTTGAGAGAAAAAGGTCAAGGTCTAGACGTGCTCTATCCAGGTGTGATTTCGTAGTAGGATTAGGGTTTGCCTGAAAGAGTGCATGGGTTGAATTAAATTCTGCCTCTAGTTTATGTTGGAGCAGCCGTTTTTCCTTTTTGAGGTAGGAGGCTTTTTGAATACATGCTCCACGGAGCACTGATTTATGAGCCTCCCACAATGTCAGAGGAGAGATATCAGAGGTTTTATTAAAAGAAATATAATCTTTTAAGGCTGTCTCTAAATCTGCATAGTGGGATGGGTGGGATAGCATGAAGTTATTTATCTGCCAAGTGGGGTCTTGTGCTTTTGGAATTGCAGAGGTGAATGAGGTTAACACTGCACTATGATCAGTCCATGTGAAGGGTATAATGGAGGAAGAGAGAAGTTCAGGGGCCATAGGTACATTTATAAGTATGTGGTCTATTTGGGAGAGTGAATTGTGAGGATGTGAGTAGAAAGTAAAATTGTCGCTTAGCTGGGTTTGCTTCTCGCCAGGTATCTAAGTGATGTTGCTAGAGTAATTGTTGAAATGTGTTTTTACGGGAGATAGGTGTGCTAGGAATAGGGGATTTGTCTAAAAATGGATAAAGGACTTGATTCGAATCTCCACAAATTAGTAGCGTGCCAGTTTTATGTGTTTCAACTACCTGTAACAAGTGAGAGAGGAAGGATGAAGGGGATTTGGGGTGTAGTATGACACCACAGTAACTGGAGAGTCAGTTATATGCCCAGTAAGTATGAGATACCGCCCTTCAGGATCTTTGATCTCTGTCTGAAGTGAGAAGGGAGTTGTGCGATGAAATGCTATCAGTATACCACGCTGCTTTGTGTCAGCCGAGGCTGTAAAAACCTGAGGGTACAAAGAGACAAAATATTTAGGAGCGGAATTTTTAGTAAAGTGGGTCTCTTGGAGACAAATTACATGTGCCTTTGTTGAAGCTAGTGAGCGAAATGCTTTTGTGCGCTTTTGGAGGTATGTTGAGGCCTTGCACATTCAAAGATAAGACATTTAAGGGGGCCATTCACATATCAATAAAGCAATATAAACATACAATATATATGCAAAATATTTAAATATACTTACCCCGGGGAGGAGCTGAGTTCTAGAAGAAAAGATAGAAAAGATAGAAAAAGAAAAGATAGGAAGAAGAATCATAAGCATTTAATGATAAATCAAGTATGTAGAGAATAATTAAAAATACGGTGTACTGGGCGAGTAGAAAATACAAACCCAGAGGCCAAAAATCTATCCAAGGAAGCCCCTCCAAAAACAGATAGGAGGAGAGACCCAGGGCAGAGTAGTGGGGAGAGCAGTAACTAGCTCTCAGAACCGCAACAGCCACTTAATCATTTATTGAAAAAAAGAAAAATGAAGCAGCACCCGTCTATATATAAAAAAAAATTATATATCTGGTGTAGGGTAGATTCAAGAGAAAAAAAAATAATGTAACGGTGAACTTGCTTAAATAGGGATGAACTATAAGTAATAGTGCTGATAATGGCCCATAGGCCTTCACAAAAAAGGGGGGGGAAAAAAAAAAGGAAAATTGAGCAATCTCAGAGCTCCCGTGGAGAGAAGTTCCAAAATAAAACATGAAAAAGCTGTTTCTCAGTCCATAGTGTCTGCAGGATTCCTGTCAGGCGAGTTGAAGCGAAAGCGTTTAGTAGGACTGTGATGATTTCCATTGCTTTTGGAGTTAGAAGTTTCACTTGCTTTGTAGGATGCAGTTTGCTTGTGTAAAGTATCTGACAAGGAGAATGATCTGTCCAATAGGTGAAGGTCCTGTAGTACCTTTTGCAATTCGTCAGCAGATTTACATCTATATTTTGAACTTAGATGTGTAAACCCCATTGATATAATATTTGGTTTTGCTGTAGGATCTGAAGGAGGGGTTTCAGTGCTGTCTTTTAGCAACCGTAGTTGGAGACAAGTCAGTAAAAATTTGATATGGATTGCCTTGGAATATAAGAGTCTTTTATACGGGCTGCGGCAAGAAGCTGTTCTTTTGTACGGAAATATTGAAGTTTCACTATAATGTTGTGCGGTGGTCCTGTAGCTTTGAGAGGGATCAGTGCCCTAAGAATTCTATCTCCAGGTAGTCAATAGTGATTGATGGCTGCAGCTCCTGAAATAGGGCAGTTACTGTGGACTGGAGATCAATAATTGCCTCAGGAATTCCACGAATACGCAAGTTTAACGACGGGCCCTATTCTCAAAGACTTCTAAACGCGAGTTTAGGATGAGATTTTCTGCTTTTAAATCCTCTAGTTCATGCTGGTGGGACTGTACATCAATTTCCATGTCATCTACTCTATCTTCTAGGTCAGAAGTGCGCTGACCTAATTTCCTTTGACAAACTGCTTGTGATGTGGTCTGAAGTTTTCTTGCCTTCTGAAGCATCTTTTGCCTTCTGAAGCATCTTTTCAAACTGCTTTAATATGTTTGGGTTAATGGTATCTGTGTTGGTGACCTGTAGTGGGTCAGTATATTCATAATCATCATCATTATCTGTGTCATTCTCCACAAGAGCAGCCTGGGATTGCTGCTTCTGCTGTCTTTGTTTAGCAGCTCGTGAGGTGCTTGTGTGAGGAGAAGGGGGAGGTGCCATTTTCAATGCTGCTCTGGGCTGACTGACTTTGAAATTAGATGTTTTCCTGTTCAAGCCTGCACCCCTTCTAAACATAAATAGACTCTTTTGTCTCACCAACCGGGAACCGAGCTGAACGGGCGCTTTATTCGGCTGTGGAGTCCTGAGAGTCACGGAGCTTCAGCAGGGCATGTCTGTCTCCGCTGGCGCCGCCCTGGACTTGTGTCTTTTTTCAACCTGACTATGTAACTATGAAAGTCCCATGGACACAAGGGGGCCTTAACCGGCAGATTGATCCGTGTTACCCCTTGCAAAAAAACTCCAACAAAAGAGTGCATAGCTAATGGCCTTTGAAACAAATATCCATAAGGCCGAGATCTGACCCTTGATCGTACCCAACTGTAGAAAGTCAAGAATTCTGCCAATGACATACTTACGAGGATGCCACCCTCTAGCTTCACACCAAGACACATACGCCTTCCAGACTCTAATATATAACTCTGGAGGCTGGTTTTCTTGCACTAATTAGGGTAGATACCACTGAACCAGAGCAGAGAGCCCCCGGTTCTTTAGAATGTGGGATTCAATAGCCAAACCGTTAAATTTAGAGTTTGTAAGGAAGGATGGAATATTAAGCCTTGTGAGAGTAGGTCAGGACGCAGAGGAAGGGTCCAAGGATCTCCTACGGAAATACTTATAATTTCTGCGTACCAGGACGTTCTGGGCTATGCCGGAGCCACAAGAATTACCGGCCTTTTCTCCATCCTGATTCTGCGAAAGAGCCGTAGTAATAGTTGCATCGGGGGAAACGCATAAATCAGTGCAATCTGATCCCAAGGAGTTACCTGCACATCCGACCTATATGCGAGTGGGTCCCTGGTTTGAGACACAAAGTTGTTCGCCTTTTTGTTGAACCTGGAGACCAAGAGATCCATGTCCGGAGGTCCCCCACCTTTGACATATCGCTAGGAATATGTCGGGGTGAAGAGACCATTCCCCGGGAGATAACTGTTGGAGATAACTTAAGAAGTCTGCCTGCCAATTCTCTATCCCTGGAATAAAGATAGCAGATATGCAAGGAACATTCTTCTCTGCCCAACTCAGGATTTGATTCACCTCTCTCTGGGCAGCGTAACTTCTGGTAACCCCTTGGTGATTGATATAAGCCACTGCTGTGGCATTGTCGGATTGAATCCTGATGGGGTAACCCTGTAATTCGGACATCCGCCCGGATTTCCAGGATGTTGATGGGTAAGGTCCTTTCGAAAAGAGACCATTTGCCCTGGGAGCGTCAGTCTCCCTAGGACTGCTCCCCAACCCAGAAGACTGGCGTCCGTTGTCACCACTTTCCAGGTGACTGGACTGAAGGATTTTCCTTCTTTTGGGTACTAACCACCAACAGAGGCTTTGACGTACCTCTGGGGTCAGAATCATCGGGAAGTCCAAAGCTTGGACTCTCTTGTTCCAAGCAGAGGATGGCGTTTTGTAGCATCCTTGAATAAAAATTGAGCATAAGGGATGGCCGCGAATGAGGCCACCATCTTGCCCAATAACCGCATGCAAAGACGAACGGAGGGATCTCTTTTCTTTCTGACCAACTGGACCAGCTCTCAAGGAAGTAACTTGCCTGGGGCAAAAAAACCTTCTTTTGGTCTGTATCTATGACCAGACCCAAATATTCCAACCTTTTCACCGGTTGTAGGGCTGATTTTTCCAGATTGAGAACCCAACCCAAAGACTCCAGATACTTGACTGTGCAGCGCACAGTCTCGTTCAGGCTGAGTACCAACTGATCCACCAGCAGCAGATCGTCTAAGGATGCCATTATCGACAACCCCTGAGCACTTAGTCTGGCCAAGAATGGGGCCAGAATCTTTGTAAATAACTCAAGGTGCGGTGGCCAGCCCAAAGGGTAAGGCCACGAATTGATAATGGTGTTGCTCCACCTCTAACCCTAAGAGTCTCTGATGAGCGAGAAAAATAGGTACGTGCAGATACGCGCCCTTGATGTAGATTGACGCAAGTAGCTCTCGCCCCTGAAGGGTGGAGACCACTGACCGGATCGACTCGACTCCATGCGAAAGGAGCGGACATTCAGGAACTGGTTTAGACCCTTGAGGTCTAAAATAGGCCTGACGTCCCTGTTTGGCTTTGGTACTGTAAAAAGGTTTGAATAGAAACCTAAGCCGTGTTCCTCTGGAGGAACCTCTAAGATCACCCCCTGGGACAACAGTCGGTTCACTGCCAGAAAGAGGGACCTTCTTTTTACTGGATCCTTTGGACTCAGAAACTGAGGTGGGGGAAACTCTCGTAACTCCAGCTTGTACCCTAGCGACACTGTGGAGAGGACCCATCTGTCCTGAATCG
Source organism: Rana muscosa (assembly GCA_029206835.1). Taxonomy (NCBI): domain Eukaryota; kingdom Metazoa; phylum Chordata; class Amphibia; order Anura; family Ranidae; genus Rana; species Rana muscosa. The sequence continues at coordinate 235,515,943 of CM055119.1, forward strand.
CCTCCCGCCAAGTCCCTGAGAAGAATTAAAGCCTTCTCCCCACCTGGCCCTTCATAAGGTAGACTTGGAGCTATGCTTAGTTGGTTTATGTCCCCAGGGCTTCTTGTGTCCCTGGGCTTGACCCTGAAATTTCCCTTCACCAATTTCCAATTTCCCAGACCGCGGAGGCCGTCGAGGCTGCCTGGAGCCACATTAAGCGAGCAGGCGTTTACCACCTGCATTGCCTCCTCCCAGAGCTCCCCCTCTATAGGACCAACATCCGCCTCCCACTGGCTCACCACTTTCATGGGGTGTCCCTCCAAAAACGAGGACAACAGCATGTTATAGCACTGAGAGATGACACCCCTGGTCTCACAAGCGTCCTGCAGCATGTGAAAGACAGGGGTGGGGAACTGAACCCACTCCACTGCATCTCCCTGAGCCCTGACAGCATGTCACAGCTGCAGGTAGTAAAACAGCATATTGGACGGGAGCGCATATCTCGATTCAAGTACATAAAAAGGAAGTAAGGCCCCATTATGAAACACTTGTCTCAGGTGGGTTATACCTAGTGACCTCCACTTAGGGCCCTGCTGATGTTTGGCCAGTTCAGTGTAATTGCCGTTCCCCCATAGCGGGCTGTACCTACTGAACCCCGTGACATTCTGGAGTTGTTTGGCCTTATTCCACACCTTCTGAAGGAGTGAATAAGTGGGCATCTTTTTAATTGATTTCTGAAACCGCTGAGCCTCCAGCCCCTCCGGCACCGTGTCGGCCCCCGAGCCAAGCAGCATTAGCCTAGCCGAGGAGCCCACAGGAGCTGGTACCATGACACCTATCAGGTGCTGCAGTTGCGCTGCCAGATAGTATATCCAAGGGTTGGGGAGGGCAAGGCCCCCCCTCCTTTGGTCGCTGTAGTTGTTCCAATTTGATCAGGGGGTGTTTGTTGTGCCACAATAATTGTCTAAAGAGGGAGTTGACGACCCTGAAGATTTTAAGCGTGATAACAACAGGAGCATTGTGTAGCAGGTACAGCAGCTGGGGCATTAGTATCATTTTAATAAGGTTCGTCTTGCCGGCCAGGGACATCCGCAGTCTGTTCCATATCTGTATTTTATCCCTGAATCTGGTCAATAAGGGGTATATATTCAGCTGACAGAATTATGTGATCACCGGGGAGATGAATACACCCAAGTACTTAAATGAGGATACTATGGGGACCGGGCAGGAGGGCCCCTCACCTAGCGCGGGGGCCTCATCCAGGAACATCAGAGCCGACTTGGACCAGTTAATTGTAAGGCCTGAGAAACGGCCAAACTCTGTGATAAGGGACATGACCTGAGCCAGTGATTCATCCACATCTTCCAGGAAGAGGAGCATGTCATCGGCGTATAGCATAATTTTCTCGTGTATATTGCCATAGCGGAAGCCCCTGACCGACCGGCAGCCTCGCACCAGAGCCGCCAGGGGCTCAATGGCCAGAGCGAAGAGCAGGGGGGACAGGGGACAGCCCTGCCTGGTCCCCCTGCCCAACGCAAAGGCGCGAGACATCCTGTCAGACATTCGTATGGCCGCCTGCGGCGAGCCGTACAACAGCCTCACTCACCCTAGGAACCGGGGTCCGAACCCGAACTTGGCCAGTACAGCCCAGAGATACCGCCAGCCAACACTGTCGAATGCCTTATTGGCGTCAAGAGACAACAGTGCCCTGTGGCCGACGGAATCCGAGGGGGTCTGCATGTTCAAGTATAGCCGCCTAAGATTAGTTGCGGTGGAGCTGCGAGGCATGAACCCCGCCTGATCTGGGTGAATAATGGACAAGATAATTTTGTTAACCCTCATAGCCAATACCTTGGCCAGAATTTTAACGTCGCTCTTTAGCAGTGAAATGGGCCTATACGAGCCGAGGTCCAAGGGATCCTTGCCTGCCTTTAACAACAGTATAATATTGGCTCTATTCATGGAAGGGGGCAATGCTCCGGACTTGAAGGAGGTGTTGAACACCGCAAGCAGCCTGGGCAGAATCACCTCGCCGTATTGGACATAGGCCTTCATGGGGATCCCATCATCCCCCAGGGCCTTGCATGTGGGGAAAGATGCGACCGCCTCCCTCAATTCCTCCAAAGTGAGCGGGGCCTCCATCTCCGCGCGGGCCTGCCCGCCCAGGAGTGGAAGCTTCACCGTTCCCAGATATTGTGATAGGTCCTCATCTGTATAATCATCACATGGCCTGTAGAGATCGCTGTAGAAGGACGCCAATTCAGCTATAATCTGCTCAGGGTCATTCACCAGTCGTCCCCGGGAGTCTCGGATCGCTCCAATCGCCGGGGAGGCCTGCTGTGACCTGGCAATCCTAGCCAGAAGCCTGCCCGTCCTCTCCCCCTCCTCATAGAAGGCCTGGCTAGTAAAGAACCTCTTTTTTTCCGCAGCGGAGGTTCTCAACCGGTCCAGGGAATCCTGGGCCGATATCCAAGCCTCCCTCACGGAATCAGTTGGATCCATTACGAATGCAAGCTCCAACCGTTTCACCTGGTCTTCAACCTGCGCCAAAAGCGCAGACGAGTTGCGTTTGATGGCCGTGATCTCAGCAATAAAGGAACCCCTCAAACAGGCCTTAAAGGCATCCCAGCCCACCGCCGAGTCCTCCCCAAGGTGGTTGTCTAAAAAATATTGATCAATCTTGGCAGGTGACCCGGTCATGGGATGTGAAAAGTTTTAGCCAGTAGGCATTCAATTTCCATGGTGCCCTGGGCAGGGAGGAAGCGGGACGGGTAACCAGGTGGGCCGCCAGTGGGGAGTGGTCGGACACCCCCCTAGGGAGGTATTCTATCCTAGGGACCATATGCACAGCCCGTTGGGATGCGAGATAATGAACCATGGGTTTTGGAAAAACATGAAAATTGTTTGGTAGTCGGGTATCTGGCCCTCCACATATCCACCCAACCCACCTCCGCCAGCAGGCGGCTCAAAACAGTGCCCCTACCCCCCAGCGGTGGCTGAACCGGTGGATGTCTATCCAACCTGGGGTCAAGGCATCCATTGAAATCCCCCATAATCATAATGGGGACATCGGGTTTGTCAACTAGATAAGACAGTAGTAATTGCAAAACCTCCCTAGAGAAGGGAGGGGGTATATACACAAAGGCAAGAATTATCATCACAGTAAACACTTTACAATGCACAAAAACATATCTCCCATGGGGGTCTACCTCCACATCCAGTTCCTGGAAAGCCAGGGACTTGTGCACCAGTACACTCACCCCCCTAGAGTATGAGGTGTGAGTGGAGTGGTAGGACGTGCCCACCCAAGCAAACCCCAAACAACCAACCGTATCTTTTGTGAGGTGGGTCTCCTGGAGGCCCACAATAGCAGGGTGGAACTTTTTTAAACACGAGTTAAGCATTGTGCGTTTCAACGAGTCATGAACCCCTCGAACGTTCCAAGTCACTACCGGGGTGGTGGCCATGGTGAGTGAAAAAAGTGTTCATCGCCGGGGGCCAAAGGCTCCGGCTCAAGATTTCTGGGCATCCAGGCACTAGAGCCAGATAGGAGAGGGGTCATCACCAGTGGGCAGATCTTCAACGGGTGTGGGGAAGGGGTCAGAGCAGGAAAGTTCAGCAAGCACCGCGACATTCTGAGCAAGAGAAAACTTTTAAACAGTCCTGAACAGCCTCTTCGAGCACGGATAACGTACCCGCTCGGGGAGGGGGCAGGCCATCCCCACTCATCCCCAGCTCCTAGGACTGTCAGGGAACCCGTGCCAACAGGGCACTGATAAACATGTCCCCATAACTGGGACTTCAGATAGTCAAACGTGGCAGACGGGGCATGTACCCCCTTCCGTGGCGCAATAGCCATGGTAAACAAAGTGTATTCTTCCAAACGCTCTTATTAATCGCTAACATTTGAAAAAAGGGTGAAATGTCCCGTTATGGGTAAGGCAGACTCAACTGGCCTGCAGGTAACATACCGACTTCACATGTGTTGATCCAGGGCCTCAGTCGCCCACATCAACATCCCGGCGTCCCCGGAGGTCCTGTTCGTTGCGATCCAGCCACTCCGCCGCCTCCGCAGCGGATTGAAAGAAGGAAGCTTGACCACGGACTGTGATACGCAGCTTGGCAGGATACAGCATGGCATATGTTAGTTGTAGCCTCTGCAGACGTTTCTTTACATCAGCGAATTTAGCTCTCTTGCGCTGCACTTCAGCAGAGAAATCCGGGTAAAACGAGATCCTAGCTCCATTGTAGTGCACCGCTCCCCTTTCCCGTGCCAGTCTAAGTATAATTTCTCTGTCCTTATAGTTCAGGAGCCTGGCAAGCATTGATCTGGGCGGGTTGCCCGGGGGGAGGGGTCTGGGTGGTGTACGGTGCGGTGCGCTCTCTCCACCGCAAACAGCGTGGTGAATGCCTGTTTACCAAAGATTTCTTGGAGCCATGTTTCTGTAAAGGCCGTGGGGTCCCTGCCCTCCACCTTCTCAGGGAGCCCCACTATACGGACATTGTTCCTCCTTAAACGATTCTCGATATCGTCGGTCTTTGCGTTCGCCTGCGCAGATTGCTGCAGCGCAAATCTGGCATCTCTGGTGAGGGGTGGGAGCTGGTCCTCCACTTCACTAATCCTACCCTCCACAGCCGTGGTCCTCTCTCTAATTTTCTGGAGGTCATGTCTAATAAGGGATACCGTCTCAGTAAGTGCCCCAAACTGTACCTTTAAACCGTCCACAGAGGCTGTCACTGAGGTGGTGCAGCGGTGTACAGCTCGCAGGATCTCACTCAGTGTGGGCTGGGGTGCATCCTCCTGTAGCTCATCAAAGATGTCATTGATGTGGTCAGACGAGTTTTCTAGGGGCACAGTATCATCCAGGGCAGAAGCGCCATTTTGCTCCAAGGCTCCCTGCACAGGCAGCAGCGATGGTGGGGGAAGAGAGCAGCTAGGGCCCTGTAATTTTTGGGCATAGTAGAGCATGTCTCTGGGCTGCTCCTTCCCCTGCTGTTTGTTTGCCTTGGGCGGCTTACCGCCCGGGTCCTGTGGCTCATCCCCCGCTCCACGCGTCGCTCTCTGAGGGAGAGAGGAGCCGGCGCCATCTTGGACGTCCATGGCCGCCGCTGCTGCAGCGCTCTTTGTCCCTTTGCGGGTCATGCAGGGCTCCGCCAGAGCCGATTCGACCTCCGCCGAGGACAGTGATGCGGCGCCTTGTCCCTTGACCAAGTGCCGGGTCAGGATCGGTACGGGAAGAGGATCAATGGAGGATCGTCAGCGGGAGCTCCGTGCTGTGCGTCCGCTCACATGCCTGTCCAGGCCACGCCCCGGAAAATAAATCTTTAATAAGGATTCCAACTTTTTATCCGTTGGATCTTTAAACATCTGGACATTGTCCACCGGACATGTTAGACTTTTATTCACACAGGAGATAGCTGTGTCCACTGCTGGCAGACTCCATCTCTTGGTGAACTTCTATTCAATAGGATAAAGAGCAGAAAACATCTTAGGAGGGAGGAAATGCTTATCTGGGTGATCGCAATGCTCATAGATAAGCCCCTCCAGTAAAAGAATGGGTAGGAAAGGTACAACTAGCCTGCAGGGCTTTTAGTGAACCCAAGGAAAAGACGGGCATTCCCACTGACTCTGTTAGGGGCAATTTAAATGCCGCACAAACAATTTCAGTAAGGGACTGCGCCATCAACTTTTCAGACTGAGGCTGAGAAGAGTTATTCTACAGTAGATTCTTTAGAGGCAGACATATCAGAATGTACTTCCTCCTTATCCCCTTAGGGTAAATCAACCCAGCAAGGGAAGATGCGTGTCATGGATATGCAGTAATGGTTGTCTGTCAGCTTACCTTTCTCTCCATGTGTTCCCCTTAGGGGCCAGACGCTCTCACCAGGCTGCTTTTATAATCTGTCCTCCCAGAATGTCTCCACCCCAGGCCCTATGCGAATAAGGCTGTCAACCTCTCTTTCAACCCCCCCAATGCTGAGGCCAGAGCATCTTCTGTAACAAATACAGGAGCAGGTGGGCTGAGGGCAGATGCAGTACCCAACAGTCTCGATTGACTCACCCTGGGCAGACAAATGTGACTTATCAGGGGAGGAGGGCATAGTGGAGGTCTGACCAGAATCCTCACAGTCTGACGGGGAAGCCTTTGTTATTTTTTTAGGAGGCTTAGTCCCCAAATTTCTGGAAGGCATAGTCCTAAGCACAAAAGCAGAGGTACTTGTTCCAAGAATCGCATCAACTGCTGAAATAGTCCAGCCCAAATGCTGCTATCCAAATCAGCCTGATGCAGAGCACTACGTGCCTTCAACGCTCCTGTGTCCCTCCGTCAGCCAGAATGTCTGTACACCATACAGACTTATACACCAGGGCTGGCTGTGCCGTCTAGCCGACGCTGAGCATGTCACAGCGCCTCACAAGCCCCGCCCCCTTGCCCTTCCCATATAAATCTATGATTCCCGCACGCCGCCACAGCACTGTGGGACGAGGATGGAAGTGGGGAGGAGGAAGGAGAGAGCCCTTAGCTCGCTGCGGGCACAAGCGTTGCCTTTTCTGAATGGAAGCTGCTCGAAGATGGCTCCCCAGACTGACAGCAGCACAAGAGGATTGTCATGTACCTGGGTGTATTTGAACCGGGATCTTCCTGGTCCCAAAGCTGCAGCCTTACCTGTTGCGCTACTGAGCAGATCTAGACTTTTGGAAATGTCCTCTCAGTATTAAACATTACCTTGGACTCACTAGCCCCACCTACTGCCAGCTGTGGACAATTTTCAATCAAAGCAGCCCTTAAAAAGGAAGTGATGCTATCTCTCAGCTCCCGTTTGTGTGGAATAGCTCCCTGGGTGTTGTGACTGCTTTTTGATCCTGATTTTCGTGTTGAACTTCTGCCTGAATTCCTGACTACTCTCCAGCCTGCTGATTTTGTACTTCACTGCCAGCTCGTGTATGACCTTTGCCTGCCTGACCACTCTCTGGATTTCGATCGTGTACCATTTTGCCTGATCTGTTGCCAACCTAATCTGCCTGACTACGTTTTGGCCTGAATCCTCAGCACACAAGTTCCACTTCGGACACTACCTATCACAGGTACCTTACAAGGATACCTCGGTTTACTACCACTACACAGAAACTCCCACAGGTCAGGCAGCGCAGCACCGCAAATCTAATTTATACAGACTAGCAGGATAAAGCAGGTAAGACACTGCCATCTAGAGGCCAACACAGACATGACACTGTATGATGCATGAAAGGTTTTTTTGAGTGATCCAAGTTCATCAGGAACCTTTGCTTACCTTTCCCCGCTGCAGGAACCTGCTAGTAAAACAGTCAGTCCAATCTTCACCCATCACAGCGGGTATGTCAATAGACCTTCAGGGACCAGGCTCCTTTCCGATATCGAGGATAAATAGTGCGGCGCTATACAAATGTAAAGTGTCACTAAATATTAAAGTGACAACCAAACATCTAATGTAATAGACATCATAATGATGTGAGACTTAAAGTGAATTCAATAAATCACAATAAAACGTGTATGGTGTGGGTATTTCTATGGGGAAGGAGTCCACACACTCCAAGTGCTGTGTGAATAAACACAAGTGAATAAATGTCAATCCAAAAAAATTGTAGTAAATGACACGTACATTAGAAAATGTGCTATAAACAAGACCGAATCCTTGTGTGGATTACAAGTGGATCAATCTAGAAGGTGATTACAACAGTATTGGTGAAGAGACTAATGTATTGAGAAAAAGTCCAAATGCCTTAAACACATTCAGTGAATATCTTCCCACGGAATATCAAAGTGAAGAAAACAAAATGTCGACTCATGTAATCATAACACTTGAGGCAATGAATAGGTGGGGTACTCTTACCGTAACCGGTGGACTCACCTGTCATATGACAGTGAGTCAGATAGGCTTGAGGTTTTAATGACCATGAACGGTGGAACAGGATGCCGTGGATGTCTCTAACAGTTCATTAGATAACCCTCTTCAGGACGATTAGAGACATCCACGGCATCCTGTTCCATCGTTCATGGTCATTGAGACCTCATATGACAGGTGAGTCCACCGGTTGCGGTAAGAGTACCCCACCTATTTATTGCCTCAAGTGTTATGATTACATCAGTCAACATTTTGTTTTCTTCACTTTGATATTCCGTGGGAAGATATTCACTGAATGTGTTTAATGCATTTGGACTTTTTCTCAATACATTAGTCTCTTCACCAATACTGTTGTAATCACCTTCTAGATTGATCCACTTGTAATCCACACAGGGATTCGGTCTTGTTTATAGCACATTTTCTAATGCACGAGTCATTTATTACAATTTTTTTGGATTGACATTTATTCACTTGTGTTTATTCACACAGCACTTGGAGTGTGTGGACTCCTTCCCCATAGAAGTACCCACACCATACACGTTTTATTGTGATTTAAATTCACTTTCAGTCTCACATCATTGTGATGTCGATTACATTAGATGTTTGGTTGTCACTTTAATATTTAGTGACATTTTGCATTTGTATAGCGCCGCACTATTTATCCTCAATTACTTTTCTCCTTTGTTTGAGTGCTGGCAGCTTGATTATTGCTTTTTGGTATTAAGAGCAGTTTTTCACTTTATATATTTTTCCTTTCGGATATCCACTCCCCTGGACCTGTAGCGCATCCTGGCAGTAACTTTTGGTATTTGGTATAACCAAAGAACTGGAGCCCAGGATCCAGCCCTCCAAGGAGAGTGTCAGAGACCCAGCGCTGCTGACACACACTTCCGGGTGTCTGCAAGGAATGTCCGCTCTCCAGGTGCTAGTGCGCATGCGCGGACACTTAGAATGGGCCGAATAGGACTCGGACCGCGCGCACGCAATGCGCGCGCCCCCATGTGCATGCGCGCACACCTCCTCCAATCCCAGCGCACGGCGCCCTATTTAAACCTGGATCACCTGAGTGTCAGTGCTGGATTGTCTTTCTGGCTAGTACCTGTGTCCCTGTCTGAAAACCTGCTTGTTTGACTGATCTGCTCCTGAAGACTCCTGGCTTGCTCTTGATTACCCTTCTCGGATTCCCCTTACCTGCTCTCCTGCTCCTCTGACCTCGGCCTGGACTTTGACCACGATCCTGCCTCACGATCTGTACCTCTCCGCTAGCCCGCTGCTGAACCTCTGCCTCCACCTGTTATTCCTCTGGATCTCCCCTGAATGGATCTGACGCCTGGTTTCCACCACACCTGTGCCTGAAGAGGGTTCCAGTGCCTTCCAGTGGCTCTATCAGTTCTAAAAAGGCACTCGCACCTTCTCGTGCCCCTGCATTCCCTGTTCCCACCTCCAGGGGGTACGGGGACCGGGATCGTGCGAGAGGCTGCCCCCACTTCCCCGGCTCCGCTGTAGGTATGTGACAGGCATTACAGGCAAAACCTCGTTCCTCACAACCGAGGACAAGGTACCGTTCATTTTGGCTTCAGCGGATCTGGTATAGCCTGCTTGGCCCAAAGGACCTTCCAGCGAGGCTTCTCATAATATATCTTTACCGTGACCAACACCTTAGACACTGGCGAAAAAACGGAGGTACTCCCGGTATGGGAAGGGTTATATAGAGGGGACTTCCTGTCTTGGGCGTGCCAGTGTCCATCACCTGAAGGTAGGCCTATAACCCACATAGTAATTACTATGCCGCTCTGTGTCCCATGTTATACGAAAAAGAAAGGAGGCTTTTAATGATGACTCCAATTTCTTATCAGCAGGGTGTTTCAAGCCCTGTGCATTATCCACTGGACAAGTTAAGTTTTTAAGGAAGAGACTGCTGCATCTATGGCTGGCATGCTCCTTTTTTTAGTGAACTTATCATCCACGGGATATAAAAAGGGAAAACCTCTTAAGAGGCTCAGTTACCTCTGCAAGAGGCAACTTAAAGGCATAACGAATCATTTCGGTAAGAGTCAGGATCAAAAGCCTCTGTGATTGAGAGGCAGATATCAACTGGATATCTTCTTGTCCAGATTGCTCGGAAGCAGACTCATCTGCCAGGCCATCCACTGAATCCTGAGCTTTTGGCTCTTCCCCATCCTCAACCCATTGCTTTTTTTTTCTCAAACAAAGGTCTTTATTGAGCAAAAGTAAAAGAACAAAGAGTTCCTGAGCACAAACAGTACATTCAAGCAGTGTGGCACAGCACACCTATAGATACTTAATACAGTATATTACCCATTCCCCCCTGCAAGTAGTAGTTCCACATATTACCAGTGTATGCAACCACCCCCAATCTACACTTCCCATCAGCATACTCTAACAAGTAGACAGCATACCCAAACATAAAAAATATACAACCGCCCTGAGCGGACTCAAAATAGACGATCATACACCAGATCCATCAGGGCCAGACCGGGGACATTCAGCCACGGGGCCCACAGTTAATCATATTTAGTACTGCGACTATGTCAAAAAAAATGGTTGATCAAGGGTGGGACTTTGTGTGTGCCTCAGTGGAGTGAATAAATATAGACGTATCACGATATATATAAAAATAAACAATTTTTATTATCCTGCCGAAGGCAGAAATGTAAAAAAAAAAATTATATTCTTACAAAAGTATATATAAGAAAATATAAAATCACATTACAGTTCAAATAATGGGTAACGGGATGTGCGATTCCCATTCACAGAGAGAAGTGAAGGCCTCAAACATGGTGGTGGCAGTGTCTACTGTGGGGCTGCATGAGTGCTACTGGTGTCGGAGAGCTGCATTTCATTGATGGTAACATGAATTCACAGATGTACTTTTCTATATTGGAAGAGAAGATGCTACCATCACTCCGTGCCCTTGGTCATCGTGCACTTTTCAAACAAGACAATGATCCAAAACACACATCTGTGTGCATTTTTCTGAAGGACAATGGGGTGAAAGTGATTCAGTGGCCAAGTATGTCTCCTCTACAATGCACGGGTGCAGACTCCGTTCCGGTGGGCCTGGAAGCAGGTCTGTTTATAAACCACACAAAACTTTCCCCACTTACAACCTTATACAAAAAATTTGTAGGGATTTACATCATTCAGTCCAACCTGGGGAAATAAATCTTATGGGGAACTGGTCAAATTACAACAGGGAGGTAGGGGGAAATCGCTCGGTTTGACCCATTTGAAACATATTTTCCAAAACGGGCATTTACTCAGTTTTATATTCCTTAAAGGGGTTGTAAAGCCTCGTGTTTTTTCACCTTAATGCATCCTATACATTAAGGTGAAAAAACACCATACATATGATCAGAAATGTTTTCCTCTGTAAATATTCAAATGATATTGATATTTAGAAAATAAATGCTAATGTAGTATGTGGATGTGCCATTGGATAACAGTTGATTTGCCTCAATGTGCACACCCACAGTCTTTCTTATTCCAATCGGATCTAATACCTGTATAATGTTGATTTATATATGTTAGGTTTTTCTTCCCCCTTAAATATATAGGATATAACATGCATGTATATTTTAGCAATGTTTTGTTTGCTCCTAGAACCCTTGTATTAACTCTTTGTGCTACGCTAAATGGCCCTGATGAAGCGGAAATCCGCGAAATGCGTAGGCCTTCACTTCTCTCTGTGAATGGGAATCACACATCCCGTTACCCATTATTTGAACTGTAATGTGATTTTATATTTTCTTATATATACTTTTGTAAGAATATAAGTTTTTTTTACATTGCTGCCTTCGGCAGGATAATAAAAATTGTTTATTTTTCTATATATCGTGATACGTCTATATTTATTCACTCCACTGAGGCACACACAAAGTCCCACCCTTGATCAACCATTTTTTTGACAGTCGCATATTCTTCCGGGATGGTGCCTCAGTAGGAGCCTCAAGACATTCCGCATGCACCCCAACCCCTACACGTATTTAGTACTGGTCCCCCTACGTTGATATATACGTTTTTCCAAACAAAGTGTAACCCCCATTTGTGTGATCCCTTCTTGCACCGTGGGTGGTTCGGTATCGTTCCAGTGTCTGAAGATCATCAATGAGCCTGAAATAAGGCTCTACCAATAGCCTGCTTAGAGATATCCTCCACCTGAAGGCCATCTATTATCCCTAGCAGACAAGCTTTAGGGTCTAAAGGTACTGGACCTGGAAAGCACTATTAAAAGTGTCAATGACCTTCGTCCAGTACAAGTTGAGCTTCGGGCATCTCCACAACAGGTGAATAAGATCACCGTGATCTCTGCAGCACCTGGTGCAAGTCGGATCAACATTCACTCCCATACGGGCTAGTCTAGCCGGTGTGTAATGTACCCTTAGAAGGATATAAAGCTGAGACAGCCTATGCGCCACGTTTAGTGAGCACATGGGGATAGCCTGCAGGGCCTCCTCCCACTGTTCATCCTCAAACGCGCCCACATCTTGTTCCCACAGGGACACTGCCTTCAGAGGGGCGCCCTGAAGGAAGAGATTTAGCAACATGGCATAGCAGCAAGATATAAATCCCTTATAGGTAGTCACCTCAAACAGGTAATTGAAGACAGATGCAGAGTCCAAGGACCAAACATCTGTGTCTCCCTCTGTGCGTCAACTGCATGTTTGAGCTGCAAATAGTAAAAGTGCATAGAAGCCGGTAGCCGAAAGTCCGCGCTGAACTCCTGGAAGGATCTCAGTCTGCCCGCCCTAAATACGCGAGTCATATGTGACACACCATATTGTTTCCATTTCAGACCATAAAGTAATTTAGCTATTTCCTGGTAGTATTGATTGTCCCAAATAGGGCTGTATTTAGTAAACCCAGTCACCCCCTGAAGCATCCTGACCTTGTTCCAAATCTTCTGCATGAGAGTGTACGTGGGAAAAAGCTCATTAGATTTAGTGTACCGCAGGGCCTCCAGACCAACCGCTCGTGCAATATGTTGCATTTGGGAAGCTAGGTCGTACAACCAGGGATTGGGCAATGCCAACCCACCGGTGTCCTTTGAGCGTTGCAGTTGCTCAAGTTTGACTCTAGGGGGCTTCGTTAGCCATATAAGAAATCGAAAAATTGAATTAATTCAAAAAATTTTCAGGGGAATGACCATAGGAGAGTTGTGAAGCATATAGGAGTAGTTGTGGGGACAGCCTCAGCTTGCTCCACACCTTGACCCGATCACGGCCCTCAACCCATTCCTTCTCCTGACTAGGAGACTCCTGGGAGGGGGATCTGTCACACTTCTTGCCACCCTGCGGGATGGAGGCAATCATACCAGCAATCTTGTGCTCTAACAAGGCTAGGGCTGAGGACAGTTCATCATTGGTGATAAAGGGTGAAGCAGCAGTGTTGACTGTAGGCACAATACCAGATAGGCGCAGCGGCTCAGATTGCCTGGAAGCCACTGGTCTTTCAGGGGATACAACACTAGGGACCTGTACAGCACCCTGCAGGAAATGCCTTAGCGCTGTAGTGTCCAGGATTTCCACTCCGCAGGGTCCAGTGCCCGGAGGCCACATTACAGGCAAAACCTCGCAGTATCTTGAGTCTTCTTTGCGAGGCTCAGGTACCATTTATCTAAGAATATAAAGCCTGTGTCAAATGGAGCCGATCGGTCAATCCCTTGATTAATTTAAGAACCATTTGTGGGACTAGAGACCTGGAGCTCAGAGAGCGCAAATGAACTTTGCCATCCAGAGAAAGGGCGTCACGATCAAGGCAGAAGATGTAACTGATGAACTTCCTCACCAAATCCAAAGCCATGGGTGCTGGCAATGCATATGATAATGCAAATTGAAGAGGAATGTTTGGACAGCCGTATTGCAAAAAAAATAGAACTTTTTACTCACCGTAAAATCCTTTTCTCCGAGTTCATGGACCGACACAGCTTCTCTATAGACATCGTGGGTATTATCCGTTAATTAGGAGCGACTAGGCAGAAAACTTCTAAAAAATGTTGCATCACACCTTCTACAGTACCGCCCAGGGGACGGGCCCTCTGGTATATCCCCTCACTCTGCATCTCGCAGATCAGTTCGTCAAAAAGCAGTACAAACTTAAAAGGAGGGGTGGGTGTTGTGTCGGTCCATGAAATCAGAGAAAAGGATTTTACTGTGAGTAAAAAATCCTATTTACTCTTTCGTTCATGGACCGACACAGCTTCTCCATTGACATAGTGGGACGTCCCAAAGCAGTGTCAAAGAAAAAAACGAGCGGTGGTAACAGCATTAAAACGATTTCACCCCAAAACAAAACAGAGCTCCTCAACAGAGGAGTTGCAACTCCAAACAGCCGTCTGCAATAGCTTGCGGCCGAAAGAAGCATCTGAAGATGCACACACATCAACTTGTAAAGTTTAGTGAAAGTGTGAAAGACGAGCATGTCGCCGCCTTACACACCTGGTGAAAACAAACGCTTGCTTCTCTCAGAGCTCAGACAGCGTCCAAGAAATACAACGTCGTTTCCTTAGGATTAGACGGATGAGGACACAAGGATGGCAGTACAATGTCTTCCTAGATGGAAGGTCGAACGACCCTAGGAAGAAGGCGGCTGCGAACGTAGCACCACCTATCCTTGTGGAAGATAGGATAAGGAGCCTTGCATGACAAGGCTGCCAGCTCAGAAAACCGTCTGACGTAAACCAAGAGCCATCTCTCTTGCCCTGGTCGACTGCGCCAGGAAAGAGGCGAATGACCCTTCATGGCGTAAGCCTGATCACAATCTGTCCGATCCATCTAGAGATGGTGACAACGAAACTGCTGGGCCCTACTAAGGACCACCCACTGAAAAACAGTGAGCCTGGACTCCGGAACGGAGGAGCGCTAAACAAGCATTCTCTCAGAGTTTGGACAATGTCCAAAGAATGCCACGTTATTTCCTTAGGATTCGACGGATGAGGACACAAGGATGGCAGTACAAGTCTTCCTTGGAGGAAGTTCGAAAGACCCTAGGAAGAAGAGAAGGCTGCAGACACAGCACCATCTATCCTTGTGGAAGATCAGATAGGGAGGCTTGTGTGACAAGGCTGACCACTCAGAAACCCATCCTAACTGGCATAACAGCCACCAAAAAGGACCACTTTCTAAGGAAGTGTCAACAAGGGAATCTCCCTGATGTCTCAAACTGTGGTTTCTGAGACACTTCGAGGCCATGCCTTTGAAGCCATCGACTGCAGGCAGGATGACATATGGGACCCTGCACCAGCAGGTCCTCTCGTAGTGGTAGATGCCGAAAGGACGTCTGCTACACAAGCCCCACGGAGGTAGTGGAGGGTGCCCCGAAGGGGACGCCTGCCGAACCCACTGTACAAACGTTCTCACTAGATAGTGAGCCACCAGGGGTCATTGAAAAAGACAGCCAGGGCAGATACCTGCCCCCTAATTGTACTTAAAAGTAACATTTTTGGCCCGTTCCCTGCTGAAGAACAGCACGACTCTGGAACCAATAAGTACGCGGATGCCACCTCATTTCCTCGCAATAGGATATGCAGGTCTTTTAAGTGCGATGGTAATCTTCCTAGGGGATGATTTCTGATCACTCCTTATGGTAGAGATCACTGAGTCCGACAGGTCCCGGTCTCTTAGCACCTGGCTCTCAAGCCATGCCCTCAAGCCAGTGACTGTAAAAACAGTATGGCGTACGAGATCTAGCGCCAGCAGGTCCTTCTTATGGTAGATGCCAAAAGGCGTCTACTACCAGACGCACTAGATCGGTGTACCAAGGACGCCAAGGCCAATTCAGAGCAATTGGGACCATTGTAATCCTCTCTGCCTCCAGTCTGTGAAGCAGATGAGGAAGGAACTTCCGAAGAGGAAAGGCATAGATTAGTCGGTACTGACTCTACAGCGCCATCAACGCATCTGTCGTGTCTTGCCCATGGGTCTCTTGACCTGGCCACAATCCTAAATACCTTCTGATTGAATCGAGAAGTCAGGAGATATACGACTGGCGTGCTTCCCCTCTGGTAAGGGAGCCCCTCTTAAGGAGGTGCGTGACCTCCGATGCTGCAGCAGAGCTGCTTGTTCCTCCTTGATGATTGACATACGCCACCACTGTGGTGTTTGTCCGACTGGATTCTGACTGGACGCCCTTGTAGCCTCTGAGACCATGTGGAGAGGCAAAGCCAGATCGCCCAGATTTCAGGCTAATGATCTGCAATGGGATTCCTCCGGAGTGCCGCGACCCAGGTTGACTGAGCTCTTCAGACTCCTCTGCAACCGGGAAGACAGGCGTCCGCCATGACCACTATCCAGTAAAAAGAAGGAACAACTTCCCAGACAGAATGCTGGCGAAGTCGGCCACCAACTAGGGAGGTCCTGATTAGGTGGCTCACCCAGATTTTGATAATCCAGGGATGAAGGGCACTTGACCCTTCAGGACAGAGTTACCTTCTGTAACACTCGTGTGAAATAGCACCTATGGTACCGCCTCGAAGGAGGCTACTATGAGGCCCAGGACTCGCCTGCAAAAGTGGAGCGACAGCCCAACCTTGGGATGTCCACTGCTGCACCGCAGCCCGAAGGGTCTGCAACTTTACCCTAGGGGGAAAGAAACGTACACCTCTGAGGAGTCCAGAATCATCCCTAGACACACTAGGAGTTGGGACGGTTTCAACAATGACTTCTGAGTGTTCAGCACCCAACCAATTATCGGAGGGTCTGACAGGTATAGACACGCTCACTTCTAAATTTAGTTTGAAGTGACCCTCAGAAGAAGATCGTCCAAGTTGCCCCTGATAGCGAAGCCACGCTGTCTTAGTAGGGCCAGAATCGGGGCAAGCACCTTAGTGAACACCCTTGGTGCCAATGCAAGGCCAAAAGGGGAGAGCCACCATTGGTAGTGGTCTTCCCCAGGCGCCAACGCAGACATCTCTGATGCCTGGTGCATATGGAGACATGCAGTATGCGTCCTTGATGATCAAGGATGCCGAAAATCCCCTGGATGGAGGGCAGCGCCAACTCCTTACCAGAATCTTTGTACTTTCACAAAGCAGTTGAGGGTTCTGAGATCCAAGATTGGACGAACTCCCTCCAGTACTACGAACAGATTTGAGTAGAATCCCTAAACCCGTTCCTGTACTAAGACAGGAAGGCTACCCTGCGCATCAGCAGGTCTTGTACCGATCCATATAGGGCTTCCCGACAAGTCGGCAGAAGCTGGCGGTTAAGAGGGAAAAATTCTGTTCAGTAGGCAAGCAAGGTTGGGCTTGCAAACCCTCAGCAGGCGCTTAATCAGCCTTAGGTCGTTTACTTGCCGCACTAGGCGGACGAAGGGACCGTTTGTGCGCGGTGGAGGGCCCTAGTCTATGGCGTGGCTCCTTACCTTCTTTGGATTTCAGAAGCAATGTGCTCCTACCTCCTGTGGCATCTTAAATGATGTCATCCAGCGAGGCCCCAAAAAGTTTGTCGCCCTAAAAGGGCAGATCCAAAAAGGTCTTCTTGGAAGATTGGTCCGCAGACCAGCACCTTAGCCAGATCAGGTGGCGTAGCGCCACCGCATAACCCAAGGTCCAAGACAGCAAGGGGATAGTATCCAAGTCTGACTCGCAGACAGGCTCAAGGCCCTGTACAAACTGGTCGGCCAGTGCTACCTCATACGGAGGAACCTCCCGTGCTTTTAACCCCTGGAGTAGCATCTTTGCCTACTCAGTAAGTGTCTGAGGCATCATAAAAAAAAAAACAGCCATGCTGGACGTACCTGAGTCCCCCACTGCGTATAGGTAGCGAGTGTCCCTGAAGACAGGAGCTGGAATCGGGGTAACTTGTTAAGTCTGGACACAGGGTGGTCCACTATCGGGGGAGAGGTCCATCCTTTCAGGAACTCTCCCTCAAGGGGTATTGGACCGCCCAAAAAAACAAACATCTTTGGGGCTGAAAAAAGAAAAAACCTCAGTGGGTTTTTCCCACTCCTTGTACAAGAGCTTATCGATATAAGACACACAAGGAAACACCTTAGCAGTGCGGGCTGGCTTTAGGAAACCCAAAGGGGACCAGTGTCTCTGCTGCTTCTGCAGCAATCTCTATTTGCAGTAAACAAGTCAGATACTAAAGCCTTCTTGCGAGCTGACCTGGACTTGGAGCATTCTCACTGTCCGATCGGTCACGGTCTGCAGTCTCTGATGCATCAGAATCCGGGCCATGAGCCATAGCTGGGCCTGGTTCTGCATCAAAATTATCCCCGGAAGATTGCAGGGGACAGGGGCGTTTACTACCCCCCCGTGTTCTCGTGTGCCGCTTCCATCCTGGCAACAGACCTAACGTCCACAGATGCCTCAGGGGCACCAGCTACCAAATCAGGTGTTTCAGGGGAAAAAAAACTTCTGGTTCAGACGCCCTGCTGAGCCACGCGCAGATACCCACAGGGCTCAGGGCAAGGTATCAATAGGCCACCCTCCTAGCTGATACAGAGATGCAGGGTCTCCCAGAGGACTCACCAACCTTGGAATGGTACCGCTATTCTGTCATGTGCTGCGCCTGTGATGCTATCCCATTGCTGCTGTGTCAGTCTGATTCTTTATCAGCACTTCCTTGTGAATTTTTGCCAGTGCAAATGCACCCTAGAGGCCGGAGACTATCACAAAATGGCCGCCAAGTGGCTGTATGGAAACACTGTGGGCTCCAAGAAAATGGCCGCCGAGCCAAATAGAGACAAAAGCGGCCGTGGACCACAAAGAGATGGCCGCCGAGTGGCGGTATATACATACAGTGTGAATCCTAGGGAACATGACCGCCTGAACAGTCTATAGAGGCCAAAGCGGGTGTAAACCACAAGAAAATGGCGCCGAGCAGTGATATACACATATAGGCGGGAAACCACAAGAAAATGGCCGCCGGACAGTCAGAGGCCGAAACAGGCAAGGTGCCACTGCAAAATGGCCGCCGACAGCATGGAGGGGGAAAAGCACACACAGGTAAGCAGAAAATGACATTTTTTAAATGACAGCTACAGCCAGCCCTGCTCCAGAAGGAACCCCTTAGGTGACCCCCAGCACCCAGCAATCTTAGCTCAAAGCCCAGGGAGGAGGGAAGGCAGGGAGAGAGGAAAGAAAGGGGCCACAACCAATTACTTGATCTCTCCATGAATGTCCAGCCAAGTCACCCTGCTGAAGCAGGGGAGCTACTTACCTTTCCTATGTGTAGCCTGCTGGAAGACATTCCACAACAGATCATCATTCGCGCATGGAAGGTGACTGTCGGCCAGGCATGCTGTGATTGGACCCTAGGGAACGATCGTATGCATGCCCTGGAGATGCTCACCGGACAGGCTACTGAGACTCGGCAGTAAGGTCAGCCGAAGCTGAGCAGTCCGATGCAGGCCCTGGAGCGTAGGCTCACCAGCCACCCGTAGAGCGACGGGTATGTCGTGGAAAACCCAGCGCGTAGCTAGGGTCGGCACACGCTCGATGGCTGAAACTGGGGGGACTACAAGGATCGAGGATCCAGCCTGTCACTCAGTCGGCCGTTGATCGAAGATCGCAGGAAACAAAAAACAAAATGTAGAAAAAAATATTTTTTCCCCCGGACCAATTGGCCCGAAGGGAGCCATGTCCTACTCCTTGCTAGACAGAAAAAAAATGATCTGCGAGATGCAGAGTGAGGGGCTATACCAGAGGGTCCGCCCCCTGGGCGGTACTGTAGAAGGTGTGATGCAACACTTTTTACAAGTTTTCTGCCTAGTCACTCCTAATTAACGGATAATACCCACTATGTCAATAAAGAAGCTGTGTCGGTCAATGAACGAAAGAGAGTAATGTTTCTTTTATTATAAAAGTAAAATCACAGGAAACATGCCACAGCAAACCAGGTACAAGCTGACACGTTTCACACTAAAAACGTAGTGCTTAATCATCCTGCATGGGAAACACTTCCTGTCCAACGGGTCTACCAGTGTCCATCACCTGATGAAGTATAACCCATATATATGTATAAGGTGCTTACAGCGCACCAAACTATAGCAGGTATATCTGTGTAAGCTCATGGGGCTACCCATCCGTGTAGCGGTCTCTGCAGCCAGCACACAAGCTGCAGCTGCTGCCAAAACACCGTCCAATCCCCAACGCGTGTCGACACAAGGAATCACATTTCTTCCTCAGGGGGAATGCACAAATGGGGGGGCGGCTCTGGAGTGTCGGCACTTACCATAGATTTTGGAGCACTTCTCACAAGGACTTTCTCTCTATTCATCCAAATGGAAATCTTCAGCGTTTTTTATGGACTTTCACAAATAATGCATGTTTTGCACAGTGTATGTTATTAAGCACATTGGCACTTTTTGATATGGCATGAGATTTGTTTATTCATGAATTTACAATAGCACTTCATATATGTAGCCATTGCACGTCATTAATGATTGTTTAGCGCAACATTTTTATTGTTTATATTAGTTCTTAAGCATTGTGAACTCACTTCCCTGTTGTGTCAAGGGGAAGACAGGGTAACATCATCCTGTTAAAAAAAGTAGTCTAAAATAACGGTCATGTGATTAATTCTCCACAATCTCTGCTACCATTGTGATGGAAAAAAGGCAGGATTTTCAACATAGCATATCCTGGCCACAGGTTCACAAGGTTTTGTAAATTCTTCAATGCTAAAAGGTTTCACCCCTATCTCTACTAGCCCCTCCAAAATGTATAGCTATTTTGATTCCCAAGCTGCCAGTGTTATCAAAATACATTTTCTACAGTACAATTACTGAAGAGTGGAGAGATGATAGGAAGATAATGTACATGAAGGCATCGGAGGAGAATGCCTACCTGTACCAATGGAAAGCTCTACAACTGTGCATATACTAGGCAATTTTGTAATAATTTCACTTTAAACCAGTCTCTATTGACAAAGCCAATCTGGCTGAAATAACTAGAAATCATGTAGGCCAGCATAATAGTCATTATGATGAGGGCTGGCTATGGCTGTACCATTTTTAACCAGCTGATATGCAGTCAAAACCATTATAATTAAAAAATACAATTTATATATGGTTGCCTCCAGACTTTAACCATTTCCTTCTCTAGACAGTTGCATTAGGTATTACAACTTTACATTCCTACTTATATTAAACATATGAATGTGAAGAAAATATTTACATTCTGTTAAAGGAAAATATTCTGAGTCATTAAAGTTTAGAAGATGGGTAAAGTGAAAAAGCAACACTTTTCCATTAGGTGACATTTAAAACAAAATTTCAGCCCTGAAAATGAACTTTAAAAGGCTTCTTACACTCTTGAGTTCCTTGTCTGAAGCTGCCATTTATCTGCTGAAACATAGACTGACACCCTTTCTCAAAAGCTGGAAGGACAATGCTCTGAAAAGCTTCTCTGTATGCAGTCTGAATTGGTATTTGAAGAGAATCTGCAGTTGCCCGACCAACGGCATCAGTAATATTCTGTAAAATAGAGATGAATATTTACAGAAAAGGCTTAACTTGACTAAATTATTGAAATTAAAAATTACTCTTACATAAATATGATAATTTGTCTTTAACCACTTCCCTACTGTGCACGAAAACCCCCTTCCTGCCCAAGCCATTTTTCAGCTTTCAGCGCTGTCACATTTTGAATGACAATTGCGCGGTCGTGCGACGTGGCTCCCAAACGAAATTTGCGTCCTTTTTTTCCCACAAATAAAGCTTTCTTTTGGTGGTATTTGATCACCTCTGCGGTTTTTATTTTTTGCGCTATAAACAAAAGAAGAGCGTCCAGTTTGGAAAAAAAAAACACTATTTTTTACTTTTTGCTATAATACCCATTTTTTTTTTTTTTTAAACAAATTTTCCTCAGTTTAGGCCGATACGTATTCTTCTACATATTTTTGTAAAAAAAAAATTAAAATCGCAATAAGTGCGTATTGATTGGTTTGCGCAAAAGTTATAGTGTCTACAAAATAGGGGATAGATTTATAGCATTTTTTTTAGTAATGGCGGCGATCTGCGTTTTTTATTGTGACTGCGATATTGCGGCGGACACATCGGACACATTTTTGGGACCATGCACATTTATACAGCGATCCCTGCTATAAAAATGCATTGATTACTGTATAAATGTGATTGGCAGGGAAGGGGTTAACCACTAGGGGACGGGAAGGGGTTAAATATGTTCCCTCAATGTGTTCTAACTGTGGGGGGAGGTGACTGACTGGGGGAGGTGATCGATGGTTGTCCCTATGTACAAGGGACACACCATCGGTCCCCTCTCCCTCACAGGACGTGGATCTCTGTGTTTACACACAGAGATCCACTTTCCTGCTCGTTTCCCGGGCAATCGCGGCTGCCGGGCACGCGCATCGGGGCCTTGGGAACGCGGCGCGCGCCCCCTAGCTCGTTTTAAAGGGAGGACGTCATATGACGTCCTCCCAGAACTTGTGTCCTCCGCCCGCCGTCAATTGACAGTGGGCGGGGGACAAGTGGTTAATACACCATCATAATAGTTAAGTTCTGCATTAAAATTACAGAATCACATGCATTTAAAAAGGTATCCCTGGAATTATTAGGATTTTTTGTTAACCTGCAAAATCCTTTTCTTGGAGTACATCATAGGACAGTGGGTTTCTTCATATTCATAACAAATGGTTTAAAGGGGTTGTAAAGGTTTGTTTTTTATTTTCTAAATAGGTTAAGCTAGTGCATTGTTGGTTCACTTACCTTTTACCTTAGTCCCAAGGGAGGGGGCGAGCGTGCTGACTAACCCTCAGCCAGAACTGCTCGGATGATGGGGGCAAGCTTACTGAGGAGGAACAGGAAGTGAGAAATTCAGACAAAGAAAAAAAAAACATTTAGACGGGAAATCGAAGGAAAAGGGTAAGCGAACCAACAATGCACTATCTTAAGGGAACCTATTTATAAAATAGAAAATGAACCTTTACAACCCCTTTAAGCTGTCACCTATAGGTGAATTGATAATGGACAAAAAAAAAGCAGGCTTCCTGTCCATACATAACTCTTCCCAGTACAACACAGACTCAGTTCTATAGCAAGTAAGGAGGAACCAAACTCATCTCAGAAGATTTAATGTGCTTATCGCTAATGTATTTCACAGACAATATGCGTTTTTATATTGTATATAATAAAAAATGATTTTTATACAAACTGTATGATATAGGATACTTTTTCTTTTTGCATGGCAAGTGTGCACATTGGGGTATATTTAAAGTCCAAAAAATACTCAGTCCTTTTGCTACTATATCAGGATGATACCCTAGTGCTCACACATTTTAGACTTACTGCACTCTTTCCCACAAACACACTCAAAGCATTTGTCTTCCGATTCTGTTGTGGATTTGAGTGTGCCAGACCACCTTTTACATAGTTTGTCTGGTTGAAAAAAGACACAAGTTCAACTAGTTCAACCATTATATACACATACAATCCTAAACCCTCAGTTGACCCAGAGGAAGGCAAAAAAACAAAAACAAAACAAATAAAAGCACGATTCAATTTGCTATAGCAGGGGGGAAAATTCCTTACTGATCACCCAAGGTAATCGAATATTCCCTGGATCAATTTTACCTATAAATATTAGTATCCAGTTATATTATGTGCATCTAGGAAAAAATCCAGTCCTTTCTTAAAACCATCTACTAACCACCTGGTCTATTCCACATTTTCACAGCTCTTATTGCGAAGAAGCCTTTCTGTATTTGGAGATGAAATCTCTTTTCCTCCAGACACAAAGAGTGCCCCCTTATCCTCTGTGATGACCTTAAAGTGAATAACTCATCATGTTCACTATATTGACCACTTATGTATTTATACATGTTGATCATATCCCTCCTTAATCTCTTCTCAAGAAAGAATAAAATCAGTTCAGCTAATCGTTCCTCATAGCGGAGCTCCTCCATGCCTCTTATCAGTTTGGTTGACCTTCTCTGCACTTTCTACAATTCCCCAGTATCCTTTTTATGAACTGGTGCCCAAAAATGAGCTGCATATTCCTGATGAGGTCATAATAATGATTTGTATGGTTAGCGTTTCTTCCAGTTTACAAGTGCCTTTTGATGGCGCAGGAAGCTATACCACATCTTGGCTCTCTTTGCAATTTCTCTTAGGCCCCTTTCACACTGGGGCGTTTTTCATGCGGTTTAGCGCTAATAATAGCGCTGTTATACCGCATGAAAAAATCCTGCCCTGTGCCTTCAATGTGAAAGCCCGAAGGCTTTCACACTGAAGCGGTGCGCTAGCAGGACCGCTCCAAAAGTCCTGCTAGCCGCTTCTTTACAGCAGTAAAGGAGCGGTGTGTTAACCGCTCCTTTACCGCGGTCTCCCATTGAAATCAATGGGACACCGCGGTAATACCGCCCGCAAACCGCGGCAATAGCCGCTGTTTGCGGGCGGTATTAACCCTTTTTTGGCCGTTAGCGGGGGTTAAATTAACCCCCTAGCGACCGCATACCGCGGTAAGAACGACGGTATAGCAGCGCTGAAAATCGCGTTGCTATACCGCCACCGCTCCTGCCCGCCCCAGTGTGAAAGGGGCCTTAAGGAAAGACTTTTAAGGTTTTAATTGTCCTTGTGTCCAGCACAGCTTATGTAATTGCATCTCACCATTTTGAGAGCAATATACCACTTCCTGCAATACAATGGTTTGAAAACTGGCTACAAGGACGAGTTCAGATGGTGGAGATAAATGGGGAATACTTTGAATAGTCAGGGGTAAGAAGCAGGGTACCCCAGGATTCTGTGCTTATTCATAAACGACCTGGAGGATGTGGTAAACAGTTCAATCTCTGTATTTGCAGATGACACTAAGCTAAGCAGGGCAATAACTTCACTGCAGGATGTGGAAACCTTGCAAGAAGATCTGAACAAATTAATGGGGTGGGCAACTACATGGCAAATGAGGTTTAATGTAGAAAAATGTAAAATAATGCATTTGGGTGGCAAAAATATGAATTAAATCAACTCACTAGGGAGTGAACCTCTGGGGGAAACTGCTGCTGTGTGAGCCAATGAGAAAACAGACTCGAGAGCCGATGATCTTCTGCACTCCACTGGTTTGAAATTGGGCTCAGGTATAAGGATGGGGGGGGGGGGGGTATTGGGAGGAGGGAGCTGCACTCAGGTTTTTTTTTAGAATGCATTAAGGTAAGAAACCTTTCTGCATTAACCACTTTAATAGGGTGTAGTAACAGCCTGTTTCAAAACTGCTTTTATACAGAGAGCTTGTATGTAATCAACAAAAGTTGGGACACCTGTAGGAATTGTTACCATAAACTTTTAGGCCCCTTTCACACGGGCACCTGCGTTAAGCGGAATCCACTTGCCCTGCTGAGCAGGCGTATGACAGGTCCGTGTCCTCTCCGCTATGCAGAGCGGACACAAACACAGTTCCACTCTGCTCTATGGGGCAAATCAGATGGTGGTCCTATTCCCCATCCATCCATCTGTCGGCTTTTGGCAGACAGGGTCGGATCAGATGGCGGTGGGTGTCAGCAGACATGTATCCGCTGAAATCCACTGCACAATAGCAGAGACTAGAGAGTCCGATCAGGTCTGCCTGAAAAACTGACAGCCGGACCTGATCAGACAGCCCGTGTAAAAGGGGCCCGGAGGCTTAATTTACTTACATTGTTGCAGAACACCTATAAGCTGTTAACCCATCACTTCTTCCCTTTTTGTATAACTCTGAAATGTAGATTATGTTTCAGTTTTTGGTAACAAACCTTTTTTCAACTCTGGCAGTTTACCTTTGTATTATTTCAGGTTATTCGCTGGAGTCCAACTGTTTCAACTTCAATAAAAACTTCCAAAAATCGGTGCGTTATAAAACTTTTGAGCGATAGTGTACATCACAGGGTTTCTTCATATCCATAATGAGTGGGATATCTCAAAGCAGTGAATATGAGGGGTGGGCCACAGCACAATGGCAACAAGCCCAAAACAGAACAGATTAAAACCCCACTACAGAGCCGCATGCATGGCCTTCAGCACAAAACTGGCGTCAACAGAGGCAAAACAATCTACCTGGTAAAACTTGGTAAACGTGCCAACAGAAGACCAGGTAGCAGCCTCAGACTTGAAGAGCTGATACCCTATGCAGAATCATCCAGGAAGCACTGACATTCCTGGTATAATGGGCCTAAACTGAAAGGAACCCTGTCCATGATACCATAGGCCTGGGAAAAAGAATTGTCATATTAAACAAGAAATAGTGGATCGGGAAGCAGCCTTTTATAAGTTTCCAATTAAAAAAAAAGGGCATCCAAGAGGTGCTGGGACTTTGATTTGAGTTTAACCGCTTGCCGACTGCCTCACGCACATATACGTTGGCAGAATAGCACGGGCAGGCAAAGCACCGTATATATACGTTGCTTTGAATATGCTGCCTAGCACACGTGTGCCCACCTCGGTCTCCGTGACCGTGCCCTCGGGACCCGCGACTCGTCCGCCGGTGTCCCGCGATCGGGTCACGTAACGGCAGGATGCCTTTGTAAACAAGGAATCTCCCTGTTCTGCCTAGTGACAGGACACTGTCCCTCTCATCGGGAGCAGCGATCAGTGTCGTGTCACAGTAAGCCCCGCCCCCACACAGTTAGAACACATCCCTAGGACACACTTAACCCCTTCATAGCCCCCTAGTGGTTAACCCCTTCACTGCCAGTCACATTTACACAGTAATCAGTGCATTTTTATAGCACCGATCGCTGTATAAATGTTTATGGTCCCAAAATAGCACCCAAAAGTGTCCGCCATAATGTCGCAGTCACAATAAAAATCGCTGATAGCCGCCATTACTTGTAAAAAAAAAAAAAAAATATTCATAAAGATGCCATAAAACTATGCCCTATTTTTTAGATGCTATAACTTTTGCGCAAACTAAACACTTTTTGCGATTTTTTTTTTACCAAAAATATGTAGAAGAATATGTATCGGCCTAAACTGAGGGAAAAAAATGTTATATATATATATATATATATATATATATATTTTATAGCAAAAACTAAAAAAAATTATGCTTTTTTTCCCAGAATTGTCGCTCTATATTTGTTTATAGTGCAAAAAATAAAAACCGCAGGGGTGATCAAATCCCACCAAAAGAAAGCTCTATTTGTGGGAAAAAAAGGACGTCAATTTTGTTTGGAAACCACGTCGCACGACCGCTCAATTGCCAGTTAAAAGTGACGCAGTGCCGAATTGCAAAAAGTAGCCCGGTCATTTGGCAGCCAAATGGTCCGGGGCTAAAGTGGACAAGGTAGTGAGAGGGCAAAAAACATTTGAAGAGCCCACTGGCTCAGGTTAGACTGCTCATAACAAGCAAGGCTACCCAATTGTGGGTCGTCCAGCAGGTTACCAGGAAAAGATGTGCATGTATGGAAGGCTCCAGTCTTTTATAAGGCTCGTCTGGTAGCACGAAAAAGGAGTCAGACTATCGTAACTTCATGTACCCACAGAGTGAGAACCACATCCAAAAGAGGGAAGAACATTTTAAGGGTGTTTTGGATCCAGACACAAAGACGTCCTAGACCAGATTAGACCCCATCCTGGTCCTTTGCACTTGTAAGAAGTTGAGATATTTGAGATTTAGTTCAAGTAATACGTCACCATTTAGCTTTACAACTGTAAAAAGCTGTTAAAATGTTTCTCCTTCAGGATGGGTTTTCCCTACAATCACCTTCTAGATGAAAGAATCCAAGGATGGCCCAAACAAGTGCTCCCCCTTCAAAGGGCAGCCACTCAACTAGAGAAGTTCAACAGACCAGCACTTGAGCAACAGGATTCTCCTCACATGGATGGACAAAACACCCAGCCTAGAGAGTTTCAAAATGAAATCCTCCAAGGCATCCACCCAGAGAAAAATCCTCCAGCTATTGCCCAATGACAGGATCAGCTTCCTAGGACAGCGGTATAGGTTTAGCCCACAATTTTGAGCATTTGGCAGACTTCCACTGCAGCTGCCACCAGCTGAAAAGCTGTACGTGCTGAAAGACCAGAACCTCGTCCACTGGAACCATCAAGGTTTTTTCAGGTAGTTAATAGCTGGGACTAGCGCTTGATAACTCCTCTTTTTGAAACACTCCTCCTCCCATGGGGATCTTTGCAAGTGAACCATTTTGGAGGCAAACACACCTTCTCTAAAGGAGCCCAATCAGCATACATCACTTCCTGACAGTGAGGATTCCCAGGAAAAGGATTTGGGACGTTTTGGAGGCCACCATGAACCAAATTCAGTGACCTTCGGAGAGGTTAATTCCAAAAGCAGCAGCAGCAAATTAATTCTGACCGTATTTAAAAAAAAAGGGGAAAAAAATATTTCGATAGTAAATTACATATTTTGGGAGTGCAGTACAGGACACTGGCTGAAAATTCAGAGCCCCTGGATTTTAGGCTGGCACCTTGGCAAAGCTTCGCTGGACACAAGGACCCCCTCCCAAATTTCCATCCATGAGCCTCCAATTATAACCCTAACCCATGAGAGCACAATTTGGATGATCACTTCATAGAATTTTAGAAGGTATGAACTGAAGACTAGGTGGTGACTTTGCAAAGCAGGGAAACAAAAGCTTGATGTTGGAACACCCATCGATCTGGTGAAATGAGCATGTAAGGATGCTGAAGATTACTTATTTGAAGTTCAATGAAGAAAAAAAACATCCAAAAGGTGCGTTGATGTGATGTGAATTTGTGAAAGTAGTGAGAGGACAAAAACATTCAACAAGCTCACTGGCTCAAGTTAGGCTGCTTACAACAGACACGGTTGCCCTCCAATGGGTATGCCAGCAGGTTACCAGCAAAAAATAAATAAAAAATGCAATAATGGAAAGAGTCCATATTCATTTATGCTAAAAATGAGCCATGCATTTTGGGGGTCAGAAAAAACTCCTCCATCAGGGCTTCAGTTAAGATAAGAACCTTGTCCTACGGTATTACGAGGCAGTCCACCTTTCAAGAGTTATCGTCTGGCACTGTAACAAGAGGGCCAAGCAATGGGTGTCCATGGAGATCGAGGACTCGCCAATCCCGCTGAGAGGCATACCACAGTTTATCCAGAGATTTTAGCCCGCCCTTTGATCAGACTTCTGCCAGTGGCTTCCTCTGCTGGGATTTGCAATAGACTACCAGTCAGAGCCTGGCAGAGAAGCAAGTAGAGGAAATGTTCTTTTGTTTTTGACTCCGTTTCACTACAGTGGTATCCCGGCATCCCTTCAGAAGAGAAAAACCATCAGACAAGAACAGTGAGAGAGTGTATTCCAGATGAATCAAGCAGCCAGGTTTTGTGTACCAGTGCACCCCTTTTCCCACTGACTGGCAGCGCCCCCCATATTCCACCACTAAAGCACCAGGGACCCCCATCTCCCCCACTGAGCAGCAAGGCCCCCCATCTCCTCTCACTAAGCACCAAGATCCCCCCACCAAGCACCAGAATCCCCCCTATCTCTCCCCACCAAGCACCAGGGCCCGCCCCCTTCCATCTGCCCTGACTGACCCACTTTTGTCCCCCTTAAAGACAAAGAGACAAAGCTGCTTTTTTTTTAGGCAGGTATGAGGGGTCAGGGGCCCCATGATTTCTAACAGCGGCCTTGCACACTTGAGACACTTCCTCCAGACATTTAAGAAAGCCAACTTTACTCTACATTCGCAGTCAGTCACAGTTAGAATAAGTGTCAGCCAGGGGAACCTCCGAAACACACAGTCACTTACATATAGACTTTTGGCTACGCCATCGGACACTTCCTACCTGTCGTTCATACATCACCGGGAATCAGACCAGAGTATTCATCTCTAAAACAAATCTTCCATAGCAAATAGAGTAAATACAAAGAAATAGGATAGAAGATCCTGTCCTGATGAGCTTTTCATGTCTTACATAAAATGCACAAGACAGTCCCAGATACAGGTTGTCACTACTCTTTAGCAGTGGGCACAATCTTACATATCTTCTGGCACTGCCCTAAAATTTTGTACTTTTGGGAGGACTCGACGGCACCTCTAAAGCATTTGACTTCAGTACACCACAGTAGAAATCCCGTGGCATGCCTACTCCAAACATCAGAAAAAAACAAAGCCTCTCTCACTAGCCACTTAGTGATTGCAGCAAGGGCTTGTATCCCTTCATTATGGAAGCAAATGCATCCGCTCACAGGGTCACTGTTGTACTCTAAAATTAAGGATATCCTCCACATGGAGGATCTGCCAGCATAGGGTTGGTAAAAAAGAATTCTCCATTGTCATGGCTGGATTAGAAATCCACCAAGCTAGGGAGTTTCTTGCTTGATTAGAGGGACATGTAGGTTTGAAAGAAAGAACATGCTTGTTCCAGGCCAACAAGGCTTTGAATGGAGTTGAGCAAAAAGCACAGCCTCAAATGAGGTGTTGCCTTATGAGGAATGTTTATGAATAATTTCCATTGTAAATTGGGAATAAGTGTTCATATATGTATATATAAGTTAGAATAAGAAATGTGCGTGTCTGTAAAGGGATAACTTAGCTGACAAGCTGGGAGAGAGGTGAAATCTAATTACCAGTCCTCTGTTGAATATGCATGAAGGCGGGGTGACAAGGTGCTACGAAGTCGTATGGTCCGACGAGGTAATTTAGTATGCAAACAAGCCAGAAAGAGCTAACAGCTGAAACTTCTAATCTAGGCGACACCACCTTTATTCGCTAGATAAAGGCGTGTGTATTCTCCCATGTTAACGAACCAATATCCATTTAAGGGTTAATTTTTCCTGGCTAAGTTCCATGCATAGCTAAGTGCCCCATTCAAGGGACGTTAACGACCTCCGGTTTAATTAATTTACCTTCAAATCCAATTATCACTAAATTCCAGTAAAGAGTGGGCTAGTGTGGGAAATTAAGATAACAGCAGGAGGGAGGAGAGAGATAACAGTAACCAATCGTAGCCGCCCTGTGTTAGTCAATGGGAGAGGGCTCCATAAAAGGACCACCCCAATCAGTAGAGGGAGAGAGATGAGATGACCTGGGCCCAGGATTCATTACAGGTAATTATCAGACAATCTCCCAGCACTTACAGTATGCTTGCATTGTCATATGTTTGTCTGTCTATTTGTAATGTGATGTATATACTCTGTATTGTAACCTAATACTAATATTTACATACTTAGTGTTTGAAACTAATATTTACTCCCTTGCCTAAAGACTGTAAATGTTTGCGGTGTATTAGATAGACTAATAACAATTCTTTAATAAATGCTTATTATATTGAAGCTTTCAATTCTTGTCCAAAGAACTCTTATTTAACCCATATCATATATCGTTGAGATATTGAATATTAAATATTAATATTTATAAAGCAACAGAAGCTACCATGAGGCCCAAAACGCTGAGAATTTTACTGAGGGCTGTCTCCGTCTCTTAAGATTCAAGATGGCATTTTCTGGAAGGCCAACCGTGGCCTGGGGTGTGTGCAGAGCCATGCTTAAACATTTCAAGCAAAGAGAAGGTTGGAGAGTAGACTGTTGAAAGTTGATTACCCAACCAACATTTCGACATTTGAAGATATTTTAGGGTGAGGAGTCCATCAGAAGAAGGCCATCTAGCTATCCTGTTATCTGAATGCCCTGTGTTCTTAAGAGGGCAAGTGGTGGTGGAAAAACCTGTGAAAACTGAGTGCAGAAGATAGGCCAAATGGCAGTGCAACAAACTACTCCTACTAGGAAGTGCTGATAAGGATGTTAAATGGGAATATGCAGAAAATCATCTTGGAAGTCTACAAATTCTAAGTATCCCCCTTGTCTCAGAGGAGCAATAACTGACCTTGTGGGCTCCATGTAAAACTTATAGAGATTTTAGGTCCAGGATAGGACGACTACCCCCATTTGGGGTTTGGCACCATGAACAGGTATGAATAGAAACCTTTGAAACTGTGCTCCAGAGGAACTACATATCAGAATGTCCTTTAGAAGTTTTTGGTTAGTTTAAAGTGGTAGTAAACCCGCAGATTTTTTTTTCTTTTTAAACCTGTAAGGCAAAAAGGCATAATGAGCTAGTATGCACCGCATACTAGCTCATTATGAAATAATTACCTAAGAACGAGGCGTCGGCAGGTGATCTCGGTCCACGCCGAGGGAGCGGACATTTTACCTCAGCATGTCTTCCGGGTATCGCGGCTCCGGCGCTGTGAGTGGCCGGAGCCGCGATGACGTCACTCCAGAGCATGCGTGCGGGAGTTTTCTTTCCAGCAAGGTCTGGCGTTTGCCGGACCTTCAGCCGGGAACTCAGAGTGCATACGTCGCTGAAGTCAACGGCTGCATGCAACGAGAATATCTACTAAACCATACAGCACAGGTGTCAAACAAGGCCCGCGGGCTGAATCCGGCCCTCCAGGCCATTTCATGTGGCCCTCGCACCTCTCCTGCAACTGCAGGAGAGCTCCAGCCCTCCTCTGGTCCTCCTCCAGACCCTTACTTTATACTTTTAAGCAATGCATCCAGCTTCTTCCCAGCAGCAGCATAAGGAAAGGGGGGTGCACTTTTATGTAAGGGAGAGTGGGGTATTCAACTTCTGATGGTGGGATGGCTTTTAACATCTAATGTAAGGGGAGGGGATGCGCCGGACATCTAATCTTAAAGATACAACCGGCCCTTTTGAGGCCAATCATAATGCTGATGCCGCCCACAATGCAATTTAGTTTGACACCCCTGCCGTACAGGTTTAGAAGATATTATTTTTACCTACAGGTAAGCCTTATTATAGGCTTACCTGCAGGTCCAAGTGAAAAAAAATCACTTTACTACCGCTTTAACATAAGAAAACCATGAGGGGTCGAGTTGTGAACAATAATGTGTACTCCTTTAACAACACCGACTGAACCCACAGGACTGGGATGTCTCAGAGAAAGGAAAACTATCAGATGGGCCCCCCCCCCACTCTTAGGAGTGAATGCGCAACTTGTTGTAAGAGGGTTTTGGGGAGGACTTGATAGGTTTTGGTTCCGAGCCGAAATAAAGTAAATAAAATACTTTAAGGCTTTGAAGGAAGTTTTGGCTTTCAAGGTTATAACACAAAATATTCATAATGAGTACAGTCAAATAGAAAAACAATCCAGCATGGGTGTATCAGCGTGTAATTTAACATAATATAAACAGAACTTCCTACTACACTTCAACTCCCAAGGATGGGGATAGCATTGTGTGTTTCCATGAATCAGTCGACCACCTGGATTTTTATATAGGCGTCAAAGGGGGGTATCACGAAGGTCTAGGGAAGGAAAAATATGGGTAGAGGCATGTAGGATTAGAAATGTAAGGGTGTGCAAGAAAAAAAAGGGGGGGCAAAAACGTGGACCCAGAGCACAATCAGGAGAGGGACAATTTTGTAAATATTCAGGTGAAAGTCAGTATTGTTCCCAATAGAACCAACTAGCCGGCAGAAGTAAGATGTTCTATATGCTATAGATTGTTCCTCCAAGACAAACCAGTGAGCCACTGTAGGTGGGGTTTGTTTGAACAGATTATATGCATTTCTGGGAAAATATCGTCCCATACCATTTATTTTCGGTATAACTTATTACACCCAAAATAACAATTGGAGAAGGTATATTGTCTAAGGGAATGGGAATTGAATGTATAACAGAAAAAGATACTCTATATCTAGATCCCACAAACATTTTATCTAATTTGTTTTTTTTTCAAGTTTTTACAATTTCCACATACAGAGAAAGGCACAAACAAAAACTCCATTGTGCTACATTAAAAAAAAAGCAAGAATAAAAACTCCCAAACCCTCAGGTCAGCAGTACAGATACTCGACTAGATGTTTCTTACACAAATTGTGTATGGCTAGTAAGATGCAAGAAAGAAAGTATAAGTTGCTAACCCAATAGTATACAGTAGATCTCCTCACAAGTTGCACCAGATATCTGCTATAGGATTTTAAGAAATGTTGGTGATGTCTATTGGGGGATGGCACACTTTCAAACATTTGGTGGAGTTGCCCTCCAATTGAGCAGTTTTTGGATAAGGTAGCACAAATATATATAAAATTGCGTGATTTCAGTGTGAATGGAAACCCGAGATGGTATTGCTTTCAGTAATCCCTGGTACAATAAGGAAGTCATTACTCAAATTTTTTCTTGGTGCGGCCAGACCATGGATACCAAGACATTGGCAGTGTGTCAATTCCCCAACAAATGGTGTGTTAGAAATGTGCCATTTGATGGGCAGATATGAGGTCTTTTGCTCAAGGTGCACCCCCTCAATCACATATATGGAAAAAGATAACTTTAGGACTAAGCTTAGTATTTGTGAGATCGGTTAGGTTGGTAAAGCGAAACAGGCCTCTTATTTGGATCTGCCCCTCTTGCTGCTTTTGTGAGTTCAATAGGGATTAGAAAAAAACATCTGAACAACATATAATTAGATTTTATATGCATTTAATGAATGGGAAACAAATATTTAATGATAGGTTTTGTAGTCTCTCTTTTATCTTTAATTTTTCTTTTTGTATTTTTTTCTGTTAATGAAAAATATAATAAAAACAGAAGTAAAGAGTCCATCGCTATTGTTCAATGAAAAAAATAAAAGACAACACAATATTAAAAAGCACACAGATGGAAAGTGAGGGGAAATCTTCCCAAAGGATAGAACAAAAAATTGAAATAAATTCCATTAAAATTCTAGTACGAGGGCAACATTACCATTTCAAAACAGGATCAGTTATGCTCCTTTTCAGTTTAAAAATTACCTTGGATTTGACAATCTTGACAACACTTTCCTTTACTGTTCCTTCCAGTGAAGTGAATTTTGCTGCAATTGTGCTACTAAGCTGCCCAGTCACTGGCTCCAGAGTTTTAGTAATGCCTTTAATACAAAGAACAAAATAATTTTAAAAAACAGAACATGGACAATAACCTGGTGTTATAGAATTTAAAAATTGTGATAAAGGCACTTGCCATTATTTTCCTCTGCAAATCTAACTTTTTTGGCACAGGAAATTTCACTCACCGGCCACTAAATTGGGAACACCTTGCTAGTACTGGGTACTTTCGCCTTCAGAACTGTTTTAATTTTTCAAAGCATAGATTCAATAAGGTGTTGGAAACATTCCTCAGAGATAGCATCACACAATTGCTGCAGATTTTTCTGCTGCACATCCATGATGTGAATCTCCCATTCCAGCACATCACAAAGCTTAATTGGATTGAGATCTGGTGACTGTGGAGGCCATTGGAGTACAGTGAACTCATGGTCATGTTCAAGAAACCAGTTTGAAATAATTTGAGCTTTGTGAGATGGTACATTATCCTACTGGAAGTAACCATCAGAAGATGGGTACACTGTACTCAAAGGGATTGACATGGTCAGCAACAATACTCAGGTAGGCCGTGGCATTTAAACAATGCTCAATTGGTACTAAGGGACCCAAAGGGTGCCAAGAAAATATCCCACACACCATTACACCACCACCACCAGGCTGAACCGTTGATACCAGGCAGGATGGATCCATGCTTTCCTGTTTACACCAAATTCTGGCCCTACTATCCAAACGTCGCAGCTGAAATCGAGACCCATCAGACAAGGCAATGTTTTTCCAATCTTCTATTGTCCAATTTTGGTGAGCCTGTGCGAATTGTAGCTTCAGTTTCCCGTTCTTAGCTGACACGAGTGGCACCCGGTGTGGTCTTCAGCTGCTGTAGCCCATCTGCTTCAATGTTTAATGTGTTGTGCATTCAGAGATGGTATTCTGCATGCCTTGGTTATAACCAGTGGTTATTTAAGTTACTCAGTGACCATTCTCTGTAAACCCTAGAGATGGTTGTGTGTGAAAATCCCAGTAGATCAGCAGTTTTTTATTTTAAATACTCAGACCAGCCCGTCTGGCACCAACAACCATGCCACATTCAAAGTCACTTAAATTCCCTTTCTTGCAAATTTTGATGCTCGGATTGAACTTCAGCAAGTAATTTTCACCACGTCTAGATACCCAAATGCACTGAGTTAATTAATGCCATGCGATTG
Organism: Rana muscosa; assembly: GCA_029206835.1. Taxonomy (NCBI): domain Eukaryota; kingdom Metazoa; phylum Chordata; class Amphibia; order Anura; family Ranidae; genus Rana; species Rana muscosa. The sequence continues at coordinate 235,551,768 of CM055119.1, forward strand.
GCAGATTAGCAATTTGTTTTACAAAGCAATTGAACAGGTGTACCTAATAAAATGGCCAGTGAGCGTAGATCTCAAGCTATGGAGCAGGTCAGAAGGAATAGACAAATGGGCCCAATAGGATACATACTTGTTAGATGTTATATTTGCCCGTGTTTTTTTTTTTTTTTTGACCTGATGGAGAATACTCAGGTCACTATTTTCTATACATCTGTCTTTATTTTTTATCATGTCATGTTGTCCCATTTCTGGGTGTAATAATCTTCAAAGGCTTCACCTATGATTCCTGAGTATCAACAAAGTAACTTGGGATTACATACATCTCTCAACTCAGAAGCCATTGTAGTATCAAATGAATTGGTGCTAAAGCCCGTACAAGTTGTCTCATAGTTTTAACCACTCCCTGCCCTGCCTATTGCAAAATGATGGCTGTAGTAGGGATCAGTTATTCTGACTGGGTGGGGGGTGGGGGGGGTTAGATTGCGCTGATAATCAGAGCATTAATAGTGCAGACCCAAAAGCGATGCCCACCAGTGCCTGTCAGTAATTCCAATCAGTGCCCACCTGTAATCGCATGTGATGTTAATCGGTGCCCATCAATGATGCCAGTCATGCCAGTCAGTGCCCAGTCATGCCAGTCAGTGCCCATCAGGCATGCCAGTCAGTGCCGCCTATCAATGCCATTCATCAGTGCCCATCATTGCTGCCCATGAGTGCTGCATATCAGTGCCACCCATCAGAGCTGCATATTAGTGCCTCCTCGTCAGTGCCGCCTAATCAGTGCCCAACAGTGAAAGAGAAAACGTATTTAAAACATTTCATAACAAAGAAAAACTTATTTTTTCCCCAAATTTTCTGTTTTTATTTGTAGCGCAAAAAATAAAACAGCCAGTGGTAATCAAATACCACTAAAAGAAAGCTCGATTTGTGGGAAAAGAAAGATAAAAATATCATATGGGTATAAGTTTCGCATGACCACGCAATGGTCATTCAAAGTGTGACAGTTAATTATAAAAGGGTGTTACTTAAATGCATTAAGATTAAAAGCCTTCTGTGTGCAGCACCCCCTAACACTTAACTGAGCCCCATCTCTGTCCAGCGATGTCCACGATTCCCTCAGCTGTCCGAGACTCTCCCTCCTGATTGGCTGAGACAAAGCAGTGGTGCCATTGGCTCCGGCGGCTGTCAAAGTCACTGACTGGCACCATCTTGGCACAATTTTTTTTGTTTAGCACAGCAATGCCACCCACCAGTGTCCATCAGTGGCACCCACGAGTGCCCATCAGTGGCACCCACGAGTGCCCATCAGTGCCACCCACGAGTGCCACCTATCAGTGCCCAGTGCCCATCATTAGTGCCCATCAATGCCACCTCATTGGTGCCCATCAGTGCAGCATATCAGTGCCCGTCATTGAAGAAGAAAATAAAAATTTCAGAGGCTATCAAATACCACCGAAAGAAAGCTCTATTTGTGGGAACAAAATGATAAAAAATGTGTTTGGGTACAGTGTAGCATGACCGTGCAATTGTCATTCAAATTGCGACAGCGCTGAAAGCTGAAAATTGGCTTGGGCAGGAAGGTGTATATGTGCCTGGTATTGAAGTGGTTAAAGGCAGGGGTCCCTTCCACCGGTATAATGGTTACTTTATTCAACCGAGAGACCGGGGGATCAACAACCGGAGGAGAAGCCCATTTTTTCTAAAGGCTTTCCTCAAACGGATAACGGACCGCCATACGCTGAGGGACCGCAAAGGGCCTGTGTGGCCGTTCCCATTCCTTATCTATGAACTTGTCAAAAAATTCAACATAAGGAAAACCTTAGCCGAGCGGGTCGGTTTGTGCAACCCAAAAGGGACAGACCCTGCTGTGGAAGTCCCAGTTGTATCTTCCAGCTTGAGAGTGTCCCTCACAGCATTGATAAGTGCACTAACAAGTGCCCTGTCTTGAGCTGACCCGGAGGAGGGATCCTCCTCACAAAGAAGGTCCTGGTCCGCATCATCTGACACATCAGAACAGGGGTACTGAGCCAGAACATTCCCCAGGCAATGGCGGGGGGAGGGAGCGCTTAGTACCCCTTTTACGCCCACACGCCAATTCCACCCTGGCAACAAATGACTCTAGGACTGCCGACAAAGTGTCCATGGGAATAGCAGGTGCAGTGGCATCGGTTGCTGCCTCTGGAATGTCTGGGGAAACACCAGCTTCTGACGCCATAACTGCCCACTGACCGCCCTTAGGGACCCAGTCAAGATACTGACAATTAAAGTCCACCCTCCTTGCTGCACTGACCGAGGGGGGGGGGGGATACCCAGGGGACTCACCGCCCAGCGCCGACCGCTCTGCATCCGCAGACCGCATGTGCCTGAGGAACTGTGTGAGGTGAATCGCGGTGCCCTCCACGCTGTTCAGGAAGCCAGCCGCCACTAGAGGCCAAAACTCTCTCAAAAATGGCCGCAGAGTGCTCAAAGAAAGCGCGCGGACCACAAGAAAATAGCCGCCCGCAATCACTCTGGCGTGGCCACGGCAAAATGGCCGCCAATGGGAAAAACAATGCATTTCACGGGCCCCAAACGAATGGCGCCAGTGCTACAAAAAAATGGCACCCAGCAAGCGAGGTGGACGAGAAGGCCAGGCATGGAGGTTTCACACAAATTACACCCCCCACACAGAGCGGACCTGGACACCCCCACAGCCCCCTGCCGGGACACGGAGCCCCACCAAGGTATTCCCCGGTCGCAGCGAGCCCTGCAATGGGGAGGAGGAAAAAAGGGGGTGACAGAGGGAGAGGGCCATAGAACCCTAGCGACCCCCGTAGGAATGCCCAGCTGTTCCATCCCACCGAAGCAGAAGGAACCGTACTTACCCATCCTGCGAGGACCTGCTGGTGCGTTCCTGACAGACCTACAACCGAGCAGTACGGAGTAGCTGTCGGCACCGTCCACTGTGAATGAGACAGCAAGCCGCATGGTCATATGAGAACCCTGGAGCATATAGCTCACTGGCCACCCCTGGAGTCATGGGGTATGTCGTGACAGACCTGACGCCTATTTGCAAGGGACTATAACACGCTCGATGGCCGGACTGGGGGGACTACAAGGATCTATAATATCCTGCCTGTCATGCCCAGCCGGCAGTTGACAGAAGATTCTAAAAATAAAATAAAAGTAAAAATCTCTTCAGGAAACTGGGCCCAAAGGGAGCCACATCCTTCTCTGCTAGGCAGAAAAAAACTGAGGCTCCTGGCTGCAAAGTGGAGGGTTATGTTCAGAGGGACCGGGGGTGGGGCTGTTTCAACTCTGTTTAAAATAACATGTATGCATATTTAACATGTTTCTGCCTAGTCCTCTCCTAATAGATGGAACATACCCAACAGTCAAGATTTATGGAGCTGTGTCCATCCATGGACGAAGAGAAATCTTGTTTTAAAAACCCCCAAAAAAACTAAGAAAACCTCTTCCCATTTCATGCTGTCAGCAAGATCAGCAAAGCTTTACTTATCAGTAAGAATACTGTAGCAAAAGTGATACAAAAATTTAACAGATGGAACTGCAACCATCTCACAGAAACGTCCAGGCCATCCATGGAATTGAACACCTCGACAGGAGCGTATTATGATGGGAAGGTTGAAGTAAAACCCCAAACTGGGGTGTTTCCAGGGACACAATACGGTGTACACTGCAGAGGAATGGCATGCATGGGTTTCGTCCATGAAGGAAGCCTCTCCTAAAGCCCATGTACAAAAAACCTCGCCTAGAATTTGCCAGGGCCCATGGTGAAAAAGAAGGCGACTACTGGGACTCTGTACTCTGGAGTGATGAGACCAAGATAAATATTTTTGGAACTGATGGCTTCAAAACTGTATGGCGTTGCAAAGGTGAGGAGTACAAAGAAAAATGCATTGGTGCCTACAGAGAAACATGGTGGTGGCAGTGTCCTTCTGTGGGGCTCCATTAGTGCTGCTGGTGTTGGGGAGCTGCATTTTATTTCACAGATTTACTGCTCTAGATTTAAAGAGAAGATGCTACCATCACTTTGTGTCCTTGGTCGTCGTGCACATTTTCAACATGACAATGATCCAAAGCACACATCTAAGACCACTGTTGCATTTCTGAAGTACAGGGTGAAAGAGATTCAGTGGCCAAGTAGGTCTCCTGATCTAAACCCAATCGAACACCTATGGGGAATTCTGAAGAGACAAGTTGAGCAACACTCTACATCCAGCATTCAGACTGAGGCTGCATTCACACCTGAGCGTATTGTTTTCAGGCAGAAAATCGTGCAATTTTGCCGCAATTTTGTACAGGTCAAAAGGTCACCAATGTAAAAAGCAGAAAAACGACTGTAATCTTCCTAAAAAGAAGCTTATGGAGGGGGCGTGGCCTGGACATGGCTGTGTGAGGTTGTGTTCTTCTCGAGCTCCTGGCCTGATCCCCTAATCCTCGGCAATCACATGACCTTAAACCGGTATGAGCTCGACCAAAAGGCACAGGACCCGAGCAGTGACACGGGGGACCCCGGCAGACCAGCTCTGTGGAGAAATCCGCCGTTTTTTTATGCTTAAAGAGACGTCCCCCGGAGCAACGGTGGCGGCAGCACGAGGCACAGCATGAGGAGGCCCGCAAAAGCCCTAACCACCTGACTCCGGGGCATCAGATCCGGATACCTCTGCACCCCCAAACTACTCTCAGGACCTGTTCATGGAACCCCAAAGAGCAGGGATGTCCTCCCCACACCGACCAGAGTTTTCGGTCCTGGACCAGGACATCCGGGAAATGCTACAGTCCCTCCCGACCCAGACGGCTATAGAAGCCCTGATCCTCCGTTTGAAAGAGACCCACAGAAGAGACATTCAGGAGGTGAGGGGTGAGGTGTCTACCTTAGCTGACCGCGTGGGATCGGGCGAAGCCTCGCTGACCTCCCTCGAGAATAGGGTATCTGATCTGGAACACTCGAGAGACCAGCACCGGGACACCGCGATCGCTCTCCAACTGCACTTAGAAGACATCGAGGACCGCAGCCGTCGTAACAACCTGCGGCTCAGAGGCGTCCCAGAGTCCCTGGAAGATGCCGGTGCAGCGGTGACGGAGATATTCCGGACGGTATTGGACGACCCCAACGCAGATATCCTCCTGGACAGAGAGCACAGAGCCTTAGGCCCTAGGCCTGTAGATCCAGACAGGCCGAGGGATGTGATCTGCAGACTCCACAGATACATGCAGGAGGAGTCGATCCTGCGGGCGGCCTGGGAACATGGGGATGTCGAGCGGGGCGACGCATGAGTCCAGATCCTGCCGAGGGCAACCCTACGGAGAAGAGCCCTGCTGCGTCCTATCCTAGACCAGGCCAAACAAAAGGAAATCACCTATCGCTGGGGATATCCCCTATCAGTGACATTCCGCAGGGACTCAGAAGCATTCACGCTGCAGACCATGGCTGAGCACCCTGCCTTGTTCCGCTTTCTGGAAGTGATGCCAATTCAAATCCCGGACTGACTCCAGATCCTTCCACGCCAGATGGGCAGATCTGGTCCATCAGCGCAACAAGGCCCGCTGCCGCTCCGCCGGCAGAGGGGCAGACGGAGACGCCGATCTGCGTCCAGAGGAGAGCCATGTGAGTAGGCCTTGGGCCGCCCTACCCTGACCATGGCTTGCTTGACACCCATGACTTACATTTCATGCCCCGTCCAGTCAGCTGCTCCAGCCACTCTCCTATGCTGGCCCATCCCGAACGTTGTGACTCATACGCCGCGGCTTGCGGGATGCCCGCCGCCCCCTCTGGCCCCCCGAGGTACTTTCCATGGTGGTGTATAGGCTGGAGACACGTAATCAGTGAAATGGACTAGGTCCCGTATGTTAAGACCCCTTGACAAGACCACGCACACCAGGATGCTTGCGCTTGGGGACAGGTCAGGGTCGCTGCCGCGATACACCCCCCCTGGCGTGTGTTTGCTCCCCCACGGACCATCGGGGTCCCCACGCATGCACATAGCTAAAACGCTCCCTGCAGTGCCCCTACACACTGGCAACTTCTGGCCTGCATAGCAGATGAGGTGGAACTTCCTGGGAGGCTGGAACCCGGGATGGGGGGAGATCGAGGGGGCTCTTCCGGGAAGAGGGAGATGTCTATTGATTTTTCTTTCTGTGCCTTACTGTACTGCCCGGGGGAGGGGGGTGGGGGACTACCTGGGGGATTCCAACGGGTGTTTATTGCTGAGCAGCCCGGCTGCCCTGTTTTTCCCTAAAAGAGACGCGCGGTGGAGACCTCTTCCATGTTACGCTTGCTGTTCGGACGCTGGGCCCTTATGTGACTAGCGGTTTGTGAGGGGGGGGGGTGGGGCGGGGAGGTGGTTGAGTTGATGTGGGTTGGGGCATGAGGCTCTAATGGCTTAGGTACTCCCCAGGAAAATCCCAGGTATTGCATTGTCCCATGTAATGTAATGCTGTTGCTCTGTTTTGCACTATTTCGGTTCTGTATATTTTCTAGGGTTCATCTATATGCTCAAGTTGTGTATTACCTACATGGTTGTACTGGTTTACTGTTTACTCTACATGTATAGGTTGCCGGGGATGGGTGGAGAGGGCTGGGGGCTCCCACTCCGACTGTCTGTCCACTTCCCCATTTAGGACTGTGCTCCATATCCGGGATTTTCCTGGGGAGTACCTAAGCCATTAGGGCTACTTGAGCTTCTTTTCAACAGCTGCACCCCCTGGTGCCAGCCTCCTAATTTTCTGCCTCTTCCTTTTTCTTGGAAACCTCGTCCCCTACTTTACTCTAGCTGTCCTGCTACCCCTTCTCTTCGTCTTACTTTTCTGTCTCTAATAATTAAAATACACCTATGATAAAAATGATAGACCCTTCATTTCTTTGTAAGTGGGCAAACGTACAAAATCTGCAGGAGAACCAAAAAAAAATTCCCCCCACTGTATACAGTAAACACACATTTAACCACTTGCCGACCGCGCCATGTAGATATAAAATCAGTAGAATGGCACAGTTACCCATTAATCTGGTGCTTTGAATTTTGCGCCGTGCGGGCGCGCCCCTGCCGCAAGCTCCGAGACTGTGCCCGTGGGACCCGCGGACTCTATGTCCGCCGGTGTCCCGCGATCATGTCAAGGAGCTGCAGAACGGGGAGAGGGCAGTGTAAACAAGGCATCTCCCTGTTCTGCCTAGTGACACGACACTGATCTTTTGCTCCCTGTAATCGGGAGCAGTGATCAGTCATGTCACTCGTAGCCCAGCCCCCACACAGTTAGAATCACTCCCTAGGACACACTTAACCCCTTCCACGCCCCCTACTGGTTAACCCCTTCACTGCCATTTACACAGTAATCAGTGCATTTTTATAGCACTGATCGTAGTATAAATGACAATGGTCTCAAAATAGCGTCAAAAGTGTCCGAGGTGTCCGCCATAATGTCGCAATCACGATAAAAATCGCTGATCGCCACCATTACTAGTAAAAAAAAAAAATGCAATACAACTATACCATTTTTGTAGACGCTATAACTTTTGCACAAACCAAACGCTTATTGCAATTTTCTTTACCAAAAATATGTAGAAGAATACAGATCGGCCTAAACAGGAAAAAAAAACGTTTTTTTTATATATTTTTGGGGGATATTTATTATAGCAAAAAGTAAAATATTGCTTTTTTTTTTCAAAATTGTCGCTCTATTTTTCTTTATAAACGCAAAAAATAAAAACCGCAGAGGTGATCAAATACCACCAAAAGAAAGTTCTATTTGTGGGAAAAAAAGGACATCAATTTTGTTTTGGAGCCACATTGCACGACCGTGCAAATGTCAGTTAAAGTGACGCAGTGCCGAACCGCAAAAAGTGGCCCTGTCATTGGCAGCCAAATCCTCCAGGACTGAAGTGTTTAACATGCTGCAACCTTAGTCATTAGATGTGGTGTCTGCATTTGTTTTCTATTTCCAGGCAAAGAGCATTTTCATGAACAAAACTGTCTTGCGAGCTACCAGTAAAAAAATTTAATATCCTAAATACCGTACTCAATCAGCTGCTGGCACTGATCACGTCCCAGATGTTCGTGCTTAATCCAAAAATATAAATATAAATAGTGCCGCGCTATTTATAGTGTAGGGCTGCTGTTTTTAACAGTGGGTCCTTTTGTTAGAATAGGCATTAAGTTATAGAGCGAGTGAGTATAGTGCTGTAAAGGGCTACAGCATGATGGCGCGTCCTCGGGCTACAAGAAAATGGCCTCCATTATACTATTTAATACAGACTTACGAGCCGTCCAATCACAATCTCCCTGAAGAAGACCGGTCATATCCCTGTGTCGACACGCATTGGGGAGGGGACAGGACAGTGTACGTGGAATCAGAGCAGCTGGTAAGGAGCCAATTTAACCACTTCAATACCGGGCACTTTGCCCCCTTCCTGCCCAGGACATTTTTCAGCTTTTTTTTCCCATCAAAGTCTTTTTATTAAGAACAAAAGAAAAGAAGTACAGCACATATAAAATAATATCAGAATAAAGGCAGGGATATAATACAGTATCTTTCCAACAGTATCATGCAGAAAAATTCCTCTAGGGTACACACAGATGAAATACAGCATGGTCAATGCCAGTATCAGTCAAACATTTCAAAGTGATAACACAATATGCAGTTTGGGGTCCCGCTACAACCCCCCCCCCCGCACAGCCCCCCAAAGCCAAACTGAAAAATGAAGAGGGAGCTACACTAACCCCATACAATCACAGACATGTTTCAGAGGCCTTGAGCCACCTGTCCCAGATTTTTTCATATTTGGAGGGGCACCCTCTATGGGAATACATAACTTTCTTATAGGGCAACACAGCATTAACCTCCGCGATCCACTGTGATATACCCGGGGGATCGGGTTTTATCCACGCTCTAGCAATGACTTTCCGCGCCGAGAAGAGCGTTTCATGCAGAAATATCTTGGTAAATTTATTGATATCTGGGTCCGGGAAAATTACCAGAAGACACGGCTTTGGCTGGAGTGATATGGGGGAGCCCATTGTGTCATGCAGGAATCTCACCACTTGTGACCAGAACATCTGTATTTTGGGGCATTTCCACAAAAGGTGAAAGAAGGTGCCCGTCTCCCGATTACACATAGGACAAGCACTGGTATAGTTATCTTTATACCGTGAGAGTCTAAGTGGCGTGAGGTATGCTCTATGCGTTATGAAAATCTGGGTCAAGCAGTCAGAAAGTTTGGGAGAAGCCAGTTTACACGTGTCTAAAGCATCACTCCACTCATCCCCAATGGGGCCTAGCTCTCCCTCCCACCTAGTCTTTAGTGCATATGCCGTCACTGTCGTCTGGGGAAGTGATAACATGATATAAAAGTGCGAGATTAGTTTTTTAGGGTCAGGGTTTTTAACGGCTGCCATCAAGGGATTATCACCCAGAGAGAGATCATCTAAGGGAAACTGCGCGCGGAAGGCATGCCGGAGCTGCAAGTATCTAAAGTACATTCTGTTAGGTAGTGCGAACTCAGATCGCAAGCTATCAAAGGACTTCAGTTTACCATTAGAAGTGATGTGGGATAAGTAAAAAATTCCCCGGGAGCTCAAAACTTCACTGTCAGGGATCTGATTAAAGTCAGGGAGGGCCACGGTATGCCACAAGGGGGTGTAGTCATGCAGTGGTGGCAAGTGTAGCCGCTTAGCAGCTATGGTCCATACTTAACTGTACTGGTACAAAAGAGTCTTGTGATCTACCGACCTGCCCTCCCCCACCGCCCCCCCCCCCCAGATATCGCTACCATGGAGTCCAGGGTCGGCCTGGACCACGGTGGACAAAGGAAGAGCAAAAACCGGTCTCTATCAGTTTTGTCTACGTGAAAGATTTGTGAGAGTTGGGCTGCAAGATAGTATAGGTTAAAGTCAGGTAAGGCCAGTCCTGCAAGGTCAGATGGGTTTTTAAGTTTGTGTCACGGGAGTTTGTGCCTATTGTTGCCCCAGACAAAGGGCTTGAGAAGAGCTTCCAAGGCCCTGAAATGCTTAAGGACAAGATACACAGGGGAGTGCCATAACATATACAAGATTTTAGGTAGCAGGACCATCTTGATGAGGTTTATGCGGCCCATGACACCCAGAGGAAGGCGAGCCCAAATCTGCGTCTTCTGCTTAACCACTTCCCACCCGGCCACTGTACATATACGGCCGGATGGGTGCTCTCTCCTGAGTGGACGTTCCTGAACGTCCTTCAGAAGGAGGGGGATCGCGCGCGCGTGCGCGCCGCGTTACCAAGGACCCGGTGCGCATGCCCGGCGGCCGCGATTGCCGCCGGGCACCCGCGATTGCCCGGGAACCGAGCGGGAAAGTGGATCTGTGTGTGTAAACACACAGATCCACGTCCTGTGAGGGAGAGGAGGCTGATGGTGTGTCCCTTGTACATAGGGACAACCATCGGTCACCTCCCCCAGTCAGTCCCCACCCCCCACAGTTAGAACACATTGAGGGAACATATTTAACCCCTTCCCGCCCCCTAGTGGTTAAACCCTTCCCTGCCAGTCACATTTATACAGTAATCAATGCATTTTTATAGCAGGGATCGCTGTATAAATGTGAATGGTACCAAAAATGTGTCAAAAGTGTCCGATGTGTCCGCCACAATATCGCAGTCACAATAAAAATCGCAGATCGCCGCCATTACTAATAAAAAAAAAAAAAAAAAAAAAATGCTATAAAACTATCCCCTATTTTGTAGACGCTATAACTTTTGCGCAAACCAATCAATACGCGCTTATTGCGATTTTTTTTTATCTCAAAAATATGTAGAAGAATACGTATCGGCCTAAACTGAGGAAAATTTTAATTGGAAAAAAAAATTGGTATTTATTATAGCAAAAAGTAAAAAATAGTGTTTTTTTTCCAAACTGGACGCTATTCTTTTGTTTATAGCGCAAAAAATAAAAACCGCAGAGGTGATTAAATACCACCAAAAGAAAGCTCTATTTGTGGGAAAAAAAGGACGCAAATTTCGTTTGGGAGCCACGTCGCACGACCGCGCAATTGTCATTCAAAGTGTGACAGCGCTGAAAGCTGAAAAATGGCTTGGGCAGGAAGGGGGTTTTAGTGCCCAGTAGGGAAGTGGTTAAGCATGTCAAACAGCGGGGTTATATTCAGTGAAATATAATCCGTCGGGTCCCTGGTAGTCCGGATACCCAAGTACTTAATACTATCCACTCTCTACAAGGGGAGCAGGGCTCTGTCTCTGGATGGAGGGAAACTGTCCAATGGGAGTATCTGGGACTTGTCCCAATTAATTTTCAGCCCAGAGAATGTGCCGAATCTTTCTATAAGGGCTAAAACCTGTGGCAGTGAGCTGACCGAATCATCTAGGTACAAAAGAGTGTCGTCTGCATATGTGCTAATTTTTTCCATGACCCCTCCCCTGTGCAGGCCCACTATGCCTGTGTGAGCATGAATTGCTATGGCGAGTGGCTCTGCCGCCAATGCATATAGCAGCAGCGACAGCGGACACCCATGTCTAGTACCCCTTGAAAGAGAAAACTGATCCGAGGGCCAGCCATTAGCCAAAACCTTGGCCACCGGGTTGTGATAAAGAAGTTGGATCCATTTTTTAAATCTGGGCCCCAATCCAAACCTGCCCAAGCAGGACCACAAATACTGCCACTCGACAATCAAAAGCCTTGGCGGTATCCAAGGCGACTATCATCCTAGATCCCGAGTTGTCATGGGTAGTCTGGAGATTAATAAATAATCTCCGGAGATTAAATGATGTGTTTCTGCCCGGCATGAAGCCCGCCTGGTCTCCATGTACCAGTGAGAGGATAACCTTGTTCAGGCGGATGGCAAGCACCTTTGCAAGTATCTTGACATCCACCTGAAGCAGGGATATAGGGCGATACGTTTCTGGAAGGTGTGGGTCCTTTCCGGGTTTGGGAATTAGCACTATGGTAGCCTCCCCCTCATGGAGGCTGGTAATTCCGAATGTTCAAATATGGAGTTATACAGTGCCAGCAGCTTAGGGACCAGCAGATCCGAATAAGAGGAGTAAAATTCCACAGGTAAGCCATCCGAGCCTGGGGCTTTGGATGAAGCGAATTCAGCTATGGCTTTAGAAATCTCCTCCTGTGTCAGAGGCTCCTCCAACTCCCTGGTTTGATCCTCAGTCAGCTGCGGGATCTGTATCCCAGCTAGGAAGGCCTCCATCGAAGAGAGGTCGCCCGAGACAGTAGTCGCATAAAGGGAGGAGAAGAAGTTGCGAATCATCATCGCGACCTGAGGCGGTTCAGTCACTAGGGTGTTGTCAGGGGAGCGGAGAGAAATCACCACCGGGGGGGCCTCTCCTCGCTGTGGACAAGATATGCCAGTAATTTCCCTGCTCTTTCGCCGTGCTCAAACAACCTCTGTCGAAGGAAAAATAGTTTGCGTTTGGACTTTTCATATAGCAATTGGTCTAGTGTCCTAGAGCGCAACCTGAGACAGCCTGCCTTTTCTGCCGTGGGATTGTCAAGAAATTCTCTCTCCGCCGTTAATAAGTCAGACGTCGCTGTGTCTACGGATATCGCAGAGGTTTGTTTCAGCTTGTTGATACGTGTCGTGAGGGTCATTCGGGCGTGGATTTTAAAAGCTTCCCATACTATCAGCGGTTACGCTGAACCCTCATTAGTTGTAAAAAAGTGTTCCCAGTCAGTCACAAGGTCTTCATCCTCTGGTAATAAAGTTAGCCAAAAGGGGTTTAGACGCCATGACGCCGGTGGGCGTGCATGTGCCAATGAAAGCGTAACCCAGTAGGGACAGTGGTCATAGAGCGATCTAGGTGAAAACCCTGTGTCAGCCAGCCTAGGGAGAAGTGATTTAGAGAGGAGTATGAGATCTATACGGGACATAGAGTGGTGGGACGTGGAGAAGCAGGAGTCTGCCTGTAGTGTAGGGTGGCTGAATCTCCACGTATCTACTAAATTAAAATCAGTGAGAAGGCGAGCAAATAGCGTAGGGTGGGCGTGTGCTAGAGATTGGGAGGGTCCAGTCAGCCTATCAAGAGCAGGATCTAAGACATTGTTGAAGTCTCCTAACCATATTGCTGGTACAGCAGAATACAGTGCCATGAAATTAAAGCCCTCAGTCAACACACTAAATTGAAATGGTGGTGGCACATAAAATGCTAACAAGAGGACCATATCCCCATGTAACTTAGCCTTAATGAAGACGAACCTACCCAGGGGGTCTATCACTGAATCCTGGAGTTCAAAATGTGTAGATTTAGCAATCAAGAGGGAAACCCCCCTAGAGTAAGTAGTATGAACAGAGTGGTAGGCCCAGCCTATCCAGGGCCGCCTGAGCGCCCTCAAAACTGGACCCTCAGCATGTGTTTCCACCAGGGCCACCACATCAGCTCGCAGCTTTTTTAATTGCCCAAACACTGCGACCTCTTAATGGGGTCCCTCACCCCCCGGACATTCCATGTAAGAAATTTCAATGTGGCCATGGGCAAAGATACAAATAAGGTGAGACTCCAGGATACAGATTACCCCGAGGGGCTAGCAAAGTAGGCGGTCGTCCCCAGCCGGGGGCGGTCTCCAGCAGTTCTATCACATCTATGCGGCACCAAGGAAAGTAAGTATGTGCTAAAACAAAAATACTATTTTCAAACATTACAAACCCCATAACCCCCCTCCCCGCCCTGCACTGACCCCAACTGGTGCGGGCATTAACCCTTAACTGCCAACAGGGCATAAACAGTGTCCAACCTATGCAGTAGAAGCAAAGGAGTATTAAGCCATGTGTGCAGGCCCTCATGGCAGGTAGCCCTGCAACTGGCCACACTTTCCAACCCAGGTTAGACATTATAGTACATGGGGCGAAACTTCGCTGTGCTACTGGACACATTTTAGGACCGTGCTCACTAACCAAAGTGAGCTGTCTAGCGAAGGTGTTCCCTCCGCCGGCAAAAGAGAACCATGGAAGTCTATTCTTGGAGCAAGTAGTAACATTGGTACGACCCTATGGCGGGTGCAGAGAACAAAAAAAAAAGGGGGGGGAAAAACCCAGGAGGATGCAGGGTATTTTCAAAAGTACATGAGCTGCATCTTCCAGGCAAAGAGGGACATCAGGATCAGGGAGCAATGTCATTATGCAGTAAGGCGCCCCCACCCCCCCCCCCCCCGCCATGCAGGAGATGAACAGGGACAAAAGCACTGAGAGCGCACGGACCAGTGGGTGTTGCTGAAGAAATGTGGCCACCTGAGCGCCATTCTCAATGCTAGTATACCGTTACAGGGTATTGGGCAAAGGGGCAACAGACACAATGAGCAATGTCAGTATGCAGTTCCTGGTCCGCTCTCAAGTGATGGGGTACAAGGATCAGTTATAAAAAAAGAAGGGATGGGGAGCACAGGAGAGCAGAGGGCACAGGTAGTTGTGGGATCGCATGTATACTTATCTGTGTGCCTCCCGCTGCTCCAGCCACGCTATGGTTGCCTCTGGTTACTCAAAAAAGTGGGCTCTATCATCACCTTCCACGCGCAGACGAGCTGGAAACAGCATGGCGTATCTCACATTCTTGATCCACAGGCGGCGTTTCACCTCTGTAAAGCTTTTGCGTTTTTTCTGCACCTCTGCGGAGAAGTCCGGAAAGATGGCGACCATCTTGTTACCAAATGGGATATTACCCTTTTCCCCTGCTAAGACGGAGGATAGCATCCCGGTCTCTAAAATTCAGGAACTTTGCTATGAAAGTGCGGGGAGGTGCTCCAGCAGGAGGTGGTGTACCCGACATGCGATGCACCCGCTCTACCACAAACACGGGGGAGAAAGATTCCCTTCCATAGGTATCAGACAGCAGTGTCTCTAGAAACGTTGGGGGGTCTCTCCCTTCCACCCCCTCTGGCAGGCCTATAAAGCGGAGATTGCACCTGCGAAGTCTGTTCTCAGTATCATCTTGCTTTTGCAGGAGCAGATTTATCTGTAGCTGCATATTCTCAGTGGAGGCCTGCAGAGGGGGGAGGGAATCCTCCACTGTACTCAAGCGGGTCTCCGCTTCTGTAACCCTCTCCCTGAGCTTTTGAAAGTCCTGTCTGACCAAAGATATGTCTACCTTTACCTCTTCAATCCGCGCTGTGAGGTTGGTCTGGCAAGATGTAATTGCGTCTTGGCAGGCTGATATGGCTTCCAGGAGTCTAGCCGTGTCTGTGCCTCGATCTACCACCTCTCCCCCTGTGCGGCGGTGCCATTTTGGACTCCGGGATCCTTCTCCACATGGCAATACCAAGCCAGCTTAGCGGTGGCTGCCGCATCTTTTTTCCCCGTTGGAGACATGACCCTGGAGGTCACCCGGTCTGGGGGGTATTCAAGACAGTCTTGTGGCTGCTTTCAGGGTCCCAGGATGTCAGTACAGGATTTTCGGCCGGCGGAGCTCAGGTCACTCGCGTCCTATCTCATGCAGCTCCAAGCCACGCCCTTCACATTTTTCAGCTTTTAGCGCTGTCACAATTTAAACAATTGCGTAGTCATACAACACTGTATCCAAACTAAAATTTTATTATTTTCTTCCCACAAATAGAGCTTTCTTTTGGTGGTATTTGATCACCACTGGGGTTTTTTATTTTTTGCTAAACGAACTTAAGTCCGAAATTTTGTTTGCTATAAAATTTAGTTTTCTCCATCACTGACGGGCATCGATGAGGTTGCACTAATGGGCACTGATGAGGCGGCACCAATATGTAAACTGATGGGCACTGATATGCAGTACTGATGGGGTGGTACTGACAGGCATTACTGATGGGCATCTAAAGGGCACTGACAGGCGTTACTGATGAGGCACCGACAAGCGTTCCTGATGGGGCATCGAATGGCAGTTGATGGGCATTGTTGTGGCACATCTGAAGGGGGCTGTGCGAACTGAGGGTAATCTCAATCTGACCATTCCCAGACATTTCAAAGAATACCACCAGGGGTGTACTGATGGACTTGGGGTTATCGAACGGGTACCCGGGACTTTCCCTCTTGCTGAGCGTTTCAAACACCTCTGCGAGAGGGAAACTTTCTGGATATATACTCTCGATGCCCTTGCGCCTGGAGGCCTGAAGGGAGATATAGAGATCAATTCGGTAATATAAATCACAAATATTATATATATATCTTAATATAGTTCCCAGTTTTTTTTCTATATTATTAACATGACAATATTGTACATTAACTTATCTTCCATCATATTGTCCCACAGGAGTATTATAGTCTGAAATATCACTAACGGCCCAAGTAAGTACACATAATATATACACAGTTTTCCCTGCTCCCCCCTCTCCCATATAAGTCTCCATGTACTCAAGGTCCGCATATCTGTATGCATATATATGTGTGTCTGTTTCCCCGCTTGCATACATTTGCACCCATATGCTTTTGTTCATCGAATTTTTCAGAATTACAGTTCCCTTTCCCTCCCCTCCTTTTTTCCCGCCATATATGTGCGTATATGCCTGCGGCGTGTGTGTGTACACATATATGCATGTATTGTGCATGTGTGTTCACTATGCATATGTATAATCTCCATACATATACCGTATATACTCGAGTATAAGCCGACCCGAATATAAGCCGAGGCACCTAATTTTACCACAAAAAAATGGGAAAACGTATTGACTCGAGTATAAGCCTAGGGTGTCCATCTGCATGCCTCACTTTGCCTCACTGTGTCCATGTGCATGCCTCACTGTGCCCATGCCTCACTGTGTCCATGACTAGACTGACGTTTAACATGGGAGTCTATGGAAGGGGTGCCCGGCTTTGAAAAATCGGTGCTCCCCGGCCGTAGGTCCTCCAGACAACAAACTTTGCACACTTGTAGAGGATACATGGGGCTACATGTGTGCAAAGTTTGGGGTCCAGGGGACCTACGGCCGGGTCCCCAAAGTCCTGGAGATCATGCGCAAAAAGGTGACTCGAGTATAAGCCGAGGGGGGCATTTTCAGCACAAAAAAATGTGCTGAAAAACTCAGCTTATACTAGAGTATATACGGTATATATAAAAAAAAATTTGCACAATTTTTCCATACCTCTCCCTGCCATATATACACGTGTATGTGTATATTTTTTTCCACTGGTAACCTTATATTTCCAATCAATTGATTAAATTATTTTATAATATAATTTATAATTTTTATATCTAATTCAAATTAATTCTTTATAATTATTTCCGATTTATCTTCATTCCACCCAATATATACATAGTGATGTATATTATTTGTATGTATTTATTGTAGTATCACATATCCATGAATCCATCCATCCCACTTGTCTCCTTGTATTTCTGCATCCATGTTCTCTCCTATTTCCAGCCTCTCTCTCTCATTACTTTTCTATCACGCCATTTGATTTTAAATAAAATGACTGACAGACTCTATAACCTATCCATGTCCAATCCCCGCCTCTTGGCCCCTTAGAGTTGGTCAATCCTAGTGAATTACTGATAGGGCGGTGCTACGATCCAATTGGCCCGCCTGCCCTGCCATTCCCTTTTTTACCACATCCAAGATGGAAAAATGCTATGCCTGACGAAGGAGCACGCATGTTCCCAACGCGTGCACGTTACTAGCATCATCTGACCGCGACCAGGGACTCTTGGACTGATGATTTCCCCCTGCGCATTGTTTGCTCTAGCCTGGGACACTGAAAGCCACCGGAGCCGCCAGACGAGAACTTACAGTGCTAGAAGATCGTCTCCTGGAGCCCTGCTGTCCATTGGACATTATCAGGATGTGCCTGCTTTTATTCTATTCAGAGTGAGTGCATTTCTACTAAAATTAAAAAACATGTGATAACACTACTGCACTTAGGTTGGCACTGCTCGTTTTCTCTCTTTTGTATTTCTCCTAAAGGTTTCTCTACCCTTCAGCGTGCTGCCTCCTGTTTTGTGTCAGTTACATTTCCCTGTCGTAATATACCCAGGCTACAGACTCTCCCCATTTTTCAAGGAACCAAATTCTCACCAGGAGTCACTTTTCAATTAACTGTTCACTGACTTTCTGCTGCTAATTTTAATTGTGTCTCATCCCTGGACACGGTTAACCCCTTCCCTCCCACCCTGTTAACACAGCTTTGCCCACAGCTGACACTCATAGCGCAACAATCATGTTTTTACAAGCCACTTACCAGCACTTCCTGGTTCACGCTGTGATCAGCTGTGATTGGTCACAGCTGATCACATGGTAAGGAGACTCCATCAGGCCGGGTTCACACTGGTCCGACAAACGCTCCGACATTGGGAGCTCATGTCGCATGACGTGAGAAAATCAATGTTTCCCTATGGAAGCCGTCTTGACTGGTCCGACACATGTCGGACCGACTTTGAAAATGCTCCCTACACTACTTTGGTCTGACTTTGATTCTACTTCACTCCATTGAATATCATTGAAGTTGGATCAAAGTCGGAACACCGTCTTGCATGAGCCGACTTTGGCATGCGACTTGTGCTCTGCTGATCTTGAGGGGGAACTCCACGCCAAATTTTAAATAAAAAAAAATGCATTTATGGCGTAAGCCAGAGTCACGATCTGTCGGATCCACCTCAAGATGGTGGCCAACGAGACCGCCAGGCCCTTCTTGGGATCAGCCACCGAAACAAACAGCGAGTCTGACCTCCGAAACGGAGCAGTAGCAGATAAGTATACTCTCAGAGCTCGGACAACATCCAAGGAATGCAACGCTGACTCCTTAGGATTCGACAGATGAGGACACAAAGATGGAAGTACAATGTCCTCATTGAGATGAAAGGCCAAAAACGACCTTCGGAAAAATAGGAAGGCTGTGGACGCACCTCCACCTTATCCTTGTGGAAGACCAGATAGGGAGCCTTGCATGACAAGTCTACCAGCTCAAAAACCCATCCAACTGACGTAACAGACACCAAAAAGACCACTTTCTGAGAAAGTGTCAACAAGGGAATTTCCCTAATGTTCTCAAACGGTGACTTCTAAAGTACCGAGAGGACCAGATTCAAGTCCCACAGAGGTAGTGGACGACGGACCAGAGGGGCCACATGTCGCACCCCCTGCACAAACATACTCACCAGAGAGTGAGCCGCCAGGGATTCACTGAAAAAAAGACAACCAGGGCAGATATCTGCCCCTTAAATCGTACTTAAAACAAGCTTTTGGTCCACCCCACGCTGTAAGAACAGCAGGATTCTGGAAACCAAATAAGCGGATGCCACCTCATTTCCTCACATATCGATCTGTAGATCTTCCAAGTGCGATGATAAACCTTCCTAGAGGATGACTTCCGAGCACTCCTCATTGTAGAGATCACCGAATCTGACAGGCCCCGGTCTCTTAGCACCTGGCACTTAATAGATATGCCGTTAAAGCCAGCGACTGTAAAGCAGGATGAAGTATGGGACCTTGCGACAGCAGGTCCTTCCGTAGCGGTATACGCCAAGGAACGTCTGCTACCAGACATACTAGATCGGCGTACCAAGGACGCCGAGGCCAATCCGGAGAAATCAGGATCATTGGAATACCCTCTACCTCCACTCGCGTCTGCCCATGGGTCCCTATATCTGGCCACAAACCTCAATACCTTCCGATTCAGTCGAGAAGCGAGAAGATCTACGTCCGGCTCGCCCCATTTTTGGCTAAGGAGCTGAAACACATCCGGATGTAGAGACCATTCTCCTTGGTTCAGCATCTGGCGACTCAGGTAGTCCGCCTGCCAGTTCTCCACACTCGGAATGTATACGGCCAACAGGGCCGGTACGCTCCTTTCTGCCCACCTCAGGATGCAAGCGACCTCCGACGCTGCAGCCGAGCTTCTTGTTCCTCCTTGATGGTTGACATATGCCACCGCCGTGGCGTTGTCCGACTGGATCCTGACTGGACGCCCTTGTAGCCTCTAAGACCACGTGGAGAGGCACTGCCTGATCGCACGAAGTTCCAGGACATTGATAGGCAGGCGGGATTTCTCCGGAGTCCAGCGACCTTGCGTCGACTGAACACCCCAGACACCCCCCCCAACCGGTAAGGCTGGCGTCCGCCGTGATCACTGTCCAGTGAAAAGGAAGGAACGACTTCCTGGACAGAAGTGCCGGTGATGTCAGCCACCAAACCAGGGAGGTCCTGACTAGGTGCCTCACCCAGATTTGACAATCCAGGGACAATGGGCACTTGTCCCATCTGGACAGAATTTCCTTCTGCAACACTCGTGTGTGAAATTGAGCATACGGAACCACCTCGAAAGGAGGCTACCATGAGACCCACGACTCGCATGCAAAAGCGGAGTGACGACCATCTTTGGGATGTCAACTGCTGCACCGCAGCCCGAAGGATCTGCAACTTTGACAGGGAGAAAAACTTTTGCCTCTGAGAAGTCCAGCATCAACCCCAGATACACTAGCCGTTGAGTCGGCACCAATACTGACTTCTGTGTGTTTAGCACCCAACCAAAGTCTCGGAGGGTCTGACAGGTTATAGACACACTCTCCTCTAATTCTGAGCTTGAAACGGCCCTCAGAAGAAGATCGTCCAAGTAGCCCACGATAGCGATTCCACGCTATCTTAGCAGGGCCAACATCGGGGCGAGCACCTTGGTGAACAACCTCGGTGCCGATGCCAGGCCTAACGGGAGAGCCACAAATTGATAGTGGTCCTCCCAGACCGCAAAGCGCAGAAATCTCTGATGCCTGGTGCATATGGGGACATGCAGGTATGCGTCCTTGATGTCCAAGGACGCCAGAAAGTCCCCTGGATGGAGAGCACCGACAACAGAGCAAACCGACTCCATCCGGAATCTTTGTACTTTCACAAAGCAATTGAGGGCCTTGAGAACCAGGATTGGACCAACCCCATCCTTCTTTGGTACAACGAACAGATTTGAGTAAAACCCCTGAAACCATTCCTGCACTGGGACAGGAATGATCACCCCGCATACCAGCAGATCCTGAACCGCCCCTTACAGGGCTTCCCGACGGGTCGGCTGAAGTTGAAGGGAAAAAATCTGTTCGGCGGGCAAGAGAGAAACTATCTTGTAGCCTGAGGAAATCACTTTGCAAACCCACCGGTCGCAGATCAGAGATGTCCATCGGATCACGAATACGTCCCCCCACCCGAGAGATGGGCGGGGGCAGACCTTCATGCGGACGCAGATTTGTTCGCAGGCTTGTTGGGCTTGCGAAACCAGGGACGCTTCTGTCCCTCAGCGGGCGCTTTATCGGCCTGGGCGGACGAAAAAACAGCTTGTGCGCGGTGAAGGAGGGCCCTTACCTATGGCATGGCTCCTTACTCTTTTTGGACTGCAGTTGCAGCTTGCTCTTACCTCCTGTGGCATCCTTAATGAGGTCATCCAGAGAGGCTCCTTAAAAGGGCAAATCCATCAGGGCCTTTTTGGAAGATTAGTCCGCAGACCAGCACTTTAGCCAGATCAGGCGGCGTAACACCACCGCATAGACCGAAGCCCTGGACAGTGAGGGGATAGTATCCAAGCCTGACTCGCAGACAAACTTAAGGCCCTGTACCAACTGGTCGGCCAAAGCTACCTCGTCCGGAGGAGCCTCACGTGCTTTTAACCCCTGGAGCAACATCTTTGCCCACTCAGTAAGTGCCTGAGACACCAAAGCCCCAGCCATTGCTGGACGCACCACTGAGCCCACTATTGAGTATAGGTACCGGGCGATTGCCACAGCCTTCTTGTCCGCAGGGTCCTTGAAGACAAGGGCCCCTTCCACCGGAATTGTGGTTACTTTGTTAAGTCTGGACACAGGACGGTCCTACTATTGGGGGAGAGGTCCATTTTTTCAGAAAACTCTCCTCAAAGGGGTACCGGACCGCCAAACTTTTTGGGGCCGAAAAAAACCTTCTGTGGTTTTTCCCACTCCTTGTATGAAAGTCTATCAAGATAAGACACACAAGGAAATAGCTTGGCAGTGCGGGCCGGCTTACAGAACCCAAAAGGGTCCGCTGTCCTTGCTGCTTCCACAGAATCCTCCATCTTTAGCGTATCCTGCACTGTGGTGATAAGATCAGATACCAGAGCCTTTTCGCGTGCTGACTCTGACCCATCCTAACTGTCCGACCGGTCGCGGTCCGCGGCCTCTGACGCATCAGAATCAGGGCCATGAGCCATAGCTGGGCCTGGCACTGCATCAGAATTATCCCCAGAAGATGGTCGGGGGAGCTTCTTACCCCTCCGTATTCCCACGCGCTGCTTCCACCTTGGCAACAAAAGCCTCCAAGATCGCCGACATAGCGTCCACCGATACATCGGTGCAGGGGCACCAGTTGCCAACTCAGGTGTTTCAGGGGAAAAAGCGTCAGCTTCTGACGCCATGCTGACCCACGCGCCTAACACCCACAGGGACTCCAGGCAAGGTAACAACAGCCCACCCTCCTAGCTGCTACAGAGATGAGGGGCCCCCCAGAGGACTCACCACCCTTAGAACGGTCACTGCTACTGCTGCCGTCTGTCTCCCGCCTGAGTTGCTCTCTCCCCAGCCGCCAGTGTCAGTCTGACCCTTCGTCAGCGTGTGTCTGTTTAATTTGTGCCGTAACATGCACACTAGAGGCCAGAGACCTCCATAAAATGGCCGCCGAGCTTCCGTGCTGAAGATCGGCGCAGACCACAAGAAAATGGCCGCCAACAGCATGGAGGGAGAAACACACAGGTAAGCAAAACTGACACTCTTAATGGCAGCTCACTAGCACCCCAGTAAGCGGAAGTACAGCACAGTTCCCATCCCAGGTGGAGCCCCCCCCCAGGGGAACCCCCGGCCCCAGCAGCCAGCCTAGCTCACAGAGCCCAGGGAGGAGGGAAGGAAGGGAGAGAGGAAAGGAAGGATGGAACCCCCTACTCGACCTCCCCGGGAACGTCCAGCTATGTCCTCCTGCCGAAGCAGGGGATTGCTACTTACCCTTCCTGCGTGGATTATGCTGGAAGCATCCCAGACAGACCATCTTCCGCGCGGTTACGGAGGTCACTGTCAGCCCGGCATGCTGTGACTCGGCCGTATAGACCTGTCATATGCATGCCCTGGAGCGCGTAGCTCACCAGCCACCCTTAGAGCGACGAGCATGTCGTGGATGACCCAGCGCGTAGCTAAGGTCGGCACACGCTCGATGGCCGAAACTGGGGAGACTACAAGGATCTGGGATCCAGCCTGTCACCCAGTCGGCAGTTGATCGAACATGGCAGGAACAAAAAACACAGAAAAAAATCGAAAAAAATCCCCAGGACCTATGGGCCCGAAGGAAGCCATGTCCTTCTCCTATGCTAGGCAGAAAAAAACCAAGCTACGAGATGCAGGGAGAGGGGTTGTACCCAGAGGGATTGCCCCCTGGGCGGTACTGTACTGTGGTTGACGTGATTAACACTAACAAGTTTTCTGCCTAGTCACTCCTGAATGAAGGCGAATACCCACTTTCTCAAGATTGCTGCTGTGTCCGTCCATGAACGAAAGAGAAAAATGGTTGCTTATAACTGTGAAATTCACCATTATAAGCAAACAGTGTGTAAAAAAAATAAACAAACATTTCTGATTGCCTCCCTAGAGTACCACAGCCTTACTATGGCAACACTGTATTTCTCTGGTCACTGTAAAGAAAAAAAAAAAACGAAAAAAGTAATCAAAAAGAAAAATAGTATTTTTGTACTCACCGTAAAATCCATTTCTCTGACGTCCATGGACTGACACAGCTGGATACTGTAAATGTGTAGGTATATGTCCCTGCTCGCAGGAGAAGATCTAGGCAGAATGTTAGAAACATACATTCTAGAACAAACCAGAGCTGAACAGCCCCGCCCAGGGGGCGGTCCCTCCGGACATTACCCTCCCACCTGCAGCTAGCAGCCTCAGTTCTTAAAGCAGTACAAACCTTAAAAGGAAGGGTGGGTGCTGTGTCAGTCCATGGATGTCAGAGAAATGGATTTTACGGTGAGTACAAAAATCCTATTTTCTCTTATCATCCATGGACTGACACAGCTGGATACTGTAAACGTGTGGGATGTCCCAAAGCAGTATCAGAAGGGTGGGAGCAGTAGTAAAGGAACAACCAAAACTTCACTCCAAACAAGCAGAGCTCCTCAACGGAGGAGTTGCAACATTAAACAGCGGCCTGCAATGCTTTGCGGCCGAAGGAAGTATCCGAAGATGCAGCCACATCAACCTTATAAAATTTTGAAAAAGAACGGACGACCAGGTCGCCGCCTTGCACACTTGTGCAACCGGCGCTTGATGTCGGAAGGCCCAGGAAGCACCAATTGCCTTGGTGGAATGCGTCGCAACCGGAAAGTGAGGCGCCCGCCCCTTAAGGGCATAGGCCTGTATGACAGGCTGTCTGATCCACCTATAGACGACACCGCTTGGCCCTGTTTTGGACCAGACAGACTTCCGAATGGAAACAGTAGCAGACAGACAGTTACACCCGTAAGGCTTGCACCCATCTTAATGTATGAAGCGCAAACTCTCAGGGATGCGATGGGTGAGGACACAAGGACGGAAGAACAATGTCCTTCTTAAGGTGAAAGGACGAGACCATCTTTTGAAAAGAAGGACGGTCGGGGGCGCAACACCGCCATATCCTTATGGAGGACCAAGTAAGGCGACTTGCAGGACAAGGCCGCCAACTCAGACACCCGTCTAACCGAAGCAAGAGAGGAATCTCTCTGATATTCTCAAAGGGATGTTCTTGGAGAACCGCATCAAATTCAGATCCCAAGTAGGGAGAGGAGGCTTGACAGGGGGGATCACATGGCGAACCCCCTGCACAAAAAGGTGCTAATCAAGGAATGGCCCGGTAGCGGTCGTTGAAAGACAGCCCGGGCCGAAATCCGACCCTCAAAAAGGTATGCCACCTTCCGGGACAAGGTCAAGAGAGGAATCTCTCTGATATTCTCAAAGGGATGTTCTTGGAGAACCGCATCAAATTCAGATCCCAAGTAGGGAGAGGAGGCTTGACAGGGGGGATCACATGGCGAACCCCCTGCACAAAAAGGTGCTAATCAAGGAATGGCCCGGTAGCGGTCGTTGAAAAAGACAGCCCGGGACGAAATCCGACCCTCAAAAGCGTATACAAGGCCAGCTTTTGGGTCACACCACGCTGTAAGAACAGCAAAATCCTGGGAGTGGAATACATCCGAGGACGCCACTCAAGTTCCTCGCACATAGCGATGTAAGCCTTCCAGGTATGGTGAGATATCTTTCTGGAGGAAGATTCCTGTGTCAACAACATAGAAGAGATGACCGAATACGAGAGAACTCGGTCCTTCAGCACCTGGCTTTAAACAGCCATGTCATTAAAGCCAAGGACTGTAAAGCAGGATGAAGTATGGGATCATGAGACAGAAGGTCCACCCCAATAGGCAGTCGCCAACGAACGTCTGTGACTAGCCAAAGTAGATTGGCGTACCAATGTCGCCATTCCGGAGCAACAGTAGCGGAGGGTAAGCATATATCAGGCGATACTGCCCCCACGGGCTTCCAACGAGGCTGACGCGTCCGCCCAGGGGTCCCTGGACCTGGCCACGATCTTGCCACCTTGCGAGTCAGTCGAGAGGCCATAAGGTCCACTTTCGGTGCCCCACCTCCGGTAAAGGAGGTGGAAACACCTCCGGATGCAAGGACCCTTCCCCTACAATGCACACGGCCGACAGGACCGTCTTGCAGCGAGATGTATGAAAATCCCAAAGAGACTCCGCAATGTATCGGAGAAGAGAGGCCCCGGTGTACAGGGTGCCTCAACTGTTGGCCAATAAAGGCAACTTGACAGAACTTCGCTAGAAACTTGGTCAGAGGACCAGTACCTCAGCCTCCACAGGTGGCGCAAACCCACCCCGGGCACAGAGACCCTAAAGGCTAAAGCAGTTGCAGTGCACCTGCTAGTCAACTGATGGATGAAGCAGAGGCTTTTGCCCAGTCATTGAGCTACAAAAACGCCAGAGACACAGCCACTAACGGGCGTAACGCTAACTTCAGCCTGGCGAACACAGTCCAAGCCAGCGCTTCTGATCACCACTGAAAGCAGGTGGAAAGTGGTACCCCTGAAACCAGGGATCCTTGTGACAATGCTCCATCCAGCAGCTACCCATGGATAAGTGCTGATTGTACAAACACATAGTTTATACTATGTATTGCGTCAAACGTGCAACTAGAGTGTGGGAGGAAATCCACCCAGCCACAAAGAGCATAATACAACCACATACGGCGTATGTAGTTTAGTATGTGTGGATAAACCTATTAAACACGTTTATACTGTGCCAGCGATGAAGGCACGCACATCATCGGGGCTTGGACGTAAACCAGCCACGCAGATTGCGTACACAACCGTGTAGGTATGTTAGCCTGCGAATAAACAAATTGCACATGTTTATACTGTGCATAGCGCTGAAAATGCGCACACCATTGGAACACAGGGGAGAAACCTGAGCACCCGGATGAAACCCATGCAGACTGAATACGCATACCGTGTTGGTATTATAGCATGTGTGCTAAACATTTTGCACAAGCCCATGTGTGCATAGCACCGAAGGCGCACACCGTTGGCGCGTGGGAGGAACCGAAGTTCCCCATGCATACCCAGAGAATGCAATCCCTACATCTACTGTGAATGTATTTAGTGTTGTGTATAAACATAATGTGTATGTTTACACCGTGTATTGCACCAAAGGCACGCAATGTCATGTAGCGTGGACGGAGACCCGGAGGAAACCCACGCAGACTGCACAGACATACACATGGTAGGTATGTTAGTATGTGGATATCCCATCGCACAAATTTAGGCTGTGCATAGCGCCAAAGCGCCCATACCAATGGAGTGTGGGAGGGAACCGGAGTACCCGGAGGAAACCCACACAGACTGCATACACATACCGTGTAGGTATTATAGCATGCTTGATAAACATTGAACATGTTTAACTGTGCAGAAGGCCAAAGACGCACATACCGTCAGCGCGTGGGAGGAAACCGGAACACCCGGAAGTACCCCACGCAGACAGCACACAGATACCGTGTAGGAATGATAGCATGTGAATAAACATATTGCACATGTTTATGCTGTGCATTTCCATTGGAGTGTGGGGGGAAACCGGAGTATCCGGAGGAACCCCACGCAAACAGTATACCCATACTGTAAACATGTATAGTATGTGCAATAAACATATTGAACATGTCTATACTGTGCAGAGAGCCGAAGCGCACATACCATAAGAGCGCGGGAGGACATTGGAGCCCCCGGCGGAAACCCGCGCCGACCCAGAGAGTATAATACATACATATACTGTGAATGTATCTGGAGTCGTGCATAAACATATTTTGTACGTTTATATCATGTGTGGCACTGAAACACAGCATTGGAACGCGGGGGGACACCCACGCAGACACAGACACCAATAACACATACATACACTGTGAATGTATGCAGTATAGGATGAGTTTAAATTATGGCGCAGAGGTGCATAATCTTCTCTGTATCATTCCAACCTGCTTGACTGTGCTGCCGAAGCAGCATGCAGGTAACAGGTAACCTCTGATCCTCAGACCGTGTGTCTGTCAGAGCTCAGAGCGTTCCCCAGGAAATGGCGGGAAACCACAGGTGCAGAGACCCTGTTGTTGCCTCGGGACATCACACAGAAGGCTCACAGGGACTAGAGACATAAATGAAGTCCCCCCCCCCCCCACCATGCTGCACCGACCAGGGGAGGGAAACACTGTGTACCACTGTATCATCCATACTGCTCTTGACGCAGCGTGTGAGGAAAACAGTGAGGAAGCTGTGTAAACGAAAAGCTTGAAGGAACCAAGGGAAACAGCGTCCACCTGAGGAACCTCAGGCACAGCACCCAGCTTGAGAGTGTTCCTCACATCAATGAGTTCACTTACAAGCGCCCTGTCTTTCACTGACACAGAACTGGAGACTTCCTCACAAAGGAATGTCCTGTTCATAAACATTAAATATTCAGAGCTAGGGTCCTGAGCACAGTAGCTAGGTCCATATCTGAATCAGAGCACTCCTTCACTAACGATTTTTGTGGGGAGAAGGGGATTATAGCTCCTTTCGTTCGCACACCGCTTCCATTCTGACAAGGAATTATTCCAGGACTGCCGACAACTGGTCCATAAGGACCGCAGGTGCAGTAAACATATGAACATGTTTAACTGTGCAGCACTGCCAGTTGCCCCAGGCAAGTGTAGAGTGCAGATGTATCAGACTCCATAACGCCAACCTCTGAGACCTTTAACACTATACAGTGAATATACAGTCCACCCACTGGCTACGCTGAGGAGGGGATACCCGGAGGACTCACCAACCCTTAAGGACCGCTCAGTCCTGCTGAAGAAACCGCGCTGTGAGCCGGAGGAGAGTGAAGAATCTGTGAGGAGATTTGCGCCGCCGCTAGAGGCCGAAACCGAAAGTAAATGCGTGGCGGCTACAAGAAAATGGCCACCGGCCGCAGCTATAACCGCGCAATTGAACCACGCCAAGATGGCCGCCGAGCGCGAAATTCAAAGCTCTAATGGCGCACGCAATAACCACCTCAAACAGCGCTAATGCGCGCGCTAATAGCGCACACAACAATCACCTCACACACCAAAAAACTGCCCCTCTCTCCAGAACCCACTACAGACATGAGCGCCCAGCCAGGTCAGAGTGACCCCCAAGCACCCCCACAGCACAGCGCCAGTACAGGGTGCAGAGAGCAGCATAACAGGGGGGAGAGAGGGAGAAACACCCCATATAAGGAAACACAGCCAGCATGTACTCACCTGCAGCAGGAGAGACTACTTACCCGTCCCAGAGGGACCCACTGGCTTGTTTCAGACAGACCTATCACAGAGTAGTACTGCCTAGCTGCCGGCTCGGTCCTCCACGAAAGATACAGACAGGTACTGTTCAATCTTCAGAGGACCGCGGGAGCATGAAAGCAACCTGGCCACCCCTGGAGTCATGGGGCATGTCGTGAACTGAGTCTCACGCACACAAGGCGAGGATCAGCACGCTCGATGGTCGGACAGGGAAGACTATGAGGATACCAGTGTACCCAACCTGTTGCCCAGCCGACAGTTGATTGAAGGTCTCAAAAATAAAATAAGAAAATTCCCAAAGGAATAAAATGTAAAAAGTAAAATCTTCCAGGAGACTGGCTTTTGAGAGAGCCACGTCTTCTCCTTCTGCTAGGCAGAAAAGAACTGAGGCTGCTAGCTGCAGGTGGGAGGGTAATGTCCAGAGGGACCACCCCCCTGGGCGGGGCTGTTCAGCTCTGGTTTGTTCTAGAATGTAGGTTTCTAACAATCTAACATTCTGCCTAGATCTTCTCCTGCGAGCAGGGACATATACCCACACATTTACAGTATCCAGCTGTGTCAGTCCATGGACGATAAGAGAAAATAATTTTAAAAAACATAACTTTAAAATGTACATACTGTCACTATTCAGTGTCCCTGATCAACGCTACACCAGTTATGGTGACAATGTACTGCACAGGTGACAGTTTGTAAATTAAAAAAAAAATTGTGAATAAATCTTTTATTTTAAATTTTCTTTTAACAACTGTGACAAAAAAATTACAACTTCAAAAAACTTTCCATGCCTCTTAATACCTTGGACTGTCCGCTTTCCAAAAAGGGGTCATTTGGGGGATATTTGTACAGTCCTGGCATTTTTGGGCCTCAAGAAATAATGATAGGCCGTCGGTACATGAGGATTGAGCGATTTTCATATTATATATACATACACACACACACGCATGCATACCCACACACCATAGTTGGTGGACGCCAACGTTCCTACAGACTAATATACACCGATTTGGGTTATTTTCACCAAAGAAATGTACCAGTATACATTTTGGCCTAAATTTATGAATAAATATTATTTGTTTGCAATATGTTAACAGAAACTTTTTTTTCATAATTGATCGGTCTTTTTTCTTTTAACAAAAATTTAAAAACCCAGTGGTGATTAAGTACCTCCAAAAGAAAGCTCTATTTGTATGAAAATTTTTTTATATGGGTACAGTGTTAGGTGACCATACAAATGTCAAAGTGTGACAGCGCTAAAAACAGAAATTGGTCTGGGCAGGAAGGGCGAGTGTCTGGTATTGAAGCGGTTAAGCATATATAAATATCTTTTTATTCTTAGATTTTTTTACATTCATTTTCAGAAATTTTTTGTTATTTTTGGGCTAAATTAGGGGTCTCCAATCTTTCTAATATATATATATATATATATATATATATATATATATATATATATTAGGACAGAGCTTCCTCTTGACAAGTGGGTATTATCCTTCATTTAGGAGTGACTAGGCAGAAAACTTGTAGAAAGTGTTAACACATTACACCTTATACAGTGCGGACCCTCCGGGTATAATCCCTCTCTCTGCACCTCGCAGATCAGTTTGTCAAAAAGCAGTACAAACTTAAAAAGGAGGTGTGGGGCCTGTGTCCGCCCATGAACTCGGAGAAAAGGTTTTTACGGTGAGTACAAAAAAATAGGATTTTTATAACAGCTTACCTGTAAAATCCTTTTCTTGGAGTACATCACGGGACACAGAGCGGCATAGTCATTACTATGTGGGTTATATAGATACCTTCAGGTGCTGGCACTGGCAACTTCCAAAACCGGAAATACCCTCCCCTATATAAGCCCCTCCCATCCGGGAGCACCTCAGTTTTGTAGCAAAGCAATAAGTGTCCCCAAAGAGGGGTGGGAGCTCTGTGTCCCGTGATGTACTCCAAGAAAAGGATTTTACAGGTAAGCGGTTATAAAAATCCTATTTTCTTTCTCGTACATCACGGGACACAGAGCGGCATAGTCATTACTATGTGGGATGTCCTAAAGCAATGCCCAATGAGGGGGGGGGGGTACACCATACATAAGCTGAGCGCTATCAGACATGAGGATCTTTTGCGGCCTGCAACACACTGCGCCCAAAGGCGACATCCTCCTGACTGCTAACGTCCACCTGGTAGAACCTAGTAAACGTGTGTACTGAAGACCATGTGGCGGCCTTACAGATTTGAGCCAGGGAGGCCTGGTGATGCACTGCCCATGAAGTTCCAACTGCTCTCGTGGAGTGCGCCCTAACTTTGAACGGAGGCGGTCTCCTTCTCAAGCCATAGGCTTGCATTATGACCTGTCGAATCCACTTGGCTAAAGTAGATTTTGACGCTGCCTGACCCCTTCTGGGGCCTTCCGGCAGAATAAACAAAGTATCCGTTCTGCGAATCTGAGCAGTGGCTTTTAGATAAGCTTTAACTGCTCTTACTACATCCAAAGAATGCAATAACTTTTCCTCTACCGAACTAGGTTTGGGGAAAAAAGAAGGAAGAACCACATCTTGGTTCAAATGAAACCTCGATACCACCTTAGGAAGAAAGGCTGGATGAGGACGTAACACTACTCTGTCCTTATGGATAACCAGATATGGCTCCCTACAGGACATAGCGGCTAATTACGACACTCTTTTTGCCGAACAAATGGCTACTAGAAAAATCAATTTCCTGGTGAGAAGAACCAGGGAAATATGCTGTAATGGTTCAAATGGTTGTTTCTGTAGAACCGACAGAACCAGGTTTAAGTCCCATGGACATATGGGAATATTAACCGGAGGGCTAATACGCATCACTCCTTGTATAAAGGCTTTGACTAGTGAATGCGAAGCCAAGGGCCTTTGAAAAAATATTGACAAGGCCGAAATCTGACCCTTGATAGTACTCAAGGCAAGCTTCCTATCTACCGCCCATTGTAAGAAGTCCAGAATCCTACCTATTACGTATTTACGTGGATGCCATTTCTTGGCCTCACACCAGGCGATGTACGCCTTCCAGATTCTATAGTAGATCTGCCTGGATACCGGCTTCCTGGCATTGATCATGGTAGATACCACAGAATTAGAGAGCCCTCTCTTTTTTAGAATGTGGGCTTCAATAGCCAGGCCGTCAAACCTAGGGCTGGTAAGGAAGGGTGGTATATCGGTCCTTGCGAAAGCAGGTCCGGACGATGTGGGAGGGTCCAAGGACTCCCCACAGACATCTTTACAATCTCTGCGTACCATGCTCTTCGGGGCCACGCTGGAGCCACCAGAATCACTGGTTTCTTTTCTACCCTGATTCTGCAGAGTAATCGAGGTAACAATTGTGGCGGTGGGAATGCATATATCAGCTTGAACTGATCCCAAGGGAACACTAGGGCATCCGAGCCGCAAGCTAGGGGATCCCTTGTCCAAGAGACAAACCTGTCCACTTTTGCGTTGAATCTGGATGCTAGCAGATCTACATCCGGTGTTCCCCACCGCTGACATATTGTCCGGAAAACCTCGGGATGAAGGGACCATTCCCCTGGGCATAATTGTTGGCGACTTAGAAAGTCCGCCTTCCAATTCTCCACTCCTGGAATGAATACCGCAGATATGGCTGGGACATATCTTTCTGCCCATTTCAGGATGCAATTTACTTACCTCTGGGCTGCACGACTCCTGGTGCCACCCTGATGATTGATATATGCCACTGCCGTGGCATTGTCCGATTGAATTCTGACAGGGGACCCTTGGAGTTTGGATGTCCATGCTACTAGGGCATACCGGGCTGATCGTATCTCTAAGAGATTGATGGGCAGGGCCTTTTCTGCATCCGACCATCTGCCCTGGAGAGACCATTGCTCCAGTACTGCTCCCCAGCCTATAAGGCTGGCATCTGTAGTGACCACCTTCCAAGAAATCGGACTGAAGGATTTCCCTCTTTCCAGATTCTGGGGAACCAACCACCAAAGGAGGCTCTTGCGAACGGAAGGGGACAAGGACATTGGTAAGTCTAGGGCCTGAACTTTTTTGTTCCAGGCTGACAGTATGGCCCTTTGCAAATTCCTTGAATGGAATTGACCGTAGGGTACTGCTTCGAATGATGCCACCATTTTTCCCAGCAGCCTCATGCACAGGCGTATGGATGGCTGTTTTTTTGTACCCACTAGGTGGATCAAATCTCTCAAAGACGACCCCTTTTCTTGAGGCAAGAAAATTTTTCTCTGGTCTGAATCCAGCCTTAGCCCCAAGTATTCCAGACTTTTGACTGGTTTTAGGGCTGACTTGTCTCGGTTGATAATCCAACCGTGATATTCCAGATACTCGATTGTCTCGTGAACAACCACTTCTAGTTTTCCCACTGAGTGGTCTATCAGCAACAAGTCGTCTAGATATGCCATTATCGTTACACCTCGTGTTCTTAGATTGGCCAATAATGGGGCCAGAATTTTTGTGAACACTCGTGGTGCTGTGGCCAGACCGAAGGGTAAGGCTCTGAACTGAAAATGGCGCCCTTCTACCGCAAAGCGTAGAAATTTTTGGTGGGCTGGAAAGATGGGAATGTGCAAATAAGCATCTTTGATGTCGATCGAGGCTAACCATTCCTCCCCTTGTAGGGCAGTGGCCACCGATCGGATCGACTCCATCCGGAAAGTCCTGATATGTAGGAATTTGTTTAGCCCTTTTAGATTTAATATGGGCCTCACGTCCCCGTTTGGCTTCGGGACTGTAAAGAGGTTTGAGTAAAACCCGAACCCCCATTCTTCCAGGGGAACCTCTATAATTACTGCTTGGAGCAATAATTGTTCTAGTGCCAACAGGAGGGATCCTCTCTTCTGGGGATCCCTTGGCACGTTTGACCTTATAAAGTGGGAAGGAGGGGAGTCTTTAAACTCCAATTTGTATCCCAGACTTACTGCGGAGAGCACCCATCTGTCTCTGATCGTGTCCCGCCAGGTCTCTGCGAACAACTGAAGTCTTCCCCCCACCCGATTGAGTGGGGGAAACCCTTCATGCATTTGACTTTGGGTTTTGTACCTCTCCTGATCCAGGGTTTCTTGTTACCCTGCAATTGTCCCTGATTTTTACCCCCGGGATTTGACCGAGGAGGCCGTCGGAACTGTTTCACAGCCGATGTCTTAGGGACTGGAGAAGCAGGCCTCTTAAAAGAGGGACCTCTAACTCTGTTTTTAACCGGCAAAAGTGTACTTTTACCGCTGGAAATTTTCTGGATATATTTGTCCAGGTCTTCCCTGAATAAGCGTTCACCATGAAATGGGAAGCTGAACAGCAATTTTTTACAGGGAGCTTCAGCAGACCAGTTTTTGAGCCACAGAAGCCTGCGCATATGTACTACAGACAGCGTAAGGCGGGAGGCCTGATGGATTGAATCCTTTATAGCGTCAACCGCAAAGCATAAGGCTCTAGGTAGATCAGCTAGGGCAAAAGCCTGCTGATCTGGCAAGTCTCTTAAGACCTGTTTCAACTGATCCTTCACTGCTTGGCAGACCCCAATAGCTGCCACTGCTGGTTGTGTCACCAAGCCTGCTGTAGTGAAAGCAGATTTTAATAAGGACTCCAATTTTTTATCTATTGGGTCCTTGAACATTTGGACATTATCCACTGGACATGTCAGTGATTTATTCACACAAGAGATGGCTGCGTCCACTGTAGGGACCCTCCATTTTTTGATTTACTTTTCCTCCATGGGATAGACCACCTGAAATCTCTTGGAAGGAGTAAATATTTTATCAGGATGCTCCCAATCCTGGTAAATGAGCCCTTCCAGTAAAGGATGGATCGGAAAGGAACAAACAGTCTGGGGAGCTTTTAGCGACCCCAACGAGGAGACAGAAGTGGATGATGGCTCCGCAAGGGGCATTTTAAATGCTGATCGGACCATGTTAGTCAGGGACTGAACCCATAATCTTTCAGCATGTGATGCTCTTCCACTGTTGATTCCTCTACAACAGAATCGACCTCATCCTGATCCCCTTCAGGTAGGTTGATCCCTGTATGGGACTGTTGCTCTGCTAACAGGTACTCTGAGGGAGGAGACGGAGATCGAGCGCTTTTTCCCTGTGACAGGGAAGCAGCGATCAATGTTAACAATCTCTCTTCCAGCCCTCCCAGAGCTGAGGAAAAAACCTCCTCTGTTACATACACAGGAGCAGGTGAACTGAGGACAGCCACAGTACCAGGTACTCCTGAGGGTGCTCTACGGTCACTAACCTCTGATTCTTCAGGGAAGATTGGTGTAGCCGAAGCATGCCCAAGATCCTCAGAGCCCGATGGAGACCCCCTATGCTTCCTGGGATTTTTAGTCCCGGAGTTTTTAGACGGCATATTCCTAAGCCCAAAGCTGAGGTATTCCAGCCGAAATACACCACTTACTGACAATAGTCTAGCACAATTGCTGCTATAAAAACAGTTGGTGTCTACTAATGTGCCTTTCTATGGGGATGCCTGCATCAACCGCTTGCTGTATGCCTTTTTTAAATGTTGCCAGCTCTGTCTCTGCACTCCATAGCCAGCTCACAACACATAATTGTGCTTTTTAACATGCTGGGACGCCCGCACATGCGCAGAAGCGCTGCGGCGCGCACAGAGCGTCATCCCCCAAGCTCCGCCCCCTTTCCCAGCTCACCTCTATATATAGAGGCACGTGCGCCTTCGGCGCTCTTTTTTGAAAAAGGAAACTAGGAACAAGAGACAGGGCCCTTTTGCCGCAGGCCGGGGGATGGACGAGCATTGCAACATGGCAGAGGAAGCAGTTTCCCACAAGAGAACTCACCATCTGCCTGGACTTGCTCTGATGAAAAGAAACTAGTCCACATGACAAGAAACGTTCCACAGCGGCCTCTAGTGGATTAACACAGGTACCGCAGTCTATATAATTTTTTTATTTTTTTTTCTTGACCACTATTAAAATTATTACATTTTTTATTAGTTACAGGCATGTATAATATTTAGCGGGAATACCGTTAGGTAACAGGCAGAAAGACATATTAGGCTTGGGGGTCCCCTCAATAGAACCAAGTTCCTGAGGGGCCCCCACTTACCTTTTCCCCGCCGCAGGACTTTGTTTGGTCCACAGAAGCCCAAACTTCACCTATCACGGCAGGCATTGTAATTAAACCTTCAGGGACCGGGTTCCCAAGGATTCCACTCCCCTGGATCTGTATAGCACCCTGCACAGAAAACATCTTGGTCCTGGATATGACCAGAGCTCTGGATCCCAGGGTCCAGCTCTCCTAAGAGAAGCATTACAGGCAAAACCTTGCTCTTCTCTGCAAGGCCCGGTCACCGACCGTTTAGCTATGAAGCTTTTTTGGTCGGATCCGGAATAGCTTACTGAGGCCCAAAAGAACCTGTACGCAAGCTCAGTGAAAAACACATGTTACTTCTTGGCCAACACCTTAGACACTGGCAAAAAACTGAGGTGCTCCCGGATGGGAGGGGCTTATATAGGGGAGGGTATTTCCGGTTTTGGAAGTTGCCAGTGCCAGCACCTGAAGGTATCTATATAACCCACATAGTAATGACTATGCCGCTCTGTGTCCCGTGATGTACGAGAAAGAAATAGGATTTTTGTACTCACCGTAAAATCCTTTTCTCTGACGTCCATGGACTGACACAGCATCTTCAATCTTGACAAAGTGGGTTAGATGTTTTAACATACATGCCATTACCAGAGCTGAACAGCCCCGCCCAGGGAGCGTTCCCTCCGATAGATAGGCGTACCAAGGACGCCATGGCCAATTCAGAGCAATTGGGACCATTGTAATCCCCTCTGCCTCCAGTCTGTGAAGCAGATGAGGAAGGAGCTTCCGAGATTAGTCGGTACTGACTCTACAGTACCATCAATGCATCTGTCGCGTTTGCCCATGGGTCTCTTGACCTGGCCACAAACCACAATACCTTTGATTGAATCGAGAAGTCAGGAGATATACGACTGGCGTGCTTCCCCTCTGGTAAGGGAGCCCCCCTTAGGAGGTGCGTGACCTCCGATGCTGCAGCAGAGCTGCTTGTTCCTCCTTGATGATTGACATACGCCACCACTGTGGTGTTTGTCCGACTGGATTCTGACTGGACGCCCTTGTAGCCTCTGAGTCCATGTAGAGAGGCAAAGTCAGATCGTCCGAATTTCAGGCTAATGATCTATAATGGGATTCCTCCGGAGTCCCGCGACCCAGGTTGACTGAGCTCTTCAGACTCCTCAGCAACCGGGAAGACGGGCGTCCGCCGTGACCACTATCCAGTAAAAATAAGGAACAACTTCCCAGACAGAATGCTGGCGAAGTCGGCCACCAACTAGGGAGGTCCTGAGTAGGTGGCTCACCCAGATTTTGATAATCCAGGGATGAAGGGCACTTGACCCTTCAGGACAGAGTTACCTTCTGTAACACTCGTGTGAAATAGCACCTATGGTACCGCCTCGAAGGAGGCTACTATGAGGCCCAGGACTCGCCTGCAAAAGTGGAGTGACAGCCCAACCTTGGGATGTCCACTGCCGCACCGCAGCCCGAAGGGTCTGCAACTTTCCCCTAGGGGGAAAGAAACGTACACCTCTGAGGAGTCCAGAATCATCCCTAGACACACTAGGAGTTGGGACGGTTTCAACAATGACTTCTGAGTGTTCAGCACCCAACCAATTATCGGAGGGTCTGACAGGTATAGACACGCTCACTTCTAAATTTAGTTTGAAGTGACCCTTAAGAAGATCGTCCAAGTTGCCCCTGATAGCGAAGCCATGCTGTCTTAGTAGGGCCAGAATCGGGGCAAGCACCTTAGTGAACACCCTTGGTGCCAATGCAAGGCCAAAGGGGAGAGCCACCATTGGTAGTGGTCTTCCCCAGGCGCCAACGCAGACATCTCTGATGCCTGGTGTATATGGAGACATGCAGTATGCGTCCTTGATGATCAAGGATGCCGAAAATCCCCTGGATGGAGGGCCGCGCCAACTCCTTACCAGAATCTTTGTACTTTCACAAGGCAGTTGAGGGTTCTGAGATCCAAGATTGGACGAACTCCCTCCAGTACTATGAACAGATTTGAGTAGAATCCCTAAACCCGTTCCTGTACTAAGACAGGAAGGCTACCCTGCGCATCAGCAGGTCTTGTACCGATCCATATAGGGCTTCCCGACAAGTCGGCAGAAGCTGGCGGTTAAGAGGGAAAAATTCTGTTCAGTAGGCAAGCAAGGTTGGGCTTGCAAACCCTCAGCAGGCGCTTAATCAGCCTTAGGTCGTTTACTTGCCGCACTAGGCGGACGAAGGGACCGTTTGTGCGTGGTGAAGGAGGGCCCAAGTCTATGGCGTGGCTCCTTACCTTCTTTGGATTGCAGAAGCAATGTGCTCCTACCTCCTGTGGCATCTTAAATGATGTCATCCAGCGAGGCCCCGAAAAGTCTGTCGCCCTAAAAGGGCAGATCCAAAAGGGCCTTCTTGGAAGATTGGTCCGCAGACCATTACCTTAGCCAGATCAGGTGGCGTAGCGCCACCGCATAACCCAAGGTCCAAGACAGCAAGGGGATAGTATCCAAGTCTGACTCGCAGACAGGCTCAAGGCCCTGTACCAACTGGTCGGCCAGAGCTACCTCGTACGGAGAAGCCTCCCGTGCTTTTAACCCCTGGAGTAGCATCTTCGCCTACTCAGTAAGTGTCTGAGGCATCATAAAAAAAACCCAGCCATGCTGGACGTACCTCTGAGTCCCCCACTGTGTATAGGTAGCGAGTGTCCCTGAAGACAGGAGCCCCCCTTCCACTGGAATCGTGGCAACTTGTTAAGTCTGGACACAGGGGAGTCCACTATCGGGGGAGTGGTCCATCCTTTCAGGAACTCTCAAGGGGTATCGGACCGCCCAAAAAAAATAAACATCTTTGGGGCTGAAAAAAGAAAAAACCTCAGTGGGTTTTTACCACTCCTTGTACAAGAGCTTATCAATATAACACACACAAGGAAACACCTTAGCCGTGTGGGCTGGCTTTAGGGAACCCAAAGGGGACCGGTGTCTCTGCTGCTTCTGCAGCATTCTCTATTGGCAGTAAACAGGTCAGATACCAAAGCCTTCTTGCGTGCTGACCTGGACCTGGAGCATTCTCACTGTCCGATCGGTCACGGTCTGCAGTCTCTGATGCATCAGAATCCGGGCCATGAGCAATAGCTGGGCCTGGTTCTGCATCAGAGTTATCCCCGGAAGATTGCAGGGGATGGGGGGCGATTACTACCACCCGTGTGCCGCTTCCATCCTGGCAACAGACCTAGCCGTCCACAGATACATCAGGGGCACCAGCTGCCAAATCAGGTTTTTCAGGGGAAAAAAACATCTGGTTCAGACGCCCTGCTGACGCACGCGCAGATACCCACAGGGCTCCAGGTAAGGCATCAATAGGCCACCCTCCTAGCTGATACAGCGATGCAGGGTCTCCCAGAGGACTCACCACCCTTGGAACGGTACCGCTATGCTGCCGTGTGCTGCGCCTGTGATGCTATCCCATCGCTGCTGTGTCAGTCTGATTCTTTATCAGCGCTTCCTTGTGAATCTTTTGCCAGTGCGAATGCACCCTAGAGGCCGGAGACTGTTGCAAAATGGCCGCTAAGCGGCTGTATGGAAACACTGTGGGCTCTAAGAAAATGGCCGCCGAGCCAAATATAGAGGCAAAAGCGGCCGTGGACCACAAAAATATGGCCGCCGAGCGGCGGTATATACATACAGTGTGAATCCTAGGAAACATGGCCGAACAGTCGATAGGGGCCAAAGTGGGTGTGAACCACAAGAAAAAGGCGCGGACCAGTAAAATATACATATAGGCGCGGAACCATAATAAAATGGCCGCCGGACAGTCACCAGAGGCTGAAACAGGCATGGACTACTGCAAAATGGCAGCCGGCAGCATGGTAAGCAGAAAAATTGACAGTTACTTACCGTTAACTGCTTTTCTAGGATATCTTCCAGGACGGCACACCTGAGAGATGACTGGTCCAACTGACAGGAAACACAATCAACACATGAGGTTAAAAGGCCCCTCCCTTCCCCTGCACCTCAGTTCTACCAAAGTAATAAGGTTATCCGGGTGTCAGAGGGAAACTCTACCCGTAGTACTTACATCAAACCAGGGGTGGGAAGTAGGCCTGCCGTCCTGGAAGATATCCTAGAAAAGCAGTTAACGGTAAGTAACTGTCAATTTTCTCTAGTCATCTTCCAGGACGGCACACCTGAAAGGATGGACAAGAAGTTCAAAGCCTACCTTAGGGTGGGACCACCGCTTGTAAGACCTTCCTTCCAAACGTCAGATCCTGAGGCGATAGTAGTTCCACTCTATAGTGCTTTAAGAAGGTGTCCTGCTTCGCCCATGTGGCTGCTCGGCAGATCTGTTCGATTGAGACCCCTGCTTTTTCTGCCCAAGAGGCCGCCAAAGATCTTGTTGAATGAGCTTTAATGTTACCTGGTACTGGGGAACCTGACTGCTCATAAGCCATACCTATGGTCTGCCTAATCCACCTAGCCACTGTAGATTTAGAAGCCTGCCCTCCCTTCCTAGGGCCGCTAAATAAAACTAAGAGGTGAGTCGACTTCCTGTAGTCCTTCACTCTGTCCAAGTATGTCAGCAAACATCTCCTGACATCTAAAAACTGAAATTTTTCCTCTCCTTTGTTCTTTGGGTTTTCACAAAAGGAAGGCAAAATGATCTCCTGCGACCTATGAAACTGTGATGCGACTTTGGGAAGAAAAAGTGGGTCTTGCTTCAGCACCACTCTATCTTCCAGAATCAACAGAAAAGGCTCTTTACTTGACAAGGCCTGCAGGTCACTTACTCTTCTGGCTGTTGTGATGGCCAGTAAAAAGGCTAACTTAAGCGTCAAAAATTTAATGAAGATCTCCTGAGCTGGTTCGAAAGGCGCTTTCGTCAACGCTTCCAAGACCAATGTTAGACTCCAAGGGGGGAATCTTTTAACCTTTATGGGGGTTAACCTCTCCCTAGCTACTAGGAACCTCCTAATCAGAGGCTCTAACGTGAGCCTCTGGTCCAAAAATACGGATAGAGCAGCTATCTGTACCTTCAGGGTATTTGTGGCAATTCCTTTGTCCACCCCTGCCTGTAAAAATTCTAGTGTCACTGGTACCGAAGGACTAGACACTTCTCTATCTTGACACCAGTGAGAAAAAGTATTCCAAACCTTTGAATATATCCTCCTAGTGACTGGTTTTCGACTACCTAGGAGGGTCTCAATCACTTTATCGGAGCATCCTTTGCCTCTGAGAATCTCCCTCTCAAGAGCCATGCCGTCAACCTGAAGAATCCTGGGTTGGGGTGAACGACTGGCCCCTGCAGAAGAAGATCCTGCCTGGTTGGGAGAGGAAAAGGAGGGGCCACCGACCATTTCTTCAGAGTAGCAAACCAAGTCCTCTTGGGCCGCCAAGGGGCTATCAGAATCAGCTTGCACTCAGAGTTGGCAAGCCTCTGTAGAACCCGAGGAATCAAAGCTAGTGGAGGGAAAGCATATGCTAGGTGACAGTCCCAATTCTGAGCTAGAGCATCTATTCCCTCTGAACCTCCCTCTCTGGTGAGAGAGAAAAAACGCTCCACCTTTCTGTTCCCTCTGTGGGCGAAAAGGTCTATCTCCGGAACCCCGAACTCTTGACTTATCTGGAGGAATACTCTCTGGTTTAGTTCCCATTCCCCTTGGTGAATGGGCTGTCGGCTCAGGAAATCCGCTACCACATTGGTGGTCCCTCTTATGTGGACCGCCGATATGGATTGAAGGACCCCTTCTGCCCAACTCAGAATCTCCAGGGCTAGACTTAGTAGCCTTCTGGATCTTGTACCCCCTTGTCGGTTTAGATAGGAAACTGCTGTCACATTGTCCGAGAGGACTTGGACGTCTAGTCCCTAAACTCTGCTTTCGAAGGCCTTCAGAGCCTGACCCACCGCAAGAAGCTCCCTGTAAGTGGAGGAGGCCCTTGATTGGATCTGGTTCCAGGATCCCTGCGCTTGGAGGTCCCCCAAGTGAGCACCCCAACCCCAGGCGCTTGCATCTGTGGTAATTTTTATATGGTTCCACTGGGTCCAGAGACGACTCAACGTGAGTCTGTCCTGACCCAGCCACCAAACTAGGGAGGCCCTTACCCTTGCTGGAATGGCCACCTTCCCATCCAGAAACTCTGTCTTCTTGTCCCAGGAGGATAGAAGGAAAAACTGTAGCTCCCTGGAATGGAGCTGAGCCCAGGGAACCGCCAGAATACAGGCAGTCATTAGGCCAAGGACCCTCATGACCTGTCTGCGAGAGCAGTCCCTGGGTTCCAATAGAGAGGAAACTGCTGATATTACCTTTAACCTTTTTTCCTCTGGGAGAAAAAGCTTCCGAGCCCCTGCGTCCACAGAGTATCCTAGGAAAGTTTTTATCTGGGATGGCACTAGGGACGATTTTTCCGTTTACTATCCAACCCAAGTTCTCCAAGGTGCAGATCACCGTCTTTACGTCTGCTGTCACTTGCTCTAAAGACTGTCCATAGATCAGGAGGTCGTCTAAATAGGGTATCAGAGATACCCCCTGTAAATGTAGGTAAGCTACAACCTCTGCCAATATCTTTGTGAACACTCTTGGGCTTGCAGCTAAGCCAAAGGGAAGTGCTCGGTATTGCCAGTGTTGTATACCCTTGCTTGTCAGGACTGCAAACCTCAGCAGGGATTGGTGTTCCGGGGCAATAGCCACGTGGAGATACGCGTCCCTCAGATCCACTGTGGCCATAAAGGCATCCTTCAATAGATGTTTTCTCACAGTATAAATGCTTTCCATCCGAAAGCTCTTGTTTATCAGAAACCTGTTCAGCTTCCTGAGATTTAATATCAGGCGAAATTTTCCTGACGGCTTCTGGACCACAAACACGTGGGAGTAAAATCCCTGGTAGAGCTCTTCGGGTGGAACGGGAACGATAACCTCCTGGTCCGCCAATCCCTGCAAATTGTCCATCAACCCTGCTGCTCTCAAAGGTTCTTTGGGGAGATGGGTCAGAGTAAAATTTTGAGGGGGAGGAGAGGAAAGTTCCAGACGATATCCTTCTGTCAGGATATGCAGGATATAGGGGCTTTCGGAGATCCTTCGCCATTGAGGGACAAATCGAGAAAGTCTCCCCCCTACCCTGACGCTGGCGTCACTTTGGCTGCCTGCTGGCATCCTTGGGTCCGGAGAAGAGCAGGCCACCCTTCTGTCCGCCCTTTCCCTTCCCCCATCTTCTATTGGTGTCTTTCTTGGCCCTGAACTGGCCCTGATTAGGAGGGGCACGAAAAAACTTTTTGCCTTTTTCTCTCTTGGCCTTAACCGGGAACTTTTTCCCCTTCTCTGCAGATCGCGATAGGACCTGATCCAGACCAGGGCCAAAAAGCTGGGAACCTTCAAAAGGTAACCCGCAGAGCCGTGATCTGAACATAGGGTCCCCCCTGCCATGACTTAACCCAGACCGCCCTTCTTGCGGAGTTCAGGAGGGCCGCTGACTTGGCTGAGGTTCTGACCACCTCCACTGTCGCATCAGCCAAATATGCTACTGCTTTGTTAATTATTTCTAGAGAGTCCATAACCTCTTCGGAATTGTCCCCTCTAGAAACATGGCCAGAGAGCCTACCTAGCCAGGCATTCACATTCCTGGCTACGCAGGCAGATGCTAGTGCAGGAGCCATGGCTGCCGCATTGGAATCCCATGCTCTGCGCAGAAGCGTTTCAGCCTTCCTATCCATTTGGTCCTTAATGCTACCCGAGTCCTCAAAGGACAAATCGGATTTCTTAGAGACCTGAGAAAGGGCTGCATCTAATTTGGGGGTCTTGAAAAACTTCTCTTCTTCTTCCTCCCCAAAAGGGAACCTTCTCTTCCAGGTTTTTAGCTTTAGGACCTTCCTTTCCGGGTCCTTCCACTCCCTCAGAATTACCTCCTTAAGGGTTTGGTGTACTGGGAATACTCTGGACTGAGGTTTTCCTAAGCCCTTATACAACTTATCCCGGGCTGTTGTCTGTACTGGAGGTTCTGGGATATCTTCAGAGGCATAAATTGCCTTAAGCAACTGTCCCATGTCCTCCACGGGAAAGAGATGCCTAAGTTTAGGACTGTCACTGTCCTGGCTTTCAGGGTCTGAACCTTCCCCCTCCTTTAATGAGTCCTCTTCTGACTCCTCTGGGTCCTCAAGCTCATCTACTCCTGAAGTAATGGAAGAGGGAGGCCCCTGTGGAGTTCTCTGACCTCTGTCAGATGTGTCCCCCTGAGATGAAGTACCTTCTCTAGAGGACAGAACCTCTCTGCCACTAGTGCTATGCTCTTCCTTAGATGCAATAACTGTCTTAAGGGATTGTAACGTAGTCAGCATCTCTGCCTGTACTGTAAGGAAGTCCCTCAACACCTGTGAGGTTTCCTTACCCGACAATTTATGTATGCACCTGTAACAAAAAGGCTTTGCGTGATCAAGTGGGAGCTTTTCATTGCAATTCCCACACCTTTTTGTTCTAAGGGGAGGGGTACTTTTGCTTTTAACCTTGTGGGCCCCTTGAGCAGATCCACTGGGTTCTAAGGAGACAAAAAGACAAGACAGCACTAGTTTTTTAGCAAGCTGTACTTTCTCCTGCCCCCCCCCCCAAGGGGTGTGGGTAAGACCTCCCTTAACCAACCCCTTGTGAATAATAGAGGAAAGACTCACCACTCGTGGTCCCCTCCTGGGATGCAGCCACTGCTGTGTCCTCCTCTCGCTCCATTCCTGATCTCAGCTGGTTCCTAC
Source organism: Rana muscosa (assembly GCA_029206835.1). Taxonomy (NCBI): domain Eukaryota; kingdom Metazoa; phylum Chordata; class Amphibia; order Anura; family Ranidae; genus Rana; species Rana muscosa. The sequence continues at coordinate 235,596,280 of CM055119.1, forward strand.
TTCCTAGGAGCTCTGCTGTGAGACTCCAGGCGGTGAGAGGGGCCTGTGGGACCTCCGCCTGGCTCCACCGGATTTTTATGGCCAGGACGCCGATCAGCTCCATTTTGCTGGAGTCTCGCCGCCAGAGGTAGTCCCATTTTGGCCTCTAGTGTCCGGATCCGCCATTTTGGCGTGGACCGGAAACCGGAAGTGATGTCGCCCGGAACCGGAAGAGGCACCATCTTGCTCCACCCGACGAATGCTCACTCCTGCCTAGGAGTGTTTCCAGCATTCCCTATGGAGCTGCACTGTCAGGAAAATGACAGCCTTCCTCCTCCAGCAGCCTGGACTCCTGCAGACCCTCCAGTTCCTTCATCCCCCAAGTACCCTAGACTGGGTGGAAGGTAGGTGGGGAGGCATGTACCCACAAGAGATCCGGGAAACGCCCCTGTGCCCGGGAGGCTCTTTACCGGGGAATACCACCGGTCATTGGGAACCCCCCCTGAGAAGGGACTGATCCCTGGCTGGACCCGCAACCCTCCCCGGCCTTGGCGTCCAGCTCTCAGGGGGGAGACCATCCGCTACAGACTTCAGGTCTGACAAAAATAACAAACGTTTCGCTGCCGGGAAACACAATCAAGAACTGAGGTGCAGGGGAAGGGAGGGGCCTTTTAACCTCATGTGTTGATTGTGTTTCCTGTCAGGTGGACCAGTCATCTCTCAGGTGTAGCGTCCTGGAAGATGACTAGAGAAATTACATTTTTTAAATGACAGCTACAGCCAGCCCTGCTCCAGATGGAACCCCTTAGGTGACCCACAGCACCCAGCAGAGAGAAAAGAAAGGGGCCACAACCACTTACTGGGGTCTCTCCAGGAATGTCCAGCCAAGTCACCCTGCCAAAGCAGGGGAGCTACTTACCCTTCCTGCGTGTATCCTGCTGGAAGACATTCCACAACAGATCATCATCTGCGCACGGAAGGTGACTGTCGGCCAGGCATGCTGTGATTGGACCCTTGGGAACGATCCTTTGCATGCCCTGGAACGCGACACTCACCGGACAGGCTACTGCGACTCGGCCGTAAGGTCAGCCGAAGCTGAGCGGTCCGATGCAGGTCCTGGAGCGTAGGCTCACCGGCCACCCGTAGAGCGCCGGGTATGTCGTAGAAAACCCAGCACGTAGCTAGGGTCGGTACACGCTCGATGGCTGAACTGGGGGGGACTTCAAGGATCAAGGATCCAGCCTGTCACCCAGTCGGCAGTTGATCGAAGATTGCAGGAAACAAAACAAAATGTAGAAAAAAAACTTTTCCCCCCGGACCAATGGGCCCGAAGGGAGCCATGTCCTACTCCTTGCTAGACAGAAAAAAAACTGATCTGTGAGATGCAGAGTGGGGGGATATACCAGAGAATCCGCCCCCTGGGCGGTACTGTAGAAGGTGTGATGCAACACTTTTTACAAGTTTTCTGCCTAGTCACTCCTAATTAACGGATAATACCCACTATATCAATAGAGAAGCTGTGTCGGTCCATGAACGAAAGAGTAAATCCTATTTTCTCTTACTGTCCATGGACTGGCACAGCATCTTCAATCTTGACAAAGTGGGACGTCCCAAAGCAGTGTCAAAGAACGAGGGATGTGAACAGTATCAAGGAAAACCAAACTACACCCCAAACAAGCAGAGCTCCTCAACGGAGGAGTTCCAACTTTAAACAGCCGCCTGCAAAACCTTGCGGCCAAGGGAAGCATCAGAAGATGCAGCCACATCAACCTTATAAAACTTTGAAAAGGTATGTGCTGACAACCAGGTTGCCGCCTTGCACACTTGTGCAACAGATGCTTGATGTCGGAAAGCCCAGGAAGCACCAATTGCCCTGGTTGAATGCGCCGTAACCAGAAAGGGAGGCGCCCGCCCCTTAAGGGCATAGGCCTGTATTAGCCTGATCCACCGGGAAATGGTGGCAGACGAAACCGAATGGCCCTGGTTTGGACCAGACAGACACAAAAAGCGATTCAGACTTCAGAATCGAAGCCGTAGCAGACAAGTACACCCGCAAGGCTCGTACCATGTCCAACGTGTGGAGCGCAAACACTGGGATGCGAAGGACGAGGACATGAAGACGGAAGTACCATGTCCTCATTAAGGTGGAAGGCTGAGACCGCCTTCAGGAGAAAAGAAGGCTGCGGGCGTAGCACCGCCTTATCCTTATGGAGGACCAAGTATGGCGGTTTGCAAGACAAGGCCGCCAATTCAGAAACCCTTCTGACAGAAGTAATGGCTACTAGGAAAGCCACCTTCTGGAGACAAAATAAGAGAGGAATCTCTCTGATGTTCTCAAAAGGAGGTTCCTGAAGAACCGAGAGCACCAAAATCAAATCCCAAGGAGGAAGAGATGGTTTAATAGGGGGAGCACATGGCGGACCCCCCCGTACGAAGGTACTAATCAAAGAATGGCCCGCAAGCAACCGCTGAAATCCTGACTGGATCCTGACTGAGCGTCCCTGCAGTCTCCTTGACCACAAGGAGAGGCACAGTCTGATTGCCCAGAGTTCCAGACATTGATTGGCAGACGGGACTCGTCCGGAGTCACAGCCCTTGAGCTGACAGAACTCCCCAGACACCGCCCCAGCCCGAAAGACTGGCGTCCGTCGTGATCACAGTCCACTGGACAGGAAGGAACGACTTCCCTGACCTGAAGGGCCGGGATCTCAGCCACCACGTCAGGGATGCCCTGACCAGGTGACTCACCTGGATCTGACGATCATTGATAATGTAGACTTGTTCCAGCAAGATAGGATCTCCTTTTGTAAGACTCGAGTGTGGAATTGGGCATACGGCACCGCCTCGAAGGAAGCCACCATGAGTCCCAGGGACCCTCATGCAAAAACGTAGCGACGACCATTTGTCAGCACCCATACCGCAGATTGAAGAGTCTGTAAGTTTTCTAAGGGTAGAAATACCCTCGCCTCCGAGGAGTCCAGGATCAATTCTAGGTGCTCCAGACGCTGAGTCGGAAACAGGACCGACTTCTGAAAGTTTAGCAGCCAGCCGAATTCTCTGATTACCTGACTGGCTATCACCACATTTTCCTCTAATTCTGAGCTAGAGTCTGCTATCAGAAAAAGATTGTGTAGATAGCCCACGAAAGCAATGCCTCGCAAAGCTAGAATCGGGGAAAGCACCTTGGTGAAAACCAGCGGTGCTGACGCCAAACCGAAGGGAAAAGCCACAAACTGATAGTGGTCTTCGCCTATTGCGAAGCGCAGAAACTTCTGGTGACCCGCGCAGATTGGGACATGCAAGTAGGCGTCCGTGATGTCCAAGCATGCCAGAAAATCCACCGGGTGGAGCGCAGCAATCACCAAACGAATGGATTCCATGCGGAATTTCCGAACATTCACAAAGGCATTTAGGGCCTTGAGGTCCAGAATTGGACGGACTCCGTCCTTCTTCGGGACCACAAACAGATTCTAATAAAATCCCTGAAACGTCTCCTTTGCCGGTACCGGCACAATTACACCGCACCTCAGCAAATCCTGCACAGCCCCTAATAGGGCAGCCCGACGCACAGTTAGGAGAGAGAGATATGAGGTAAAGAATCTGTCTGGTGGCCAGGAAAGTAACTATTCTGTACCGCGAGGTGACCACCTCGCATACCCACCGGTCGGAGATCCGAGGGGTCCACCGGTCCGTGAACCTGCAAAGTCGTCCCCCCACCCCAGAGTCGGGCGGGGGCAAAACTTCATGCGGTGGCGGGCTTGCTTGCCGGCTTGTTCGGCTTACGCACCCAGGGACGCTTCTGTCCTCCAGCCGCACTCTTGTCAGTCCGGGAGAATTTTCCCGCAGGATCTGATTGACGAAAAAAACTCTTCTGAGTGGGAAAGGAAGGACCCGGCTTACGGCGCGGCTCCTTTGGCTTAGTAGGCTGAGGAAGAAGGGTGCTCTGCCCCCCCGTGACATTTTTAATAATGTCATCCAGGGAAGCACCAAATAGCCTTCCGCAGTTGAAAGGCAAATCCGTCAGGCGCTTCTTAGAGGCCAGGTCAGCAGACCAGCATTTCAACCAGATCAGGCGACGCAAATCCATCACAGACACTGAGGCCCTAGAGATTAGGGGGGGCAACGTCCATAGTGGCATCGCACACATACACCAGGCCCTGTACCATTTGGTCGGCCAGTGCAATGCAATCCGGAGGAAGATTATGCTCCTGCACAGTCTGGTGCAGAATCATTGCCCATTCCTTGAGTGTCTGAGACACCAGGGTTGCCGCTACAAGAGGACGTAGCGCAGATCCCAGCATGGTGAACATGGCTCTGCTCACCACTTCCGACCTCCTATCAGTAGGGTCCTTAAAGGCAGGGGTCCCCGCAACCGGGAGAGTTGTGGCTTTATTCAATCGGGCGACCGGGGGGGGGGTCGACCACCGGAGGAGAGGCCCATTTTTTAATCAGGCTCTCCTCAAAGGGGTAACTAACCGCCAGACGCTGCGAGACCGCAAAGGACTTCTGTGGTTTGTCCCAAACCTGGTCTGTGAATCTGTCAAAGAAAGGTGTATAGGGAAAAAACTTCTTAGAAGGATTAACTTTAAATGAACCAAAGGAGACTGCCTCCACCAGATGTTCTTCAGCCGCAGCCTCCAGCTTGAGAGTGTCCCTCACAGCATCAATGAGTTCACTAACAAGCTTCCTGTCATGTACTGACCCAGATAAGGAGTCTTCCTCACAAGGAATGTCTTGGTCAAAAATATCCAAAAATTCAGAGCTAGGGTCCTGTGCCACAGCAATGCCCATATCAGAATCAGAGCACTCCCCTGGAGATAGTGTGGGGAGAGGGCGCTTTAGAGCTCCCTTGTACTCACACGCCGCTTCCATCCTGGCAACAAATGATTCCAGGACTGCCGACAACTGGTTCATAGGGACCGCAGGTGCAGAAGCACTGCCAGTTGCCTCTGACATGAATGGGAAAGCAGGTGACACTGACTCCATGATACCACAGCACCCTCTGAGACTTTGTCAAAATATGAAAAGAAAAAAGTCCACCCTCCGGCTGCACTGACTGGGGGGGGCGGGGTTACTCAAGGGACTCACCAACCCGGCTAGGACCACTCGGTTCTGCTGCATGTGTCCCGCTCTCAGCGCGAGTGAACAGTGAAGTGACTGAGAATTGCGCCATTCTTAGGCAGCGATAGAGGCCAACTAGCACAAACTAAGCGCGCGACTTCAAGAAAATGACCTCCACAATGCTAAGTGCGCCACAGCGTGGTCACGGCAAGATGGCCGCCAATGCAATTCAATATAAAAGAAAAAAACATAGTAAAACATGGCGCCCAGCAGCGCAAGAAAAAACAGAAGGCCCAGGTTGACACAAGAAGCATCCCCACATAGAATGCAGACCACCGGGACAGAGCGACCCCCAGGCACCCCGAGTCTGTGCACGCCAGAGCAAGGTGACAGAGAGTAGTAAAAACAAGGGGGAGACAGGGAAACCCCCCTACCATAGGAACACACAGCTTGTACTCACCTGCTGAGGCAGAGGAAACAGTACTTACCCGTCCAGCTAGGACCCACTGGTGTGTTCCTGACAGGCCTATCACAGTGCAGTACTGAGTAGCTGTCGGCCCGGTCTACAGTGAAAGATGCAGCAAAACTGTTCAGACATGTGGACCCTGGAGCAAAAAGGTCACCGGCCACCCCTGGAGCCGCAGGGTATGTCGTGGACTGATCTCACGCTGAGCGAGTATCAGCACGCTCGATGGTTGGACTGGGAAGACTACAAGGATAGCAACTACCCAACCTGTTGCCCAGCCAACTGTTATTAGAATTCTCAAAAATAAAATAATAAAAATATTTCTATAAGAGACTGGTTCCGAAGACAGACACGTCCTCTCCTTAACTAGGCAGAAAAAAACTGAGGCTGCTGGCTGCAGGTAGGAGGGTTATGTCCGGAGGGACCGCCCCCTGGGCGGGGCTGTTCAGCTCTGGTAATGGAATGTATGTTAAATCATCTAACATTCTGCCTAGTCTTCTCCTATGAGCAGGAACATAACCCACTTTGTCAAGAATAAAGATGCTGTATCAGTCCATGGACGGTAAGAGAAATCCTATTTACTCTTTCGTTCATGGACGGACACAGCTTCCTCTTGACAAGTGGGACGTCCCAAAAAACGAGGGGTGGGAACAGCATAAAATAAACTTCACCCCAAAACAAAACAGAGCTCAACGGAGGAGTTGCAACTCTAAATAGCCGCCTGCAACACCTTGCGGCTGAAAATAGCATCCGAAGATGCACACACATCAACTTGTAAAGTCTAGTGAAAAGTGTTAACGGACGACCAAGACGCCGCCTTACACACCTGGTGAAACAGACGCTTGATGCTCTCAGAGCTCGGACAGCGTCCAAAAAATACAACGTCGTCTCCTAGGATTCGACGGATGAGGACACTAGGATGGCAGAACAATGTCTTCCTTGATATCGAAGGTCGAAACTACCTTAGGAAGAAAAAGGCTTCGGACGCAGACCCACCTATCCTCGTGGAAGATCAGATAGGGAGCCTTGCATGCCAAGGCTGCCAGCTCAGAAACCAGTCTTAACTGACGTAACACCAAGAGGCACCTCTTGCCCTGGTCGAATGCGCCGGGAAAGGAAGGCGCCTGACCCTTCATTGCGTAAGTCAGATCCACCTAAAGATGGTGGCTGACGAGACCGCTGGGCCCTACTTGGGACCAGCCACCGAAACAAACAGTGAGTCTGGACTCTGGAACGGAGCAGTACCAGACAAGCATACTCTCAGAGTTCGGACAACGTCCAAGAAATGCAACGCCGTCTCCTTAGAATTCGACGGATGAGGACATAAGGATGGCAGTACAATGTCTTCCTTGAGATGGAAGGTCGAAACACGACCTTAGGAAGAAAAGAGGGCTGTGGACGCAGCACCACCTTATCCTTGTGGAAGATCAGATAGGGAGGCTTGCATAACAAGGCTGCCCGCTCAGAAACCTGTCCTAACTGGCATAACAGCCACCAAAAAGGACCACTTTCTGAGAAAGTGTCAACAAGGGAAACTCCCTGATGTTATCAAACGGTGGTTTCTGAGGCACCAAGAGGCCATGCCGTTAAAGCCATTGACTGCAAGCAGGATGGCATATGGGACCCTGCGACAGCAGGTCCTCTTGTAGCGTTATACGCCAAAAGGACGTCAGCTACACAAGCCCCACGGAGGTAGTTGAGGGTGGACCGGAGGGGCCGCCTGCCGAACCCTCTGTACAAAAGTCCTCACTAGAGAGTGAGCCACCAAGGGTCATTGAAAAAGGACAGCCAGGGCAGATACCTGCCCCCTAATTGTACTTAAAGTAAAATTTTTGGCCCGTTCCCTGCTGAAGAACAGCAGGACTCTGAAATCAAGCAAGTATGCGGATGCCACCTCATTTCCTCACAAATGGATATGTAGGTCTTCCAGGTGCGATGGTAAATCTTCCTAGGGGATGATTTCCGAGCACTCCTCATGGTAGAGATCACAGAGTCTGACAGGCCCCGGTCTCTTAGCACCTGGCTCTCAAGCCATGCCGTTAAGCCAGTGACTGTAAAAAAACAGGATGGCGTATGGGACCTTGTGACCGCAGGTCCTTCCTTGGCGGTAGATGCCAAAAAGGCGTCTGCTACCAGACGCACTAGATCGGCATACCAAGGATGCCTAGGCCAGTCCAGAGCAATAGGGACCATTGGAAGCCTCTCTACCTTCAATCTGCGAAGCAAATGAGGAAGGAGCTTCAGAGGAGGAAAGGCATAGATTAGCCGGTACTGGCTCCACGGTGCCATCAACGCAGCTGTCGTGTTTGCCCATGGGTCTCTTGACCTGGCCACAACCTCAATACCTTCCGATTGAGTCGAGAAGCCAGGCGATATACGACTGACGTACCTCCCCTCTGGCAAAGGAGCTGAAAATGCCTCCAGGTGTAGAGACCATTCTCCTTGGTCCAGCATCTGGCAACTCAGGTAGTCCGCCTGCCAGTTTCCCACACCCGGAATGTATACGGCCGACAGGCCTGGTACGCTCCTTTCTGCCCCCTTAAGAGGTGAGCGACCTCCAATGCTGCAGCAGAGCTGCTTGTTCCTCCTTGATGATTGACATTGATAAATGTAAAGTTATGCACTTGGGGACTAAGAATATGAATGCATCATACATACTAGGGGGGGGAGTACAACTGGGGGGATCCGTAGTGGAGAAGAATCTGTGGGTTTTGGTAGATCATAAGCTCAATAATGGCATGCAATGCCAAGCTGCGGTTTCCAAATCGAGCAAAGTCCTTTCTTGTATTGAGAGGTATGGACTCCAGAGAGAGATATAATTTTTCCCCTGTACAAATCATTAGCAAGACCTCATCTGGAATATGCAGTTCAGTTTTGGGCCCCAGTTCTCAAAAAGGATATTGGGGAACTGGAGAAAGTGCAACCAAACTGATAAGAGGCATGGAGGAGCTCAGCTATGAGGAAAGATTAGCGGAACTGAAGTTATTCACTCTTCAGAAGAGGAGATGAAGGGGGCTATGATCAACGTGTACAAATATATAAGGGGTCCATATAGTGAACTTGGTGTTGAGTTATTCACTTTACGGTCAACACAAAGGTCTAGAGGAAGAGAGATTTCACCTAATACGGAAAGGTTTTTTCACAGTAAGACCACCCTGCAGAGGTGGATCTGGTCAGCTCAGTAGATTGCTTTAAGAGAGGCCTGGATTTTTTCTTAAAATGTACATAATATAACTGGGTACTAACATTTATAGGTAAAGTTGATCCGGGGAATATCCGATTGCCTCTCAGGGGATCAGGAAGGAATTTTTTCCCCTGCTATAGCAAATTGGATCATGCTCTGCTGGGGTTTTTCACTTTCCTTTGGATCAACTGTGGGTATAGAATTAGGTATATGGGATTGTATGATATTATTATTATTATTATTTTTTAATGGTTGAACTGGATGGACTTGTGTCTTTTTTCAACCTGATTAACTATGTAACTATGTAACATACGTCACCACTGTGGTGGTTGTCCGACTGGATTCTGACTGGATGCCTCTGTAGCCTCCTCTGAGACCATGTGGAGAGGCAAAGCCAGATCGCCCGGAGTTCCAGGACAATGATCGGCAAGTGGTATTCCTCCGGAGTCCAGCGACCCAGGTTGACTGAGCTCCCCTGATTCCTGTCCAACCAGTAAGACAGGCGTCCGCCATGACCACCATCCAGTAAAAAGGAAGGAACGACTTCCTGGACAGAAGTGCCGGTGATGTCGGCCACCAACTAGGGAGGTCCTGACTAGGTGGCTCACCCGGATTTTGACAATCCAGGGATGAAGGGCACTTGACCCTCTGGACAGAATTACCTTCTGTAACACTTGCGTGTGAAATAGTGCATATGGTACCACCTCGAATGAGACTACCATGAGGCCCAGGACTCAAAAAGTGGCGTGACAACCATCTTTGGGATGTCAACTGCCACACCGCAGCCCGAAGGGTCTGAAAAAAGGGGGAAAAAAAACTTTTGCCAGAATTAACCCTAGATACACTAGGAGTTGAGACAGTACCAATACTGACTTCTGAGTGTTCAGCGCCCAACCAAGGATCGGAGGGCCTGACAGGTGATAGACACGCTCACCTCTAATATTGAGTTTGAAGTGGCCCTCAGAAGAAGATCGTCCAAGTTGCCAATGATAGCGATGCCACACTGTCTTAGTAGGGCCAGAATCGGGGCAAGCACCTTGGTGAACACCCTTGGTGCCGATGCCAGGCCAAAGGGGAGAGCCACCATTGGTAGTGGTCTTCCCGGCCGCCAAACGTAGACATCTCTGATGCCTGGTGCATATGGGGACATGCAAACATACATCCTTGATCACCAAGGATGCCGGAAATCCCCCGAACCCGTTCCTGTACTGAGACAGGAAGGACCACCCTGCATATCAGCAGGTCTTGAACCGCTCCATATAGGACTTCCCGACGAGTCAGCTGAAGCTGGCGGATTAGAGGGAGAAAAAATCTGTTCGGTAGGCAAGCAAGGTTGGGCTTGCGAAACCAGGGACGCTTCTGGCACTCAGCAGGCGCTTTATCGGCCTGGGGTCATTTACTTGCCGCACTAGGCGGACGAAATAACTGCTTGTGCGCTTAAAGGAGAGCCCTAGCCTATGGCGTGGCTCCTTACCCTTTTTTGGATTGCGGGAGCAGCAAGCTCTTACCTCCTGAGGCATCCTTAATGATGTCATCCAGAGAGGCTCCAAAAAAGACTGTCCCCCTTAAAGGGCAGGTCCAATAAGGAATTCTTGGAAGTCTTTTGGTCCGTAAACCAGCACTTAGCCAAACCAGGTGGCATAACACCACTGCATAAACCGAGGCTCTGGACAGCAAGGGGATATTATCCATGTCTGATTTGCAGACAAACTTAAGGCCCTGTACCAACTGGTCGGCCAAAGCTACCTCGTCCGGAGGAGCTTCCCGTATCTTTAATCCCTGGAGTAGCATCTTTGCCCACTCAGTAGGTGTCTGACACCAAAGCCCCAGCCATTGCCGGACGCATAGCTGAGCCCACTATAGGTAGCGAGCGATTGCCACAGCCTTCTTTTCCGCAGGGTCCTTTAAGACAGAAGCCCCTTCCACTGGACTCGTGTTACTTGGTTAAGTCTGGACACAGGTGGTTCCACTATACGGGGAGAAGTCCATTTTTTCAGGAAACTCTCCTAAAAGGGGTACCGGACCGCCAAATTTTTTGGGGCCGAAAAAACCTTCAGTGGTTTTTCCCCACTCCTTGTATAAAAGTTTATCAAGATAAGACATACAAAGAAACACCTTGGCAGTGCGGACCGGCTTACGGAAACCCAAAGGGCACCGCCGTCACTGCTGCAGAATTCCCCAACTTCAGCGTAACCTGCACTGCGGTGGTAGATACCAAGCCTTTTCGCGTGCTGACCCGAACCTGGAGTCATCCTCACTGTCCGCAGCCGCTGATACATCAGAATCAGGGCCATGAGCCACAGCTGGGCCTGGCTCTGCATCAGAATTATCCCCAGAAGATGGCAGGGGGATGGGGCGCTTCTCCCCCCCCCCGTGTTCACACGCGCCGCTTCCACCTTGGCAACAAAAGGTCTCCAGGATCGCTGACACAGCGTCCACTGATATAGCAGGGGAACCAGTTGCCAACTCAGGTGTTTCAGGGGGTAAAAAACGTCAGCTGACACACGCGCCTGACACCCATAGGTACTCCAGGCAAGGTATCACAGCCCACCCTCCCAGCTGCTACAGAGATGCAAGGTATCCCAGAGGACTCACCACCCTTAGGACGGTCACTGTTACTGCTGATAGTCTGCTCCCGCCAGTGATGGTCTCCCATAGCTGCCTGTGTCAGTCTGATCCTCTGCCAGCGTGTGTCTGTCGCGCGCCTATGAATGCACCCTGGAGGCCAAAGGCTTCCACAAAATGGCCACCGAGCGGCCGTGCTGAAGAACAGTGTGGACCATAAGAAAATGCCCATTGAGCAGTCGACAGAAACCAAAGCGGGCGCGGACCACAAGAAAATAGCCACCGAGCGGCGGTAGATCCATACAGGCGCGAAGCACAAGAAAATGTCCGGCGACAGCATGGAGGGAGAAAACACACAGGTAAGCAGAAAACATGGTCATTTTAATGATAGCCTACAGCGCAGTTCCTGCTCCAGATGGAGCCCCCCAGGTGACCCTTAGCACCCAGCCTTAGCTTGCAGAGCCCAGGGAGGAGGGAAGGTAGGGAGAGGAAAGAAAGGGCAAAACCACTTACTTGATCTCTCCAGGAATGTCCAGCCAAGTCCTCCTGCCGAAGCAGGGGAAGCAACTTACCCTTCCTGCGTGGATTATGCTGGAAGACATTCCGGACAGACCATCTACCGCGCAGTTACGGAGGTGACTGTCGGCCTGGCATGCTGTGATTGAGCCATAGAGACCGATCATATGCATGCCCTGGAGCATAAAGCTCACGGCCACCCGTGGGGCGACAGGCATGTCATGGAAAACCCAGCGCGTAGCTAGGTTCGGCACACGCTCGATGGCCGAAACTGGGGAAACTACAAGGATCTGGGATCCAGCTCGTCACCCAGTCAGCAGTTGATCGAACATCACAGAAACAAAAAACTTAAAAAAGAAGAAAACTTTTGAAAACGTAGAAAAAAAAACCCCCGGACCAATGGGCCCGAAGGGAGCCATGTCCTTCTCCTAAACTAGGCAGAAAAAAAACTGATCTGTGAGGTGCAGAGAGAGAGGGATTATACCCGGAGGGTCCGCCCCCTGGGCGGTACTGTATAAGGTGTGATGTGTTAACACTTTCTACAAGTTTTCTGCCTAGTCACTCCTAAATGAAGGATAATACCCACTTGTCAAGAGGAAGCGGTGTTCGTACATGAACGAAAGAGTAAAGGGTCCAGTTTACTGTCCCTCAGACTTTAGGGGGTCTGAGCTGTGGTCAGGGGCAGTAGAAAATATCCTGGCGTCAGCTGGAGTAGACAATGCTCCATTTTTGGTATTAGTGGGAAGAATAAAGCACCATTGTTGGTGTCAGTGGGAGGAACAGTGTGGCATATCAGTATCAGTGGGTGCCTCATATCAGTGGGAAAATAGTGCCCGAAGGGCCAGATAAAGGCAAGCTAAGAGTTTGGAGACCACTGGTGTATATACTGAACATTGATAATTTATTGTCCTGTTTGCAGTAATACTCAACTTTTGTTATTTGTATATTTATTATTTAGGAGGGCTGTGTCCCTTCTATATTCAAATGTCACCCTAGCCTGACTATTTTTTATGATTGCATATTCCTCTTAAGCTGGCCATAGACAGGCTGACATTTATCAGTTCAGCAGGAACAGGATACAGTTTGATCTGTGTGTGGCCATCCCTGTTCGACAGATGTGGATCATTAGATTGACTTCTGTCGAAGGGACACACTGGAGAACATAAATCCAAGGCTGCAGCCGCTGATCAATGTATCCTGGCAACAATTGGAACCGTCTATTCCCTGCTTTATATGCAATGTTTTACTTGATGGAAAAATCGGTGCTACACCTGTGATCTTGAGCAAGTGACTCATCAGAAAACATGTCATTGGTCTTAAAATAAAGATCTGTTCATCAAGAATAGGCACATTTATCAGGATCGACTTTTGCATTACCAAATGGTTGCACAGCATCAAGAGCAACCCTCCTATTACTTGCATTAAGACAGTAGTCGGCTAAGGTTACGCATCAAATTTACACATGGTTACTTGCAAAATCACTACACGTTTTGTAAGTCATACCAGCCTTGTCCTTTAAGTTTACCTAAAGGAATTTTTGATCCTGATGATAATTCAAGAAGTAGGGCCCTACTTTTGGCCCTACCTCATGTCAGGATCCACCCAGAAGCCTGACTGGCTCAAGAGTCTGAACTTGGTGCACCGGTGAGCGCTGGTATAGCCGAGCAGAGAGCAGGTAACTGACAGTCACTGAAGACTGATAACTGAGCAATCAGCAGTCTTTGATCGCTCAGTTGTCAATCTTTGAGGCAGCATGGCGGAGATAGATGTACCATCACACCTATACTGCATCCATCTAGGTGGATTTTTCCTGGTTGTCTATTATATTCTGGTCAACCTGAGAACCACTAAACAAGATTATTAATTATAATACACATGTGCAAAAAACAAACTCACATAATGGAACAGTCTTTTTAATTTCTTCCCGTATAGTTTTATCAAGGCGATTGTTAAGCGAGCCAGAAATTGAATGTGAGAGCTGCTGAGAGAGGTATTCTTGTAGCTGACCATTTCGCTGCTGTCCATCACTTAAGATTCGATCTAATCTTCTTTCTAAGACATGAAATGTTAAGGATGTATATAGGATTATATGTAAATACACCAACACATTACTAACTTTATGCTAGATTTTAAAGAAACATCCACACCAGTGTGAAGGCAATGTAGTGTGATCTTACATGGAGAAATAAAACATGCAGTTTGTCATACATTTTTAGGGTCCTCCTAATGTACGTTCATAGGAGACAAAAATGCATGTGCTTTATTTGTCCATTCACCTGCAACCGAGGGGCCATTTTAAAAGAATTGCCATGTGTAATGCAACATACTAAAAATTACACACAATTGTGAATAGGTCCTTAGAACGGATGGGTCAGTAACACAACCCACTCACTTTGCATTTTTATTTCTGCTTTGGTAACATCTTGTCAGCAGCAAAGGAAGTGATAATGGATCAAAAGAAAGCAAAAAAACAAAAACCTATGTTTGCTTTGACCCTTTGATTGCCATGATGCATTAGCTATTGTAATAAAATGGTGTAGCACTACCCAAACTAAACCATGTGCTCAAATCAAAATTACTACGACAAAATACATTTTAGTTATCTTTATACATGTATAGGTTTAGGTAATAGTAATTTTAATTTGAGCACATTTGTTTGGGTAGTGCTACACCATTTTATTAATTACGTTATTTCCTAGGTGGTGTGGAATCACTTTTTCTGTGTTGCTTGCCACCCACATTAGTGCAGATTGTTTTTTGTTTAATTATTCTGATGCATTAGACATGACACTATCTACCTAACATCGGTACAGACAAGTTTTAGGATACACATTCTCGGCAGCCAAGGGACTAAATTGTAAAGTATACTTCAAGTTATAATGTAGGTGTATGGATAGGACATAGCTTAGCCCATTATTATTCAGGCCAATAACTGACTCTATAAGCCTTTTGTTAAAAGGCACATGACGATTGCAATGTGAATAAAGCTTGTACTGGCTGAGGAGTGCTAGTGTGGTTGGCAGTGTTTAGTTATGCCCTAGAGTATAGTACTTTTATGGCTGTCACAGCAAAAAGGCAATAGATGACACTGGGAGAGCCAGTTCTAGTGTTTTGGGTTTAACAAGCATAGAGAGGATGTCACTTTAATCAAATATGGCAATTCTGTGATAGTTCTATGATGTGCCCCCTAATCATCCTGTTTTTTAATTTTATGTTGGTAGTTCAAATATGAAAATCTTTTTGTGATTTATACACCATCTTTTTTAACATTGGAACATCTTACGATGTCCTTTGCTTCTTTCCCACTGATTATTGTTAAAGGTTAAGTTCACCTTTGGAACATGCTACATGTTCCAACCATTTTTAGGGTGGAACATGTTTCAGCATCTGCAACTAACCCCCCCTCTTCCTGTGACAGCGGGCAGGGAATAATATCCCCACACCCACTGTCACAATTTAAAAGCAGTGCGGCTGTAAAAGCTATGTCATTCATTCGCAGTCTCCTGTGAATGGATAGACTATTAGTACCATCAGGCATTGCTGCTGAAGGCTTGTAGTTCTCAATGAACTCCTAGTTATAATTAATCAGGTTGAAAAAAGACACAAGTCCATCCAGTTAAACCAGAAAAAAAAACAAAAGAAAAAAAAAAAAAACTACGAGGGTGCTGGTGAGCATTCTGGTTATTCATTGATTCTGCTTGCCCCCAGGTTACTGCCTGTCTGTATGATGTATGGGCAGACAGCTATCCTGAGAGTCTGCAGGAGCCTGAGATTGCACCCGCAATCTGCTGAAAGCAGGTGCAGCGCTCTGCAGACTTAGAATTTTTTTTATAAATGCACATTTTTTTTTACCTGCAAAATTTTTTTGTCTTGTAATCACTGAATTTGGTAAATTTGATATTATTTGAAAAAATCATAATTAAAATATAATAAAAAAAAAAAATAAATGATGTCATTACAGTGGCAATGCAGGATATGTGATTTTTCCCACAAATGAGCCAAAATTTGCCTAAAGAGTAGCGTGTGCACAGATATGGAGGAAGCGCAATAAGCATGTGTCTAGGCCTATCTAGCCTTATAAAAAGGCACTTAGTCCAGATTAAGATCTGAAAAAAACAGATAGAGCCAGAAATGGTGCTCGAAAAAACAGAGCGCCTGTACAGCCCAAGCTGGGCAACTTCATAGCCAGGAGGCCATTTTGAGTGGGTGTATTTCTGACAAACCCCTACAAGGGTAAACCATGTGTGAAGGTACTTTTGTTGCTGAATTAAATTAGCTCCAAAGTGTACTTTTGAGTGGGGGTGAAAAGCTCACCTTAAAAGCGGTCATCTGCCACTCCCCCACCCCACCCGGTGCCACACTTGACAGGAACCCATCCCCACTTCCGGGACACCTTGCCGCAGACCTCGCCACAGGAAGTTCGCCCCCTCCCTCCTTCCACCTCTGCCTAGCAATAAAAAAATACCAACATGTGCAGTTTGCTGGAACCGGCTGTGAAGCCGAAAGGCTTCAATACCGGTTTCCCTTACAAAGAATTGCGGCAGCAGCACCCGAGAGCCGATGGACGGATCGGCTTGGGGTGCCGACATTGCGGGCTTCCTGGACAGGTAAGTGTGCAAATATTAAAAGTCAGCAGCTACAGTACATCTAACTGCTGACTTAATTTTTGTAGGGGAGGCTGGAGCTTCGCTTTAAAGCTAAACCTCAATATACATTTATGATGAACCAGATGACATATATATATGTTATGGTAGCAATAATTTAACCCCCACCAAATTAAATAAGGGTTTTGTGTGCCCATTACCAGTAAACACACGTTTGCATGAAAACATTTCATACTAGTATGTTCTCCTGAAATATTCCTGTCAAAAACACAATCAGTAACATATAGAAGATGTTTAATGATCTTAACAATTTTCTTTTTAGAATGTGATATAAATGTTTTAACTGGAGAAAGAACAAACAGCCCCACAATCTAACCCCATGTACCTATATGTATACTTAGCTCTCCAATATGCAGTGCTTATGCCTACACTGCAGAAGTCTTCTCTGGCACTGTTCGTACTTGCAAAGTACCTAACCATAGACTTAAAGGAAGCATGCTCCTACAGCAGAGATGCTTGGTATACAACGCCATTCAAGTCTGTGTGTGGTTAATGCAGTGCTGGACAACATTTCTGCATTAAGGATGTAAACTTTGAGGGAGGTTATCACAAACAGTCAAGTATGCACTGGATTGGAGGCTAAATTACACATTTCACCATGATGGAATTTCCAAGCTCTGCCTACAAGCCTCTACATTAGATTTGTCACTGGATCATCTTAGAGCCTTTTAACATTTGCTGGGTAAATATTCAACCTAAACAGCAAATAACTATGCCTAGAAAGCTATGAAAAGATACGTTCTTGTGCCTGCTGTGTATCAATAACACGTTCCACGTGTCCCATGATGGAACTCTGAGTTGCATCTAAATGATCAGTCAGCCTTTGCATGAGATCCTGCTGATTCTGCCCAAGTTCAGAAAGTTCCCTCTGTTGGCTATATAGGAGAGCCATCAATTCTTCATGCTGCTCGAAGCTGGTCTGAAAAGGAAATCCACAATAAAAATACAACATCATTTGTCTTGCGGAAGGGTAGGCTTTCCTTAATTTAATCAAGACATGCTGTCAAAACAGAGCTAAAAGTTGGCACTATCAATAGGGTTTCAGGTTTCAAATAATTCAAGAAAAAAACTTTATAAATGTATTTTCAGTAGGTACACAAGAACGAAGAACCACATGCACAGAGAGGAGGATTCTGTGTACTGTACTCCAAGAACAGGACTTTACAGGTGGGTAAAAAAAAATCCAATTGTTTTTATAGTACAAGTACAGAACATGGGTCCTATACATAATGGATGAGATGTCCCAAAGCAGTAACTGATGGGAGGGTAACCAGTAGGTAACAACAATTTTATAACCAATGCACCTTTAAGAAAAATATCCTCAAGCTTAAATATAGTCATACCCGAGACCAAACAATGGTCTTCAAAACCGTGTGGCCAAACTGGCATCAGCAAAGCACGACATCCACTTAGCAGAATTTTGCATAAGTATGCACAGAAGATCAGGTAGTGATTGGGTGAAGGGGCCATTCCCCTTAATCCGGGTGGGGATGAGGTAATTCGTTTTCCAGTTATCTACTCCTGGGAATGCAGAGATCACTGGACAGCGAATTTGTGTCCATGAGAGCATCTTGCTTGCTACCTTGAATCCACTAGGTGATTGATCTAAGCCATGGCATTGCCTAACTGCATCCTGACTGGGTACCTCTGCAGAAAGTGGGTCTAGAGTTACACAGCAATCCTTTTTGCTCTGAGCTCCAGCAACCACAGGTCTGGGACATATGTGTTCAGAGAGAGGCCAGCTTTAAATAGATGTCCCCCTACTCTTAGGAGCAATGGTGCGCTTCTTCATTGGAAAGGGAACTTTGAGGAAGACTTTGTGGGCTTTTTGGGCCAAGACCTATGCCAAAAGGAAGGGCTGACCTTAGGATTTGAAAATGAAGCCTGGGTAGAGTGATTAGGTGCTGTGTGTTTTGAAAAGGTGGAAGCGCCTGTAGAGGGGAGTTTTAGAACTTTCCTTCTTGTGATATATTTTATGGATTTATCACAAACCTCCCAAAAAAGATATCCACCTTAAAAAGGAATACGTGTAAGGCGTCTAAGCTTTTTGCCACATGATTCTGTGCATGTGAATTGAGATTAGAGCCACTCTGGAAATGTATCTCATTACTTGTTTTAGGGCATTCACACAAGAGCAGAGCACAAGGTAATTGCTCAGCTAAGGTCTACTTCTGGATTATTATTATACAGGATAATCCAGGATCATGTTGGTTGTTGTACTGCCCTAGTCTAGTTAACTGGCATTTTACAGGCATAAATCACAGTGACAAAGGGGTGGCTATGGACGTAGGATACTTGGATTTTGCAAAACCGTTTGACACAGTTCCCTACATGTGGCTAATGTGTAAGGTAAAGCTTATAGGCTTGAAAAGATCAGTTTGTAAATGGATAGAAAACTGGCTAAAAGTACAAATTCAGAGAGTAGTGGTTAATCAGTTACTCTTGGTTATCAGTGGTGTACCCCAAGGTTCAGTGTTGGGACCCTTACTTTTTAATATCTTTAAAAATGATATAAGGTATGGAATTAAAAGCACCATTTCAGTGTTTGCAGATGACACCAAGCTATACAGTGGAATAACGCCTTTAAAGGATGACTCCAACTTACAAGCCAATCTCAATGCACTGTTTAATTGGGCAACTATGTGAAAAATTAGGTTTAGTGTTGATAAATGTAAAGTTATGTACTTGGGGGCTAAGAATATGCATGCATCATATATATACTAGGGGGAGTACAACTGAATCAAACAATGGTGGAGAAGGATCTGGGTGTTTTGGTAGATCATAAGCTTAATGACAAACTTATAACTTTTGTTATTCTGTCTTTCACTGTTAAAATAAACCTACTATTAAAATTATAGCCTGATCCTTTTTTGTCAGCATGCCCCTTATTTAATATTAAGGGGCACGCTGACGGGCACATTTTATGTTAAGGGGCACGCTGACGGGCACATTTTATGTTAAGGGGCACGCTGACGGGCACATTTTATGTTAAGGGTCACGCTGACGGGCACATTTTATGTTAAGGGGCACGCTGACGGGCACATTTTATGTTAAGGGGCACGCTGACGGGCACATTTTATGTTAAGGGGCACGCTGACGAGCACATTTTATGTTAAGGGGCACGCTGATGGGCACATTTTATGTTAAGGGGCACAACAAAATATGCCCATCAGCTTGCCCGTTAACATTAAATATGCTTATCAGTGTGCCCCTCAACATTAAATAAGCTCACCAGAGTGCCCCTTAACATAAAATGTGCCCAGAGTTCCCCTTATTTTAAGGGGCACACTGATGGGCACATTGTTGTGCCCATCAGAGTGAACCTTACATTAAATGTGCCCATCAGTGTGCCCCTGTAAAAACCCCACATACCTTGTGGATCAGGAGGTAACAAGCTGCAGGGGACGAAAGCTGCCCCGGGCGCGCATAGCACATCATACCTCGTGGCTCCCGGTTCTCACTCAGCGATGACCCCTGCGATAAACAGCAGGGGGTGGTGGCGTGCACGGCTTACCTCGTGGCACTGGCCGGGAGCTGCGAGATAGTAAGTAATTTTGAAAAAAATCACGTGACAGGTGATGAAACCGGTCGGGAGGAGCCAGTGACATTAACCACGGTGCTTGAATATGCTGGATGTGGAGGGAGAGGGATCATGCTGTCTGCACTGTCCGCTCTATAAGCATTACACTATCAAGTTAAATAATCACGGCATTTGGAGAAGTCATGATACAATTATCCACTTTATATGAAGAGTGTCAGTCTCTGATGTGAGTTTTTATCTGGATAACTACCCCAGGGATTTCTTTCTCAAACAAGATAGATGTGTGTTTTTTCCTTTCTCTTGGCAATCAACCAATTAACTTTTAGGTGAGCAGTACACCCAGTAATTGGTGGTGGTGAATAGTTATTCACATATTGGACTTTCATGGCTGTAATTTAATTGTACACCCATTGTTTTTATGCCATTGGAATTTGTATAAGTTTATGTAATATTGGAAGGTTGATTTTAGCGCATTATTACTTTATTGATTCAGCAGTATATGGTGATATCAGTACACTTTTGAAATAGTTGCAGCTATAACCACTTAAGCCCCGGACCATTTTGCTGGCCAAAGACCAGGCCACTTTTTGCCATTCGCCCCTGCGTTGATTTAACTGACAATTGCGCGGATGTGCAACGTGGCTCCCAAACAAAATTGACGTTTTTTTTTTCCACAAATAGAGCTTTCTTTTGGTGGTATTTGATCACCTCTGGTTTTTTTTTTTTTTTTTTGCGCTATAAACAAAAATAGAGCACGAATTTTGAAAAAAATCTAATATTTTTTCCCTCGAATAAATATCCCCAAAAATATATAAAAAACAAAAAAATGTTTTTTCCTCAGTTTAGGCCGATACGTATTCTTCTATATATTTTTGGTAAAAAGAATGAAATCACAGTAAGCGTTTATTGATTGGTTTGCGCAAAAGTTATAGTGTCTACAAAATAGGGGATAGTTTTATGGCATTTTTATTAAATATTTTTTTTTACTAGTAAGGGCGACGATCAGCGATTTTTATCGTGACTGCGACATTGTGGCGGACACATCGGACACTTTTGACACCAGTTTGGGATCATTGTAATTTTTAGTGATCAGTGCTATAAAAATGCACAGATTACTGTAAAAATTACACTGGCAGTGTAGGGGTTAACCTGTAGGGGGCGCTGAAGGGGTTACGTGTGACCTAGGGGGTGTGGCTTGCCGTGACACGTCACGGATCGCTGTTCCCGATGACAGGGAACAGACGATCAGTGACATGTCACTAGGCAGAACGGGGAGATGTTGTGTTTACACTAACATCTCCACGTTCTTCAGCTCAAGGCGACAATTTAAAGGGTTTTTATAAATAATACTGCGCCAACCCTGTGTAGTGAAAAAAGAGCAGCCAAACACAATCAGATAGGATATAGAATGCACATAAATATATATAGTGTGGGGCTGTGAAAGAAGTGGAAAATTCTACTTCATATATACCATATAGTGATATAATGAATGAACGTAAATGATATAGTGATACCCTAAAGGAACACAACAGCAATAAAGTCTGTGTATATTAAAGTGCACAGAAACAACACACGATCAAAATAAATACTCTGATCATGACCCAAAAAATTTTTTTTGCATAAAGTCCAAAAAATATATGAATGAGTGAAAAAACAGTGCTAGTAAGATTTCACAAGTGAGTATCAAGTCCTAAGCAGACATAGATAATGCATAAAGTTCATAGGCGATATCCAACATGGAGCTTTCATCAATAATGGATAAACGCAGGTTTATACGCCAGCTCCAGCTGCCCTTACCATGCTTTTTTTACTCTCATTTGTATTTGATTTTTATGGATTTTCATTTGCTTGAACTTTTTATGGATTTACAATAAATCTTTCGGATTTACACTGTGCAGAGGACTTCTCTTCTTTCCATTTTTTTATGATTGCTACGTATCGAGGGGTCATCTCTGGATATCAGGATCCCTTTTTCCTGGGCTTCGATACACGGATGAGCAGTGTTGTCAGCACAAGAGTGGAGGTGCGTTGCAGATCCTTACTGTTCCCTACGTCCATAGAGTGGACAAAGCTTTATCGACCCACCGCTATATGGTGAGCTGGGTCCACTCTGTCTGGTAAGAGTATTAATTTCTCCCCCATTTGCCCAAGGTGAAGGCACTCCTGGGTGATATATATTTCACATATCTGCACAGACCATCAGACACATCCATCTTCCTGTGTTTATCCATTATTGATGCAAGCTCCATGTTGGATATCGCCTATGAACTTTATGCATGATCTACAGTATGTCTGCTTAGGACTTGATACTCACTTGTTAAGTCTTACTAGCACTGTTTTTTCACTCATTCATATATTTTTTGGACTTTATGCAAAAAACATTTTTGGGGTCATGATCCAAGTATTTATTTTGATCGTGTGTTGTTTCGGTGCACTTTAAGATACACAGACTTTATTGCTGTTGTGTTCCTTTAGGGTATCACTATATCATTTACATTCATACATTATATCACTATATGGTATATATGAAGTGGAATTTTCCACTTCTTTCACAGCACCACACTATATATATTTATGGACAATTTAAAAGGGGACGTATATATACGCCCATTTGCCTGTCCGTGCCATTCTGTAGACGTAAATGCTCATGCAGCGGTCGGCAAGTGGTTAATCATTTATCTTTTAATATTTTTGGCTCACATCAGCGCTTAAGTACACAATTTTTAAATAGTTTATTATACCTGTTTTGTTTAGACGCACTCAGGTTTACCTTACTTTTGATCTGCAAATCTATATAGAGGCATCTGCTTTGGCTTTTTATCGGGCAATGCAACCTGCTCCTGCTATCCATCCACACCACCTTTGCATCCATATCCCCTGTATTTTTTTCCTCTGCTGCAGTATGGAACTTAAATTACCTTGGAATATACTGGGCCTCAACAAAAAGTTTAAGAGATCCCTATGTTGAAATTTCTTAATGTTCACAAACCTGACATCCTCTTCCAACAGGAGACCCACCTTTTCTGGCAATAAGATCCTCCTAGCCCTCCACAGGTCCTGGGTACCACAAGCCTTCCACGCTATGCTGTCAGCTCTGCTAAATATTGTGTTGGTGGAGATAATAGAATGGTGACAGGGGAGCATGCAGAGCCTGGCAGTGTGAGCGAGTCAACCCACACAGATTTACAGAGAAGTGTGTCCGAGCATGAGTTTTAAAATGTCATTCTCTGTACAAGTTGATTCATGCCCCCAAAGTCATTTTGACGTAAAGCGTAGGGTGGAGATAATTGGTCCGGGAAAGAGAGCTTGGGATCCTGCAGGCTGTAAGAGCGATCCATCTATGTAGTTTTTTAGATCTAGCGGCAGCAGCAGCAATGTAGTATACAAGTGGGAGCAGCAGCAGGTCACTTAGTATTCAAGACACGTTTTCTCTTGCATTAAATCATTTTATCAGTGAGTACTATGGACTGTTTTTTGTTTTACAGAGCTTGAGATCCAGAGCCTATAAGAGCCACGGGGCAGTGAGAGGAATCATTGGGGATTGACATTCTGACCAGGTTGCCCTTTATTGATTAAATCCATCTAGTGGAGTTGTAAACATTATTTTCATACAGGTTTTGACCTTTGTAGTGAGGGTTAACCGGTAAGGAGAGAGCACATCTTTAGGGGATTCGGTGGGATGGCATCACTTACCAGTATCATGAATAATGCTTACTCTGAAAACTGGTCATCTTTTTTGACTTTTGTGGACTTGATGAACTTTCAGTGTTTAATTTCCATTAGGGGTCTTTATTATTGTGTTTGGTGCTCCACAGTATTTTTATTTTGGAAACATTGACGCATTGTTTTTGATTTATTTACACTTCATACACAGTTAATAAGCGCACTACTTGCTTATAATCATTTGTATTATTGTACTACTAGTAGTTATATTTGTTCATTTATAATTTCACTGTAAACTCTATTCTTAATTTTATTACCGTATATGATCAACACAAATAGCATATATTAACCCTGGATTTACCTTTTGCATTGAAGCTTTTGAGGTTTGTGTCAAGAGCCTAGAAAGAAAAATATAAAAAAAAAAAAAAAAAAAAAAAAAAAAGTTAATTTTATAGTTTAGGTATGTATGGTAAATTCAAGCACAAGTCATGAAAAATGGGATTTTTGTACTCACCGTAAAATCTTTTTCTCTGACGTCCATGGACTGACACAGCTCTAATACTGAAACATGTGGGTGGGTATATGTCCCTGCTCGCAGGAGAAGATCTAGGCAGAATGTTAGAAACATACATTCTAGAAAAAAAAGAAGCTGAACAGCCCCACCCAGGGGAGCGGTTCCTCCAGACATAACCCTCCTACCTGCAGCTAGCAGCCTCAGTTCGTAACAAAGCAGCACAAACCTTAAAGAAGGGTGGGTGCTGTGTCAGTCCATGGACGTCAGAGAAAAAGATTTTACGGTGAGTACAAAAATCCCATTTTCTCTTATCGTCCATGGACTGACACAGCTCTAATACTGAAACACGTGGGACGTCCCAAAGCAGTATCAGAAAAGGGTGGGAGCAGTAGTAAAGGAAAAACCAAACTCCACTCTAAACAAGCAGAACTCCTCAACGGAGGAGTTGCAACTTTAAACAGCGGCCTGCAACCCTTGCGGCCGAAGGAAGCATCCGAAGATGCAGCCACATCAACCTTATAGAACTTAGAAAAGGTATGAGCGGACGACCAGGTCGCCGCCTTGCACATATGTGCAACCGACGCTTGATGTTGGAAAGCCCAGGAAGCACCAATTGCCCTGGTGGAATGCGCCGTAACCGGAAAGGGAGGCGCCTGCCCCTTAAGGGCATAGGCCTGTATAACAGTCTGTCTGATCCACCTAGAAAAGGTAGCAGACGACCTCGCTTGGCCCTGTTTTGGGCCAGAGACAGACACATACAGTGAGTCAGACTTCCAAATGGAAACAGTAGAAGACAGGTACACACGTAAGGCTCGTACCACATCCAATGTATGAAGCGCAAACTCTCAGGGATGCGATGGGTGAGGACACAAGGACGGAAGAACAATGTACTCATTAAGGTGAAAGGCCGAGACCACCTTTGAAAGGAAAGACGGTCGTGGGCGCAACACCGCCTTATCCTTATGAATAGGGGTGCAACGGATCGGTGGTGATCCGTGATCTGAACGGGCCACCTTGTCCGCGGAGCGCTCCGGAGCCTCAGCCATAGGAAAGGCTGCGGCTTCGGCCTAGCTCCGGAGCTGCGGTCATCTTTGTACACCCGGCGGCGGCCGCTGTAGTGACGTTTTGCCGCCACCACCTTGCTCCACCAGACACTACTCACTCATTACTGTGAAGGGGCCAAGCGGACATCTTGTTACAACCAACAGAGTTTTAGATTTCAGGTATTTTATCAGCTTAAATACATTTGGAAATCCATCGGACTGTTTACATTTTAAATTTTAAAAGCAGCAGCAAACCTTACATGCTTGCTAATGTGACAGAACACCTCTGATTTTCACATTTAACATTTAGTTAAATGTGAAAATCAGAGGTGTTCTGTCACATTAGCAACCATGTAAGGTTTGCTGCTGCTTTTAAAATGTAACATGTAAAGAGTCCGTTGGATTTACAAATACTGTATTTAAGCTGATAAGCTCAGTTTTGTGTTGAAAATAACTTTGAAATCGAAAACTCCGGTGGGTGCAACATTTTTATTTTATTTTTTTGCCGATCCGAAAATGATCCGATCCGTGGCTCTGATCCGAGGATCAATCCGATCCGTGAGTTTTTTGATCCGTTGCACCCTTACTTATCAAGGACCAAGGAAGGCGACTTGCGGGACAAGGTCGCCAACTCAGACACTCGTCGAACAGAAGTAATGGCCACTAAAAAAGCCACCTTCTGGGACAAGGTCAAGGGAGGAATCTCCCTGATATTTTCAAAAGGGATGTTCTTGGAGAACCGAGAGCACCAAATTCAGATCCCAAGGAGGGGGAGGAGGCTTGACAGGGGGGAATCACATGGCGAACCCCCTGCACAAGGTGCTAATCAAGGAATGGCCCGCTAGCGGTCGTTGAAAAAGACAGCCCAGGCCGAAATCCGACCCTCGATGGTACGCAAGGCCAGCTTTTGGGTCACACCACGCTGTAAGAACAGCAAAATCTTGGGAACGGAATACGTCCGTGGATGCCATCAAGCTCCTCGCACATAGCGATGCAAGCCTTCCAGGTACGGTGATAGATCTTTCTGGAGGAAGATTTCCGTGCCACAACATAGATGAGATGACCGAATCCTAGAGACCTCTGTCCCTCAGCACCTGGCTTTAAACAGCCGTGCCAAAGCCAAGGACTGTAAGGCAGGATGAGGTATGGGACCATGAGACAGAAGGTCCTGCCAAATAGGCAGTCACCAAGGAACGTCTGCGACTAGCCGAAATAGATCGGCGTACCAATGTCGCCGTCCCGGAGCAATGAGGATCACCGGAATGGCCTCGACCACTACTCTGCGAAGCAGGCGAGGCAACAACAGTAGTGGAGGGTAAGCATACATCAGGCGATACTGCCCCCACGGGCCACCAACCCGTCTGCCCAGGGATCCCTGGACCTGGCCATGAATCTCTACATCTTGCGAGTGAGTCGAGAGGCCAAAAACGTCCACATCCGGTGCCCCACCTCCGGTAAAGGAGGTGAAAACACCTCCGAATGTAAGGACCCTTCCCCTGCAATGCACACGGCCGACAGGACCGTCCTGCAGCAAGAGGTATATAAATCCCAAAGAAACCCCGCAATGTATCGGAGAAGGGAGGCCCCGGCTTACTGGGTGCCTCAACTGTTGGCCAAGAAAGACAACTTGACAGAGCTTCCCTAGAAACTCGGTCAGTGGACCAGTAACTCAGCCTCCACAGGTGGCGCAAACTCACCCCAGGCACAGAGACCCTAAAGGCTAAAACAGTTGCAGTGCACCTGCTGGTCGACTGATAGATGAAGCAGAGGCTTTTGCCCAGTCATTGAGCTTCAGAAACGCCAGAGACGCAGCCTCTAATGGGCAAAACGCCAACCTCAGCCTGGCGAACACAGTCCAAGCCAGCGCTTCTGATCACCACTGAAGGCAGGCGGAAAGTGGTACCCCTGATACCAGGGATCCTTATGACAATGCTCCATCCAGCAGCTACCCCGTTGATAAGTGCTGATTGTACAAACACATAGTTTATACTGTGTATTGCATCAAAACGCGCAAATAGAGTGTGGGAGGAAACCCACTCAGCCACAAAGAGCATAATACAACTACATACGGCGTATGTAGTTTAGTATGTGTGGATAAACATATTAAACACGTTTATACTGTGCCAGCGACGAAGGCGCGCACATCATCGGGGCTTGGACGGAAACCAGCCACGCAGACTGCGTACACAACCGTGTAGGTACTTTAGCCTGCGAATAAACAAATTGCACATGTTTATACTGTGCATAGCGCTGAAAATGCGCACACCATTGGAGCGTGGGGGAGAAACTGAAGCACCCGGATGAAAACCACGCAGACTGCATACGCATAACGTGTAGGTACTATAGTATGTGTGATAAACATTTTGCACATGCCTATGTGTGCATAGCACCGAAGGAGCACACACCGCTGGCGCGTGGGAGGAAACCGAAGTACCCGGAGGAACCCCACGCAGACCCAGAGAACACAAAACATACAACTACTGTGAATGTATTTAGTGTGGTGTATAAACATAATGTGTATGTTTATACCATGTATTGCACCAAAGGCACGCATGTCATGTAGCGTGGGCAGAAACTGGAGGACCCGGAGGAAACCCACGCAGGCTGCACAGACACACCGAGTAGGTATGTTAGTATGTGGATATCAAATCGCACAAATTTTGGCTGTGCATAGCGCCGAAAGCGCCCATACCATTGGAGTGTGGGAGGGAACCGGAGTACCCGGAGGAAACCCACACAGACTGCATACACATACCGTGTAGGTATTTTAGCAAGCGTGATAAACATATGGAACATGTTTAACTGTGCAGAGGGCCAAAGGCGCACATACCGTCAGAGCGTGGGAGGAAACTGGAACACCCGGGAAAAAAAACCACGCAGACAGCACACAGATACCATATAGGAATGATAGCATGTGAATAAACATATTGCACATGTTTATGCTGTGCATTTCCATTGGAGCGTGGAATGAAACTGGAGTACCCGGAGGAACCCCACGCAGACAGTATACCCATACTGTAAATATGTATAGTATGTGCAATAAACATATTGAACATGTCTATACTGTACAGAGAGCCAAAGTGCACATACCATGAGAGTGCGGGAGGACACCGGAGCCCCCGGAGGAAACCCACGCCGACCCAGAGAGTATAATACATACATACATATACTGTGAATGTATCTAGAGTCGTGCATAAACATATTGTGTATGTTTATATCGTGTATGGCACAAACACAGCATTGGAACGTGGGGGGAAACCCACGCAGACACAGAGACCAATAACACATACATACACTGTGAATGTATCCAGTGTAGAAGTATAAAATGAGTTTAAATTATGGCGCGGAGGCGCATAATCTTCTCTGTATCATTCCAACCTGCTTAATGTGCTGCCGAAGCAGCATGCAGGTAACCTCTGATCCTCAGACCGTGGTCCTGTCAGAGCTCAGAGCGTTCCCCAGGAAATGGCGGGAAACCACAGGTGTAGAGACCCTGTTGTTGCCTCAGGACATCACACAGAAGGCTCACAGGGACTAGAGACATAAATGAATAAAGTCCCCCCGACCATGCTGCACTGATGGGGGGGGGGGGGACACTGTGTACCACTGTATCATCCATGCTGCTCTCGACGCAGCGTGTGAGGAAAACAGTGAGGAAGCTGTGTAAAAGAAAAGCTTGAAGGAACCAAGGCAAACAGCGTCTGCCTGAGGTACCACAGCCACAGCATCCAGCTTGAGTGTGTTCCTCACATCATCAATGAGTTCACTTACAAGCGCCCTGTCATTCAGTGACACAGAACTGGAGTCTTCCTCACAAGGGAATGTCCTGTTCATAAACATTAAAATATTCAGAGCTAGGGTCCTGAGCAGCAGTAGCTAGGCCTATATCTGAATCAGAGCACTCCTCCGCTAATGATTTTTGTGGGGAGAGGGGGCTTTATAGCTCCCTTGCGCTCGCACACCGCTTCCATTCTGACAAGGAATGATTCCAACTGCCGACAACTTGTCCATAGGGACCGCAGGTGCAGGAGCACTGCCTGTTGCCTCTGACAAGTGTGAAGAAGCAGGTGTATCAGACTCCATACTGCCACCCTCTGAGACCCTATACACTTATTATAGTGAATAGTACCAGTCCACCCCACTGGCTGCGCTGAGGCTGAGGAGGGGATACCCAAAGGACTCACCAACCCTTAAGGACCGCTCAGTTCCGCTGTATGAACTGCGCTGCAGCGCGAGTGAAGCCTGAGGAGAGTGTGAGGAGATTCGGGCCGCAGCAGTGCCGCTAGAGGCCCAAACCGAAGTAAAAGCGCTGCAGCTTCAAGAAAATGGCCGCCGGCCGCATATATTACTGCGCCATTAAACCACGGCAAGATGGCCGCAGAGCACATTTTTCAAATTCACCACACAGCGCTAATGGCGCACGCAATGAAGTCCCCACACTGGCTCACATTTTTCCCAGAACACTGCTCCTTTCCACTACACAGATATGAGCGCCCCTAGTCAGGCCAGAGTGACCCCCAAGCACCCCCACACAGCACAGCACACGGTGCAGAGAGCAGCATAACAGGGGGAAGACAGGGAGAAACCCCCCATATAAAGAAATAACCAGCATGTACTCACCTGCAGCAGGAGAGACTACGTACCCATCCCAGAGGGACCCACGGGCTTGTTTCAGACAGACCTATCACAGAGTAGTACTGCGTAGCTGCCGGCCCGGTCCTCCGCGAAAGATACAGACAGGTACTGTTCAATCTTGAGAGGACAGCGGGAGCATGAAAGCAACCCGGCCACCCCTAGAGTCATGGGGCATGTCGTGAACTGAGTCTCACGCACACAAGGCGAGGATCAGCACGCTCGATGGTCGGACAGGGAAGACGAGGATACCAGTGTACACAACCTGTTGCCCAGCTGACAGTTGATTGAAGGTCTCAAAAATAAAATAATAAAATTCCCAAAGGAATAAAATTTAAAAATAAAATCTTCCAGGAGACTGGCTCCTGAGAGAGCCACGTCTTCTCCTTCTGCTAGGCAGAAAAAAACAGGCTGCTAGCTGCAGGTAGGAGGGTAATGTCCGGAGGGACCGCCCCCTTTGGGCGGGGCTGTTAAGCTCTGGTTTGTTCTAGAATGTATGTTTCTAACATCTAACATTCTGCCTGGATCTTCTCCTGAGAGCAGGGACATATACCCACACGAGTACAAAAGGGGAGAGCAATCATGGGAATCCCATCTATTAAGGTAGTAATATTCACCGAATAGTATCGGGGGTGTGGTCAAACTTGATACATATATAAAAAAACAAAAAACAAACAGACCTCCACACACCTATATGAATTGTACTACAAATTTTAATAGCCTACATCAGGCAAATACAAATTATAAAACACTACTAATATCCCAAATTGACATATGACCAGAAATAAAAACCCATATGAGAGGCCACCAAATCACTGTGGATCCCTCCAGCCGGAGGGGACCCCCCCAGTAATGGATGGCTGGTGAACCCACTCCCTCCCCCCCTGTGAAGAACACCCTTGTAAATGCCTAAAATACCCCAAGAGTCCCCTATAGAGACCAACGGTTGCCCCGTTTACTTCCTAAGCAAGAGCAGCGTGTGCTGAAAAACAGCATATATCTCTGCTAATGAGTGGAAGACACAGCCTGGATCGGATTCCCATACAGAAAACACCCCCCAGTCAGCAGTCAGTCAGTGGAGAAGCCTAGTAAGTTTGTTGAATAATGATCCACAATGATCCAGGCATAGGAAATGTGTAATTAATCTGGATTAAAGTAATATAGCAAAAACAAAAACTGAAAACAGAAGAAGAAACCGCATCCCCTTCAATTTATGTAAATGTTCAAACACTAATATGTCTTCAGGATCTGTGCCGAGAGTTGGTTCCTACCGGAATTCATCTGCAACCAATTCCCAAATAATGGGTATATATTAGTGTAGTTTCCCAGGTGCACCTGATTGGAAATATCGTTATGATAGTTCATATCCTCATGATAGTTTTTTATTAGTGATATATTGAACCAGCAGTAGATCTCAATGTTTTTCCGTTGTATTCATCATAAATGTTTCTATGCTCTACAAGTGAAAGCTACAATAACATATAGGCTTATATGCATGGCATTCATAGGTTAACTCACGCGACCTGCATGGATATGTTAGAACATATATTAGGGTTGATTTCTGTTATCTCCAATCCAGGTGATCCGATAGAGTGGTAGTTACACAGAGATCTCCCGATCGGAGTAGCCTGTGTATGAGTATCCCCAATGTCGGTTTACAATCTGTTTCAGTGATGCAGGTGATGACAGAGAGATCTCGCAATGGGATCGATCTGTGAGTGAGCGCTTTCAACAACTGTCAGCAAGCCATCGTCTGACGAAGTTCCGGCATACTGGAACGAAACATGTCAACCACTGGGGTGAACACCCTCTGCTGATGCCCACCCAAGTAGCCCCCTATTTTCAATGAGAAGTAGCCAACTGTCCCCGTGAGACATTGCCTGGATATGTCAATTGGAAACTAGGACTCTGTACACACGCACACACCGTACAAATTTCAGATGGACTGTGAGATGTGTAAAACTCTGAAGGAAGGATTGGCGCTACAGTTTATGCCCTCTACATATTACTGATGGCTTGCTGACAGTTGTTGACAGCGCTCACTCACAGATCGATCCCATTGCAAGATCTCTGTGTCATCACCTGCATCACTGAAACGGATTGTAAACTGACATTGGGGATACTCATACACAGGCTACTCCGATCGGGAGATCTCTGTAACTACCACTCTATCGGATCACCTAGATTGGAGACAACAGAAATCAACCCCAATATACGTTCTAACATATCCATGCAGGTCGCGTGAGTAAACCTATGAATGCCATGCATATAAGCCTATATGTTATTGTAGCTTTCACTTGTATTCATCATAAATGTTTCTATGCTCTACAACGGAAAAACATTGAGATCTACTGCTGGTTCAATATATCACTAATAAACAACTATCGTGAGGATATGAACTATCATAACGATATTTCCAATCAGGTGCACCTGGGAAACTACACATATACCCATTATTTGGGAATTAGTTGCAGATGAATTCCTGTAGGAACCAACTCTCGGCACAGATCCTGAAGACATATTAGTGTTTGGACATTTACATAAATTGAAGGGGATGCGGTTTCTTCTTCCGTTTTCAGTTTTTGTTTTTTCTATATTACTTTAATCCAGATTAGTTACACATTTCCTATGCCTGGATCCTTGTGGATCATTATTCAACATACTTACTAGGCTTCTCCACTGACTGACTGCTGACTGGGGGGTGTTTTCTGTATGGGAACTTGATCCAGGCTGTGTCTTCCACTCATTAGCAGAAATATATGCGGTTTTTCAGCACACGCTGCTCTTGCTTAGGAAGTATACGGGTCAACCGTTGGTCTCTATAGGGGACTCTTGGGGTATTTTAGGCATTTACGAGGGTGTTCTTCACAGGGGGGGAGGGAGTGGGTTCACCAGCCATCCATTACTGGGGGGGGGGGTCCCCTCTGGCTGGAGGGATCCACAGTGATTTGGTGGCCTCTCATATGGGTTTTTATTTATGGTCATATGTCAATTTGGGATATTAGTAGTGTTTTATAATTTGTATTTGCCTGATGTATTGTAGGCTATTAAAATTTGTAAGACAATTCATATAGGTGTGTGGAGGTCTGTTTGTTTTTTGTTTCTTTTTTTATATACATATACCTACACGTTTACAGTATCCTGCTGTGTCAGGCCATGGACGATAAGAGAAATAAGGTTTTTGTATGCCTACTCTCGAAGTCCATTGAAGGAAACTGGGTTACACACAAAAAAGTGTAGACCAGGCACAATCCCCCCCCCCCCCCAAACACCACCCTTCATTATCAGAATGCTTCATATTCATAGAGTACCAAGAGCAATCACCATAAACAAAAGAGGTGTGGGACCTGTGTCCCACAACCGAGAAAGGGATTTTACGGTAAATACATAAATCCTGTTCTCTCTCTGGTCCATTAAGACCCTGTGCGACCTTAAAGAGTGTTGGTTTACGCCAGATTTTGTAGAAAAAGACATGCTGATTGCACAGCTGTCTGTTGGGCTATTTAGTTCTGACCTGACTATGGCTCAGGGCTCCGCCCAACAGACAGGAAGTCTGTGCTTGGGGAGTCAGGTGGACTCCCATCCCTTTGAGAGGAGTCAGACGCTGCATGGGAGCAGCCAAAGTATGCATGTCTGCAGGAGGCAGATGTCATTGATGATTGAGCAACAAGGTGCTGATCAGGAGTAAGCTAAGAGAGCTTAACTCTAGGAAACTCTGTCTGTTCTGAGGAGCAGACCTAAGGCCTATGCTAAAGGCCTGAAACATCCGGAGGTCAAGAATGAAAGCCAGGTGGCTAAAGTGTTGAGTATGCAAGATACAATAATGGTGGAATCCCCCCTGTGAGGGCTACTGATGTATTTGTGAACCTTTTGTGCTTTTAAATAAAAGTGGGCTACCAGGCCCTTAAAAATTCAGTTCTGGACTGGCGTACTCACTAAAAAACGCGCCTACCGCTGGAGTCTTTTCACCCCAATCCTACAGCCCACATAGCCAATAGATGAGAGAGCAGTAACTTGAAGTGCCCACCCCATAGTCACACTTTAAGTCTGTCCTAACACAGATTTATTCTCAGTCTAACCCCAGCACACACTATACAGCTCCCATACACAATGCTGTACAATACAGAGCAATGCAGCAATGACACAGCTCACCTGTGTCCAGTCCTAATCATGTCTCCCCTGTCATCTCCAGTTTCCCCCTCCTCCCGGCATCCTAATGCTCCTCTGAGCACTCACTGCATACACAGTACTGAGAGCCAGGCACACGTGGTGGGTGAGGAGGAAGATGTCAGCAGCGCTCTCATTGGATACAGGGCTGCAAAGCCCTATTGTGATGTAACTTCTGATTGGCAGAGTGTGTGGTGGGAGGGGCAAAGTGTGGGAAGCATCCATAGGACAGTACGTTACACTGAGTGAAAGGGGAGCCTGGGGGAAGGCAGCACTTGTTCGGATATGCGACCCCGGCGTGCTCTACAGCCAGTCCGACCCGGGGACACTGACCGGGGGACATACTTTCCCACTTCCACACAGGGTAGGCAAATTAGGCGGCCATGAGGCCCCTGCAAGTGTGAGGCTTAAGGCGACCGCCTAATTTGGCTAATTAGATAGCCGCCTCTGAAGCTGGGTGACAGATCTGTCCTTGAGAGAGCAGATAGACAGTCTGTGCAGGACCAGGGAGCATCTGCAAGCAACCTAAAAACTTACCATGGCATTCCGTGCTCTCCCGGCCCAATCTGGAGGGTCGTTTCCATGCTGGAAATGCACAAGGCGGAAAGGGCTGGAATGTGTCAATTAGCCAAGGTCAAGAAAAACTGGACATGCAGTGCATCCAGAAAGTATTGAAAGCTCTTCACTTTTTCCACATTTTTGTTATGTTACAGCCTTGTTCCAAAATGGATTAAATTCCTTTTTCCTCAAAAATCTACAAACAATACCCCACAATGACAATGTGAAAGAGGTTTGTTTGAAATCTTTGCAAAGAAAAAAAAAAAAGAAAAAAAAAATCACATTTACATAAGTATTCACAGCCTTTGCTCAATATTTTGTTTCAAGGATGTCTCTGTACATTCCTGCATTCCTCTTTCCCTCGATCCTGATAAAGTCTCCCAGTTCCTTCCCCCTGAAAAATATCCCCACAGCATGATTCTGCCACCACCATGCTTCACTGTTGGGGTGGTAATGGCCAGGTGATGAGCAGCCAGATGATAAGCGGTGCCTAGTTTCCTCCAGACATGACACTTGCCATTCAGGCCAAAGAATTTAATCTTTGTTTCATCAGACCAAAGAATTGTGAATACTTATGTACATGTGATTTTATATATATAAGTTTGCAAAGATTACAAAAAAACTTCTTTCACAGTGTCATAATAGGCAGAATTTTGAGGAAGATCGTGAATTTAATCCATTTTGGAATAAGGCTTTAACATATGAAAATGTGGAAAAAGTGAAGTGATGTGAATATTTTCTGGATTCACTGTATGTGACCACAGACCCTTATAATTAAATAAGAAATGGCTGTTGAATTGTCAGATTGGATCCAAATCAGGTGAACCACCAAGAGATCAGTACAAATGTTAAAAGGACAATTAGATTGCTTGAAAGTTGAAAGCTTGTTGATGCCAAAGTCCCCTGCATTGACTCCACCCCAGTTCAACAAGCAGGTATCTATTGTCAGGGTCTTTCAGAACATGGAAAGAAAGTACTTGCCTGAGATCAGAGACAGTTTCTGGGTCCCTAAACCACAAAGACAGAATTGTCCCAGCCTTTAGAGTTAGAAAGATCAGGATGTCCAGAGAGTACTAAAGAGCCTAAAAAAGGACCAACACCTTGGTGAATAACGGAAGTGCAGAGGAAAGAACGAATGGGAGGGCCACAAAATGGTAGTTGAGGGGCACCACAACAGTCCATAAGCAACAATGACGTGTCGGAAAGATGGTCATGTGCATATATGCATCTTTGACGTCCACCAAGGCCAGAAAATCCCCATAGTGAAGGAAAGCAATGACTGCCCTGGTGTACTCCATCTGAAACATGCGAGTCTGGATGAGTCATTCAGAGCTTTGGGGTCCAAAATGCTGTGGATGCCCCCTTTAAATCTGAAACCATGAAAAAAAGTCTGAATTAAACTTTGGAACTACTCTGCAGCAAAACAAGGGCTATGACCATTTTGTCCAAAACACCAGGGAGGGGCAAGTGAAGGTTCCCAAGGCAATAACAGTAGATTGGAAATGATTAATCTTACACCTAAGTATTAGGTATACAAGATTTCCAAGTTTCCACAAAAAGGCATTGCCCCAGTTTTCCCACCTTCATGTGGAAAAGGGTTTATCAGCAGGTTACATAAAGGTGAGAGCACACTTTGGGTAGAGATGTAATCAAATATTGAAGGTTAAAGTGAGCAGCAGGGGATTTTTATTTAATAGTGTGGATTGAGGCAACTGATTTTCAGCACAAGGGACAATTTTTGAAACATAGATCTGGATTTTTTTTTAAAAAGGTCACATTTGGATTTTTTTTTAAGGACAGTAGAGCATAATTGTTTTATGGTTTTCTTTTATGCACAAGTGTTAAAGAGGTTGCGTGTTTTTTCACCTTAATGCATCCTATGCATTAAGGTGAAAAAAAATGTTGTCACTGACCAGCCCCCCAGTTTTACTCACATGATCCCCGTAATTCCCACGCCAGAGATGTGCTCACCCTCTCTGCCCGTTGTCTCGGCTCTTGATTGGATAGATTGATGGCAGCACAGCCATTGGCTCCCACTGCTGTCAATCAAATCCAATGATGCCGGGGCCGAGTCTGGCATTCTGTGTATGGATGCAAATGCTGGACTTGAGTGTATGCCCGCGCGGGGACCCCCAAGGAGAACGCTTCTACTAGGTGGTTTCACGATGCGTGGAGGAGCCGCAAGCGCTGTTGGGGGGGCCCAAGAAGACGAGGATCCGGGCACACTCTGTGCAAAACGAACTGCACAGTGGAGGCAAGTATGACGTTTTTTTTTTTAAATAACAAGGGTTTAGTAACCCTTTAAATATCCACTTGCCGACAGCAATACATATATAAGTTTTTATGATATATACGATTTTATACTCAACATAATGTTATCTTGTGCTGCTCCTTTTCATATATATATATGTATTTATGATGATTTACAGTCCCTGTTTGATCTAATATGGTCACTGTTATGCATGCATCTGTATGTAGGTTATATTGTTGCATAAGCACAAGTCACCTGTCACACATGTTATGCACCAGTATTGTAATATTGAAATAAACATTTTTTTCACCCCCATCTGTCAATTGCTTGGACGTTCATTCCATCCCAGCCAGCTTATTTGGACGCGGCGTCCCCTTGTCTGGGCGTGTTTACAACCGCCCAGGCTGGAGCACCGCCCCATGCATTGCCTGGCATACGTGACGTCGGTGGTGACGTCTGACGCACGCGGGACGCATATATGGCGTCTATCCGGACCCGGCGGCCATCTCCACACACGTCCAGACGCCACAGCCGTGACAGCCCTTTATCCCCAGAACATCCAGGTAACACCCTATGTTTTAAGCACATATGCTACCTTTTGATCACATTCTCAATCATTGGTTAATCTTAATGGACCTACTCATCCAATTTTAGATACCCATTTACTATATGTACTCATCATTGGCTGTGCTGTGGAGATGGTGGTTTGCGCTCCGGAGACGATGCCTGTGTGTGCTCGCTCTGTGCTGGATCTCTCGCCGCCCCAGTTCCTGGGAGAGACACTTTCCCCATGTCCACCTTTCACACAACACCTTGGCTTGACATACACCGTAAGTACCTGAACTGACATTTTGTCCTTTCTGGTGCATATACGTTCATAACCTCGTGTCATCATACTTTAATATTTCAGATGTCCCTAGCATCCGCCCCTGAAGAAGTGTTTACATTGAAACACAGAAACGCGTTGGGCATCAAGGATGCAGCCAATTGCTGCAATAGGACCACATTCTGATATGTTTTTATACTCAACATCATGTTATCTTGTGCTGCTCCTTTTCATATATGTATTTATGATGATTTACAGTCCCTGTTTGATCTAATATGGTCACTGTTATGCATGCATCTGTATGTAGGTTATATTGTTGCATAAGCACAAGTCACCTGTCACACGTTATGCACCAGTATTGTAATATTGCAATAAACATTATGTTTTTCACCCCCACCCCCTTCTGTCAATTGCTTCATTCAAAGTCCCGTCGGGCCCCCCCCCCCCTTTTCTGCTCTCAGCAACCGGGATGGAAGCATTTCCCCATGCTTCATTTAAAGTCCCACAAACTCCCCTTTTTTTGCTACATATATAAGTTGCGGCTTATTTTCAGCTGTCGGCTGGCTATCTCATGAAAGCAGTCTGAGCAGCCAATTAGCAGCCTGAGAAACACTCGCAAGTGGTGGCAGAATGGGACGATCCCTCCCGCTGCTCCCCGGTGTTTCTAGGCCTTACCGGTTTTTTCAGGACACGCGTGAAACGATCCGACGGTGCTGCTGACTGGTCTCAGAGGCACACAGAGTCCAGATTGTCTGATCCCCTTTATGGCCTTGGAGGACGGGAGTGACATCACGTCGTCACTTTCGGTCCAGGGAAGAAAACAATTTTTTTTTTAAAGCAAAATATCAAAAACATTTTTTTTTTTGATCCTTTGCTTTTACAGGTAAAGGAGAGTTTTGAGGTCTTTTTGACCCCAGATCTCTCCATGAAGAGGACTTGTCATCCTTATTTCTATTACAATGGATGTTAACATTCCTCGTAATGGGAATAAAAAAGGGACAGTATAAAAATAAAAGAAAAAGCTCCCCCATCCCACCTGTGTTCGCGCACTGGAGCAAACCCATATGCAAGTCGAGCATGCATATGTAAATGGTGTTTGCATGACATGTGAGGTATCGCAGCTAACGTTAAACGAGAGCAATAATTCTAAAACTAGGCCTCCTCTAACTCTAAATGAGTAACCTGTAAACATTTTTAAAGCGTCACCTTTGAAGATTTTTAAGTACCGTAGTTTGTCGCCATTCCATGAGCGTGCGCAATTTAAAACCATGACAACTCCATTTACTCAACGTAACACCATTTTTTCCAAAAACAAATTAGGGTATATATTGTGTTTTGTTTTTTCTTAAATTAACCCCTTCCTGCCCGCGCTACAGCCAAATGACGCTACAGCGCAGGCTTACTTTACCAGGAGGGTGTCTATTTACATCCTCCCCCCGTGATCGCGATTTCCACAGGACCCCTTCGGACTCCGCTGATCACAGGTACGACTAAAGGGCCAATCACATTGGCCCTTAACCACGTGATCAGCTGTGTCCAATGACTTGGCTTTTCTTTCCTCACGCTGAGAGCGTAAAGAGAAAAAGGAGAGAGACGATAACCAGCTTTTGTTAAAGGGACATCAACACTGATAATCAGGGCACTGATTATCAGTGCAGTCCCAATAGTACCCACCAGTGCCTCCTCATCGGTGTTAACTATCAGTGCCCATCAGTGCTGCCTAGCAATGTCTATCTGTGCTGCCCCTCAGTGCCACTTACCACTATCGCCTCATCAGTGCCACCTATCAGAGCCCATCAGTGCCCACCAGTACCGCCTCATCAGCGCACATCAGTGAAGGAGAAAAACTACCCGTTTGAAACAAACAATGAAAAATTTTTGCTTTTTCAAAATTTTAGTTTTTTTGTAGCAAATATAAACAACCATGTGGTGATTAAATGCCACTAAAAGAAAGCTCTATTTGTGTGGGGAAATTTTTTTATAAAAATTTCATATGGGTAAAGTGTAGCATGGCTACGCAAGTGTCAATCCAAGTGTGACCATGCGGAAAGCTGAAAATCGGCCTGGGCAGGAAGGGGGTAAAAGTGCCCAATAGGCAAATGGTTAAAGTACAACTTCAGTAATTTTTTCAACTTTCCATCTATTAAAGCCTATGCCCTTGTTGTTTTAACTTTGGA
The DNA here is from genome assembly GCA_029206835.1 of Rana muscosa. Classification (NCBI taxonomy): domain Eukaryota; kingdom Metazoa; phylum Chordata; class Amphibia; order Anura; family Ranidae; genus Rana; species Rana muscosa. The sequence goes on from CM055119.1 coordinate 235,636,087, forward strand.
TGGTAAAACTTTTTTTTTTCTGCCAGTAAATACCTTATACAGCTCACTTCCTGTTTCTTCGTAAAAATCCTAGGCTTAGGACATCATGCGCAGCTCACTCTCTCTTGTGAGAGTTTGTCAGAGTGTTTTCCAGGAAGGTAGTTCACGTTTGAAAACACACCATGTGACAAAAAACTGCAACGATTGCCATTTTATTCTTTGGATCTCCGCTGGAAAATATATGTTTGGGGGTTAAAAGTAAATTTTCAAGCAAAAAGTATGGATTTTAACTTGTAAAAAAAAAAAAGTGCCAGAAAAGGCTTGGTCTTCAAATAGATTTTTTTGGGTTGATTTACAGCGCTGCACTATATTATGTCAAAAATTTATTGCCAGGTTCTGTACCTTTGGGGTTAAAGACTATTTGAGCCCGAGGGGAAAGCCTTCGGATGTATTGGCAACATAGCAGAAACTGTGTGGTAACTAAACACACATTTCTGAAAAGATGAAGAGAGGAAAAGCTTACAAGACTGGTCCTTGCCCTTCTCCCTGATTGCAGGCGAGTTCCCTTTTCCTGGTAATGTCCTTTAATGTCCTTTGATGACCTTATATATAGGTTTCATTAACAGCTGTGCAACACAAAAAAATGCATCTACCATAATTTTATTCTCCAGGTGCTTTGCTTTAAGAAATCGTATGTTTGGGGGGTTATATGTAATCTTCAGGCAAAACAGTCACAGACTGACATGTATGCAAGTCAAAAAAGAAAAAAATTGGACCAGCAGCAAAATAATTATTTGATTTCAATTGAAACTTACTTGTTATCCTTAACAGATTTCATGCAAGACTTTGGTGAAGAATTTGGAGATATGCTGCTTTTCCACTCCTTTACAAGCAACCTTGGACTCTGACCTTTGCCTCCAAAGCTGCCTATAGCAGTTACCAAACTAGCCACTTCTTCATCGTGGTCACTGAAAGAAAAAAATTATGATAAGAACACACAGTACTACAATTTTGCATAATAATTAATTACAAAATTTAAAGAGGAGTTCCACCCACATTTCGTACGCCTCACCATCCTGCACTAATGTGTACAGAATGTTTTTTTTGTGGGGATCACTTACTTTATTGTAGAAAATTTCTTTTTCCACTTCCTCCTTCATGGCCGCAGCCCCACTCGTCATTTCTGGCTTTGCATTGTCTCCTGGGATGTGTGTGTCTTTATTCCCAGGAGGCAATAGGCATCGCTGAGTCCTAGCATTGCCGTTGCTATGAAAACCCCACCTCTACTGCTTGCGATGCACTTGCGCAAGATCGGCATGTGCTTGCAGGTTTGCCAGCATGCACGGAATAAAGGAAGAGAGACTATCCGGCTTTAGATGCCCACACAGGGGATGGCCGTGGTCTGCTTGAAATTTATAAAGTAACAAAACATTGCTGCAAAAATGCTAAACAGACATTTATATACAAAATAACTTTAACCACTTAAGGGCTGAGCCTCTTTCTGAGATTTGGTATTTACAAGTTAAAAATTTATTTTTATTTTTTTGCTAGAAAATTACTTAGAACCCCCAAACATTATATATATATATATATATATATATATATATATATATATATATATATACACATACACATACATATACATACACACATATATATACACAGCCCTCAAATTTTCCACTCGCCTTTTGCAAGGGGAAAATTTGGTTTTGCGAGCTGGGCTGCCTGCCTGGGAGAGGGGGGGAGAGCACCGCCGGTGGGGTTGATCGGGAGATGTTCTCCCATCGATCGCCCCGGGGGAAGAGAGCATGGAGGAAGAAGAGAGCCGCTGTATAGCACGCTGTTAGTGGCACTTACCTTATGATTGTCTCCAATCTGCTCGACACAGCCCCACCTCCTTCTGACCTGTGATAGATAGAACGCATCCCAGCAGTGGACCGGCGTTCTATCTATCACGGGCGCAGGTCAGGAGGAGGCGGGGCTGTGTCGAGCAGAGCGGAGACAATCATAATGTAAGCGCCGCTAACAGCATGCTATCCCGCAGCTCTCCTCTTCCTCCAGCCATGCATTCCTCAGTCCAGGCGAGGCTGCAATGGACACAGTGTGGCTGCAATGGTGGGCACAGGTGAGGCTGCAATGGTGGGCACAGGTGAGGCTGCACTGATAAAGTTGTTGTTAATATTTATTTTTGTAACTTATTTTTGCATTAAAAATGTAAGTGTCATTTCATGAGATAATTTATGTGGGCGTGTCTAGGGGCGGAATTAGGGTTAGGGCAGGGTAGGGATTGAGTGGGGCACTGGTGGCGAGTAACCTTTGAGGCCTGGCTAGTAGCTCAGGACTTGAAATTTTGAGCCCTGATATCTCTCTCTCTCTCTCTCTCTCTCTCTATATATATATACACGGTATATATATCTATATATTCTAACACCCTAGAGAATAAAATGGTGTTCGTGGAAATAATGTGTCACACCGTATCTGCGCAGCGGTCTCAAAAGCACCCTTTTTTGGGGAAAAAAAATGTTAATTAAAAAATAAAACAAGAGTAAAGATAGCCCAATTTTTTTCAAACAACCGATGCATTCCTGCGGCGGGCGGTCCATAAGTGGTTAATAGAATACAAGAATAATGCGTAGTGAAGTGGTATTTTTATGTAAAAATAAAAATTTCGACCTGAAAACCACTTTTACCACTTCCCTACCGGGCACGAAAACCCCCTTCCTGCCCAAGCTATTTTTCTGCTTTCAGCGCTGTCACACTTTGAATGACAATTGCGCGGTCGTGCTCCCAAACGAAATTTGCATCCTTTTTTTCCCCACAAATATAGCTTTCTTTTGGTGGTATTTGATCACCTCTGCAGTTTTAATTTTTTGCGCTATAAACAAAAGAAGAGCATCCAGTTTGAAAAAAAAACACAATATTATTTACTTTTTGCTATAATAAATATCCATTTTTATTTATTTTTTATTAAAATTTTCCTCCGTTTAGGCCGATGCATATTCTGCTACATATTTTGGGTAAAAAAAAATAAAAATAAAAATCGCAATAAGCGTATATTGATTGGTTTGCACAAAAGTTATAGCGTCTACAAAATAGGGGATAGATTTATAGCAATTTTTTTTTTTACTAGTAATGGCGGCGATCTGCGATTTTTATTGTGACTGCGATATTGCGGCGGACAGATGGGACACTGGACACATTTTTGGGACCACATTTATACAGCGATCCCTGCTATAAAAATGCATTGATTACTGTATAAATGTGACTGGCAGGGAAGGGGTTAACACTAGGGGCGAGGAAGGGGTTAAATGTGTTTCCTAGATGTGTTCTAACTGTGGGGGGAGGGGACTGACTGGGGGAGGTGACCGATGTTTGTCCCCATGTACAAGGGACACACCATCAGTCCCCTCTCCCTCACAGGACGTGGATCTGTGTGTTTACACACATAGATCCACTTTCCTGCTCGGTTACTGGGCAATCGCGGGTGCCCGGCGGCCATCGACCCGCCGAGCACGCGCATCGGGTCCCCAGCAACGCGGCGGGTGCGCACGTCCCCTAGCTCCTTTTAAAGGCAGGACGTCATATGACGTCCTGTCAGAACGAGAGAGTCTTCCGCCCGCCGTCATTTGACGGTGGGCGGTAGACAACAGGTTAAAAAGCGGTGTAACCCCTCGTATTTTTTTGCATTAAAGGTGAAAAAACACCTTGCACTGTCCGGCCCCCCCGTTTTACTTACCTGAGCCCGGAATTTCAGCGGGCGCGATTCTGCATTGCTCTCTCCACTGCTTCTCGGGCTCTTCATTGGATAGATTGATCGCAGCGCAGCCATTGGCTCCCGCTGCTGTCAATCAAATCCAATGACGCGGGCGACGGGGGCGAGTCATACACTCGGCGGCTATGAACGCCAACTGTATGACATGGGAGCACACGCACAAGGTAACCCCGAGAGAGAGAGAGAGCTTCCTAGAGGGGTTTATCTATTGCAGGGAGGAGCCGTGAGAGCCGCCGTGGGACCCCAGAACAGGAGGATCAGGGCCACTCTGTGCAAAACGAACTGCACAGTGGAGGTAAATTTTTTTATTTTTTTTTGTGTGACATGTTTGTTATTTTTGAACCTTTAGTGTCACTTTACTAACTCTAAACCTGCTCTCTGCCAAACCTAATCTATCTAACCCTGTAAAGCAGGGATATGCAATTAGCGGACCTCCAGCTGTTGCCAAACTACAAGTCCCATGAGGCAAAGCGAGACTCTGACAGCAGCAAGCATGACACCCAGAGGCAGAGGCATGATGGGACTTGTAGTTTTGCAACAGCTGGAGGTCCGCTAATTGCATATCCATGCTGTAAAGTAAAAATCGCTGTAATAAACTATTCTGCAGCTGATCTGGTCCAGTGGGTGAAACGAAAGAAAGGGAGCCGCTCAGGTGTGGAACTCCCAAGAAATACCTCTTCCCAGCAACCAAGGGTGCAAGCAAATGCAATCAATGGAAAGAAAAATCTTCTGGAAGCAGCACTCCGATTAAAAAGCCTTTATTCCAAAAAAGGTTCAGGAGACCAAAACACACTGCACGACACAGCAAACTGATCACATCTGGCTAACGCGTTTCACACTATTGTAGTGCTTACTCAAAGCTGGTTATTACACAAATATTGCCCAAGATATACCCTAAACAGGGAAAGTCATGTGATCCAACCCCAAGGTGAAACGAATTAATTAATTGAAGATTGATGAGCGTGAGGTGATTCAAGTGGAATAGGTGTGGTTCACTGACCACAATGATAAAAAAGAAAAGAAATGCCTCACCATACGTGCAATCTATAAAAAATGTATATATATATAAAATATATATGATGTATGTAAATAAGTGATGTAGTGTGAAATGGGGTGGAGGGTGAAGTGGAAAGTTAAACAAAAATAAAGGATAAAAAGCGTAAAATAAAAATAAAGAATGAAATTGAAATAGCTACCAATTGTGAAGTGGTATGGTGTAAAATGTGCACACAAAACATATATATGAATATAAGTGTGTGCAAAAAAGATATGTGTATATATGCACAAATGGACGTATATAGGTGAAAAAAGGCAAAAATTAGCAAAAATGACCTTAAAGTGTTAAGTACATAATAAAGGGAGACAAGGCGTTTGAAAACGCCCTATTCCCTATAAACCTAAAACATGAACCTAAGAAATACGTGTGTATATGTGTGTCAGTATTCCTCCATGAAACACAATTGAAGAAAACATATAGTAAAAATCAATGGAATAATGAACACATATGTGTGAATAAACCGTGCACATATAGTCGGATAAACACACACGCATGTATTTGTGCACACGCTACCATCGGGACAACCAATGAATTTATTATGTGTCATAATACACTACTATATTTGGTTCATTAAATTAAAATTCGAGTGATTTAGTGTTTTTCTATTGTCTCATTTTTTATTATTTCTTTTTTTGTGTGTATATTTATATTTTATTTTGTTGTTTTGTTTATTTTTATTTTAAATTTAAACAAAAAAAAAAGTAAAAGGATTGAATGTACTTAATGAATTTTGACCATTTAATACGCATTAATGTAAATTCGTCCATGATGATATAATATATCTTGTTATTTTTATTGATTATTTATAAAGTGAACTTACTGTGAATAAAAGAACAAATGTTCTAATTGTGCCGATATCTAAGCAGACTGTGTTTATACGTGAGTGTATGTCTCTTTTAAAAACGCATCAGACCTATGTATCTATTGAAAATAAAAATGAAAAATTATCCCAGGGGGTATATATGATGCATAAAAATGAGCTATTGTGTGAAAATGCAATGAAAAACCGGAGTTAGACTTACCGGTAACTCTTTTTCTAGGAGTCTTCCAGGACAGCCTCTGAGACATAGGGCTCCTCCCTCCGGGACAGGAAACACACACACCCATTATCTTTAAAGGTGGTCCTCCAGGCCTCCCTCTTCAGTTTACCAAAGAACTACCGGAAGGCTCTGAAAGACATAACACGCTAACACATCGTTAGTACATAACTCCAACACCTAGTTAATAGCAAACACCGGGTGGGAAAACCAGGCTATCCTGGAAGACTCCTAGAAAAAGAGTTACCGGTAAGTCTAACTCCGGTTTTCTCCTTTCGTCTTCCAGGACAGCCTCTGAGATGATAAGCAAGGAACTTACTTTGTCAGGGCGGGACCACTGCCTGGAGGACCTTTCGTCCAAATGTCTGCTCCTTGTCAGACAACAAATCCAGACGGTAATGTCTTGCAAAAGTCGAATATGATGACCATGTTGCTGCCTTGCAGATGTCCTCCGGGGAGGCTCCGGCCCTCTCTGCCCAAGATGCTGAGACTGCCCTGGTAGAATGTGCCTTAACCAATGGTGCTTGTCTACCTTCTAACTGATAAGTTTCTAAAATCGCCATCCTTATCCATCGGGCAATGGTCGATTTAGATGCTCTATAACCTTTGCGGACCCCCGCAAAATTAACAAAAAGTGAATCTGAGATTCTGAAGCTCCTAGTGACTTCTAAATAAATTAAAAGACATCTTTTGACGTCTAACAAACTTAGAGATTCCTCCTCCTCTTCCTCTGAGGTGGGGCGAAACGTAGGTAGGACAATGTCCTGCGTTCTATGAAACATAGATGCTACTTTGGGGAGGAAACTAGGATCTGTCTTAAGTATAATCCTGTCCTCCAAAATTAACAAAAAAGGCTCTCGTATGGATAGAGCCTGTAGATCACTCACTCGTCTAGCTGATGTGATCGCTATCAAAAAAACAGTCTTGAGTACAATCCATTTCAGTAATGATTTCTCCAGGGGTTCAAAAGGACTACCCGTAAGAGCCCTGAGAACCAAAGATAAATCCCAAGTGGGGCAGGTTGTAACCTTCACCGGCCTAGATCTCGCTAGAGCCCTGAAAAAATTTCTAACGAAATGATTTTGCTGTAGTGAAGTCTGGAGGAAAATACTTAAGGCAGCGGTCTGAACCTTTAGGGTACTAATAGACAGGCCTAGTTCCACCCCTGCCTGGAGGAAATCCAGTACCTCTGGTATCCCAGGATAATCTAGTCCTTGCTCTCCCAGCCAGGAAAGAAATCTTTTCCATACCTTGGCATAGATAGCCCTGGTTACTGGCTTACGGCACTCCAGCAGAGTTCTAATCACTCTGTCTGTAAAGCCTTGAGCTTTTAGCAGTTGTTCCTCAGATACCAGGCTGTTAACTTTAGATTTTTTATCTGTGGGTAGAGAACCGGACCTTGGGATATCAGATCTTCCCTGACCGGAAGAGTCAGTGGGGGATAAATGGCCAGTCTCTTTAGGTTGGCAAACCACGGCCTCTTTGGCCAGTATGGAGTAATTAGGATCAGGTCCGTAGATTCTGACAGGAATCTTTGAAGCACCGTGGCTATCAGCCTCACTGGAGGGAAGGCATAACACAGGTTGAACTGCCAAGGATTGGCGAAGGCGTCTATTCCTGTGGCCTGATCCAACGGGTGGATAGAAAAGAACTGAGGCACCTTTTTGTTGTCCTCCGAGGCGAAGAGGTCCACCTCTGGCTGTCCCCAATGCTGCACAATCTCCATGAAGACCTCCCTGTTGAGGGACCATTCGTCTTGTCCTATGTGCTGACGACTTAGGAAGTCCGCCAGAGAATTCTGCGAGCCTTTTAGGTGAACTGCTGACAGAGAGGGCAGGTTCACCTCGGCCCAACATAGGATTCTGTTCGCTATGGCCTGCAGAGCTGGGCTCTTTGTGCCCCCCTGTCTGTTTATGTACGCGACAGCTGCCGCATTGTCGGTTCGCACCTGAAGGTGCTGGCCAACTATCTGGGACTGAAAGGTCTCTATAGCTCTGAGGATCGCCAGAAGTTCCCTCTGGTTTGAGGAACGCTGGGCCTCTATAGGAGACCAGGACCCCTGGGCTAGGTTTTCTTCCAGATGGGCCCCCCAACCCCATGCACTGGCATCGGTAGTTATTACTATGGCCGTAAGCCTGGCCCATGACAGACCCTTCTCCAGGTTGTGATGGGCTCGCCACCACCATAATGTCCTTTTGACCTTGGTGGAAAGGGGCATATTTGAATCCAGGCTCTCTTTTTTGCCATCCCAGTGGCTCAACATGAGACCCTGTAGAGGGCGCTGGTGCAGCCTTGCCCACGGAACAGCTGGGAAGCAGGACGACATCAACCCCAGAACTCTCATAACCTCCCTTATTGGGGCTGACAGGATAGAAGCGGGGCTACTGCCTGATCCACCTTCAGAATCTTCTCCCTGGGAAGAAAGACTTTCATCTCCACCGAAGAGATTCTGTATCCCAAGTAAAGGACCTCCTGGGACGGGGTCAGATGAGATTTGTCTCGGTTGATCAACCACCCCAGAGACAGTAGGAAACTCTGGGCCTCCTGTAGGTCTTTCTCCAGTTGTTGAAAAGATGGGGCGACAAACAGGAGGTCGTCCAGGTATTTTTGAAATTTCTGATGTATGGGGATATGTAGATAGGCATCCCTGAGATCTACTGTGGCCATGAAACAGCCTGGGAACAGGAGGTTGGTCACAGAGAATATTGACTCCATCCTGAACCTCTTGTATGTTATAAATTTGTTCAGAGGACGAAGATTCAGGATTAACCTGAACTTCCTGGAAGGTTTCTTCACGACAAACACGTGTGAATACACTCCCTTCCCTTGCTCCTCCAGGGGCACCTGAATAAGGACTCTTTGATCCATTAGATCCCCTAATAATAGACCCAAAGCCTTTGCTTTTTCCCGGTCTCTTGGCAGCTGGGTAAGCTGGAACATTGAAGGGGGAACAGAATCGAACTCCAACCTGTAACCGTTCCTTATTATGTCCAAAATGAACGGACTTGGAGTCGAATTGACCCATTGTGGGAGGAACTCCCCTAGTCTCCCTCCCACTGGGACACAGGAGTCACTGGGGTTTAGGGGTGGTTTGAGGAGGATTAAATAGGATTCCTCCTCTTCCACGTCCCTTATGGCCCGTCCAATGCTTCTTGGGACGGCCATCCCTTTCCTGTTGCCTGAGGCCACGAAAAAAACGTTTGTTCTCGTTTTTCTTTTTCTTTTCAGGAAAGGCCTTCTTTCTATCCTGCGTTCTTTCCAGAGCCTCATGTAGACCTGGTCCGAACAGATGGTCACCGGAAAAGGGTAACCCACACAGTTTAAGCTTAGAGGCAGGATCGCCAGACCATGTTTTCAGCCATACAGCCCTTCTGGCTGCGTTAACCAAAGCGGCAGATCTGGCTGCCAATTTAACCGACTCCGCGGAGGCATCTGCCAGAAAGCCTACTGCCTTAAATAGTAGGGGAAAAGATTTTAACAGCTGCTGTCTAGGTGTACCAGCAGCAATGTGAGATTGTAATTGTGTGAGCCAGCACTCCAGATTTCTGGCTACACAAGTGGCTGCTAGGGCCGGTTTCAACCCTATGGCAGAGGCATCCCAAGCCCTCTTTAGCAGCACATCTCCCCTCTTATCCATGGGATCCTTGAGCGACCCCAGATCATCGAAGGCCAAGTCTGTCCTTTTAGAGACCTTGGCTAACGGTGCATCCAACTTTGGAATCTTATTCCATGGATGAGAAGCATCTGCTTCAAAGGGGAACCTCCGCTTGAGGTTACCAGAAAAGAAGGGCCTCTTTTCCGGCTGCTCCCACTCCAGCAAAATCGACTCAATCAGAGTTTTATGAACAGGAAACACCCTGGCTTTCTGTGCACCAGACCCCTGATACATTAGGTCATGCTTTGAAAGTTGGACTTGCTCCTCACGAATTTCTAACGTGTCGTAAATCGCCTTCAACAAATCTCCCACATCATCCAGGGATAGTTTGTATCTGGCCCCCCTGGAGGAATCATCCTCCTCCTCAGAGCCGGACGCTGAATCCGCCTGAGAAGAGGCAAGCGATCTAGGTACCCTCTCCCTAACCATCACCTCTTCCTCCTGACTGGGCTCAGACAAGGAGGGTGTACTGGCTGCTCTATATAGAGAAGAAGAGGGACCCTGCACCCTATCTATCATTCCTTTAAATGATTGGAATGTGGATGCTAGCTGGTCTTTAACCGAAGCCAGGATCTTGTGACACTCTGCCACAGAATTATCCTTAACGAGACTGCTGACACAATCAGGGCATAGAGGCTTCTCCCAGTTAGAGCCTAACTTAGCCCCACAAACGGCACACTTTTTCCTAGGCGGTTGCATATGAGTCTTGTCCTGGGCTTTGACCTGAAAGTCAAACAAAAGAAAAGGACAAGAAATTTCCATCAATATGCTACCCTGACCCACACCACCACTGTGCTTGAGTCAGCCTAGGAAGTGCCCCCCCCTCACCAGAAGGTTCTCCACCCAGGGAGGGGAATATAGGGTCCAATACCCTGGCCCCCCAGTGTAAGGAAAGGTCCACCCTCACCACCTTACCTGAGAGGCACCGGAGCCTGATGAACCGGAGTCTACGACCTGAACAGGTGTCTCCATGGTCCCGGGTGCTTTGCGCGGCCTCGCCGAGTCTAACACCGCTCCGGTAACGCCTGGCAATCCTCCGCTGCGCCTAAGAGACTGGAACCATGTTTCCAGGCGCCCCTTGATGACGCGGTTCCGCCCGAAGTCTCGTCACTTCCGCCCGCTGGAACGCAGAAGCCCCGCCCCCACGCGCGCTGTACCCGGAAGTGTCGGCCGAATCGGCGTGGCCAGCCGAGCGTCTCTCGCCCGTCCGCCAGGACACAACCTCGTTCAGGTACAGGCAGACAGGGGGACTGGGTCCAAGCCATCCAGGGTCCAGCTCTCTCCGAGCTTAATGGCAGCGGTGGAGCCGGCAACCACGCTCTTCCCCGATAGGACAGAGGGGTGCCCAGGCAGAGGAGAGTCTCTCCAGGGGCTCTTCCCAGGACAGTCCTGAGACATGGAGCTCCTTAGGTTCCTTATGCGTGCTCCTTCCCGTCCGGCAGGAAACACAATAACTGAAGAGGGAGGCCTGGAGGACCACCTTTAAAGATAATGGGTGTGTGTGTTTCCTGTCCCGGAGGGAGGAGCCCTATGTCTCAGAGGCTGTCCTGGAAGACGAAAGGAGAAATATATGTAAAGCCAAAATGCATGTATAGAAGCTTAATGTATGCACAATATATATACACCTCCCCTGGAACCCTAAATAAAATTCTCAACAGAAGTTCTAAACAAGCAATTAAGACTAAGTAAGGACACCATGTGGTATAGAAAGGTGTTAAACCCACACAACGTGCATAGTGAATTAGCACGCATGTGTGGGCAAATTGGTTCGATTAGCCAATCACTATAGCCACCGCTAGTTTATGAACGTTAATAAAGAAGTCTTAATGGAATGATGTAAGAAAATATATCATGTGATTTGGTAAATATGTACGTATTTTTGAGCTAAAGACTATGATCATGTTCGTATGTATTGGTAATGAATAGCAAAAGTAATGATAAGAAAAGGTGTACACAAATGTGCCTATATGTTTCAATACAACATGCATGTTCGTATGTATTGGTAATGAATAGTAAAAATAATAATGGTAGGAAAAAGTGTGCACAAATGTGCCTATATGTTTCAAAACAACACGCATGTAAATCCAAAAAAAGGTGCCCATGTGTGCATGCAGGCATGCAACTCGGTGCACACATTTATGGGGAGCCCAGTATGGAGTATGAAAGAAATATATATATGTATGTATAATGGCTCCAAAAATGTGTGCATCAACTAAGAAGCACGTCCAACCATAGACACTTCGATGGAAGTCGATCTATTCCAATCGAGAAATTGAAAAATGCACAAAATTGTTCTATATGAACAGTTCATGCTGAGACAAGTGTCTATATGGAAAGATTGAAAATGAAGATAATAACCATAACCTTGTGGTTGGATCTGGACTTAAAATAAACATACGTAATGCCGACATAAACATAGGCACTCGACAAATACCAATACAGTATTACATTTAAGATACAGTTATCCTGCAAGTAAAATGTGGACCATAAATGTTATGCATATATGGGCTTCCAGTGGGGGAAACCGTGTGCAGGAGAGGACCAACAACGGCTGTGAAATAGCTGGGAAGTGACGTCACCCATAGACTTACTATAGGGCTTCCGTTGTCAGCAGCCTCTCCTGCACCTGCCTCCACACTGAAGCTGCCACTGATGCTGGGACCTGCCCGGGTCGGCTGCAAAACGGCTAAGTAAAGTGATTTTTGCTTTACAAGGTTACATAGATTAGGTTCAGAATGTGGCAGAGAGCAAGATTAGCGTTAGTTAGGTTTTGCCTGAACTTCCACTTTAACACACAACTAAGAATAAAAAAAATTATAAAAATAGGACATCGACTTGAGCATCAAATGAAAAATAAGTTAAGAAATTAGAATTCCCCAAAAAATTTAAATAGGAGATTCAATTTATTTTAGTCAGAAAAGAGGAATTTTGACTTACTGTAAGGTACACAGGCAAAGTATTCAAAGACCCTGAGTTCCATCCCTTGGCAAAGTCAGAATAAGTTGAGAGAAAGGCAAATAGGGAATCTGATTGAAACTGTAGCTTTCAGGTAGACTCTAATGGCTCTGACTCAGTCCATGCAATGAAGAAAGATTTTCTTTGGGTGCATAGAAACAGGGCATAAAGGATGGTAGGTCTCTCCTCACCGAGGTGGAATATTACTGCCATCTTGAGAATAAAGGATGGTCTTGGGCGTAAGACTACCTCGTCTTCGTAAAGAGGAACAGTTCTTTACAAGAGAGCCGCTAACTCAGACACGTCTGACAGAAAGCAACCAAAAGGGCTTATTTACATGAGAGGTCACCTAAGGGAATGTGTCTGATGGGATCAAAGGGAGACCTTCTGCAGAGCAGAGAGAACCAAGTTGAAATGCACAGGGTGCTGCAATGGGGGCTTAATCTGGGATACGTCCCTGAGCCTAGGTTCACACTGCTGCGGGATTGAAATCGTGCGAGTTCAGTCTGACTTCAGGGGCAATTTCAGAGAAATGTGTGGACAAGGCTGAAACTGTCCTTTTTGAGTGCTTAAAGAAAAAGTTGGTCAAGACCTGATTGAAGGAAGACCTGAATGCCAGGCACAGAAAAAACTCTGGGATTGATGTGCCGGTGTTCACACCTGATAAGGGAGGATTTCCAGTAGGGATGCACAGACGTAATCAGCCAAAAATAAGGTTATCAGCGCTTTGCTCATATAAAAAAAAAAAAAAGTGTCAATGGCATGCTGCGTCCCACTGACTCCAATGCAAAATCGCGTCCCATTGACTTGAAAGCAAAAACACCGGTCACGTTAAATTACATTAAAAAAATTAAAATATCCGTTTCGGTTTCAGCAAAGTCTATTTCGAATTTTTGGTTTTGGCACTGGAATTTGAATTTTGTTGCACCACCAATTACTGCTACATGGTGGTTGGCAAGTGGTTAAAGTTGATTATTCCTGGAATGTAGACTGCAGAGATTGCCAGAAGGGGATCTCTCATCCATAAGATTATTCAAAGCTGCAAGACTCCTAGTGTCCCATTGGTATTTGATTTAAGTCAATGCCCTTACCCTCTCGGGATATACACACAGTCATGCCTGCCATACTCCATCCCAAGACCAGTGGAGAATTGGAGGAACTGTGACTTGGTCACTCTAATTGGGTGTCTTTTCAAAAGGGGGGTCCAGTGTTACAGAGCCATCCAAACTGCTCTGAGCTCTAAGAAGGTGATGGGAAGCTTAGCTTCCACAAGTGATTATGTTGCCTGGACCATGAGGGACTGGAACATTTCACCCCAGCCTGAAAGACTGGCATCTGCTGGTATAACTTTCCAGAGATAAAGCAGGAAGGGCTTCCCTATTGTTAGCTGGGCTGAAGATCCACCAAGCTATGAGAAAATGCTTGTTTCAGTTCAACAAGATGTTGTGTTGGAGAGGTCTTAACTGAAATTGGATGAAAGACAAAGCCTTAAACTCTTTCAGTGGAAATCTCATTGTGGCAAGTCTCCTTTTTTTTCTAGAAGGAAAACTTTTGCTTAGGAAAATGCAGATGAGGTGGATAAATAGGAATATTCAAATAGGCATATTGAATGTCTACAGATGGCATGAATTTCCTTCATCTCAGAGAGGCAATTATGGACTTTGCATGATCCATGCAAAATTTCAGAATTTCAAGTTATTTGTTGAGGGATTTTAAGGCCAGAATAGAATACGAATAGAATCTTCAAGCGAAGCCGAGAACAAACAAGGAAGAGAAGCGCCTCTAAGTGTAGAAGATTAAAACACTTTAATAGTTACAGACAAATGGCAACTCACATGGGTGAAGATAAAAAAAGGTCACATCTGTAGGTAAAGCATCCAGAAAGCAAGATGGGTGACCGAGTCACAGTTCCTCCAATTCTCCACTGGTCTTAGGATGAAGTATGGCAGGCACAGCTGTGTGTGTGTAGATATCCCAAGAGGGTAAGGGTGGTGAGGCGTCATGTCCTCGCTCGTGACGAAGATGCTTGATAAAGGAGCGCGGCTGCCACAACACATGCAGCGCGCATGCTCAGAAACGCGTCACACCTTAGCGACCTTATTGCCCTACGCCGCTCTGCTTTATGCACTCCAAGCCTCGTTTTCGAACCATCACCGCACGGCTGCATCTACCATCGGCTGTTTCCAGCAAGGACTCCATGCTCTGCAGCTCCAGGAGCGAGGGCACCGACGGCTCTCCGCCCTTACCCTCTCGGGATATACACAGTCATGCCTGCCATACTCCATCCCAAGACCAGTGGAGAATTGGAGGAACTGTGACTTGGTCACCCATCTTGCTTCCTGGATGCTTTACCTACAGATGTGCTTTTTTTATTGTTCACCCATGCGAGTTGCCATTTGTCTGCAACTATTAAAGTGTTTTAAACTTCTACACTTAGAGGCGCCTCTTTTTCTGTTTATTCTGGGCTTTGGTACCATGAACAGGCTTAAATAAAATCTATTGGACCTGTCTTGTTAGTTACTGGAACTAATGTTTCCTGGAATAAAAGATGGTGGCTGATACCACTTATTACACGCTGGGCTTGTAATGGTGTGCAGTGGCTAAAAATTTTCTCTATTTGTCCTGTAGATTAGATGGCATCAGGGCAGACTCTTAGCCTGACCTGCACCCTTGGTGGAACACACCTAATAGATGTCAGAGATGAGACCCTAAAGTTGATTTAGGTTCAAACTAAATGGGTTGTTTCACATTTAGTTGTGTTTGAAGAAGGGCACTTTGTTGCCTCAAAGGACTTGGGGAGAGGGGGGGGGGGCTTACTACCCTGGTATCCAGAGTTAATTCCACCTTTTCCTGGAGTTAACAGGGCAATAATGAGAATTGTGATGTCTGCACAACCTTTAGGCCAAACTGCACGTCAGGAACAGATTGTTTATCTTGCTAATCTCACCAGCTCTAACCAGAGTTGCCCCTAGTTTTTCAGACTGTCAGGTGGAAGGAAACAAATTTGTAAACAACTTGGGTTTACTCAGTATGTATGACTGAAAGCCACTGGGAGGAGCTGTACCTTTTTGATTTATCCATCTGAAGGAAGAGAACATACCCAGAGGTCTGCCGTGTCCTCAATGAATGGCAAAATTACATATTAAATTATTTAAGAAGTGAAAAGTAGTCAAGAACTACTGAAGAAAATAGTACTGTATATGATAAAACATATTTGCAAATGGTAAAAAGTGTGTGTACAGTATACCTCAAAGTATAAAGAATCATCCAACTAGCAACAGAAAAACAGATTACATCTACATATGTGTTGCTATGGATATTTTAGTGATTTTTATTGCATAAATATGAAACATTTTAAAGACCATGTTTTTCCATGTTCTCGTTGCTGATCTACCTTAAACTATGTCAGCCATGTTCTTCTGAGCTCTGTAGTTCCTCTGCAATAGCCTGCTGAACTTGCTGAAAAACTGTTATTGCCTGGCGACTTTCTGTTTGTAAGACTGCTGGCTGCTATCCCTCCGGTATCCTCAGGCAGCAGTCTGACACGCCCCCTTGTAGTACTTTGGAAAGCAAGCAGGGTGTTCTATTACAGCCTGGCTCGCTGTAGTGGGCGGAAGGGTCTCGCAGTCCCTGGTCTGGGCCACACAGAGGTGGTGTCCTCCTCCTCTGCTCCCTCGTCCTTCCTGCCAGCACCGCCCCCGCCCTTCCCGCTGCCCGCCATCTCTCTCCGGTGCATGGAGAGTCACAGATCATCGGCATGACAGAGCGCATCTCGGGCTGACAGATCTGTATGCGAGAACACCGCTCGTGATACAGCCCTGCCTCCCTACACATTGTAACAGTGCCTTCTGCGCTGTTTATCACAATTCCGATGCAGGGAGGCGGGGGGTGTTAGACGAGTGGTGTTCTCACATACAAACCTAACTCCCCCCGCCTCCCTGCATCGGAATTGTGATAAACAGCGCAGAAGGCACTGTTACAATGTGTAGGGAGGCAGGGCTGTATCACGAGCGGTGTTCTCGCATACAGATCTGTCAGCCCGAGATGCGCTCTGTCATGCCGATGATCTGTGACTCTCCCCGCTCTGCAATGATGGGCACTGATAAGGCACTGGTGACACCACACTGATAATATGCAACGGTGACTCTGCACTGGTGGGCACTGATAAGGCACTGGTGACACCGCAATGATGGCCCCCCCGACATGCGGCACTGGTTTGCATTTATATTAAAATGCTTTGTATTTATAAGGCTGTAACCTATCATACCGTATGTTATGTATGGCTTGCTGGCTGCAGAACAACGGGTGTGATTTATGTTGAAGTGGGCGAGTTACATTTACATGTACAAGCCTAGTGTACCTTCCACATTCACTCCCATTCTTAAGGATTCATGGGAAATGTAGGCTGATTACAGTTAGCGAGAGAAAGAAGAGGATAAGATGCAATCACTGTTTTAAGAGATCCTCTCTGCCAGAAAAGATGATGCATCATTTTTTTTTTTTATCACAGAGCCGACTTCCTGAAAATTAAATCGGACATACCTTGTAAACGGTAAAAAAATTCACAAATGTAATAAAATTTGCTACATTCTGTGTGCCCTTTAGTGCCCATTTTTTGTGCATTTGTTTTTTGCTATTTTGATGCGTTTTGCATGCCCAGGTTTTTATCCTTTATGTACCCTATTTGTGCCATGGGTCCTCAATGCCCATGTGAATAAACGTGTAATTTATCCTTTGTCTTCTACTTCTATGTTATTACCTGCCTCATCTAAAGTCCCAAACATTTTAGCTTCTATCCAGATTAGGAATGGGGTTGCATCTCCCCTTATGCACCTCATTTAAAGTCCCAGTATATTGGTTATATACACCCTCCCCCCTTCTTTGTCTACCCATAGAAGGGCGGGCATAACCTTGTCTTGCATCACACAGCTACTAGCAAAACCTTTGTAAAATTTGGGAACATAAATCATCAATCACCACATTATATAATTTCGAGATGCTGACAGAAACTCAAACAATGACTTCTCTACTGGAATAAGCAGTAACTGGAAAAGACAGATCTCGAAGATTCAAGCATAGGCTTGAAAGATGATCTGTCCATCCCAAGTGGAAGAAGAAGCTTTAAGGCGGGCATCACTAAATGGCGGACCGAGGGCCAAATGCGGACCGCCTCACTCTATGCGGCCCGCCGCGGTACCGCCATTTAGCAGCCTTTTCTTCCCCCTGCCGTCTCTATAATCCTCACACAGAGCCAACAGCGGGAGGCGGGACAGTTCTGGATGGAGGGCGGAGCTGCCGGAGGTTAACAAGCAGGTGAATGGCTGCTAGGATGAAGGGCGGTCTTAGCAACCAATCACCATCTTGCAACACCCTCCCTCCATCCGAGACATGCCGTGCCTCCCTCCGATCTTCGGTCTGTGCAAGGTGAGGGAGGGGGCGAAGTTACAGGGAGTGAGGACACTAGTCTGAAAAAGAGGAAAGTGTGTGCTGACTCGCTGAGGACATTAAAGTGGATGGGGGTGATATAAAAGAGTACCTGAGGGCAATCATCAAGAGGGAGAGGACTCTGATGTGCACTGGGGACTGAGGATGCTGATGCAAGAATGGGTTCAGATCTGTACATGTGCATTAGGTGTTATGTATTATTTTAATGGGATGCACTACCCGCAAGAAACAGAGAAAGACGTCTTTTCAAAATAGTGCTGCAGCAACATGCGGTTTGGCACATGCGAAAAGGCGTTCGGACCTCTGCTGGAAAAAAAATGTGCTGACCGGACCTCTGTGAATTTTAATTCATTACCCCTGCTGTAAGGCATGCAGGAATCAGTTGTGATTACAAAAAAAAGGGAAAAAAAATTTTGGAAGGAAAAAAAGTGATATTCAGGTAAGCGTGATGCCCTTGATTGCTCAAACAAACAAAAGGCAAATTTAACTAGAGCTAGGCATTGAATGGGAGAATAGTTTCCTCATTGGAAAGAAACCACAAAAGGAAAAAAAATTAAGCCCAGGTCTCTTATCCGAATAAATACTTCAAAGGCTTTCACCAGAGAGTAAGCAGCTAAAAGGTCTCTGAAAAAGAATCGCAAAGTCCGAAATTTGACCTTTTAGGGTAACAAAGGGCAAGTGCCGATTCAGACCAGACTGGAGAAAAGATAGGATATGCCCCATGGATCGAGGTCCAGGGTAGAACTTCCATTTCTTCGCACCATGAAGTGAACCTTCCAAGTGCGATAACCAGACTATTAAAAAGGTAGACTTCCTAGCCTACAGAAGCAAAATAAATAATGGCGTCAGAGAGACTATGGTCCCTCAAGGCCTTTAATTAACAGCATAAAAGTTCAGCATCCTTTCTCTGGTGAGAAAACCTTGGTCTGGTACTATGTGTATTCAGGACCAGGCACTCCAAGTGATAACCAATGCTGGCACCTGTAGACGTGTAAGGTTTGCATTGTCTGCTTGTCATTGGCAGAGAGGGTTTGTGTGGAACAGCCCTTCAAAAGCAGATTGTTCAGATAATTCACAATGTGGATTCCCTGGGACAACAGCAACTGCATAACTGGGGCTAGAATCCTGGTGAACACCAGTAGGAAGTGTTGCTGGCCCACCTCAAAGCGCAGAAACTCATGATGGAAAAATGGGACATAAATACTCATCCTTAATACCAAAAACTCCCCTGGTTGCAGTAATGTAATAACAGACCGTGTTGATTTGAATTTTTGTAACCATACAAAGGTGATGAGGACTTTCAAACTCAGGATGAGGCAAACTGTAAATATGTTGGAATTAAAACTCTCAGCAAAATACAAGCAGCAAGAATTCCACAACCTCAGTGAAGTGGGAAGGAGGTAAAGATAGAATATCAAGCCTGTACCCTGGGGACAGCATGTACTGGGCCCAAAGATCCAAAATGCCCTGAGTCAAGGCTGCTGAGTTTTTAAACAAACAAGAAGGTCTGTTAAGCAAGCGACTCTCAAAGAGACAACCAGATGTTTCAATTAAGAGGGCATCGGTTAAAGATTTCTGCAGGATCTTCTATCAATCTATGAATGTTTTCTTATAGCAAACATGTAAAGTGACATCAGCATCGTGTTTCCAGCCATCCTATAATTCCTAAAAAAATGAAATGTATTTGGAGTTTACTGATATCTCGAACTTAAAAAAAAAAAGAAAGACAACAGAGTATTAGTTATAATTAAAAAATTATGGACTTTTTTTTAAATACTACAGCTTACCTTTCATTTAAATTATTTCTGGTCTCCCTTGTTATGTCAGGTGCTGCAGGCCAAGGCTGGGATAGGACTTCTTCTACCTTATCCTGAATGCTTCTCTCAGCGAGAGGCTCAGCCCCAATCAGTTCATCTTGAGCTGCAGAAGATCCAGACTCTAATACTCTGTGTCCATGCTCTGGTATGTTACAATTACGGGTTGAAAGAAGGTGTAGGGCAGAAGCTGCAGAGCTCATGCTGGGAGCGTGATTTTTGTCAGTATCGTCAGGGGTCAGGCCTAATGATATAGGTGCTGTGTAACTTCTTTGCAGGGTCTCTGAGGCAATCTCTGGAATATCTTGGGACACAGCAGTGGATGCACTTGAGATAACATCTGGGGACCGTTCACGAGTAGGTGAAGAATGGGGTGCCAAAGAATTTTCTAAATTTTGAAGTTCTAATGGAATGCTTGATGGTGTAACCTAGGGAAATTAACCAGCAAAAATGTAAATAGTTACACTTTTGAAGTGTAAAAAACATTTTTTAAGCAGCTATAATGAACAATGCATAAAAAAAGTAGTAATTTGCCTTTTAAATGAAACAAATATTTAAATTTTCTTGGCCTACACTTCTGTTTATTGGTAATTTTCATAATTAGTATTTAAGGAGGATGTGGGAAAAAACAGAAGGATAGTAATATGCATAAAATGTATAAAAATAGAGGGTAAGATGGCAGCTTACATATGTAAACACTGCACCCAAAAGCGAAGAGAAAGCAGAAAAAACACCCCACACGTTACCATTATTTGCAGCTTTGTTTTATATATAATTTAGAAGGAGGGGTGGCATTTGAATCTAAGGGCCCCAAATGCTTCTAAAAATTATATTCAGCCAGTACAATGAGATACCTTCATGCAGGGTTAGCTTTTTTCAAGATGATCTGAACTGTAGAGGTTGTGCCCAAAAAAGTAGGAGGGCAGGAGACAAACCTTTCCCCAATACTGACTTACGATGTCTTATTCTAAATTTTGTGTGGAGACAGCCATCTTGGTAGAGAAGGTGGTTTTACTTACTCTACCTTCATAGAAAAGCTCCAAAAAAAATCCTCTCTATGTGGCAGCCATGGCTAGACGTCCCAGGGCTAGCACCACATCAACTGGCCTTGAACAGATTATTGGAGGATTGAGGAATATATGGTGAGATACTACCCCAGTAGAAAGAAGATGGTGTAACCGTTGTATAATTGTTCTTTTTTTTTGTCTGTGTAGAGTTTATTTTTTTTTCACTGAACAACTGAATATAGAGGTTATGCAAATATCTTGAGGATGACTATATTAGCTCCTATACGCCCCATAAGTTATATAGTCTAACCCATTTTCTATAAATTGCTCACAGGTAATCTCACAGGTAATCTTGCATTGGCGACAGCACATGTTACAAGATATTGTACAGCATTTATATGCTACCGTTTGTCATATGTGATTTTTTTTTTTCTTTTACCGGAACGAGTAATTGCAATCAATGAAGCTCTTCAGAGACTAAAATGTACTGCTTCAATCAATGGGTCCACATTACCCAGCATGTGCAGAGGAGCTCAAGAAGTAACCTCTCGAAATTTTGACTGTGAAAAATCATCCACAGCCTCTGCTGTCAGCATCCCCTTGCCTTCTGCAAATGTAAATGCATTTGGCACTTCAGGATGTAATGCCTGAAGATAATCAGGGTGTGGAAAGCATACCTTACAACAAGTTCTGGCACTGGGCTCCACTAATGCACTTTACAGGGCCATGCTTGCATTGGTTACCCAGGGCACCTGCCCCACATCTAGGTCCCAAGCGCAATGATTGCTCACTCATTATAAAAGGCATCTAAGCCCGTTAATGTGGTGGCTGTCTGTCACAATAATACACCTTACAGCCAGGAGCAGGAAGCTCCCCCTAAGCTCATCTTGCACTCTGACATGAATTAAAACACAACAGGAGGTGGAGTTTAAGAGGGACATCCCCCTGGGAGGGAGCTGTGCTGATCTAAGGTCTCAAGTTTGCACTGGGAGACTGGGTGAAATGGTAGAAGGAGGATGTAATTTTTGAGAAAAGGAGAAGATTGTTTAAATACTTCAATACATGGCACTTATACCTCCTTCCTGCCCAGGCCAATTTTCAGCTTTCGGCGCTGTCGCACTTTGAATGACAATTGTGGACATGCAACACTATACCCAAACAAACAACATTTTTATAATTTTGTCTACACAACTAGCGCTTTCTTTTGGTGGTATTTAATCTATTTTTTTTTTCTTAGTTTCTGTTAAAAACAATTGTGTAAATAAAATGATTGTTCTTCATGAATTTAGGCCAAAATTTATTCTGCTACTTTTTTGGGGGAAAATAACTCAAATCAGTGTTTACTATTTAGTCCGTAGTCCACAAACTATGGTATATATCTGAAACTTGATAAATCCTGATGTATTGACTAGGGTTGCACCGATACCGATACTAGTATCGGTGCTGATACAGAGCATTTGTAAATGCTCCGATGCTTAATCCGATACCTTGAAAGCTATACAGGGAGATTGGCGCTTATAACTGCCCATACCACCGCACCGATCACCCCCGACTGTCCGTGTCCTCCTACCACTTCCGGTGTCGTCCTCCGGCTCCCCAGGTCCTCCTCTGCCCCCCCCCCCCTCTTCCCAGATCTGTCAGGATGGAGAGCGGAGGAAGGAGCAGGTAAATAAGTTATTTATTGGCTCCTTCCTTTTCTGAATGAACAGAGTCAGTGATCACCGACTGTCCATTCATAACTGAGCAACGTAAACTGTTTACGATGCTGCAGTTTATGAATAAACAGAAGGCTCTGCATTCAATTTCATTGCAGCTGAGGCTGCAGAGAAAGGGACTGGGGAACCTGTGTCCTCAGTCCCTTTCCCTGTCTCAAAGGGGAGATTTCGACCCCTGATATCTCACCAAAGCCACCCCAACAGGGCTAATAAAAAAAAAAAAAAAAAAAAGAAGGAATTGTAATAAATATTTAAAGGTTAAATTGTAAAAATAATATATATTTTTTTTAATCAAAAGTAAGTTTATTAAGCATAAAAAAAAAGGATACATTCAGAAGTAACAAGTGCAACAGGCACTAAACAAAAGGATACCACATTTGACTAACCTACAGAGGTACGATACATATGTTTGATCGCATTAATTAGAACATCCCTGAGAACATGACCACAAGGGCCGATTGGGCCCATGCATGGGCAGAACACATAGTTCTGTACCAAAAAAACTGTTTGCGAGAAGCATACACCACAGTACACAAGAACATGAAAACAGTCCGAGTGGGAGGCAATGAGCAGATGCGTGAACCACCCCAGAGACCATGAGTCAGTAAAGGGTTATTGCTCAGCCGAGCATGTGGAAGAGTCGCCCAGCCATCTGTCCCAGATTTTGTTATATTTGGTTGGGCAACCTCTATGCAAGTACAGCACCTTTTTATAGGGGAGGGTAGCGTTCACCGCCCCGATCCATTGCTGAATGGTGGGGGGGACTTTAATCCAGGAGCAAGCTATTTGCATTCTGGCGAGCAACAGGGATTCTTGCAGGAATATGTTAAGGTACTTCTCCTCTCCGGGAACAGAGAGGAGGCCAAGTAAACACTGTCGGGGGCACAGAGATAGGGGAGAACCCATGCGGTCATGGAGAAACTTAACCACCTGTGACCAGAAGTCCTGGAGTCGCGGGCAGGCCCACAGCAGATGGTAAAATGTGCCCCTGGGATCCCCACACTTGGGGCAGGCCGGGCTGTAGTCGGGTCTGAACCGCAAGAGTCGAGTCGGTGAGAGGTAGGACCTATGCAGTATGTAAAGATGTGTGAGGCGGTCAGACAGTTTGGGGGATACTGTCTTAGAGGCAGTCAGAGCAGCCTCCCAACCTCCATCCTCTACAGCCCCCAGGTCCGTCTCCCACCTGGTCTTCAGCCGATGCGCCTGTGAAGTGGCCGCGGGCAACAAAATGTGATCGTAAAAAGGAGGAAATCAGCCCCTTGGGGTCTTGGCCGGGGACCACATCCATCAGGAACAGCGACTCAAGCCTGGGGACGGAGTTCCCAAACTGGGAGTTGAGGGCGTGTCGAAGTTGGAGGTAGCGGAAGAGCATTCGGTTGGATAAGCCAAACTCATCTTTGGTGGCCTCGAAGTACCTAAACCATGCTGCTATCCAGAACATTTGAAAGAAACAGTATGCCTTTGGCCGTCCAGAGGTTTTGGTCAGGGACTTAAGCAATTCGGGTAGTAGGGAGTTGCCCCAAAAAGGTGTGCGAGTATGGAATGTAGGGGCCTTGGTAATGGTCGCGGCTAGTTGCCAAACCCTTCAGTGATGGAACAACATAGTGCTTCTGGTGCCCGAGGGCCCATTGGTGCCACGCAGGAGGACCTGAAATGAGTGGGAATGAGTCGGTGCGGGGAGAGCACACCAGTGTGGAGCACCGATCTCAGTCAATTTGGTTGTAGTAAAAGAAGTGGGAAATTTCAGAGTTCGCAAGGAGAGTTTGTGTCGGGAGGATCCCCACACAAATGTGTTTAGAATAGCTTCCATGGACTTGAAGATTCGAGGGGGGACATAGAGGGAGGCATGCCAAAACAAGTAAAAGCAGCTTAGGAAGGAGGATCATTTTAACTAGATTGATACGTCCCATAACTCCAAGCGCAAGTCGGGACCAGACTTGGGTCTTTGTTTTGAGGAGGGCAAAGAGTGGTTCCAGGTTCAGGCCTATGTAGTGAGTGGGAGCTCGAGCATTGCACCCCTAGGTACTTGATTTGGCTCGCTCTGACCAGCGGCAGTGCGAACTGGGCCTCTGTTGGGACATCCACATCCAGTGGGAGGATTTAGACCAATTGATTTGCAGGCCGGAATATTATCTGAACTGCTTTATCAGCTGTAGAACTGCCGCCAGGGAGGGGCCCTGAGTCCTCCAAATAGAGGAGCATGTCTTGCGCATAGAGACTAAGGACCTCGGTCCTGAGCCCCATGCGGAGGCCTTTGATATGATGGTGAGCCCTGATAGCAATGGCCAGAGGCTCCACAGCCTGGACATACAATAATGGAGATATGGGGCATCCCTGGTGAGTGCCACTGGATAGCGCAAAGGAGTCGGAAATCCTGCCGTTGACCTGGATCCGGGCAGTGGGGGCCTGGTAAAGAAGCTGAAGCCATTTGATGAATTTAGGGCCGAAGCCAAACCTGCAGAGGCATTCCCAAAGGTAGTTCCATTCCACAGAATCAAACGCCTTAGCGGCGTCACCACTACCCTGGATCCCGTGGTGTCATGGGTGGCCTGCAGGTTCATGAAGAGCCTACCGAGGTTAAATGCAGTGTTCTCATTAGGCATAAACCCGGTTTGATCGGGATGGAGCAGACAGAGTATTACTTTGTTGAGTCGCAGGGCTACAATGTTGGCTAGGATTTTAACATCTAATTGTAGAAGAGAAATAGGACGGTAAGACTCCGGAAGGAGGGGGTCCTTGCCGGGTTTGGGAATAAGAACAATGACGGCTTCTCTCATGGATGACGGGAGTGTCGCAGAGTCAAAAATGTGGGAATATAGAGCCTGCAATTTGGGGATGAGGAGTTCCTTAAACTGAATACAATTCTAGGGTGAGGCCGTCAGAGCAAGGTGCCTTGGAGGGTGGGAAGTGCGCCTGCGCAACAGTGATGCAATCAGTGGTGATAGGTGCATCCAATTGGGACATTTGGGAGCGGGTAAGGGTGGGGAAGTCAATATCCTGGAGGAACTGACAATTCAGCTTGAGTATGGTGCGCTCGGGATGTATAGAGAGTTTGGAATAAAACCGCCTGAACTCCACCGCCACCAAATCGGGGTCCGAAACCATGGCCCCGCAGGCCGTCTGCAGCCAGACCATGACTGGGGGTCTGTGGTCAAGATGGGCCATATAGGCGAGCAGTTTACCTGCACGCTCGAAAATGCTCGGTTTACTATAAAAAAGATACCCTGCTTCGCCTATTTTAATTGGTGCAATTGGTCAATGAGTCTAGATTGCAATCGGACTACAGAAGCGTTGGCTGCCGTGGGGTCCATAAGGAACACTTGTTCAAGGGAGCCAAGCCGCTCTTCCGATTGTTGAAGTGCGAGCTTGGATGAGACCTTATGCCTATTGATGCGCGCAGATAAAACCATGGGTGCATGGAGCTTGAAAGCCTCCCACACCGGCCCGGCGGGCGCAGAGCCCAGATTGGTGCAGAAAAAGTGTGATCATCCCCTCTGGACAGCGTCCAAGTCCGGAAGGACAATGAACCAGAAAGGGTTCGGCCGCCACTTGCGGGCAGGGGGAGCCGCAGGGAGGCGTATCATCACCCAGGACGGGAAGTGGTCTGAAAGCACCCCGACACCAAACCCTACATCCAGGAGGTCGGGCAACAAAGCGGAGGAGACCAGTACCAGATCGATACAGGACATAGCTGGTTGTGATGGGGTGAAGCAGGAGTAAGCTACCTTGGTTGGGTGCTCATGCCTCCAGGTGTCAGTCATAGCGAACTCTGAAAGGAACCTGCCAAATCTAGCAAGAGAAGGAGGAGGTAACGTCTGGGCGGTTGTGCCGAGTCTGTCCAAGCTAGGGTTAATCGTCATGTTGAAGTCGCTTAAACAGATTATAGGTACTGTGGGATGTCTGGCCATTAAAGCAATACCCTCCTGTAGGGCAGCAAACTGGAAAGGTGGTGGGATATAAAATGCCATGAGAAGCACCTCCAGGCCACCGATGGCAGCATGGAGGAACAGAAAGCGACCCTGAGGATCCGACTGCAGGTTCTGTAGCTGGAATTGCACTGTTTTGGCAATTAAGATAGCTATTCCGCAGGAATTGGAGGTGTAGGGGCATGATAAAGCCAGCCCACCCAGGGTTTTTTTAAGTGCCATATGAGTCTGGCCCGTTATGTGGGTTTTAACCAGGACAGAAACGTTCGAACGTAGAGATTTCAGGTGGGAGAGAACAGCTACACGTTTGGGTTTAGCACAGAGCCCACTTACATTCCATGTAACTAATGTAAACAAAGCCATGATAGGTCCTGGGGAAGTTTGGCATGCAGTGGGATCCACAGGGGGCAACCCCCAACAGCGGAAGCAAACATAATATGTGCAGTATCGTGCAAAGTACAATACAGGGTGAAAAGCATCTCACATGGGAGTGTAGCAGATCTGTGCAAGCAGGCGGCAAGGGCCAGAGATCTAGCATTGCTGGATGCACACAGTGCCACTCTCAGTACTGAAAAACAAACGAGACATAGTGCAAAATGAGTACAATGCAGTAGAAGCATGAGGCAAGTCAAATGCAAATAACATTTCAAATATAACCTATGAACTTTGCCAGTTCTGGACCGGCACGGCATTGCATACAAACAGGGGGTGGCAGCTGGCCAGGGAAACAAAACTTGAAAAAATAATAGGAATCACCAGATCAAAAAAAAAGGAAGGGTACATATGTCGAAGTATGATCAGGGTGGATTGGGGGGGCGACTAGTAACTGTAGAGCACACAACTGTGTGGGGTGAAGAGTGTGCAAGCAGTCCAAGGGAGCACATAGAGTGTCAGAGCAAACAGGATTCTAGAAGCAGGGTGTGGAGGAGAAAATGGGCACCCCGCATGGCAATACCAGAGTGGGGGCTGCATGAGGGATCCAGGAAGCCCGCGAGGGATCAATGGGGGAACAAGAGGGAAGAAACAGCAGGTGATGAGAAGAAAAAAAAAAAAATCACGGAACATGGAGGGATGAGCAGCCCAGGTCCAGAGCAACCATGCTAAAACCAGGGAGTCCCAAGCAGCAGCGAAGTGGGAGAGGAAGTGCGTGGAGGCTTAGGAATTAGCAGGGCCTGCTGCCTCGTGATGTTCTAGCCAAGTCAGGACAGCAGCGGGGTCTTTAAAAAAATTGGGCCTTTCCATCGAAAACCACACAGAGCCTCGCCGGGAACAGCATTGCATAGGTGAGGTGGTGGATGCGGAGCTGGCGCTTGGCCTCAGTAAATTGCGCCCTCTTCTTCTGCACCTCGGCGGAGAAGTCCAGGAAGACTGCAACGGTAACGTTACAGACCGGGATGTTACCCTGCTCCCGCATGAGGCGCATAACAGTGTCCCGGTCCCTGTAATTAAGGAGCTTTTCCATGAAGGCTCGCAGTGGTGCGCCAGATGAGCAGCCAGGCGGTGGGCATGCTCCACCACAAACGTTGAGAAGGCCTCTCTACCGTATGTTTTGATGAGCAGGTTTTCAAGTAATGTGTGGCGGTCGGATCCCTCAGTTCTTTCAGGGAGACACACAAACTGGAGGTTACATCTTCAGGGTCGGTTCTCCATATCGTCCTGCTTGTGCAGAACGACGCTGAGTTGGTGCTGGAGTTGCTCTGTGGTCACCTGCAGGGGTGCAATGTCTGCCTCGACGCGGCCCACTCCGCGTTCGGTTTCGGTCGCTATGGGGGAGGAGAAAGGAATGACCAAGGGGACTACGTGGGACCCCAGACTTTGTGGGATCCCCACCTTTTTATTCATGTGGCAGAGCCTGTAGCGGAGAAGGTGAGCGGCACACAGACCAACTTCACTGAGCTTGTGTTCCTGGAAAGCATGTAAACACCGGGTATGTCTCTTACTCCCTCTAGTGGCGGGAAATAGGTAAGACATACACACTACTCAAAGACGATAATCCCTAAAGCATTTCACTTAGGATTGTCTTCACTTACCTTATCCCTGCCGCAGGATACTTCTAAACACAGGCAGATCCAGCCTTCACTCATCACGGCGGTAGTCTTGTGCCAACCTTCAGGGCTGTGTTTTTACTTACAGGAGCCTCTTGCCTGGACCTGTAGAAAACTCTGCTAGAAAACCTTTGCGCATTTTTTAATACGTTCTCAAAGTGCTGGATCCCAGAGGCCAGACCTCAAAAGAGAGACATTACAGGCAAAACCTGGTTTCTTCTTCCACGAGGCTCGGGTACCATCTATGTTAGGCATTTTTTATGAGCCCGTCGGATGGATGCGGTTGTGTAGCTCCTAGACCCCTGCAGGGACCTTGAGCAGAGCTTACTTCTTAGAACATCTTTCACAGTGACCGAACACCACACATTAGACACTGGCTAAAAAACTGAGGTACTCTCCATATGGGAGGGGTTATATAGGGGAGGAACTCACCATGTAATTAGGGTTGCCAGTGTTCAACACCTGAAGGTACCATCTACCCCACTAAGTAATGATTAAGAGCTCTGTGTCCCGTGATGTATGAACAAGAAATACTATCTGCTACATATATAAATAATAATCCAAAAAATGTGTTGATGGAAACCGGTATGTAAAGGAAAACCCTGTCTTCCCTTAATTAAATCATTGGCTCCGCCCAGGGTCCAGGCTTTGCCCATCTGAGTGGGCAAACCTCAAAAAGGGGTCTTTAGGTTATGGGTGCCATAGGAGTGAACCATAGCCCTAAACCTTTTGTAGCATCCCCATAACTCACTGGTTTTACCACGTATCAAGGTGAGCACCAAACACAGGATCCAGTGCCAAAAGCAAACAGTAAAGGCTTACCCAACACAGTGGGGTACTGTTACAGACCCCCAAGGTGTGTACCCAGGTTAACTGATGTAGAGTAGAGTAGTGATAAGGTCAGGGTCACCTAAGCTGCCCGAGCGAAAGGGAGAACAAGTACCTCAAAATTAAAGTACCTGCTCCCACCCCCCAAAAAAGACATGCCAAATGTGGCAGAAGAGGAATTAAAGCGGAACCTCCCCTTTTGGGTCAAGTTCTGCTTGAAGAAAACATACATACTTTAATGCCCATAGTTTGGAGTTTACAGTTGTACTGCCAAATATATATATATATATTTATTTAATACATACAAAGTAATATATTTACATCAGCAGCAGACCACATTATTTATGTGAAAGACTGTTTTTACCTGTACAATTGGTTTGTGAATTACTTTCTCAGAAAGGCCTGGAATAAGAACAGCTGGGGTTCTTGGAGAAGCTGAAAAACTTCCACTATGCAGAGAGCTACTTAATGTAATGCTACTGTCAATCTGTAGTTTTGGACTTAGTGTAATTTCATCAGGAAGCCTGCAAGGAAGAAAAAAAACCTGAGACCCAGGGATTAACATTTAACGCAAACCTGTGCTTTTGCTCATAACCAAGCAAAGCAACATAATCACTTTAATTCCCTCCACCTCAGCAGCACACTCATCTTTCTTTTACTCCTCCCCATGCTGTTTAGCTGCTGGCAGTGAATATACCCACAGCTTTTAGTATGTAGCTCATGTGACAATGCTGGCGCTTGACAATTACCTAGTGCCGTCACGACAGGTAGCCAGTCCTCAAAGCAAGTTCTAACTACAGCAATTCTATAGCAAGTTTTTACAGGACTTCCTGCTCTCCCTTCCTGGCAGCAGCACTGGAGCATCAGGAAAGCAAGTGTTTCTGTAGAGGGGCATTCAATTGAACATGTTGCTTTGCCTTGCATGGGGAAATCACAGGCTTATATGTATATATTTCTGTAGGTTAATACAACTATATAATGACACCGACATATTTAATTATAATTAAAGGCAAAACTTTTTTTTTCAGTTTTTGGATAGAGTGGAGATGGATTAGAACCCCTGCCATATTTTTTTGCTGTCTGTGTCCCCGGGTAAGGAGATTCACCCTCTCCATTTGTCCTGTTTACCATTATCATTGAAGGTGAAAGTAAATGAAAATCTCAAATTTTGTGTTGTCTCTGCATTCTATACCCTCCATTATCTTGCATCCTCCAAGGTCCAATTCCAGTGCTCTGGATTCCTTAAAGTGGTTGTAAACCTCAGACAGGAATAATGAACGAAGCACGTCCCTCTATAGCGTGTACTTGTCTCAATCCAGAGCACCAAGTGTTATTTCTGTCTGCTGCTTTGTTTCTCTGCTGTCTACATATGTCACTTCTGACAGGTTTCCTGACACCCAACAGTAAAATTGTGACCAGGGAGGAAGCTCCAGTACACAGCCTGTGAATGACAGCCTCAGCACTGTTTCTGTGAGAAGGGGGTGTGTCCCTCTCCTCCAATCAGCATTCAGAGCTCTCCTCACTGAGCACACAGTGTGACTTCAACTCTCCGCCCCCTTTTTTATGAACTCTCAGACAAGCTATATAAATTCAGGACTTTGAACGGATGTAGAGAAGAGAAGACTGCAGATAAATAGGTAAAACCTATGTAGAAGGATTTGTTTCATTTCCGTATCACAGATGCCAGTCACAACAATGGGTATATATGTAAGGGTTTACAACCACTTTATATACTTGCTCTGCTTAAAGTACTGTCTGTCAAGCCAATAACAAATACCAGTGAATAATGAATTGTTTGCAAGCCAAACAATATTCAGCCTAAATGTACCAGATCATAAACACACATATTTGCTAGTTTTTTCTTATACTTTATTAAAATATCGTTCTGGTATGAATATGTCACTTTAAGCCAACATGTATGTCTGTCTGGTAAACAGTATTTCATTTTCGTGCAAAAAAAACAGTCTCATAAACAGATTGTCAAGATAAAAATAAAATATTTTCATGTTACCTGGAGATGGTTGTGTCGACTGAGGCACTACTCAAAGCTGTGACGGAAGTCAGTGAGCCAATACTGGATGCGGCAGAAGAAACAATCTATCACAAATGTTACAAGGTGGGGGGAGGAGAGAGAAAAAAATATATAGATTAATAAAAGTGTTTCTTAAAGTCAAAATCTTTTTTCAAGTAAAACAAGTTGTACTTACCTGCTCTGTGAAATGGTATTGCACAGAGCGTCCCTGAACCGCCTTTTCTGAGGTCCCATGCAGGAGCTCTTGGCTCCTCCTATTCTTTGTTTTCTCCCATAGCAAGCGGCTTGCTATGGGGCCAGATGTGCAGGCTCGATCATGAGTCAGGCTGTGCGCATCTATTCACACACAAAGCGTAACTTGGCCCCACCCACTACTTACAGAACTTCACTCACAGCAGCAGGAGACAATGCTGCCCCCCCCGCCCCGCTGCCTCAGTCCCTGTGAGTAGAGGGAGAGGGTAGAGAAGAGATGCAGCTGTGCACAGCACTGACTCAATTGAGGACTCATGTAAGTCACATCAGTAGTGTTCACAGGGGGGGGTGAAAAGCACGAGCTGCATACACTGCTGATTCAATCCAACATGCAGGTAGTTACTGTAACCTGCCACACCTGTGGCACCTGGCAGAACTGTATTGGTCAGAAGACTGGCTAAAGAGCATTACAAATGCATTGTTTGTCTTAAACCGTATAATTATTCAACCCAATTTATTTTAGCTGTATATTCACCTGTCTATGAAAAAAGCAGTGCAGCGCTAAAATCGCATTATAATAAAAACGTCCAAACAGTACAAGAGTTCAGAATTTTTAGGAAAATATTGATGAGTGGAACATCAAGAAGATAGAAGGATCCTCTAATCGTGAAACAGGGCGATTGATAATGATCATAAGTGAAGTCACTTCCGTGTATAACCGCCACCAGGTGTACAGGCCGCTCACCTTAAAGCATGGACCTCTGTTTTACCAGAAGGTCAAAACTGCAGTCCCTTAACAAGGGTAATAATAAAGATGAGAGGGTAGTCCTCATACGATCCTTCAATCACAGTCCTCACTCACTTGGTAATATCCAAAACAAACTCATACGTTAGTGTAGTAACATGCAAAATTCCAAAAGAAATACATAGTGCTCTCCATATAAAACACTTGATTTATTGAATAAAAATTGGTTACTCACAAGCAATGCACAGATAGCCCTGTGCCAAGCTGATGTTCATGTAACAAAGGTATAAAACCAGGTAGATGGCTGTCCTGACGACATATGGCCCCTCGCACGCGTATCGTCCGTAGGCAAGGACTTCCTCAGCGAAATGTAATGGAGCCAGCATATCAGTCTCTTTATATAAGCCATATACCAGGTGTGTGCGATATCTAAAAAATGGGAATAATATCCTGCCCCTTCTATAAGGATTATGAGACAAGCGCCCCCATTGGATATTATCAGATGAGCCAAAAGACATAGGCTGACCACAATTGGCTTAAAGGCATATGGGATACAGAGTGCTTCCAGGAGGAAGCCTCCATCTGATCAACCACTGTGCCTATCATCGGCGAGTACACAGGGGATAACGCCTCCCATTCGAATTACTTCCGGGTAGGCGCTCCCCACGAGATCCGCCGTCGCCATGACAGCGGTACAAACAAACTATGTTCATTTCCGCCCATAGCGTCTCCGTGAAACAGGGGGCGGGGCGCACTGATCACATGGTGACAGAGTGTCAGCAAGGGATGCAGGGGGAGAATCCCCTTATACGCAGAGTGTTATAACCGCTGACTACAACATCAGAAAGGGTCAAACATCTAAGAAACATCCCCCAATCACTAACATAAATGATATATAGAAAGGGGCATGTATTGCTGCAACCGGACATTGGAATTAATGGCATATCACTAGTGCTATACACCCAGTGCTGCCATCAAGTGTCCAGAGTCAGCACTACAAATCAAATAAAAATATGTCCATTAATGTCTAAAAACTGATGGGGGTACTATATCAATATGAAAATTAATATAAAATTATTGCGAACAACATATAAGTGGACCAAATGATCCGACCATATATAGGGCACAATAGTCAATAACTATGGAGATTCTGCAACATCCCCCCTCTAGTAATTACTTTAAGGGACCGTTAGGACCTCTTAATAAAACCAACAATAGTGACAAAAATGACAACCTCTGCTTTGAGAGTAATAAAACGGTCATAAATAGACCTGTAAAATGAATATAGATGTCAGCACAACCATCTAACCTGTGTACAAATGTAACATATAAAAAACACTAAAACAAAGTAAAAATACTAGCAGTCAGAAATAAAACAATTGAGGTCAAACTCAACATTTAACCCCAATGGGACCCCCACTTTTAATTCATACACCCAAAAAGACTCTCGTCGGCTGAGATGCCGAATGAAGTTCCCTCCCCTCCAGTGGTTCGTCACCTTCTCTATCCCCCAGAACTGCAGCCCAGCTGGGCTACGGTTATGGTGGAGCCGGAAGTGTTTTGGAGACATTGTGTGTAACCAACCCCCTTTTAATATTGTTGACATGTTCCCCTATCCTGACATGAAGGGGCCTGGATGTCCTGCCAACATATTGTAAGCCACAGTCACACTGTAGCATATACACGACCCCAGTTGTATCACACGTAATTAGATCCTTGATCTTATAATTTTTTCCAGTTGCTGATGCCACAAATTCCTTCCGCTTCTTTAAATTCTTTCTGGCCTGTCGACATGGTGGGCAACGACCACATTTATGAAAGCCAGTCAGAAAATCAAAGATCCTATTCTCAGATTGAGTAGGGGGGTCAATGACCCCAGGGGCTAACTTATCCCTTAATGAAGGTGCTTTTTTGTAAATAAATTGTGGACGATCAGGAAGTAGGGGGCCTGAAATCCTGTCATGCTTGAGGATTGGCCAGTGCTTATGTACGATCCTCTCGAACTTTCTATACTGGATATTAAAATCAAGAATCATTCTTGTCTTAATGGGATCATTCTGATTATTCTTAGGGACATTTGACACGAGTGCTTTTCTGTCCAGATTACGAACATTCTCAATTTCTATACCTAGGTTGTTCATATCATATCCTTTTTCAATGAACCTTGAGGCCAACACCTGAGATTGTGTAGCAAAATCATCTACATTGGTGCAATTGCGCCTTAGGCGGATAAACTGACCTTTCGGTATATTGCACAACCATTTGGAATGGTGGCAGCTTTCAATAGGTATAAAGGCGTTTCTGTCTGTGACCTTAAAGTGGGTGATCATATTGATCCTATCCCCGCTTTTAGTTAGGTCAAGATCCAGAAACACCAATCTATCTGAACTGATGTTCCATGTCAGAACAATGTTCTTACTGTTGGAATTCAGCTTGGTAGCAAACCTATCAAAGCTTGCTCTATCTCCATCCCAGACCATAATGAGGTCATCAATATACCTCTGGTAGCATATCAATTGGGGGGGTTTGTTCTTATAGACGGCTTCTTCCTCCCAGTGTGCCATAAATAAATTGGCAACACTGGGAGCAAACCGTGCCCCCATAGGTACCCCTCGTCTGGAGAAAAAATTGCCTGTTGTACCAAAAGTAGTTCTTTGATAGACAAAAGGTAAGACTATCAATCAGAAAATTCCGATGTCGTCTGGACAAACCAGAAGATGCTAATGCCCAATTAACCGAGGATAAAGCATCCTCATGGCTGATAATCGTATACAATGAACTGACGTCGGCCGAAATCAGAAGGCAAGAGGACGTAATGGTTAGAGACTCCAAAATTTGTATAACATGTTTGGTATCTTTGAGAAATGAGTTTGTCTTTGTCACCAGCGGTTGGAGAAAGGTATCTATATAGTGGCCAAGTCTGGAGGTGACAGAGTCTATCCCATTCACTATGGGTCTTCCGGGGGAATTAATACTGTCTTTGTGGACCTTTGGAAGAAAATAAATGATTGGTGTAAGGCAAAAAAGAGGATACAGGTAGAGTGCCTCTTTTATAGTTAACACTCCTATATGTTTCCCCCTCTCTACTAGAAAGTGGAGTTCTCCTTTAAATTCCAGCATAGGATCTCTAGACATAATGCTATAAGTGTTGGCATCACTAAGGAGATTGTCCATTTCATTCTTGTAGTAAGCCTTGCTTAATACCACAAGCCCCCCCCCCTTGTCAGCAGGTCGTATAACTAGGTCCTTTCTCTCCGTCAGTGATTGTATACCGTTCTGGATATAGACAGGATCGTTCGCTTTACGGATTTTTAACGCCTCTAAATCCCTCGCCACCATATTCTTAAACACCTCAATATGCTTGGTGTCTGAGGTAGGTGGATTGAAAACGGATTTATTCCGCAAAGAAGAATGATGACCAGTCTGGCTAATTGGCGCACTAAGCGTCCTAGTGGAAGGAGTATTGAGGAAGTACTTCTTAATGTTCAAACTACGGATAAATTTAAACAAATTTCAAATGTATGTTAACTTGCAGAAATTTATCCGTAGTTTGAACATTAAGAAGTACTTCCTCAATACTCCTTCCACTAGGACGCTTGGTGCGCCAATTAGCCAGACTGGTCATCATTATTCTTTGCGGAATAAATCCGTTTTCAATCCACCTACCTCAGACACCAAGCATATTGAGGTGTTTAAGAATATGGTGGCGAGGGATTTAGAGGCGTTAAAAATCCGTAAAGCGAACGATCCTGTCTATATCCAGAACGGTATACAATCACTGACGGAGAGAAAGGACCTAGTTATACGACCTGCTGACAGGGGGGGGGGGGGGCTTGTGGTATTAAGCAAGCCTTACTACAAGAATGAAATGGACAATCTCCTTAGTGATACCAACACTTATAGCATTATGTCTAGAGATCCTATGCTGGAATTTAAAGGAGAACTCCACTTTCTAGTAGAGAGGGGGAAACATATAGGAGTGTTAACTATAAAAGAGGCACTCTACCTGGATCCTCTTTTTTGCCGTACACCAATCATTTATTTTCTTCCAAAGGTCCACAAAGACAGTATTAATCCCCCCGGAAGACCCATAGTGAATGGGATAGACTCTGCCACCTCCAGACTTGGTCACTATATAGATACCTTTCTCCAACCGTTGGTGACAAAGACGAACTCATTTCTCAAAGATACCAAACATGTTATACAAATTTTGGAGTCTCTAACCATTACGTCCTCTTGCCTTCTGATTTCGGCCGACGTCAGTTCATTGTATACGATTATCAGCCATGAGGATGCTTTAGCCTCGGTTAATTGGGCATTAGCATCTTCTGGTTTGTCCAGACGACATCGGAATTTTCTGATTGATAGTCTTACCTTTTGTCTATCAAAGAACTACTTTTGGTACAACAGGCAATTTTTTCTCCAGACAAGAGGGGTAGCTATGGGGGCACGGTTTGCTCCCAGTGTTGCCAATTTATTTATGGCACACTGGGAGGAAGAGGCCGTCTATAAGAACAAACCCCCCCAATTGATATGCTACCAGAGGTATATTGATGACCTCATTATGGTCTGGGATGGAGATAGAGCAAGCTTTGATAGGTTTGCTACCAAGCTGAATTCCAACAGTAAGAACATTGTTCTGACATGGAACATCAGTTCAGATAGATTGGGGTTTCTGGATCTTGACCTAACTAAAAGCGGGGATAGGATCAATATGATCACCCACTTTAAGGTCACAGACAGAAACGCCTTTATACCTATTGAAAGCTGCCACCATTCCAAATGGTTGTGCAATATACCGAGAGGTCAGTTTATCCGCCTAAGGCGCAATTGCACCAATGTAGATGATTTTGCTACACAATCTCAGGTGTTGGCCTCAAGGTTCATTGAAAAAGGATATGATATGAACAACCTAGGTATAGAAATTGAGAATGTTCGTAATCTGGACAGAAAAGCACTCGTGTCAAATGTCCCTAAGAATAATCAGAATGATCCCATTAAGACAAGAATGATTCTTGATTTTAATATCCAGTATAGAAAGTTCGAGAGGATCGTACATAAGCACTGGCCAATCCTCAAGCATGACAGGATTTTAGGCCCCCTACTTCCTGATCGTCCACAATTTATTTACAAAAAAGCACCTTCATTAAGGGATAAGTTAGCCCCTGGGGTCATTGACCCCCCTACTCAATCTGAGAATAGGATCTTTGATTTTCTGACTGGCTTTCATAAATGTGGTCGTTGCCCACCATGTCGACAGGCCAGAAAGAATTTAAAGAAGCGGAAGGAATTTGTTGCATCAGCAACTGGAAAAAATTATAAGATCAAGGATCTAATTACCTGTGATACAACTGGGGTCGTGTATATGCTACAGTGTGACTGTGGCTTACAATATGTTGGCAGGACGTCCAGGCCCCTTCATGTCAGGATAGGGGAACATGTCAACAATATTAAAAGGGGGTTGGTTACACACAATGTCTCAAAACACTTCCGGCTCCACCATAACCGTAGCCCAGCTGGGCTGCAGTTCTGGGGGATAGAGAAGGTGACGAACCACTGGAGGGGAGGGAACTTCATTCGGCATCTCAGCCGACGAGTCTTTTTGGGTGTATAAATTAAAAGTGGGGGTCCCATTGGGGTTAAATGTTGAGTTTGACCTCAATTGTTTTATTTCTGACTGCTAGTATTTTTACTTTGTTTTAGTGTTTTTTATATGTTACATTTGTACACAGGTTAGATGGTTGTGCTGACGTCTATATTAATTTTACAGGTCTATTTATGACCGTTTTATTACTCTCAAAGCAGAGGTTGTCCTTTTTGTCACTATTGTTGGCTTTATTAAGAGGTCCTAACGGTCCCTTAAAGTAATAACTAGAGGGGGGATGTTGCAGAATCTCCATAGTTATTGACTATTGTGCCCTATATATGGTCGGATCATTTGGTCCACTTATATGTTGATCGCAATAATTTTATATTAATTTTCATATTGATATAGTACCCCCATCAGTTTTTAGACATTAATGGACATCAGTGCTTTTTACTTTATTTTTATTTGATTTGTAGTGCTGACTCTGGACACTTGATGGCAGCACTGGGTGTATAGCACTAGTGA
The DNA here is from genome assembly GCA_029206835.1 of Rana muscosa. Taxonomy (NCBI): domain Eukaryota; kingdom Metazoa; phylum Chordata; class Amphibia; order Anura; family Ranidae; genus Rana; species Rana muscosa. Next base: position 235,674,403 of record CM055119.1, read on the forward strand.
TATGCCATTAATTCCAATGTCCGGTTGCAGCAATACATGCCCCTTTCTATATATCATTTATGTTAGTGATTGGGGGATGTTTCTTAGATGTTTGACCCTTTCTGATGTTGTAGTCAGCGGTTATAACACTCTGCGTATAAGGGGATTCTCCCCCTGCATCCCTTGCTGACACTGTCACCATGTGATCAGTGCGCCCCGCCCCCTGTTTCACGGAGACGCTATGGGCGGAAATGAACAGTTTGTCTGTACCGCTGTCATGGCGACGGCGGATCACGTGGGGAGTGCCTACCCGGAAGTAATTCGAATGGGAGGCTCGGCTTCGGCTGCCGACGTCACGGGCGACCTGGACAGGTAAGTGTCCTTTTTTTATAAGTCAGCAGCTGCAGTATTTATAGCTGCTGGCTTTTTAAAAAAAAAAAATTCCGGTGAACCTCCGCTTTAACCACTTGAAGACCAGGCCTTTTTCTGACATTAGTTGCTTACAAGTTAAAACCAATATTTTTGGCTAGAAAGTTACTTACAACCCCCAAACATTCTACAGATTTTTTTTTAACAGAGACCCTAGAGAATAAAATGGCAGTTGTTGCAATATTTATATGTCACACTGTATTTGCGCAGCAGTCTTTCAAATGCATTTTTGGGGGAAAAATACACTTTAAAGCAATAATAAAAACAAAAAACAGTGAAGTCAGCACAATTTTATGCATAATGTGAAAGATGTTACCCCGAGTAAATAAATACCTAACATATCATGCTTTAAAATTGTGCACACTTCTGGAATGGCGACAAACTATAGTACTTGTCGTGTAATTTAAACACGATTTACATTTGTGGGTGCGATTTAAGTATGCGTTCGCTACTGCACACGAGCACAGAGGAATGATGCGCTTTAGATTAAAAAAAAATGTAATCACTTTTATTGCTGTCCCAAGAAATTAGATCATCCCATGTGACAGTAATAGGCAGTGACAAGTACTCTTTATGGAGGGATCTGGGGTCTATAAGAACCCAAACCCCACCTCTGCATTTTGAAAGTATTCAAAACAAGATCAGCGTTTTTGAATACTTGAGATTTTTGAAAACTGTTGCCGTTGGCTTCCGAGAAGACCAACGTGACGGCATGACGTCGCTTCTGGGTTATCATATCCGACATTGGCCCTGATCAGGTCTCGTGCCGGCTGGTGGCTTGGGTCTCCCAATGGGACGGGAGTGTCCTGGCGAGCGGCGAAAGGCAGGGGGAGGGGGGCCTTCCACTACCGGCTGCTTAGCCACAGCGTTGTCATTACAAGAGCCGACTGTCAGCGCTAAAAAAAACGGTATCGGGATGATGCCTGCAGTTGCATCACTCCGGTACAACCACTTGAAGCCAATGACATACAGGTAAGTGATTTGGTGACAGGTGGTTAAAGATAACTGCAGATGGCAAAAATTAAACTGACAGGGGTTTTATCATCCCTTAGAGCTCATGTTCAACAGATGCAGTTAGGTGCGTTTTAAACACAACATAAATTCAGTACAAATTAATTCCAATGAGCCTAGTTTACACCATTAAAAGTCTCTTAAAGTAGAGTTCCACCCTGATTTTTTTTTTTCCCCCAAAAATCTAAAAAAAAAAAATGGACTTTTTTTTTTTAATATACTCACCAGAAAGGGTGTTTGCTATGCAGAACTAGCTCTTCTGCCTCTTCCTCCACCACGGTGGTCTTCTTCCTCGTCCTCTTTCGCGGTGTCTTCTGGTGAATGGGGCGCGCTGCCTTCTGGGAACTGTGTGTATCCATTCACCAAGCGTTGTGCGAGTCGTGCATGCGCAGTAGGAAACGGGCAGTGAAGCCGTAAGGCTTCACTGCCCGTTTGCCTTAGTTAGGATGGAGGCGCCGGGACCTGCTAGGGGGCCCGACATCGCGGGCGAGTAGGACAGGTAAGTGTCCTTAGTAGCTGCTGACTTTTAAAAAAATAAAAATAAATTGCGGGTGGGATCCCGCTTTAACAGCGCTCAAGTGTCCTTGTTCAGCTGCTAGACTGAACAGTAACGCCCCCTGGCAAATTTCAGTAGGTAAATTCAAAAGTCCAGTGCTTAAATTTATACAGTGGGTTCTCAAAAGGTAAGCATATCCAGTGGATTCAATCTCAAAGATTCTTGCCAGATTTTCCAGCCAATACACCAATCAATGGGTCCAATAAAGCTTTCCTTAAACCCCTTTACAATCTCTCTAGTATTTGCCAAACTATAATACACTTTCCTCTCATGTGCTTACGTGTGCCTGCTGCATTTTTCTGCTCTGGAATGCGCCGTAAACGCATGTAAACATGTGCAAATGTGCATGAAGGCATGCAAGTACTCAAACAAGTGTAAACACAACTTGACAAAAAAAAATTGAAATAGAAAGAAGTGAAAAAATTATTTTAAAAACTGCACAGAAAACACACGCAAACAAAAATGCACTGAAAATGTGCCCACAGAAATGTATAGTGAATGCAGAGATTGTGGTGTAAGGCCACTTTACTCCACCAGGAGTCTGCTTAACCAGAAGGGGCATCTGTCCGCTGTTCCTCACTGAGCAGAGGACACAGACACAGCCCGTTCTCTTCTATGGGCAGTCCGATGTAAATGAACTGCGTGTCTGTTTACACCTGACTGCCATTCAATCTGATCTACTAGACAGAAGAGGAATGGATCCCCATCCATCTGTGGTGGATTGGATGCAAGAAAGTGTAAATGGACACATGTCCGTTTGCACCTGACGCTCCATAGGAGGTGGCCTGACAGGTTGACCCGTTGGGGTTAAAAGGGCCTAAATGAGCGTTTGCAGTGCATTTTTAAAAATATCTTTTGCATTTATTTTCCTTAACACCCGAGGAGAAGATGTCGGTGTGGGACCGCTCACAGACTTCGGACTGTTCTTGAAGAGGTACATTTAGCGAATTTAGTTCCACTTTAACAACAAATAAAAGCCCTAGAATTATTATTCTTATTTTGCTGTGTGCGGTCATACTCTAAGCTTTATGCAATTACGGTTTACGAATGCATGCCCTCCTTATACGATTGTTTGCGGTTGAATGTGTACGTGGAAGCAGGGAGGCATTCCAAATTTTAGTTAAGCATTTTATACCACTTTTTTCTTATTTACCCTTTATTGCCATCACAAGAGGGAAAACTAGACCCCTAGGTAATATAACTGGCTAAGTGAAAAAGGGGCATGCGCGGAGCCAAGCCGCGAGGAAATTACGGCTTAGAGCTCCGTATCCCGCGGGATGGCGAGCATAATAACGGCGGAGGTAACTCGCCCACTGACATTCACAAATATACAGTATAAAGCCCAGCAACTCCTGCATTACAATAGAGACATTTTTGGGGGATTTCTGTGCGTTCTTGAGGCCAAAAACTGAAAACGAGCGCCGCCTCACAGTGTGACTGTCATGGCACTGAAGCCGTCCTACTCTAAGGTGACAGGCAGGGAGAAGAAGCTGCAGCCAGCCCCTTCTGTTTCAGCACACAAGGAGGTGCATCCATTAAAGGCATATAGCCAGCCTAATTGCCCACCTGAGAATATTGTGGTAGAAATGGAGAATATTGATAATTCTCCACATAAGGAACTGTCACCGCACATAACGCTGAAGCAAATATAACAGCTACTCCAAAAATCATTAAAAACTACCACAGATCACATTACTACAAGCCTCACCAGGGAAATGAGGGAATTGGGTCAGCACTTTAAATAAAAGTTGACGACATGGAAAAAAAAAAAAAGCAAATTTCTCTACAGAAATTGACAACCTCAAGGAGGAAAATATGATCCTACAATCAAGATTGGAAGATTACGAAAATCAGGCGACAAGGTCGAATATACGCATTAGAGGAATCCCTGAATCAATAATTGACTTACAAGCCACAATGACAGCTCTTTTTCAGGAACTGCAACAAGGAATTCCGATAGAAAGCCTTGAGTTGGAGAGGGTGCATAGAGCCCTCACTCCCAAAAAAACAGATGGTCCCCCACGCGATATCGCAAAATTTCATTTCTACCGAACCAAAGAACTACTATTGAATGCGGCAAGACAAAGATGCGTTACATTTCCAAGGCTACAACTACCAACGTTTTGCTGATCTCTCACAGCTAACCATCAACAAAAGGAGAGCCCTAAAATCACTACTCCAAATATTACAACGGAACGCCATAATTTACCAGTGGGGCTTCCCCTTCTCTGTGCGATTTACATATCAAAATCATAAATACACGCGCCGTACCGCTATGGAGCTGCAATCTACCATGCAGAATATGGTATTGATGAATGCGGCCAAGGACAAAGCCGACACGCGCCGTAGATCATCCTCATCTCCTGATAACTCCTCTCCTGCCTATAGGAAAAATGAGAACCACAGTCCCTACAAGAGAAGTCGCAAACTATCACCTGTTCTGGATCTGAGTGACTCTAGGGACTGAACAGAGGTGCATCGTGTTTTTAGCTTTTTCTGGGAGTCCACTTGACCGTCTTGGTCTTGTCTCGACCCTCTAAACGACTCCCTGGTGGTCCTCTCATTATCGTTGCATATGTATATATGCTGCTGTGACTTTTTTCTAATTTCTTACTAGGACCAGGTCCAGCCTGCTATTCTTTGCAATCTAGAAGATTTAGTAATTTGTTCATCGCTAATAACTAGTATTTTTCTTCCACTTTTAGGTTAAGCATAGTTTTAAGTTTCCTTTATAATTTATTACCAGTAACTTTAGAGGATGAATTCTGGTTATCTCCATTCCTCCAGGCTGGCTTTACCTGATTTTGTGCCTTCTATGTACGGTTTTGTATACCACTAATCCCCATCAAGTTGTTAGTCCTTACTGACTGGGTTATTACCTTTGTTTCTAGTTTTGCTCATCGTTTGTGAAATTGTAACTTAAATGGTTGGCTCGCCATGTTCTGTGGGACTGTTCCTTGCGCCCCTTTTGTTGCCTCAGCTGCCCAGTGACTCAGTGGACGGCTGACGGTAGCACATGTGCCCTTGGAGGGAGACTTTTTCTCCCCTCAACGGATATGTCATGAACTTATATATGTTTTACTTTTATTAGGATATTCCTAAAACGCATTTTTTCTCTGAGTCCTCTTTTTTTTGGTTTCTCCCTATCAATTCCATTTTTCCAAGTAATTCCAAGTAATTGACTCTCATAAAATGGGTACTGTAATATTAAGTGGAGACTCTAACCAGATTATTTTTCCATTTCTGGATAAATAACAGATTCCTCAGTCCCAAATGTCATATGAACAATCCTTTTCAAAATTGATTGCGAAATATAACCCAGTAGATTCCTGGCGTGAATTGAACCCAACCAAGAGACAGTATACACATTATTCTTACCCTTACCGGTCATTCTCTAGAATTTATCATATTTTTATGTCTATAGGCATGACTCCCAAAATCTTAAATTCTAAAATTATTCCCATTCCTTAGTCTGATCCTAGTGCAATCTACAATACCATAGCATCTATAATACCGAAATCACCTAACTCATACTTGAGATTTCCTGCTCAAAAACCCAGTATATAAACAAAATATAGAAATAGCACTCAAGGAGTATTTAAAATTTTATTCTACACCTGACATTTCCCCAACTACTTTATGGGAAGCTCACAAACCTGTTATCCATGGAACATGTTTCAGTTAAGCTAATATATGTAATAGAGAAAGGAAAGCCATGTATCACACCCTAGAAACAAATTTTAAACTCTTGCCATATGGTATTTTAGCAAAATCCTGCACCATCATCCAGAATAAAATTAGACAAAGCCAAACTGGAATTCGATTTATTCCTTACTGAGTCTGCGGACAAAATAATTAATAGAGTAAAACATAACTATTATTTGAATGCAAAAAAAAAAAAACGAACACATTTCTAGCCCGAACATTAAAATGTTGTCATAATTCCACCAAACCCATCCGTCTTAAACTATCCAGGGATGCATACTCTACCCACCCAGTGAAAATTTTACAAAAATTTAAAACAGTTACATTTATACTCGTGAGAAAAAAAATTATTTGCCTTATATTGATCCAACTCGTTACCGGATATCTCCCTTCCTACATTATCCAAGAGACAATTGTAAATGATGGAGACACCGGTGTCTGGTGGGGAAATATCCGAGGCTATTTAGAATTTGAAAATAAACAAACGACCTGGTCCCGATGGATTTTCTGCTCTTTACTACCCAACTTTTTCAGATATCCTATCGCCAGTTTTAACAAATACTTTCAATTCCCTTTTTAATAACCACACTTTTAGGAAGGAAACCATAACTGTGATTATATGCATGCTCCCCAAACCACATACAGACGACTCAGTTTGGTCAAACTATCTCCTTGTTAAATATATATGTTAAAATTTCAGCCAAAATCCTTGCTAGCAGACGGAAGATTATAGGCAGTCTAATACACCGTGATCAAGCTGGTTTCATCCCTATTCGAAAAGCTGGTGATATCAGGTGCGCTACCCTTTTGTCTCATGCCGCAAAAACACGTTGAATTCCCTTGTGCTTTCTTTCTCTTGATATTAAGAAAGCATTCGACACTGTATCATGGTCTTATATGCATTTCACACTCAGAAGGTGGGGCTTAGGCCCTAATTTTATGGGATGGATTTTTGCATTATACCATGAACCCAAAGCTTATATCAAATATGCCGGTTACAAATCGGAAGAGTTTGATATACAGAGAGGGACGCATCAAGGATGTCCCCTCTCGCCTTTATTATTTGCGCTACTCATTGTACCCTTGGCACAAAAAATAAAGATGGAACCGATTACGGGTATTGATTTAGGTGGATGTCATTACAAAATATGCTTATTCGCGGATGACATACTCTTATTTTTATCGTCGCCACAAGTTACGGCCCATAATCTTATGCTGGTATTACAGAAATTATTACATATTTCAGGTCTTACAGTAAATGCTCAAAAATCCTCAGCTTTGAACATTTCACTTAGCGAAATGGAAAAGCAGAATATACAGAACTAACAACCATTTAAATGGGTAGATCGTAGCCTACCATATTTGGGTATTCAACCAACGGCCAAGTCCTCAGATTTATTTGCCGCCAATTACTCAACTTTATTGAAAAACATTGCAGGTTTGTTATCTAGCTGGTCAGACCTACCGATCTCTTGGTACGGGAAAGTTAACATAATAAAAATGACCATACTCCCCAAATTTTTATATTTATTTTGAACACTTCCAATCCATATCCCTGCTTATTTTCTTAGATTGATCCAACAAAAAGTAACAGTTCACTTGGGGAAAGAAAAAACCTTGGCTTCCCAAAAAAACCTAAACCCTTCCCAAGTCAATGGGCGGTTTGGGATTTCCAGATTTTGCTACTTATTACAGGGCAGCTCAAATGGCACAACTATCACAATAAAATAAAGGAAAAAACTGCGATAGGACTGATAAGAATCAATTACATAAAAAGACTTCTTGCTGGACTGTCATGGTGTGAGGTTGACTCTGTCAATAATACAGTGTACTGTTTGACAGCGGACATTATTAAGTCTTTTACGGATCTCATATACTCAGGTGTGGAACACTTGCAACTGGATGAGGCTATATGGGCTGACTGGGATCACTAATTGGGATCATACTATGCAGTGTGAAGTCTGGCGGATTTGATCAAGACTCTATAAATGCTGGTCAAGTTCCTCTGATAGGGGACCAAAATTTTCCGGTAAACAGGATCACTCCGCATTGGTGGTGGATTGTCACGATTGGATTCATTTTCCTTTTTTGCTATATTGGATATCATCACGGGTGTTTTTTGTCATAATACATGATCTTTGATCTATATGATCGGCGAACTATTCAAATTGTTTTTTCAATAACACAATACCTTATATTGTTTATTAATCTTTTTTGCTTCACTGAGCATTTCTTATTTTTATTACCACTGTTTATTCATTATTGTTGTATCTGTTTAGATTTACAATTATTGGTGTTTTTGATTGATTTCACAAATAGCGCAACTATTTATATTTTTCTATCCAATTCACTGACTGTTTTCAGATTAGTTGCTGCTTTCTAGCATTTATACATATCTTAGCGCAGTTCCTTTTTTCACTATTTTTCCAAACATATGCAAATTTAGGCCGAAAAGACTGTGCCAATGGTAGTTAGTAGAAAGCTCCTAAAGAGCATCCAAGAAGTGGTTCAAGGTTGTAGTCCAAACTAGAGGGGAGAAGTCCAATCTCACATGGAATCCAAATTGCAGTGTAATGAAAGCTCAGAAGACAAACACTAAATGTAGTCATCACCATACGAAATGGCTCCTTACCACAAAGCAGATAACATGCAGGTGGCTTTAGCCCAGCCAAGGCCTTTATCCAAGGGAAGCGATCCAAAACCAGGTCCCCCGACAATCCACCAATGCTAGCAAAAAAGCACCCTTGACAGCTCGGTTGCAAATAAACAACAGAAAAAATACCATAGGGTAATAACGTATCCACAGGTAGACACCACCACCATGCGTAGTTAACGAGATTGACCACCACCTATGTAAAAAATGGCTCCTTACCAGACATAGGTAGAGAGTAGGCCTATAGCTGTATCCTCCCACGATCTTATATCAGCCCACAAAATCCCATTAAGGTCTTCAATATGAGACTAGCGCTGCTTCTCGCTCAATGTGGGATGCCAAAAAGAAAAGGGGGGAGACCATATCTATCACGATATCATTCAACAGTGGAGACTCCCTTATGGGTATTTATTGAAGCATTAGATCCACTTCCTACAAATAATATTCTATAGTTACGCCCTTCAGATCGTAGAGCTTTAAAGAATCCAATATCTAAACACTATCAATCTGGGATAGGCACAAGAGCTCACATGGTCTACAATCTCCGCATAACCGGCTCCTTCACTTTTATAAAAACCCAGCATTTTATCCAGCTTGGATATTTCCTAGAACTTTTAAAGCCTGGTCTAAGGCTGGCATTACGTGTTTATATCATCTATCAACAACCTCAATATGGCCTTTTCCAGAACTGCACGAAACCTTTGGGCTTCCACAATCAGAAATTTTCAGATATCTGTAAATTAAAAATTTCTATGATCTCCCTCTTCAATTCTAGGGATAATCGACAGTCTATCCCAATTCGAAAGAATATGTCTAAAAGAACCACATGCTAAAGGTCGCATCTGTGTTCTTTACTCTGTATTTGATTTGGTGATCAACTGAATCATACCCTCATTATGTTGCGAAGTGGGTAAAAGATCTTGATTGTAAGATTGACAATGAGACCTGGGAAAACATCTGGTCTAATACTAGCTCCTCTTTCACTAATGTAATGGCAAACGAGGCGTCATACAAAGTACTTCCTCGTTGGTATTTGGTTCCTGCCAGGTTATCCAAATTTCCAATAAACAGTTCTGATCTCTGCTTTTGCGGTTGTCCGGATAAAGGTACATACTTACACATTGAGTGGCAGTGCCCACTCTCGCATATATTCTGGGAAAAGATTTTCCAAATTGCTTCAAAATTATTTAACTGTACTATTATACCAGATCCAAATGGTAGCTCTTCTCAATATTAAGCCAATATCACTTTCTCAAAATCAATACAAATACATTCGTGATAGCCGCAAAGCAGACAATAGCTAGCGCTTGGAAAAATAGGATTTTTTGTACTCACCATAAAATCCTTTTCTCTGTCGTCCATGGACGGACACAGCCTTCTTAATTCTTGACAAATGGGTTATGTTCCTCTTCATAGGAGAGGAATAGGCAGACATGTTAGATATTTAAATACATGTTACTTTAACAGAGTTGAACAGCCCCGCCCAGGGGGCGGTCCCTCCAGACATAACCCTCCGCCCTGCAGTTAGCAGCTCAGTTCGTAACAAGCAGTACAAACCTAAAAAGGAGGGGTGGGTGCTGTGTCCGTCCATGGACGACAGAGAAAAGGATTTTACGGCGTGTACAAAAAAATCCAATTTTCTCTTTTCATCCATGGACGGACACAGCCTTCTTAATTCTTGACATATGGGATGTCCCCAAGCAGTGTCAAAAAACGAGGGGTGGGAACAGTAACAAAATACAGCATTAGCCCAAGCAAGCAGATCTCCTTAACGGAGGAGTTGCAACTTTAAACAGCCGCCTACAAAACCTTGCGGCCGAAGGAAGCATCTGAAGATGCACTCACATCAACCTTGTAAAATTTTGAGAAAGATGCTTGATGTTGGAAAACACAGGAAGCACTAATTGCACTGGTTGAAAGCGCCGTGACCAGAAAGGAGGGGCGCCCGCCCCTTAAGGGCATAGGCCCGCACAACGGTCTTCCTGATCTACCGAGAAACGATGGCCGACGAGACCACTAGGCCCTTTTGTGGACCAGACACCGACACAAACAGTGAATCAGACCTCCAGAATGGAGCCGTAGCAGACAGGTACACCCGCAAGGCACGTACCACGTCTAAAGTATGGAGCACAGTCTCTTCGGGATTCGACGGCCGAGGACACAAGGATAGATACAATGTCCTCATTCAGGTGGAAGGCCAAAACCACCTTCGGAAGAAACGAAGGCTGCGGGCGTAGTACCGCTTTATCCTTATGGAAGACCAAGTATGGTGACTTGCAAGTGTTAAGAGAGGAATCTCTCTGATGTTCTCAAAAGGAGGTTCTTGAAGAACCGAGAGCACCAGGTTCAAATCCCAAGGAAGGAGAGGTGGTCTAATTGGGGGAAGCACATGTCGAAACCCCCGGTACAAAAAAGGTACCCACCAGGGAAAGGGGTCGCCCAAAGCCGCTGAAAGAAAACAGCCAAAGCTGAAACCTGACCCTTAATGGAGCGTAAGGCAAGTTTCTGGATCCACCCCACGCTGTAAAAACAGCAGGACCCTGGAAACCGTGTATGCCTTCCAAGTGCGATGGTAGATATTCCTGGAGGAAGATTTTAGTGCCCTCAGCACGGTTGAAATGACCGAATCCGAAAAACCTTGGTTCCTTAGTACCTGGCTTTCAATAGCCATGCTGTTAAAGCCAGCAACTGTAAAGCAGGATGAAGTATGGGACCTTGAGACAGAAGGCCCTCCCGCATTGGTAGTTGCCAGTGCATCTGCCACCAGGCATACGAAGACGGCGTACCAAGGACACCGGGGCCAATCCAGAGCAATTAGGATCACCGGGATCCCCTCGGTCTACACTCTGCCGAGCAGATGAGGAAGCAACATCAGTGGGGGATGGGCAGAAATTAGCCGATACTGACCCCACAGGCCACAAACACGTCTGCCCAGGGATCTCCGGACCTGGCCAAGTATCTCAACACCACGCGATTGAGACGAGAAGCCAGGAGGTCCACGACCGGCGTGCCCCACTCCCGGCAAAAGAGTTGAAATGCAGTGACCAGTCCCCTTGGTCGAGCAACTGGCAACTCAAATAGTCCGCCAGCCAGAGTTCTACACCTTGAATGCAGACGGCCGATACAGCCGGCACGCTTCTCCCCAGCCCACCGTAGGATGTCCAGATGGTCGACATAAGCCACAGCCGTGGCGTTGTCCGACTGGATTCTGATCGGGCACCCTTGTAGTCTCCTCGACCACGAGGAGAGACACAGCCTGATCGCCCGAATTTCCAGAACATCGATGGGCAGACGGGATTCGTCCAGAGTCGCCCGAATTTCCAGAACATCGATGGGCAGATGGGATTCGTCCAGAGTCCAGCGACCTCGGGCCGACTGGACCCCCCAGACTCTCCCCCCCCCCAACCTGTGAGGCTGGCCTCCAATAGAAAGGAAGGAAAAAACTTCCCGGACTGAAGTGCCGGGAATGTCAGTCACCAAGTCAGAGAGGCCCTGACTAGGCGATTTACCTGAATCTGATCATCCAGAGACAACGGGGATTTGTTCCAATCCGAGTGTGGAATTGGGCATACGGTACTGCCTCGAAGGAGGCTACCAGGAGGCCCAACTCACTGCAGCCTGGGGCGTCTGCAACTTCTCTGGAGAGAGAAAACTCTTGCCTCCGATGTGTACAGAAACAGCCCCAGGTATTCTAGGCGCGGAGTCTGAACTAGCACCGACATCTGGAGGTACAGCATCCACCCAAAGTCTTGGAGAGTCTGACTGACTATAGACACGTCGTCCTCTAATTTAAATCTGGAAACATGTTTCAGAAGACCATCTAAACCACCTACGAAGGCAACGCCGCGCTGCCTCAGCAAGGCTAGAATCGGGGCGAGCACCCTGGTGAAACAATTGGTGCTGACGCTAGGTAAAAAGGGAGAGCCATAAATTAATAGTGGTACTCCTTGACCGCTAAACGCAGGAAGCATGGTGCCTGTCGCATATGGGGACTTGCAGGCACACGTCCCTGATGTCCAGGGACGCCCGAAGATCCCCGGGATGGAACGAACAGACTCCATCCTGAATATCCGAACTCCCAATAAGTCTTGAACTGCCCCCATCAGAGCAGTCCGACGAGACGGTAGGAGAGGAAGATTTGAGGCAAAGAAACCCTTTCGGTGAACAAGAAAGAAAAACTATCTTGTACCCTGAAGAGACCACTTTGCAAACCCATCGGTCAAAAAACAGGAAGGCTACACAAAGGCATTAAGGGCCTTGAGGTCTAGAATTGGACGACTCTGTCCTCCTCTGGACCAGGAAACAGATTCGAGTAGAATCCCTGAAACCTGTCCTGCGGCGGTATGGGTACGTCAACCCCGCGTCAAAAATACCGCTTTTGTACGGGGAATGAAGGTCCCGGCTCATGGGGCATCCAGTGAGGCACCAAAGAGCCTCCCACCTTTGAAAGGTAAATCTGTCAGAGCTTCCATAGAAACTCGGTCAGCGGACCAGCATCTGAGCCCTCTCAAGTGGCGCAAGACCACAACGGACACAGAGGCCCTGGAGACTAAGAAGTCGCATCCAGGATTGCCGCACCTATGTACACCAGACCCTGCACCTGCCGGGGTAACAGCTTACATGTTTCATATGATTAAGCACTGACCTTCAGTGTGAAACATGTAAGCTGTTCCCCCGGCTATGCTGTGATGATTTTTGGTGTGATCTTCCATTTTTTACAATAAAGGCGACCGTCAAAGGTTTTTTGGAGTGCGGCTGTCCATATTTTAAATTTTTTTCCCAGGGCCACACCACACAGCCAGAGACTGTACAGCACCTGTTGTCCGCTCTGCCTCACACACGAGGTAATCTGAGGTAATAAGCGCTATTCGCACCATTCAGGAAGCTTCCAGCGCTAGAGGCCAGGCCACACAGTGAAAAAACGATTCCCAAAATTGTCGCCGGGCTCCTCAGGAAAAAATGGCACGCACTACAAGAAAATGGCCGCCCGCAATGAGACCTGCGCCACAGCATGGCTATGAAAAAAGTGGGCGCCAATGGAATTTTTCAATACAGAAAAAAAAAACACTAGAAAATGGCGCCGGCGCTACCAAAATTGGCGCCCGAGCACACGAGAAGGCCGCAGGAACGCCGAGCAGAGGCTACCAAAAAACACACCACCCTCACAGAGTGGACCCCGACACCCCCACAGCCCCCAACCGGGATACGGAGACCCCTACAGGTAACACCCAGACGACGCAACAGGCCCTGCAATGGGAAGGAGGAAAGAGGGGGGACAGAGGGAGGGAAGGGAGGACAGGGGACCCCCTAATGACCCTCCAGGAAAGCCCAGCTCTTCCAAACCGTCAAAACGGAAGGAACTGTACTTACCTGTCCATGCGTGGACATTGCTGGTGCGTCCCTGACAGACTAGAACTGAGTAGTACGGAGTAGCTGTCGGCCCGGTCCACTGTGAGTGAGACAGCAAGCAGCCCAGTCATATGTGGAAAGCAAGGAGAGAGGCGCCTCTAAGTGCAGCAGTATAAAACAAATTTTCTTAGTAGATATAATACACTCACATGGAGATGAGTTAATACAGGCGTGTACAGGATGTCAGGATGACGACCAACAGCTGCAGATCACAGTGCACAGGTTTCCAGCTCAGCTGTGTAAAACAGGAGTGTCTCTTGTGGATGGATGAGCCGGCTACCAGGGACAGCGCTCCTGTTAGGTGTTTCAGAAGTGAGACTTGGAACACACCAGTGGCTGGATAGCAGGGAGTGACGTCATCGGAGATGGACGCGTTTCATGAGCGTGCAGGCTAGCGATGTCCTGGCAAGCCGCGCTCCTTTTTCAACATGACATGAGGGCGGAAGTATGTAGACGCCAGTTATAAAGGAAAGAGGAAGTTGATTGGGTGACGCTGGGGGAAGGTAGTATCCAATTGGAGGAGGGAAAGGAAGGTCATGTGATGAGAATCATGGAGAAAAGAAACTAGAGTGAATGTAAACAAAAGACATGAAGGAAAAAAAAAGAGAAAATGGGAAAAAAATGGGAGCGGTGACTACAGGGCGAAATAAGATTAATGAATAACAATGGTTACATGGAATACTAAGGATGTGAATATAGATAGTTGGTCATTTAAATGGAAGCAGGCCAAATTGAATGGAAATAAAATGACCATAACATAATGACACAGAACACAAGCGAAAATTGTGGCTGTGTGAAAAAAATATATATATAATAAATAAGTGAATGGGATCACTGTAACCAATGAAGCGGGAATATACAGGAGAAAGGTATCTCCTTATAAATACTAATGGGGAAATGAATGGGGAAAAAAAGAAAAAAGGAGGAACGGAACTGAAGTAGCACAGGGAATGTCACTGCAGTAACATAAGGGAAGGAAAGGGGGGAAGGGGGGGGGGAGGATATGTTTTTTGGGTGTTAATATATATAATAAATACTCATAAAACCGAACGGCACGGAATTCTACAAAAGGAAAATGGGTTGTTTAAGTAGCACTAGGATAGGGAAGAGTATAGGAGAAAATATATATTGGACATGTAGATGGACTTAAAATATAAATATAAAAATACATAGGGATATTAACACAAGTGTAGGCATATATAAGTACCTATACAGGACTAGTGAGATATGTTCATCAGACTGAGTACAGTGATATGTACTGTATCCACTGTCCTGATACCAAGAAAAACATATGTATATAAATTGGACTGAGAGCACCTATAATCACATTGAGCATATGCGCAAAGTATAATAATCAGTAATATGACAATATATCACGAAAAGAGTATAAAATAATAAGCAATTATTTAAAAATACACATATAGATATATATGTGTATACATAAAAAAGACCACACATACATACATACCTAAATATACATGTCTAAGCACATACACATATACGTACATGTACACATATATATATACACACCCATATGAAAAAAATGTGTATATATATAAAAAAAAAATGATCATATTAAAATTATAAAATGTGAAGTATCTACTAATAATTGGAGGCCCATGGAGATGTGCAATAATATCAAGTGGGTAGAAATCAAGGTGAGGGAGTACAGTTCAGGGATATATGTAAAATGATTTATAAAATAGTGGAGATCTCAATCCCTTCATTTATACCGCCAGGTGAGAGAACATCCAAAGTGTAGATCCAAAAAGTTTCCCTGGCGCATAATTTTTTGAACCGTTCTGCTGCTGTAAATGAGCTGGGGATCTGTTCGATCACCCAGACTTTTAGGCCACTGGTGGATTTATTGTGGGCTGCACAGAAGTGTCTGGGGACACTGTGGGGATCAGTGCCTCCTATTAGCCTCCTGTGTTCCCCAAACCTGACTCGTAGAGCTCGTATAGTGCGGCCGATGTACATAAGGCCGCAAGGGCAACTTAGGCCGTACACTACAAAATCAGATGAACAGTTGTAAAACTCCTTGAGTGGGAAGGTTTTACCCTTTGTGGAAAAGGATTTTTGTCCATGATGGACAAAATGACAAGTTTTGCATAGACTTTTATTGCATTTGTACATGCCAACTAGTGGTATGAGAACTAATGGTGTAGTGGTGCAGGCACGAGAACGGATCTTGCTAGGAGCCAATTTGCTTTTAAGGTTTGGTGCTCTGCGATACGTCACTTTGGGGCGTACGGGAATGATTGATTTGAGGGCTGGATCCTGCAAAAGGATCTTCCAATGGTTGGCAAGAATGCCTTCCATTTTCTTGTATTCAGAGTGGAAGGTGGTGGTGAAACGGAGTGAGTGATTCTCCGTCTCACAAACCATCTTGGCTGGTTTGCCCTTGAGGTAAAAGAGGAAAGCCTCTTCAATAAGACCGTCCGGGTACCCTTTCTCACTGAATTTTTTCTTCAGGAGCTCACTTTGGTCGATGTAATCTGAGTCTCTAGTACAGTTCTGTCTGAGTCGGCAGAACTGTCCTTTTGGAATGTTATTAATCCATTTGGGGAAATGGCAGCTCTTATGGTGGAGGTAGGAGTTGCCAGCAGTGGGCTTAATGTAACTTTTGGAGATAATGGCCATGGTTTCTCGATCAAAGGCTAACTCCAAATCCAAAAAAGGAAGAGAGGTAGGATTGCTGACATAAGTAAAGCATAGGCCGAAGGAATTACTGTTACAATGGTCTACAAAAGATGCTAAGTTAGCATATGAGGGTGCAAAATTTGCGCCCATTGCAGTTCCCTGTAACTGTAAGTAAAAATCGTCATCAAATTTAAAATAATTGTGAGTGAGACAAAAAGTAGTGGCATCTATGATAAATGAAGCTTGACGGGGGTTAATCAGAGGATACAGTTACAGTTACTCTGATTAACCCCCGTCAAGCTTCATTTATCATAGATGCCACTACTTTTTGTCTCACTCACAATTATTTTAAATTTGATGACGATTTTTACTTACAGTTACAGGGAACTGCAATGGGCGCAAATTTTGCACCCTCATATGCTAACTTAGCGATGGGATTTTGGGAGAGAGAATATATTTACAATAATAATAACCCCTTCTCTAAAAATATTTTTTACGGTCGCTATATTGACGACCTTATTGTTATTTGGGACGGTTCTGTAGACACTATTCCATCTTTTGTAGACCATTGTAACAGTAATTCCTTCGGCCTATCCTTTACTTATGTCAGCAATCCTACCTCTCTTCCTTTTTTGGATTTGGAGTTAGCCTTTGATCGAGAAACCATGGCCATTATCTCCAAAAATTACATTAAGCCCACTGCTGGCAACTCCTACCTCCACCATAAGAGCTGCCATTTCCCCAAATGGATTAATAACATTCCAAAAGGACAGTTCTGCCGACTCAGACAGAACTGTACTAGAGACTCAGATTACATCGACCAAAGTGAGCTCCTGAAGAAAAAATTCAGTGAGAAAGGGTACCCGGACGGTCTTATTGAAGAGGCTTTCCTCTTTTACCTCAAGGGCAAACCAGCCAAGATGGTTTGTGAGACGGAGAATCACTCACTCCGTTTCACCACCACCTTCCACTCTGAATACAAGAAAATGGAAGGCATTCTTGCCAACCATTGGAAGATCCTTTTGCAGGATCCAGCCCTCAAATCAATCATTCCCGTACGCCCCAAAGTGACGTATCGCAGAGCACCAAACCTTAAAAGCAAATTGGCTCCTAGCAAGATCCGTTCTCGTGCCTGCACCACTACACCATTAGTTCTCATACCACTAGTTGGCATGTACAAATGCAATAAAAGTCTATGCAAAACTTGTCATTTTGTCCATCATGGACAAAAATCCTTTTCCACAAAGGGTAAAACCTTCCCACTCAAGGAGTTTTACAACTGTTCATCTGATTTTGTAGTGTACGGCCTAAGTTGCCCTTGCGGCCTTATGTACATCGGCCGCACTATACGAGCTCTACGAGTCAGGTTTGGGGAACACAGGAGGCTAATAGGAGGCACTGATCCCCACAGTGTCCCCAGACACTTCTGTGCAGCCCACAATAAATCCACCAGTGGCCTAAAAGTCTGGGTGATCGAACAGATCCCCAGCTCATTTACAGCAGCAGAACGGTTCAAAAAATTATGCGCCAGGGAAACTTTTTGGATCTACACTTTGGATGTTCTCTCACCTGGCGGTATAAATGAAGGGATTGAGATCTCCACTATTTTATAAATCATTTTACATATATCCCTGAACTGTACTCCCTCACCTTGATTTCTACCCACTTGATATTATTGCATATCTCCATGGGCCTCCAATTATTAGTAGATACTTCACATTTTATAATTTTAATATGATCATTTTTTTTTTTTTTTATATATACACATTTTTTTCATATGGGTGTGTATATATATATGTGTACATGTACGTATATGTGTATGTGCTTACACATGTATATTTAGGTATGTATGTGTGGTCTTTTTTATGTATACACATATATATCTATATGTGTATTTTTAAATAATTTCTTATTATTTTATACTCTTTTCTTGATATATTGTCATATTACTGATTATTATACTTTGCGCATATGCTCAATGTGATTATAGGTGCTCTCAGTCCAATTTATATACAGATGTTTTTCTTGGTATCAGGACAGTGGATACAGTACATATCACTGTACTCAGTCTGATGAACATATCTCACTAGTCCTGTATAGGTACTTATATATGCCTACACTTGTGTTAATAACCCTATGTATTTTTATTTTTATATTTATATTTTACGTCCATCTACATGTCCAATATATATTTTCTCTTATACTCTTCCCTATCCTAGTGCTACTTAAACAACCCATTTTCCTTTTGTAGAATTCCGTGCCGTTCGTTTTTATGAGTATTTATTATATATATTAACACCCAAAAAACATATCCTCCCCCCCCCCTTCCCCCCTTTCCTTCCCTTATGTTACTGCAGTGACATTCCCTGTGCTACTTCAGTTCCGTTCCTCCTTTTTTCTTTTTTTCCCCATTCATTTCCCCATTAGTATTTATAAGGAGATACCTTTCTCCTGTATATTCCCGCTTCATTGGTTACAGTGATCCCATTCACTT
The DNA here is from genome assembly GCA_029206835.1 of Rana muscosa. NCBI lineage: Eukaryota > Metazoa > Chordata > Amphibia > Anura > Ranidae > Rana > Rana muscosa. The sequence continues at coordinate 235,693,282 of CM055119.1, forward strand.
ATTTATTATATATATTTTTTTTTCACACAGCCACAATTTTCGCTTGTGTTCTGTGTCATTATGTTATGGTCATTTTATTTCCATTCAATTTGGCCTGCTTCCATTTAAATGACCAACTATCTATATTCACATCCTTAGTATTCCATGTAACCATTGTTATTCATTAATCTTATTTCGCCCTGTAGTCACCGCTCCCATTTTTTTCCCATTTTCTCTTTTTTTTTCCTTCATGTCTTTTGTTTACATTCACTCTAGTTTCTTTTCTCCATGATTCTCATCACATGACCTTCCTTTCCCTCCTCCAATTGGATACTACCTTCCCCCAGCGTCACCCAATCAACTTCCTCTTTCCTTTATAACTGGCGTCTACATACTTCCGCCCTCATGTCATGTTGAAAAAGGAGCGCGGCTTGCCAGGACATCGCTAGCCTGCACGCTCATGAAACGCGTCCATCTCCGATGACGTCACTCCCTGCTATCCAGCCACTGGTGTGTTCCAAGTCTCACTTCTGAAACACCTAACAGGAGCGCTGTCCCTGGTAGCCGGCTCATCCATCCACAAGAGACACTCCTGTTTTACACAGCTGAGCTGGAAACCTGTGCACTGTGATCTGCAGCTGTTGGTCGTCATCCTGACATCCTGTACACGCCTGTATTAGCTCATCTCCATGTGAGTGTATTATATCTACTAATAAAATTTGTTTTATACTGCTGCACTTAGAGGCGCCTCTCTCCTTGCTTTTCAGTTTTACTCAGAACATGGTTTCTGTTCATCCATGACGGCTGCCCTGTGTAAAGTGGATCCCCTCCATCCCTGTTTTCTCCTACATACATCATAGTATGTAGATAGATCTTATGGACTTCTTCTCAGACCATTCCTATATATCATATGGTATTTACTGTGTATCATAACCAATTACTGTCATTTTCTGCCATGTTTTAATTTATTTTTATTTATATTATTTTTATTTTTATTTATTTTTATGTTTATTTTATTTATTATTTTTTATTTTTCATTGCATTCAATTGGGGATATATATGTCTATGTGGTTATTGCGCGCCACTACTTGCTTGCAGTCATATGTGGACCCTGGAGCAGAAGCTCACCAGCCACCCCTGGAGCAGAAGCTCATCAGCCACCCCTGGAGCCATGGGGTATGTCGTGACAGACCCGACGCCTTATTTGCAAGGGAATGTACACGCTCGCTGGCCGGACTGGGATGACTACAAGGATCTGTATGCCCAGCCGACTGTTGATAGAAGAATCACAAAATAAAAGAAATTTAAATAAAATAAAATACAATTTTTCCTCAGGACTCTGGGCCCAAAAGGGAGCCACATCCATCTCCTCTGCTAGGCAGAACAAAACTGAGCTGCTAACTGCAGGGCGGAGGGTTATGTCTGGAGGGACCGGCCCCTGGGCGGGGCTGGTCAACTCTGTTAAAGTAACATGTATTTAAATATCTAACATGTCTGCCTAGTCCTCTATGGACAGGAACATAACCCATATGTGAAGAATTAAGAAGGCTGTGTCTGTCCATGGACGAAAAGAGAAACAGCTGTTGTGAGCCTGGCAGAAGCCAAAAAGAGAATTAAATTTAAGCCTTTATACATGCTAAAACTGATGCACTAGATAAAAATAAGTTGGAGAAATCTGATTGCATATGGAAACCATGGATCATATACTTGCCAACCAATTTTGATGCACAAATTCTCTCGTCATGTGATTGATGCCTCTTCAGGTATCCCCGAATACTAAGAGTATACATGGAATTTGCCTTCGGAATTATGTTATACCCTTCCCCCATTAGGCCCCATCCCCCCTTATCATTTTCTCCCCTATTGTACCTTTGCGTACTTCTATCTTATCTCACCTTTTTTATATTACAGTATATATTCTCACTTTACAATCGAAGTTGAGGCTTTGGTTTGGGTAAAGAAAAACTTTTAAATAGTTAGGTTCAAGATTACCCTAGTTTCTGTCAGAACCAAACTTCCCAATTGCAAATTGTAATTAGTTTGACTCTTATAGGTTTATTAAACCTCACTATTTACATGGAGCACTATACACTTATTTCTCTCTCATTTTTTCGAGTTGAATATTAGTTCCTATTGTACATTGAGCTCTTTCTCATAAATGGCAAAGTTGATGTACTGTCTCTATTTGCATATATCCATGCTTCAATGCTGTATTCTATTGACGTTGCCTGATATACTGTATTTGTTGTTATTCAATATTTCAAAATAAAAACTTTAAATGGGAAAAACTGGCTAAGTGACAGGTTCTCTGAGACATTAAGATGCAGAATACATATCCGCCCTAAAAGGATTAATGGGTGATTTTAGCACAAATGTAGAGAATGAGGCAAGCTTGGAAATCCAAAATACAGTGGGGGAAAAAAAGGGGGTGAAGGGGGCACTAATAAAACCATAAATATAATAGGTGTACCACATTCTAGGCAGTCAATGAACAAACTCTTTATCTTACAGAAAAAGCGGTTTATTATACAAACATTTTAGAAGTACATCATTTTTACATCCCCAATCTGTCATGATGTTGTTTGTGTCTTGATGCATATATACGCCATGACCAAATTCAGCTTCATTTGTTTGGTGGGAGAAATCACAGAAGTAGCATATATAAAACAGGCTACTTATTTAGATATTATATTTTGTTGTAAAATTTGATATTATAAATTGATCTATGAAGGGAACCCAGGAATTATTATATACTATATATGAGTAAGAGTATGCATGCTATTTTGTGAAGTTATCTATTTATTGGCCTTCTATAATGGATTGATTGGCCTTGCCATCTTGTTTCATCAAAGCGGAGTTCCAGGCTTTTTAGGTTTATTAACTACTTGAGGCCCACGCTATAGCCAAATGACGGCTTCAGGGCGAACCTGAAAATCCGGGAGGCCGTCAATAGACTGCCTCCTCTTGCGCGCTCCCCGCGTGCCCCTGCAGGGCGCGCTGTGATCACCCGGGTCACTGAGACTCGGGTGATCACCGATCCGAGTAAGGGGCCGATCCCGACCCCTTACCACGTGATCAGCTGTCAGCCAATGACAGCTGATAACGTGATGTAAACAAATTATCGCTAATCGTTTTTTTTTTCTCCTCACGCCAACAGCGTGAGGAGGAAAAAAAAGCCGATCACCGGCTCTTTTTACAAGGGATATCAGTCCCGATGAGGAAAGAGGCAAATGTACTTCATCAGTGCCAGTAAAATACTACTTGCCAGTGCCCACAGGTGCCACCTATCAATGCCCACAAGTGTCTCATCACTGCCGCCCATCACTGCCGCCCATCACTGCCGCCCATCACTGCCGCCCATCACTGCCGCCTTATCGGTGCCCACCAGTGCCGCCTTATCGGTGCCCACCAGTGCCGCCTTATCGGTGCCCACCAGTGACGCCTTATCGGTGCCCACCAGTGACGCCTTATCGGTGCCCACCAGTGACGCCTTATCGGTGCCCACCAGTGACGCCTTATCGGTGCCCACCAGTGACGCCTTATAGGTGCCCACCAGTGACGCCTTATAGGTGCCCACCAGTGACGCCTCATCAGCGTACATCAATGAAGGAGAAAAATAACCTGTTTACAAAATTTTATAACAAAAAAAAAATATATATATATATATTTTTTTTTAATTAGTCTTTTTATTTATTTTTTACAAAAAATAAAAACCGCAGAGGTTATCAAATACCACCAAAAGAAAGCTCTATTTGTGGGGAAAAAATTATAAAAATTTTCATTTGTGTACAGTGTTGTATGACCACGCAATTGTCAAAGTGCATCAGCGCTGAAAGCTGAAAATTGGTCTGGGCAGGAGGGGGGTTTAAGTGCACAATAAGCAAGTGGTTAACCACTTAAGCCCCGGACCATTTCGGGCCATTAGGACCAAGCCTGTTTTTGGGATTCGGCACTGCGCTGCTTTAACTGTAAATTGTGCGGACATGCAATGTTGTACCCAAATGAAATTTGCGTCCTTTTCTTCCCACAAATAGAGCTTTCTTTTAATGGTATTTGATTGCCTCTGCGATTTTTATTTTTTGCGATATAAACAGAAAAAGACCGAAAATTTTGAAAAAAAATATTTTCTACTTTTTGTTATAAGAAAAATCGAATAAACTCAATTTTAGTCATACATTTAGGCCAAAATGTATTCAGCCACATGTCTTTAGTAAAAAAAATGTCAATAAGCGTATATTTATTGGTTTGCGCAAAAGTTATAGCGTTTACAAACTAGGGTACATTTTCTGAAATTTACACAGCTTTAAATTTATGACTGCCTATCTCATTTCTTGAGGTGCTAAAATGGCAGGGCAGTACAAAACCCCCCCAAATGACCCCATTTTGGAAAGTAGACACCCCAAGGAAATTGCTGAGAGGCATGTTGAGCCCATTGAATATTATTTTTTTTCGTCCCAAGTGATTGAATAATGACAAAAAAAAAATAAATTACAAAAAGTTGTCACTAAATGATATATTGCTCACACATGCCATGGTTATATGTGGAATTGCACCCCAAAATACATTCTGCTGCTTCTCCTGAGTACGGGGATACCACATGTGTGGGACTTTTTAGGAGCCTAGCCACGTACGGGACCCCGGAAACCAAGCACCGCCTTCAGGATTTCTAAGGGCGCAAATTTTTGATTTCACTCCTCACTACCTATCACAGTTCCGAAGGCCATAAAATGCCAAAATAGCACAAAACCCCCCCAAATGACCCCATTTTGGAAAGTAGACACCCTAAGCTATTTACTGAGAGGCATGTTCAGTCCATGGAATATTTTATATTTTGCCACAAGTTGCGGGAATATGACAAACTTTTTTTTTTTTGCACAAAGTTGTCACTAAATGATATATTGCTCACACATGCCATGGGCATATGTGAAATTACACCCCAAAATACATTCTGCTGCTTCTCCTGAGTACGGGGATACCACATGTGTGGGACTTTTTGGGAGCCTAGCCGCGTACGGGACCCCAAAAACCAAGCACCGCCTTCAAGGTTTCTAAGGGCATAAATTTTTGATTTCACTCCTCACTACCTATCACAGTTTTGAAGGCCATAAAATGCCAAGATGGCACAAAACCCCCCCAAATGACCCCATTTTGGAAAGTAGACACCCCAAGCTATTTGCTGAGAGGCATGTTGAGCCCATTGAATATTTTTTTTTTGTCCCAAATGATTGAATAATGACAAAGAAAAAAAAAAAAAAATGTACAAAAAGTTGTCACTAAATGATATATTGCTCACACATGCCATGGTTATATGTGAAATTACACCCCAAAATACATTCTGCTGCTTCTCCTGAGTACGGGGATACCACATGTGTGGGACTTTTTGGGAGCCTAGCCGCGTACGGGACCCCAAAAACCAAGCACCGCCTTCAAGGTTTCTAAGGGCATAAATTTTTGATTTCACTCCTCACTACCTATCACAGTTTTGAAGGCCATAAAATGTCAAAATAGCCCAAAACCCCCACAAATGACCCCATTTTGGAAAGTAGACACCCCAAGCTATTTGCTGAGAGGCATGGTGAGTATTTTACAGCTCTCATTTGTTTTTGAAAATTAAGAAAGACATTTTTTTTTCTTTTTTTACATTTTCAAAACTTTGTGACAAAAAGCGAGAGCTGCAAAATACTCAACATACCTCTCAGCAAATAGCTTGGGGTGTCTACTTTCCAAAATGGGGTCATTTGGGGGGGTTTTGTGCCATCTGGGCATTCCATGGCCTCCGAAACTGTGATAGGCAGTGAGGAGTGAAATCAAAAATTTACACCCATAGAAATCCTGAAGGCGGTGCTTGGTTTTTGGGGTCCCGTACGCGACTAGGCTCCCAAAAAGTCCCACACATGTGGTATCCCCGTACTCAGGAGAAGCAACAGAATGTATTTTGGGGTGTAATTCCACATATGCCCATGGCATGTTTGAGCAATATATAATTTAGTGACAACTTTTTGTACATTTTTTTTTTTTTTGCTCATTATTCAATCACTTGGGACAAAAAAAAAAAATATTCAATGGGCTCAACATGCCTCTCAGCAAATAGCTTGGGGTGTCTACTTTCCAAAATGGGGTCATTTGGGGGGGTTTTGAACTGTCCTGGCATTTTATGCACAACATTAGGAAGCTTATGTCACACATCATCCACTCTTCTAACCACTTGAAGACAAAGCCCTTTCTGACACTTTTTGTTTACATGAAAGAAAATTTTTTTTTGCAAGAAAATTATGTTGAACCACCAAACATTATATATTTTTTTTAAAGCAAAGGCCCTACAGATTAAAATAGTGGGTGTTGCATTTTTTTTTTCCACACAGTATTTGCGCAGCGATTTTTCAAACGCATTTTTTGGGGGAAAAACACACTTTTTTTATTTTTAATGCACTAAAAAACACTATATTGCCCAAATGTTTGATGAAATAAAATAGATGATCATAGGCCGAGTACATGGATACCAAACACGACATGCTTTAAAATTGCGCACAAACGCGCAGCGGCGACAAAACTACATTCATTTTTAAAAGCATTTAAAAGCCTTTACAGGTTACCACGTTAGATTTACAGAGGAGGTCTACTGCTAAAATGACTGCCCTCGATCTGACCTTCGCGGTGATACCTCACATGCATGATGCAATTGCTGTTTACATATGACGCTAGACCGACGCTTGCGTTCGCCTTTGCGCAATAGCAGGGGGGGACAGCGGTGCTTTTTTTTTTTTTTTTTTATTATTTATTTGGCTTTTTTATTTTATTTTTAAACTGTGCCTTCCATATTTTATTTTTTTACCATTTTTATCGTTATCTCAGGGAATGTAAATATCCCCTATGATAGCAATAGGTAGTGACAGGTACTCTTTTTTTGAAAAAAATTGGGGGGTTAGACCCTAGATCTTTCCTCTGCCCTCAAAGCATCTGACCACACCAAGATCGGTGTGATAAAATGCTTTCCCAATTTCCCAATGGCGCTTTTTATATCCGGGGGGGGACATTCCCTCCCACTGCTTGTAAAAGCAGTCTAGAGGCTAATTATCTGCTAGAATTGCTTTTACATGAAAGCCGGCTGCTGGCTGAAAAGAATGATACCAAGATGATACCTAAACCCGCAGGCATCATTCTGGTATAAACATTCAAAGTCCAGCAACATACCAGTACGTTGCTGGTCCTTGTTGGACATGTATTGTAATCTTTTTTTTCATACAGCCTATTGGCTGAACGAAAAAAAGAGATTGATTGGTGGGTATGCCCACCATTAGAATACCTCCCTTCATCCACCCACTTCTAATGATGGGCATATATGCCGAAGCATGGGGGCATCCTCCCGCAAAAAAGTTATGCCGCGTACACACGGTCAAGCCTTCGTCGGAATTTCGACCGTATGTACGCGGCATAAAAGGTTATGCCGCGTACACACGGTCGGACTTTTCCACGGATAAGCCTCCGTTGGAATTTCGACCGTATATACGCGGCATTAGGAGCAAAATCGCTCCTCCGCCCCTGCTGCCCCCATGCTTCGGCATATATGCTCTTTTTTTTAACTGTGGTGGTGAAATCACCTCCTACAGCGTTGGAGTCACGGCTTTATGTATCGTGGGAGCAAACGCTGTTGCTGTCAAGATAAATAGATCCGCGCTGCAACTGAATGGCGTTTCTGCTAAGCAAATGGTGGTTAACATTAAAACAAAGTAACATTACAGTACAACAGTAAGACCTTACCATGCCATACCTGCAAAGCAAATACCAAAACAAAACCTAGTAAAAAATAAAAAAATGTTTTAACGCAACCTGTGCCTAAAATATATATATGCCGAAGCATGGGGGCATCCTCCCGCAAAAAAGTTATGCCGCGTACACACGGTCGGAATTTCGACCGTATGTACGCGGCATTAGGAGCAAAATCGCTCCTCCGCCCCTGCTGCCCCCATGCTTCGGCATATATGCTCTTTTTTTTAACTGTGGTGGTGAAATCACCTCCTACAGCACTGGAGTCACGGCTTTATGTATCGTGGGAACAAACGCTGTTGCTGTCAAGATAAATAATTCCGCGCTGCAGTTGAATGGCGCACCTGAAAACAAAAAATTACATACCTGAAAAGCAAGCATGATAAAACATTGCAGAATAGAATACAGTAAAAAAAGAGCAGAACAATAGAGAGAAAATAGAGAGAGAGAGAACAATAAAACGACAACTATTTTTGGTTTTTTATTTTATATTTTTTTGTGTTTTGTTTTTTACGTTTTTTTTTTTCTTTTTTACACTTTTTTTTGTAACTTTACAACTGTAATGGTTCGGGTCTCTCAAAATGTAATGGCATCTTGGGAGACCCTGTGTAAGTGTGTCCTAGTCTGTGAAATGCTGTACCCTACGCTAAAACTTCACTTTTGAGTGGTAGCGTTCAAAACATTCACCTTGGCAAAGACCAGGCTTGTCAGGACAGAGTGGACAAAAACTACGGGTGTCACGCCTAAATCCGCGCTTGCTACAGACACGACATCTTTTTTGGGGGTGGCTTTGGGTAGGGGTACTCGGGAGGACATACGAATAATGCCTCTCATGCAGCCGGCTTACTGCATTTGGTTGGGGATGGTGAGGTGCAGAACCGCCTGGATACAGGAGTTCTGTGACTATCTCATTCTGGAATTTTAGAAGAGAACGTCCCGCCTGAAGCTCTGTATAGCACATGAGCGTTCAGCAAAGCCAATTGGAATAATGATAGAGACACTTTTTTGTACCAGCGTCTCGCCTTACGGTCAATTAGATACGGCACCATCAACTGGTCGTTGAGGTCCACCCCTCCCATATTTTGGTTATATTCGTGGACACAGAGGGGTTTCTCCACAACACCAGTCGCCGTACGAATTTGGACTGTCGTGTCTGCATGAAGGGAGGTAAGAAGGAAAACATTCTTATTGTCCCTCCACTTCATAGCGAGCAAGTTATTACACTTCAAGCAGGCTCTCTCCCCCAGCCTAAGACGGGCATCTACAAGCCGCTGGGGAAAGCCCCGGCGATTAGGTCGCACGGTGCCACATGCTCCAATCTTATGATCAAACAAGTGACTAAACAGTGGCACGCTCGTGTAATAATTGTCCACATACAAGTGGTACCCCTTTCCGAATAAGGGTGACACCAAGTTCCACACTATCTTGCCAGCGCTCCCTATGTAATCCGGGCAGTTGACCGACTCAATCTGACTGTCTTTTCCCTCATAAACCGTAAAGTTCACTACATAGCCTGTTGCCCTGTCACAGAACTTGTAGAGCTTGACCCCGTATCTGGCACGCTTGCTGGGAAGGTACTGCTTGAAAGACAAGCGGCCAGAAAATTTAATCAGGGACTCATCAACGCAGACAACTTGATCGGGAGTAAACAAGGCTGCAAAACGTTCGTTGAAGTGGTTTATGAGGGGCCGAATTTTATAGAGCCGGTCGTATTCAGGGTCCCCACGTGGACGACAAAGTTCATTGTCGTTGAAGTGCATGAACCGCAAAATCTGCTCGTATCGTGCCCTGGACATGGAGGCAGAGAACACGGGCATGTGGTCAATTGGGTGCGTGGACCAATAAGCACGCAATGACGGAAATTTATGTGTGCCCATGTTGAGGGAAAGGCCCAGAAAGGTCTTAAATTCGGAAACCGTAATTGGTTTCCAATTTCTGGCAATTTTAGGCAACTGGGGGTTAGCGGCGATAAATTGACCAGCATATAAATTACTCTGGTCCACAATAGATCTATAGAGATCTTCCATGAAAAACAGCGAATAAAAATCGATTGGCATAAAATCAGCTGTTTCCACCTGAATACCGGGTTGGGCAGTGAATGGGGGAAGTACGGGTTCTGCAGAAGTGGTGGGGACCCAATCAGGATAGGCAAATTCTGCAGGAAGGGCAGTATGGGCACGACGGGCCTGCCTTTGTCTTCTTGGTGGCAGCGGGACACTACTTGTGCTTGCCACCTCGCCAGCTTGAACTGCACTTATGGGACTCGCCACGTCACCAAGTGTTACTGCAGTGCTGGATGTACGTCCAGGCTGTACTAGGCCGCTGGTGCTTGCCAGTTCACCAGAAGGAATAGCGGCGCTAGTACTACTCTGCTCCATGATACGAGAGACCTGCGGTTCTTGCTCCTCAACAACCTCAGAAGATCGGGATCGGGTACGCCTGACCTTAGCAGGGACCTCAACTTCGTCGTCAGAGCTATCTGACGTGGGGCCGCTGACGTCACTGTCTTCTACGGGAAGATATTCTGAGCCTGAATCTGACAGATACGTGACCTCCTCTTCACTATCTATCATGCTCAGAATCTCGTAGGCCTCTTTACTAGTGTACCTTCGACTTGCCATTTTGGGCTCTAAATTTAGGGGTACACTAGTAAGATTCACAGGAAAAAAAGCACCTGACTGTCGTCAGCAAATATATCAAACGCTACAAAAAAACTGTTAGCGATCGCAGGGATCAGGCCTGTCTCTGCGAACGCTGCAGTTATGTGTGTTGTGTTTGGTAAGTGACAGTGATCGATCGATACTGCACTTGGGTGGGCTGGGCTGGGCTGGGCGGAGGGGCTAAATGCAGGTACTAGCAGGTATCTGGGCTGATCCCGCTAACACTGCGTTTTTGGGAACCCCAAACCGCTGGGGATGCTAGTATAGATCTGATCAGATACTATACCACTAAGGGGGGTGTATGCTTTGCGCGTGGGTGTTAGCGTTACTGGCACTAACCTAACACTGCCTGGGGCGACGCAGACCCTCTCTGGCGCTAAAACCTAATTGATCTCACCCGCCGGGCGATCAGGGGGGTTAAACCTTTATTGGGTTATATACGGCGGGTGCCCTGATGCTATAAAAAGCAAACTAATCAACCAGCGTCACCCGTAACCTTTATATGGTGATCACTGGTGAAAGGATTAACTAGGGGCAATCAGGGGGTTAAAACCTTTATTAGGTTAAATATGGGGGTACCTGACACCAATAAAAACCTGCGGCGAACCTAAAAAAAAAATAACTGCCTATCTAAAACACCAGCGACACGAATACAGCGATCGGAAAAACAATCGCTTAGTGACGCTGAAGTTAGGGGGTGAAAGGGTTACCTGGGGGGTGATCAAGGGGTTAAACCTTTATTAGGGGGGGTTAGGGGGCTACCCTGGACCTAAAGGGGCCTAATCCTAACTGCCTTGCAACTTTTTACAATCACAGATGACACTAAATGCAGTGATCAGTAAAATAAATGATCACTGCAATCAGTGACACTGTGATTGGGGGCTTTGGGGTGACCTGGGGGGTGATCTGGGGGTGACTGGGGGGTGATTTGTGTGCCTATGTGTACCTACGTGTCAGTGGACTGTTGGAGCACTAACCTCTGTCTTCACTCCTCGGCGCCGGGAACGAAAAGACCGCGGCGAGGGAGATGACATCACTTCCTCCAGCCTGTGTTTACATCACATGGCGGAGGAAGCAATTTCATTGGCCGGGAGCGATCGCGAGGGGGGGGCGGAATCGAGCGGCCGCCCCCTCATGCCTGATCGCTCCCGAACACTTAACGGCCGCTCACTGCAGTGAAGGGGGGTCCGGATGGACCCCCCAACTGCACAAAGGCGATCACGTAGATCTACGTGATTCTGCCTGTCCGTGCCATTCTGCCGACGTAAATCGGCGGTGGGCGGTCGTTAAGTGTAGCTGCTGACTTTTAATAAACCGACACTTGCCTGTTCCACGGTCCAGCAATGCAGCCGAACAGCGCGTCACTCCTCTCCGCCGGCGCCTCCATTGCCACTCTGGGCACCTGGCCGTGATAGCTTTCGGCTTCACGGCCGGGCACGCACGGCGCATGCCCAACTCGCGCTGCGCTCCCGGAGTGGACAGGCGATCGTCTGGGACCTGTCAGCGTCAGTGCAATCAGAGTTTATTAATTGTTTTGCGCAAAAGTTATAGCGTTTACAGAATCTGGGAAATTTTTATTAAAAAAATAGTTTTTACTAGTAATGGCGGCGATCAGCTATTTTTTTTTTGACTGCGACTGGGCGGACACATCGGACACTTGACACATTTTTGGGACCATTGTCATTTTTACTGCGATCAGTGCTATAAAAATGCACTGGTTAATGTAAAAATGACGCTGAAGTGTGCCTAAGGGAGAGATTACTACTGTTATGGGGCGGGGCTACTAGTGACACGTCACCGATCTCCGATCTGATTACACAGAGCGGAGATCGGTGACAGTGTCAGTAGGCGAGCGGGGAGATGTGTTTACACTAAGATCTCCCCGCTCCATCCCTCCGTGTGACGATCGCGGGGAGCCCCGCGGTAATCCAGTCCGCGGGACCCGCGGTCCGACTCACGGGGAAGGTAGCGGGGTCGTGAGCGCGAGTGACCGCCGCGTCGGGCAGTTAAAGGGGACATACAGGTACGTTGATGTGCCTGTCCGTGCCATTCTGCCGTCGTATATCTACTGGAGGCGGTCGTTAAGTGGTTTAACAAGCTTCTCATGCCTTTCCTTCAGACATTGAGTCTTACGTGGTGAGTGTGCATACAGGCCATGACAGTTGAGTGCATTACTTAGTTTTCTTTGAAGTAATTGTACCTGCTAATTTCAGGTCTTTCTGAAGCTCTCCACAATTGGTTCTTGGACAACTCTGATAATTCTTTCCACTCCTCTGCCAGAAATCTTGCAAGGAGCACCTGGTCATGGCCAGTTTATAACCCCAGCAGTGCTCACTGGAACATTCAGAAGTTTAGAAATCCTTCTGTAACCAATACCATCAGTATGTTTTGCAACAATAAGGTTGTGAAGGTCTTGAGATAGCTCTTTGCTTTTACCCATCAGATGTTTGTGTGACACCTTGGTAATGAGACCCCTTTTTATAGGCCATCAGTTGAGACTGAATCAGCAGATATTAATTTGAACTGACAAGGGGCAGGATTGCTTTCTAAATTACTGATGGATTTCAGTTGGTTTCTTAGCTTTCCATTACTTTTTGCACCTCCCTTTCTTCATGTATACAATGCTTTCTCCCTGTGTCATTCCATTTTATTACACATAATTAACTTCTGAACTTAGTTTTGGTTTCTTTGTATGTATGGATTGCATTGGTCATTACCGAAGTGGCTAAAATTGCATGTCAATTGCACCTTAAAAAAAATAGGATTTTTGTACTCACCGTAAAATCCGTTTCTCTGACGTCCATGGACTGACACAGCCTCTTATACTTGACTTGTGGGTATATGTCCCTGCTCGCAGGAGAAGATCTAGGCAGAATGTTAGACGTTACAACATACATTCTAAAAACCAGAGCTGAATAGCCCCGCCCAGGGGGGCAGTCCCTCCGGACATAAACCTACATGCAGTCAGCAGCCTCAGTTCGTAACAAAGCAGTACAAACCTTGAAAAGGGTAGGTGCTGTGTCAGTCCATGGACGTCAGAGAAACGGATTTTACGGTGAGTACAAAAATCCTATTTTCTCTTATCGTCCATGGAGTGACACAGCCTCCTATACTTGACTTGTGGGACATCCCAAAGCAGTGTCAAGAAGAGGGGTGGGAATAGTATAAATGGGAAACCAAAACTTCCTCCCAACAGGCAGAGCTCCTCAATGGAGGAGGTGCAACATTAAACAGCCGCATGCAACCCCTTGCGGCAGAAAGAAGCATCCGAAGATGCAGCCACATCAACCTTATAGAACTTAGAAAAGGTATGAACGGACGACCAGGTCGCCGCCTTGCACACTTGTGCAACCGACGCTTGATGTTGGAAAGCCCAGGAAGCACCAATTGCCCTGGTGGAATGCGCCGAAACCAGAAAGGGAGGCGCCCGCCCCTTAAGGACATCAGGCTGTATGACAGTCTGTCTGATCCACCTAGAAATGGTGGCAGACGAAACCGCTTGGCCCTGTTCTGGACCAGAGACAGACACAAACAGTGAGTCAGACTTCCGAATTGAAGCAGTAGCAGACAGGTACACTCGTAATGCACGTACTACATCCAACGTGTGGAGCACAAACTCTCTGGGATGCGACGGGTGAGGACACAAGGACGGGAGAACAATGTCCTCATTAAGGTGAAAGGCCGAGACCACCTTTGGAAGGAAAGATGGTCGCGGGCACAACACCGCCTTATCCTTATGGAGGACCAAGTAAGGCGACTTGCAGGACAAGGCCAACAACTCAGACACCCGTCTAACATAAGTAATGGCCACTAAGAAGGCCACCTTCTAAGACAAAGTCAAGAGGGGAATATCTCTAATGTTTTCAAAGGGAGGTTATTGGAGAACCGAGAGCACCAAATTCAGATCCCAAGGAGGGAGAGGAGGCTTGACAGTGGGATCACATGGCAAACTCCCTGCACAAAGGTGCTAACCAAGGAATGGCCTGCTAGTGGACGTTGAAAGAAAATGGCCAAGGCCAAAATCTGACCATTAACGGTGCTCAAAGCCAGCTTTTGGGTCACACCTCCCTGCAAAAACCGCAGGATTCTGGTTACGGTATACGTCCGTGGACACCAGTCTAGCTCTTCGCACATAGCGATGTAAGCCTTCCAGGTACGGTGATAGATATTTCTGGAGGAAGACTTCCGTGCCCTCAACATGGTCAAAATCACCGAATCCGAGAGACCCCAGTCCCTCAGCACCTGGCTTTCAATAGCCATGCCGTCAAAGCCAGAGACTGTAAAACAGGATGAAATATAGGACCTTGAGACAGAAGGTCCTCCCTCATTGGCAGTCGCCAAGGAACATCCACAACGAGACGTACAAGATCGTCGTACCAATGACGCCAAGGCCAATCCGGAGCAATGAGGATCACCGGAACCCCCTCGGCCGCCACCCTGCGCAGTAGGCGAGGAAGTAACTGCAGCGGAGGGTACACATATATCAGGAGATAACTGACCCCACGGGGCAACCAATGCGTCCGAGGCGTCCGCCCAGGGATCCCTGGACCTGGCCACAAACCTCGACACCTTGCGATTGAGTCGAGAGGCCACCAGGGCCACCTCCGGCGTGCCCCACCCCTGGCAAAGAAGTTGAAAAACCTGCGGGTGCAAGGACCATTCCCCCTAGTACAGGGTCTGGCGACTCAGATAGTCCGCCTGCCAGTTTTCTACGCCCGGAATGTAGACGGCCGACAGAGCCGGCACGCTTCTTTCCGCCCACCTTAGGATGTGGGCGACCTCGGATGCCGCAGCCGAGCTCCCCCCAGATGGTTGACATACGCCACGGCCGTGGCGTTGTCCGACTGGATTCTGACTGAGCGGCCCTGTAGCCTCTCCGCCCACGAGGAGCGGCACAGTCTGATTGCCCTCAGTTCCAGGACATTGATTGGTAGACGGGACTTGTCTGGAGTCCAGAGCCCTTGAGCCGATAGGACTCCCCAAACCCCGCCCCAGTCCGAAAGGCTGGCGTCCATCCTGATCACCGTCCACTGGATGGGGAGGAACGACTTCCAGGACCGAAGAGCCGGGGACCTCAGCCACCACGTCAGGGATGCCCTGACAGGGTGACTCACCCGGATCTGACAATCTAGTGATAACGGGGACTTGTCCCAGGTGGGCAGGATCTCCTTCTGCAATGCTTGAGTGTGTGATTGGGCATACAGAACGGCCTAGAAGGAGGCCACCATGAGCCCCAGAACTCTCATGCAGAAAACGGATTGACGACCATTTTCGGGACGTCAGGACCCATACTGCAGACTGAAGTGTCTGCATCTTCTCTGAGGGTAGGAATACTTTCACCTCCAAGGAGTCCAGGATCAGACCCAGATACTCCTGGGACCAGGACCGACTTCTGAAGGTTCAGGAGCCACCCGAAATCCCAGAGGGTCCGACTGACTATTGTCAAATTTTCTTCCAACTCTGAGCCATTGTCTGCTCTCAGAAGAAGATCATCCAGATAGCTCACGATAACAATGCCTCGCTGTCTCAGAAAAGCTAGAACCGGGGCAAGCACCTTGGTGAAAACCTGTGGTGCCGACGCTAAGCCGAAGGGAAGGGCCACAAATTGATAGTGGACTTCGCCTATCGCAAAGCGCAGAAACTTCTGGTGACTTGCGCAGATCGGAACATGCAAGTAGGCGTCCTTGATATCCAAGGATGACAGACAGTCCCCTGGAAGGAGTGCAGCGATCACCGTGCAAATGAATTCCATACGGAACTTTCAAGGCCTTGAGGTCCAGGATCGGCCGGACACCGTCCATCTTCGGGACAACAAACAGATTCGAGTAGAACCCCCGAAACCTCTCCTGTGACGGTACCGGCACAATTACGCTGTACCTGAGCAAATCCTGTACAGCCCCCCCCCCCCCCCAAGAGGGCTGCCCGGCGGGCAGAAAGGAGAGGGAGATTTGAGGGGAAGAATCTGTCTGGGGGCCATGAACGGAACTCTATCCTGTATCCTGAGGTGACCACCTCGCACACCCACCGGTCGGAGATCCGGGAGGTCCACCGATCCGTGAACCTGCAAAGTCGTCCCCCCACCCCAGAGTCGGGCGGGGGCAAGACTTCATGCGGTGGCGAGCTTGGGAGCCAGCTTACGCACCCAGGGACGCTTCTGCCCACCAGCCGCACTGTTGTCAGCCTGGGAGGGCTTACCCGTGGATTCTGACGAAAAAAAAAAACTTTTAGCTGGAAGGGAGGGGCCCGGCTTACGGCGGGGCTCCTTTCCCTTAGTGGTTTGAGGAAGGAGGGTGCTCTTACCCCCAGTGACAACCTTAATAATGTCATCCAGGGCAGCACCAAACAGTCTATCTCCCTTAAAGGGCAAATCAGTCAGGAGCTTCTTGGAGGCTAGGTCAGCCAACCAGCATTTCAACCAGATAAGAAGACGCAACACCGCCGCAGAGACAGAGGCCCCAGATATTAATGGGACCGCGTCCAAAGTGTCATCACACACATACACCAGAACCTGCACAAGTTGGTGGGCCAGGGCAATAGTATCTTGAGGGAGATTATGCTCCTGCACAGTCTGGTGCAAAATCTTTGCCCATTCCGTGAGTGTCTGAGACACAAGGGTCGCCGCTACGATAGGACGTAAGGCGGACCCCAAACAAGGCAAACATGGCTCTGCTCACCACTTCTGACCTCCTGTCAGTGGGGTCCTTAAATGCAGGAGTCCCCTCCATCGGGAAAGTAGTAGCCTTATTCAAAAACGGGCGACCGGGGGGTCGACCACCGGGGGAGAGGCCCACTTCTTAACCAGGGCCTCCTCAAAGGGGTACCTAATAGACCGACGCCGCGGAACCGCAAGTCTTCTGCGGCTTTTCCCAAACCTGATCAATGAACCTGTCAAAGAAAGGCCTTAAAGGAACCAAAGGAGAAAGTTTCCATCTGAGGTTCCGCAGCCGCAGCATCCAGCTTGAGAGTGTCCCTCACAGCATCAATGAGTTCACTTACAAGCGCCCTGCCATTTACCGACTCAGAACTGGGGTCTTCCTCACAAGGAATGTCCTGTTCAAAAACATCAAAGAAATCAGAGCTAGGGTCCTGAGCAGCAGCAGCTAGGCCCATATCTGAATCAGAGCACTCCCCTTGTGGAGAGAGGTCCAGGCCATCCACGGAAATTAACACCTCGACAGGAGAGTCTTCTGATGAGAAGGGTAGAAGAAAATCAAGTTCACTGTAGTTAGCTAAAGAAGTAGAAAACCAAACTGCGGTGATTGTTTCCCATGACACAATACGGCATACACTGCAGAGGAATGGCATGCATGGATGTCGTCCATGAAGGAAGCCTCTCCTAAGGCCCATGCACAAAAAAGCTCACATAGAATTTACCCGGACCTATGCAGAAAAAGAAGACGACTACTGGGACTCTGTACTCTGGAGTGATGAGACCAAGATAAATGTTTTTGGAACTGATGGCTTCAAAACTGTATGGCATGATCACACAATTTCAAAGCTGCATGTCAGTGTGACTTGGATGGCTTCTGTGATACTTCATGCACAGATATGCAAGTCACACCTGAAATCACCAAAAGTAGTGGCGGAACTACTTTTTCAAATTGGTGGAGCACCGCAAAGATAGCATCACAACGATTTCAACAGTTTCCTTACTGACAATAGGGTGCGACTGGTCATGCAATTTGACCTGTCATATCGCATGACAAGTTGCACAGGTGTGAACGAGGACTTAAGGCCACTACATCTTCATCGAACTTCGTCACTTGCACAAGCATGCACCATAACAGCTGGGTCCTCCCCAGCCCCAGACAACAATCTGTTCATTGGATTCGCATTGTTCCGAACCCAAGCGCCTAGTAAATAACTTACTCTTTGGCAATCGCAGTCTGTGTGACAGATTGCTCTGTTCTAATAATTCAGTCTCTCGCCACCAGTATGGTGTGTGCATCTGTGCTTGTACCCCTGACCCCATCCTTACTGGCGTAGTTGTTCCCCTGGCAGCGAAGAGAAGTATTCCATTCAAGCAATGCCATTCCTGAGCAGATATCCCCAACATTTATTGGGATGTGTCAACTCAGAACTAGCATCTCTAACACTTTTCCCTCTACCCCATATTTGAAATTTACCTTGGCTACACAACTCTGGCATCTGCATCTCCATATCACCACCCTCATCTTTACTGGCCCCAGCCAGCACCTAATGGGCAGGGCCAAACTCGTCATCAGGTTCTTGATACTTTGCAGTGTTGCAAGTGGATTCTTTAGATTCAGAATCTGGGCCAACAAACTTGTTAAAGCGGAGTTCCACCCAAATTTGGAACTTACGCCTTATCCACTTCTCGCCCCCTTACATGCCACATTTGGCATGTAATTTTTTTTGGGAGGGAATGGGGGCTTCAGAAGGAGTGGGACGTGACCGGTCCCAGGCGATCAGAGAGCGCTGCGCCGTTCGCGCATGCGCAGTGAGTGCCCGGCCGTGAAGCCGAAAGCTGTCACGGCCGGGTGCCCACACAATGGAGGCGCCGGCGGAGAAAGAGGGGAGAGGAGAGGAGCGGAGCTCCAGGCGGTGCGTCGCTGGACAGACAACAGGTAAGTGTATGTTTATTAAAAGCCAGCAGCTACACTTTATGTAGCTGCTGACTTTTAATAAACATAAAAAAAGGGTGGAACTCCCCTTTCAGAACTTGCATAGCAGAATTTTCCCTCAAACACTTGTTTAAAAAAAAAAAAAAAAAAAAAAGAAGGATACATGGAGCAGGATGTGCACCATGTTGCATCATCACTCCTGTAGGATGTCACCCACAAATTTAAATTGGGATAATCAAATGCTCTTATTTTCTTTTATTTATTTTTTCAGTGCCATTTCTTTGCCCTGAAATATTTGAGAATGTGTTGCTTATGGTAACCCTTGGTTTCTCACAGTGCCCTTCGGTACGCACAATGCCCCTTCAGTCACTCACAGTGCCCTTAAGTTTACTGAAAGTAACCCCCCCCCCTCAGTATTCACCACAGAGCAGGAGTAATGGCCGTGCGTGACAAAATCATGCAGGCTACTGTAAAAACAGCGTACAGTACACACAAAGCACTGCAGAGAAGGGTAGTCAATTGGCTATATCACCAGTCACCATAGGTCACTAAACAACCAATAGACGGTGAAAGTTAACCATGCTTACTCACAAACTGCAGATCAGAAAGAGTAAAAGCCCATGCATAACAGGGTCACCATGGACCACTGAACAAACAGAAAACAATGGGACATTACAAATAAGAGGACAAAGCACTGCAGAGCATAAATATTAATGCCCATGCATTATAAGGTCACCACAAACCACCTTAAAAGTAGCCAGTGAGACATTACCTGCAAGGGTCACTCAAAAACCTTTGCAACAAAGGAGTTACTGGCTGTGACTGGGTCCCCTTAGGCCTCTGAACAACAATGTACAGTGAGACATTATGCAAAGCTGGAGAGGATCATGGCTGTGTATGGCAAGGTAACTGTATGGGATGTAAACAGGTAAATCTTACCAGCTGGCGGTCACGACAGCGAACCAGCCCAGTCTTCGAAGCCAATAGCTGTTTGAAAGCTTAAGAGGCTGCCTGAGCCGGCACCTTTAAATCTGGAAAAGACTATAGTCTGAACTTAGAACAGCAGAATGCCTTCTTCCAGGAGAAGAATGTAAAGGACCAGGCCTATCCTGGCTTCCTAAACCTCAACAGGCATACCCCTGAAGAAGTTTTAAAGGGACAGGGCTCCGCCACAGACCGCCTATGACCTGTAATGAACACTGCGGATATTCAGACAAAGTCCCCCAAAGCTCAGCCAGGGAGTCAACTAATAGAGAAGCTGCAGAAAGGAGCTGCAGTGGTTATGGCACAGTCCGGAATCTTACAAAGTTCATCTGGTTGGGGAAAACTTCAACCAGAAAAAAGTAAGGCAAAAAAAAAAAAAAAAGACCCTCAAAGTATTTTCCAATTGGATAGTCCCTGGATCATCCACCCGTGATGTTGTTACCCTTAAATGTTTACCTTCAGTTATATTTTATGCATTTAGGAACAAATCCAGGCCTTAGCCCCCAAGTACATACAAGTGGGTATAGAAAAGAATGAACCCAGCCTAAAATAACTTTATCCAGCTGTATTTATTAGTTCAACTTATAACATCCAAGTGAAAAATATAACACCAACATGACAGAAAAAAAATATATATATATTTTTTTTAAATGTTAAAAACAGAATCACAGAGTTGGAAAAAGGAACACCCCCCTTATGTCAGTTTTGACTATGTTGGTATTATATCTTTCACTTGGATGTTATAAGTTGCACTAGTAAATACAGCTGGATAAAACACAAACTATGGCTGTCTTTAAAGGGGGTGATTCTTTCTATACCCAATGTAACTTTACATTTATCAACATTAAACCTATTTTGCCACATAGTTGCCCAATTAAACAGTGCACTGAGGTCTGCTTGCAAGTTGGAAACACCCTGTATGGATGATATTCCACTACATAGCTTGAGGTCGTCTGCAAATACTAAAATAATAGGATTTTTTGTACTCACCGTAAAATACTTTACTCGTTCGTCCATGGACGGACAACAGCCTTCTCAATTCTTGACGTGTGGTTATGTTCCTGTGCATAGGAGAGGACTAGGCAGAACATGTTCGATAATTAAAAACACGTTACATTAACCAGAGTTCAACAGCCCCGCCCAGGGGGCGGTCCCTCCAGACATAACCCTGTGACCTGCAGTCAGCAGCTCAGTTCGTAACAAGCAGTACAAACCTAAAAAGGAGGGGTGGGTGCTGTGTCCGTCCATGGACGAACGAGAAAAGGATTTTACGGTGAGTACAAAAAATCCTATTTTCTGTTTTCGTCCATGGACGGACACAGCCTTCTCAATTCTTGACGTGTGGAACGTCCTCAAGCATTGTCAAAAAAACAAGGGTTGGGAACAGTATCAAAAACAACTAACTTCACCCCAAACCAGCAGAGCTCCTCAACGGAGGAGTTGCAACCTCAAAACTTTGCAGCCGAAGGAAGCATCAGAAGATGCGCTCACATCAACCTTGTAAAATTTTGAAAAAGTGTGCACGGACGACCAAGTCGCCGCATTGCACACTTGTGAGACAGACGCTTGATGTCGGAAAGCCCAGGAAGCACCAATTGCCCTGGTTGAATGTGCCCTGACCGGAAAAGAGGCAGCAGCCCCTTAAGGGCATAGGCCTGGACGACGGTCTGCCTGATCCACCGAGAAATGGTGGCCGACGAGACCGCCAGGCCCTTTTGTGGACCAGACACAGACACAAACAGTGAGTCAGATCTCCGAAACGGAGCTGTAGCAGACAGGTACACCTGCAAGGCGTATACCACGTCCAAGTTATGGAGCGCAGTCTCCCTGGGATGCGACGGTCGAGGACACAAAGACGGCAGCACAATGTCCTCATTCAGGTGAAAAGCCGAAACCACCTTCGGAAGGAAGGCTGCCGGCGTAGCACCGCTTTATCCTTATGGAGGACCAAGTATGGTGACTTGCAAGACAAGGCCGCCAATTCAGAAACCCTTCTGACCGATGTAATGGCCACTAGAAAGGCACCTTCTGAGACAGAGTCAAAAGAGGAATCTCTCTGATGTTCTCAAAAGGAGGTTCCTGAAGAACTGAGAGCACCAGATTTAAATCCCATGGAGGAAGAGGTTGTCTAATTGGGGGAGCCACATGTCGAACCCCCTGCACAAAAGTACCTACCAGGGAATGGGTCGCCCAAGGCCATTGAAAATAAACAGCTAAGGCTGAAATCTGACCCTTAATGGTGTTTAAGGCAAGTTTCTGATTCACTCCACGCTGTAAAAACAGCAGGACCCTGGAAACCGAATATGTCCGTGGATGCCACTCCATCTCATCACACAGAGATGTAGGCCTTCCAAGTACGATGGTAGATCTTCATGGAAGAAGATTTCCGTGTCCTGAGCATGGTTGAAATGACCGAATCCAAAAGACCTCGGTCTTTTAGTACCTGCCTTTCAATAGCCATTCCGTTAAAGCCAGCGACTGTAAAGCACGATGAAGTATGGGACCTTGAGACAGAAGGTCCTCCCGCATTGGCAGCCGCCAGGGTGCATCTGCCACCAGGTGCACGAGGTCGGCGTACCAAGGACGCCGGGGCCAATCTGGAGCGATTAGAATCACCGGGATCCCCTCGGTCTCCACTCTGCGGAGCAGACGAGGAATTAACTTTAGAGGGGGCTAGGCATAACTAAGCCGATACTGACCCCACGGGGCCACCAACGCGTCTGCCCAGGGATCTCTGGATCTGGCCACAAATGTCGACACCTTGTGATTGAGTCGAGAGACCAGGAGGTTCACGTCCGGCGTGCCCCAACTCCGGCAAAGGAGCTGAAACACCTCCGGATGGAATGACCATTACCCCTGGTCTAGCATCTGGCGACTCAGATAGTCCACCTGACAGTTTTCTACTCCCGGAATGTAGACAGATGACAGAGCCGGCACGCTTCTTTCCGCCCACCGTAGGATGTGAGCGACCTCCGACGCTGCAGCCAAGCTCCTTGTTCCCCCCTGATGGTTGACATAAGCCATAAGACATAGCCTGATCGCCCGGAGTTCCAGGACATTGATCGGCAGACGGGATTCGTCAGGAGTCCAGCTACCCTGGGCTGACTGGACTCCCCAGACCTCCCCCCCCCCCAACCTGTGAGGCTGGCGTCCGTCGTAATCACAGTACAATGGCTATAGACACATCTTCCTTTAACTCTGAGCCAGAAGCTGCTCTCAGAAGAAGATCGTCTAATTAGCCCACGATAGCAATGTCTCGCTGTCTCAGCAAAGCTGGAATTGGGGCGAGCACCTTGGTGAAAACTCTCGGTGCTGACGCTAGGCCAAAGGGAAGAGCAACAAACGGATGGTGGTCTTCGCAGATTGCAAAGCGGATGGGGGACATGCAAGTATGCGTCCTTGATGTCCGAGGATGCCAGAAAGTCCCACGGATGGAGCGCAGCAACCACCGAACTAATGGATTCCATGCGGAACTTCCGAACCTTTACAAAGACATTCAAGGCTTTTAGGTCCAAGATTGGATGGATGCCGTCCTTCGGGACCACAAACAGATTTGAATAAAAACCCTGAAACCTCTCTCCCAGCGGTACAGGTAAAATCACTCCGCACCTTAGCAAGTCCTGCACTGCCCCATTAGGGCAGACCGACGAGCCGGAAGGAGAGGGAGATGTGAGGGAAAGTATCTGTTTGGTGGACAAGAAAGGAACTCTATCTTGTACACTGAGGTGACCACCTCGCAGACCCACTGGTCGGAGAGAAGAGGTCCACCGAGCTGCAAACCCGCAATGCCGTCCCCCCACCTTGGAGTCGGGCGGGGGCACAACTTCATGCGGTAGCAGGCTTGTTTGCTGGCTTGTGCACCCAGGGAAGCTTCTGGCCCCCAGCTGGACCTTTGTCCGCCTGGGAGGGTCGTCCGGCAAGTCCTGACTGAAGAAAATACCGCTTCTGTGTGGGAAAGGAGGGCTACGGCTTAGGGCGTGGTTCCTTCACTTTAGTGGACCGAGGGAGAAACGTGCTCTTACCTCTAGTGACATCCTTAATAATGTCATCCAGCAAGGCACCAAAAAGTCGCCCACCTTTGAAGAGCAAGTCTGCCAAGGCCTTCTTGGAAGCCGGGTCAGCGGTCCAGCATTTTAGCCAAATTTGGCGGCGCATTACCACAGCAGATACAGAGGCCCTGGATATTAAGGGGGCCCCATCCAGAGTGGCATTACAGACATACACAAGGCCCTGCTCCAACTGGTCGGCCAGTCTTACACACTCCGGAGGGAGCTGGTGTTCCTCCACGGTCTGGCGCAAAATCTTTGCCCAGTCAGTGTCTGAGACACCAAGGTAGCAGCCAAAATAGGCCGCAAAGCAGACCCCAGCAAGGTGAACATGGACCTGCTCAGCACCTCGGACCACCTATCAGTATGGTCCTTAAATGCAGGGGTCCCTTCTACAGGGAGAGTGGTTACTTTATTTAACCGAGCGACCGGGGGGTAAACAACCGGAGGAGAAGCCCACAAAAGTCCTCTGCAGCCTTTCCCATTCCTTATCTATGAATTTATCAAAGAAGGACACATAGGGGAACACCTTTAAAGAATGGGTCGATTTGTGAGACCCAAAAAAGAGAGACTGACCCCTTCGTTGAAACCTCATCTGCGTCCAGCTTAAGGGAGTCCCTCACAGCATTGATAAGGTCACTAACAAGTGCCCTGTCTTGCGCTGACCCACACGAGGGGTCTTCCTCACAAAGGTGGTCCTGGTCCGCATCTTCTGACAACCCAGAACCAGGTACCTGTGCCGCAGCCAGGCCCGGGTCTGAGTCAGAACTTTCCCCTGGCGATGGCGGGGGAAGGGGGCGCTTTACCCTTCTTGCGCTCACACGCCGCTTCCACCCTGGCAACAAATGATTCCAGGACTGCCGACAAAGCATCCATGGTAACTGCAGGTGCAGGGGCACCAGCTGCTGCCTCTGGCAAGTTTGGGGAAGAAGGGCAAGACACTGACTCCATGACACCACTGACAGCTCTGACAGCTCTGAGGGACTCAGTCAGAAATAAACTGAAAAAAGTCCACCCTCCTTGCTGCACTGACCGGGGGGGGGGCGTTACCCAGGGGACTCACCACCCAGCAGGAGACCGCTCAGCGCCGCTGCCGGCCTTCCGTCTCCACAGCGTGCGAGGAAAAAGGCTGAGGAGAACTGCGCTGCGCACCGTTCAGGAAGCCAGCACTAGAGGCCAAACCCATACACCAAAATGGCCGCCAGATGCCTTAGAGAAAAAAAGGGCGCAACCACAAGAAAATGGCCGCCCGCAATAATAACCTGCGCCAAAATGGCCGCCAATGGAAAAAAATAATAGAAACCAGCAGGCACACAAAAAATGGCGTCAGCGCCGCAAAAATAGCGCCTAAGCACCGCGATTTGGTCGAGAAGGCCTAGGCAGGGACTTCCCCCAGAGCAAAGCACCTCCACAGAGAAATGGGCCCCGACACTCCACTGAGATCCGGAGTCCCCCCACAGGTACGCCCCGGTCGCAGCGAGCTCTAGGGCAGAAGGAGATAGTGATAGAGAGCAGGGAAAGGGAGGACAGGAGAACGCCGCAAACCCTAGGAAGCCCAGCTGTTTCCATGTGCTGAGGCAGGAGGAAAAAGTACTTCCCCGTCCATGCGAGGACCCGCTGGTGCGTCCTGGACAGACCTACAACCGTGTGGGATAGCTGTTGGCCCGGTCCACTGAGTGAGACAGCAAGCAGCCCAGTCATATGCGAACCCTGAAGCATGTGCTCACCGGCCACTCCAGGAGCCATAGGGTATGTCGTGGCAGAACCAGCACGAAGCTAAGGACTGGCACGCTCGAAGGCCAGAACTGGGAAGACTACAAGGATCTATATATCCAGCCTGTTGCCCAGCCGGCAGTTGAAGATTCCAAAAAAGTAAAAAAAAATCTTCAGGACTCTGGGCACCAAGGGAGCCACATCCTTCTCCTCTGCTAGGCAGAAAAAAACTGAGCTGCTGACTGCAGGGTGGCGGGTTATATCTGGAGGGACCGCCCCCTGGGCAGGGCTGTTCAACTCTGGTTAATGTAACATGTGTTTTTAATTAACATGTTCTGCCTAGTCCTCTCCAATGAACAGGAACATAACCACACGTCAAGAATTGAGAAGGCTGTGTCCGCCTATGGACGAAAAGAGAAAGTAATTTTTATCCCAAACTCTATCATTTATAAATATATTAAAAAGTAAGGGTCTCAACACTGAATCTTGGGGTACACCACTAAACCTTAGACCATTCTTAAGTATGAATAATTAACTGTTACTTTCCAAATACGTTTTTTCAGACAGTTATTCATCCACTAACATACTGAATTTTCTAAACAGGTAGACTTTAAACGGACACATTAGCAGTGTGTGGGGAACTGTGAAGTAGAATCTTGAGAACAAAAAACAATAAAATAAGAGCTAAACTTCTCTCAGAGATAAGACGCCCATCACTTAGGGCACTAGCAAAAAACTGATCTATGCTGGGATTCAGGAGAAGGTTATAATAGGGATGATCCTTCACTTCATTTTTGACAGTGAAGGTGGCTGCATATAGTCCATGTTTAAAGACCAAAGATTCTGCTTCTTGTTCAAAGCTGCTCTTAACCATTCAATGTTTCAAAAAAGGCTTTTAAGTGAGAACGTTTGAACCAGATGCTTCTCAGTACACACCTAAGTATTTACCAGCTGGTGTGTGCTTCCTTTATCGCTATCAGAGAGGTAGCCGTCTAGAACCAGAACAGGGTCAACCTTAACTGATCTGCTTCTTTGAAAGAAAACTCGCTTTACGGTAGATCCAGCAGAATCAATTTTCACTTCAGGCAATCCAGAGGTACCCCACACACACCAGAAATGTGTCTTGTACAAATAAAAAAAAGTATTTTCTCCATGCTGTTATAAAACAGTTACTTAGTACCAACTGTTAAACCAAGCGCGCTCATTACCAGCAATTACATAATGCCACACTGCAGACACAAAATTAAATAAGAAAAATAATATTAAAGTACAATTTCAGCTCAGGCATTTGCATTTAATAATCACAAGAAAGTTTTAGAACTTCTGTCAGATTTTTACAGCTGTTTGGATCTCATCTGTCATTAGAAAATGTGAAACTGGATAATTTAACTTCCTATCCTCAGAACTGGTGCTCAGTCATTTCATGTGGGGAAACCCTCCAACAGACAAAATAAAGTCATTAATTTTTTTATAGCATAAGAAAGGCTTCAAATCAAATTGGCCCAGAATGAAACCCATGTACCCATTAGGGAGATTTCCTCAAACTTGCTCTTGCTATCCCTACACAAGTGGACATAGAAAACTCTGGTTATAGTGGGTTACCTGTGAAGCTTGTACACTAGGGGTCATGAATGCATCAGGAGTCATAAGCTTTGGCTTGGAGTCATTTGAAAGCAAAAGAAAATCAGTTGCATTTCTCAGAATATCACTTTGCGATCCATGTAAGGGCTGGCTAAGTGGCCTCTTCTCTGTCGTGATGTCTGTCATTTCGTCTCGTGTAACTGTAAAAGAAATCCAAGACAAAGCTGAAATTAGAAAAAGGAATTACTATTTTCAAAATATTAACAGAAAGTTAAAGACTCCTGTATGACAGTATAAACAAGTACTAAATCCAGTAACTAAGTCATGCTCAAGCCTCAAAGTAAATCTTCCATTACATTTCCAGAGCTAAATTCCCCTTTCACATGCTCCCACGCCCAAACAACGCAACTTACAGTGGGAAAGTTTTAGTAACAGAAGCAGTGCTGTCTGACGAACGCGGTATTAGACGACTGCCCTTTTTTACCAACTAGCGACAAAATACTGGCCAACCTTACACCACGCTGTCACTTAGTACGCAACAATGACAATCTCAGCAGCACCCTGCACAAAGATTCTCCAGCTCACAGGACAATCTAGATGCAAGCAGCCTGAGAGCGATTGTCACTGTGTAAAAGTTAACCAAGCAATTAACCCTTTAACCACGGAAGGTCCCCCCTCCACATGACCAGGCCAATGTTTGCGATTCAGCACTGCGTTGCTTCAACTGACAAATGTGAAGCTGTACCCAAACAAAATTTATGTCCCTTTTTTTTCCCCACAAATAGAGCTTTCTTAGTGGTATTTGATCACCTCTTTTTTTTTGTATTACCAAAAAAGGCCAACAATTTTGATTAACAAAAAAATATAATATTTCTTTACATTCTGCTATAAAACATATCCAAAAAACAAATGTAAAAAATCGAATTTCTTCATCAAGTTACACATGGGCGACCTGGGATCCGACTTGAAGTCGTCCCAAGTCTCGCTGTTAAGAAAAGCAATGGAAGTGAATGGAGCCGTCTTAATGTACACTACTGAAGTCAGTCCAACTTTAGAAAAGGTTCCTGTACTACTTCAATCCGACTTACAGGCGACTTGTATCCATTGATTTGAATGAAAGTCGCCCCCAAAGTCGGATTGTGTCTTAACTGAAGCAACAATACAGGAAGAGAAAATTATTGTCATGTTTTCTCAGGCAAACCCCTCCCCCTCCCCTCCCTCCCACAGTGCTGATTCTTGTTTGATTGGCCACCGGAAAGCCTCCTGTCCTGAAGTCGCACCAAGTCGCGCTGCGGTGTGCGCTCAGGTCGCATCCAGGTCGCCTCCCAAAGTCGCAGCCAGTGTCGTGCTGCCTGTGTGTGAACCGGCTGTAAGGCCAATATGTATTCTGCTACATATTTTTGGTAAAGAAAAAACCCAATTAGCGTATATTGTTTGTGCAAACATTATCGTGTCTACAAACTATGAGATGTTTTTATTTTTACAATAGTGGCGTTCGGCGATTTTTAGCGAAACTGCGACATTGCAGCAGATAAATTGGACACTAAGTGACACTTTTTGGGGACCAGCGAAATCAATAGTGATCAATGCTATAAAAAAATGCACTGTCACTGTATAAAATACACTGGCAGGGAAGGTGTTAACATCGGGGCGATCAAAGGGTTAAGTGTGCTCCCTAGGTAGTGAGTTCTAACTGTGTGGGATGGTTTAACTGGAGGAAGAGAGATCCGTGTTCCTGATAAGTAGGAACACAAGGGGGCTGATTTACTAATAACAGTGCGCTGTGCTGGTTCTAACCTTAATTGGTGCGCCGGATAACTCCTTCACTTGGCGCAGGAACCAGCAGCGCACTGTTATAGTAAATACAAACGTCAGCGGCGCTCTATTGAAAATGAATGGTTCCCTATGGGAGCCCATTGATTTGAATAGAGGTCGCCCGGGAAGTCGGATGAAGTGTAACCGACTCGCGGGGCGACTCGTGTGCCGGCTGACACAGGGACAGAGCGACTTTGCGAGGCAACTTGGACACGACCTGAGCGCGTGAAGCAGCCGCTCAAGTCGTGTCCTAGAGGCGACTAGCTGGCCGAGAATGTCTCCAGCGCGATGGCATCGCGCTGGTTCTCGGCAGCCTCGCTGTCCAGTGTTTGGTATGAATCATGAAGGGGAACTCCACGCCGAATATTAATGAAAAAACCGGCATGGATTCCCCTTCATGAGCATACCAGGCCCTTAGGTCTGGTATGGATTTTAAGGGGAACCCCCCTAAGCCGAAAAAAATGGCGTGGGGATCCCCCCCCCAAAATCCATACCAGACCCTTATCCGAGCACGCAACCTGGCAGGCCGCAGGGGAAGAGGGAGGACGAGAGCGGCCCCCCTCCCTCCTGAACCGTACCAGGCCGCATGCCCTCAACATGGGGGGATGGGTGCATTGGGGTGACCTGCGGCCCCCCCCACCCCAAAGCACCCTGCCCCCATGTTGATGGGGACAAGGGCCTCTTCCCGACAACCCTGGCCGTTGGTTTCAGGGGCGGCGGGCTTTTCGGAATCCGGAAGCCCCCTTTAATAAGGGGGCCCCCAAATACCGGCCCCCCCACCCTATGTGAATGAGTATGGGGTACATCGTACCCCTACCCATTCACCTGGTGGCAAAAAAGTTAATAAAAAAACACAACACAGGTTTTTTAAAGTAATTAGGCAGCTGCGGGGGTCTTCCTGCCGGGCGCCCCGCCAACTTCTTCCAGCTCTTTTGCTAGCGGGGTCCCGGGCTTCGTCGTCGCCTTCTTCTGACTTCAGGGGTCTCTCGTTCTCCGGTGTCGTCTCCGCGCTCTCCGGCGCCTTCTCCACGATCTCCGGCGCCTTCTGCCGAGCGCCCCGCTATCTTCTTCCAGCTCTTTTGCTAGCGGGGGCTGGTCTTCATCGTCGCCTTCTTCCCTCTTCTCTTCGCCCGATGTTGCCTCGTCGCTGTCCGCCGCTACAATGCTCAGGCAGCGGAGCGCACCCACTTATATTGGCATGGGCGTGGCCACCGCTGACCCCGACCCCGTATGATGTCACAGTCCCAAGGAATGATGGGACTGACGTGCTACGGGGCCAGGTCAGCGGTGGCATCTCCCGGTGACCACGCCCATGCCAATATAAGTGGGCGCGCTCCGCTGCCTGAGCATTACTTTAAAAAAGATAGCGGGGCGCCCGGCAGAAGGCACCGGAGATCGTGGAGAAGGCGCCGGAGATCGTGGAGAAGGCGCCGGAGCTGGAAGAAGATAGCGGGGCGCCCGGCAGGAAGACCCCCGGAGCTGCCTAATAAATTACTTTAAAAAAACCTGTGTTGTGTTTTTTATTAACTTTTTTTTGCCACCAGGTGAATGGGTAGGGGTAAGATGTACCCCATACTCATTCACATAGGGTGGGGGCCGGTATCTGGGGGCCCCCTTATTAAAGGGGGCTCCCGGATTCAGATAAGCCGCCCGCAGACCCCGACAACCAACGGCCAGGGTTGTCGGGAAGAGGCCCTTGTCCCCATCAACATGGGGACATCCTCCCCATGTTGAGGGCATGTGGCCTGGTACGGTTCAGGAGGGAGGGGCGCTCTCTCGTCCCCACCTCTTCCCCTGCGGCCTGCCAGGTTGCGTGCTCGGATAAAGGGTCTGCTGTGGATTTTTAGGGGACCCCACGCTATTTTTTTAAAAAATTTGGCGGGGTTCCCCTTAAAATCCATACCAGACCTGAAGGGCCTGGTGTGGATTTGGAGGGACCCCCACGACATTTTTTCTTTCATTTTTTCCATACTAGACTCAAGGGCCTGGTATGGACCTGGGGGGGGGGCCCCAAGCTGTGTTTTTTTTTTAGAGCCGGCAAGGTTTATTTTTTTTACATTATTTACCGTATTTATCGGCGTATAACACGCACTTTTTTCCCCTGAAAATCAGGGGAAAATCGTGGGTGCGTGTTATACGCCGATACTGACATCCCTGAGCTGTCTCCGCTGACTGTGAGCGGAGCGGAGCGAGATACACATAGCCGAATGTACTCGGCTTTTCTCGGCTCCTCTCACAGTCACGCCCAGTCCCGCCATTGGACCTGTGTTATGTCCATCATAGGGCGGGACTCGGCGTGACTGTGAGCGGAGCCGAGAAAAGCCGAGTATAGCCGAGTACACTCGGCTATGTGTATCTCGGCGGCGGCTCCGCCCAGTCCCTGCGTCCCCTGCGTTCTCGGCGGCGTCCGCACAGTCTCGGCGCCAATTTTAGCCTTGACAGAACCGGCACAATTACTCCGGACCCGATCAAATCCTGTACAGCCCCCAAGAGGGCTGCCCGACGGGCAGGAAGGAGAGGGAGATTTGAGGGAAAGAATCTGTCTGGGGGCCAGGAGCGGAACTCTATTCTGTATCCTGAGGTGACCACCTCGCACACCCACCGGTCGGAGATCCGGGAGGTCCACCGATCCGTGAACCTGCGAAGTCGCCCACCCACCCCAGAGACGGGCGGGGGCAAGACTTCACGCGGAGGCGGGCTTGGGAGCCGGCTTACGCACCCAGGGGCGCTTGTGCCCGCCAGCCGCACTGTTGTCAGACTGGGATGGCTTACCCGTGGACTCTGACGGACGAAAAAAAAAACTTTTTTGCTGGAAAGGAAGGACCCGGTTTACGTCGGGCCTCCTTACCCATGATAGTTTGAGGAAGGGGAGTGCTTTTACCTCCCGTGACATTCTTGATGTCATCCAGAGCAGCACCAAAAAGTCTACCACCCTTAAAAGGTAGATCCGTCAGGAGCTTCTTAGAGGCTAGGTCAGCAGACCAGCATTTCAACCAGATGAGACGACGCAATACCACTGCCGAGACAGAGGCCCTGGATATTAAAAGGGCCGCGTCCAACGTGGCGTCGCACACATATATCAGACCCTGCACCATCTGGTGGGCCAGAGCAATAGTGTCTGGAGGAAGGTTATACTCCTGCACAGTTTGGTGCAAAATTTTTGCCCATTCCGTGAGTGTCTGAGACACAAGGGTCGCCGCTACTATGTAGGGCGGATCCCAACAAGGCGAACATGGCTCTACTCACCACTTCTGACCTCCTGTCGCAGGAGTAGTCCCCTCCATCGGGAGAGTGGTGGCCTTGTTTAAACGGGCGACTGGAGGGTCGACCACCGGGGGAGAAGCCCACTTTTTAAGCAGGGCGTCTTCAAAGGGGTATCGAATAGACAAACGCCGCGGGACCATGAAAGTCTTCTGCGGCTTTTCCCAGACCTGGTCAATGAGCTGGTCAAAGAAAGGTACATATGGAAAAACCTTTTTAGAAGGCTTGGTCTTAAAAGAACCAAAGGAGACTGTATGCGCCTGAGGTTCTGCAGTCGCAGCATTTAGCTTGAGAGTGTCCCTCACAGCATCAATGAGTTCACTAACAAGCGCCCTGTCATTTACTGACTCAGAACTGGAGTCTTCCTCACAAGGAATGTCCTGTTCCAAACCATCTAAATATTCAGAGTTAGGGTCCTGAGCAGCAGCAGCTAGGCCCATATCTGAATCAGAGCACTCCCCTTGTGGAGATAAAGTGGGGAGAGGGCGCTTTTTTGCTCCCTTGTGCTCACACACAGCTTCCATCTTGGTCAGAAATGATTCCAGGACTGCCGACAACTGGTCCATAGGGACCGCAGGTGCTGGAGCACTGGCTGCTGCCTCTGGCATGTTAGGGGAAACTGGTGACTCCGACTCCATAATGTCCCCCTCTGAGACCACCCACAGGCTGTGCTGACTGAAGTAGGGGAATGCCCAGGGGACCCACTAACCGGACCAGGACCGCTCGGTTCCGCTGCCCTGTCTCTCCGCGCCGCGCTGCTCAGCGTGAGTGAGCTGAGAGGAGAGAGACTGTGAGGAGATTTGCGCCGTTCCTGAGCGGCGCTAGAGGCCAAACTAGAGCTAGAAGAAGGTGCGGCTACAAGAAAATGGCCGCCGCAATGTGCTCTGACGGACCACGGCAAGATGGCCGCCAATGTAAAAAACAGCACAGTCACCAAACATGGCGCCGAACGGCGCCCAAGCCCCTCACTCTCAAATAAACAGCCCCAGCGAAATGCAGAGCAGCATGAGCCCCCCCCCCCCAGGACAGTATGGCCCCCAGGCACCCCACACAGTACAGCGCCAGCGAAGTGCACAGAGAGTGACATTAAAAAACACAGGGGGAGACAGGGAAATCCCCCACACAAGAAACACACAGCATGTACTCACCTGCAGACAGGAGAGACTACTTACACGTCCCCTGAGGGACCCACTGGTGTGTTTCTGACAGAACTATCACAGTGCGGTACTGAATAGCTGTCGGCCCGGTCCACCGCGAAAGATACAGCCGGACTGTTCTATCTTGAGAGGACCGCAGAGCTGGAAGCCCACCGGCCACCCCTGGAGTCGTGGGGCATGTCGTGAACTGAGTCTCACGCACACAAGGCGAGGATCAGCACGCTCGATGGTCGGACAGGGAAGACTACGAGGATATCTTGTACCCAACCTGTTGCCCAGCCGACAGTTGATAGAAGATCTCAAAAGAAAAAAATAGGAAAAAATTCCAAAAGGAATTAAAAAAAAAGGTCAGGAGACTGGCTCCTGAGAGAGCCACGTCTTCTCCTTCTGCTAGGCAGAAAAAAAACTGAGGTCTGCTGACTGCAGTGGGAGGGTTATGTCCAGAGGGACCGCCCCCTGGGCGGGGCTGTTCAGCTCTGGCTGTTTAGAATGTATGTATAACATCTCACATTCTGCCTAGGTCTTCTCCTGCAAGCAGGGACATAACCCACGTGTCAAGGTGTATAAGACACGCTGTGTCAGTCCATGGATGACAAGAGAAAGGAAAATTTAATACTTACCCGCTCTATTTTTCATTTCCTGGTGACTCTCCATGGCAGCACACAATTCATGCATATGCTAGCATGAAGGCACCAGGGTAGACAAATCACACCTGTTTTGACATGCCAATCAGCTGTCACATTTGTTGCAAAGAAAACGCAAAACAAACCTCAAAACTTTGCATCAAATTTTATTGGTCAACAAAACAAAGAATAAAAAATTAAAAATTAAAAAACAGGGTCAATTTGAAACAGTTACAGACTCGCAACATCTTGATAAAGATTTGGCTAAATAGTGCAGCACAGACAATTAAATCAAAGTGAACAAACGACACACATTAACAACATCAAAATTATTTCAGGGGAACATTTCCCCCACACAAAAAAATACAATCCACAAAATAAACCAAACACCTGTTTTGCAAAGACATAACAAATAAAATGCATGTGTTACAAACTCGATAAGGACACCAAAATGTACATTTTGCCGAACACACACTTGCCTCTTCTCAGGGCAAGGGAGGGAATCCTAACTGTAAGCTTTATATAACCTATGAGCTAATGAGGCAATTGAAAACACATGCACAGTCCATGAAACACCCAAAATGTAAGTTCACCCAATGTAGAGACTGAACTTCAAAGTGGCTACACCTGTTAAGGATGTCCATCAATTACTAACTCATAAAAACAATCTCTGAACATGCCCCGAAATATCCAGGTGCTGATCACACACAAAAAGCACCAAAAAAAAAAAAAAACCAAGTCCCTGCGCATGCACATAACACAAATGCAGCTATCAGAAAATAACCCCCCCCCCCCCGTCCAAAATTAAGCACATCATCCAGCATGCTACAAAATTAGGGATGGGACAATATATCAATGTCACCAATTTGGACAACACCAAAAACAAAACAAGAAGTGCCTTTAAATATGCCAAATTGCTTAAGGGCCATTTCACACCACATGCAGTCCATTGCGTTTTTAGAAAGTTGGTTATATGGTTCTAAATGGCAGTGTTTGTTCCAGTGCGTTCCAGTTCCCCCAAAAAAGTAGAACATGCTGCATTTTACCTGCACTGGACTGTACTGGAACGCAGCAATACGCATCATAAACGCACCGGAACACACCTAAATGCACCAAAAACGCACTGGAACACACTTGTCCTTCTCTTTGGTTAATAAGAAAAAGGGGTGAAAAAAAGCACTGGAACGCATCAAAAACGTGCATGCAGAAAAGCACCTGGAACGCATCAAAAACGTGCATGCAGAAAAGCACCTGGAACGCATCCGGATTGCGTTTCTATGGTGTGAACTGGCCCTAGTTCGCGCCATACAAAAGCAGTCTGTATGCGTTCCAGGTGCTTTTCTGCATGCGCGTTTTTGACACGTTCCAGTGCATTTTTGTTAAGTTTTTGATGCAGTCCAGTGTTTTTTTCCCCCCTCTTTTCACTTAGGACAAGTGTGTTGCAGTGCGTCTTTGGTGCATTTAGGTGCGGTCCGGTGCATTCCAGTGCGTTTTTGGTACGTTCCGTTGCGTTTTTATTTGTTTTACTGCGGTCCAGTACAGTTCTGTACCTAAAAAATGCAGCATGACCAATTATTTTTTTTCCTTTATGAAACGCACTGGAACGGACTGCAGTGGTGTGACCTATGCCATTGGCATTAATGTGATCAACTTTCTTTGCGTTTTTCATGCATCAAAAAAAACGCACTGCACCCGGTGTGAACTGGCCCTAAATATCATACCTGGGGGGTGTCTATAGTATGCCTGTAAAGTAGCGCATGTTTTCTATGTTTATAACAGTTCGAGAGCAAAATGACATTTCTAAAGTAAAATAATAGTCATTTAAAAGTCCTTGCGGCTGTAATGAATTGCTGGTTCCCGTCAATACAGATAAAAGTCATTGAAAGTCTTTGATGACAAAAAAAAAAGCGTGGGGGTCCCCCAAATTCAATTACAAGGCCCTTCAGGTCTGGAATGGATATTAAGGGGAACTCTGCGCAAATTTAAAAAAAAATGTGTGCAGTTCCCCCCAAATATCCATACCAGGCCCTTCAGATCTGGCATGGATTTTAAGGGGAACTCCACCCCAAATGTTAAAAAAAATGGCGTCGAGTCCCCCCATAAGTCCATACCAGACCCTTTATCCGAGCACACAACCTGGCAGGCCGCAGGAAAAGAGGGGGGGACGAGAGAGCGGCCCCCCCTCCCTCCTGAACCGTACCAGGCCTCATCCCCACAACCCTTGCCCGGTGGTTGTGGGGGTCTGCGGGCGGGGGGCTTTTTGGAATCTGGAAGACCCCTTTAACAAAGGGGACCCCCAGATCCCGGCCTCCCCCTGTGTGAAATGGTAATGGGGTACAAATGTACCCCTACCATTTCACAAAGAAAGTGACAAAAATGTAAAAAATGACAAGAGACGGTTTTTGACAATTCCTTTATTAATGTCTTTTCCTTTCTTCCATCTTCTTCTCCCATTCGGGTTTCTTCCTCCATCCTGTTCTTCATCTTCATCTTCCTTCTGTCTTCTCCTCCGCATCTTGCTCCGGCGTCTTCCCTTCTTTCTTCGGCCGCTCCGTTTGAATTGAAGGTTCCCGCTGTGCGACGCTTCAGTTCTTCAGTTCTCCTCTGGGTCCGCTGCCACCCGGTGACCCCGCCCCCTCTGACGCACATGGATTTCACGGGGACTTTCCCCGTGGTGTCAGAGGGGGGCGGAGCCACCGGGTGGCAGCGGACCAAGAGGAGAACTGAAGCGTCGCACAGCGGGAACCTCCAATTCAAACGGAGCGGCCGAAGAAGAAAGAAGAAGCCGGAGCAAGATGCCGGACGAGAAGACCGAAGGAAAAAGGCAGATGGAATATGAAGATAAAGATGAAGAAGGAAGAAGAAGGAAGAAGATGGAAGAAAGGAGAAGACATTAATAAAGGAATTGTCTAAAACCGGCTCGCCATTTTTTACATTTTGACACTTTCTTTGTGAAATGGTAGGGGTACAATGTACCCCATTACCATTTCACACAGGGGGGCCGGGATTTGGGGGTCCCCTTTGTTAAAGGGGTCTTCCAGATTCCGATAAGCCCCCCGCCCGCAGACCCCAACAACCACCGGGCAAGGGTTGTGGGGATGAGGCCTGGTACGGTTCAGGAGGGAGAAGGGGCCGCTCTCTCGTCCCCCCTCTTTTCCTGCGGCCTGCCAGGTTGTGTGCACGGATAAAGGGTCTGGTATGAACTTTTGGGGGGACTCCATGCCATTTTTTTAAAAATTTGGGGTGGAGTTCCCCTTAAAATCCACACCAGATCTGAAGGGTCTGGTATGGATATTTGGGGGAACCCCACGCATTTTTTTTTGTTTTTTATCAATGACTTTTCTCTATATTGCCGGGAGCCGACAATTTATTACAGCCGCGGGTGCTTTTAAATGCCTTTTTTTTCCTTTAGAAATTACATTTTGCAGGCGCACTGGGAAGTTCAGAGCTGCGCCTGTTCAACTTATGCAAATTGACTTAGGTGACTTGACATTTACTAAGATTTTGCCGGCGCAGTGTCTTGGCGAAAGAAAACAAGGAAAATTGCCGCGCTGAGCTCAAAAAAACCTCCCACAGCTCGAATCGTACTTGCCGGCGCAGCGGGCTGGTTTTGAAAAAGTTACTCACTCTATTTTGGGCATATTAGTTATTTGGGCAGGTGTCACTATACTTCCTCACATCACCCCATGTCACCCCAATTATATTCTCACTTCCAGCTTCTTTATATTTAGATTTTAACATGCTGTGCGCCAGGTCCATAGTGGCGCACTGAGCGCCTCCTTCCGTCCGCCGAGAACACTATAGTATATGGGAAATATGGCTGCGCTACCGGCGCTAATGTTTTGTAAATACCAAAACAGCCATTGCGCGCGCAGATGCGCCGATACTCATGGTGCAAACGTTTTGTAAAATCAGCCCCAAGATCACTCTCTCCCTCTGACTATACAGCGGTCTGCCTTGTTTAGGCTGATTAGCTCCTGCTGTGTCCAATCAAAGCAGGAGTGGGTCGCCGGCTGCGAGTGCACCCCAGAGACCCAGAGGAGGAAACAACGTACAGGAACATTGTTTCAGGAAGCCGGGCCGTCCTGCCTCAGTAAATGTGCGAAAACCAAGATACAAAGTAATTCTCCTGCGTTTAGGTATTATTACACAAAAGAAGGAGATGCATGTCTCGTAATCTTTTTTATCCACACCGAGTCTTGCTGCCCTCTCAGAACCATGGATATCCAAATGTACTAAAAAACGACGAATACCAAACCGACCTAGTGCAATTCCATTAAAAACATTTATTGAAGAGTAAAAAGTGACAAAACATACCTAACCATCACGGACACGTTCTGGTCTCCTTGCACGTTTGGAGCTTTCCAGCAGTCCCAGAGGCGTTCGGTTCATATTGTTCTTTGACATACATACAGTATGTACCACCTACATTTGTGGGTATGTTTTGTGTCACTTTTTACTCTACAATAAATATTTTTAATGGAATTGCACTAGGTCAATGCGCACTTCTCTTGTTTTTTACAGTTATGCCCCTTTCACACTGGGGTGGGAGGTGCGGTGGCGGTAAAGCAGGCCCAAACAAGGACTCGGAGCCCCCCCCGGTCAGGTACACAGCAGGCCCAAGCATGGGGAGGAGGGAAAAGACAGGGAGAGAATAAAGGGAGAGTGAGAGACCCCCTAGTCGACCTCCCAGGGAATGCCCAGCTGCTCCATCTTGCCAAGAAACGTGGAACCATACTTACACCTCCTGTGAGGACTGCTGGGCGCATTCCACGAACAGACCCATCACCCGAGCGGTACGGGGTGGCTGACGGCCACGCCACACTGTGACTCGGACAGCAGTAGCCCGGTCATGTGTGGTGTGCCCCGGAGCATGTAGCTCACCGGCCACCTCTGGAGCAGACGGGGCCGTCGTGGCCGACCCAGCGTGTAGCCAACGGTCTGCTCACGCTCGCTGGCCGGGCTGGGGAAACTACCAGGATCTATATGATCCAGCCTGTCACCCAGCCCGGCTGTTGATAGTAGATCTCAGGTTTAAAAAAGTAGAAAAAAGCAAAAAATCTACAGGACCAATGGTCCACACTGGGAGCCAGGTCCTTCTCCTAGGCTAGGCAGAAAAAAACTGAGCTGCTGGATGCAGTGTGAGGGGTTATAGCCAGTAGGACCGCCCCCTGGGCAAACTGTGCTAGTTTGCTGTTTTTAACATGTTCTGCCCAGTCCTCTCCTGAAGGTGGCGATATAACCCTAAGGTTAGGACTAAAGTGCTGTGTCCGTCAATGAACGAAAGAGAATTTCTTTTTCAAAATTTTTAACAAAGAAATATCTAAAAAAGTGTGGCCGGCATTTGTATTCAGCCCCCTTTACTCTGATACCCCTAACTAAAATCTAGTGGAACCAATTGCCTTCTGAAGTAACCTAATTATTAACTAGAGTCCACCTGGGTGCAATTTCATCTCAGTATAAATACAGCTGTTTTGTGAAGCCCTCAGAGGTTTGTTACAGGACCTTAGAAAACAAACAGCACGAAGGCCAAGGAACACACCAGACAGGTCAGGGATAAAGTCGTGGAGAAGTTTAAAGCAGGGTTAGGATTTAAAAAAAATCCCAAGCTTGGAACATCTCACGGAGCACTCTTCAATCCATCACCCGAAAATGTAAAGTGTAGCAAAACTGCAAACCTACCAAGACATGGCTGTCCACCTAAACTGACAGGCCGGACAAGGAAAGCATTAATCAGAAAAGCAGCCAAGAGGCCCATGGTAACTCTGGAGGAGCTGCAGAGATCCACAGCTCAGGTGGGAGAATCTGTCCACAAGACAACTATTAGGCGTGCACTCCACAAATCTGGCCATTGTGGAAGAGTGGCAAAAAGAAAGCCATTGTTGAAAGAAGTCCAGTTAGCAAGAAGGCCAAGTATGAAATTACCCAGTGTATAAATATGCAAAGAATAAATTGGCAAACTTTTTTTCTATTTTATTATTTTTTCTATATTTTTTTGTATTCCTTTTTTTTTATTTTATGCTTAATATATTTATAAAGGCGCTATTGACATGAGACATTCACCACATAAATCGGTAACAACCTATACAATCCATACATACAAAGTAGGGTTGTCCCGATACCGATACTAGTATCGGTATCGGTACCGATACTGAGCATTTCCCCAAGTACTTGTACTCGGGGAAATGCTCCGATGCTTCACCCGATACCTGGGCAGTCAGGGATGATCGGTGCGGCGGGGGGGAAGTTTCAAGCACTGGTCTCCCTGTATACATTTCAATACAACTGACAGCTTCTCCCCCCGGAGCCCCCCCCCCCTTTCAGCTGCTTTAGCGAAATATATACAGCGGCGATCGGTGCTTCTAAACTCCCCCCCAAAGCCGCACCGATCACCGCTGACTGTCCCTGTAACCCCCTCCGTGCTGTTGCTGCTGTCCTTCTTCATGATCTGTGTCCCGTGTCCTCCTCCGTGATGCTGCTCTCCCCCTTCGCATTCTGTGTCCCCCTCCATGCTGCTCTCCCCCTCCGGGTTCGTTGTCCCCTCCGTGCTGCTGTCCGCGCTCCGTGTCCCACTCCTGCTGCTCTCCCCCTCCGTGCTCCGTGTCCCCTCCATGTCCTCCTCCACTTCCTCTGTCCTCGATCTGTCAGGATGGAGAGCGGAGGTAGGAGCCGCTAAACTGACTCTGTCCATTCATATAACTGAAACATCGTAACCTGTGTTTACGGTGCTTCAGTTTATGAATGGAGAGGAGCCTCCTGTCCATTCATTTTATCTGAGGCTGCAGAGAAAGGGACTGCGGGATCTGTGTCCCTAGTCCCTTTCTCTGTCTCAAAGGGGAGATGTCAGGGGTCTGTTAAGACCCCTGAAATCTCACCAAAGCCCCCCCAACAGGTGCAAAAAAATAAAATAAAAAATTACAATAAATAAAAAAAATGAATTGAAAAAAATAATAAAAATGTGAATAAAAAAAACACACATAATCCAACCCCCCCCCCTCCCACCAAAAAAAAAGAAGAAAGCACTGTAAAAAAACATAACAAAAAATCGTATAAAAAAAAAAAATGTAAAAAAAAAAATACTGACACATGTGCCACTGTCACGAGACATTGAAAAAAAAGTATCGGTAATCGGTATCGGCGAGTACTTGAAAAAAAGTATCGGTACTTGTACTCGGTCTTAAAAAAGTGGTATTGGGACAACCCTAATACAAAGAAACCAAAACAGATCGGTTCAGAAATTAAGTTATGTGCAATAAAATGGAATGACACAGGGAAAAAGCTTTGAACACATGAAGAAAGGGAGGTGCAAAAAGTCATGGAAAGCCAAGACACCAGCTGAAATAGACCCGTAATTAGAAAGCAATCCTGCCCCTTGTCAGTGCAAATTTATATCAGCTGGTTCAATTTTAACTGATGGCCTATAAAAAGATTACCAAGGTGTCACAAGAAATATCTCATGATGGGTAAAAGCAAAGAGCTCTCTCAACAGAAGTTCTGGAGGAGGTAAACAGAGAACTGAAATTTTATTTCCAAACAAATACAGCAGTGGATTGTACCCCAGGGGCGGTGTGGGAAGCACACAAGGCGGTCATTAGGCGCATCTTTGTAAAACACAGCGCACGTATTAAAAGGGAAAAGGAAGAACTGAAAAAACTTTGGGCAAACCTTCATGCCACTGAATCAAGACATAAGAGTGTTCCTGACCCCCTAGTAGAGGCGAAACTTGCCTCCATCCGCGCTCAAGTTAATGAGCTCCTTAATTATAGAGCCAAAGCTGCGTTGCAAAGATGTCACCTCATATCATATGAGTCGGGAAATAAGTGCGGGCGAATTCTTGCCAAGGTGGTTAAAGAACTCAGAATGCGAACCTATGTCCCCCACATTAGGACAGCATCAGACACGAAGGTCAGTCCACCACATCAGATAGCCAACACCTTCAAAGAGTATTATGCAAATCTATAGAATATTCCGGCCCCCTCCAGCACACAACCCCTGATAGAGGCATATCTAGCCTCTGCCCAAATTCCCTCACTGACTCCGGAAGCGGTAGCCGAATTAGACGCCCGATCACGTCAGAAGACTTGGACCTAGCACTAAAATCAACTAAACCGGGTAAAGCCCCAGGACCAGACGGTCTCACCTTACAGAATTATAGAACATTCCTCCCGTCCCTTAGTCCTCATATGGTGTCCTTTTATAACAAATTGGGGAATGCAGCGGCCTTCTCCAGTGATACTTTGCGAGCACATATCACAGTTATCCCTAAGGAGGACAAGGACCCCACAGTATGCAGTAGTTACAGGCCGATTTCTCTTCTAAACGTGGACCTCAAGCGGTTTACCAAAATCTTACTGACCCGACTTGCCCGTAACCTACAAACATTAGTCCACTTGGATCAAGTGGGCTTTATCCCCACTCGGGAGGCTAGGGATACTACAATTAAAGTACTAAATCTCATACATGTAGCCAATCATTCCCACACGCCTTCTGTTTTTATTAACACCGACGCTGACAAGGCCTTCGACCGGGTTAACTGGGAATATATGTTCTCGGTCCTTAAGCATATTGGGCTTGGGAGCACCATGACTGGTTGGATTACTCAAATATACTCCTCCCCTACCGCACAGGTAAAAGTGAATGGGATCTTATCTGACCCCCTCCCGATCACGAACGGGACTAGACAGGGCTGCCCGTTGTCCCTCCTCCTTTTCGCCTTATCGCTAGAGACATTCCTACGTAGAATCAGAAACAACCCGGACATCCAGGGCATTAGGGTGGGGGACACCCAATACAAGGTCTCTGCCTATGCTGATGACTTGCTTTTCTCCCTTACCAACCCGTCAATTTGCCTCCCGAACCTCCTCTGCGAATTCGATACTTATGGACACATATCCAACCTCAAGATCAATTACAATAAATCGGAGGCCATGGGGGTAGGGGTACCACACACTGCCATGCAAACACTGCAGTCCAACTTTAACTTCAAGTGGACAGAGACTGCTCTGAAATACCTGGGCATCTCTGTTCCAGCCAATCTCAGACAGGCCTTCACCCTGAATATCCCCCCTTTATTGGTCAAGACCCAAACATTACTAGACTCATGGCACAAGGTCCTCCACTCATGGTTCGGCCGCTGCAACCTGATTAAGATGTGCATTCTGTCCAAATTCCTATACTTACTACAGGCACTTCCAATCTCTATCCCAGCAGTGTTCTTTAAACAGGTACGCAGTCAGTTTTACAAATTTATCTAGGCGAATAAGAAACCGAGGCAGCCCCGTACCCAACTCTCCCTACCGAAGATCTACGGCGGTCTTGCGGATCCTGATGTGAAGAAACATTACCAAGCTG
This sequence comes from Rana muscosa, assembly GCA_029206835.1. NCBI lineage: Eukaryota > Metazoa > Chordata > Amphibia > Anura > Ranidae > Rana > Rana muscosa. Next base: position 235,736,801 of record CM055119.1, read on the forward strand.
TACAGCTGGGTAGGATCATAGACTGGTGCCGCCACGCAGACTTGAAATTATGGACACAACTCGAACAAGCTCAAACACACGTACCCCTACAGGGAGCTGGTGTTACGAACATCTCCCGGCTGGCGTCAAAAAACACCCACTAATTGGGACGACACTCCGCGTGGGGACACGAAGACTCCTTACACAGTCGCTATCCACATCTAACTCCCCCCTATACCCCATTATAGGGAACCCAAAATTATCGCCAGGCCTAGACCCCCAGATCAAAAATGTCTTTACAAATATACAATGTACACAAGCCAGGCACTTCTTGGTGAATGAAAATCTGGCCCTCCTTGGAAACACTGAGGGGTGACATGGGCAACTTTAGGTTGCCGTTTTGGACAGCGGTCCAACTCAGACATTTCCTCACGTCCATATCCAACCCGCAGGGGTTTGATAAGCCCCTCACTACCTTTAAGGTCCTATGCTCGGAGGACAACGTGCTCCCAAAGACGCTGTCAACCATGTACAATCTTCTTTTTTCCCAGATGGACGGCATACATCCGCCATATTTGACTAGGCGGGAAAGGGACCTAAGCCGCACATTTACTCTGACTCAGACCCAGCGTATCCTAGCGTTTGCCCTGAAGTCTTCCATCTGTAAAAAAGTACAGGAAACCAAATTTTAAACTCCTGACACGGTGGTATTTGACCTCACATGCCCTACAAACCTACTACCCGAACACCTCTGCATTGTACTGGAGGTGCCTGAGGGACAGAGGCACATTGTTGCACATATTCTGGTCTTGCCCAAAGCTGTCCCACTTCTGGTCTACAATTAGATCTACCATTCAGAAGTTTACTGAATACTCTATCCCTGATGACCAGGCATTCTTCTTGTTGCACGTAAACACGATGTCGCCTAAGAGGTACAAAAAATCTCTTGTGCGCCACCTGTTGAACGCTGCAAAATCTTGTATTCCACCCCAATGGAAAAGCCCAACCCCACCAACGGTAGCTAGCTGGATCCGGAGAGAAGAGGACATTAGTAAAATGGAAGACTTAGTGCTCACCACACAGCAACACCAAGACAAATATAAAGAGACATGGGATTTATGGCACCAGTTTATCTTCTCGTCAGAAGGTACCGCCCTAAGGACTTCCTGAGGAAGACATTATTACATGTATGGTCGAACACAGGGGCTGTCCGGACTCAACCAGGGCTTCCTGATACTCTTCCCGTATCTGCCTCTCCCCCCCTCCCTCCCGATCCCCTTCTTGGTCTCCCAACCCTTTTTTTTTTATTCCTTTTTTGGGCCATCCCCGTCTCTGGAGATGAGCTCCGCCTGGATGGGGTGGGGGGCGGCTGGGGGCACGGAGACAGGGAGTGACCAGGGCTTTCAGCCTTCGTAGTCTTTGATTAGAGGACTTCCTGATGGAAAGGGCCCTCGGCCTCACAATGTCGGTCATAGGGGCATGTGTCGATGGATAGGCAACGATTATGTGAGACTGTACATGGACCCTGCCCTATTCCTCCCTCCTCATAATGTTGTTGATATTGTCTCCCCTCACCCTCCCCCTCCTTCCTTTTTTACTCTATCGTTTTTTGAATGTCCCCTTATATATGTTTGTACCAATTTGTTTTAGCCCGTGTTGGGCATTAATAAAATAAACTATATTTGAAAAAAAAAAAGAGCTCTCTCAAGACCTTACCAACCTTATTGTTTCAAAACCTACTGGTGGGCATGTGTTACAAAAGGATTTCTAAACTACTGAATGTTCCAGTGAGCACCATTGGGGCCATAATCCAGAAGTGGAAAGATAATCATTTCACATTAAACGACCCACAACCAGGTGCTCCTCGATAGAGGAGTGAAAATATTTATCAGAAGAGTTGCCCAAGAGGCAAGGACTACTTGTGGAGAGCTTAAGACCTGGAATTAACAAGTACAATTGTGTCAAAGAAAACAATAAGTAATGCACTCAACCCCCATATCCTGCACGCACGCTCACCACGCAAGACTCCATTGCTTAAGAAAAAGCATGTTGAAGCTTGTTTAAGTTTGCTGAAAAACATTTAGACAAGCCTGTGACATACTGGGAGAATATAGTCTGGTCAGATGAGATCAAAATTGAACACTTTGGATGCCATAATACACACCATGTTTGGAGGTTAAATAACACTGCACATCACCCCAAAAACACCATACCAACGGTGAAGTTTGGAAGTGGGAACATCATGGTGTGGGGCTGTTTTCAGCATACGGTACTGGCAAATTTTGTTTCACTGAAGAAAAAAGAAATGGAAAAATGTACCAAGACATTCTTGATACAAATTTGCTGCTATCTACCAGGATGATGAAGTGAGGGTAGGCATATCAGCAAGACGACAATCCCAAACACAAAGCCAAGGAAACCAAATTTGTTTTGAAGAAAGAAAAAAAAAAGCTGCTAGAATGACCCAGTCAATCACCTGACTTGAATCCAATAGAAAATATATGTAAAGAACTAAAGATGAAAGTTCATACAAGAGGCCCACAGAACCTTCAAGATGTGGGCCAAAATCACACCTGCGCAATGCATGCAATGATTTTCTCTACACAGAAGGCATCTTGAAACTGATTACCAACAAAGGATTTTGTACAAAGAATTAAATACATTTCAGTTAGCGTGTTGAATACTTTTTTCCTGTCTCATCCCATTTTATTACACATAACTTAACTTCTGAAATTATTTTCTATGGTTTCTTTTTATGTATGGATTGCATGGGTTGTTATCAACATGTGGTGAAAGTTTAATGTCAATAGCACCTTTAGAAATATATTTACCTAGAAAAATGTTGATGTCTTCAATACTTATTTTACCCGCTGTGTACTCAACGTAACTCGAGTACTTAATATCAACACTGGCAAAATCCTACTGCAGCCTGGGAATGAACAGGGACAAAAACATGCAGCCATGCAAAACTAAAAAGGCATGTCCGTTAATGCTTGGTCAACAAAATTGAAGGACTTGAACTACTGATGTATAAGGAGGCTTTCAACATCGAGAGAGTAAAAGAGACCTGGGTTGACAGCACATAACTGGCTTGCGACTGTGTCAAATGGACAGAATAAGTAGAAAAGGGGAAGGGGTGTGCATGTATGTCAAGAGCAATTTGCTGGAGAACATGAGGGACATTACGAACAGGGTAATGGAAGGGGTGGAATCCTTGTGGCTGGAGCTTCAAACGGAAGAAACAAACGTAAAATTAATAGCGAGGGTATGCTACAGGCGCCTACCCTTAAAGTGGATGTAAACCCCCTTTTTTTTTTTGCTGTCACAATGTAGAGTATAAGATTTCCTATCTTTTGTGCCAGGTCTTGCCACAGAGTTAATCCAGCTCTGAGCAATCCTCTTATTGTTCAGTGAGATAAAACAAAGAAAAAACATTTGTCCGTTCCGCCCCCTTGCTTTGAGTGACAGGTAATTTACATATCTTGTGCACTGATTATTTTTTTTTTTAACCAAAAAGGCATGTTTATTAAGAGGCAAGCATGATGTACACGTATGCATGCAAGTCAATCACAAAAGTTACAGGAAGTACAGTACAGAGGAAAACATTCCAGTAAATAAGCACAAAGGTTTGTTAGCAGTATACTACTAGGAAATTTGTATCACATATGAAAGCGGGGGGTACTTCCCAACATCTACTATATTCAATGCGCAAGTCACGTAGAGCAAGTCTCACCATCCTCCAACCACCTATCCCAGACAGAGAACTTCTAAGGGTGCACTCTATGAATATACATCAATTTCCTATATGGAAGGACATCATTAATTTCTTTTTTCCAGGTTTGCAGTGTCGGGGGTAGGGCCTGCATCCACACTTTTGCAACTACCTTCCTAGCCAGAAATAGCGTTTCATACAAGAATGTGGTTAGGTATTTGTCAATCTCTGTGTCTGGCATGAACCCCAAGAGACATGTCCTGGGATCAAGACCCACCGGGGAACCCATATTATCATGGAGAAACTGGATCACCTGCAACCAATAAATCTGTATATTCGGGCAGCTCCACATCAGGTGATAAAACGTGCCAGGAGCTGACGAGCACCTGGGGCACAGGGGGCTTCTTGTGGGCTGGAACTTTACCAATTTCAATGGCGTGAGGTACGCACGGTGCACTATATATAGTTGTGTCAGCCTATCCGAGAGTAGGGGAAGCCATACTAACCCCCTCCAGTATTTCATCCCAGTCCGAGTTCTCAATAGGTCCCACGTCCTGTTCCCACGCTATCTTGGCAGTCTGGGACACCCCCGAACTCTATGCAATCGGAGAGTATAGTACAGGTTAGATATGAGCTTACTGGCTTCTGGAGAATATTTTCAAGCATCAAATACTTTTAGGCTATGGCTGTCAGTCCTACAGTCAGCCATTGCCTCTCTTTTATGATTGCGGCCAGTACTCTGAATTCTGCGAGGCACACATGGTACAGGGATGCTGCAGCCAATGCACCACCCAGCACTGGCAATGTGGTTAGTATGTGGCCACCCAAGCCATTGCCAGTGCTGTTTGGCATCCATTCCGAACGGCACTCGGATCAATGGCAACTGAGACGCCAATTCTCTGGCGTCTCTTAGCAGTACTTCCGCCCTCAATTGCCGAGCGTTGGGCTCGGCACGCATGCGCTATTTTGACAGCAATTGTCGGTCAGTGGTGACTGGCGAGGATACGTCAGGACGCAGCGCAGTACGTCTGCCCTCAGCTGCGTCACCCTCATTCACCCACTACGCATGCGCGTCATCATGACGGCGCGAGTGCACGCTAATTGGCCTGCCCTGATTACGCTGTGCGCTGTACAGCGTCATCATGAGCGAGCTGCTCATATATGGGGGCAAATACCACCACTCAACAACAGGCTGTTGAAGTGTGTGGCAGCCTCCGTAGTGAGGGGTCTGACCAGACTGGACGTGAGTGTGTCTTGGAGGGTTACATCATATGGTTTTGGGACCAATACCTCTTTCTTACCATTGAATTCTCCATGCACTTTGTCATAGACGTTTTCGGTTTCCTTTAGTGCTTTTCTATCCTGTGGCGTGAGGGATTCGCCCCCACTCACATAGTACCTGTCTGTTTATCCTCTGGACGGCGGTGGGTGTGGTCTTAAACTCCCAAGCACCCAGCCCTCAGTTATTTATATGCACATTATATACGTGTGTAGTAGGGCATTGTGTCGCTGTGAGTTTTTTGGCACTAGGGTTACATATATCCCTGCATACACTTTGGGGTATTGGTACCTATTAGTGTTAGTAACCTCGAGTTATAGTTACTACTTACTAGATATATGTGTCTACAGGGTTCCCAGTTGAAGTACCACACCAGCTGGGACTGTCAACGACTATCTATGCCGGTCATTCTAAGAGTTCGGGTATCATAACCATTATCTATTTGGGTTAGCCCACTACAAAAACCCTCCCCAAAGTAATTCTCCTACTTTTATTTTCATCTCATATTTTGGTAATAAGTCAACTTCTCTTCCCCCCCCCCCCTTTCCTTCTTTCCCCCTTTTTTTCCCTCCTCTCCTAAACTATTCCTTTCTTTTTCATTTTCACATCCAATTACCCCATATTGTTTTGGGTTATCTTAATACCAAAATTATCTGTTTTATGGTTGCTATTCTAGCTTCCTGTCAAGGCTCCTCACAATTCGTCCAGTTCCGGTTCAGTTCAAATGCTTTTCGGATATTCCTCTGAAAAGTAGGTCGCCTTACAATGTATCTATATATCTTTTATCATTTGATTTATGTGTCATTAATTGGCAATTAAATTTAGGTGTAGCTAACGCTACTCCCATATACACCATTAGGAATGGCTATTTAGCCGTATATAATTTATGCAATCACTTTTCTACAGCTACCGTGAGCATCTCCATACTTATCCATGCGCTTGTGTGTGGTAGGTTGTCTTTGCGGCAGTACTCCCTATTGGAGATCAGGCCTTCCATCTGGGGCCAACCCTTTTTTCCATGTCTAGTTTTCGCAGAATTTAGATGGTCGCAACAATCCTATCACACTCACCACCTATATTACGTCTAGTGGTGAGTGTTTGTCAATTAATTGTATATCAATATTATATGTAATAACAAGACAAAATGTCTCTTGTACCAAAACCATTACATTTTTCTTTGTACATTTAGAAGCTCTTGAGGAAGCGATAAGATCGCGAAACATGTCGAGCTCCAAGTTTTAAAGTTCATCAACACATTGTGAACCTCCACCCAAGGAACCAGCGCAACCTTGTGGGGTATCAACTTGGAAGTGTCCACACTATATGTGTTGCTATATATGTATTTATGTATATGCAGTTATCTACATGCCATTAATTATGTACCTGCAATTGTCTTTATGACGTAGGTCAAATTTATGTTATGTATTCATGTAATATTAACATTTTATTATTTTTCTAAAAATTACGTGTGCCTATAAAGTCCATTCTTTCCACAATCCCCTGTTCAGCTTTTATAGGATGTGGCACAGTCTTTACTAATAGGTGTTGATTACCACCTGAGGGCTAATTGTAATCAAATATTTTCAGTTTAGCTATCAGCTTAGTCGATTCCGCTCCGAAAATTATGGCAAGAACCGGCGGGGTGTCCAGAGTGACAGCAAGGGAAGTCACCTGCGCTCTAACCGCGTGCTTGAGTTGCAGGTACCGAAATCGTAAATTATTTGGAAGAGCAAACTCTTCTTTAAGCAATTGGAAGGTTTTAGGTCTGGTCTCTGTCAAGACTTGAGACAGGTAAAGTATAACATATTTTGCCCAGAGCTGCGGGTCAGGCACCATATTCAACTCAGGCAGGTGTCCATTGAGCCATAGTGGGGCGTGGGAATGAATGTGCTGTCGGTTCTGCTTTTTGAGAGCCATGTCCCATATTTTTTGGTGGTGTGACAGCATACCTGCATTAAAATATGAAGCTCTGCGGTGACACCGATCCCTTCGAAAAATCGCCTGTATGAAACGGGCTCTCAGGTGCATTACACACCTGAGACCTATATCTCTGAGATTCAGACGTATTGAACTAGTATAGGTGGGAGAGTTGCGAAGCCACATAGTAGTCTTGTAAATCAGGAAGGGAGCAGCCCCCCTCCTGAGTGGGGTTTTTAAGAATATGCCATGCCAATTTGTGCCTACCGGAACCCCAAACAAAGGAGTTCAAAAGAGCTTCCATCTGTTTGCACACCTTCAGTTGGATGTACAAAGGGGCATACCATATCATATATAAAATTTTGGGCAGCAAAATCATTTTCGCCAAATTGATTCTACCCATGACCCCCAGGGGCAGTCTCGACCAGGTTTGGGTTTTGGATTTGAGGATGGCGAACAAGGGCTCCACGTTATTAGTGTACAGGATGCCAAGGTTGGGTCCTGGACGGGTGCTATATAGCACCAATATTTGGGTTATGGTCCCTTTAATGAGTAGTAATGGTGCTCAGGAGGTCGCCCAGAATTGGTGAGGAGTTCCGGGCAAAATAAATAGCCCAGAGAGGACTGGTTCGCAGTCCTCTTTGTATTAATAGAGAGGTATTTGGGGCCCGGAATTTCGGAGGCTCTAAAGTGACATTCGGGTGGGATAGAGCCTCCACTCCTGACCACTGAGAGTCAGCACACAGGGGGTTAAGGGCTTCCAGGAAAAACAGCTCATATAACAGGAAGTAGTGCTAGAGGTGTGAGAGAGGAGTATGAGGATTGCACCTGAGATGAGCTGTGTGTCTGCTAGGAGCTGGTAAAGTTCAGCAAGAGCCCTGGAAGTTCCCCTACAAACTGTATGTGCCTTTTTCTTTGATTTATACTTGTGCTGAAGACAAGCCGGACGTTGTTTTGATATTTTTCTGTGTGCTGAATCAAGCTTGTTTCTTTTGGTTTGTTCACGAATAAAAGCCTTTCTGCTCAAAGTACAACGGTTTACGCACTTAGTCCCGTGGAGCTATAACCCCCAAAGTTTACATTAGTAACATAATCCCCTAGGTTTCTAGTGACCCTTACCCCCAGGTACTTAATCTCTTCTGGGACCGTCACAGGTGGGGGAAGTGGTCCAGTGGGAGAATCTAAATCTCATCCCAATACCCATCTTTTCTATAATAGTCACTGCAGCTTGTAACGAAGGGCCCTGATCAGTCAGATACAGTACTGTGTCGTCCGCGTATAGACCTATTTTTTCACAAGAATCCCCCCGCCTAAAGCCTACCACATCCGGGCATGTTCTGATGGCAATCGCCAAGGGTTCAGCTGCTAAGGCGTAGAGCAGCGGCGACAAATGGCAGCCCTGCCTCGTACCCCTCTCCAGGGAGTTCTGGTCAGAAAGCCACCCATTAAAAAAAACCCGAGCTTTAGGGGTCTGGTAAAGAAGCTGCACCCATCTAGTAAAGCGCGGGCCAAATCCATAGCAGCGCAGGCACTCCCACAGGTACATCCACTCAACCGAATCGAATGCCTTGGCTGTCTCAAGAGCTACCACTACCCTAGTCCCTGCATTGTCATGTTGGGCTTGAATGTTCATGAACAACCTTCTAATATTCATTGCTGTATTCTTCCCCGGCATGAATCCTGTTTGGTCAGGGTGGATTAAGGAGAGTATGACCGTGTTCAACGTGGAGAATAAAATTTTGGCTAGTATTTTAATGTCCACTGGCAACAGGGATATGGGTCTATAGGATTCTGGATACAGCGGGTCTTTACCTGGTTTAGGAAGGACTATGATCTGGGCCTCCTGCATGGAAGGGGGAAGTGTACCCAACTCAAATATGGATTGAAATAGGGTGCTCAGCTTAGGAACCAGTGTTTCAGAGTATTTGGCGTAGAATTCCAGGGGCAAGCTATCCAACCCTGGGGCCTTAGATTTAGCCAGCTGGGAAGTTGCTGTAGCTATGTCCTGCGCAGTGATAGGAGCCTCCAGCGTCTGAACTTGTTCCGCTTTCAGCCGCGGGAATTGCAGAGTATGCAGGCAGTCTCGCACCTCTTGGGGCGAGTAGTGGCATTGGGAGCTATATAAGTCCCCGTAGAACCTCAGAAACTTTTCTGTTACCCGTGGAGGGTCCGTGACAACCGAACCATCTGGCTCCATCAAGGAGACAACCACAGGAGGCTTGTCATCTAGATGTGCCAGGTAAGCCAGCATCTTCCCTGCCCTTTCGCCATGCTCATAAATTCGGGTTTTACAAAACAGTCTCTGTTTGGCTTTTTCCATGTGCAATTGCGACACCACTCTAGATTGTATTTTAATTTTATTTAGGTTCTCAGGGGTGGGGAGAACACCAAAGGCCTCCTCCAAAGCCCGCAGGGCATCCTTTGACATAGTCACTAACACTTTGGAAGACAATTTAAATCTATTGATCTTGGTATCCAAAACCCTCCTCGCATGTAATCTGAAATTGCCCCACCGGGAGTTGAACGAGAGTGAACTCTGGCCCTCAGGGAAAAAAAATTGCAGTTCACGATCTATTGAGTCATGGTCTATCAACGCCGACAACCAATATGGGTTCAGTCTCCACACCCGTTGGGGAACCGCAGTCATCAAGGACAGCTGGACCCAACATGGGGAATGATCTGAAAGGGCCCTAGGTGCAAATCCTGCCCCGGCAACCCTAGGAAGCAATGTTTTAGAAACCAATAGAAAGTCAATTCTGGACATAGTGGAACGCCCAGTGGAGTGGCAAGTATAGGCCCTAGTGGTGGGGTTTCTATGCCACCATATGTCAATCAGGGCAAAGTCTGTCAATGTGCGACCCAATCTAGTCTGTTCAGATTTTCTACCCACAGTACCAGGCGATCCCACAAGGGATTCATGGTCATATTGAAATCGCCCATCCATACAGCCGGGACGGTCGGGTGCCGGATCATAAATAGTATACCAGCTGTAACCACCTCCGAGCTGTATGGAGGGAGGATATAGCAGGCAATCAGCAGCAAGGGCACTCCCCCTATACAAGCATGCAAGAAAAGGTACCTTCCCCACTGGTCTGACTCCACAGATAGGAGTTCAAATGGGGTGGCCTTGGTCACCAATAAGGATACTCCCCTGGAGAAGCTGGTATGTGTGCTATGATATGCCCAACCCACCCATGGACGTTTGAGGGCCGATTGCAGATGGCCTGTAACATGTGTCTCAGTTAGTGCAATGACATTAGCTCTCCGACTCTAAAAATGTCAGTGCTGCAGTGCGTTTGATTTTATCGCTCACTCCCCTTACATTCCATGACAAAAACGTAATTGTTGTCATTAAAACAATGAGTATGATCTAATGGAGCAGATCAGCACGATCGCAATATGATATACATTTGTATTAAGAACCATATATCTTGTTCTGTATCCTGCAGATAAGTGTCAAAAGTAAATAAATATGCATGCCAAGAAATCGTGGAACAGTCAACTTCACCCTTAAATTTATAATATACGCCCTGTAACTGGGCAACATCCCTCCCACCCAGCTCTGCACCTCCCCAACCTGGTGAGAGCATCCAGAACCCAAACAAGTTCAGTGCAACATTCATCCAGCTAGAAACTCTGGCTGGAGGCGTACGGCTTATGTTCCTGAATCTGTATGATGTGGCAGTGAACGGTACTTCTATGGCGGCGATTTTTCACTGAACAGAGCGTGGATAACAGTCCAAAAGGGCTCCTGCGGGAAAAAAAAAAAAGTGTTCCCAAGGGATTTCCCGTTATAGTTCTTCTCTTGCCTCCCAACTTAATGAGCACAACATACACACTGTTCATCCAGGTTTGTGAAGAATAAGGAAAGGGCACCAGTGGAATAGGAAGTCTTGGACCTGCGGGGAGCACTCAAGAGTAGCAACAATCTGGAGGGGGGGGGGTGGGTTCCTCCATCACTCCAACCATTCCCGTCCCCCGGGCTCCGTCACAATAAGTGGAAACACAAAATGTACCTGCCCCCCCCTCACCCCCCGCAGTCTAAGAGGTCCCCAAAGGAAGGAAGGATGCCGGATACACAGAAGTATCATGAACCAGGCATGGTGCAAGGGGGAAGGAGATCACACCCGGGGAGCCACCTAACAGGGGGGGGGCCTGCGGCTGGAATGTACTTACAGTAACTGGCAGCTGGTACAGCAATCATTCTGGCCTCCCTCGCCAGTCCAGCCAGGCATGGACCGCGGCGGGGGTTTAAAAAAACTGCACCCGGCCATCTTCCTTCACTCTCAGCCTGGCCGGAAAAAGCACTGCATACTTGAGGTGCAGGGTCCTGAGACTGCGCTTGACTTCTTCGAACTGAGATCTCTTCTTCTGTACGTCACTGGAAAAGTCAGGAAACACCGCCACATGTCCATTTTCTATACGGATGTTGCCCTTCTGTCTAGATAGTCGCATGATCTTGTCCCGGTCGTTCAGGAACTTAGCAATGAATGTACGGGGTGGGGGCTTGGCTGGTATACGGTGCGCCCTCTCCACCGCAAACATCACTGAAAATGCTTCCCTGCCATAGGTACTGATCAGGAGCTTTTCTAAGTATTCCACCGGGTCCCCCCCTTCTGCCCGCTCAGGCAGTCCTTTGAACCGGAGATTGCAGCGGCAGAGTCTGTTTTCCATTTCATCCTGGTGGGAGTGCAATTGTTTAATCTGCCTCTGCATCTCCTCTTTTTTTTTTTTGAATCAAAAAGGTTTTTATTGAACACCAGATAGATCACAACAGTTTCCATTGTACAAAAAATAGCAAAGGTTTCCCTCTGCTGGCGAACTGTAAAACAACATATAAGATCACATCAAAAACAGCACCACAATCTTGCATGTATAAGCATATTAATCCTCGGCCGCTTGGTTTCAAATTTACTGCAAAAGTCGGGACATCACCAGCTCCCTGGGGCTCAGGCCAGGGGTATCAAGCCATTGGGACCAAATTCTCTCAAACCTGCTCGGGCTTCCCCTGTGCTGGTATATGTACTTTTCCATTATAAGAGTATTCCCCATGTGTGCTACCGAAGAGGTGGTGGTAGGCGGTGAGACTGACTTCCAACCCATCAAAATAAGCTTCCTAGCCTGAAACAGGGCCCTAGAGACCGCGACCCTGGTCAACTCCCCAGGGATCGCTTCCTCCAAGATCCCCAGCAGGCAGCACTTAGGGTCCAAAGGGATCGTAGTTTGAAACACTCTGTTTATTGTACCCACCACCTCAGTCCAATACCTGTGAAGCTTAGGGCATCTCCACAGGAGATGAATGAGATCTCCATTGTGCCTCTGACATCTACCACACACAGGGTCCCCGAGCTTACCCATCTTATATAATTTCAGCGGGGTGTAATGTACCCTCAATAATATATATAGCTGTGACACTTTCTGCGCAACGTTTAAAGAACAAGTAGTGACTGACCGCCACGCCTCCTCCCATTGGTCCCCTGACAGTGTACCTATGTCCTTCTCCCACATGGATTCCGCCCTGCTCGGGAATGCCTGTAGGTGACTTGCCAGTAACATCTGGTAGCATTGTGAGATAAATCCTTTTGTTTCAGTGCTAGTGTGCAGCACACGGAACACCGGGGCGGGCGACTGAACCCATTCCACCGCATTCCCGTGTGCCGCAACCGCATGTTGAAGCTGCATGTAGTAATAATGCATATGAGCTGGGAGGTCAAATCTGGCCTGCAGTTCGGGGAAAGTGAGAAGCCTGCCGTTAACGAAAATGTGGGACAGCAGAGCCACACCATGGGCACGCCATCTGGGCCCCTGCTGCAGCTTCACCAACTCCACATAAGACCTATTGCCCCATATTGGGCTGTCCTCTGTGAATCCCTGCACTCCCTGGAGTTGTCGGCCCTTATTCCAGACTTTCTGGATAAGTGCGAGCGTCGGGGTCCTGCATCTCCTCTGTAGTGTATGCAGAATGTCCTCCGCCTTCCCAATGCGGGTCTCCGCCTCAGTGACCCTGTCTCTCACCGTCGAGAGGTCCTGCCGCATAAGGGAAAGGTCTATTTTCACCTCATCGATCTTTTCTGTGAGAGTGCCCTGGAGGGTAATCATAGCCTCCAGGACCTTTGCTGTCTCCGCAGCATAGTGGTCTTCCTCCTTACACGCGGCGGCGCCATCTTGGGCCTGCTCGTCGTCCTCATCATGCCGGTATTTTGCTAGCTTCTCAGCCACTGAGGATGATTTCTTTGGCGGCGACATGTGTATTCCCGGTCCCGGGGTTCACAGGCAGCTTTTTAGGGTTTAAATCTTCAGATGCTGTGCTCAGGCTGGTGGACAGGATAAACGGCAAGAGGAGCTCTTCCTACCCGCGTCCTACTCCATCGCCTGCCAGGCCACGCCCCCTTGTGCACTAGATTTAGAAAGGCATTATTTTTTAATTCCCACCCCCACTCCTTTTCTGAATTTTGACTGGATGTTAGGGATCATAGCAGAAGGAATACACAGGAGAAAATGCATGTTGACAATGGGAGTAGAGGTGGGCGGGGAGACTACTGACATCACGACTCCATCCACCGAGCTCCAGACAACAGATCCACCCACAGAATCTGCACTTTTTCAGTTCTTATAACAGACAGAGGGGAGACATTTGAAAGGTAAGGATACATGCAGGAGGCATGTATATCCTTATAGATTAGCACTATGGCAGTAGTTTAGAAAGGATGAGAGTGGGTTTACATCGACTTTAAGGATGAACGACCTCCTTTCAAAGTTAAAGGCGGTTAGGCAGGGAAAGGTTATCATCATGGGGGATTTCCATAGTCCAGATACTGACTGGGCAGATGGAACTGCTCACTCCTTTAAGGCTCGGCACTTCTTAAATGTCTTGAGGGACAATTTTGTTTCTGTCAGTTGGTGGATGCCTCAACTAGAAACAAGAATCTGCTTGACCTACTAATCAAACAATGCAGAGCGGATAGTGGATGTGAAATTAAGGGATAATTTAGGAAACAGATCACAGGGATATTCTGTTTATGTAAAGCACAGGAAAATCAGACATACGGGTAAGTACAATAAATAAATAAAAAAGCCAACTTTACGAAACTACGCTGACATTAAATAAGAAGAGATTCTAAAAACAAGAAACATGTATGAAAAGTGCTTTAAGAACATTTTAGGTAAAGACAGTATTCCAATTGACAACAAATAAAAAAGAACCAAGGATAAACCTCGGTGGCTAAAATTCAAGCATAAAAAAGGCACATCAAAGAGAAAAAAATTGTCTTTAAAAAAATGTAAGGCCTAGGAAACACCCTCAACATTCCAGCACTACAATGCAGGGAAGCAAAAATAGAAAATGAGAGAAACCTAGCGGAGGAGATTAAAAAGAATTCCCCAAAATAACTAAATACAAATTATTATTATACAGGATTTATATAGCGCCAACAGTTTGCGCAGCGCTTTACAACATGAGGGCAGACAGTACAGTTACATTACAATTCAATACAGGAGGAATCAGAGGGCCTTGCTCGTTAGAGCTTACAATATAGAAGGGAGGGTCAAGTGAAACAAAAGGTAATATACTGTGGGAGATGAGCTTATAATAGTAAAAAAAAAAAAAAAAAAAAACCACAGTCAAAGCATATTGGCCTCAAAGGATGACCAAGGGATGTCGGTTACAACTAACAAGGAGAAGGCAACTATATTAAACATATTCTTCACCTCAGGTTTTACTGGAGGAGTATAATAGACAAGATGGCATTGTTAGCAACACATCAAGGAGAAAACCCTTGCCTCCAACTGAAGCCAGTGTTCTAAAAAACTATGACTTAAAGCGGAGGTCCACACATAAAGTGAACCTCCGCTTTCCTGGAAACCTCCCCCCCTCCGGTGTCACATTGGGCACCTTTCAGGGGGAGGGGGGTGCAGATACCTGTCATTCCACTGTCACGCCACGCTACTCACGCAGTAGGGAACAGGACAGTGAAGCCGCAACTCTTCACTTCCCGATTCCCTCACCGAGGATGGCGCCAGGGGCAGCGGAGAGATGAGCGATTGCTCAGCTTCGGCTGCCGACATCGCGGGCACCATGGACAGATAAGTGTCCCTTTATTAAAAGTCAGCAGCTGCAGTATTTGTAGCTGCTGGCTTTTCATACTTTTTTTTTTGTTTGGACCTCCGCTTTAAAGTTTAACTAAATGCATAACTATTTTTTTTTTGTGGAGAGGGATTGGAACCCCTGTCAGATTTTATTGCTGTCTGTTCCCCCGTTGGGTAGACTCACTCTCTCTAGTGTCATGTTAACCATCATCATTTAAAGTGAAAGAAAAAGAAAATTACAAATTTTGGATTGCCCCTAGAAAAAGTACACAGCTGATCACAGATCGGTGTAAAGTGCCAATAACGGTGGGTTCGTCGGACGCTCATTACTGCTGCCTCAGGGTATTCAGCATTTGGCAGTCTGATCCAGCCTTCGGTGAGTATAGGGCCATTCGTTTTGGACCCACTTGACCAATTGTCACGATAACATCTCTCCGTTTATACTTATTTGGTTCATTATACCCCTCTACAGATGTACTACAAAATGCATCTACCCCTTTAGCATGATGTTGCGAAGCGCGTTGAGATACTTTTCATGCCTGTGTACTTTGCAATTTACATTTTTACCATGATACGTGTAATGACATTTTTTACTGCATCATTTCAGTGGCTTGGCTATGATTCATGTTTATGTTTGAATGACAATTTTAATACATTTTGGAGACTGCATTTACTCTGTCAATTGTTGGCTAACCGCATTCACCTCACTTAAAGTCCCAGGGCGATTTTCTGTATTTTGTTGTATATATTGGGATGGAGGTTTTTTGCGGGTGACACCAGACCCCCCCCCTTTTTTTCCCCCAATCAAAGCGGGTTAAACACAAGCCAATCACAAGGGTAAACACAAGCCGGTTATCGTCATTCTTTTCCTCACACTGATAGCGTGAGGAGAGGAGAGCCGATAGCCGGCTTGTGTGAAAAGGACATCTACACTAATAATCAGGGCACCGATTATCAGTGTCCCGATTATCAGCGCAGTCCCAACAGTGCCTCCTCAGCAGGGTCGCCCACCAGTGCCTCCTCAGCAGGGTCGCCCATCAGTGCCTCCTCAGCAGGGTCGCCCACCAGTGCCTCCTCAGCAGGGTCGCCCACCAGTGCCCACCAGAACCGCCCATCAGTTGCGCCTATCCGTGCCCACCAATTGCACGTATCCGTGCCGCATCATCAATGCAGCCTCATCAGCGCACATCAGTGAAAAAGATCATTTAGCCAGTCGCAAAATGTTATAACAAACTATGAAAAACTTAAACAAAAAAAATTCTTTAATATGTTAAGCAAAAAAAAAAAAACCCAGTGGTGATTAAATACTACCAAATGAAAGCTTTGTGTGAAAGGCAAGTGGTTAAAAATGGGTTTGGGGAACATGTGAAACTATGGGTTTGGTATATTAATGATGTGAAGGTGGTGCGGAATGGATCATGTGACCAACTGAGTGAGTTTATGTCAATTCTAAACAGGGATGATAGCATTATCCACCCAAGACACAGTCCAATTACATTCTTGGATTTTTAAGTCAACACCCAGGAAGGACAGATAAATAAATTCCTTTTGAAAACCTACAGCAGGTAACTAATTTCTCCAAGCTGCCAGTCACCACCCAACAGCAACCACCAAATGTAATTCTCAAGTTCAGTTCCTCCAGATACAGTGGGAACTGTTGGGAATTTAAGGAATTTATTGAGGAAGCAAAAGAGTTAACAAGGCACTTCTGTGAATGAGGTTACCCACATCAGTGGTTGCCAACAATCAAATATAAAGCAACTTGTGAATAAAGGATGGATGTTGTGCACATATGGGGATCCCCTGAAGCGTATTCACAATGAGAACAAGAAGGCATTAGGATATGTCTGGGAGAAAAGCTGCGATGACCCAGGCACTGACCAATGTACCGTAGCTGTGTTTCTGGAACAGAAGGAAGCTAGGAGACCAGCAGATATGCTTCATGCATTCTCTTGTCAGAAATGGTGAGCAAATCAGCCGGAAGACATAGTGAAACTACATCACCACACAAGCAGCAACACTACATGGGAAAACCCTGCAAGACGGTGGGGAAGGGAGGACCCAGTCAGAAATACAGAGAAACCCTGCCTTACTTTATCCACCCTTCAGGTTCCTGAAAAGGACCAAACATCACTTGTCGCAGTGAGCAAACACCCCCGAAGGGGTCTTTAGGGTCTGGGTGCCAAAGGAATGGACCACTGCCCTGGAACTGTATAGCACCTTATGACTAACTACTGGGAATGTCATGGTATGTGACAAAAATTGAGTTACTTACCGGTAACCGCTTTTCTAGGATATCTTCCTGGACGGCACACCTGAGAGGATGGACAAGAAGTTCAAGGCCTACCTTAGGGTGGGACCACCGCTTGTAAGACCTTCCTTCCAAACGTCAGATCCTGAGGCGATAGTAGTTGCAATCTATAGTGCTTTAAGAAGGCGTCGTGCTTCGCCCATGTGGCTGCTCGGCAGATGTGTTCTATTGAGGCCCCCACTTTTTCTGCCCAAGAGGCCGCCAAAGATCTTGTTGAATAAGCTTTAATGTTACCTGTTACTGGGGAACCTGACTGCTCATAAGCCATACCTATGGTCTGCCTAATCCACCTAGCCACTGTAGATTTAGAAGCCTGCCCTCCGTAGGGCCGCTAAATAAAACTAAAAGGTGAGTCGACTTCCTGAAGTCCTTCACTCTCTCCAAGTATGTCAGCAAACATCTCCTGACATCTAAAAACTGAAATTTTTCCTCTCCTTTGTTCTTTGGGTTTTCACAAAAGGAACGCAAAATTATCTCCTGAGACCTATGAAACTGTGATGTGACTTTGGGAAGAAAAAGTGGGTCTTGCTTCACCACCACTCTATTTTCCAGTATCAACAGAAAAGGCTATTTGCTAGACAAGGCCTTGCAGGTCACTTACTCTTCTGGCTGTTTTGATGGCCAGCAAAAAAGCTAACTTAAGCATCAAAAATTTAATGGAGATCTCCTGAGCTGGTTCGAAAGGCGCTTTCGTCAACGCTTCCAAGACCAATGTTAGATTCCAAGGAGGGAATCTTAACCTTTATGGGGGTTAACCTCTTCCTAGCTACTAGGAATCTCCTACTCAGGGGCTCTAGCGTGAGCCTCTGGTCCAAAAGTACAGATAGAGCAGCTATCTGCACCTTCAGGGTATTCGTGGCAATTCCTTTGTCAACCCCTGCTTGTAAAAATTCTAGTACCACTGGTACCAAAGAACTAGATACTTCTCTATCCTGACTCCAATGATAAAAAGTATTCCAAATCTTTGAATATATCCTCCTAGTGACTGTCTGACTACCTAGGAGGGTCTCAATCACTTTATCG
Organism: Rana muscosa; assembly: GCA_029206835.1. NCBI lineage: Eukaryota > Metazoa > Chordata > Amphibia > Anura > Ranidae > Rana > Rana muscosa. The sequence goes on from CM055119.1 coordinate 235,755,107, forward strand.
GAGCATCCTTTGCCTCCGAGAATCTCCCTCTCAAGAGCCATGCCTTCAACTTTAAGAATCCCGGGTTGGGGTGAACGACTGGCCCTTGCAGAAGAAGATCCTGTCTGGTTGGGAGAGGAAAAGGAGGGGCCACCGACCATTTCCTCAGAGTAGTCCTCTTGGGCCACCATGGGGCTATCAGAATCAGCTTGCACTCCGAGTTGGCCAGCCTTTGTAGAACCCGAGGAATCAAAGCTAGTGGAGGGAAAGCATATGCTATGCGACAGTCCCAGTTCTGAGCTAGAGCATCTATTCCCTCTGAACCTCCCTCTCTGGTGAGAGAGAAAAAAAAAAGGATTTTGTACTCACCGTAAAATCCTTTTCTCTGACATCCATGGACCGACACGGCGGCTTTTAATCACTGAACGTGTGGGTATATGTCCCTGCTTGCAGGAGAAGACCTAGGCAGAATGTTAAATGTTAAAACATTCTAGAACAAACCAGAGCTGAACAGCCCCACCGGACATTACCCTCCCACCTGCAGCCAGCAGACCTCAGTTCGTAACAAAGCAGTACAAACTTAAAAAGGAAGGGTGGGTGCCGTGTCGGTCAATGGATGTCAGAGAAAAGGATTTTACGTTGAGTACAAAAATCCTATTTTCTCTTATCCATGGACTGACACAGCGGCTCTTATTCACTGAATGTGTGGGATGTCCCAAAGCAGTGTCAAGAGGGATGGGAGCAGTATAAATGGAAAAAAAAAAAAAACTTCACTCCAAACAAGGCAAAACTCCTCAACGGAGGAGTTGCAACTTTAAACAGCGGTCTGCAACACCTTGTGGCTGAAGGAAGCATCCGGAGATGCAGCCACATCAACCCTATAAAACTTAGAAAGGGTATGAACAGACGACCAGGTCGCCACCTTGCACACTTGTGCAACCGACGCTTGATGTCGGAAAGCCCAGGAAGCACCAATTGCCCTGGTGGAATGCGCCATAACCGGAAGGGGAGGCGCCCGCCCCATGAGAGCATAGGCCTGAATGACAGTTTGTCCGATCCACCTAGAAAATGGTGGCAGACGAAGCCGCTTGGCCCTGTTTTTTTACCAGAGACAGTCAGAGAGTCAGACTTCTGAATAGAAGCAGTAGCAGACTGGGTACACCCGCAAGGCTCGTACCACATCCAAAGTGTGCCGCGCAAACTCTCTGGGAGGGAGGACAATGTCCTCATTTAGGGGAAAGGTCGAGATCACCTTTGACAAAAGAGAAAGTCGCGGATGCAACACCGCCTTATCCTTATGGATGACTAAATATGGCGACTTGCAGGACAAGGCCGCCAACTCAGACACTCGTCTAACAGAAGTGATTGCCACTAAAAGGGCCACCTTCTGAGACAAAGTCAAGAGGGGAATATCCCTGATATTCTCAAAAGGAGGTTCCTGGAGAACCGAGAGTACCAATTCAGATCCCATGGGGGGAGAGGAGACTCGACAGGAGGGAGCACATGGCGAACCCCCTGCACAAGGGTGCCAACCAAGGAATGACCCACTAGTGGTCGCTGAAAGAAGATGGCCAAGGCCGAAATCTGACCCTTAATGATACTCAAAGCGAGCCTTTGGGCCACTCTATGCTGCAGGAAACGCAGGATTCTAGGGACAGAATACGTCCGAGGACGTCAGTCAAGCTCATCGCACATGGCGATGTAAACTTTCCAGGTACGGTGATAGATCATTCTGTAGGAAGACTTCCTTGCCCTTAAAGGAGCACTAAAGCTTCCCTTTTTTTTGCTTAAAAATAACAAACATGTTATACTTACCTCCACTGTGCAGCTCGTTTTGCACACAGTGGCCCCGATCCTGGTCTTCTGGGGTCCCTCGGCGGCTGTCTTGGCTCCTCCCCGCAAGGACTCCACACCTTAATGCGAGTGAGCTCGCATGGTGTGGAGTGATTGCGGGCGCGCTCCCGTGATACAGCGGCGGCCATAGCCGCCGACTGTATCACTCGGCCCCGCCCCCCGGCGTGCCGTGTCATTGGATGTGATTGACAGCAGCGCCAGCCAATGGCTGCGCTGCTTTCAATCCATCCAGTGTAGCCAATCGGCGGCCAGGCTGAAAAACGAAGAGGATGACGGGGACGAGCATGGGACTTTCGAGGGGCCAGGTAAGAAAAACGGGGGCTCGGGGGGGGCGGTATTGTCGAATGTTTTTTCACCTTAATGCATAGGATGCATTAAGGTGAAAAAACATGTAACTTTACTACTCCTTTAATATGGACGAAATGACCGAGTCCGAGAGACCTCGGTCTCTCAACACCTGGCTTTTAACAGCCATGCCGTTAAGGCCAGAGACTGTAAAGCAGGATGAAATATAGGACTTTGAGACAGAAAGTCCTCCCTTATTGGCAACCGCCAGGGAACGTCCGCGACGAGACGTACCAGATCGGCATACCAGTGAAGCCGAGGCCAATCCAGAGCAATGAGAATCACCGGAATTCCCTCGGTCGCCACCCTGCGCAGCAGGCGAGGGAGCAAATGCAGCGGAGGATAAACGTCTATCAGGTGATAATGACCCCATGGGCCACTAACGCCTCTGAGGCATCCGCCCAAGGATCCCTGGATCTGGCCACAAACCTCGACAACTTGCGATTGAGTCGAGAGGCCATCGGGTCCACCTCCGGCATGTTCCACCGTCTGTGTGGCAAAAGAGTTGAAATACCTCCGGGTGCAAGGACCACTCTCCCTGGTACAGCGTCTGGCGACTCAAATAGTCCGCCAGTTCTATGCCCGGAATGTAAACAGCCGACAGAGCCAGCACGCTTCTTTTAGCCCACTTCAGAGTACGGGGGACCTCGGAAGCCGCAGCTGAGCTCCGAGTCCCCCCTTGATGGTCGACATACGCCACCGCCGTGACTTGTCCGACTAGATCGTAATGGAGCGATCCTGCAATCTCTCAGACCACGAGGAGAGGCACAGTCTGATGGCCCGTATTTCCAGAACCTTGATCGGTAAACGGGCTTCGTCCAGAGTCCAAGCCCTTGGGCCAACAGGACTCCCCAGACTACACCCCAGCCCTTCAGGCTGGCATCCGTAGTGAACACCGTCCATTGGACGGGGAGGGACGACTTTCTGGACCGAAAAGCCGGGTACCCCAACCACCATGTCAGGGACGCCCTGACCAGGTGACTCACCTGGATCGGAAGATCCAAAGACAACAGGGATTTGTCTCAAGTGAACAAGATGTTCTTCTGCAATGCCCTGGTGTGTGATTGGGCATACGGAACGGCCTCGAAGGAGGCCACCATGAGTCCCAGGACTCTCATGCAAAACGAATTGACAACCAATTTTTGGGATGTCAGCACCCGCACTGCAGACTGAAGTGTCAGTAACTTCCCCGGAGGTAGGAATACCTTTGCCTCAAAGGAGTCTAGAAACAGACCTAGATACTCCAGACGTTGAGTCGGGACCAGGACTGACTCCTGAATGTTCAGGAGCCACCCGAAGTCTCTGAGGGTCTGACTGACGATAGTCACACTGTCTTCAAATTCTGAGCCATTTCCTGCTCCGAGAAGATCGTCCAGATAGCGCACGACAGCGATGCCCCGCCATCTCAGCAAAGCTAGAACCGGCGCAAGCACCTTGGAGAACACCCTCGGTGCCAAGGCTAGGCCTAAGGAAGAGCCACAAATTGATAGTGGACTTCACCGATCTCAAGCGTAGAAACTTCTGGTGACTTGCGCAGATCGGAACATGCAAGTAGGCGTCCTTGATGTCCAAGGTCGCCAGAAATACCCTTGACGGAGAATATTGATCACCGTGCGAATGGATTCCATGCGGAACTTTTGCACATTCACGAAGGCATTCCGGACCTTGAGGTCAAAGATAGGCCGAACCCCGTCCCTTTTTTGGGACGACAAACGAATTCGAGTAGAATCCCTGAAACCTCTCCTGTGACGGAAGCGGCACATTCACTCCGGACCTGAGCAATCCTGAATAGGCCCCATTGGGCTGCCCAACGGGCAGGAAGGAGAGGAAGATTCAAGGGAAGAATCTGACTGGGATCAGGAACGGAAACCTATCCTGTAACCTGAGGTGATCACCTCGCACACCCACCGGTAGGAGATCCGGGAGGTCCACCGATCCGTGAACCTGCAAAGTCGTCCCCCCTACCCCAGAGTCGGGTGGGGGCAAGACTTCACGCGGAGGTGGGCTTGGGAGCCGGCTTGTTTGGCTTACGCACCCAGGGGCGCTTGTGTCCACCAGCCGCACAGCTGTCAGTCTGGGAGGGCCTCCCCGTTGACGGACAAAAAAAAAACAAAACCCTGGACTGAGGTTTTCCTAAGCCTTTATACAACTTATCCCAGGCTGTTGACTAAACTGGAGGTTCTGGGATATCTTCAGAGGCATAAATTGCCTTGAGTAACTGTCCCATGTCCTCCACAGGAAAGAGATGCCCAAGTCTAGGACTGGCTTTCAGGGTCTGAGCCTTCCCCCTCCTCTAATGAGTCCTCCTCTGACTCTTCTGGGTCCTCAAGCTCATCTACTCCTGAAGCATCAGAAGAGGGAGGCCTCTGCGGGGTTCTCGGACCTCTGTAAGATGCGTCCCCTAGAGATAAAGTACCTTCCCTACAAGACAGAATCTCTCTGCCATTAGTGCTAGGCTCTTCCTTAGACGCAATAACTGTCTTAAGGGATTGGAGCGTAGTCAGCATCTCTGACTGTACTGAAAGGAAGTCCCTCATCACCTGTGAGGTTTCCTTACCCGACAATTTATGTATGCACCTGTAACACAAAGGCTTTGCGTGATCCTGTGGGAGCTTTTCATTGCAATTCCCACACCTTTTTGTTCTAGGGGAGGGGTATTTTTTAACCTTGTGGACCCAGGGAACAGATCCACTGGGTTCCAAGGAGACAAAAGACAAGACGGCACTCATTTTCAGCAGGCCGTACTCTCATGCAGCCTCCCCCCCCCCCCCAAGGGGTGTGGGTAAGACCCCCCTTAACCCACCCCTTGTGAAAATTGAGGAAAGACTCACCACTCGTGGTCCCCTCCTGGGTTGCAGCCACCGCTGTATCCTCCTCTCCTTCCAATTCCTGGTCTCAGCTGGTTCCTTCTTCCTAGGAGCTTTGCTGTGAGATTCCAGGTGGTGAGAGGGGCCTGTGGGACCTCCGCCTGGCTCCACCAGATTTTTTGGGCCAGGACGCCGGTCGGCGACATTTTGCTGGAGTCCCACCACCTGAGGTGGCCATTTTGGCCTCTAGTGTCCGGATCCGCCATTTTGGCATGGACCGGAAACCGAAAGTGATGTCGCCCAGAAACGGAAGAGGCACCATCTTGCTCCACCCGGCCGACCGCTCACTCCTGCCTAGGAGTGTTTTCAGCGTGCCCTATGGAGCTGCACTGTCTGGAAAATGACAGCCTTTCTTCTCCAGCAACCTGGACTCCTGCAGACCCTCCGGTTCCTTCATCCCCCCCAAGTATCCTAGACTGGGTGGAAGGTAGGTGGGGAGGCATGTATCCACAAGAGATCCGGGAACGCCCCTGTGCCCGGGAGGCTCTTTACCGGGGAATACCACCGGTCATTGGGAACCCCCCTGAGAAGAGACTGAGCCCTGGCTGGACCCACAACCCTCCCCGTCCTTGGCGTCCAACTCTGAGGGGGGGAGGCCATCCGATACCGACTTCAGGTCTGACAAAAAATAACAAACGTTTCGCTGCCGGGAAACACAATCAATAACTGAGGTACAGGGGGAAGGGAGGGGCCTTTTAACCTCATGTGTTGATTGTGTTTCCTGTCAGGTGGACCATTTATCTCTCAGGTGTGCCATCCTTGAAGAGGACTAGAGAAATATCTCTTAAGACGGTCAAAATCCACCCTAAAGTAATACATAATGTCTATTCAGATCTATGCAAAAATAAACTTTATAAGAAAGCAAAATAAACCAATTCCCTTAACCACTTGCCCAGACTAATTTTCAGCTTTTGGTGCTCACACTTTGAATGACAATTACTCAGTCATGTAATACTGTACCCAAATAATTTTTTTGTCCTTTTTTCATACAAATAGAGCTTTCTTTTGGTGGTATTTGTCACCTGTGTTTTTTTTTTTTAGCACTATAAATGAAAAGACTGAAAATTCTGGGGAAAAAAAGCATTTTTCTTTGATTCTATGATAAAATTTTGCGAATTATTTTTTCCATAAATTTTGCCCACAATTTATACTGCTACATATCTTTGGTACAAATAACCCAAATCAGTGTCTATTATTTGGTCTTTGTGAAAGTTAGAGAGTCTACAAGCTATGGTGCCAATACTAACAAATTGATCACATCTGATGTATTGGCAGCCTATCTCAGACAGATGGCACTAATATGTGGCACTGACAGGTGGCACTGACGTGGCATTGAGGACACGTGACACTGATGACAGATGGCACTGACAGGTGGCACTGAGGACAGATGGCAACGATGGGTAGTGTTTTATGTTGTGTTCACTCACAGATCTGCAGCACAGGTCACTCTCCCTCACACGCGGTCTCTGTGTGAGGAGGGAGAGCCGGCGATGAGAGATGATCTCATATGTTTACATTTGAGATCATCTCTCATTGGACACGCCGATCGAGTGCTAAATGGCAGCTGTGATTGGCCATTTAGCACGATCTGTGATTGGCTGTGTCCAAGGGACACGGCCAACACAGATTTTCCCCAATGCGTGCCCGCGGCGGGGCGCGGGGAACAAGTAAACAAGGGACGCCCTCCCAGCAATTGAGTGGCACGCTGTAGACGTCTTTCGTCTATAGCGCGGGCTCTAAGTTGTTAATGATTTAGATTGTAAATCTTTTGAATGCTTCCAACTAATAGTTTTATATGAGGGTCACTTAAAATTAACAAAAAAATTAAATAGCAATTATTTTTTTGTTTCTTTTGTATGTAATTAGGTAATAATGTTTTAAAATACACTTTACTTGTCCTAAACATTGGAGTTACGCATAGGAATGCTTTTTTTAGCTTGGTGGGAACATAGTAGAGCCCAGAATCAAAAGGAGCAAATAAATAATTAATGGCTTAAAAAAACTGTTTCTTTAGCACTGGCTTGTTTTAAAGTGCTTACCTGCCTGTTCAGGATATGCACCATAAATTCTCTAGTGTGCTTTAACTGGGCATAAGAAAACTTTACACAGATGAAAAATATGCAGACAAATCTTGACTTTTGAAGTTTCTACTTTGGTTTACTTTACCATCTGCCAAAGGTGAAGAAATTATTTCCCTTTACAATTATAGTGAGTAACCCCCCTCATATACACAAACACCTAATTGCTAGTTTTAAACTTTTTAACTACTTGTTGTCTTCAGCAATTAGCAGTAGAACCAGTGGCGAAGCTAGACATTTGGTCAGCCGGGGAAAAGACTCCGTTTGCCCCCCGAAAGAAAACAGTGTTGGTAGTTTTTTTTTTTTTTATTATATATTTTCCATTTTTTTATCATTTTTTCCATCAATGCCCCCCCCCTTACATCAATTCTTCCCATTACATCAATGCCCCTATACCTTAGAATCCGCCCTAACATCAGAGTCCCTCCCATCATCAGAATCACTCTTATATCTGAATCCAAAATTACATCAGTATATCCCTTTATATCAATGCCCCGCCTTAAGTTACTCCCACCTTAAAATACTGCCTTCCTTGCATCAGTGCCTTTTTATTTCAATGTCCCCTCTTACATCAGTGTCCCCCCTTACATCATCAATGCCCCATTTTACAAGAGTCCCTCCTTACATCAGAGCCCCCATTTACATCAGGATTCCTTCCTTACAGCAGGGCCCCCCTTAAAATACAGGCTTCCTTGCATCAGGGTTCCTCCTTACATTAGTGTGCTGCCCCCATTTAATTCAGTGTCCCCTCTTACTTCAGAGCCCCCCCCCTTACAACAATTTGCCCCTTTATATCAATGTCCCATCTTACTTCAATTTTGCACCAGAGTCCCCCCTTTACATCAGTGTCCCACTTTATTTCAGTGCCCCCTATATGCATCAAATCCACACCTTACATGAGTGTCCCCCGCTTACTTCAGAGCCCCCCTTAGGATTCCAGCCTTTACATTAGTGTCGCCCCTTACAATAGTGCCTTTCTTCATGCATTAGAGATTCCCCCTATATCAGTGCACCCATTACATCAGCATACCCCCCCCCCCCCGCCCGCCTACAATTTTCCAGCTCCCATCAGTGTGCCCCATCCCGCTTACATCAGTGTGCCCCCCTAACAGAATGATTTTAGGAGCACAGGGGGCTTAGGCAGTTCAGTTGTAGTAACAGAACAGATCTTTCAGCCGCTCTGATCACTGTCGGCTGCTGCAGCTCAAAGATTGTGTGCGTGTTGTATGTGGACTTACAAAGCACCCGTTCAGCCCAGGGGTTCTGCTGTCTCCCAGCCACATTCCTCTACCGGGTCCTGCTCGCACAGGATCTTGCAACTCCGACACTTGAGGGTCTTTGGGGACAGACAATTGACACTGCCAGCCTGACACAGGTGGGGAGGGGACACACACGTCCTCTCGAGCATAGAAGAGGCAGACAGGCATCTTAGTTGTAGGGTCCCACACCCCTTTGCCTCTCCAAAGCTCCTGAAAACAAATCACTAGTGCTGTGTATCGGCACCAGGAGATGATGGGGAGCGCATATGTTTTCCTGCATGCTTTATAATGGTCTCACTCTCCTACAGCTCCTCTCTGAACACCGTCAGCCATGGCGCCCCTCTCAATGTAGCGCCAGGGGCATGTTCCCCCCAACCCCTGTTTCAGCCCTTACTTGAACACAAACCATTCAAAAGGTGGTGGTCAGTACACAAAAGGAACAATAATCAGGATTAAGTCATTTCAAACATAACAGCCACAGTTCATGCGTACATACTTACATAATGACCCATAAATGCGCACATACATATAAAAGTTTACATAAATACACATGAGTACATACCAAAATCTTCATGTGCGCCTTTTACAAGTACAGCAGGGTTCTGCTGTGGTTTAAACCTGATCTGTACATCTTGCAAAGCCCTAAAACAAAATAGTGGTATGTTGGAGCTCAATACATCATACAACAAAGGTAGAAATTTGGTTAACATGTCCTATATACATACTTTGTGTGGACACAAAAAAGCTTTATAAGTACAGCTGTGGCATCGTCCCCTTCATCAGAATCCAGTGCCTCTTCTACAAATGCAACAAAGTAACAAAGTAACAAAACAGTTAGGAAAAAAGATGATACATTTTTAAACTTAAAAAAGACCACCTAATACGGTCAAATCAAAAATTAAAGATAAAGTGCAGGTTACTTGTGATACCAGGTAGTGTATATGCATGTATGTGAATGAGTCGAACCTGGGAAGCACCAGGGATCCTAGGTGCAGTCTGTTTATAGTACCTCAGATTTTATACATGTTGGCTATAATCCTACTACCAACAATAAAATTATCAAACCCCAAAACTTCCACATCACAGGCTTTGGCACTGGAAGGGATGGCATTTAAAGGGTAACTAAACCCTCCTATCCTTTTCAGCCAATGGAAACGGCCATCTTAGCTTCTAATTGATTTGCAACTGACATGGTGCTGCACATGTGGTCAGTTATGACACCAGCAATTTGATAGTTTGACAGTTTAGTTGAGTGCACAAGTATATGTGACAGGCCCCTTTCACACTGAGGCGTATTTCAGGCGTTTTAGCGCTAAAAAATAGCGCATAAATAACGCCTGAAATAATCCTGCCCCAGCATTCTCAATGTGAAAGCCTGAGGGCTTTCACACTGAGGTGATGCGCTGGCGGGAGGAAAAAAAATCTCCTGCAAGCAGCATTTTTGGAGCGGTGAAAGGAGCGGTGTGTATACCGCTCCTTCCCATTGAAGTCAATGGGAAACTGCGTCTATACCGCCCGCAAACTTCTGCTGTAGCAGTGGTTTGAGGGCGGTTTTAACCCTTTCTCGGCCACTAGTGGGGGTTAAAGCGGCACCGCTAGCAGCCGAATATCACGGCAAATCAGACGGTATAGCAGCGCTAAAAATAGCGCTGCTATACCGCCAGCGCACCTTCCCGCCCCAGTGTTAAAGAGGCCTAAGTATTCCCAGCATGCTGGGACAGAAAACACCTATTCACGCTGAATGCGACTTTGAAATCGTGCTACTTTACTTGAAGTAGCATGATTTCAAAGCTGAAGGTCAGTGCGATTTCAGGCACGACTTGCCCGACATCTGTGTGACTTCATGCACAGATATCTATGCAAGTCGACCTGAAATCGCAAAAAATTGTGCAGGAACAAAATTGGAGCGAAACCAATTTTTACAGTTCCATTGCCAGCAACTTACAATGCAATTTGGAACTATCAAATCGCATGTCAAGTCGCACCGGTGTAAATAGGGGATAACTGTTTTTTTTTTAATCGATGTGTTTAACTCTGTTTTAAGGTGAACATGTAAGAAGTCAAGGTCTTGCACATAGCTTATTCCTAGAACACACAATCCTATACTGGGACAAACAAAAAGCCTTGAAAACAGACATTCACACATACAAATGCCAAAAGGTGTGCCTTCCTGGCAAAAGTTGCTTTAATGTCAACGCTTTTTCTCACCTGAAAGGATGACAGGGTATTAAATCCTAAAATTATAACCATTAAAGCAGCAGACAAGGCATGTGCTAAATTTAGCTGCTGTATCGTCTTTAAAATCCTGCATGTCTTCTTAACTGAGCAGGTCACCAGATCACAGACTACCCCTACACAGCCCCAAAACAAAAAAGGCAGCAAGCCAAGCCTTCTCCCGTCTACAAGCTAAATGATTGACATCAGCTTGAAACCTTGCTCTCCCTTGTGACATCAGGAGACATGACAGGAAATTAGAGAATGCTGTGCAAAAACAGAGAGACACAGGTACTTGCATCCTTTTTCTTTCACAAAACACCAGACCTTTAGGGGCACCCAATTGAGCGGTATTAGGCAAATAGGGAATGCCTTACTCCTCTATTACGAATATACAACTAGGGCTGGGAAAAAAATCGATTTTAATCTTGAATCGAGTTTTGAGTTCAAATCTATTCAGATTTGAATAAAATCGATTTTTTTTTTAATTTTCCGTAGCAGGGCTACAGGGGGCGTATCCGGAATGGTACTGGGCGGCGTTACCCCAATTACATCTACTCGCCGCAGCCGCCGCGAGTAGATGTAATGTAACACTAACTACAGGCCGCCGTCTGCCTACCTGATCAGCGTGTCATGCAGACAGATGGCGGCCATTGCAGTAGGGGTGCAACAAATCAAAAACCTCACGGATCGGATCGATCCTCGGATCAGAGCCACGGATCGGATAAAAAATAAAAAGGTACACGCACCGTGTTTTTCGATTTCGGTTATTTTCAACACAAAACTGAGCTTATATGCTTAAATACAGTATCTGTAAATCCAACGGACTCTTTACATGTTACATTTTAAAAGCAGCAGCAAACCTGCTGATCTTACATGGTTGCTAATGTGACAGAACACCGCTGATTTTCACATTTAACTAAAGGTTAAATGTGAAAATCAGAGGTGTTCCGTCACATTAGCAAGCATGTAAGGTTTGCTGCGGCTTTTAAAATGTTAAATATAAACAGTCCCTTGGATTTCGAAATAATGTATTTAAGCTTATAAGCATATAAAATACCTGAAATCAAAAACTCTGTTGGGTGTAACAAGATGTCCGCTTGGCCCCTTCACAGTAATGAGAGTGAGGAGTGTAGCAAGATGGTGGCGGCAAAACGTCACTACAGCGGCCGCCGCCGGGTGTACAAAGATGGCCGCCGCTCCGGAGCTAGGCCGAAGCCGCGCCCTTTCCTATGGCCGAGGCTCCGGAGTGCTCCGCGGATCGCATGGTGATCCGATCCGAACAGGGTGACCCGTTCGGATCACCACCGATCCGTTGCACCCCTACATTGCAGTGTTCAAAAGCCACGCCTCCCGAGTCCTCGTCGTCTGTGATAGGCGGAACACTCAATTTCACAGCAGGCAGTGTTCAGCCTATCACGGACATCCTCTTATCCTCGTCTGTGTTATGAGGATGAGCAGATGTCCATGATAGGCGGAACACTGAATGCTGGGAAATTGAGTGTTCCGCCTATCACAGACGAGGAGGAGGCGCGGCTTTTGAATACTGGAATGGCCGCCGGTGTAGCAGTAAAATCCGTATCCCATGAAAATCTGCATCAGGCACGGGCACAGTGAGGCACAGGCACAGTGAGGCATGGGCACAGTTCAATTCAACCAAGAGTAACCTCAGGATTTTTTGTTGTTTTATTAGCTAAATCCAAATACAGTATTAATCATTTGGATGTTTAACAATCTTTGTTGCACACTGACTTTGCAGTTAGAGAAAGGGTTTGCCTTTGCAATTTTGTTTGTTGATGCACTTTAATATAATAAATAAAAAAATCGAATCGTAAATAGAGTTTTTTTTATAAAAAATAAAAAAATCGCAGATTTTTTTGGGGGGGGGGGGGGGGGGAATCGCCCAGCCCTATATAAAACTGTGCTAGGGAGGAAGGTTCCCTACAAATCTTTATGTGAGAAGCGCTTACAGTTTAACAACCAGGCAAAGATCTGGTCAAACAGCGAATACTGTGAATCCCTAATTAACACTGATGCTAAATAATCGGGGAAGGTATTGGCCAAAAAGCTACAATCTGTTATTACTTTATTTGTTCAGATTAAATAGGCTTTACACCAGGCAGAGGCACTCAATATTAGGTGGTTATTTGATCACCCGCTGTACAAATGCACCATGACAATCTTGGGACTAGAGTTGTGATTTCCCTAGGTTTGGAAAAAGCATTTGATTTGGTTGAACTGCCTAACCCTTTTCAAATAGTAACCAAACATGGTTTTGGACATGCATTTATATCATGTGTGAGATTATTATAAAGGGAACCCACAGCTAAGAACATGATTAATGGAACCAGTTCACAACATATCTCAAGGTGTACCAGACAGGGATATCCCTTGTCACCCTCTCTTGTTAAAAATGGCACTTGAGCCATATATAAGAACTTTATGCCAGTTGTTCAGGCATTTAAAATAAAAAGATAAAAAAAAGGATATTTCCTTTACTGCGTTGAAAAAAAAAAGCTTTAAAATTAACTTTTTTTTATTTTTTTTTACCAAAATTGCTAAGTCTACATTACCAAACGAACATTTACATCCATTGATACTTCAATCTTCTCCTGATATCCCCCACAGAGAGCAGAGGGAACTAGATGGACTTGTGTATTTTTTCAACCTAACTATGTAAACTATTTAACATAAATCGAACTAAAATATCTGTTTCAAATACCTCACTATCTCCCACAGCTACCCATATTTGGAGAAATTCATTAATCACTTATAGACTGGGCTGTTTCCCCTCCTTCCAGTCCAGGCCATTTTTCAGTGCTGTAACACTTTGAATAAAAAATACTCATGCAACACTGAACCAAAATGAATTTTAGATAATTTTTTGGAGAATTATAAAGTTTTCTTTCGCTGGTATTAAACCACCACTTTTTATTTTTTTATGGTTTGCTATATAATGTATAGGGAAAAAAAATACAAATTTGGCGAAAAAAAGGTTTTCTTAGTTTCTTTTAAAGACCAAGAGTGTGTGTAAAGGGGAAACTGCATCTAATGAATGCAGACTGTACAATACATCTTCGTACTGAAGGATCATCAATCCAATAATTGATATAGAAAGAACAAATGGCTGTTCAAGGATGGTCCTTCAGTGCATTCATATCCACAAACATACAGTCGGGTCCATAAATATTGGGACATCAACAGAATTCTAATATTTTTGGCTCTATACACCACCACAATGGATTTGAAATGAAACAAACAATATGTGCTTTAACTGCTGACTTTCAGCTTTAATTTGAGGGTATTTACATCCAAATCAAGTGAACGGTGTAGGAATTACAAGTTTGAAAATGTACCGCCCACTTTTTAAGGGACCAAAAGTAATGGGACAGATTACCGTATATACTCGAGTATAAGCCGAGTTTTTCAGCACTTGTTTTTGTACTGAGAATGCCCCCCTTGGCTTATACTCGCGTCAACTTGGTGCACCTGATCCCGGCCAGCCGCAGGTCTTCTGGACCCCAAACTTGCCACTGATATAGCCCCATTCTCTCTCTACAAGTGTGCAAAGTTGGTTGTCCAGGGGACCTACGGCCCGGGGAGCACCGATTTTTCAAAACCGGGCACCTCTTCCATAGACTTCCATGTTAAACATCAGTCTAGTCACACAGTGCCGGAGATCAGGTAGGGAGATTGGGCACAGTGAGGCATGGGCACAGTAAGGCAAAGTGAGGCATGCAGATGGACACCCTAGGCTTAGACTCGAGTCAATACGTTTTCCCAGTTTTTTGTGGTAAAATTAGGTGCCTCAGCTTATATTCGGGTCGGCTTATACTCGAGTATATACGGTAACAATGATAAATCAAGCTTTCACTATTTAATACTTTGTTGCAAATCCTTTGCAGTCACTTACAGCCTGAAGTCTGGAACGCATAGACATGACCATACGCTGAGTTTCATCCCTGATAATGCTCTGCCAGGCCTCTACTGCAACTGTCTTCAGTTCCTGCGTGTTCTTGGGGCATTTTCCCTTCAGTTTTGTCTTCAGCAAGTGAAATGCATGCTCAATCGGATTCAGGTCAGGTGATTGACTTGGCCATTGCATAACATTCCACTTCTTTCCCTTAAACTCTCTGGTTGCTTTCGCAGAATGCTTCGGGTCATTGTCCAACTGCACTGTGAAGCGACGTCCAATGAGTTCTGAAGAATTTGGCTGAATATGAGCAGATAATATTGCTCGAAACACATCAGAATTCATCCTGCTGCTTTTGTCAGCAGTCACATCAATAAATACAAGAGAACCAGTTCCATTGGCAGCCATATATGCCCACGCCATGACACTACCACCACCATGCTTCACTTTCCTTCTCCATACTCTTGTCTTCCCATCACTCTGGTACAAGTTGATCTTGGTCTCATCTGTCCATAGGATGCGGTTCCAGAACTGTCAATGCTTTTTTAGATATTGTTTGGCAAACTCTAATCTGGCCTTCCTGTTTTTGAGGCTCACCAATGGTTTACATCTTGTGGTGAACCCTCTGTATTCACTCTGGTGAAGTCTTCTCTTGATTGTTGACTTTGACACACATACACACCTACCTCCTGGAGAGTGTTCTTGATCTGGCCAACTGTTTTGAAGGGTGTTTTCTTCACAAAGGAAAGAATTCTTTGGTCATCCACCCCAGTTGTTTTTCATGGTGTTCCGGGTCTTTTGGTGTTGCTGACTCCCCAGTGCGTTTTCTTTTTAAGGATGTTCCAAACAGTTGATTTGGCCACACCTAATGTTTTTGCTCTCTCTCTGATGGGTTTGTTTTGTTTTTTCAGCCTAATGATGGCTTGCTTCACTGATAGTGACAGCTCTTTGGATCTCATATTGAGAGTTGACGGCAACAGATTTGAAATGCAAATAGCACACTTGAAATGAACTCTGGACCTTTTATCTGCTCCTTGTAAATGGGATAATGAGGGAATAACACACACATCATGGCCATGAACAGCTGAGCAGCCAATTGTCCCATTACTTTTGGTCCCTTAAAAAGTGGGAGGCACATATACACACTGTTGTAATTCCTACACCGTTCACCTGATTTGGATGTAAATAACCTCAAATTAAAGCTGAAAGTCTGCAGTTAAAGCACATTTTGTTTGTTTCATTTCAAATCCATTGTGGTGGTGTATAGAACCAAAAAGATTAGCATTGTATTGATGTCCCAATATTTATGGACCTGACTATATATAGTATAAAAGTATCAAAGATTTCTTATAAATCAAATATAAAAAAAAATAGAGTATAAATAGGTTTCCATTGAATAATAGCGCAATAGCAGCACGTATTGCTCGTGCCAACCCAGCTTCAAGTGATCACAGTTTCCGAGGGCGTGGCCATAGTGAGGATGTTTTGCATACTTGGTGGACCTACCCACGACTATTGGGCTTTTGGTCCCGAGTGTTTGGCTTGCTATATTTCCTGTTTAATTTGAATATCTGAAAGGAGGCTTAGGCTAAGTTCACACTGGAAACGGCTGCGGATTGCACAGGAACGCTGTGCGTCCCCATCCTTCGGTTTAGGGATGAATCTTTGCCTGAATTTGGCCCTGAAACAAAGCCAAAGACGCACAGTGCAGTGCGTTCCATAGCCGCCCCGGAGATATGTGAACCGGCTCCATAGAGAGCCGGTCACATTCACCTGCTATGCGAATTAAATGCAGGGAAACCTGCATCCAATTTGCATAGGTGTGAACCCAGCCTAAATTTGCTTTGCTACATTGCCCCATCCCGGGCTTATTCACTCGTCAGCAGAAACTGGCAACTTACTTATTTTACTATATGTATGTTGTACTCAGGATTTCTGTGCTGGTTTAGACAGGAGGCATTCCCTCTTTTCTTTATGCTGTGTATTTTGTGTTCTTGATGCCGCTAGTCATAGCTCCTGCGTGGGCAGACTAGGTGCTTTTGGTATTACTCTATGCGTTAATGATGTACTTGCAATAAAAAATTATTGTAACAGAATAATAGCGCAATAGGAACAATCGGAATTATCAAAGCCGCTTCTTCAGGGTTAGAAAATTTTTCATCTGATATAATGCCTGGTATCACCAATTTAAATCTATAAATACAATGTACAGATACATATTAGATGCATATAAACTATGCATAGCATTTACATCTCCTCTCCCACAGGGCATAGAGGAAGTCATGTGAGGGAAAATTAAATAAATAACAGCCCCCATAAATCTCCAATTCCATATACACCGGCTCAATGCATCATGTCCATCTGTGCTACGGGAAGGTCGGAAAAGAGGAATGACAGGTGGCAAAAATTTCCACCAGGGTATTTAATCCTCACATCAGGAGAAAGGATGGAGGAGACAAGGAACATCGGCTATTGTCATAGAAAAAAAATAAATAAATTACATATATGAATGACATAGATGATTGTAAAGAGTATATAACCGAATGTTTACACTATGAGCTTCTTGTTGTGTCTTTGGGGGGACGTTTGTATTTGATGTGTGCCCAACCTTGTGCGACCCCCTTGAGTGGAGCCATGCCGCATTTACCCCGGGCTGCGTTATTTCCGGGTGGACACGTCTTTCCCGGAATGTGACGTCTTGAAGTTTAATGTCGCTTCTGGGTTAGCAGCTATCTTGCACTGCGCACAAGGGGGCCTAGCGAGGCTACTTGTATATGGAGATGAAGGCTACGTGTGGGCTAGCGTATATAGGCGGTCCGCCCTGGTTACCCAGCAGCCTACTCTCTTTTGCACCCCTTCCTCCCCCCCCCCACTTTAGGGGCTATTTTTTTCATAGGTTTATGCATGCTTCTATTAATAGGGAAAGGGCCAACCCAGCCCCCGTTAGGCCCACCCCCTCTCCCTATTTAGGTGGCTGCGCAGTTTGGGGGCTTTTCACAGATTTGGGTCCTTGGGAGGCATGAGGATAACTGACTGGGTAATGTAGAATAGACTCTAAGGAATACGGTCCGTATGAGGTTCACCCAGCAGGGTTTTCTTCATCGATATCGACTATTAATTTTGGTGAGTCCTGGCATTTTACTGGTGACACTATATAACAAATGTGTAAGTCAATAGGTGTTGTACATAGCTTATTTTGGGTTCTTTTGTCTGGCTCTTTAGTCTATAACTTCATTCCAAGCGGTACCCTATTGCTTCAACATTGTGGGACCAGTATAGTATCAGCTAAGCTTCATTTACCATTACTCTACACATGAAGGTTAGTGCAACCTGTTGGATTGTTTTGTTGTTATGATATCTGCCTTTATAATAGTATAGTGATTCACAGTTAGGAAGGTAATGAAGTATCTGTTTGGTTACACACTATACTTGCCTATTTTATGTTAGCCATATGAGTGCAGCATGGATTAGTAAGCTCATAGAGTAACTGTTTGGTTTTATACTCTTTACAATCATCTTATGTCATTTATATCTTTTTTTTACGAACCATAGCCAATGTTCCTAGTTTCCGCCATCCTTTCTCCTGATGTGAGGGGTTTCATTAACCTGGTGGAAAAGGTTTGCCATCTGACATTTCTCATTTCCGCCTCCCCACAGCGCAGACAGACATGATGTATTGATGCGGTATGAATATGGGATTGCAGATCTATGGGGGAGATGTTTTTTATTTCCTTGTCCTTCTCACATGACTTCCTCTATGCCCTGTAGGAGAGATGTAAATACTATGTGTAATTTATATGCAGCCAATATGTATTTGTACATTGTACTAATCGCTTTAAATTGGTGATACCATGCATTATATCAAATAATTTTCTAACCCTGAAGAAGCGGCTGTGACCACGAAACGCGTAGCAAAGACCCTATTGGTCTCTGACAATTGTCTGATTGTTTCTATTGCGCTATTATTTAATGGAAACCTATTTATACTAGGAAAAGAGAAAAATCGCGCTAACCCGTGTCATAGGCTCCGTAAGGAGTCTGTGAATAATTTAAATCTGTAATTGTTTGAAAAGGAACAAAACATAAAATTTAAAATAAATTAAATAAACACCCATCAAACGATGAAGAACTAATGAATAAAAAATTTAAAAAAACAATAAATTATAAAAGTGTACTGTGATGTAACTTCAAAATATAAAATCCATAAATGATATAAAGTCCATAAAATAAATCTCTTAGGTAAAGTCCGTTATAAAACACCGGTGCTCCGTGTAAAAAATCATACAAAGTGAATAATTGCATCCAATTTTGTGATCTTCCACCACCAAACAGAAATTTCTCCTTACCAGCTACAATTGACCCCCCATGACAGAGGATCAATAAATGCAGAGATTAAGCACATCACCAGCTGATCGCATTCCAACAGACGCTGCTGTGCTGCCTGCATGTCTCCCTGATCCTGTCCAAGCCTGTGTCCACGGATGTCCATCGGGGATTGGTGATTTAGGAGTCCCAATTGCTGTGCTGACCTGTGGGAGGAACTGCTTAATCTCTGCATTTATTGATCCTCTGTCATGGGGGGTCAATTGTAGCTGGTAAGGAGAAATTTCTGTTTGGTGGTGGAAGATCACAAAATTGGATGCAATTATTCACTTCGTATGATTTTTTACACGGAGCACCGGTGTTTTATAACGGACTTTACCTAAGAGATTTATTTTATGGACTTTATATCATTTATGGATTTTATATTTTGAAGTTACATCACAGTACACTTTTATAATTTGTTTTTTTAAATTTTTTATTCATTAGTTCTTCATCGTTTGATGGGTGTTTATTTAATTTATTTTAAATTTTATGTTTTGTTCCTTTTCAAACAATTACAGATTTAAATTATTCACAGACTCCTTACGGAGCCTATGACACGGGTTAGCGCGATTTTTCTCTTTTCCTATTTTGCTATTACGTATGGTGGTTTACATCTTAATCGCAGCTCCCATTGAGTCACCAGTGAGAATACTTGGTGTCTTTTCTCTATCAATATATTTAGCGCAGTTTTACTCTTTTTTCCAATTACTATTTATACTATATGTATATTTTTTAAAAATGTATCTTTTGTAATAAAGCTTTGATACTTTTATACTATATCTGTTTGTGGATATGAATGCACTAAAAGGCCATCCTTGAGCACACGTTTTTTCTTAAAAACTTAAAGTTTCTCCTATAAAATTTTGCAAATAAATAATCCTTCATAAATTTAGGCCAAAATGTATTCAGCTACGTTTCATGGTTAAAAAAAAAACCAAAAACAAACATGTATATTATTTAGTATGTGTGATAGTTACAGGCGCCAAACTATGGTATATACATATTTCATACACAGGTTAGCCAGCATCAATGTGAGAAGGGGGAGGTAACATATTTAAGACTTATTAGTTCTAGATGGAACTTCTATTTTAATCCTTTTGTCTTTTTAGGTTAGCTAGCATTCCTTAAAATAATAGCCTTTGATGAATTTATAAATCTAAAAATACTCCTCTGTGTTTCATACTAGTATATAGAAGGGCAATTTTATTTACTTTAAATACCTGTCTAGATATACAGTAATGCTATCCCACGAACACTACACCTGTGATAAAATTATCCTAATCTGAGTTCTTTGTAGACCACAGTACCTAGAATCCCCAGATGGGAGAATTTCATCAATTAAGAAAGCAGTGGGCAGGGCTAGGTGTGGTCAGGTGCTGACTGACAAGCTACAGGCTTGTGAATTGGCAGTAAGAAAGCTGATAGCTATACCTTTAAATCTGCTGAAATTCACTGATGGCATAAGTGCTCCAGATAAATTGGACTACCTTTTTGGAGAGAAAATGCTGCATTTGCAAGGATTACTAAAGAAAAATAGTCAAGTCCTTTCCATTTTACCCACCTGCACCAGTGTTATCATTTTCTGCCTCTGATGGGATAACTTCTGAATGTCTTATATGACGACATACATCCTGGATACCAAAACTCAAAACTGGATGAGTCAACAAAAATTCAGAAATTGAAGTGAAAGCAGCCCTTCCATCATCCTGGTTCTGCTGTAACTCCATCACATATAAAACCTATACACAAAAAATGAAAACAATCATCTATGCCAGGCAAGTGTTCTGTCATGATTTATTGTTATTTTTTTATTAACATGCTTATGAATACGGTACATACTTTTCTCTGAACATCGGTGAGAATCAAGAATTCTGCAGACAAATCCAGCAAGACTTTTAACCCAGGCAAAACACTCGAGCTATATGGGTCTGGAGAAAAACTAGAAAGAAACAAACATGTATTAAAACTAACAAACTACAATGTAAGCATTCTAAAATGTTGTTTTCACGGTTCTCTATACACAGACATTCAACACCACAAAATAGAAACCAATCAAACGCAACTTCAAATTTATAATCCAAAGGACATCTGTGAACAAACGCCATTAGCACAAACCTCAAAGTAAGGATTCATTGTAATTTTTACATTTATGTGCCTCTTTAAACATGTAGAAAGTCCAACTACGCTCCCCAGACCACTTAAACATGCACCGTAAAGACTTGTTTTTACTTTATAAAACAGTTTTAACTTCATAATAAGTTGTACTCACTGATGTGCGCAACCCACAGCATTAGGGTGTTCACCCCAGAGCACAAATACACACGCATGTTTTTTTTTTTTTTTGTAAAAGAAATGTTACAATATTTAATTTTTTTTTTTCCCCTTTTTTTTTTTTTTTAGGAGCCCTGTTGGGGGGATTTTTAGACATATCAAGGGTCTAAACATACCCCTGATGTCCCACATTTGAGACAGAGAAAGGGAGTTAAAAAAGGATTCCCCAGTCCATTTCTCTGCAGCCTCAGCTGCACTGGGCAGTGCACCCAGCACACCTATGGTTGTACTTAACCAAGTTGAGCCCACAGGGTAGATGACTGGTTTTGTGGAATGAACTACTTCTACTATATTTCTTCAGAAACTTAAATCATGGATATCTTTAGTTGTAGGAAAGGCTCCCAGAAGACCCACATGGGTTACACGGAGGTCTACTAATCCAAATGTCAACACTGTAACCCTGATAGACAACAAGCTGATCTCTAGTTTGTAGCTAGTTGAAATCCCCTCCCATACCCTGGCATCTATGTTTCTGGCTTTCCAAGTGTCCATGAATGCTAAAAGACGAACCATCACGAAAGTGGAGGCATCCCTTTATACCGAAAAAGGCTAATCTGCATGTTAAGGGGGTCCAGGATATACAATGAAACTGAGGGCTTGGTTTGGGTTTTGCCTTAAAGGCTGAAACTTTGCAGTAAAGAGAAAGTCTTCATGACCTTGGAGGGAGAAGCAAATTACTTCCAGCTTGAGAGCTGGGCTTCTTCTGCAGGGGTATACGAGTACTCTTAACTCCGATATCTTTGATGAGGGTGTTTGAAGAATTGTTATCCCTTAAAGGACGTGCACTGTAAAAGTATTCCACCTGCCTGCTCTTCCCATGTAAACTGATAGGAGACATCCACTAACACATCTACGAAGACGGCAGGGCTGTCTGAATGTACTCCATTTGCTCCACAGACAATTGGTCAGAGTATACATGGATCCCTAGCCATGAGTTTTGTCCATTCCGCTAATGTTTGACAAACATTAATGCCAAGGCAAGTTGAAATGCAGGGCCTAAAAGTGAAACCAAGCATATGGCAATATTCTTTAAACATAGATCTATGGGTTCCTTAAATACTGGTGAACCATCTACCGGAATGGATAGTGCTTGATCAACTGTGGGAACACCAACTTCCTAATAAAGGCCTTCTTAAATAGATATTGGCTTGCAAAACATTTGGCAGGTGCCAATAGTTTAACAGGATGTAAAGGACATCTGAAAATAACATGATCATAGGAATAGGTTATTAGTCTTAGGGCCTCCTAAGAAAACAAGGCCTGTAATATAGCATTGGTGGAAGCAGCAGTCTGATTCTTTATTTTTAGATTTTTCACGCTCTGAATCAACCTCTCTCACAGTCTTCGAACCATGGCGGATAACAACAACCCCTTGGGAAAAAACTCATCCTATGAACTTGTGCGAGACTCTTCAGCAGACAGTGTCTGCAACTGAATGCTCAGAGGCTGCAGGTAGAGCAGATAATGACTCTTCAGAGAAATGTGATGAGTTTTGCGTATGTCCTTTGCAGTTACAGTCAGCAATTAAATTTGAAACTTTAAGTGATTGTTACGTCACTTGGTTATTTTCTGGCACTCACCGGTCTTCCAGAATGCAACGTCTCTAGTGAATCAGTTTTATTTAAAAACTGCCATTCTATACTGTATTACCAAGCGCCGCTCACGTGACCAGCCACTGCTCCCTCTCCTGATCGGACAGTGGGAGGGGACGAGAATCCCCCACTGACGTTAGTCAGGAGGAGGAGAGAGGCGGCAGGTCACGTGAGTGCAGAGCGGCGCTGAGAAATACAGTATAGAACGGCATTTTTTTTTTATTAAAACAGAGACCCTGGAGACATTGCAATCAGGAAGACAGGTGAGTGCCTGAAAATAACACTTATTTCAGCAGGAGGGGGAGGGGCGGGCTCTGACGAAGAGCCGACAGGCAAGGAGGGGAGAGAGGACAGAGGATGACACAGGAGAGCTGAGGATGAAGGAGGCATATAAACTGACCATGGTTTCAGGGTTCATCAGCCATGACCATGGTCCGTTTACAGGGGGAGGGCAGAACCAGGCAGGATCTGCCAGGTATTTCAGGTTATACAGGGGGCCAAATTACACAGCACAAGCACTGTGCTGCATAACACGCTTTAAAGGAACAGGATCCATTTAATATCCAGCGACGTGCTGAAATCACCACGCTGCTACGAGGGAAGGGTGTTCGTTTGGAAGCTGGCCGGCTCTATTTTTATGCTTTTCATCACTTCTTGGATTTAAGTGTTTTACTTTTATTAAATAAACTGTACTCTACGGTATTACCCTATGGTTTGTGTCCTCTCCTTTACATCGGTATACCAGTGATTGGGAGGATCGGGGGAAGTGTGATTTGCTGCGCTGCGGGCTGTCATCAGATCCAGTGGGTCCATCCCCCCCAAGGCCGCGGCTGGGTTACAGTCGACCGCTTATCGTGGGCTTACCTCTGGTAAGCAGTCAATCTATGTGGTGGAGGGCACGGATGTTTGTTGTGATCACCGGGTGTTGCAGTCATCCATTACCTGTGTTAACCCCTCCATTGGATTTCCATAAATCTGGCTACTGGATTGTTATTGAATTTGGCCCAGAAGTGGTTCCCTCAATAACCAACTCTTGGACTCTATTCCTACCCTAATTCTAGAGACTGTGGTTGGTGTTTTGAAGGGTACTTTACACAGACCAGCCCCTGGATATTAGTATTGAAACCTATTGGCGCAATTTTTTTTATGTTCATTTAATATCCACGCTTAACCACCATTGCTGTGAATGTTTGTGGCAAGTTTTTTATCCCCCTCAGTCTCATCAGTCTGCTAAAACTCTGTGTATTAGTATTGCTTGGACCTTGAAGGTTAAGTACTGAAAATGCAGATGTTAGTGCATATATATAAAAAAAAAAAAAGTATCATCAACCATTGTTTTTGCAACATGGCTCATAAAGTTGCTTAAACTGCAAAGTAATCCTCCTGGTCAAAGGTAAGGAGGGGGCCACATCCAATGGAGCCGAAGAGAACTCTTAGGATTGCTAAGCAAGGAACGGCATTTCAAGCTCTTTGCAGAACTGCTAGGAGAGATTTAAAAAGACAGGAGGAGACCAAGTCATTATTATTGGGCTGTAGCTGGACATATTTGGTGTTCAAATATTGGAGGTTGTAACAGTTTTTATAATTTTTAACTTTGTGACATGGAGCGCAGGTGGTCTTTTCCATTTTAATTTGTCCTCCACCTTTAGCCGAGGGCATGGAACACATCTAGATAAAGTGCCCATTCTTTTGGATCAACTAAAAAAAAAAAGCGCCTGAGATTTAAATGGCTACAGAGTATAAAGTCCACTACCCTTTTAAGCGGTATGACATCTGGTGCCGCTCTAAATCTTGATGTAGGCCATAGACATAGCATTGTTCAACTGGATTCTTGCCAAGTAACCACGCAAGTAAGGGGTCCCACATTAAAGGAAAAATTATATCACCCCGAGTTGCAGTAGGGAATTTGATGTGAAGACAGGCTTCCTCCGATAAATAGGTCCCCCTGCACAAAGAGGTCCATCCAGTACTCCTCCCAAACCCACAGTCTGACATACATTGTAAGAGCCTTGCATCTTTTTTTAGAGAAAGTTTCCCTGACTCAAGCGCCGGGTTGGAAATGAACCACCCCAGAGAGTCTGGCCTTACAAAGCAGAAGCATGGAGAGGGCCAAGGATCAAGACAGTTAGTCCCACACAGCCAGAATAAGACGCAACATTCTGGAGTGAAACTGGGTGGCCTTGAAATTATACCATAAGACCCAAAACCCTCAGACAAGGTTAAATCAAAGATTAGCCCCGGAATTGATGGGCGCGGGCACTAGAACAGAGGGTAAGTCCAGAAAGATCTTGGAAGGGTTGTAATATCAGGCCTGGAATCGGTTCCAGCAAAGACTTCCAAAGATTGAGGATCCAAACCACATCTCTGCAGAGCCTGCACTGTACACTGGTAAGTAGTAAGAGATCGTCCATGAAACCCACCTATAACTCCTGGGAGCAGAGCAAAGCTAGCAATGGGTCAAGTGTACTGGTGTAGACCTAGGGGGCAATAGAAAGGCGAAAGGAGACAAATAAGGTAATGCTGATGGCCCACTGCCAAATGCACATAGCATTGATGGCAAGGAAATGGGAATGTGTGTATATAGGATCAGTCTCCTGCATTGGGCTTGAGAAGTGTAAGCAAGTTTGAAAAAAAAAACAAAAAAAAACTGAAAGCATTCCTTGTTCGTGAACACCAGCATGAAATATTGTTGAACAGCAACAAGAAAATCCACACATATTTTCCAGGGAGAGGCGCAAATTTCAGAGCCTGAAGCAATGAGTAGGAAACTCCTGTTTGTAGCCCCTGGGAATTACATTAACATCTGAGATTTCCTGGGACCAGAAGGCCAAAAACGCTGACAAATGCCACCCTGCTCTGACAAGCGGCAGTGTTCCAGAGGGTTTGGAGCCAGACTTGACCAGTTTGGAGGATTATATCTTCCAACACAATTTTGTTTCAGGCTAGAACTCAAAGATGGAGGCCTGAGGGGGACTTAAAAACAGTTTTTATATAGTCTCAGAAAAAGAGGGTCCACCTACAAAAGTGCAAGCCTTCTCTTTTGGGGATAGTGCTCTTACCCCCTGTGATCTCTTTAATGTACTAATCCCAGAAGGGACCAACAGGCATTTATCCCTCAAAGGGCAGACATTTGAGACATTTATCACAAAGCAAATCTGCTAACCAGCATTTGAGCGGAAAAAAACACTGCATATTTAGAGTTTAATGCCAACTCCAAGCATTTCCTGCAATAGCATAATGTCACAGGTAAAAGTTTGTTTGTGGTGAATGGAGGGATTCATTAACATGGAGCTAGGGCTTGGACAATGTGCTTAGTCCAGACAGCAAGAGTCGGGAAAAGTGCCATGAAAGCAACTGCAGGCTGCATGGTGGGGCCTGCCAAGAAAAGGGAAAATGAAGGGAAATGCTTGGACAGCCGCACTCCAAAAAAGATTTATTTTATTGTAAAAATAAAAATCACAGGATACATGCCACAGCAAACCGGGTACAGGCTGACGCGTTTCACACGAAAACTTGGTGCTTAATCATAGCTTTATTAAGCACCAAGTTTTAGTGTGAAATTTTTGGAGTGCGGCTGTCCAAGCATTTCCCTTCATTTTGCATTATCATATGCATTGCCAGCACCCATGGATTCGAATCTGGTGAGGAGGTTCATCAGTTACACCTTCTACCTTGAGCGGTGACTCCCTTTCTCCATTTGCCAAGAAAAAAAGGGGCCTTAAAAGAGAGCTTCTTAATCTTTTGACCACTGGATCCCTGAAAACAGTATAATTCTTTACAGGGATGGTTAGTGCCTTCTTAAGCGAAAATATGACAGGGTCCATTTACAGCGATCGTACATTTTTGCATGAACCTCTCAATAGGTTATTGCAGAATAAAAGGTTTTAAAGAAGCAAAATCGTTTAACAGCGTGAGGCCAGTGACTGATTTGGATGGATTCTAAGAACAAGGGGGCTGGAAAGGTTTTACAGGCTTGGGCAATTGTGGGGTCCCCGCAGGAGGACCTTGGGGTGGCAGGCTCAGGCTGCGCTAACACTAAAAGAGTGAAGTAACACTTTAAAGTGACAGGGCTATATGGTGTTGCTATCAACACCAACCTTACTAGAAGATACCAATGCACTAAGAGAATATTTCCTGTGTCTTGTTATGTACAATAAAAAAATACATGTTACTAGCCTTGACCCAGTAGAGCTGGACAGAGATGGCCTACATTCTTCAACACACCAAGCTAATTAACATGCTTGGTAGAGGCCGAGTTATTTTCTGTATCATTACCCCTTTCAGAAAAATTCACATTAGAATGCAGCTCAGCTTGCCGAAGTGATAACAGCCAACATTTGTTAGTGTAAATTGTTTTCTTTTACTTAACTTTTGCGTAGGCTTCCTGGTTTCCCTGAAGGCACTAATGACATAGCGCCAGCCACACAGCTGTTCTGGGAAGGCATCACCACCGAAGCCTTCAGTGAGATCACTTTATTATCCACAAGATCTTGGGGGTTTGATTAATACGTTTTTATGGGACACGAGCAATGTCAAGTGTCCTGCACCTCATCATTTCCATGCGCCAAACAAAATTTCAATCAACTGTTTAAAAGTAGGAAAAAAAAAAGTTTTCCATTTACCTTTAATCAGTTTCTTGGTGTACAGTCTAGGACAAAGGCATAGGCTACTGGGACAGGTTTCAGCCTTCAGGTGATTAGACACTGGCAAACAGAACTCTTAGGCCAGTCATAGACAGTGCAAATTTCTTTCCTGCAGCCACTGGACGACGTCAACTATGACAAAGCGCATATGGCAGAGCGACGCGCTGACATCACCAATCCCACACGCTCAAAAGGGATGTGTAGCGGCCAATACACTTAAAAGGCACAATTTAGGGGCGTGGCTAGCATGTAGACCAGAGTAGACGTGTTGCACCAGAGCTCCGATCTCTCTTTACTAGCAGTTCCAGCGCTCGTTTCTCCATCCGCTGCCCACCATTTGGATCACCCCGGGATTGCTGCCATCGTGTTGGATTGGTCTGGATAGCACCGCCGAAGACCCGCTCCACACAGCCTAAATCCAACACTTTCCCTTCTTCCCGTCCAGCGGCCATATTGGACACGAACGCGCCAGCTAGCAGCATGTCTGCCAGCACACAAACCCCAGAAGGGACGGGCGACGCGGCCTACCCTTCTGGAGCAGACATCCTAGCGGCGATTGCAGAATGCAAGGCATCCCTTACAGAGAGGATGGATTACGTGGCGATGGATGTCGGCCTAATCCGGCAAGATCTTGACAAGTTCCGGGCCCGGGTTTCGGAGGTGGAGGACCGGGTCTCCAGCATAGAGGATGTGGTGAGGTCTCACTCCAGGGACCTCCGGGCCCTGCAACTCTAGGTGCAGGCACTACAGGAACGAGCCATAGACACTGAGAACCGCCTGCGGCCGACAAAAATCCAGATCCTGGGCCTACCGGAACGGGCAGAAGGCACCAGGCCCACTGAATTTATGGAGAAGCTCCTGACCAACCTCTTTGGCCTAACCAACCTCCTGCCAACCTTTATCATGGAGAGGGCCCACAGAGTCCCGCGACCCTTCCTCCTGAAGTTTCTCAACTACAGGGACCGAAATCACATCCTAGCCGCTGCGCAGGCCATGCCTGAAATCAAGTATGAAAACACAAAGCTACTATTCTTCCAGGATTACTCCCAAGAAATCCAGCAACGACGCAAGTCCTTTACTGAGGTGCGCAGGAGGCTCCGGGATAAAGGCATCCGCTTCAGCCTCCTTTACCCCAGCAGATTGAGAATGACTGATGGCGACCGCACGCGCTTCTTCGACAACCCTGAGGCGGCGTCGGAGTGGCTGGACACCCGCTGAACTCTGCCTAGATTCCGCCGGACTTGGCTGACTCACCTTACAGCTCCATACTACCAGCTAAGTACTCTGTCAGTTTCCCCTTATTGACCTGCCCCGCTATGGAGCTTGTGGAACACTTTCCCATACTGCGCCTCATCATCATGACAGATGGTGAAACCCTTTTATTTTATTCGTTTTTTTTTTGTTTTTTGACTAGCTGGTACTCACGGCCAATCCCCCCTTTCTCTCACCTCCCAAGTCATCCTCCTGGCTCTGTAGCTCAGGTGCTTCCCTAATGACTTCCTATTGCTCCTGCCGCATCACCCCCCCATTTCCCCTTGTTCACTGCAGTGGTTATTTTTCTCCCTAAACCACCGACTCCAGTTAATGTTCGAGCCGCAGTCCCCCATCTCACCCCAGGGCGAACCGGAACAACCTACCCTACCCTTCAGGGTTCCGCTTCTAGCTTCCTTGCTAGGGGGAACACTACATGCTCTGGAGCAAAGATTTGAGCTATTGACAGACTAGTTAAGGTTACATTTGTATTTGTTATTAGGTAAAAGCCAGGTCTGATCTCCCCCAAGTTTTCAGAGAGGCCATCAGACAATGGCAGGAGTGACACCAAGGTGTCATCAAGGGTATATAATGCACTGTGTGTATATTTTCTTTTTTGTTTTGTTTTCTACTGATTATGGCTGGTTCAGGCTCCCTGGGTCCATGCAGTCCCTGACAAGCACTTCTAGGCCGCACAGGTTCCTCCCTACGCTTATATCTCTCAATCTACCTGATGGCTACAAGTGACATTCCTAATTTCCATGTCCTATCCTGGAATGTCTGCGGGCTCAACTCCAAATTTAAGAGAGCACTGCTCTTCAAATATCTCAAATTGCATTTCCCCCACCTAATCTTGCTACAAGAAAACGCACCTCACGGGCAGCAAACTCCTAGCCCTTAAAAAAGCATGGATCCAGAGAGCCTTTCACGCCTCCTATTCCACGTATGCCAGGGGGTATCGGTGTTGATCAGAAAGTCATTTCCATGTTTGATAGAACAGGTTCATACCGACGCCAAGGTAAATATGTGCTGGTGGTGTTCACTGTTTGGGGCACACGCTATGTCATTGTGAATGTCTATGTACCCCCTTCCCTTCTCATCATCCATTCTGTACACGATTCTGGAGAGGACCACCCCCGTACTGCTCTGCAAGGTTGCTGCTAATGGGTGATTTTAATGCCATCCTGGCCCCTGACCTTGATGGACCAGTTTCTCTTAAGCAATTTTCTTTGGACCTGCTTACTTGGGCCCAGGCACTGGGTTTGACCGAGGTCTGGCGGTGGAAGCATCCGACAGTAAGGGCATACTCCTGCTTCTCCACCACGTACAAAACATCCTCCCGTATTTATATGGCCTTTGCCAACTATGTTGTCGGATGTTTTGGATACAAAGTACTTACCTAGCGTACTCTCAGACCACTGCCCTCTACTCCTCAACATTCGCTCCCCCTCCTCCAAATCCTCTGCCCTTTGGTGGTTTGGGTTCTATTGGCTCTCCCACGCAGATCTGGCGGACACCATTCCACCACTCCTTGCAGAGTTCTGGGTCCTCAACGAGGGATCCTCCTCTCCAGAAGTCACTTAGGACGCCTTTAGGGGTTTCACCAGAGGCCATTACATCTCCTTCATAGCAGGGATCCGTAGGGAACAGGCTGCCACCAAGACTGCCCTCGAAAACGCTGTGGACACCCAGACTGACACCTTCGCCACTGACCCCTCACTTTGACTCCCTCAACGCAGCAAAACGTGACTTGCATCTCCAACTCACTTAGGTCACCAGACTGGACCTCTATCATAATAAGCAGAGATTCTTTGAACAAAGGGACCGTAACGGTCGCTTTTTGGCAATGCTGGCCCAGCACGATCAACCCCTGGTGGCGATTCCCAGCATAAGGTCTCCCTCGGGGGAATGTGTCTCATACTTGATGCCTTTTGTCAGTATTACGGCTCCGTCTATGCCACGCAGTTGCCCTTGGATTTCCAGGCCCGGGACTTTGCAAAATGACTGGACCCGCTGGCACTTGGTTGGCTCTCAGATGAGGAGAGGGAGTCCTTGGTGGGACCGATCACCCTGGAAGAGGTTCTGAATGCAATTAGTTCCTTCCCTTCTGGGAAATCACTAGGCCCAGATGGCCTTCCCATGCAGTTTTACAAAACCCACGGGGAATTGCTTGCACCCAAATTAGCCCAACTCTACTCGCAGTGCCTGGCTGACGGTGCCCTCCCAACCTCCATGAGTCATGCCCACGTAACCCTTATCCACAAGACCCCCAAGGACCCCACTTCTTGTGCCTCATACAGGCCTATCGCCTTACTCAATGCGGATTTTAAAACCCTCACTAAACTCCTGACCAAGAGACTAGACATAAAAAAGGTCTTTGACACCGTGGAGTGGCCTTTCCTCTGGGGAGGTCCTTCGCAGAATGGGGTTCCTCTTATTGTTTATTAAATGGCTACAGATTCTCTACCAGAATCCCACGTCCGCCATCAAACGGGGGGGGGGGGGGCACTGTCGCGATCCTTCCCGTTGTCCAGGGGCACGCGGCAGGGCTGCCCTATCTCGCAGGGGACTGTGCGTCGGGTGGCTGGAGGAGAGGGTTGCCCTGTATGCGGACGATCTCCTACTTTTGCTTAATGATAGAGTTTTGCCCATTCCTTCTTGCAAAACTGCTCCAGCACCTTCAAGTTGGATGGTTTGCGCTTGTGAACAGGCCTCAAAGTCAACTGGGCAAAATCCCTTTTGTTCCCTATTGACCCATCAGCCTGTGCCAGCAACCCCTCTGGTCTCTAGACAGGCCTCAGATTTCATGCCCTTGAATCCAGCTAAAGCTGAAGCCATGGGTGTCTTTACCCCTGTCGCTACTAGGGCACATTTGATTTTACACTACGTGGAGCACTTTTTTTCTTTGAGAAATCATCACAATGGTTTGGTGCCAAGGAGGGATCCTTTTAATAAAGGATCAATTGCATGGGCAGCACAGTGGTGTAGTGGTTAGCACTCTCACCTGCCTGTGTGTGTTTCCTTCGGGTACTCCGGTTTCCTCATACACTCTAAAGACATGTAAAAAATGTAAATACATTTTTTACGTTACTCTAAAGACATGCTGGTAGATTAATCGGATCCTGTCTAAATTGGCCCTAGTATATGTATGAATGTGTGTTAGGGACCTTAGGTTTGTAAGCTCCTTTAGGGTAGGGACTGATGTGAATGTACAATGTACATGTAAAGTGCTGCGTAAATTGACGACGCTATACAAGTACTTCAAATAATAATAATAGTAATTGAAGTTAAGCGAGCAATTCTGCCGATTGGTGAAGGCACCGATTTTTAAGGATCACTATATGGTGGTGGACGGTGTAAAGTAAAACCGGGATCCATATCACATTACGGGTGGACTATTTTACCTATTTGCATCACATTTGTTGTGTACACAATTGTTTAGCGCAACCTATGTTTTTATTTTCAACAATGACATGTTGAATCTACAGTGCCTTGCAAAAGTATTAACCCCCTTGGCATTTTCCTTGTTTTGTTGCCTCACAACCTGGAATTAACATGGATTGTTTGAGGATTTGCATCATTTAATTTATAGAACATGCCCACAACTTTGATGTGTTTTTTGTGAAGCAAATAGGACAAAATAACAGAAAAGGTCAATGTGCATAGCTATTCCCCCCCCCCTAAAATCAATACTTTGTAGAGCCACCTTTTCCAGCTATCACAGCTCCAAGTCACTTTGGATAAGTCTCTATGAGCTTGCCACGTCTTACCACTGGGATTTTTGCCCATTCCTCCTTGCAAAACTGCTCCAGCTCCTTCAAGTTGGATGGTTTGCGCTTGTGAACAGCAATCTTTAAGTCTGACCACAGATTTTCTATTGGATTGAGGTCTAGGCTTTGACTAGGCCATTCCAACACATTTACATGTTTCCCCTTAAACCCCTCAAGTGTTGCTTTAGCAGTGTGTTTGGGGTCATTGTCCTGCTGGAAGGTGAATCTCTGTCCTAGCCTCAAATCACACACAGAGCGGTACAGGTTTTGCTCAAGAATATTCCTGTATTTAGCACCATCCATCTTTCCCTCAACTTTGACCAGTTTCCCAGTCCCGACTGGTGTTCTTTGGGTGATGTGATGTGATGGGTTTGCGCCAGACAGCGTTTTCTTTGATGACCAAAAAGTTAAATTTTAGTCTCATCAGACCACAGCACCTTCCTCCATACATTTTGGGAGTCTCCCACGCGCCGCTTCGCAAACACAAAAAATGCCATTTTGTTTTTTGATGAAAGTAATGGCTTTCTTCTGGCCACTCTGCCATAAAGCCCAACTCTATGGAGCGTATGGCTTATTGTTTTCCTATGTACAGATACTCAAGTCTCTGCTGTGGAACTCTACAGCTCCTCCAGGGTTACCTTAGGTCTCTGTGCTGCCTCTCTAATTAATGCCCTCCTTGCCTGGTCCGTGAGTTTTGGTGTGCGGCCGTCTCTTGGCAGGTTTGCTGTTGTGCCATGTTCTTTCCATTTGGTTATGATAGATTTGATGGCGCTCCTAGGGATCAAAGATTTGGATATTTTTTTATAACCTAACCCTGACTTGTACTTCTCAACAACATTATCCCTTACTTGTTTGAGGAGTTCTTGGGTCTTCATGGCAGTGTTTGGTTAGCGGTGCCTCTTGCTTAGGTGTTGCAGCCTCTGGGGCCTTTCAAAAAGGTGTGTATATGTAATGACACTTAGATTGCACACAGGTTGACATTTCAATAATTATGTGACTCCTGAAGGTAATTGGTTGCACCAGAGCTTTTTATGGGCTTCATAACAAAGGGGGTGAATACATACGCACATACCAATTATCAGTTTATTTCTGAAAAATTGTTTGTTTAATGTATATATTTTTCTAATTTTAGTTCACCAACTTAAAATATTGTGTTCTGATCCATCACATATAATTCAGATCAAAAAAACATTGAACTAAAGGCTGTAATGTACAAAATAGATAAAAAGCCAAGGGGGGTGAATACTTTTGCAAGGCACTGTACCTAGCAATGGGGCACAAAAGGCATCGTGCCCTCTGCGAGAGCCTTCGGAAGCCAGAGAGAATCCATAAGTCTAAAAAAGGTTGTAGCCGACAGGTAAACAGAAACAGGATGAACCACAACAGTGAAGAGAGACCTCGCTAGAGTGCTTGGTAACAAAATTTAAACATGGTAGAGCATCGATCTGATTAAGGGGAAATTTGGAGATCACCTTGGGCAGAAAAGAAACATTAAAGGCGAAGTTCACCTTTATTTTCTAAATCCCAGCCCCCCTATGTACCAATATAGCATTAACGTACTTATTTTGCAAAAATAAAATGGCTTTCCATTAATTCTACATCTGCTTACCCAACCCTCTTCATAGCCTTTTAAAAACACTGCTTGATTAGTTCTGTCTGACATCCTGGTCATACTTTGGGTCATGCCACAGGAAGGAGTTGACCAGCTGATCTCATTAGCATACACCCTGCAGCATCTACCCTCAGCTGGTCAACTCCTTCCAGTGTCATGACGTAAAGTCTGTCCAGCAAGTAAGACAGAACTAATCGAGCAGTGTGTTTAAACAGCTATGAAGAGAGTTAGGAAAGCAGATGTAGAATGGGGCGTGGATTTATTTTTGGAAAATAAGTACATTAATGCTATATTGGCACAGAAGGAAACTGGAACCTAGGAAAAAAAAGGGGGGGGGGGTGAACAAAGGTGAACTTACCCTCTAGGTCTTGGGAGAACGTTATAATTGTTAGCACCAGGAAGGGTGCCTTACAAGATGATGCCACCACCCCTGATACTGGGCTAG
Organism: Rana muscosa; assembly: GCA_029206835.1. Taxonomy (NCBI): domain Eukaryota; kingdom Metazoa; phylum Chordata; class Amphibia; order Anura; family Ranidae; genus Rana; species Rana muscosa. The sequence continues at coordinate 235,789,625 of CM055119.1, forward strand.
CAGCAGTGATGGCAACAAGAAAAAACACCTTAAGAGTTCAGCCAAGAAAATAATCCAGATAGGTTTGAAGGGAGGCTTATGAAGAGCACTCCGCACCAGACTGATCCCACAGCATCACCAAAGAGCATTTAAGAGGAGATAAATGAGCGACTCCCTGCACAAAAAGGCCTTCACTGGGAATGAGAGGCCAAAAGGATGATAGAAGAGGATATCCAGGGCTAAACTCTGAGGGTACTAAAGGCCCGATGCAGATCTAGACCAAACTGGATAAAGGCCAGGATATTGCCCATGAAAATATCAACCAGAATGGGACACTCTGCTTACATTACACCAAAAACAGCCTTTTAATTGTAAATTTTGAGGGAAGTAGACTAACAGGAAGAGGAGTCAGAATAACCAAATTTGAGAAGCCTCTGTCCCACCGGGGGCTTTAACAGCCAAGCCATCATAGCAAGTGACCAAGGAGCAGGATGGTAGAATGGTAGATTGGACTTTGAGAAAGAAGATCTACACGATATGGAAGAAGACATGAGAATCTGCCAAAAGCCAAACTGTGGAAGGTTTGGTACTTAGACATAGCCAGTACAGGGCAACAATAATCACTCTAACACACTCCGATTTGATCTTGCAGAAGCTTTAATGGAGGAAAAGCAAAGATGAGGTGAATCTGATCCCACAGTCACCACAGCATCTACTGCAAAATCTTAAGGATCTTAGAATCTGGCAACAAACCTTTCGTTAAGTTTTTGGTTGAACCAAAACACTAACAGGTCCACTCTGCGTGTCCCCCAACTGCTACAAAAGGTCCTGAAAAACCCTGGGTGAAGGAACCACTTGCTTTGATCCAGATGATGATGGCCGAGGTAGTCAGCCTGACAGTTTTCTACACCTGGAATGTGTACTGTGGTCAAGGCCAGAACATGACAACCTACACAAGTAATTTCCCTTTTTTCTTTGCCCGCTAGACATTTTTGTGCCTTCTTAATGGTTGATGTAGACCTCGGCCATGGTATAGTCTGAATGTACCTGTATCGGAGTCCCCGAAAACAGAGATGTCCAGTGCTGAAGGAACAATCGAATGGCCCCGAATTCCAGAATGTTTATTAAAAGTTTGAAGTCTTTTGATGGAGAAGGTTCCCTGAACATTCAAAATTCTGAGGACTCCTCCCCAGCCAGACAGACTTAGCCATCAAGCATGCACAAGAGAAATTCACAAGTTAGTGGAAGAAACGACTTCTCCAACTCTAATGCCAGTAAATCCACTAACTCAGGGAGGGCCAGGCTGAGGCAAATGCATGGGATGATCCAGAGACCATTTGCGCAAGGCAGACAGGATGTGGAATTGCAAAGATCTGAGGAGTAAGGCTCTGCTTCTAATGAAGCTACCATCAGTTCCAGTAACCTCATGCTAAAAGGGGCGACATCTGAATTGGAGTATCCATGCTTAAAAGCGGAGGTCCACCCAGAATTTTTTTTTACATTAAAAATCCTATAAAAAAAAAAAAGAAAAAAAATTTGATTTTTTTTTTTTATATATACTCACTTGAAATGTCTGTTGCTATGCGGAAGTCCCCTAATCTGCCTCTAATGTGCCTCTTCTAATCCACGGTGGATCTCCTTCCTCTTCTTGTGAATGGGGGCGCTGCCTTCTAGGAACTGTGTATCTCAGGAGGCAAGTCGCCCATTCCCATTCAGCCGTAAGGCTTCACTGCCTGTTTCCTTTAGTCAGGATAGAGGAGCCGGGACCTGCCAGCAGCGATCGATCGCCATGGCGGGACCGACATCGCGGGCGAGTAGGACAGGTAAGTGTCCTTAGTAGCTGCTGACTTAAAAAATAAATAAAAAATAAATAATAATCTGGCTGCACCTCCGCTTTAAGAGCAGAAAGACCTGATCTTTACCAAGTGGAAAATACCCAGGCCTAATAGTTGTCCAGGACTGGTACCAAATATTCCAGACAGTAAGCTGTATCCAGTGCAGACTTCTGAGGGTTGAGAATCCACCCCACCTGAAGTTCTGCAGAATCTGCACGGTCCATTGTTTGTTGGCATTAAAAGGCTGGATGGAGCGGTCCTTTAACAGCAGATTGTCCAGTTAGTCCACAATGTAGACACTCTGAAAGCGAGGAAGAGTCAGAACAGGGGCCACGACTTGTTTGAAGACCTGAGAAACAATGGATAGGCCTAACGGCAGAGACATGAGCTGAAAACTGCATACTACCGCACAATGAAAATCAGTGTTGCAGGGGGAAAATAGGAATGTGTAAAGTGGTCATCCTGGATGACATCCGAAGTCCGTAGATCTATCTGCTGTAGGGATGCAGTGGGTGACCAGGTTGATTCCATTCAAAACTTTTTAAGCTGTACTTGAGCAACAGGAACAGGACCTAGCATGCAATACCACAGATCAGTTCAAGACATTCTAAAACAATAGAATTTGTAAGCCATCAACCAGGGTCCCGGGACATACGTTTAGTCCAGATCGCAAAAATCTGGCAAATATACAGTGCCTTGCGAAAGTATTCGGCCCCCTTGAACTTTTCATCCTTTTGCCACATTTCAGGCTTCAAACATAAAGATATAAAATTTTAATTTTTTGTGAAGAATCACCAACAACTGGGACACAATTGTGAAGTGGAACGAAATCTATTGTTTTTTTGAAACTTTTTTAACTAAGAAATAAATGAAAAGTGGGGCGTGCAAAATTATTCGGCCCCCTTGCGTTTAATACTTTGTAGAGCCACCTTTTGCTGCGATTACAGCTGCAAGTCCCTTGGGGTATGTCTCTATCAGTTTTGCACATTGAGAGACTGAAATTCTTGCCCATTCTTCCTTGCAAAACAGCTCGAGCTCAGTGAGGTTGGGTGGAGAGCGTTTGTGAACAGCAGTTTTTAGCTCTTTCCACAGATTCTCGATTGGATTCAGATCTGGACTTTGACTTGGCCATTCTAACACCTGGATACGTTTTATTTGTGAACCATTCCTTTGTAGATTTTGCTGTATGTTTGGGATCATTGTCTTGTTGGAAGATAAATCTCCGTCCCAGTCTCAGGTCTTTTGCAGACTCCAACAGGTTTTCATCCAGAATGGTCCTGTATTTGGCTGCATCCATCTTCCCCTCAATTTTAACCATCTTTCCTGTCCCTGCTGAAGAAAAGCAGGCCCAAACCATGATGCTGCCACCACCATGTTTGACAGTGGGGATGGTGTGTTGAGGGTGATGAGCTGTGTTGCTTTTACGCCAAACATATCGTTTTGCATTGTGGCCAAAAAGTTTGATTTTGGTTTCATCGGACCAGAGCACCTTCTTCCACATGTTTGGTGTGTCTCCCAGGTGGCTTGTGGCAAACTTTAGACAAGACTTTTTATGGATATCTTTGAGAAATGGCTTTCTTCTTGCCACTCTTCCATAAAGGCCAGATTTGTGCAGTGTACGACTGATTGTTGTCCTGTGGACAGACTCTCCCACCTCAGCTGTAGTTCTCTGCAGTTCATCCAGAGTGATCATGGGCCTCTTGGCTGCATCTCTGATCAGTCTTCTCCTTGTCTGATCTGAAAGTTTAGAGGGACAGCCAGGTCTTGGTAGATTTGCAGTGGTCTGATACTCCTTCCATTTCAAAATGATCGCTTGCACAGTGCTCCTTGGGATGTTTAAAGCTTGGGAAATCTTTTTGTATCCAAATCCGGCTTTAAACTTCTCCACAACAGTATTACGGACCTGCCTGGTGTGTTCCTTGGTCTTCATGATGCTCTCTGCGCTTTCAACAGAACCCTGAGACTATCACAGAGCAGGTGCATTTATACAGAGACTTGATTACACACAGGTGGATTCTATTTATCACCATCAGTCATTTAGGACAACATTGGATCATTAAGAGATCCTCGCTGAACTTCTGGAGTGAGTTTGCTGCACTGAAAGTAAAGGGGCCGAATAATTTTGCACGCACCACTTTTCAGTTTTTTATTTGCTAAAAAAGTTTCAAATATCCAATAGATTTCGTTCCACTTCACAATTGTATCCCACTTGTTGGTGATTCTTCACAAAAAATTAAAATTTTATATCTTTATGTTTGAAGCCTGAAATGTGGCAAAATGATGAAAAGTTCAAGGGGGCCGACTACTTTCGCAAGGCACTGTACATGGAAGTAATTTTAGGCTGCATGGCAGGGGCAATGTGCACCAAAAAAGGCATTAAGAAATTCAAATCACCTGTCTACAGCGTCTTCAAAGACCAGAACATCCGTGACTAGAACCCGTCAGGGACATATTAAATGAGGCAATAGCAGGATCCATAGGACGCATCAAAATTTTTTGTTTAAGATCATCATCTTTCTCCTCGCATTGCTGCAGCAGATCAGTGATCATGCCAGAGTCAAAGATATAACAAGAGAAAAATGGATGTGGGTAAGTTTCCCAAAGAAATGACACCATAGAAGAAATTCCTCCCTGCCTACAGGAGTAATGAGGAACACAAGAAGAGAGGGACAGACAAGTCCTATTATCAGGGACAGGGACCTTATGGTCCAGTCTCCTTCCAAATGATATGTACAGCATCACACAAAAGAGCGAGTACATCACTCACATTTTTGTCAATATTTTATTATATCTTTTCATGTCACAAAACTGAAGAAATTACACATTGCTACAATGTAAATTAGTGCACAGCTTGTACAACAGTGTAAATCTGCCGTCCCCTAAAAATAACTCAACACAGCCATTAATGTCTAAACCGCTAGCAACAAAAGTGAAAATTCACAAATTGAGCCCAAAGTGTCAATATTTTGTGTGACCGCCATTTTCCAGCACTGCCTTAACCCTCTTGGGCATAGAGTTCACCAGAGCTTCACAGGTTGCCACTCCATGATGACATCACAGAGCTGGTGGATGTTAGAGACCTTGCGCTTCTCCATCTTCCGTTTGAGGATGCTCCACAGACGCTTAATAGGTTTAGGTCTGGAGACATGCTTGGCCAGTCCATCACCTTAACCATCAGCTTTAGTAACAAGGCAGCGGTCGTCTTGGTGGTGTGTTTGGGGTCGTTATGTTGGAATACTACCCTGCGGTCCAGTCTCCAAAGGGAGGGGGTCATGCTCTGCTTTAGTATGTCACAGTACATGTTGGCATTCATGGTTCCCTCAGTGAACTGTAGCTCCCCAGTGCCAGCAGCACTAATGCAGCCCCAGACCATGACACTCCCTCCACCATGCTTGACTTTAGGCAAGACACACTGGTCTTCATATTCCTAGCCTAGTTGCTGCCACACATGCTTGACACCATCTGAACCAAATAAGTTCATCTTGGTCTCATCAGACCACAGGACATGGTTCCAGTAATCCATGTCCCTAGTCTGCTAGTATTCAGCAAACTGTTTGCAAGCTTTCTTGTACATCTCTAGAAGAGGCTTCCTTCTGAGATGACAACCATGCAGACCAATTTGATGCAGTGTATGTTCTGAGCACTGACAGGCTGACCCCCACTCCTTCAACCTCTGCAGCAACGCTGGCAGCACTCGTATGTCTATTTCCCAAAGACAACCTCTGGATATGACGCTGAGCAAGTGCACTCAACTTCTTTGGTCGACCATAGCGAGGTCTGTCCCTGAGTGGAACCTGTCCTGTTAAACCACTATATGGTCTTGGTCCTTTTGCTGCAGCTCAGTTTCACGGTTTGGCAATCTTCTTATAGCCTAGGCCATCTTTATGTAGAGCAACAATTTTGTTTTCAGGTCCTCAAAGTTCTTTGCCATGAGGTGCCATGTAGAACTTCCAGTGACCAGTATGAGAGCGATAACATCAAATTAAACACGTGCCAAGTGATAAAAACAAATAAAAATTATAAATGAATTATATAGAGTGAAGAAAAAATCCAAATAACTCAATCCAAGTAAAACTTCTAATGAGGGAAATGAGTCCAAAGTGAAGAAAACAGTGTGCTCCAAAACACCTTGAAGAGAGTAGCTTTAACACGTGAGTATGATCCTCTAAATAGTGCTGACACCCAAAGTGAAGGGGATATGTTTCTGCTTACCAGAAAGCCATGACTGAATGAGGACAGTCTCGCCTAGCATAGGAAATAGGGTTTTCCCACAACCATAAAAACTCCAATACAGCAGGTTCCACTGTCTACCTTGATCTCAGACATAAAAGCGAAAGCTCATGGTGTAGTATGAAAAACCAGCCAGGTTTATTAGAAGTTAAATTGCACTTACAAAATCCAAAAGTAAGTTCAGCATTAACGTGATGAAGCAATGCAATTACGGCATTCGTCCGTGTCTCTCACTAAGCTCCGTATGTTCTGCAACGCTGCTTCTAGTCCGAGGAAAGCGTGATGACGTCACCGGCCCCCGTCATCACGCTTTCCTCGGACGAGAAGCAGCGTTGCGGAACATACGGAGCTTAGTGAGAGACACGGACGAATGCAGTAATTGCATTGCTTCATCGCATTAATGCTGAACTTACTTTTGGATTTTGGAAGTGCAATTTAACTTTTAATAAACCCCGCTGGTTTTTCATACTACACCATGAGCTCTCTCTTTTATGTCTGAGATCAAGGTAGACAGTGGAACCTGCTGTATTTGAGTTTTTATGGTTGTGGGAAAACCTAATTTCCTATGCTAGGCGAGACTGTCATCATACAGTCATGGCTTTCTGGTAAGCAGAAACATATCCCCTTCACTTTGGGTGTCAGCACTATTTAGAGCAGTGGTTCTCAACTCCTGTCCTCAGGACCCACTAACAGGCCAGATTTTAAGTATTACCTTGGTGAGATGCAGACTATAATACTGCAATCCCTGAGCAGCAAATTATATCACCTGTGATGCATTTCAGTTATCTTGCAAACCTGGCCTGTTGGTGGGCCCTGAGGACTGGAGATGAGAACCACTGATTTAGAGGATCATACTCACGTGTTGAAGCTACTCTCTTCAAGGTGTTTTGGAGCACACTGTTTTCTTCACTTTGGACTCATTTCCCTCATTAGGAGTTTTACTTGGATTGAGTTATTTGGATTTTTTCTTCACTCTATATTCTTCATTTATAATTTTTATTTATGTTTTTATCACTTAGCACATGTATCATCATATGCCAATTTTGATATATTATGTTATTTTCATGGATAAGCGCTGCATATTTTTGACCACATTTGATTTTTTATAGTTTTATTTGTATTTAGCTATACATGCTAGCAGCTTACTTTTCACTTATTTTTGATTCATTTGACGTATCACACACCTTAGCACGGTTTATCTTACGCAGCGTTTGGCCTTAGGGCCTTTCTCCCTTTTTTTTCATCAAATTAAAAACACACCTGCTCCCATTCACACCTGAGACTTTGTAACACTAACGAGTCACATGACACCGGGGAGGGAAAATGGCTAATTGGGCCCAATTTAGACATTTTAACTAAGAGGTGTACTCACTTTAGTTGCCAGTGGTTAAGACATTAATAGCTGTGTGTGGAGTTATTTTGAGGGGACAGCAAATTTACACTATTATACAAGCAAATGTAATATATTGTAATATATTGTAGCAAATGTAATGTAGTGTCATTTCTTTAGTGTTGTCACATCAAAAGATATAATAAAATATTTACAAAAATGTGAGAGGGTGTACTCACTTTTGTGAGATACTGTAAGTGAGCAGAACCCAGTGAGATTGAAGGGGTATATAGCAAGAGTACCATAATGTCAGCCCCTAGTGCCACTTGAGGGCCTTGAAGCTTAGGTCAGCTGCAGAAAGAAGAAAATGTTACACAACAGATTTCCCTCAGTATATCAATGCAAAAAATGCCTGCCGAGTCTGTGCAAAAGCTTGTCACACACAAAAGCAATACAAGAAAAGTTCACACTGCCTGGATGGGACTGACAAAACGTAAATAAATATCTATCTACATCATGAGTAGAAATAACTGCCATTAGGACTGCATACACAGAAAAATTAACATGCCGTAGTCAAGCTACCTCATGTAGAAATTCAAGCAATAGGCAAGAAAGACAAAGTTCATAACTTTTAAAAACTGGTAGCCTGGGGGGAAAGGGGAGAGAGACAAAACACTGTAGACACTAGCACAACTACCTCTGCATAAAGTGCCCAGCCATTTCATACAAACCTGCAATAAAATCGGTACCTTTGGCTTCATGCTTTACTCCTTTCAGAAGAGGCTAATCTCCACCTCCCACCACCTCCCCCCAACCCCCAGGGAGCTTCAGGGACTGAGTCACACCTGCATTGATTGCCACTGCCCTGGACATGCATAGCACCCTGGGGCTAACTCCACACTTTGCATGGCATACCAAGGGAAACACATTACACAGGATCCAGTGCTAGAAGCAAGCCCCACGTCTTATACATTTTTGGCAGGACACAGGTACTCTTTATTAAAGTGTAAGTAAACCCTCCTATAATTTTTCAAGCAAGGAAGCTGCCATCTTGGCCTCTGTTTAATCTTCAACTGCCATGATGCTGCACATGTGATCAGTTATGACACCAGCCATTGGATGGTTTGACAGTTTGGTTGAGAGCACAACCAATGTGACAGTTGGCATTCCCGGCATGCCGGGAATGTAACTGCTTTTTTAAACTTAAAATCGATGGGTTTACTTCCGCCTTAAGTAATTACATGCCTGATGGAGGAATCCTACACGATTCCAAAACTTTTCTATTATAACTATGATGTGATTTCAGAAAAAAAGCTTTAGACATGGAGATCCTTGGTGTGCCGATAACGTACTTGTTACTTTGAATGTTCTCAGTTTCAGGAAGGGATCACTGCAGCACCCATTTACAGTGCCTTTAAAGTATTCATACCTCTTGAAATTTTCGACATTTTGTCATGTTACAACCAAAAACATAATGTATTTTATTGGGATTTTATGTGGTAGACCAACACAAAGTGGCACATAATTGTGAAGTGGAAGGAAAATGATAAATGGTTATCAATTGTTTTATAAAATAGTTGAAAAGTGTGGCGTGCACTTCTATTCAGCCCCCTTTTACTCTGATACCTTTTAACTAAAATCGAGTGGAACCAATTGCCTTTAGAAGTCACCCAATTAGTAAATAGTCCACCTATGTGTAATTTAATCTCAGTATAAATACAGCTGATCTGTGAAGCCCACAGAGGTTTGTTAGAGAACCTAAGTGAACAGACAGCATCATGAACGGCCAGGGAAGGCACCAGACAGGTCAGGGATAAAGTTAAGGAGACCTTTAAGGCTGGGTTCACACCAATGCGAATTGGATGCGGTTTCTCCGCAACCAATTCGCATAGTAGGAGATTGTGACTGTCTGTTTCAGGTCTGAATTCAGCCAAATATTCGGCTGAAATCGGACCTGAAACGGTGAATGGAAACGCACCGGATTCCTTCTATGAGCCGCTGCATTCTCAAGTGGTAACCCAGCCTAAAGCAGGGTTCGGGTATAAAAAAATATCCCAAGCTTTGCATATCTTTTTCACCTTTATTCTTTTATTTTTTTCCACATAATGAAATTCATACAGCCATTTTCTTTTTATATCCAACAATATATACACCAAATAATAATAGAAAATTCCACATACCCCCTTTCATTCTAGCTTGCAGTCCGGCCTTTCCCCCTTCCATACACCATCCTTACTTATCCAGCACCCACCCTTAAACGTGCTTCCACTTCTATCCATTGTTTCCACATATTTTTTAATGTATTTTTATTTCCCCTCTAATTGTATATAAATTCCTCCTTACTGACCATATCCTCTATCACCTTCCTCCATTCTGTCGCTGTGGAGGGGTTTTTCGCTTGCCACTTCTGCGCGATAAGTTTCCTTCCTTGGAACAGACACCTTATTATTGCCGTATGTATATCTCCTGACATACCCTTCACTTCCAGGAGACCCAGTACACACAACTTAACCTCAGGCTGCAGAGATGTCCCAAACACCACGTTTATCTTCTCCACGATCTCTTTCCAATACTGATAACTTGGGACACCTCCAAATCATGTGCACTGGGTCTCCCCTATCATCCCCACATCTGACATTTTGCAAACTCGAAAACCTTTGGGGTGTGTAGTACACTCTATGAATCAGGTAAAGGTGGGAGACTATCTGAGAGGGAGACAATGACACACTAGGTCCTGTTGCTAATATTCGTTTCCATTGGTCCTGTGACAGTGGGCCCACATCCCCCTCCCATTTGCCCTTGATTTTAATATCCGATCCTACTCCCTGATCCGCCTCTTCTATATTCCCATACATCTCTGAGATCATCCCTCTGGAGTCCTCTGCATTTACTAGTTTACGGAGCAGGGGCATGTCGTTCCATTCTGGTGATCCCTGTCCGAATTGTGCCTTCAGTGCATGCCTGACTTGTAGGCATCTATAGAAGGATTTGTTCGGGACCACAGTCTTCCCTTATCTCTTGAAATGTTTTTATTCTTCCTGCTCTAAAAAGTTGTGCCAGTAGGTGTATCCCACTTCTATCCCATTCTTCGATTTTCCCCATAACTTTATATTCTTTTAAGTTATTGTCCCATATGGGGGAGCATTCGGAAAATCCACTTCATCCCAGCATTTTCTTGACATTCTCCCAGCATTTTACCATTAGTTGCACTGTGGGGCACCTAGAGCAGAAGGAGTCCACCTCCACTGCCTCAACTTCTGTATCATGGCTAGTATCGTTCAATATTAACTCCTTTACTGCTTCTCTACCTATTGATAGGTTGCTACCCCTCATATGCTGCATTTGTGCTGTTAAGAAGTAGTGTCTTGGATTTGGAAGTGCCAGTCCCCACTTCTCTCTTGGTTGCTGTAGGGTTCGGAGGCGGATCCTTGCTGCTCCCCCTCTTCCAAATCAGTTCCCTAAATATACTGTCCAATTTTTTAAACCAGTGTTTTGGGATCCATACTGGTGAATTGTGCAGGACATACAAAACTTGTGGCATCCAGACCATCTTCACCAGATTACACCGGCCGGCTACCAAAAGTGGAAGCCGATTCCAAACTCTGCACTTCTGTCTCAGTTTTGTCATTAAACAAATTAGACTAAATTTCCAGCTATTTACTGCCCGGATCTTTTGTTAGTTATTCCTAGGTATTTCATTTGATTTACAACTTTCACTTGAGCTATCTGTCGTGTCAATGGGTCTATCGGCAAAAGTGCCGATTTATCCCATTTGATTGTCAACCCTGAAAATTTACCAAATTCCCCTATTATACCCATGACTGTCTCCAATGAGGCCTGCGTATACCCCTAGAAAAAGCAGAACCTTGTCTGCATACACTGCGACCTTCTCCTCCCCCAGCCTCCTCTTGAAGCCCTGTACTCCCGGAGATGCCCTTATGGCAATAGCCAGTGGCTCCATTGCAAGAGCAAAAAGCAGGGGTGACAGCGGACACCCCTGCCTTGTCCCCCTCGCTAATTGGAACCACTCCAAGCACTCACAGATTATCCTAACTTTCGCCCTGGGACTTTCATACAAAATTTTAATCCATTGGATAAATTTAGGGCCAAATTGGAATTCCGTCAACACCTTCCACAAGTAATGCCACTCAAGTCTGTCAAACGCCTTAGTTGCGTCTAGGGACATAATAGATCTGGACCCCTCTCTCTCTGTTTGCAGCTGTATATTTAAATACGTTCTTCTTATATTAATACTTATGGATCTGCCTGGGATGAATCCAGTTTGGTCCGGGTGTACCAGTTTCGAAACTATTTTATTTAACCTTATTACCCAATATTTTGGCCAGAATCTTTACAACTGAGCATAAAAGAGATATCGGCCTGTATGAGGCTGCCTCGAGTTGGTTTTTCCCCTCCTTTAAAAAGTACAATAATTGTTGCTTCTGTCAGACACAGGTAGCTTCCCCTCCTCCTCAGCCCAATTAAATACCTCCAAGAGTTTAGGAAGCAGCACCTCGATACAAGTTTAATATCTCGATTGGCAGGCCATCTGGCCCAGGAGCCTTTTGGCCTGCCATGTCCGAAATTGCCATCTGTAACTCTTCCAGTGTAAGCGGTGCCTCCAGTCTCTCTGTCTTCCTCTGATAACAGGGGAATCTGCAGTCCAAAGAAGATCTCCATTCCTCCTTCTACATTACTATATGGTGTGCTACTATACAAATTTTGATAACACTTTCTAAAGACCTCTGTTATTTCCAGGGTACCTCTCAATTTGCCCTTCCTCGTCACATATAGCTGGAATGACAGATAGGGGAGCGTTGGCCCTGGCAATCAGGGCCAAGATTCTACCCATTCTTACACCCTCCCCAACAAAGAATTGTCTTTGAAATAGCCCTTAATTTTCCGCTTTTTCCATTAATAATTTTTTGTACTCTTCCTGTCTTCCTAGCCATTCGTTATGTTTCTCTACGGTTGGGTTTTCCACATAGCCAATCTCTGCCCTTTTCACAGTTTCCGTTGCTGCAACCTCCTTGGCACGTGTTTATTTTTTAATGAAAGATATTTTCTGGATTAAAACTCCTCTCAGGAACGCTTTCAGGGTGTCCCATATAACCCCCCTCGAGGCTGATCCATTATTTGTTGTTATAAATTCTTTCAGGCTGGCACCTATCCTCCCCGGATCCTCGATTACTTCTGGCCAAAATGGGTTTAACTTCCAGTCCCTTTTACTATAACCACTGTTTATCTTGATTTCGAAGATCACTGATGAGTGGTCCGAAATACTTCTCGGTTCGTTTTCCACCCCCGCCACGGCCTCTTCATTACAAAGAACAAGGTCTATCCTGGACAAGGTCGCATGCGTCCTCGATTAGCAGAATTGTTTTTCCCCCGGGTGTCTCCTCCTCCACATGTCCACCAGCCTGATTTTGCCGCAAAATTGGAGAAGGGGGCTGCCAGGTGCATGTACAGAGGAGGTCCCGGACGGGAATCTATCCAGGTTTTTGTTCATAGTCATATTCAAGTCCCCCGCCACTATAACAGGTACACCTGCCTTGTCCATGACAAACTCCATTAACTCCCAGAGTACTTCTGTGCTTAACGGGGGGGGGGGGATGTAAACATTGGCCACCACATACTCCCTTGTCTCTATCCGGCAGAAGAGAATAATATACTGCCCCTTTGAATCGATCTTGCCATGTCTGCAGGAGAACACCATTCCGGAGTCAACCAATACACTCAACCCCCTAGAATAGGAGGTGTTTGTGGAGTGGTATTGTACTCGGTGTTTCCTATGTTTTACTATACTAGTCGATTCCTTTTCCAGATGTGTCTCCTGCAGACACCGCATCTTAATATTACCCATTTCCGCCATTGTCTTTTGGCGGAATCATTTACCCCTCGAACATTCAATGAACACACCTTTATGCTTCTGACTTTGTTTGGGGTTTTCCTTTTCTTCGTTATCTGTCATCTACCCCTTTTAAATTCCTCCTTTATCAGTGTACCTCCCATTTTGTGATCTTATACCTTAAAAGTGTTTTCCTCTTCATTTTCATATTATTGTTTCCCTTCAAGAAACAATGTTCTAGTGTATTCACCCATTCATGTGCCCTACCTAAACATGCATCCAGTGAAATCTCCCATTCCTGTGCCCTTCCCGAGCATGCATCCATCCCTGCTCTTCCCCCCCACCCCCCCTCTCCCTCCCCAAGCCCCTCCCATCCTCTACCCCCCCTCCTCCCCCTCCTTTTCTTGCCCTTCTTGGGGTCTGCTTTGACGGCTTCTAAAGTGACCGTACAGTGGGTACGGAAAGTATTCAGACCCCCTTACATTTTTCACTCTGTTAAATTGCAGCCATTTGCTAAAATCATTTAAGTTCATTTTTTCCTCATTATTGTACACACAGCACCCCATATTGACAGAAAAACACTGAATTGTTGACATTTTTGCAGATTTATTAAAGAAAAACTGAAATATCACATGGTTTTAAGTATTCTGACCCTATGCTGTGACACTCATATTTAACTCAGGTGCTGTTCATTTCTTCTGATCATCGAGATTGTTCTACACCTTCATTTTAGTCCAGCTGTGTTTGATTATACTGATTGGACTTGATTAGGAAAGCCACATACGTGTCTATATAAGACCTTACTACTCACAGTGCATGTCACAGCAAATAAGAATCATGAGGTTAAAAAGGAACTGCCTAAAGAGCTCAGAGACAGAATTGTAGCAAGGCACAGATCTGGCCAAGGTTACAAAAAAATTTATGCTGCACTTAAGGTTCCTAAGAGCACAGTGGCCTCCATAATCCTTAAATGGAAGAAGTTTGGGACGACCAGAACCCTTACTAGAGCTGGCCGTCTGGCCAAACTGACCTATCAGGGGGAGAAGAGCCTTGGTGAGAGAGGTAAAGAAGAACCCAAATATCACTGTGGCTGAGCTCCAGAGATGCAGACGGGAGATGGGAGAAAGTTATAGAAAGGCAACCATCACTGCAGCCCTCCACCAGTCGGGGCTTTATGGCAGAGTGGCCCGACAGAAGCCTCTCCTCAGTGCTAGACACATAAAAGCCTGCATGGAGTTTGCTAAAAAAAACACCTGAAGGACTCAAAGATGGTGAGAAATAAGATTCTCTGGTTTGATGAGACCAAGATAGAACTTTTTGGCCTTAATTATAAGCGGTATGTGTGGAGAAAACCAGGCACTGCTCATCACCTGTCCAATATAGTCCCAACAGTGAAGCATGGTGGTGGCAGCATCGTGCTGTGGGGGTGTTTTTCAGCTGCAGGGACAGGACGACTGGTTGCAATCGAGGTTAAGATGAATGCGGCCAAGTACAGGGATATCCTGGACGAAAACCTTCTCCAGAGTGCTCAGGACCTCAGACTGGGCCGAATGTTTACCTTCCAACAAGACAATGACCCTAAGCACACAGCTAAAATAACTAAGGAGTGGCTTCACAACAACTCCGTGACTGTTCTTGAATGGCCCAGCCAGAGCCCTGACTTAAACCCAATTGAGCATCTCCGGAGAGACCTAAAAATGGCTGTTTACCAACCAACCTGACAGAACTGGAGAGGATCTGCAAGGAGGAATGGCAGAGGATCCCCAAATCCAGGTGTGAAAAACTTGTTGCATCTTTCCCAAAAAGACTCATGGCTGTATTAGATCAAAAGGGTGCAAATACTAAATACTGAGCAAAGGGTCTGAATACTTAGGACCATGTGATATTTCAATTTTTCTTTAATAAATCTGCAAAAATGTCGACATTTCTGTGTTTTTCTGTCAATATGGGGTGCTGTGTGTACATTAATGAGGAAAAAATGAACTTAAATGATTTTAGCAAATGGCTGCAATATAACTAAGAGTGAAAAATTTAAGGGGGTCTGAATACTTTCCGTACCCACTGTATCTCCCCTTTGAGGTGAAAGCTACAAACTTCTCCCTATATTTTGGTGTGTTTAGTGAATCACTCCTTTTTACACAATCCAACCAGTCATGTTGATATATATTCTTATCTACCCACCCTTGTGCAATTCCCATCAAACAATTACACTGCAACTAACCCCTTTGCAGCTCCCACCCCCACCCGCTCCCCCATATCCCCAAAAAATAAAATAAAAATTCCTATAAGAAAGTCCAGTTTACCCCTCCCAAAAAAAAGGGGGGGAGAGACACAAGGAGGGGGCTCACAAAAACCCCCTCTTATCTTTTAATTTCAGTGTTTATTGCTTTACTTCTCCCTGCTGCATCTCCCCCTGATTTATATCCATCCATGATGTCAATTCAGCGGGTGTGTAAAAAACATATTTTCCCCCTTTACGGTTATCCTCAGACGTGCAGGATAAAACTAAATTTAATTCGGTTTTGTTTCAGTCTACGTTTACATTTAGTAAATCTTGCCCTTTCTCTCTGTAGTTCGGGGGAAAATTCTGGGTAGATTGAGATTCTTGCACCATTGTATTGTATTTCTTTCATCCCTCTTGCCCTTTGTAAGATAGTTATTTTATCTGTAAAATGTAGGAGTTTGAGGAAGGGCCTTGGTTGGCCTCCTGAGGCTTGGGCCCTGAAAGGGACTCTATGGGCATGCTCAATTGAAAAAAACTTTAATAAACAATCCTCGCCAAACACTTTTTTAAGCCAATCTTCCATATATTTGTGGGGTGGTTACCTTCGGAGACCTAGTACCCTTATGTTTTTCCTGCGTAGTCTATTTTCCATATCATCTATTTTATTAATCACATATTCAACTGTTCTCTCATTACTTTCATCTCGTTTATCATTGGATTGACATCATCTTCAACCTGACCAAGTCTCCCCTCTAAAGCAGAGGTCCGTACACCAATCCCATGTACCTCATGTTTAAGAACGGACATGTCCTCTTTTTTACCTTTCAGTTGGTCAAATATTTCAGATAATGAAGACTTGCAGTTATAGATTGCATGGAAAATATTTCATAGAAGACTCACCCTCCTCAGCTGTTCCTATGGTTGTCTCCATCGTTTTTCGGTGCCTTTTTCTTGGACCCCTGGTTACTTGCCGCAATTGCTGGAGTCCCTGTTGCTGGTACCTGGCTCTTTTTCTGGGTTTCAGGTGTTGTGCCCCTTGTCCTTTCGTAGGTGTATGTGTGTATTTCTCCAATTTAACTGACGCAGCCACCTGGCTTGCCTTTGTTCGACGCACTGACTGAGCCTGTATCGGTGCCCGTGCCATTCCCCTCCTGGGAGGTTGTTTCCTCCCCTCTCCTTGTCATCACGGACAATGTGCCCAGCATTTCAATCTTCCACAGCCAGGTACACGCCTACACCAAGGTACTCACGTCTCCTGGGTTTCCCGGCCTGCTCAGGAAAAGTGTAGATACAAATGGAGAGGTTTAGTAAAGCCTCACTCCTCCGGCTTCCATGGCGCTAGCCCCCCGTATCCACCCCCAGTGAACTCAAGCAGCGAGACAAGTCTCCAAAGGGTATGGCTCAGTAGGGCTCAGCACCATCCATCCCCTCAGTAAACAGTCAGGTCAGCATACTCAGCACACTCACTTCAGGCACCAGCAACATAGGTCTTCCCCGGGGTTCAATAGTCTAGCAATATCTGCCCCTCCAGCTCCCTCAGCACACTAGCGCACCAGCAGTGACGACGGAGACACAGCACACAGGCAGCAACAACAGCAACTCAGCGCACAACTGGTGGCAGCGGCGACTCCGCATGCAAGCGATGACAGCGGCCGGTGTGGAGCCAAAAAGGTATGTCCCAACAGTTATGAAAACAGACGTAAAAGCAGGCAGTATTCCAGGATTAGAGTCACGTGGACCGGGCCACCAACTGTTCAAACCAGCCCGTGTCTCTCCTCATCTCCTCTTCCCCATTTCCTCCGTCCATTCAGCGTGTTCCATGGGAGGGGGTGTGAGGTCCGGGCTGCAGTGGCCTTCCCCCTCTCACCTCACCATCCGGTCACGCCCTCCTTGATTCTCAGCTTTGCATATCTCAAGAGGCACTGTTCAATCCATCATCCGATAATGAATAGTATGGCACAAATGCAAACCCACCAAGACATGGACGCCCCCTAAACTGACAGGCCAGGCAAGGAGAGCATTAATCAGAGAAGCAGCCAAGAGGCCTATGGGTGACTCTGGAGGAGCTGCAGAGATCCACAGCTCAGGTGGGAGAATCTGTCCACAGGACAACTATTAGTCGTGCACTCCACAAATCTGGCCTTTATGTAAGAGTGGCAAGTAGAAAGGCATTGTTGAAAGAAAGCCATAAGAAGTCCCGTTGGCAGTTTGCGAGAAGCCAAACTGGGGGGACACAGCAAACATGTGGAAGAAGGTGCTCTGGTCAGATGAGACCAAAATATAACTTTTTGGCCTAAAAGCAAAACGCTATTTGTGGCGGAAAACTAACACAGCACATCACCCTGAACACACTATCCCCACCGTTCAAAACATGGTGGTGGCAGCATCATGTTGTGGGAATGCTTTTCCTCAGCAGGAACAGGGATGCTGGTCAGAGTTGATGTGAAGATGGATGGAGCCAAATACAGGGCAATCTTATTAGAAAACGTAAGAGTCTGTAAAACACTTGAGACTGGGGCGGAGGTTCACCTTCCAGCAGGACAATGGCCTTAAACACACAGCCAGAGCTACAATTAAATGGTTTAAATCAAAGCATATTAATGTGTTAGAATGGCCCAATCAAAGTCCAGGCCTAAATCTAATTGAGAATGTATTGAGAATCTATGACAAGACTTGAAAATTGCTGTTCACATACACTCTCCATCCAATCTGACAGAGATTGAGCTATTTTGCAAAGAAGAATGGGCAAAAATTTCACTCTAAATGTGCAAAGCTACCCAAAAAGACTTGCAGCTCTGATTGCAGCGAAAAGTGGTTCTTTAAAGTATTAACTCAGGGGGGCTGAATACAAACACACGCCACACTTTTCACATATTTGTAAAACATTTGGAAAACCATTGATCATTTTATTTCCACTTCACAATTATATGCCACTGTTTTGGTCTATCACATGAAAACCCAATAAAATTAAATTAACTTTTTTGGTTGGAACATGACAAAATGTAGAAAACATCAAGGGTTATGAAAACTTTTTCAAGGCACTGTACATCCACAGCCAGTTTTAGGAACATGTGTGTAGGGAACACGGTGCTTATGCAGGTACTCTTTATGGAGACAGAGGTCTATTAGACCCCCAATACAGATAATCAAGCACAGATGTCATGTTCAGTAATTCAAAGCACGGTAAGCAGCTGCAGCCATGATCTTGGTATAAAACACTTGCTGACAGGACGTATGCAGGTGAACTGGCTAATGTACACGCAGTTACTGCAGATTTGTCGACTGCACATCAATGATGGGAATTTCCCATTCCACCACATCCCAATGGTGCTCTACTGGATTGAGATCTAGTGAATGTAGGTCATTGTAGTACAATTGCTGCTCACTGGATAGTTTCTCTTTTTCAGATCATTCTCTGAGTGAAAATCTCAGTAGTTTACAAAATACTCAGACTAGCCCGTCTGGCAACAACAACCATGCCACGTTCATAGTCGCCTAAATCCCCTTTCTTCCCACTTCAGCAAGTCTTTACCACGTCTAGATGCCTAAATGTATTGAGTTATTGCCATGGGATTACCTAATAAAGTGGCCGGTGAGTGTATGTGCAACAGAGATCATAACAAAACTGGTACCTTTCAGCCCTAATAAGGGCCTGTCATTTTGGTTCAGCTTTTTTTACTTCCTTGTTAATCTGCTATTTTTTTTTTTGGCTAGAGGTGACAAAACTTTAGGCTGCATTCACACCTGAGCATTTTCAGCTCGTAAAACACCCAAAAAAAGCCTGAAAAACAACCAAGCAAAATCCCATTCATTTCAATGGCACCTGTTACCTGAAGCAAAATGCCTGAAAAACACTAAGATCAAAGAAGCTCGTGTTCTTTTTTGAGGCAGATTACAGGCATTATTCTGCTTTTTATATTGAGGACCTGTAAAAAAACAGGAAAATCAAAGCACAAACGCAGTGAAAATGTGCAACTTTGAAATGCTCAGGTGTGAATGCAGCCTTATAGTCCAGTGAGCATACCAGAGCAAGTTGTCAGGCACCATACTGTGGCAGAGTTGTGTGAATGAAAAGTTTGGCTGAACACAATTACAAATCCTTTAGCAGGTAAACAGAACACATACATACATTTAAACAGTTCACAATAAGGCATTAAAAGTTGTATAAAATATTGCACCTCACCCCACTTTATACTTACCTGAGCCCCATCTCTATCTAGCTCTGTGGCCGTCTGTAAAGGCACTGGTCCCCACACTGTCCTCAAAGGACAGAGGCAACAATGGCAGCCACTGGCTCATGCTACCGTCTTTCAAATCCTGTGAGAAGACAGTGGGGAAGGGGGCAGGGCCGATAAGCGCTGTGCGTCAATAAACACACAAGTATAGCTGAATTGTCTTTTTAGAAAAAGGAAAAATAGCCTTTACAGTTGCTTCCAGTGCTAAAATGGTTTTCTTTAAAAATACCTTCTTTGGCATTCACGTTCATTTATTAAAACTAAAAGATTTTTTGTATGCCCATTGTTTAGTAACAAATGTGTCTCACCATACAGTCTGCAGACAAGTCCATGAAACTGTGCACCACATCTTAAGCTCTCTGTTCTGATCCGCCCCAGTGATTAGGAATCTCCAAAATGGAACACTGAAAGTGCAAAAGGATGAAAGAAATGTGTTGTCAAAAAAAATTCCCATGGATTAATTTGGTGGTGTCAACAGGATGATCCAATAGCATGCAAAGCCAAAACAGAAGGTTAAAAGAGCTTCCTTTAAAAAAAATTAATGAACAATTTCAAAGCAATCACACTGCTTATACCAGAAATAAGGTATGCATACATGGGCACAAAATTCACATTTTTCTAATCACATCCATTTAGAAAAGTCTTGGGTGCAACATTAATAAGTAGACCCCCAAGTCAACAAACGTCCAAAATATGATATTATGCAAAGGTTTTGCTTTAAACTATTTTACAGAAACTAAACAGAATTTAGAAATTGGCTTTTTCAGATGTTTTCCAAACATTTTACACATGCACAAGGACAATTTCGGGCAACCTAGATAACGTTTGCAATCGAAAAAGGATTCACGTAATATTGAAAAAGTAAAAAAATAAAAATAAATATATTAATAAAATAAATACTCTGCACACAAAGTCCCACCTTACATGAGAGATTTCATTATTTAACTCTCCTATTTAACTCTCCTTACAGAAATATTCAGCATAAAGTGGGCCTCGACCGTGGAGTGTTAAGGACTAGCCCCTAAACTTTCCGCACCCTGCAGCCAATCTTCTCCATTATTAACAGTTCTGTGCATTATTCTGCACAGTATTTATGCGAGAATGACATCTTGTTAGAGGAATAGAGCTTTGCCTCTTCAGGTCAGACATGTCCAACAGACAACAGGTAATCTTACAACTGGTAGGGGAATATTTAACCACTTGCCGACTGTGTACTTTTCCCTCCTTCCTGACCAGGCCAAATTACAGCTTTCAATGGTATTTAATTACCACTGGCCTTTTTATTTTTTGCTAAATCAACAAAGACTGAAAATTTTGGGGGGGGGGGGGGAATAAACTTTTCGTTTGTTATAAAATTTTGCAAACAGGTAATTTTTCTCCTTTACTGATGTGCGCTGATGAGGCTGCACTGATGGGCACTGTTGGGACTGCACTGATAACCAGGACCCGATCATCAGCGTACATGTCTTTTAGCAAAGCCAATTATCGTTTCTAGTCTCTTCTTGATTGGCTCTTTACCTCAATCTGTGATCAGTAGCGTCCTTCGGACACTGATCACAAAGCATGCCGCTCACGCCCCGCAGCCGGCTGTGCTGTAGCCATCATTTGGCTATAGCGCGGTTGGCAAGTGGTTAACAGGCTGCAGGAGAGGCTCACAAAGCACAGATCCACAAAATGAACAACACATAAGAAAGGAGAATCAGGCCATGCACATTCCTCTTCAGCAAGCAGAACAGTAATGATATAATCAAATCTCACTCTAAATCTATTAATTGTGAAGTGCGCCACTATTTTTCATGAGGAATTCAAGATACGCATTTTTTTAGGGTACATAGCAAATTTTCACTTTAGTGTCAATATTTTTATTGACTTTTATCGTAATTAACAAACAAAAGGTAAAACAGCATCTGTCATACATTTGGACATTGTTGAGAAAATCACATATATGAATACTTATGTCACAACTATGAAACAATCATGAAAGAAATAAATCAACGCTATGTAATGCCAAGCCTCAAGCAAAGGTTGTCACCCTACACCCCCACCACCCTATATGAGAGCAAACTGACGGGGCAGGATAACATCACCCAGCTTCAGGTTAAATTGCTTAACGTTATACGTTTTTTCCTAGTTTACATTGTTGAGTTTCGGGACAGTGGTTCAATCAGGCAAGTTCTAAAACCAGTAAAAATAGAACAAAGAGGTGATATCCAATCATAGGGACAGAACTCACTAACTCTTTAGCGAATTTAACAAGTGTAGTGAATAACAGATTCAAGAAGGTGACTTTCACTTATCAATCTTAACTCACAGTTAACGCTATCGCCTACTATAATATAACCAAGTCTCACAACTGAACCTTGAGAGAGA
Organism: Rana muscosa; assembly: GCA_029206835.1. NCBI lineage: Eukaryota > Metazoa > Chordata > Amphibia > Anura > Ranidae > Rana > Rana muscosa. The sequence goes on from CM055119.1 coordinate 235,811,676, forward strand.
GAGAGAATTTCTCGGCGTTGTAAAGAAAAAAAAGGAAAGGAGAAAAGGATTGAAACAAAGAAAGAAAGAGGAGAGGGGAGAAAAGAGGGAGTTTATTGAAAATCTTCACCTTTTGAGTTCAAGTCCAATAATGCTGAAGCCTACGAATTATTTTTATTGCACAGATACCGTATATACTCGAGTATAAGCTGAGTTTTTCATCCCTTTTTTTAGGGCTGAATATACCCCCCTTGGCTTATACTCGAGTCAGTGTACCTGAAAGGCTGCGGGCGTCCATCGATTAAAACTCGCGGCTTCCCCCTGGTCCCGTCCTGGGATAGGTGTTTGACACGGTGTTCAGTGTTCCGCCCATCACGGACATCCTCTTGTCCGAGGATGAAAGAACGTCCATGATTGGCGGAACACTGAACAGTGTCAAAACACCTATCACGGAACGGAACGGGACCAGGGGGAAGGCGCGACTTTTAAAAAATGGACACCCGCAGCTGCCTGTCAAGAATTTCAGGTACGCTGCAATGGGCACAGTGAGGCGTGGAAATGGGCATTGTTTATACTCTTTTCCCCTTACAGTAGCTGCTGTATTCTCACCCTAGGCTTATACTCGAGTCAATACGTTTTCCCAGTTTTTTGTGATAAAATTAGGTGCCTCGGCTTATATACTCATATATACGGTACATTGGTCCAGCTTGGACCAATTTAATCAGCATTAAACCAAAAATAGGATTCTTGTACTCACCGTAAAATCCTTTTCTCTGAAGTTCATTGACGGACACAGCACAAGTCTTGACCTTAGGGTTAAATGCATTCTATCAGGAGAGGACTAGGCAGAATCATGTTCAAAACATCAAACTTGCACAGTACCAGGGGGCGGTCCTACTGGCTATAACCCCTCACACTGCATCCAGCAGCTCAGTTAGTCAAAAAGCAGTACAAACATAAAAAGGAGGGGTGGATGCTGTCAATGAAGTTCAGAGAAAAGGCTTTTACGGTGAGTACAAAAATCCTATTTTCTCTTTCTTTCATTGACGGACACAGCATGAGTCTTGACCTTAGGGACGTACCCAAGCAGTGTAAAAAAAAATATATATAAAAAAAAAACAGGGGTGGGAACAGCAAGCAAACAAACTTCCACACAAAACCACCAGAGCTCCTCAACAGAGGCGTTGCAACCTTAAACAACCGCCTGCAGAACCTTGCGGCCGAAGCAAGCATCCGCAGATGCATTCACATCAAACTTGTAAAACTTAGTGAAAGTGTGAACGGACGACCAGGTCGCCGCCTTACACACCTAGGAAACAGACGCTTGATGTCGGAAAGCCCAAGAGGCACCTATTGCCCTGGTTGAATGCGTTGTGACAGGAAAGGGAGGCACCCCCCCTTTCAAGGCATAAGCCTGAATCGCGATCTGTCTGATCCACCAATGGCGACGAGACTGCCAGGCCCTTCTTTGGACCAACCACCGACACAAACACTGAGTCTGACCTCCGAAACGGAGCCATAGCAGACAGATACACCCACAGAGCTCGGACCACGTCCAAGGAATGCAAAGCAACCTCTTTGGGCTGCGCCGGTCGAGGACACAAGGATGGAAGCACATGTCTTCATTGAGATGAAAAGCCGAAACAGCCTTAGGAAGAAACGAAGGCTGCGGGCGTAGCACCGCCTTATCCTTGTGGAGGATCATGTAGGGAGACTTGCAAGACAAGGCCGCCAACTCAGAAATCCTCCTGACTGATGTTATAGCCACCAGAAAGGCTACTTTCTGAGAGAGTGTCAATACGGGAATCTCTCTAATGTTCTCAAACAGTGGTTTCTGAAGTACAGAGAGCACCAGATTCAAATCCCATGGCCGCAGTGGTGGTCGAACCAGAGGGGCCACATGTCAAACCCCTTGCACAAACGTACTCCCCAGTGAATAAGCCGCCAAGGGTCGTTGAAAGAAGACAGCCAAGGCTGATATCTGCCCCTTAATGGTGCTTAAGGCAGGTTTTTGATCCACTCCACGCTGTAAAAACAGAAGGATCCTGGAAACCGAATATGTACGTGGACGCCACCCCATCTCCTCACACATAGAGATGTAGGCCTTCCACGTGTGATAATCTTAATCTTCCGCGAAGATGACTTCCGTGCCCTCAGCATGGTGGAAATAGCCGAATCAGACAGGCCTCAGTCCCTTAACACCTGACTTTCAACAGCCATACCGTTAAAGCCAGCAACTGTAAAGCAGGATGAAGTATAGGACCTTGCGACAGAAAGTCCTCTCGCATCAGCAGTTGCCAAGGAACATCCGCCACCAGTCGTACTAAGTCGGCGTACCAAGGACGCCGAGGCCAATCTGGGGCAATTACAATCATCGGAATCCCCACCGTCTCTACTCTGCAAAGCAGATGGGAAGTTTTAGCGGGGGGGGGGGAGGCATAAATTAGCCTATACTGTCCCCACGGAGCCACCAACGCGTCTGTCGTGTCCCCGCCCATCTTTGGATCTTTGGACCTGGCCACAAACCTCAGTACCTTCCGATTGAGTCGAGAAGCCAGGAGATCCACGTCTGGCGTGCCCCATCTCAGGCAAAGGAGTCGAAACACATCCGGGTGTAGAAACCATTCTCCTTCCGCGGGATTCTTCCTGCGTCCAGCGACCCTGTGTCGACTGTACACCCAAACTCCCCCTCCAATCGGTCAGGCTGGTGTCGGTCGTGATCACCGTCCAGTGAAAAAGGAACGAACGACTTCCTGGACTGAAGGGCCAGAGACCTCAGCCACAATCCAGGAACAACGGAGATATGTCCCATTTTGACAGGATCTCCTTTTGCAAGACTTGAGTGTGGAATTGAGCATATGGTACCGCCTCGAAGGTGGCTACCATGAGACCCAGGACTCACACGCAAAAGCGCAGCGATGACCACCTGCGGGACGCCAATAGCTTCACCGCAGCCTGAAGAGTCTGCAATTTGTCCGAAGGGAAAAAAACTCTCTCCTCTGAGGAGTTCAAAATTAAGCCCAGGTATTCCAGGCACCGAGTCGGCACCAACACCTGGAGGTTCAGTACCCAACCAAACTCCCAAAGAGTCTGACTGGCGATCGCCACATCCTCTAATTCTGAGGCGGAAGCTGCTCTCAGAAGGAGGTCGTCCAGGTAGCCCACGATAGCGATCCCTCACCAAAGCCAGAATCGGGGCAAGCACCTTGGTGAAAACGCTTGGTGCCGACGCCAGCCCAAAAAGGTAGAGCTACAAATTGGTAGTGCTCATCTCCGAGTGCAAACTGCAGAAACCTCTGATGCCTGGCGCATATGGGGACATGCAAGTAGGCGTCCTTGATGTCCAAGGACGCCAGAAAATCCCCAGGATGGAGCGCAGCGACCACAGAGCGGACTGATTCCATCCTGAACCTTTGTACTTTTACAAAGCAGTTAAGGGCCTTGAGATCCAGGATTGGACGGACCCCGTCCATTTTTGGGACTACAAACAGATTGGAGTAGAATCCCTGAAACCTTTCCGGTGACGGCACAGGTACCATCACCCCGCGCATCAGAAAGTACTGCACTGCCCCAATCAAGGCGTCCCGACGAGCCGGAAGAAGATGAAGGTTGGACGGAAAAAATCTGTTTGGTGGACAAGAAAGAAACTATCTTGTACCCTGATGAAACTACTTCGCAAACCCGCTGGTTGAAAAGCAGGGAGGTCCACCGAGCTGCAAACTCGCGAAGGCGACCCCCCACCCGAGAGAGTCGGGCGGGGGCAAACCTTCATGCTGTTGTAGATTTGTTCGCAGGCTTGTTTGGCTTGCGAAACCAGGGGCACTTTTGTCCCTCAGCGGGTACCTTGTCGGCCTGAGAACACTTACCTCCGGGGACGGGAAGACGAAAAAAAACCCGCTTCTGAGCGGAAAAGAAGGGCCCTTGCCTACGGCGAGGCTCCTTACCTTTTCGGGATTGTGGGAGCAGCGTGCTCTTACCCCCAGTGACATTTTTAATAATGTCATCCAGCGAGGCTCCAAATAGCCTCTCTCTCCCTGGAAGGGTAAATCCGCCAGAGCCTTCTAGGATGTCTGGTCCGCGGACCAGCATTTTAGCCAAATCAGGCGACGTAGCACCACAGCAGATACTGAGGCTCTGGAAAGCAAGGGAGCTGCATCTAAGGCTGCATCACAGACATACTTAAGGCCATGCACCAACTGGTCGGCCAGTTCCACGCAGACCGGGGAAGCCTGTTGCTTTTTCAACTTTTGGTGCAACATTTTTGCCCATTCGGTAAGTGTCTGACACCAGGGCCGTGGCCAACACTGGCCGCAATGCTGACCCCACTACCTTTAACATGGACCGGGCAACCGCCTCAGTCCTCCTGTCTGCAGAGTCCTTAAAAGCAGGGGTCCCCCTCCACCGGAATCGTGGTTACCTTGTTTAACCTGGATACCGGGGGGGGGGTGTCCACAATCGGGGGAGATGTCCATTTTTTCAGGAAATTCTCCTCTAAGGGGTAACGGACCGCCATGCGCTTTGGGACCGAAAAGGTCCGCAGTGGCAGTTCCCATTCTTTGTATATAAACGTATAAAAATAAGTTAGGTAGGGAAACACCTTAGCAGTGCAGGCCGGATTGTGGGACCCAAAAGGGACCGACACCTTGGTAGATGCCCTCGCCGTATCCTCCAGTTTTAGGGTCTCCCGCACTGCGGTGAGAAGTGCTCCAACAAGCGCCCTTTCCTGCGCTCACCCGGACACAGTCATCCTCACTGTCCGAATAGTCCTGGTCCGCATCCTCTGACACGTCAGAACAGGGGCCGTGTGTTACGGCAAGGTCCGAGTCTGAATCAGAGCATTCCCCAGAAGATGGTGGAGGGAGGGGCGTTTTCTTACCCCCTTAGCGCCCGCACACCGCTTCCACCCTGGCAACAAAGGACTTCAGGACCGCCGACAAAGCGTCCATAGGCACCGCAGGTGCAGGGGCACTGGTTGCCACCACAGGGATGTCTGGGGAAGAAGCACCAGCTTCTGACGCCATGCTGACCCACACTCGCCTGACACCCGTTAGGGACAAAAGGCAAGGTACACAAAAGGTCCACCCTCCTAGCTGCCAAAGACTGAGGGGCCCCCCAGAGGACTCGCCACCCTGCTGTCCGCTCTTTGTGTCTGAGGTGTTCTATGCTGTTTGCGCCGTTCAGAAAGAATATTCCCAGCGCTAGAGGCCAAAACTAAGCTGGGGCTACAAGAAAAAGGCCACTGGCCGCCTCAGCAAAATGAGCGCGGGCTACAAGAAAATGGCCGCTGGCCATCTCAGCAAAAAAAAAAGCGCGGGCCGCCGGGCTCCGCCAAAATAGCTGCCGGCCGTCCAGAGGTAAAGAAAATGCCTGTGAACACGCTGATCCTCGGCGCGGAGGCATCCCACATGGACAGACCAGGGAGGAACGGCGTGCTGACGTCACCACGATACGAATCCCGGAAGCAACGGGTAGTGAGAGCCGGCCGGCCGCACATTAAACCACTGCTGTTTTTACTACAATACACTGTAAGTGCAAATTTTTTTTACAATAAATGCTTTTTATATACTGGATTACGCTATGGGGTTTTTCTCTTTCACCTTAAATGTAACCCACGGAGCTGCCTGGTGAACTAACAGATTGGAACCTAGAGGAATAGAGAGTACAGGGAGAGCCAATTATAGCCCTTGGCGGGGATAACGGCCACCCATTCAGACTGATCTCTTTCAGGGATCAGAATTTCCGGTAAGCAGCTTAAAAGGGATAAGGTGGTGGATTCCTTTCCTATCATATTATCACTCCTTCTATGGTGTTCCAACGTTTTGAAGTCACTTATGCAGTTTTGAAGAGCCTTGGAATCTTCTGTTTCATTCTGGGGACTTTTTGCTATTTATGGACTATCCTTGAATCCTTTTTTGCATGCTAATACTAAGGAACACTGTTTAAGTACCATCTATTACCCAGAGACGTATAGAGCAATATCTTTACTCCATTATTTATATTGTTTATTCACGTTTTATACAGACATTATCATATTGTGTTTTCAGAACATTTTTGGTTTTTGTGTTTATATTTAGTTGCGCAACCTTAGTTCTTTTATATATCTGTCATTTGTGTGTGTCCCACATTTTTTGGTTGCTGCACAGATATTAAGTTATCATATCATTTTCTAAATTTTTCTTAGACAGCGCAGTATTTTTACACTTTTCACATCCCACATGAACAGACCAAGAACACCTCCACTGTGGAGAGTGGACCCAGAACACCCAAGTGCAGCCCACAGCCAGGACTCGGAGCCCCCCCGGCGGACCCCCGGTCAGGTACACAGCAGGCCCAGCCACCACAGATGCATGGGGAGGAGAGAAAGGACAGGAAGATAAGGGAGAGTGAGAGACCCCCCCAGTCAACCTCCCCAGGAATGACCAGCTGTTCCATCCTGCCAAAACAGGTGGAACCCTACTTACCCGTCCTGCGGGGACTGCTGGACGCATTCCGGACAGACCCATCACCCATGCGGTACGGGGTGGCTGTCGTCCATGGCACACAGACTCAGACAGCAGTAGCCCGGTCATATGTGTGCCCCGGAGCATATAGCTCACCGGCCACCCCTGGAGCAAACGGGGCATGTTGTGGCCGACCTCGTAGCTAAAAGGTCTGCTCACGCTCGTTGGCTGGGCTGGGGAGACTACCAGGATCTATATTATCCAGCCTGTCACCCAAGTTGAAAGTAGAACTCAGGATAAAAAAAAAGTAGAAAAAAGCAAAAAATCTCCAGGATCAATGGTCCCAACCGGGAGCCAAGTCCTTCTCCTATGCTAGGCAGAAAAAAAACGGAGTTGCTGGATGCAGTGTGAGGGGTTATAGCCAGTAGGACCACCCCCTGGGCGGTACTGTGCAAGTTTGATGTTTTAACATGATTCTGCCTAGTCCTCTCCTGATAGAAGGCATATAACCCTAAGGTTAAGACTAGTGCTGTGTTCGTCAATGAACGAAAGAGAAATCATTACATTGCAGCTTAAAGTGGAGCTCCACCTTAAAGTGGAACTTCCACTCATTTGATTTCTCCGCCCCCCTCCGGTGCCACAATTGGCACCTTTCAGGGGGGAAGGGGGTGCATATACCTGTCTAAGACAGGTATTTGCACCCACTTCCGGGCATATATTCTTCGGGGACCTGCGGGTAGTACGTCCGTTCCCCCCGTTGTGTTCTGGGAAACACACGGCTCCCAGAACACAGCGGAGAACAGTGAGGAAAGTGCAGCGCGACTCGCAGATGCGCAGTAAGGAACCGGCCAGTGAAGCCGCAACGCTTCACTTCCTGATTCCCTCACCGATGATGGAGGTGGGGCAGCCGAGAGACGAGCGAATGCTCGTCTTCTGCTGCCGACGTCGCTGGACTCTGACAGGTAAGTGTCCATTAAAAGTCAGCAGCTCCAGTATTTGTAGCTGCTGGCTTTTAATATTTTTTTTTTTACGGCGGAGCTCCGCTTTAATACTTGGATGCTTAGATGCATATAGCTAACCGTCTGCGGCGCTTATTGGCAAGACTGGAGTGACCACTGGATCTAGATTAAACCAGTCGGCTGTCGATAGAAAGTCTTTGCAGGAAATGATACTTAAAAAAAATCTTGTGGAATATAGGTCCAAGAAATGTTCTTACTCCTGAACACTCAAAATAAATAATTGGCTTGCCTATAGCAGAGAGGGGGTTTTATTCCTAGGGAGGACTGCCCATAGGAAGTGCCAAGTGTTTTTGTTTTTTCTGCCTAGTGTCCTACTCCTGTACGTATGAACGCCAAAAAAAAACATTTTCTAAAATATGAATTGGAGTTTGGCTTTAATTTGTTGTGTATTTAAATCTGCTAGTACGTTTAACACCAACCTTTCCCACCACCACCAGACTGACAGTGCTGCTGTCTGCTGCCCCTCCTGTTCTCATTTCTCCCGAGCCGTGTCTCACTAATACAAGAGGTGCGTTACTTGCCGGCTCATCAAATGAAATCAGGGGGAAAATAAACAAAGAAAATAAAACTGCAACCACTGCTTGGTAAGCTGCATAACATTTTTTGTTTTATTACCACTTAAAATAGACCCCTTTTAGTTATAGGAGGGCTAATATCGCTTGATATATATAGGGTTGACAAATTACACAGCCAGGTTCAGATAGACTAACAAACATAGTAGTAAAGGGTTAATCTCACAATACTCCCAGTGGTAAGCAGTTCATGGACAATAACAAAACATAATAGTGCTCATTGCTATTACAGCCACCCAGAGCGTAATCTACAATTCTTACAAGAAGGTAAAATGTGCAGTGATATAAAAAAAAAAAAAAAAACTCACAAAGCATTCAGCAAACAGAAAAAAACAGTGCTATACTCAGCCATAAGTCCCAAAATTAATACTCTTTTCTACAGGAGACCGCCAGTGACAATCAGCATGAAGACGTTGTAGGCTCTACCTTTACGTCCTGAGGAAGTTCTATTGGACATAAGGTTTAAAAAGTAGAGCTTTTGAAATCTTCACGCTGATTACACCTGTCGCTGGCAATCTTTGTAGGAGAGCAGTATTCATCTCAGAACATAAAACAGGCTGAGTATAGCCTCTGGTTTTACTGTTTGATGGTCCCATTATGAGGTTGTAATCATGCTGCATGCTTTAACCTCTACTAAGTGTTGTAGACTGCGCTCTAAGTGGCTGTAAATGAATACTAGCAGTGAGCACTACAATGTGCTTTTATTCTCTTCCATGAATGGCTTACCACTGGGAGTTGAGATTAACCCCTTACTACGTTTCTTACTGCTTCTAAACCTGGCTGTGAAATCTGTTAACCCTTTATACAAGCCATTTTAGACCTTCTATAAAGGGGTCTATGCTTAACCGCTTTCTGCCCAGCCTATAATACAATGAGGGCCGTTGTGAGCAATTCCATTGTGGGTTGAAAACAGATGACAATGACATCCTCCCAGGATCACGCTGCGGTGCAATCTATCATTTGCTGTGTCAACCGGACACAGTGGCTGACAAATCAATGTACTGGCCCACTGCCGGTACCATGTAATCGCTGTGACCAATCACAGCAGATCACACAACAGTTACATACAATGAATGTTTTTCATTCATAGCCATTCATTGTGTATCATTGTGTTGATCTCTGTGATTCACAGCGATCAGATGGTACAGACAGGGCCAATCACAGTGCATCTTTACCATGCTATAGCTGTGGCCAATCACAGCTTCACAATAGGACACACTGCAGTGATCATCACTGTTATAAGCAATAAGAGTGAAAAAAAATCATCACCTCCTCAGTAGTACAGTGTCACTATGGTAACACTGTATTGCTCTGGTACGTAAAAAAAACTAAATCATTTTTTTTAAATAGATGTAAACTGTAATAGAAAATAAAAAATTTGCAATAAAAAAGAAAAAGGTTTAAAAAAAAAAAAAGTAACACATACTGTCACTAGTGTCCCTGATCACCACCCCACCAGTTATATGGTGACACTGCCCTGATGATAGCAAGTAAAAAAATAGATTAAAAAATTGTGACAAATTAGAACTTGAAAAAACTCACCATGTCTATTACTAAACACAATGGACTGTCAACTTTCCAAATAGGGACATTTTGGGGTTATCTGTACTGTCTTTTTAGGGCCTCCAAAAATGAGAATAGAAGTTAACTTTCCTACAGACCAAGGCCCCTTTCACAAGTGTTCGACTTTCCAATGAGTATCATTCAAATCTGTGTGACTTCAAGTCGCACAGACTTCAAAGTTGTCCCTGTACTACTTTGGTCCAACTGATGCGAGTTACATGGTAGGTGAGGAAAAAAAAAAAAAAACACAAGTCCAACCTATGTGTGAGATTACACAGGCATACCCTAAAATTGCAAAAATTGTATCAAAATCGCAGTCACATGCAGCAAAATCACACAACTTTGAAGTCACGGTAGTGTGAAAAGGGCCTAAATATTATATGCGGATTTGAGTTATTTAACCAAAGAAATGCAGCAGTATACATTTAGGCTTAAATGTATGAAGAAAGATTTCTTGCATAATTTTTTTAACAGAAAAATAAAAATGTGGGGTTTTTCTCAAAATTTTTGGACTTTTTTTGTTTATTTAGCAAAAAATAAGAAACCTAGTGGTGATAAAATATCACCAAAATAAAGCTCCATCTGTTCTTTAAAAAATTTGTTTGGGTACAGTGTTGCATGATGGAGTTTGAATTGTCGTTCAAAGTGTGACAGCTCAGTAAGCTGAAAATTGGCCTGGGCAGGAAGGGGTGAAAGTATCCGGTATTGAGGTGGTTAAGGTGAGCAGTTTGGCACGAAGAGTTGGTAAAGCCTCTGTTTTGAGCACAGCAAATGTGTTAGGATGATGTGCTTCTGACAGAAAAAGTTTAATACGTTTTTCACAGTGAGAATTTTCATTTATACATGATCTGGAAATTTTTATTCGGATTGTTGCAAGGCAAATTTGCTATGATTTTCTCTTTGCAATTGTAAGTTTATATTATATTCAGATGTCACGTATTGTTAAATGTTAGCAATTTACACTTGGAGATTTTTTATATAGCACTGCACTTTTTTTGTTTTTTATTTTACATTTTTGGATGTGTAACACAGCTAGCGGTCCATACACTCAAATTTTGTCTGTGCATACAGCAATTTTTATTTTTAAATGCAGGGGGTCACTCACTTGGACCTACAGTCTTAGAACACCTTGCATTTTTTTTCAGTTTATACAAGGCATTCTATGACTGGACACAGTGAAAAACTAAGACCAATGAGGGGGCGTGGCCTGGCTAAGGAGAAGCGAGGACACGCGTCGCCTCAGCTCCTCGTCCACCAGCACCTTAACAGCAGCACAGAGGGTGATTATCGCCCCTGGAACATCAGGAAACATGTCCCAGGGACGGCGGGCACTTTTCCAGCAATCGCGGGCTGATGGAACCCGGCAGGAGTAGCTGGATGCCTTCTTCAGCAGGACCCACGGACCGGGACACAAAGCCTCCAAGATCGCGCCGACGCCAAAAACGACCAAAGCTGCAAAGGCAGCTCAGAGGGCTGCGGCTCAGTAGCAACAACTTGAAGACTCTCAGATCCCTTCTACGAGGTTGCCGAGTAACTCTGCCCCTCCAATCTCCCCGGGATCCTCTGCCTCCCGTGACCAGGGACCTGATATGGCTGACCTACTGGGAGATGGGGGACAAAAAAAAAATGCATATTTGGTCTCTCCCCACCCGGGAAGATCTGGAAAAATTCACAGCCAGGGTGGAGAAGGCCTTCAGGAAGGACATAGCTCAGCCTAAAGCTGACACTAACCACTTGGGGGAAAGGATAGACAGTGGAGCAGAGACTTGATGAGGCCATCTCCATGCTCCAGGACAGATGCATTTCCCAGGACCAGAAAATTGAGACTTTACTGTGTCAGTTAGATGACTTTGAGAACCGCAGCAGTACAACAAACATCCGCATACGTGGTCTGCCAGAAGCCACAGCTCCTAAAGATATTGTCCCTACTCTGAAAGACATATTTAGGGAGATTTTGGGACTGCCTGCTACAGCACCCATTGAGATTGATCGTGCCCATAGAGCCCTCAGACCAACCTCCCAAGATGTGGATAACCCTAGAAATGTCATTTGCAAGCTCCACAAATATATATTGAAAGACCGGATCATGCAAAAAAAAAATGCGTGGGAAGCAATACTTTGACTTTGATGGAGCCCACCTCTTCTTCTACCAGGGCATCTCACAACGCACCCTTAAGCAACGCAGAGCTCTCCGACCCCTGTTGGAAGATATCCAAAAAGCTGGCCTGCCTCATCGCTGGGGATTTCCCTTTTATCTGCAGGTGTCCAAAGATGGCAAACAAGCTACGCTATGCACCAAAGATGACCTACCACGTTTCCTGGATATCCTGGGGCTAGAGCCAGTCGACTTCCGGGACTGGAAAGATACGCAAGATCGCCCCCACGTGCAACTTACTCAACCCTGGCTACCAGCCTAACGCAGGAGTCGCCAGCAGGACCGCAGATGCCCCACCTCTGCCTCCCCCTCGGGCCCTGGGTCACCAAGGAACTGAAGGAAAAACTCCCTCCCTCTGATCTGATTTTGCTCTTGTCATTTTTCATATTTGCAGGTACCCCTTTGCACTTGGCGAGTGACCCGGGCCCCCCAAGATCATTGATTGTCTTTAGCAAGGCCACGATCTCAGCCATGGAGTGCACTATCGTGTGTCACCCCATTAGATTTAATGCCTCTGCCACTGTAACTGTTACTGGTCTCCCCCTGTTGACTGTTGGAGACGGCCTGAGGCCCCGGTCCTGATTTACTATGCCCAATTACTGCCTGCCCTGTTATCCCCGTTTTTCAACTTTCAATTTTGCCCGTTTATTTGCAAAATGTTCCCGCCTCTTGATCACTGCACACCAGCCAACGTACGGCGGTGGATGGGGGCTGACCCCCACGCCCTTCCTTTCCATGTTGATCCACGTTCCCCACGTAGGCTGTACCTTCATAGGTATATTTCCATTTTTGGAAATGGGGACAGGCCCCAGGGGCATCTCCTTTATGGGGTTTGACCTGGCGCCCACCCCCCAGGTACTTCATGATATGGTAATATTACCAATGATGTTATATGTATGTCTTGCCATCTCACATTGTTTTTTTTCCTTCTCTTCGATCTCTTCTTTCTTACCCCATGCCTCTTTACAGGAACTGCCTCAGGCTCCGCCTCCCGCGCTACACCCGCCATCGTGACACGAGACCCACCTGTCCCACGGATTCCCTATGGTGTCACTTAATGTTTTCCTAAAGGGGGCTATAGCAGGGCCAGCAGCTTACAGTTGCTACAATCTACGCTCCTAACTCTAATCAACTCACCTTTCTAGATAACACCCAAGACAGCTTGTCGGACTTCAGAGAAGGCCCCCTGATTCTAGGAGGCGACTGTCAGCACAGACCCACAGCTTGACACGTCACACCGCTGCACCTCCCATTCCCACGCCTTTTTTTAACACTTTTGGCGATCCCTACAGACCCACCGCTTGCTAGACAGCTGGTGAGTGCTACACCCCTCCGACAGACTACAGCTACTACTCAAAGGTCCATGATGTCTATACCCGTATAGACCTAATCTGTGTAGACCACTTGGCTCTGGAGGTGCTGCAGGCCTCGTCCATCGGGAATATCACCATTTCCGACCATGCCCCAGTGACGACCACATTGTCTCTACCACAGGGAACCCATAGAGCCTGGTCGTGGCGACTAAATGAATCCCTGCTGGACGATGCAGCAGTGGTCTCTGGAGTCACAGGGGTCTTGTCTCACTATTTCAAGGAAAACTCCAGAGGGTCTGAGTACAGGGATCCTTTGGGAGGGACACAAGGCAGTGTGGAGGGGCGAACTGATTTCCTTGGGATCCAGACTCAAGAAGGCCAGAAAGGCCGACTTTAAACGGGGTACTCCAAGCACTTCAGGAAGCAGAACTTAGACACAAGTAGAACGGCAGCCCAGAGGCTCTGAGAGGACCGACGGAACTGAGAGAACTATTCTTACGCTTACTGGATCACCAGACGCGCAAACAATTGCGCCATCTGTCGCATAAATACTATGAGCATTGCAATAAATGTGGCCGAATGTTGGCCAGAGCTCTCAGGAAGAAACGCGCACTAATGTACGTTCATAAGCTGCACCTCTCCTCAGACGAACTCACGGTCAGGTCCTCTTAAAAAGCCTCTGGGTTCCGGGACTACGACGCCAACCTTTACAACCTCGACTTAACACAGCCCCCAGGAGCCACGGCTGCGAGAATACATGACATTCAAGCTTACTTGACTGAGTCTGGCCTACCCCTGCTGATGGACAAACAGTGCTCCGCGATGGAATCCCCCATTTCACCTATTGAACTAGAGTCAACGGTGAAGTCTTTGCCCAACTGGAAGAGCCCTGGCCCCGACGGGTTTACCAAAGCATACTACAAATTATTCCTACCCCAGTTGTCAGCACTGATGAGCAACTACTTCAATTCAATAGCAGAGGGTAACGCTATGGCCCATAGAGGTGCTGTTAGCCCATATTTCAGTAATCCCCAAAGAAGGGAAAGATCCCACCATGCCCCAAAGCTATGACCCACTTTTTTTTTACAAAGTTTTTTTTCTTTTTTTTTTTTTTACAAAGTTTATTCAATTTCAAACAAACAAAAAATTCTGGTTACAGTTGCATTCAGACAGGAAATGGACAGTAGTAGTTTAACAATAACAAGATAAGGGAACATGTTGACCATGGCTACATCATTAGCACTGCAGTAGGTGGATCCAGAATACCAAATTAAAATAGGAAAAAACACGGGGGGGGCAGTCTGGGCCTAAGGAACTAAACGCTACTTATCCTCACGGGAGTCAGACCAGTATTAAATGGGAGAACCTCCAGAACCTAGTCAATGGTCAAGTGCCTAGCCTTCACCCAGGCCACCCAGATTTTATCAAATTTCTTAGGGGAGTTCCGACACAAATACTGTATGTCAATTTGTTGAGCGGTAGAGCTGCATTTATGAGGGAAAGCCAGAGTTGTTTAGTGGGGGGGTTGGGCCTGGTTCCAGTGGAGTAGGACTGCCTTCCTTGCGTATAGTGCCGCATAAAAGAAACAGCTTTTTCCTCTGAGGAGCCCCAAGGTTGTCACAGATGCCTAGGAGTAGGGGAACGGGACTGTACTGGACCCTCAACTTTCCAATGGAATTAATGTCATCCAAGACTTCTCTCCAAAAACCTTCTATCCTTGAACAGGACCAAACAACGTGGAAGAAGTCCGCATCAGCCGAGCCACACTTAAGGCAGTTTGCTGACCTGTCGGGATATATTTTAGACAACCGTGCCGGTGAGTAGTAGACGTGATGCAAGAATTTTAATTGGGTAAATCTATCTCTAGACGAAATCGTTAAAGGTATTGTTGTATCCCCTCTTCCCAGTCATCGTCGGCTAACTCAGGAATGTCACGTTGCTAGCACGTGAATAGCTGGGAAACTTTAGGTGTGTCCAACACAGCAAGCCTATTATAGATCACCCATATCACTTCTTAATGTGGACAAAAAATGTAACCAAGGTCCTCGCAACCAGATTAAAACACCTAATCCCACTTATTGTTCACTCAGATCAGACAGGATTCATCACAGGCCAAGAGGCTACAGACAACGCCACCAAGGCAATCCAACTCATCCATTGGGCACGTACTTCTCCTGACTCCCCTCTATCTGATCCTGTCCACCGATGCAGAGAAAGCCTTCGATCGGGTGGACTGGACCTATTTGCGCACTGTACTAGAGACTCTAGGTTTACACAAGCACATGTTCATGACCCTGTACTCGGATCAGAGTGCTCAGGTCAAGGTCAATGGTTTCCTCTCCCCCAGATTCTCGATCAGGAATGGCACGAGACAGGGGTGTCCTCTTTCCCCATTCTCTTCGCCCTGATGCTAGAACCGTTCCTGCGCACCGTGCGGGCAAACCCCGAAATTAAAGGCCTGATAGTGGGCCTCACAGAGCATAAACTCTCGGCCTATGCCGACGATGTTCTCTTTTATTTAACGGAGCCCCTGATCTCCTTTGCCAAATCTGATGCGAGAACTTCGGCATTTTGGGACACTTTCTAATTTCAAAATCAATTACGCAAAGTCAGAGATACTTCCCATCCAATTACCACCCTCCCTGACTGACAGGCTGCAATCAGCCTTTCCATTTACCTGGACCAAATCGTCCCTAAAATATCTTGGTATCCGACTGACAGATAGATTGCACACCCTATATGCCACTAACTTCCCTCCCTTGTTGGCAACTGTGAAAAAAGACCTGGCACTTTCGACAAAGACAGCTTTTACTTGGATGGGGAGACTAAACATTATTAAGATGAAAATCATTCCGCGCATATTGTTTTATATGCAAATGGTCCCTGTGTTCCTGCCTAGGGGTTTCTTTGCCCAAATGTCCAGTATGATATCGACCTTTGTCTGGAATAATCGGAGACCGAGAATCGCGCTTAGACTCCTGAGAAGCCGGAGACCTAGGCCTCCCAGACATTTAACATATTACAGGGTCATCGTCCTAAAAGAGAATACTTAACTGGCGCTTCCACACTCAATCCAAACTCTGTCTCCCTGGAGAAATACTTGGCAGGCAGAAACCTGTCCTATGCCCAATGGGTGGCCCCGGAGCACAGGGGGCTGTCAGATTTTACCTCACTACTGACGATTCAGGCTCTTAGTTTCTGGGACCGACTCAACACTAACCTGGCTCTGGCACCCCCTGTGTCCCCACTAGCCCCACCGGGAGGTTTCCTGTGGTTTTCGCCTGTAGAACAGACAGCCTTTTTTCGGCCCCTGGGTTGATGATGGCAACGCCAGCTGTGGTAAGCTTATGCAGTATGGTAAGTTAATACCCTTAGCGATCCTCCGAGACCAGAATGGAAGTTTCCCTATGGACTTTTGGCGCTATAGGCAACTTCACCATTTTTTTTTTTAAGACACATGGAAGTTCCATACGGCACATCTCTACCCCAACGCCTTTCTATAGCCTTTTTAGAGCGGAGGAACCAATCCCACATATGATCTCTGAACTCTACCGTCTCATTACCGCCACAGCTTCTACAGTGAAGCCCACATACGTCAGGGCCTGGGAGCGGAACTTGGAGATAGTTGGTAGAGGCTGGACAATTGGGTAGGGGTAAAAACTAATTCAATCGACTCCAAAACTCAGAAAACTAACTACAAAATATTGTTACGCGGGTACCGGTGGACCTAACAAGAATTTACCCTTCCACATCAGACCGGTGCTGGCGGGGTTGCGGCCACAGAGGTACCCTTTTGCACATATGGTGGGATTATCCAGGGATTAGATCCTGAGAAGACGACATCAAGTCCCAAATTAAAGAAATCATGGGCCTAGATGTCCCTCTCTCCCCGGTTCACTTCCTGCTGCACATTCCTCCCATGCCGGTGAGCCAGTACAGGAAATGTGTGCTGCCGCACCTACTGAATGCAGCTAAGCGGTTGCTTCCCATATAATGGAAGCGCCTGCAAACTCCAAGTAGGGAGGAATGGCGCCGCAGGGTGAGTGACCTAAGGGAGGCAGAGGAATGGATTGCCACTTGCAGAGGTACTCGTGACCACTTCGACACATGGTCGGCTTGGAGTGCATATGTTTCAGACTCAGGCCATACGTCCTCCAGCTTAGATGTATAGCCTTACTAGAGCTAGCAGAACTGTCCCTCAAAGGACGGCCTCGAGGCTCACAAGTGGGAACAGAGGGCTAAAGCAGAATACCATAACACCATTTAACAGATTGCAAGATACAGGGTGAGACGTTTTTTCTTCTAGCTACCCAACATATACAACTGTGATGGCAGGGCGTGACGTGGGGGCAGAGTTGGACGTGAGATTCCAGGTATGTTCCAGCTAATCTTCCTTTCTCTATTTTTTTTTCCCACTTTCACCATTCCTTTCTATTTCAGTTTCAACTTAGTTTGACCGCTTGTCCCAGGACAACTAGCTTGTTGAGCCACCAGGTGGTAGCAGAGATGTGGTCGGGTTGGCTGGTCCAAAGGACTAACGCAGTCTGTTACCGTGGGATTCCCCGACCTTTTTCAGGGATCTACACTTTTGTGCAACCATGGCGCAGATGCTTTGCCTTAGGGGGACCCGGACGTAGGTGCGAGGAGATATTAGTTGGAGGCCCATAAGTGCCCCCCTCCCCTCGTGCCCGTCCGTTCGGTTCACCTCAATCTATACGCTACATGATAATTCACTTACTGTCCGGGGAGCCGGTCGGCCCGGCCACACAACTCCTCCTCTTCGTGAGACACCCCCGTTTTAAAACAAACCACCAGGCGGTCAGGGCTTACCCCACTCGTTGCGCGGGGGAGGCCTCACCGCCGACCTACTACCTGAATATTGAACCTAGAGCTGGGCGATTTTCTCCCCCAAAAAATCTGCTATTTAAAAAAAAAAAAAAAAACTCGATTCACGATTCCAATCTAGTTTTTTTTAGTTGATGGACACCGCGCCGGTCCTGAGGAGCTGCGGGCAAGAGTTGATAGGTGGAGGCCGCGGACTAGGCCTAGTCCGCGGCATCCGGCCTCGCGGACTAGGCCGAAGCCACGGCCTCGCCTAAAAACTACTAAAACTACTGCCCGGTGTCAGCGCAGGTCCTGGTGAAAAAAAAAAAAAAAAGTAGGATTTTTATAACAGCTTACCTGTAAAATCCTTTTCTTGGAGTACACCACGGGACACAGAGCCAGTCATTACATAATGGGTTAAGGGTCACCAGCGGTGATTGGACACTGGCACAACCAATAGAAGACAGTTCCCCTCCATATAACCCCTCCCATCAGGGGAGTACCTCAGTTTTTGTAGCAAAGCAGTAAGGTTCCCATAAGAAGGGGGGGACCTCTGTGTCCCGTGGTGTACTCCAAGAAAAGGATTTTACAGGTAAGCTGTTATAAAAATCCTACTTTCTTTATCGTACACCACGGGACACAGAGCCAGTCATTACATAATGGGACGTCCCAGAGCAATGCTCAATATGAAGGGGGGGAGACACAGATCAAACCGGCCTCTTGCGGACCAGAAGCCCTATACTGCTGCCTACAGCACACTTCGCCCGAAGGCGGAATCCTCATGTCCTTTCACATCTATTTGATAGAATTTGGAAAATGTGTGGACTGAAGACCAAGTTGCAGCTTTACAGATCTGAGCCATCGAAGCCTGGTGATGCACTGCCCATGAAGCACCTATCGCCCTGGAAGAGTGCGCCTTAACAGGAAAAGGAGGAGTCCTGTTCTTCAAACCATAAGCTTGAACAATTACCTGTCTAATCCACCTGGAAATGGTGGATTTTGATACCGCTTGGCCCTTCTTGGGACCATCTGGCAAAATAAACATCTGGCAAAATAAACAAAACATCTGTTTTACGTATCTGAGCGGTTGCTTGCAGATACACCTTTACCGCTCTCACTAGATCTAGAGAGTGTAATAACTTTTCCCCCGCCGTCCGCGGGTTTGGAAAAAAAGAAGGCAGAACAATGTCTTGATTCAAGTGAAAAGCCGACACCACCTTAGGTAGAAAGGCCGGATGGGGTCGTAGTACAATTTTGTCCTTGTGACAAATTAGATAAGGTTCTTTACAAGAAAGAGCTGCTAGTTCTGATACTCTCCTAGCAGAAGCAATCGCAATCAAAAAGGCCAATTTCCTACTTAATATAATTAAAGGAATATGGCGAATAGGTTCAAAAGGTTGCTTTTGCAACACTGACAATACCAAATTCAAATCCCATGGACACAAGGGAGACCTGACTGGAGGATTTATCCTCAGTACCCCCTGAATGAAGGCCCGAACTAGGGAATGAGATGCCAATGGTCTCTGAAAGAAGACTGATAGAGCCGATATTTGACCCTTGATGGTACTAAGGGCTAATTTCATATCCACTCCTAACTGGCAAAAGGCAAGAATCCTGCTTATTTCACATTTCTGAGGATTCCATCTTCTGGATTCACACCAGGAAACGTATGCTTTCCAGACTCTATGATAGATGAGTCTGGAGGCTGGCTTTCTAGCATTAATGAGCGTAGAAAGAGCCAGACCAGAGACCCCTCTCTTTTTCAAAATGTGGGTTTCAGCAGCCAGGCCGTCAAATTTAGCCTTTGTAAGGAAGGGTGGAATACTGGACCCTGTGACAGCAGGTCGTGTCGAAGTGGAAGCTTCCAGGGCCTTCCTATCGCCATTTTTACGATCTCGGCGTACCAAGGCCTCCTGGGCCAATTTGGGGCCACTAGGATTACTGGTATTCCCTCCTCCTTGATCCTGCGAAGCAGTCTTTGTAGAAGAGGGATCGGAGGGAATGCATAGATCAGTGAGAACTGATTCCATGGAGTTAGAGCGTCTGTATTATTAGAGCGTCTGTCCCGTAGGCTAGAGGATCTCTCGTTCTGGACACAAAGTTGTCCAATTTCTTGTTTAACCTGGCAGCTAGCAGGTCTACATCCGGGTTTCCCCATCTCAGACACATGGCCTGAAAGATATCGGGGTGGAGAGACCACTCTCCTGGTAGCAGCTGCTGACGACTCAGGTAGTCCGCTTGCCAGTTTTCTATCCCCGGAATGAAGATTGCAGAAAGGCAAGGTACATGCTCTTCTGCCCATGCAAAAATCCGGTTCACCTCTCTTTGGGCCGCCTGACTGCGAGTGCCTCCTTGGTGATTGATGTAAGCTACTGCAGTAGCATTGTCGGATTGAATCCGAACTGGGTATCCCTGTAACCTGTCTGTCCAGGTTTTGAGGGCTAGATATACTGCCCGGATCTCCAGTATATTGATGGGCAGGATCCCTTGAGTCTTGGCCCAGGTTCCCTGGGTAGAAGCCTCTTCGAATACTGCACCCCAGCCTGATAGGCTGGCATCCGTAGATACCACCTTCCAGGACACTGGGAGGAAGCACTTTCCCTTCCGTAAATTCTTGGCTTCTAGCCACCACTTGAAGCTTTGGCGTACTTGTGAGGACAGGCGCATGGGTATATCCAGAGCTTGGCTCTTCCTGTTCCAGGAGGCTAAAATATTGCATTGAAGCCGTCTCGAATGAAACTGGGCGTAAGGGACCGCCTCAAAGGAGGCTACCATCTTCCCCAATAGCCTCATGCAAAGGCGAATAGACGGCCTCTTGTTTACTTTGACCTTGCGGATCAGGTCTTTCAGAGACTGTATCTTTGGCTCTGGCAGGTATACCCTGTTTTGGGCTGTATCTATGATCATGCCCAGATACACTATCCTTCTTCGGGCCTGGAGAGAGGATTTTTGTAAGTTTATAAATTAAATGCTCCAGGTATCCTACTGTAGTGTGCACCACGTGATCCAATCCCTCCTTTGACTGATCTATTACCAGTAGATCGTCTAGATAGGCTGTTACCGAAATGCCCTGTGTTCTCAGGTTTGCTAACAGAGGAGCTAGCACCTTTATGAATACTCTGGGCGCGGTGGCTACACCAAATGGCAGGGCCACAAATTGAAAGTGGCGATGTTCTACCGCAAACCTTAGGAATCTTTGGTGAGCGGGGAGGATGGGTATGTGTAAATATGCGTCCTTGATATCTATAGACGCCATGAATTCTCCGCCCTTTAAAGTGGCGACCACGGATCGGATCGTTTCCATTCGAAAATGGCGAACGTTCAGAAACTGATTTAGGGATTTTAGATCCAGGATGGGTCTGACATCTCCATTTGGCTTTGGAATCACAAAGAGGTTTGAGTAAAAACCTGAACCTTGCTCTTCTTGGGGTACCTCTGTAACCACCCCTTGAGCCATTAAGTGATTCAAACTTTTGAAGAAGGATCCTCTTTTTTGTGGATCCTTGGAGACTCTTGAACCTCGGAATTGAGAAGATGGGATTTCTCTAAATTCCAGTTTGTACCCTGAGGATATTGTGGATACCACCCATTTGTCCTGGGTTTCTGTCCGCCAAGTCGCTGAGAACTGACAAAGCCTTCCCCCCACTCGGCCGAGCGGGGGCACCCCTTCACTGAGAGGTTTTGGGGGCTTGCTTATTAGCTCTTGCACCCCACGGCTTCTTGTTCTTCTGAGCCTGTCCCTTGGCTTTTGTGGGCGGCTGAAAAAGGCCGTCGCCACTGTCTGGAGTCAGATTTCCCGGGAGCTGGGGGGAGAGAGCGTTTAAAACAAGGCCTTTTGTTTTTCTCTCAGGTAAAAGTGTCGTTTTACCACTTGATATCTTCTGTATATATTTTTCTAAATCTTCCCCAAATAGGCGTTCGCCATGGAACGGGAAACTTGCCAACAGCTTTTTGCATGGGGCTTCCGCTGACCAATGCTTAAGCCAAAGTACCCTGCGCATATGTACCAGCTGGAGTGTAAGGCGTGATGCCTGTATGATAGAATCTCTCATGGCATCCACTGTGAAGCATAAGGCTTTAGGCAAATTCTCCCAATTTTTAGCCTGCTCTGAAGGCAACTCCTTCAGCCCCTGCTTTACCTGTTAGCTGATGACCTGACACATACCGACCGCTGCTACTGCAGGTTGGGTAATTGAGCCGGCCAGAAGGAAGGAGGATTTCAGTAGGGATTCCAACTTCTTCTCAGAAGGATCTTTAAACACTTGTACATTGTCCACCGGACATGTCAGGTTCTTATTTACACAAGAAATAGCCGCATCTACCGAAGGCAGGCTCCATTTCTTTAAAAAAATTTCCTCCAAAGGATAAAGAATGTTAAACTTTTTTGGAGGTGAGAAACGCTTATCTGGATGTTGCCAGTCTGCGTACATTAAATCCTCTAATAACGGATGAACCGGGAAGGAGCATGCACCTTGCAGGGATCTTAATGACCCTAGGGAGGAGACAGGTGATTCCGTTACCTCCGAAGATGGTAACTTAAATGCAGATCGCACTGTTCCTGCATAGCATTGTACCTGTGACTTCAAAATCTGGTATACCGAGAAAGGCTCATCCGATATCCCTGATCCGTCTGACTCCTCATCCTCTGCTGATGTAGCCTCCTCCTCATGTACTTCTTAAGGGAGGTCCAACACTGGAGGAGATCTGCTTCGCTTATTGTCCTTTTTAGAGGACTTAGCGATCAAGGTAGCAATTTTTTCCTCCAGATTATTTAGGGCTGCTGACAAAGTGTCTTCAGTG
Organism: Rana muscosa; assembly: GCA_029206835.1. Lineage (NCBI taxonomy): Eukaryota > Metazoa > Chordata > Amphibia > Anura > Ranidae > Rana > Rana muscosa. The sequence goes on from CM055119.1 coordinate 235,834,341, forward strand.
ACATATGCAGGCCCAGGCTTCACTGGGGGAGCCGCCATACCTGACAGAGGTAATGGCTCATCCTGCACAGGTGCATTTGGCAACACAGGAGAGGAAGGTACCGAGTCAGCACAGCTAGAGCCTCCTGTCTCAGGCAGCGGTGCTTTTTTATCTCTTTTTGTCCGCATTACTTCCCCTGGAAGGCTTACTGTTTAAACAAAAAACAAGGTACCTAAATGCATATACAACCGTGCTTACTTTAGCAATTTACATTAAGTATGCAACTTTTAACACACAGCTATGCAAAACCTGGATGTCTTCTAGGAAGTACCCAGTCCAACCACATGGAGTCTTACGTCCCTATATAGCTGCTGTGTTTCTCTGCCAGGAACAAGAGAACAAACGAGCTTGCTTGATGCTGCAGTGCTCTGCACACTGACAGACTTTTAAATTTGGCGCCGATTTCCGTGCCAGCGCGCGCCTACGCGCACGCCTTCGGCCCCCCCTCCGATAAAGCGCGCTCCCGTGCGGCTCTTTAGCGCTATGGCGGTGGCCATAGAGAGAGTGGACTCCTCAACCCTTCCCACTTACCTGCATCTGCAGGTGCTGGTCGGCCACCGAAAGGAGGAGCGGGGTGCCCAAGCAAGCTCAGCAGCGGAGGGACGAGCCGTGTACTTCGCCGAAGCCGACACTGAACAGAGTGAGGTGAGATTTACATTCAGCTCTTTACTCCCCCCAGTGGTGGAAAAAGAGAAGACATCCACTTTTTTTTTTTTTTTTGGAAAGGTCCTTAACCTAGTTTTGGACCCTCTAATCTTACCTTATCCTCGCCGCAGGTTTTTTCTGCTGAAAATTTTCAGACAGATACCAAACTTCACCCCTCACGGCGGGCTATGTGTGCCAACCTTCAGGGATATGGGTTCCTATTTAAAGGATACCTCTCCCCTGGGCCTTGTACAAGACTCTTACCAGGACTTTTAGCGAAATAGCGAAAGTGCTGGATCTTAGAGCCCAGTCCTCCGAAGAGAGACATTACAGGCGACGCCTCATGGGTGAGGCCCGGATCCCATCCAGTTTTGGCTTAACTTTGTAGGCGTCTTGCATGGGTCCGAAAGCATAGCTCTTTTACCCCCAGAGGGTCTCTTTGGCAGAGCTTTCCTTTAGCACCTCCTAACGCGTCCAACACCTTTCGACACTGGCGAAAAAACCGAGGTACTCCCCTGATGGGAGGGGTTATATGGAGGGGAACTGTCTTCTATTAGTTGTGCCAGTGTCCAATCACCGCTGGTGACCCTTAACCCATTATGTACTGACTGGCTCTGTGTCCCGTGGTGTACGATAAAGAAAAACAATTTGCTGAAAATCTGAATGGATTTGACCTCTCAACTCGATTCAAGATTCAACTTGATTTTTTCCCCAGCCCTAATTGAACCTTCTGCACTTTCAGTTGAAACTACTGTTCCACCATTACTGTTTGTTATGTATTTTTTTTTATACTTTTTGAAAAAATTACCAAAAAAAACACAACAAGACCAATTTTCCTAAGCAATAAAAACAGGCTTTATATTTAACTGTTTATTTTATTAACCACTTAACGACCGCTCACTGTATATATACGTCGGCACAATGGCACCGACAGGCACAATCACATAGAGTGTACGTGATTGCCTTTGTACAGTTGGGGGGTCCAATCGGACCCCCCTTCTGTACAGTGAGCGGTCGGAATTCGTTGGGGAGCGATCCGACATGAGGGGACGGCCGTTGGATTCCGGCCACCCCCTCGCGATCGCTCCCGGCGAATGGAAATGCCCCCTCTGTCTGTCGAATGTACACACAGGCAGAGGAAGCAGGAGGAAGTGATGTCATCTCTTGTGCGGCGCTCACATATACCGAGCGCCGTACAAGAGAAGACATCAAGGTTAGTGCACAAACACTACACTAACACCAGCACACATAGGCACATAAATCGCCCCCCCAGATCACCCCCCAGCCCCCAGTCACAGTGTCACTGATTGCAGTGACCATTTATTTACTGATCACTGCAATCAGTGACATTTGTGACTGTAAAAGTGTCACTATATTTAGTTCTGGGTCCAGTGTAGCCCCCTAACCCCCCCCCCCCAATAAAGGTTTAACCCCTTGATCACCCCCCAGATAACCCTTTCACCCCCTAGCACCGCCGTCGCTAAGCGATCAATTTTCTGATCGCTGTCTTAGCGTCGGTGATGCAGATCGGTAGCCAGTATTTTTTTTTAGGTTCGCCGCATGTTTTTTTAGCGTCAGGTACCCCCATAAATTATCTAATAAAGGTTTAACCCCCTTGATCGCCCCTCAGGTAACCCTTTCACCCCCTATCACCACTGTCGTTAAGCGATCATTTTTCTGATCGCTGTCTTAGCGTCGGTGATGCAGATCGGTAGGCAGTAATTTTTTTTAGGTTCGCCGCAGGTTTTTATAGCGTCAGGTACCCCCATATATTATCTAATAAAGGTTTTAACCCCCTAATTGCCCCTAGTTAACCCTTTCACCAGTGATCACCATATAAGTGTTACGGGTGACGCTGGTTAGTTAGTTTGCTTTTATAGTGTCAGGGCACCCGCCGTATATAACCCAATAAAGGTTTAACCCCCTGATCGCCCGGCGGGTGATATCAATTAGTTTTTAGCGTCAGAGAGGGTCTGCGTCACACCCCAGGCAGCGTCAGGTTAGTGCCAGTAATGCTAACACACACGCGTGAAGCATACACCTCCCTTAGTGGTATAGTATCTGAACAGATCAATATCTGATCTGATCTATACTAGCGTCCCCAGCAGTTTAGGGTTCCCAAAAACGCAGTGTTAGCGGGATCAGCCCAGATACCTGCTAGCACCTGCGTTTTGCCCCTCCATCCAGCCCAGGCCACCCAAGTGCAGTATCGATCGATCACTGTCACTTACAAAACAACACACATAACTGCAGCGTTCGCAGAGACAGGCCTGATCCCTGCGACTCCAGTGCTGTAGGAGGTGATTTCACCACCACAGTTAAAAAAGCAAATATGCCGAAGCATTGGGGCAGCAGGGGCGGAGGAGTGATTTTGCTCCTAATGCCACGTACATACGGTCGAAATTCCGACGGAGGCTTGCCCGTGGAAAAGTCCGACCATGTGTGTGCGGCATAACTTTTTGCGGGAGGATGCCCCCATGCTTCGGCATATATAAATGGTGCATGTATGCCCATCATTAGAAGTGGGTGGATGAAGGGCGGTATTCTAATGGTGGGCATACCCACCGATCAATCTCTTTTTTCGTTCAGCCACCTGGCTGCATGAAAAAAAAAAAGATTACAATACATGTCCAACAAGGACCAGCAACGTACTGGTATGTTGCTGGACTTTGAATGGTTATACCAGAATGATGCCTGCAGGTTTAGGTATCATCTTGGTATCATTCTTTTCAGCCAGCGGCCGGCTTTCATGTAAAAGCAATCCTAGTGGCTAATTAGCCTCTGGACTGCTTTTACAAGCAGTGGGAGGGAATGCCCCCCCCCCCGCCCGGATATAAAAAGCGCCATTGGGAAATTGGGAAAGCATTTTATCACACCGATCTTGGTGTGGTCAGATGCTTTGAGGGCAGAGGAAAGATCTAGGGTCTAGACCCCGGTTTTTTGCAAAAAAAGAGTACCTGTCACTACCTATTGCTATCATAGGGGATATTTACATTCCCTTAGATAACAATAAAAATGATTAAAAAAAATTAATATGGAAGGAACAATTTAAAAATAAAATAAAAAAGCAAAATTAATAATAAAAAAAAAAAAAAAAAAAAGCACCCCTGTCCTGCCCTGCTCTTGCCCAATGGCGAACGCAAGCGTCGGTCTGGCGTCATATGTAAACAGCAATTGCACCATGCATGTGAGGTATCACCGCAAAGGTCAGATCGAGGGCAGTAATTTTAGCAGTAGACCTCCTCTGTAAATCTAACGGGGTAACCTGTAAAGGCTTTTAAAAATTATGTAGTTTGTCGCAAATGCGTGTTTGTGCGAAATTTTAAAGCATGTCGTGTTTGGTATCTATGTACTCGGCCTAAGATCATCTTTTTTATTTCATCAAACATTTGGGCAATATAGTGTGTTTTAGTGCATTAAAATTAAAAAAAGTGTATTTTTCCCCCAAAAAATGCGTTTGAAAAATCGCTGCGCAAATACTGTGTAGAGAAAAAAAATGCAACACCCACCATTTTATTCTGTAGGGCCTTTGCTTTAAAAATATATATAATGTTTGGAGGTTCAACATAATTTTCTTGCAAAAAAAAATATGTTTTCATGTAAACAAAAAGTGTCAAAAGGGGCTTTGTCTTCAAGTGGTTAGAAGAGTGGATGTAAGCTTCCTAATGTTGTGTATAAAATACCAGAACAGTTCAAAACCCCCCCAAATGACCCCATTTTGGAAAGTAGACACCCCAAGCTATATACTGAGAGGCATGTCGAGTCCATGGAATATTTTATATGTTGACACAAGTTGCGGAAAAAATAAAAAAATATAGTTTTTTTTTTTGCACAAAGTTGTCACTAAATGATATATTGCTCAAACATGCCATGGGCATATGTGGAATTACACCCCAAAATACATTCTGTTGCTTCTCCTGAGTACGGGGATACCACATGTGTGAGACACTTTTTGGGAGCCTAGCCGCGTACAGGGCCCCAAAAACCAACACCGCCTTCAGGCTTTCTAAGGGTGTAAATTTTTGATTTCACTTCTCACTGCCTATCACAGTTTCGGAGGCCATGGAATGCCCAGATGGCACAAAACCCCCCCAAATGACCCCATTTTGGAAAGTAGACACCCCAAGCTATTTGCTGAGAGGTATTGTGAGTATTTTGCAGATCTCGCTTTTTGTCACAAAGTTTTGAAAATTGAAAAAAAAAAAAAAAAAAACAATTCCTTTCTTAATTTTCAAAAACAAATGAGCTGTAAAATACTCACCATGCCTCTCAGCAAACAGCTTGGGGTGTCTACTTTCCAAAATGGGGTCATTTGGGGGGGTTTTGTGCTATTTTGGCATTTTATGGCCTTCGAAACTGTGATAGGTAGTGAGGAGTCAAATCAAAAATTTGTGCCTAGAAATCCTGAAGGCGGTGCTTGGTTTCCGGGGTCCCGTACGCGGCTAGGCTTCTAAAAAGTCCCACACATGTGGTATCCCCGTACTCAGGAGAAGCAGCAAAATTTATTTTGGGGTGCAATTCCACATATAACCATGGCATGTGTGAGCAATATATCATTTAGTGACAACTTTTTGTAATTTTTTATTTTTTTTTGTCATTATTCAATCACTTGGGACAAAAAAAAAAATATTCAATGGGCTCAACATGCCTCTCAGCAATTTCCTTGGGGTGTCTACTTTCTAAAATGGGGTCATTTGGGGGGGTTTTGTACTGCCCTGCCATTTTAGCACCTCAAGAAATGAGATAGGCAGTCATAAATTTAAAGCTGTGTAAATTCCAGAAAATGTACCCTAGTTTGCAAACGCTATAACTTTTGCACAAACCAATAAATATACACTTATTGACATTTTTTTTTACTAAAGACATGTGGCTGAATACATTTTGGCCTAAATGTATGACTAAAATTGAGTTTATTCGATTTTTCTTATAACAAAAAGTAAAAAATATCATTTTTTTTCAAAATTTTCGGTCTTTTTCCGTTTATATCGCAAAAAATAAAAAATCGCAGAGGCAATCAAATACCATCAAAAGATAGCTCTATTTGTGGGAAGAAAAGGACGCAAATTTCGTTTGGGTACAACATTGCATGTCCGCACAATTTACAGTTAAAGCAGCGCAGTGCAAAATTCTGAAAACACCTCAGGTCCTTTAGCTACCAAATGGTCCGGGGCTTAAGTGGTTAAAGATGGGATTTACCTTAAGTGTTAACCTTTTCAGGAAAAATGAAAAGATAAACCAACACCCTAAACCCAACTCCCCTGGTGTACTTACCTCACGTGGGTAATATGATCTCAGTGCAGGGTGGATTTGATTCAAATCAAGTAGACTTAAATCATGATTTAGGGCCAGTTCACACCAGACGCAGTTCCGTTCAGTTCGGTGTGCTTTTTTTCTGCACACAATGCATGCGCACAGTGTTTTTCATGTATTCCAATGGCTCTTGTTGGCTCTAGTTCACACCATGCAGTCAGTTTCCAGTCAGTTTCTGTACCGGAAACTGACCGGAAACTCACTGCATGGTGTGAACAAGAGCCATTGGATTACATGGAAAACACTGTGCATGCATTTTAAGAGCAGAAAAAATGCGCACAAAACTGTACGGAACTGCGTCTGGTGTGAACTGGCCCTTTAATCACTAGTAGAAAGGTTTGATTTAAATTAATTTAAATCATAATTTTTCAAGAGCAACTGTCATCTCTGTCCCACAGCAGCTCCTCTGACCCGCTGTTGACTCATCGATAGTTCCATTCACTTTAACCTCCCTTGCGGTATTCGAGTCTGGCTCGGGGTTACCGCTAATGGTACTGAATCCTTACCCCAAGCCAGTCTCGGGCTGCATCGCAGGATACAGGGAGAGTTGCTCAATTGTTCCCTGGATCCTGTGATGTCTCCTCGCTCGATTCACACCGTGCCGCTGAGCTCTGCTCCCTGCGACGTTGCAGCACAGGGGGGCGGAGATGGCGCCAAATTCAAAAAAGTAAAAACACAATACACTGTAATCTTCCAGATTACAGTACTGTCTAAAAAAATTACACATCCCCTTTGTCTCTAGTGGTCTGTCCAGTGCACTGCATGCACTTTTATATTATAAATACAGTTTTTTTCTGCCTGGAATTTGGAGATTGTCCATAGCAACCAAAAAGTGTCCCTATATGTCAAAAGTGGTTTTAGACCAGCTAGAAAACAGTGATAATTAGAATCACTTGCAGAATTGAGCGATAGCGATTTGTGGGGAAATTCGTCATCAAACACTAAATCTAATGACAGCGATAATTCTGCAACTGAGCAAATTTTAGTGTTTTTGATTTGATTACATTGAATAATTTTTATTATTATTATATTATTTGTTATAATTATTTTTAGTTATTTGTTATATTATAATTTATAATTTTGTGTTTCAAACTTTATCATACTCCGGGATGTCTACTAGACTCTGGTTTGGACAGATTTAAGTGAGTTTTTTCTAAGAATTACAGGCCTACAATATAAAACGCCAAATTTCCATGCAAAATAATTGTACCGCTTTCAGCACCTAAAATCTGACAGAATCATACCGCCAGGGAGGTTAATGGGACGGCTGGTGATGCAGCAGTAACACAACAAGGTGAGAGAGGTGGTGGCAGCAGGTGAGGGGATGCCTGCTAACAGGCGCTGCCATGATGGATCTGAAATGACAGTGCTTTTTAAATGTAAGGACTCATTCTTGCTGATAGTTAGAATCTTTAAAAATTTGCGAACAAAATGAAGGTTTCCTATTTAGAATAATAAGCTGTCAGGTTAGTAAAACGTCTATATAAGAACCGATTTTAGGTTTATCACACATAGTTGGAGAACTACTTTTTTTTTATTTATTGTTTTAAGTAAAATAATAACATTGCCAGTGCATTTTATTTCCAGCTTGCATAGCATAGATTTATTGAATGAGTTTATCAAACATTTTAATATTGCAGAATATACAGCCTTAATGCTACATAACTAAGCTCCATTTCATGCTGAATAAACAAAATGTTTAATGCATCTTAAATAGAAAAACTTTTATTTTTTTTTAGATAAAATGCTTTTGGAGGAAGAAAGTATTAAAATAAATTTGATAAAAAAAAAAAAAAAAAAAAAAAGGTTTTTATTTAAATAAAAAAAATACGATTTTTATCTACCCGTCTCAGTGTTGTACAAATGGTGTAGCAGTCTGGTTATTTACAATCCCTGCTCTTCTCCCTCTCAAAAGGGCTTCTAATTGGTCAGCATCAGCACAAGCATGTAGGGCAGGGGTCTCAAATTGGCCGCCCTTCAGCTGTTGCAAAACTTTCAAGTTCATGTTTGTAACTGTCAGCCTTGCAATGCCCCATGGGACTTGTAGTTTTGCAAAAGCTGAAGGGCTGCCAGTTTGAGACCCCTGATGTAGGGTGTTAGTTCACTCTACTAACCCTACTGAACACTTTAAAGCAGTGGTCATCAACCCTGTCCCCAGGGCCCACTAACAAGCCAGATTTTATGCATTACCTTGGGGAGATACAGACTAGAATACTGCACTCACTGAGCAGCAAATGATATCACCTGTGATGTATTTCAGTTATCTTGCAAACATGGCCTGTTAATGGGCCCTGAGGACAGGGTTGATGACCACTGCTTTAAAGCGTAAGTTCACCTTTACAGAAAAATCTGTAAGGTGAACTTACACAGGACCCCCTTCCTCACCCTCCCCAGTCCCACTGACCTGGATTGCAACAATCTCCCGTTCTGGGCCCCGTGATAGCAGCGTCAGGGTGCCGGGGCTTAGAAATACCTGCAGCTGAATCTCCAAAAACGTACCCCATCAGGGGGGACATTTCAGAGTATTCTAATTGGTCGGCGCCATCACATAAGCGGCCCAGACCAATCAGAGCCCACGTAGTCCGGCCTGTCAGCAGGGAAGGAGATGCGTGAATGCCGAGATGCGGCTATATTGGGGCTCAGAATGGGAAACAATGCATTTTGGGTGTGGCCCTTTTTCAAGTCATGAGACAGAGGAATCACGCAATCATAGTAAAGCCTCCCTTGAGCAACATATTTTGGTGGGCTTTGGGGGCATTGATTGATGATGGCATTCAGTATGTAAGAATATTGGTTTTCAATTAATGCTGAAGATCATTGCGGATTGTGCTTTTTACCACAGTGCAAATAAACAAATATTTTTAAACAAACACACCCAGTATATAGTGGAATATTTTGTGTCATTTACTTCTTTTCAGGGCTGTGCTCTCAGCCCTTCCTTCTCTGTGTGCAGGTTGCTCAGCTGACAGTTAATTGCCAGAACTCATAGTTCCACAGTGGCTCACCTGTTGATCATGCCTGCTCATCAGTCAAGCCCACAGCCAGCCCCTTCTGGCTATTTAAAGTGCCTGGTTCAGTTCATAAATGCCTTCGCCTTGGTCAAAACATCTAGAGACTATACATTGTTCCTGTTGAAGACTTACCTGGCTGATGTCCCATCTGGTTCCTGATCTTGTCTGCTGCCCCTGACTATGTTGGTCTCTGGCTTCCCAATTTCCTGGCTTCTTCCAACTACCAGATTTTGCTACCAAACTCTGGCTATATTTTGACTACGTTTACCAGTTGTACCATTTTTACCATTTTATTAAAAAGGTGTGATTTTTACTGCATTTTCTGTCTCGGTCTGTTCCATGGTTCCTGACACTTATCTCTTATAATCTGCAAAGATATCATAATTTGAATCAATTGCCCCTGAGCACTCTTCATTTGGTTCTCTGTTTTATAGCGTCACCTATATCAGTCCCAGTTCCTAAAAGCCAAGCAAGCCTAGCCTTCTGGTAGCCAGGAAGTACAGGAGGCTTAAGAAAGGAAGAACAAAAAATAGTTCCTGTGGTTTCCAGGAATGCAGTTGTAAGCAGGGGATGGCGGGAAGGGTGTTTCACAGAAATATAGCCAGACGTGCGAGTTCAGGCCACAGGTAGAGACATGGTCAGCAAACAGGCAAAGAAACGGTGCAAGCAACAGGCAGAAATGTGACCAATAAAAAGGCCAGGAGTCATTATAGGCAGCAGGCAGAGGCAGCACTGCACTGGTGTGGCAGTGATAAGTAACACTGTTGCTAGTTTACAGTGGCTTTGTGACACCTAGACTGGTGTGGTGATAATCAGGGACACAGTTGCTGGCTTACACTGGTGTGTTTACACTATGACTGGTGTGGCAGTAATAAGGAACACCGTAGCTGGCATACATTTGTCTGGTGACATTGTAACGCTGTGACAATGATCTGAACGAATGGCTGGCAGCACTGACAGTGATATCAGAGTCATTATAAATTATCAGTGCCAAAGCAGTACGATGTCACCATAGTGATGCAAAACTTGCTTGCATAACAGTATGTAAAAATATATATATATTTTTTTTTTACATGCCGTCACATGTAGAGCAGTGCAGTGTCACCATGGGACCTCTACTCTGGTGAGGTGATCAGGGTTTTTTTTTTTTTTTATACACTATAATTACTCATTACAGTGATGATCACTGTACTAGCATTCACTTACATTACTGATCTATGCCGTTAAATGTGTAATTGTTTACTATTGTCATAGCTGTAATTGGGCAGAGATCACAGTAGTAAGCAATAGCGTCATGAAGGAAAGCCATTGTTCACCACTTGACATGTGATAGGTCACAGCGAACACAAGGTACAGAGGCAGAGCACAGTGGCGGTGGACACAGCGGTCACAGAACACTCCGCAGCACTGGGGGTGCTCACAAGGTGCGCTATTGGGAAGATGAACGTTCTCCCAGAACGATGCTTGTTCCACTCAGCCTTATAGGTATGTGGCTGGGTAGGAAGGGGATAAACGCCTTACAATTTTTTCCCATACATTTTATTAGTGTACCGGCTTAAAGGATAAGTTCACCTTTGAAAACATGTTCCAACAGTTTTTAGGGTGGACTGCTGCAGCCTTCTGTCCCTGTGGCAGCAGTACGGAAAGAAGTTCCCTGTACAATCTGTCACTTTTTGAAAAAGCACACACACGCGCACACACACACAGTTCCAACTTCCTTTGAGGCTGTCGACTTGTAGTTTTCAATAAACTACCACGGCGCTGTGTCAAGTCATGAAGTCTTCATGTCAGTGTGAAACTGGGCGTAGGATGTACAGCCAGATAGTTCACACTGAATGTCTGCAGGAGATGTAATACGTTTCTAGTTCTAGGGTGAACTTATTTTTTAGCTGTCAAACAACTCTTTACATATATGTTATGTGTTTTAAAGTGACTATCAATCCACATAAATAAAAATATTGCCTAACAGTATGAGAAAAAAAAGATCATTTGATACTGTAGCATCTTTCAGATCCCAGCTTTATCTGAATGATGTGCCATCACTTCCCAAATAGTGTCAATGTCCTTCTACCCCTAAACATTCTTGTTAGCTCATCACCATGATAGGTTGCCTCAGCGGCAGAGAAGAATGTGTGGGAGATAGGAATGCATGGTAATTGGTGGTAAAGTGTTAACCCCACCAGTAAGTGCTGAAGATTTGCCTGATCCCAGTAACAGAAATGTGGTAAGACTAAGTGGTCTGAAAGCTGTTGCAGGTATAATCTTACTCTGGGTCTTGTTTCTTGTGGTTGTCACAAAATAGCAAGCAAGACACAGGTCTTCCACTGTGAGGTTTCCACTCATGGAGACATCTAAAATAAACAAAACAAAAATGTATTTTGAGTCAGATTACTAAAGTACAATACATATCCCCAACAACAATTTCACCTTGTGCACTGGGTCTTTTTCTTTAGGATAAAGATACTGCATTGTCAATTTACTAAGGCTGCATTCACACTGGCCATTAAACGCAAGTGAAAATTCCAATGGCAGTTCCCGATTCAGCTCTCAGCAGCTAGGTGCAGCCACTGTCCCCGTTCACTATAATGACAGGTCACCAACAGCCACAGCAATGCATGTCTCTCTGCAGTCAGCATCTACCTGCGGTGATCACTGCTGGACGCACACAAAATTGCATCCAGCAGAGATCACCGTAGGTAAATCGCTGGATGTGTCACTGAGAATTGCAGCGGAAATACGATTCTTGCATGCATCTACCTGCAAACAGTCCCATTCATGTCATTTGAGAAAAAGTGGCTACCCAGACACTTGATTGACAGGTGTGTGGGAGTGAATCCCTGAAACAATCACATGCTGAAAAGATAAAAAAACCTTTAAAGGCATTTGTTAACCCCAAAAAAATAATAAAGATCCTGTTCTCTTAAAGCATGTTATACAGCACAGTGCTTGTGCTGTGTCATTTGGACCTCTGTATATGCTAAAAAAACCTGTCTGATGCTGCCTGGCTATACCCTCCCCTCTGCAAACTGACCAAGAAAATCATGGCTGCCAAGCCCTGGCACCATGATCCACTTGTGTGATTCTGTCAGCCGCAGCCTGCTATTTCCTGTGTCCTTCTTCCTCCGCCCCTCTCTGCTTGCACTGGCTACTGAACTCTGGCTAGGTTTTGATTACGGTTTACCAGTTGTACCATTTTATTAAAAGGTGCGATATATCCTGCATTTTCTGTCTCCGTCTGTTTTATGGTTCCTGACACTACCAGCTTTGCACATCTTGAGTGACATTTTTGCAAAATAGCTTAAGCTCTGTCAGATTAGATAGAGTGTGTCTGAACAGCATTTTTCAAGTCCTGCCACAGATTCTCAATTGGATTTAGGCCTGGACTTTGACTGGGCCATTCTAACACATGAATATGCTTTGATCTAAACCAGGGATATGCAATTAGCAGACCTCCAGCTGTTGCCAAACTACAAGTCCCATGAGGCAAAGCGAGACTGACAGCATCAAGCATGACACCCAGAGGCATGATGAGACTTGTAGTTTGGCAACAGCTGGAGGTCCGCTAATTGCATATCCCTGATCTAAACCATTCCATTGTAGCTCTGGCTGTATGTTTATGGTCGTTGTCCTGCTGGAATGTGAACCTCCGCCCCAGTACCAAGTTTTTTGCTGACAGGGTTTCTTCTAAGGATCGCCTTGCATTTGGCTCCATCCATCTTCCCAGTCCCTGCTGAGGAAAAACATCACCACAACATGATGCTGCCATCATGTTTCACAGTGGGGCTGGCGTGTTCAGGGTGAATTGCAGTGTTAGTTTTCCACCACACATAGCGTTTTGCTTTTAGGCCAAAAAGATCAATTTTGGTCTCATCTGACCAGGGCACCTTCTTCCACATGGCTTCTCGCAAACTGCCAATGGGACGTCTTATAGCTTTCTTTCAAACGCTTTCTTCTTGCCACTCTTCCATCAGGCTCCATTCACACCTGAGCGTAGCGTTTTCAGGCAGAAAGTCACGCGATTTTGCCGCAATTTTGTACAGGTCAAAGGGTCAATAATGTAAAAAAGCAGAAAAACGCCCAAATCTGCCAAAACAAAAATATTCCAGAACTTGTTTGAGCTTCAATCGTTTTGTAGTGAATATGTGAACCATCTCCATAGAGAATAATTGATTGCATTTCCCCTCCAGCATTTTGTAGCTTCAGGCTTCAAGCTACAAAATGCTCATGTGTGAATGGGGCCTAAAAGGCCAGATTTGTGGAGTACACAACTAATAGTTGTCCTGTGGACAGATTCTCCCACTTGAGCTGTGGATCTCTGCAGCTCCTCCAGAGTTAACATCGGCCTCTTGGCTGTTTCTCTGATTAATGCTCTCCTTGCCCAGTCAGTCAGTCAGTTTAGGTGGACCGCCCTGTCGTGGTAGGTTTGCAGTTGTGCCACACTCTTTACATTTTCGGATGATGGATTGAACAGTGTTTTGTGAGATGTTCAGAGCTTGGGATATTGTTTTAACCTAACCCCGATTTAAACTTTATTTTTGACCTGCCTGGTGTGTTCCTTGGCCTTCATGATGCTGTTTGTTCACTAAGGTTCTCTAAAAAACCTGTGCTTCACAGTACAGCTGTATTTATACTGTGATTAAATTACACACACAGCTGGACTCTATTTACTAATAAGGTGACTTCTGAAGGCAATTGGTTGCACTAGATTTTAGTTAGGAGTATCAGAGTAAGGGCTCTTTCACACGGAGGTCCGTTCAGGTCCGCCTGTCAGTTTTTTAGGCGGACCTGAAACGGATCCTCCATGCACCCCTATGGAGGCACGGATGTCAGCGGAGACATGTCCGCTGACATCCGCTCCGCCAAAGTGTGACGGAGGAAAACCCTATTTTTCCTTCCGTCGGCGGATCGGATGACAACGGACTCTACGGTCCGTCGTCATCCGATTCCCCATGGGGAGAGCGGCGCTCTGACAGGGCGGTCCCTGCACAGTGTGCGGGGACCGCCCAGTCATCTGTCGGCTCAGCGGGGATCAACGGAGCGATCCCCGCTGAGCAAGCAGAGCTTCACGGGGCGGATCTGCACGGATCCGCCCCGTGTGAAAGGGGCCTAAAGGGGATTGAATACAAATGTGCCACTTTGTGTTGGTCCATTAAATAAAATCCCACCCAATAAAATACATTTTTCAAAACGCAATTTTTTTGTTGAAAAATATACTTTTTTGAATTTCAATTCAAATAAACACTACGTAGAGTAATATTTTTATGGTAAAATATAAAAGATTGTTACACCAGGTAAACAGATACCACACATATCACGCTTTAAAACTACAAAGGCCCTTGCAACCATGGCAAACATCGTAACTTTTGCTATCCATAGGCAAAGCTTTTAAAGCCTTTACAGCAGGGGTCTCAAACTGGTGGCCCTCCAGCTGTTGCGAAACTACAAATCCCATCATGCCTCTGCCTGTGGGAGTCATGCTTGTAACTGTCAGCCTTGCAATGCCTCATGGGACTTGTAGTTTCACAACAGCTGGAGGGCCACCAGTTTGAGACCCCTGCTTTACAGGTTACCACTTTAGATTTACACAGGTGGTCCGGTGCTAGAATTCCTGCCCATGATCTGACATTAGCTGTGATACCTCACGTGTGTGGGATAGCGGTTAGCGTGCATGCAGGACTGTCATGCGTTTGCCTTAGCTATTGTGTCCGCAAACTAGAAATGCCATATACAGAGAGATTAAGGCTCAACCAAATTTCAAATTTTTTATGCTCTATCTGGGTAAATAAATCACAGGCTGAGCCATACCCAAACCCCTCAAATGGCTCTACTAAACAGTAAGGTGGATAACACCTCTAAATATATTTAGTCTCTGCTTTTCTACATGCTATTAGGAGCTAAAATTACAATAGAGCATGGAAACAACCTTTGCTTTCCTTAGCAGCAGATAAAACGGAAAATCTCCTGGGTATTGACACAACAAAAACTTGGCAGCATCTTACAAGACCAATAAATTTGAACTAATCTGGGAACCCTGGGCATCATTTCTTAACATCCCTTGATGAACGCATAATCTATTGATGAATTATCTCTTCCCCCCCCCCCCCCCTTAGACCTTGGTGACTGTCTTCCTTCTTTCTATTTCCCAACCTAATGTTTCCCTCTTATCTCAGTTCTGCCTTTTAAGTTTTGTTTGATCAGAAGCTCAATCTGACATGTCTACTTTAGGCAACAGCCACATTGGCGTTATTTAATAAACAAGACTAGGAGTGGAGCTTCGGCCCCCTCATCTCAGTTCTCCCAGCTTTTGCATGGGTTATGATAGAGTTGACACCTCAGGATAGCACAAAACCCCCTGTATCTTAATTTTCCCCCACTTTGTTGCCCCCAGGATACCTGGTCTTCCCTCAACTCTTCCTGCCAGATGGACTCTACACTGGTTGGGCTCCCGAGGGTTGTGTGTACTGCGACTATTATCCCTGGTGGACAGCCTCACGCAGTTCACACCTCCATCGACAGAATAATTCAATTTCATGGTTAGGGCGCTGGGTGCAACTACAGTTTTGTGGCATACTGGGTTTGTCTCACTCTTGCATGTTTTGGCGAGGTATTGTAAATATTTGTATACATCCGCTGTATTCCATGTCAACTTGGATTACTGATTGTTCTGTTCATTCTCTTGTTGAAAACTGATAGAAAAAATAAAAAAATACCTTGGTTGATCTAGTCCCTCAATATAGATCTGCCAAAACTTTACAAAGCCATCATGGCTAGCTGTGGCCAAAACTGTCCCATCAGGGGAGAGAGCACCTTCACTTAAGCGCTGAAAAAAACAAACAAAAAATAAATAAAAAACATGTTAAAGTATAAAAAACAAATATGTCTTTAGTTAAGTAAAATAAAATATTAGATTTTTTACATATGAGTAAAATTATTTTCCTTGAGTACAGTCCAGGACACAGGTCTTCAATCATAATGAATGGGACGTTACAAAGTCCTAACTACAGGGGAGGGTAACCAATAGGCAAACAAAAAACAACCAAAAAAAACAGACCCTTAGGTCCCATTCACACGTGCGGACAGTATGTTCGTATTTCATCCATCCGTTTTCGGATGAAATACGGACATACATGCAATCCCTATGGGATAGCGGGTGTCAGCGGATGAACATCCGCTGACACCCGATATCATCCGTGTCCGCAATGCTCCGATTCTGCAGACTGAGGAAAATCCTATTTTTCTATCCGTCTGCAGAGTGGATCGGATGAACACGGACAAACGGTCCATGTTCATCCGATACCCCCATAGGGGAGAGCGGAGATCTGTGCAGGGACAGCCCTGTCATCCGCCGGCTCAGCGGGGATCAACGGAGCGATCACCGCTGGGCAAGCGGATGTTCACGGGGCGGATCATCACGGATCCGTCCAGTGTGAAAGGACCCTTAAGAAAACCCTACAGCCCAATAATGCCAACCACATTTTAAGTATGGCCTGCAAAACTTTACAGTCCAAATGGACATCAGCCAATGCCAGAGCATTCATTCTGCAAAATTTAGCAAACGTATGCAAAGAAAACCAAATAGCCGCCTTGCAAAGTTACAGTTGTTTCATAGAGCAGCTTTTGTAGGACTGAAAGTACCAAGGGATGATCCCTTGGATTCACAGAATTGAAGAGGCTGGGGGGGGTAGTCTCTGGAAGAGAATGGCCAAAAGGCCAATACCTGACCTTTCAGAGGACTAGAACCCAATTTTTGATATAGCTTTGACTGGTAGGAAGGCAAACAAGCAACCTATAGAATAAAGCAGAGTGAAAGTTGCTCTGCTCACGCCAATGAAAAAAACTGTACCACATCTGTGGTGAACTGTCCAGTTCAGTGGAAGGAGGGATCTGCCCAGTTCTATGATGGAAACTTTAAATCATATCAGGGAATTCCTTGTCCTGTATGCGCACAGGCCGATTAAGGGGGACAGGTTTGATCTGCTCCAGACCAACAGAATGTTGTACTGCAGGGGTCTGGAATGCCACTGAGCATATGGCACTTGGCCACCATGAAGCCGAGGACCCTAATGGAAGCTCTCACCAAAGCATTCTCAGTGAACCAAAGAGCCAAGTTTATCCTGCAGAAGGAGAACCGACACCCTCCGCTGCAGTAGCTTGGTGTAGTTAGCAACAGTGCGGATAGAAGAAGCTAGGGGTTCCTTGAGCAATGAGCAATTTTTGCCTTTCAGATACGTTTCCACTGACATAAATGATCTTTTTAGCGATCTGTAAGGGGTTAGTTTTTCCCCAAAGACTGCAAGTTAACGAGCATTCTTTCCACCAACAGACTAATGTATCATGAGTTTTAGTTATAGTAATTTTTAGCAGGGGTTCCCCGAGACCAGAAAGTTATTTCAAGGGTTCCTCTGTAGTGAAATGGTTGGTCTAAAGCCCCTTTAACACATGCGGACCGTATGTCCGCTTTTTCATCCATCTGTTTATGGATGAAAAAGGGACATACATTGGTCTCTATGCGATAGCGGGTGTCAGCGGATGAAAATCCGCTGACACCCTATCTCCTCCGTGTCCGCAATCCTCAGATTCTGCAGACGGAGGAAAATTTTTATTTTTTACTCACCGTAAAATCCTTTTCTCCGAGTTCATGGATGAACACAGCTTCCTATTGACAAGTGGGATGTCCCAAAGCAGTGTCAAAAACGAGGGCTGGGAACAGCATTAAAACAACTTCACCCCAAACAAAACAGAGCTCAACAGAGGAGTTGCAACTCTAAACAACCCCAATACCCTGTGGCCGAAAGAAGCATCTGAAGATACACACACATCAACTTGTGATTTTCGTGTAAGTGTGAGCGGACAAGCGGGTCGCCGCCTTACACACCTGGTGAAATAGACGCTAGATGCTCTCAGAGCTCGGGCAGCGTCCAAAAAATACAACATAGTCTCCTAGGATTCGACGGATGAAGACACAAGGATGATAGTACAATGTCTTCCTTGAGATGGAAGGTCGAGCGACCGTAGGAAGAAAAGGCGGCTGCAGCACCACCTATCCTTGTGGAAGATCAGATAGGGAGGCTTGCATGACAAGGCTGCCGGCTCAGAAACACGTCTTAACTGGCATACTAGCCACCAAAAGGACCACTTTCTGAGAAAGTGTCAACCAGGGAATCTCCCCGATGTTCTCAAACCAAGGTTTGTGAGGCACTTCGAGGCCATGCCGTTAAAACCATTGACTGCAAGCAGGATAGCATATGGGACCCTGCGCCAGCAGGTCCTCTCGTAGTGATAGACGCCAAAAGGACGTCTGCTACACAAGCCGGAAGGGCCGCCTGCCGAACCCACTGTACAAACGTTCTCACTAGAGAGTGAGCCACCAGGGGTCATTGAAATAACAGCCAGGGCAGATAGCTGCCCCCTAATTGTACTTAAAATAACATTTTTGGCCCGTTCCCTGCTTTAGAACAGCAGGACTCTGGAACCAAAATAAGTATGCGGATGCCACCTCATTTCCTCACAATTGGATATACACTCCTTCCCAGTGCAATGGTAATCTTCCTAGGGGATAATTTCCAAGCACTCCTCATGGTAGAGATCACTGAGTCTGAAAGGCCCGGTCTCTTAGCACCTGGCTCTTGAGCCATGCCGTTAAGCCAGTGACTGTATAACAGGATGGTGTATGGGACCTTGCGACAGCAGGTCCTTCCTTAGTGGTAGATGCCAAAAGGCGTCTATCAGACGCACTAGATCAGCGTACCAAGGACGCCGAGGCCAATTCAGAGCAATTGGGACCATTGAGATCCTCTCTGCCTCCAGTCTGCGAAGAAATTGAGGAAGGAGCTTCCGAGGAGGAAAGGCATAGATTAGTCGGCACTGACTACCCAGTGCCATCAACGCATCTGTCATGTTTGCCCATGGGTCTCTTGACCTGGCCACAAACCTCAATACCTTCTGATTGAGTCGAGAAGCCAGGAGATATAAGACTGGCGTGCTTCCCCTCTGCTAAGGGAGCCCCTTAAGAGGTGAGCGTCCTCCGATGCTGCAGCAGAGCCGCTTGTTCCTCCCTGATGATTGACATACGCCACAACTGTGGCGTTTCTCCGACTGGATGTCCCTGTAGCCTCTGAGACCACGTGGAGAGGCAAAACCAGATCGCCTGGATTTCGGGCCATGATCTGCAATGGGATTCCTCCGGAGTCCACCGACCCAGGTTGACTGAGCTTCTCAGACTCCTCTGCAACCGGGAAGACAGGCGTCCGCCGTGACCACCATCTAGTAAAAAGGAAGGAACAACTTCCCAGACAGAAATGCTGGTGATGTCGGCCACCAACTAGGGAGGTCATGATTAGGTAACTCATCCGGATTTCGATAATCCAGGGATGAAGGGCACTTGACCCTTCAGGACAGAGCTACTATCTGTAACACTCGCGTGTGAAATAGTGCCTATGGTACCGCCTCGAAGGAGGCTACCATGAGGCCCAGGACTCTCCTGTAAAAGTGGCGTGACAACCCCTCTTTGGGATGTCAACTGCCGCACTGCAGCCTGAAGGGTCTGCAACTAAGCCCCAAGGAGAAAAAAAACTTGCACCTCTGAGGAGTCCAAAATCAACCCTAGACACACTAGGAGTTGGGACGGTACCAATACGGACCTCTGAGTGTTCAACACCTAACCAAGTTTCGGAGGGTCTGACAGGTTATAGACACACCCACTTCTAACCTTAAGTTTAAAGTGACCCTCAGAAGAAGATCGTCCAAGTTGCCCATGATAGCAATGCCACGCGGTCTTAATAGGGCCTGAATCGGGGAAAGCACCTTGGTGAACACCCTTGGTGCCAATGCAGGGCCAAAGGGGAAAGCCACGATTGGTAGTGGTCTTCCCTGGCCACCAACGCAGACGTCTCTGATGCCTGGTGCATATGGAGACATGCAAGCATGCGTCCTTGAAGATCAAGGATGCCGGAAAATCCCCCGGATGGAGGGCAGCGACAACAGAGCGAGCCAACTCCCTTTCGGATCTTTGTACTTTCACAAAGCAATTGAGGGTCCTGCATCCAAGATAGGACTAACCTCGTCCTTCAGCACTACGAACAGATTTGAGTAGAACCCCTGAACCCGATCCTGTACTAAGACAGGAAGGCCCACCCTGCGTCTCAGCAGGTCTTGGACAGCCCCATGTAGGGCTTCCCGACAAGTCGGCAGAAGCTGGTGGTTTAGAGGGAAAAAAATCTGTTCGGTAGGCAAGCAAGGTTGGGCTTGCGAATCCAGGTACGCTTCTGTCCCTCAGCAGGCGCTTTATCGGCCTGGGGTTGTTTACCTGCCGCACTAGGCGGACAAAAGGACCACTTGTGCGCGGTGAAGGCGGGCCCTTGCCTATGGCGTGGCTCCTTACCTTTTTTGGATTGCGGAAGCAACGTGCTCTTACCTCCTGGGGCATCTTTAATGATGTCATCCAGAGAGGCCCCAAAAAGTCTGTCGCCTTTAAAGGGCAACTCCAAAAGGGCCTGCTAGGAAGATTGGTCTGCAGATCAGCACCTTAGCCAGATCAGGCGGCGAACTCCACTGCATAAACGGAGGCTCAAGACAGCAAGGGAATAGTATCCATGTCTGACTCGCAGACAGACTCAAGGCCCAGTACCAACTGGTCGGTCAGAGCTACCTCATTCGGAGGAGTCTCCCCATGCCTTTAACCCCTGATGTAGCCTCTTTGCGTACTCAGTCAGTGTCTGAGCCATCAGAAAACGCCCGCCAGTGGTGGACGCACCGCTGAGCCCCCCACTGTGTATAGGTAGCGAGTGTCCCTGAAGACAGGAGCCCCTTCCACTGAAATCGTGGTAACTTAAGTCTGGACACAGGGGGGTGCACTATCAGGGGAGAGGTCCCTTCTTTCAGGAAACTCTCCTCAAGGGGTACGGAACCGCGAACAATTTTTGGGGTTGCAAAAAAACCTTCAGTGGGTTTCCCCACTCCTTGTACAAAGGTTGATCAAGTTAAGACACACAAGGAAACACCTTAGCAATGCGGGTCAGTTTACGGAAGCCAAAAAAGACCGGTGTGTTTGCTCCTTCTGCAGCATTCTCTAACCTTGCAGTGGTAAGGTCAGATACCAAAAGCCTTTTCGCGTGCTGACCTGGACTTGGAGTCATTCTCACTGTCCGACTGGTCACGGTCTGCAGTCTCTGATGTATCAGAATCCGGGCCATGAGCCACAGCCGGGCCTGGTTCTGCCTCAGAATTATCCCCCGAAGATGGCAGGAGACGAGGGCGTTTAGCACCCCCGTGTTCCCATGTGCCGCTTCCACCTTGGCAACAAAAAACCTCCAGGGGCACCAGCTGCCAACTCAGGTGTTTCAGGGGAAAAATAAAAAACCGTCTGCTTCAGGCGCAATGCTGATCCATACGCCTGACACCCACAGGGACTCCAGGCAAGGTATCAATAGGCCACCCTCCTAGCTGCTACAGAGATGCAGGGTCTCCAAGAGGACTCACCACCCTTGGAATGGTACCGCTATTGCTGCCATGTGCTCCGCCTGGGATGCTATCCCACCGCTGCCTGTGTCAGTCTGATTCTTATCAGCGCTTTCCTGTGTGAAAGAATAGCACCCTAGAGGCCGGAGACTTCCGCAAAATGGCTGCCAAGTGGCTGTATTGAAAACAATGTGGGCCCTAAGAAAATGGCCGCCAAGCCGTCAGAGGCAAAAAGCGGCCGCGGGCCACAAAAAGATGGCCACCGAGTGGCGCTATCTACATACAGGCGTTTATCATAAGAAACATGGCCGCCGAGCAGTCAATAGAGGCCAAAGTGGGCGCGAATCACAAGAAAATGGCCGCTGAGCGGCGATATATACATATTGGCGCGAACCACAAGAAAATGGCTGCCGGACAGTCACCAGAGGCCCAACAGTCGTGGACCACCACAAGATGGCTGCCGACGGCATGGAGGGAGAAGGCACACACAGGTAAGCAGAAAAAAAAATAGGATTTTTTACTCACCGTAAAATCCTTCTCTGTCGTCCATGGACGGACACAGCTCCTTAATTCTTGACAGTTGGCTTATGTTCCTGTTCATAGGAGAGGACTAGGCAGAACATGTTAGTTATCTTAAAACATGCAACTTTAACAGTTAAAAAGCCCCGCCCAGGGGGCGGTCCCTCCGTACATAACCCTCCTACCTGCAGTCAGCAGCCTCAGTTCGTAGCAAAGCAGTACAAACTAAAAAAGGAGGGGTGGGGTCTGTGTCTGTTAATGGACGACAGAGAAAAGCATTTTACGGTGAGTATAAAAATCCTATTGTCTCTTTTCGTCCATGGATGGACACAGCTCCTTAATTCTTGACAGTTGGGACGTATCAAAGCAGTGTAAAAAAAAAAACGAGGGGTGGGCACAGCATCAAAAAAACAATTTTCACACCAAACAAGCAGAGCTCCTCAACGGAGGAGTTGCAACCTCAAAACAGCCGCCTGCAAAACTTTGCGGCCAAAGCCAGCATCCGAAGATGCACTCACATCAAGCTTGTAAAATTTGGAAAAAGCGTAAACAGACGACCAGGTCGCCACCTTACACACTTGTGATTCAGATGATTCAAGTCGGAAAGCCCAAGAGGCACCAAAAGCCCTGGTCGAACGCGCCGTAATGTGAAAAACAGGCGCCCGCCCCTAAGGGCATAGGCCTGGATGACGGTCCCCCTGATCTACCGAGAAATGGTGACCGACGAGACCGCCAGGCCCCTTTTGTGGACCGGACACCGACACAAACAGTGAGTCAGACCTCCGAAACGGAACCGTGACAGACAGGTACACCCGCAAGGCCCGTACCACGTCCAAAGTGTGGAGCGCAGACTCTCTGGGATGCGATGACCGAGGACACAAGGATGGAAGTACAATGTCCTCTTTCAGGTGAAAAGACAAAATCACCTGTAGAAGAAACCAAGGTCGCGGGCGCAGTACCGCTAAATCCTTATGGAGGATCAACATGGGGACTTGCAGGCAAGGCCGCCAATTCAGAAACCCTTCTGATAGAAGTAATGACCACTAGAAGGACCACCTTCTGAGATCACGTCAGGAGAGGAATCTCACTGGTGTTCTCAAAAGTAGGTTCCTGAAGAACCGAGAGCACCAGGTTCAAATCCCGAGGAGGGAGAAGTGGTCTAATTGGGGAAAGCCCCCATCAAAACTTCTGTACAAAAAAAAAAAAAAAGGTACCCACCAGGGAATGGTACACCAACGGCCATAGAAAGAAAACAGCCAAGGCTGAGGACTGACTCTTGATGGTGATTACAAGTTTTTTTAAAACCACTCCATGCTGTAAAAACAGCAGGACCCTGGGAACCGAACACGTCCATTGACAGCAATTCATCCCCGCGCACCTGGAGATGTAGGCCTTCCAGGTGCGATTGAAGATCTTGCAGGAGGAAGAATTCCGTGCCCTCAGCATGGTCGAGATGACCAAATATTTAAGACCTCAGTCCCTTAGTACCTGGCTGACGATAACCATGCCATACCGCCAGCGGCTGTAAGGCAGGATGACGTGTGGGACCTTGAGACAGAAGGTCCTCCCGCATTGGCATCCGCCAGCGCGTCCGCCACCAGGTGTACGAAGTCGGCGTACCAAGGACGCCTGGGCCAATCCAGAGCGATTAGAATCACCCGGGAATCCCCTCGATCAGCACATTGAGGAGCAGCCGAGGTAACCACATCAGTGGAGGATAGGCATAAACTAGCCTCCACGCGTCTGACGCATCTGCCCAGGGATCACTGGACCGGACCACGAAACTCAGCATCATGCAAACGAGTCGCGAAGCCAGGAGGTCCACGTCTGATGTCCACCTCCGGCAAAGGGAGTAGAAACCCCTCCGGGTGCAAGAGCATTCCCTTTGTTCAACAACTCGCGACTCAAATAGTCCGCCAGTTAGAGTTCCACACCGAGAATGTAGACAGCCGTCAGAGCCGGCACGCTTCTTCCCATCCACTGCAGGATAACCAGAAAGTTGACATAAGCCACAGCAGTGGCATTGTCCGACTGGAAACTGATCAGGCGACCTTGTAGTCTCCACGACTTCCTGATCGTTTGAAGTTCCAGAACATTGACCGACAGACGTGATTCGTCCAGCGACCTGGACCGACTGGACCCCCCAACCTCCCCCTTCAATAGAAAAGAATGGAAAAACTTCCTGGACATTAGTGCCGGAATGTCAGCCATTAAGTCAGAGAGGCCCTGACTAGGTGATTCATCTGAATCGGATGATCCAGAGACAATGGGGATGTGTTCCATAGGACCGAATCCAAACGGTTCTGCCTCGGAGGCCATCACGAGACTCATTTCACTGCCCCCTGGAGCATCCACAACTTTTCTGGAGGAAGAAAAAATCTCGCCTCTGATGAGCACAGAACCAGCGCCTGGATGGTGACAGACTATAGACACGTCTTCCTTTAATTCTAAACTGAAAACAGGTTATAAACTAAGACCATGCAGAGACCAATGATGACAATGCCATGTTGCCTCAGCAAGGCTAGAAACGAAGCGAGCACCCTGGTTTAAACTCCCAGTGCTGCTAGGTCAAAAGGGAGAGTCATAAATTAATAGTGGTTCTCCCTGACCGCTAATCACAGGAACCTCTGGTGCCTGTCGCATCTGGGGACATGCCAGCTCGCATCCCTGAAGTCCAGGGACGTCCCTGGATGGAGCAAACTGACTCCATCCTGAATTTCCAAATCCCCACCCAGTCTAGAACTGCCCCATCACGGCAGTTCTGACGAGACTGTAGGACAAAGAAACCATCCGGTGTATAAGAAAGAAAACATTGATATTTTATGAAGCGACCACTTCACAAACTCCATGGTCAGAAAAACCGGACGGCTACACAAAAGCATTCAGGGCGTTGAGGCCTAAGAGCCATTAACAGATCTGAATCTGTCCTGCAGCGGTATGGGTATGACAACCCCCAAGAAACACGGCAATATATTGGAGAAGGATGGTCCCAGCTTACGGGGCGCCTCTACTGTTAGCCAAAGAAAGGCAAATCTGTCAGAGCTTCCCTAGAAACTCGGTCAGCGGACCAGTATATCAGCCTTTTCAGGTGGCACAAAACCACCCCGGACACAGAGGCCCTAGAGGCTAAATCAGTCGCAGTCCACCTGCTGGTCGACTTATAGAGGAAGCTGATGCTCCTCCACTGCCTGGTACAAAAGCTTTGCCCAGTCATTGAGTGTCAGAGACGCAGCCACTAATGGGCGGAACGCTGACCTCAGCATGGCGAACACAGTCCGAGCCATCGCTTCTGATCACCTCCGATAGGCAGATGACCCCACTGCCGGGAAAGTGGTACCCCTGATACCAGGGGTCAACTTCATAGGCAAAAACACATATCCTTATGAAAATGCTCTACAAGGAATAACGTGCGTTGAGGGACCAAAAAGGAACTCCACGACAAACCCAGTCCCCATCTATGAAGAGTCTTCTTCAATATAGAGTGGGACGAGTGCGACCCAAAAAAGGGACGGACACCTTCCAGCAGCTACGTAATTGATAAGTGCTGATTGTACAAAACACATAATTTATACTGTGTATTGCGCCAAAACGCGCAATCGGAGCTTGGGAGGAAACCCACTCAGTCACAGAGAGCATAGTACATAGACATACGGTGTATGTATTCTAGTAGGTGTGAATAAACATATTGAACATGTTTATGCTGTGCATAGCCCAGAAGGCGCACATACCATTGGAGCGTGGGAGGAAACCGAAGCACCCGGAGGAAACCCACGCAGACACTATAAACATAATTGTGTATGTTTAAACTTTGTCCTCTCTGAATCCAATCTGAGTATAAGTGCTGCCTAAGCAAGCACCAAACTGCACACAAAAAAAAACTCTGACCCTCAGAACAGTGGTCCTGTCGAGTCAGAACATCCCTCAGGAAATGGCTGTTGCCTCTCAGATACTGACTCCATGTCACACAGAAAGCTCTCAGGACTAGTCAAACTAAATGACCAAATCCCCCCCCCCCTCCATGCTGCACCGACCGGGTGGGTCACACAGGGGACACACCTGCCCAGAATGAGACCGCTCAGCGTCATTGCCCGCCTCTATACACTAAGACTGTGTATCACTAATATCCATGCTGCTCTATAAGCAGTGTGTGTGGAAACAGTGAGGGAAGTTGCCGAGAATCGGGCTTGCCATCCAGGAGCCAGCACTATAGGCCGACACTACCAAAGATGGCCACCGGATGCCTCAGGAAATGGCGTGACCACAAGAAAATGGCCGCCCGCAATAGCAACTGCGCCAGAGCGCGGCCACGGCAAGATGGCCACCAATGGAAAAAGGCAATGCAATAGAAAACACCTTGAAAATGGCGCCAGCGCTGTCAAAACGGTGCCCGAGCACCGCAATGTGGACGGAGTAGAGCACACCCACAGAGGAACGAGCTACGACACCACACAGACCCCCACCGGGACCCGGAGCCCGCCCCCACAGGTACGCCCCGGTCGCAGCCAGCCCCGCTGGGGCAGAAGGGATAAAGGAGACAGAAAACAGGGGAGGGGAGGACAGGAGAACCCCCTTTCCCAGGAATGCCCAGCTGTTCACACCCGCCAAGGCAGGGGTAACAGTACGTACCCGTCCAAATGAGGACCTGCTGGTGCGCGTTCCTGACAGGCCTACAACCGAGCGCTATGGAGTAGCTGTCGGCCCGGTCCACTGTGAGTGAGACAGCAAGCAGCCCAGTCATATGTGGACCCTGGAGCAGAAGCTCACCGGCCACCCCTGGAGTCATGGGGTATGTCGTGACAGACCCGACGCCTATTTGCAAGGGACTGTAACACGCTCGATGGCCGGACTGGGGGGGGGACTACAAGGATCTATAATATCATGCCTGTCATGCCCAGCCGGCAGTTGATAGAAGATCTTAAAAATAAAATAAAATGAAATAAGATAAAATAAAACATTTCTTCAGGACTCAGGTCCCAAAGGGAGCCACGCCCATCTCCTCTGCTAGGCAGAAAAAAACTGAAGCTGCTGACTGCAGATAAAAGGCTTATGTTTGGAGAGACCGCCCCCTGGGCTGTTCAACTTTTTTAAAGTTACATGTTTTAAGATAACCAACGTGTTCTGCCTAGTCCTCTCCTATGAACAGGAACATAACCCAACTGTCAAGAATTAAAGGAGCTGTGTCCGTCCATGTACGAAAAAGAGAAAATAGGATTTTTGTACTCACCGTAAAATTTGTTTCTCTGACGTCCATGGACCGACGCAGCTCTCATACTGATTACATGTGGGTATATGTCCCTGCTCGCAGGAGAAGACCTAGGCAGAATGTTAGAGGTTAAAACATTCTAGAACAAGCCAGAGCTGAACAGCCCCGCCCAGGGGGGCGGTCCCTCCGGACATTACCCTTCCACCTGCAGCTAATCAGCCTCAGTTCGTAACAAAGCAGTACAAACTTAAAAGGAAGGGTGGGTGCTGCGTCGGTCCATGGACGTCAGAGAAACTGATTTTATGGTGAGTACAAAAATCCTATTTTC
The DNA here is from genome assembly GCA_029206835.1 of Rana muscosa. Classification (NCBI taxonomy): domain Eukaryota; kingdom Metazoa; phylum Chordata; class Amphibia; order Anura; family Ranidae; genus Rana; species Rana muscosa. The sequence continues at coordinate 235,861,852 of CM055119.1, forward strand.
TCTTATCATCCATGGACTGACGCAGCTCTCATACTGATTACATGTGGGACGTCCCAAAGCAGTATAAGAAAAGGGTGGGAGCAAAAAAAGTAAGGAACAACCAAAACTTCACTCCAAACCAGCAGAGCCCCTCAACGGAGGAGTTGCAACATTAGACAGCGGCCTGCAACACTTTGCGGCCGAAGGAAGCATCCGAAGATGCAGCCACATCAACCTTGTAGAACTTTGAAAAGGTATGAACAGACGACCAGGTCGTCGCCTTGCACACTTGTGCAACCGACGCTTGATGTCGCAAGGCCCGGGAAGCACCAATTGCCTTGGTGGAATGCGCCGCAACCGGAAAGGGAGGCGCCCGCCCCTTAAGGGCATAGGCCTGTATGACGGTCTGCCTGATCCACCTAAAGACGGTGGCAGACGACACCGCTCGGCCCTTTTTTGGACCAGACACAGATTTCCGAATGGAAACAGTAGCAGACAGGTACACTCGTAAGGCTTGTACCCATCTTAATGTATGAAGCGCAAACACTCAGGGAAGCGATGGGCGAGGACACAAGGACGGAAGAACAATGTCCTTCTTAAGGTGAAAGGCCAAGACCATCCTTAGAAAAGAAGGATGGTCGTGGGCGCAACACCAACATATCCTTATGGAGGACCAAGTAAGGCGACTTGCCAGACAAGGCTGCCAACTCAGACACCCGTCTAACCGAAGCAATGGCCAATAAGGCCAACTTCCGGGACAAGGTCAAGAGAGGAATCTCTCCGATATTCTCAAAGGGATGTTCTTGGAGAACCGAGATGCATCAAAATCAGATCCCAAGTAGGGAGAGGAGGCTTGACAGGGGGGACCACATGGCGAACCCCCTGTCCAAAAGGTGCTAATCAAGGAATGGCCCGGCAGCGGTCGTTGAAAAAGACAGTCCGGGCCGAAATCCGACCCTCAAAAAAGGGTATGCAAGGCCAGCTTTTGGGTCACACCACGCTGTAAGAACAGCAAAATCCTGGGAATGGAAAACATCCGAGGATGCCACTCAAGTTCCTCGCACATAGCGATGCAAGCCTTCCAGGTACGGGGAGATATCTTTCTGGAGGAAGATTCCCATGTCAACAACATAGAAGAGATGACCGAATACGAGAGAACTCGGTCCTTTAGCACCTGGCTTTAAACAGCCATGCCATTAAAGCCAAGGACTGTAAAGCAGGATGAAGTATGCTCTGCGAAGCCGGCGAGGCAACAACAGTAGCAGAGAGTAAGCATATATCAGGCGATACTGCCCCCACAGGCTTCCAACGCATCTAACGCATCTGCCCAGGGGTCCCTGGACCTGACCACTATCTTGCCACCTTGCGAGTGAGTCGAGAGGCCACAAGGTCCACTTCCGGTGCCCCACCTCCGGTAAAGAAGGTGGAAACACTTGCGGATGCAAGGACCCTTCGCCTGCAATGCACACGGCCGACAGGACCGTCTTGCAGCGAGATTTATGAAAATCCCAAAGAGACTCCGCAATGTATCGGAGAAGGGAGGCCCCAGTGTACAGGGTGCCTCAAATGTTGGCCAATAAAGGCAACTTGACGGAACTTCCCTAGAAACTTGGTCAGAGGACTAGTACCTCAGCCTCCACAGGTGGCGCAAACCCACCCCGGGCACAGAGACCCTAAAGGCTAAAGCAGTTGTAGTGCACCTGCTAGACGACTGATGAATGAAGCAGAGGCTTTTGCCCAGTCATTGAGCTACAAAAAATGCCAGAGACGCAGCCACTAACGGGCGCAACGTCAACCCCAGCCTGGCGAACACAGTCCAAGCCAGCGCTTCTAATCACCACTGAAAGCAGGTGAAAAGTGATACCCCTGAAACCAGGGATCCTTGTGACAATTCTCCATCCAGCAGCTACCCATGGATAGGTGCTGATTGTGCAAACACACAGTTTATACTATGTATTGCGTCAAACGCACAAATGGAGAGTGTGGGAGGAAACCCACCCAGCCACAAAGAGCATAATACCACCACATACGGCGTATGTAGTTTAGTATTTGTGGATAAACCTATTAAACGCGTATATACTGTGCCAGCGACGAAGGCGTGCACATCATCGGGGCCTGGACGTACACCAGCCACACAGATTGCGTACACAACCGTGTAGGTATGTTAGCCTGCGAATAAACAAATTGCACATGTTTATACTGTGCATAGCGCTGAGAATGCGCACACCATTGGAACGCAGGGGAGAAACCTGAGCACCCGGATGAAACCCATGCAGACTGCATACGCATACCGTGTATGGTATTATAGTATGTGTGCTAAACATTTTGCACAAGCCCATGTGTGCATAGCACCGAAGGCGCGCACACTGTTGGCGCGTGGGAGGAACCGAAGTACCCCACGCATATTCAGAGAATGCAATACCTACAACTACTGTAAATGTATTTAGTGTAGTGTATAGACATAATGTGTATGTTTACACCGTGTATTGCACCAAAGGCATGCATGTCATGTAGCATGGGCAGAAACCTACGCAGACTGCATACGCACACCGTGTAGGTATTATAGTGTGTGTGCTAAACCTTTTGCACAAGCTCATGTGTGCAAAGCACCGAAAGCGCGCACACCGTTGGCGCGTGTGAGGAACCGAAGTACCCCACGCATATTCAGAGAATGCAATACCTACAACTACTGTAAATGTATTTAGTGTAGTGTATAAACATAATGTGTATGTTTACATCGTGTATTGCACCAAAGGCATGCATGTCATGTAGCGTGGGCGGAAACCCCCGCAGACTGCAAAGACATACCGGGTAGGTCCAATCGCACAAATTTAGACTGTGCATAGTGCCGAAGCGCCCACTCGGAAGAACTCCACGCAGACAGCACACAGATACCGTGTAGGATTGATATCATGTGAATCAACATAATATTGCACATGTTTATGCTGTGCATTTCCATTGGAGCGTGGGGGGAAACTGGAGTACCCGGAGGAACCCCACGCAAACAGTATACCCATACTGTAAACATGTATAATATGTGCAATAAACATATTGAACATGTCTATACTGTGCAGAGAGCCGAAGCGCACATACCATGAGAGTGCGGGAAGACACCGGAGCCCCCGCCAGCCCAGAGAGTATAATACATACATATACTGTGAATGTATCTGGAGTCGTGCATAAACATATTTTGTACGTTTATATCATGTGTGGCACTGAAACACAGCATTGGAACGTAGGGACAGCCACGCAGACACAGAGACCAATAACACATACATACACTGTGAATGTATGCAGTGTAGAGGTATAGGATGAGTTTAAATTATGGCGCAGAGGCGCATAATCTTCTCTGTATCATTCCAACCTGCTTGACTGTGCTGCTGAAGCAGCATGCAGGTAACAGGTGACCTCTGATCCTCAGACAGTGTGTCTGTCAGAGCTCAAATCATTCCCCAGGAAATGGCGGGAAATGTTACCTCAGGTAGCACACACAAGGCTCACAGGGATTAGAGACATAAATTAATAAAGTCATCCCTCATCCATGCTGCTCTTGAGGCAGCGTGTGAGGAAAACAGTGAGGAAACTGTGTAAAAGAAAAGCTTGTCACAGCAATTTCAGCCTGAGTGTGTTTCTCACATCATCAATGAGATCACAAACAAGCGCCCTGTCATTCACTGACACAGAACTGGAGTCTTCCTCACAAGGGAATGTCCTGTTCATAAACATTAAATATTCAGAGGTAGGGTCCTGAGCCCAATAGCTAGGCCCATATCTGACTCAGAGCACTCCTTCACTAAAGATTTTTGTGGGGGGGAGGGGGCTTATAGTTCCTTTTGCTCGCACACCGCTTCCATTCTGACAGGAATGATTCCAGGACTGCTGACAATTGGTCCGTAAGGACCGCATGTGCAGGAAACATATGAACATGTTTAACTGTGCAGCACTGCCAGTTGCCCCAGGCAATGTGGAGAGCAGGTGTATCAGACTCCATAAACGCCACCCTCTGAGACCTTATACACTATACAGTGAATATACAGTCCACCCACTGGCTACGCTGAGGAGGGGATACCCGGGAGGACCCACCAACCCTTAAGGACAGCTCAGTCTGAGGAGATTGTGAGGGGATTCGCGCCGCCGCCAGAAATAAATGCGCGACGGCCACAAGAAAATGGCCGCCGTCCGCAGCTATAACTGTGCCACTGAACGCCAAGATGGCCGCCGAGCGCAAAATTCAAAGCTCTAATGCGCGCCAATGGCGCACGCAATAACCACCTCAAACAGCGCCAATGGCGCACGCAATAATCACCTCACACACCAGAAAAAACTGCAGACATGAGCGCCCAACCAGGCCAGAGTGACCCCCAAGCACCCCACAGCACAGCACCAGTACAGGGTGCAGAGAGCAGCATAACAGGGGGGGGGGACAGGGAGAAACCCCCACACACAGAAACACAGCCAGCATGTACTCACCTGCAGTAGGAGAGACTACTTACCCGTCCCTTTCAGGGACCCACTGGCTTGTTTCAGACAGACCGATCACAGAGTCGTACTGCGTAGCTGTCGGCCCGGTCCACTGCGAGAGATACAGTCAGTCAAGTACTGTTCAATCTTGAGAGGACCGCGGGAGCATGAAAGCAACCCGGCCACCCCTGGAGTCATGGGGCATGTCGTGAACTGAGTCTCACGCACGCAAGGCGAGGATCAGCACGCTCGATGGTCGGACAGGGAAGACTACGAGGATACTAGTGTACCCAACCTGTTGCCCAGCCGACAGTTGATTGAAGGTCTCAAAAATAAAATAATAAAATTCCCAAAGGAATAAAAATCAAAAGTAAAATCTTCCAGGAGACTGGCTCCTGAGAGCCACGTCTTCTCCTTCTGCTAGGCAGAAAAAAACTGAGGCTGATTAGCTGCAGGTGGAAGGGTAATGTCCGGAGGGACCGCCCCCCTGGGTGGGGCTGTTCAGCTTTGGCTTGTTCTAGAATGTTTTAACCTCTAACATTCTGCCTAGGTCTTCTCCTGCGAGCAGGGACATATACCCACATGTAATCAGTATGAGAGCTGCGTCGGTCCATGGACGATAAGAGAAATTACATTTTTTAAATGACAGCTACAGCGCAGCCCCGCTCCAGATGGAGCCCCCTAGGTGACCCCCAGCAACCAGCCTTAGCTCAGAGCCCAGGGAGGAGGGAAGGCAGGGAGAGAGGAAAGAAAGGGCAACAACCACTTACTTGATCTCTCCAGGAATGTCCAGCCAAGTCACCCTGCCGAAGCAGGGGAAACACCTTTCCTGTGTCGATCATGCTGGAAGACATTCCGGACAGATCATCAACCGCGCACAGAGGTGACTGTCGGCCAGGCATGCTGTGATTGAGCCCTAGGGAATGATCGTATGCATGCCCTGGAGCGCGAGCTCACCGGCCAGGCTACTGCGACTCGGTCGTAAAGGTCAGCCGTAGCTGAGCAGTCCGATGCAAGCACTGGAGCGTAAGCTCACCGGCCACCCGTAGAGCGACGGGCATGTCGTGGAAAACCCAGTGCGTAGCTAGGGTTCGGCACATGCTCGATGGCCGAAACTGGGGGGACTACAAGGATCGAGGATACAGCCTGTCACCCAGTCGGCAGTTGATCGAAGATCGCAGAAAACAAAAAAAATGTAGAAACCCCCCGGACCAGTGGGCCCGTCCTTCTCCTTACTAGGCAGGAAAAAAACTGATCTGTGAGATGCAGAGAGAGGGGTTATACCCAGAGGGTCCTGTGTTGTAACACTTATTACAAGTTTTTCTGCCTAGTCACTCCTAAATGAAGAATAATACCCACTTGTCAATAGGAAGCTGTGTCCATCCATGAACGAAAGAGTGATCCTATCTTTCAATCCGTCTGCAGAGCGGATCGGATGAACACGGACAGACGGTCCATGTTCATCCGATCCCCCCATAGGGGAGAGCAGAGATCTGACAGGGCGGTCCCTGCACAGTGTGAGGGGACCGCCCTGTCATCCGCCGGCCGGTGCCGACAGGGCGAGCCCCGCTGAGCAAGCGGAGGTTCACGGGGCGGATCATAACGGATCCGTCCCGTGTGAAAGGGGCCTAAAGCTTTCAGCAGCTTTGCCAATATCATATCACCTGAAGGAGTAGCAAACAGTGGGTACGGAAAGTATTCAGACCCCGTTAAATTTTTCACTCTGTTATATTGCAGCCATTTGCTAAAATCATTTAAGTTCATTTTTTTCCTCAAAGTACACACAGCACCCCATATTGACAGAAAAACACAGAATTGTTGAAATTTTTGCAGATTTATTAAAAAAGAAAAACTGAAATATCACATGGTCCTAAGTATTAAGAACCTTTGCTGTGACACTCATATTTAACTCAGGTGCTGTCCATTTCTTCTGATCATCCTTGAGATTGTTCTAGACCTTCATTTGAGTCCAGATGTGTTTGATTATACTGATTGGACTTGATTAGGAAAGCCACACACCTGTCTATATAAGACCTTACAGCTCACAGTGCATGTCAGAGCAAATGAGAATCATGAGGTCAAAAGGAACTGCCTGAAGAGCTCAGACAGAATTGTGGCAAGGCACAGATCTGGCAAAGGTTACAAAAACATTTCTGCTGCACTTAAGGTTCCCAAGAGCACAGTGGCCTCCATAATCCTTAAAGGAGCACTAAAGCTTCCCTTTTTTTTGCCCAAAAATAACAAACATGTTATACTTACCTCCACTGTGCAGCTCGTTTTGCACACAGTGGCCCCGATCCTGGTCTTCTGGGGTCCCTCGGCGGCTGTCTTGGCTCCTCCCCGCAAGGACTCCACACCATAATGCGAGTGAGCTTGCATGGTGTGGAGCGATTGCGGGCGCGCTCCCGTGATACAGCGGCGGCCATAGCCGCCGACTGTATCACTCGGCCCCGCCCCCCGCGTCATTGGATGTGATTGACAGCAGTGCCAGCCAATGGCTGCGCTGCTTTCAATCCATCCAGTGTAGCCAATCGGCGGCCAGGCTGAAAAACGAAGAGGATGACGGGGACGAGCGTGGGACTTTCGAGGGGCCAGGTAAGTAAAACGGGGGCTCGGGGGGGGGGGGGCGGTATTGTCGAATGTTTTTTCGCCTTAATGCATAGGATGCATTAAGGTGAAAAAACATGCAACTTTACTACTCCTTTAAATGGAAGACATTTGGGACGACCAGAACCCTTCTTAGAGCTGGCTGTCCGGCCAAACTGAGCTATCGTGGGAGAAGAGCCTTTGTGAGAGGTAAAGAAGAACCCAAAGATCACTGTTGCTGAGCTCCAGAAATGCAGTCGGGAGATGGGAGAAAGTCAACCATCACTGCAGCCCTCCACCAGTCGGGGCTTTATGGCAGAGTGGCCCGACGGAAGCCTCTCCTCAGTGCTAGACACATGAAATCCCGCATGGAGTTTGCTAAAAAAAACACCTGAAGGACTCCAAGATGTTGAGAAATAAGATTCTCTGGTCTGATGAGACAAGGATAGAACTTTTTGGCCTTCATTCTAAGCGTATGTGTGGAGACAACCAGGCACTGCTCATCACCTGTCCAATACAGTCCCAACAGTGAAGCATGGTGGTGGCAGAATCAAGCTGTGGGGGGCGTTTTTCAGCTGCAGGGACAGGACGACATTGCAGTCGAGGGAAAGATGAATGCCGCCAATTACAGGGATATCCTGGACGAAAACCTTCTCCAGAGTGCTCAGGACCTCAGACTGGGCCGAAGGTTTACCTGACCCTGAGAACACAGCTAAAATAACAAAGGAGTGGCATCACAACAACTCTGACTGTTCTTGAATGGCCCAGCCAGAGTCCTGACTTAAAACCAATTGAGCATGTCTGGAGAGACCTAAAAATGTCCGTCCACCAACGTTTACCATCCAACCTGACAGAACTGGAGAGGATCTTCAAGGAGGAATGGCAGAGGATCCCCAAATCCAGGTGTGAAAAACATGTTGCATCTTTCCCAAAGAGACTCATGGCTGTATTAGATCAAAAGGGTGCAAATACTAAATACGGAGGAAAGGGTCTGAATACTTAGGACCATGTGATATTTCAGTTTTTCTTTTTAATAAATCTCCAAAAATGTCAATTCTGTGTTTTTCTGTCAATATGGGGTGCTGTGTGTACATTGAGGAAAAAAAATGAACTTACCGGTAAAAGATTTTAGCAAATGGCTGCAATATAACAAAGAGTGAAAAATTTAAGGGGGTTTGAATACTTTCCGTACCCACTGTATAACGCCATCCATTTATGACTAAAGACCTGTGTGCTGTACAAAAAAGATAATCAATTTAAAATCTGGGATGGGGTTAGGCTTCAAAATGTCATAAGCACAACTCACTAAGCTATGATTCTTATTTTCAGCAATGACTGTTTAAAATTAAGCAATTACGGCAAACACCAAGTTATACTTTAGTAAATTGGCACTTCAGTACAAAATAATCAAGATAAACAATTTTTTTTATTTCAAGCAAGGAAAGGGGTGTCTATCAGGCCAATGTTTTACTCAGTTTTGGATGGAGTGGGGAAGGAATAAAACCAATGTCACATTTTGACATCATCTGAAACTATATAGGGATATTTCCCCTCACTTCCTCTAACAGGGACAACGGTTTCACCAGACAGGCCATGAAGGTAAATCTACAGCATCACAGACAGATGTAAAACAGTTTCTCTTTTAAAGCAGAGGTTCTGCGGTCAATACATTTTTTAATTTTTATTAGTCATTCTATGCAAAAAATTATGCAATTTAATTTCTCACGTCTCCGGTGCTTTTAAACATCCCCCGTCCGGTTTGGCGATTAAAAATGACTTTTTAAAACACTTCCTGGTATTCCCATTCTGCTTGTGGGCATCTTGAAGCCCACAAGCATATTCTTCCGGGTAGCGAGCGGTACTATATTGCTCCTGGGAAGCAGGCGATTTTGATCCCAGGAGACATTGCAGGACAAATGCTCAGCAAATGACACGCCTACTCCCGTGGGAGGAAATCCCGTAAGTAGGAACAAAGAAATACTAATAAATGAAAACTGCAAAAAAAAAAAAAAAAGGTAAGTCTTTTATTTATGTTCATGGACAGAGGGACTGTTGTGAGCTAACTTGCAAATGAGGGTGAACCTCCGCTTTAAGTAAACTAGAGGAAGACTAGAACATTTATTTTTGTGTCTCCAGTACTGTACAGATTTTCTTGCACTTCCCATCTGGGGAAACAACTGTCACTTAGACAGAAAACTCATTACTTGGAGCTCTAGATCTGGGGTCAGCAACCTGTAGATCATTATCTTCCAGTAGCTTACGAACAGGTGACTGGTAGATTGCAGTCTGGGCTTGCTGATCTGCCATTCCAGGGCATAAAACAGAGTGCAATGCAGAGGGACCATTTGTAAAGTTGGAGCTGTATTAGGGTGCAAGAGTCGCATAAGCTGATGCCCTCTCTGTAGTGCTGGCTCCAGTCCCTTGCATAGTGATGCCAACTGTACTCCCATCTCTTATCTTTGCAAGCGGTCTCCAGAGTGGTGCTAGCAGCAGGAAAGATCTTCAGGTCAGTGTGAAGCAATACACTGGGCATTATAGTATAGGGCTGCTTTCACACTGATGTGCTGCCGTTTACCCACACGGCGGGTGCAGTGCACCTGCAGCTTTCCTGTGCGTTTGCTGCACTTAGCCATAGTCCATGTCCTGCGTGTTTTGTGCACTTTCTGAATGCAGGAGTTATGGTGAGCTTTTAGAAAGTTCATCACACCTTCAGGATTTAATAGAAGTCTATGGCAAAGCGCAGCAAATCCAGGAAAGTTACAGATGCACTGCACCTGCAGGTAAACCACAGCACATCAGTGTGAAAGGAAGGGGCTCAGAACAGTAAGGATTCATTTACATTTGTAGTTTGGGGGTAGTAAAATTCCAGTGTTAAGATGTGTTATCAACCCCGCCCCAACCGCACCCCCTTTAACTGCAGTGGCCAGGGTCGTACACATGTTGCAGCCGCAGTTATACGCCCTGTCATAATTGGTGGGTGTATCGCCTGCCAAGCATGACCCATCAAAGTTAATGAGGCGGCACTGCAAGTGCCCTGCAACCTTGTGCAGTACAGCAAACAAGGGGTTAAAGCAGGCAGTGTGTTTCTCACCACCTGTTTTAACCCCTTGGACTTTGCAAAATCTTGCAGTTGCAGGGCACTTACAGAGTGGCCCCATTTACTTAAAAGGGTCGCGATTGACAGGCAGTAGCACCCACAAAAAGCAATGGGAGGCTTAATTCCTGCTGTGGCATATGTACACCTTTGGCTGCTGCCTCAGCAGCTAAAGGGGGTACGGATTGTAAGTGGTAAAAGCATGGCTTAACTGCAGGGTTGTATCACACCCCCAACTTTACCTGTGAATGAGCCCCTAAGGGTGCAGCTGCAGAGTGCAACAAAGGGCTCATTTACAGGTACAGCAGGCACTGCTGCTCCTCTGAAAAGCGATCAGAGATTGTTTGACAGGTGGTGAGCAAGCGATATGTTGCCACCTGACAACACAGTTGTATGGCAATTCGACGTTTAAATCCGGTGTGAGGAGGCAACACTGTGCCCGGAGATCTTGGACTTCTCCCATGTCGTTCAGGTAGATCTCCACCTCTTTAAGGCTGCCTACACCTGGTCTAGATTGTAGTAAAAGCCTAAAAAAAAAAAAAAAAATTGTTCCCCACTCTATCCAAAGCCAACAAACATAAGTTTTAGCTGGAAATATACTAAGATTTGGGCATATGATTCCAATGATCAACAGTACTGTAACATTAACATTATGGCTAAAATCTGTTAGTATGAATTCACATTTCAATGGTGCTAAACAACTAGCGGCTGTAGAGCAATCAGTACAAGTGTGCAAAGGTGTATTTGCTATGGAAGAATAAGCTACCTCTAACATTGGGCGTTCACCAATGTACGTGTGTTACATTTTAGAAAGGGGTGCCTCGAAATTGTACAGAATTTTAAAGGGTGCCTTAAATGAAAAAAGGTTGAGAAACACTAATGCAAATGCAAGCAAAGCTCTACATGCTTGGCTCAGCGTACGCTACAGCCGACAGGCAGGGGGAAGCATTTATAGCAGAAAAGACATATAAGGTCGATACCATCATAAAAACGAAGTCTGCAATTTTTAAAAAGTGAGACATTAATACCACTTTAGGAGGGGAAGGCCCCTCGCTAAAAGTGGAGCTGCACCCAAAAGGGAAAGCTCCGCTTGTTTGTACCCTCCACTGCCAAATTTGGCATTTTGTTGGGGGGGAAGGGGGGTGCCTGGTTTTGACAGGTACCCACTTCCAGGTAAGATCACTCCTCCTCAGGGGACACACAGGTCCCAGAAGACTGCAGGACCATTCACAAACAGCAGAGCGACTTGCGCAAACGCAGTAGGAAAAAGGCTGTGAAGCCAGAAGGCCTCACTGCCGGTTTCCTTTAGTGAAGATGCCGGGGCCTGCAACTGAAGCCAATGGAAGAATCAGCTCGGGTGCCGACATTGCTGAATCCCTGGAAAGGTTAAGGGTCCTTATATTAAAAGTCCGCAGCTACAGTATTTGTAGCAGCCGACTTACTTTTTTGGGAGGGGAGACTGGAGCTCCTTTTTAAAGTGTTACTAAACCCACAACAGTAAAATCAGTCTGTATATGCAGTAAAGCATTTTTGTTATACTCACTGTAGAACCTATGGGGTTAATCCTCTGCATTGTGTAAAAGGGCTGTTTGATCCTGGCTTCTCTGATCCTTTCCCTTCTTCCATTGTCCTTGATAATTTCCTGATAATACAGTCTATGAATTCAGGCTACACGTGCTCAGTTTGTTGTGTATTGCTAGAGAAGGCATTTTTTGGTTTGGGAGAGTGCATGTGAATTAGCACAGGGCCAATCAGCGCTGTCCAGACAGAGGGCCAGGGGTCTTGCAGTCTCATACGATAGTCATAAAACTCCTTCTACAAACTTTACCAGTGCTTGGCTGGACACTGATATAAGTCACACGACTGCTATATACTGCTGATGAGAAAAGGTATTCAGAGGCTTATATTTACTAAAATTATTGCACTTCCGTGATCTGTGTACTGTGGGAGACCAGAATGCAGGCTCCTGGGTTTAGTAACACTATGTCTGCAGGAAATGGTAAGAAAGCTTCCTAAGGTGACACAGAGAGCAATATATAACTCTTAAAGTGGATGTAAACCCGCTCTCATCCTTTCCAAACTACTGCCATTGTGGTCATCTATAAGGATATACATGCCTTCTGCATGAATCCTTACCTGTCAAATGTCTCCCCTCTATCTGTTATGAGACGCGAAAAACTGCAGATTCTGTGGGTGGGTCTGTTGTCTGAAGCTCGGTGGGTGGAGTTGTGATGTCAGACGCCCTGCCCACCTCTACACTCCCCTTATCAACAAACATTTTCTCCTGTGTATTTCTTACACTAAACTTCTGCTATGATCACCAACATCCAGTCAAAGCCCAGAAAAGACACCACATGACTTTAGCATGCCCAATCATGCTGAGGTGTGGAGCAGCCAATCCTGGGAGAGCTGGAGAGGAAAGGAGGAGGATCTGAAGTACACAGAATGTCTCTCAAACTCGTGAATGAGATATGTAAATCACCTGTCACTCACAACAAGTGGGAAGAACCGACTCTTTATCTTACTGAAAAAAGAGAAGAGGATTGCTCAGGGCTGGATTAACGCTTCATGGTAAAACTGTGCACAGGTGACATGAAATCCTATACTCTACAAGGTGCAAGCCTTAATTAAAAAAATGTTTTTCGGGTGTACATCCACTTAACTTTTCAACTTGATTCAAAAATATTTTTTTAAAAAGCTTGGCTACAAAAACACCAAGTTCGCCAAACATTAAATCTGTCAGTGGCTCATGCAGATAGAGAAAGGCAAGAGTACCTAGGATCCACATTAAGTGCTATGGAAATAGGCAAGTGCACTTTATATGAGCATATTGCTTAGTTCATTTTTCATTTCAGAGCCTGTTTAAGCATTTTATCAGTACATAAATAATTTAAACCTACCCCAGAATGTCCTTTCACAACTATAAATCCCTCCTTGACATCACCGATGTCTGCAGGCCATGAGGTATGATTTGCTTGTACAATCTCCAGGTCCCAAACCTCTGCCTGAAAAAAATAAAAATTCATAGAGAGAGGGTGAGAGTTTAAATTATTATAGTATAAATGTCAAGAACAGAACAGTGTTAGGTGCAAGTAGCAAACCTGATGCAACCTTCCTAAATAAACTGAAGCTATGGAGTGCAATAGCTGATCCTTCCAACACTTGAAAACGAACTAGTAGTATAAATGAACATCACAGAATAACAAAAGCAAAAAACACATTTTTACTTTGTGACATAACAAACGTAATTTTTTTTTTTAAATAAAATCATTTTCTTCAGAATTTTGTTGGAGTGCTGTAAAAATCTTCACTCTGTGCTGCCCTTAGGATGTTTAGACACTTGCAAACAAATAAAAATAAAGTTAGCTTTACTGGCTTAATGCTAGGCTCACATCCAAGCAGTTCAGCGTGCCGCCTTTGCATGGGCACAACAGCCTATTAAATTGAATAGGCTGCTGAACCTGTTTCCTGCACCTTTTTCAAAACGTGGCCGAACAGAAATTGCAACACCTTTTTCAATGAGTGGGGGTGCCATCAAGAGTTAATGGCACTCCATCGTGATTTCTTTAATGCAGCATGTTTTTAATGCGGTTGCACGTGTGCTTTACTATCCTTACCCTTTCATTGGAAGGCAAAATGCTTGTCATGGTCTCCTACATGTGCGATACACAAAAGCAGTCCCAAAGGTGAGACACGTAAGGACATTACACAAAGGACAGGGTGAGCAAGCCCTTAAAATAAAACTAAAGTAACATACAGAATACAAAAAATTTGTACCCTCATGATCCTAAACCCAAGCTACTGTTTAAACATCATAATGATGTTAAAAATAATTTATACGCAACACAGTACTACCCAAAATAAATGTTAAAAAATAATTCATACCATCATAATATACACAAAAACAAGGAGTGCATTAAAATTGTTAAAAAAATGGATGAATAAAATAAGTAAAAATCATGATTTTAAAAATTAAATAAAAAAAATAAAAAATAAAAATCAGTAAAAAAAGGGGGCATTTCTCAAATCACTGCAGAAATAGCCCAACAAGCCATGCTATGAAAAATTGTGCATAACCAATTATACTTCCATAAACTATGCAGCGTTTAAAGAGTAACTCCACTTTTGTTGAGGAAAAAACAAAAACAAACATTCCCCCTGGGTGAGCTACGTTCATTGCAGAGGGACCTTAAACTTTGTTGCAGATTTCTACCTTTTGTTATTCTGTAGAAATAGCCGTTTGTTTCTCTGTGGTTTATGTGCAAAGTGAACGTGAATAGGAAAGATTGTATGATCATCAATCTGGGTTCTAATGAGGAATGTAGTAAGGTCCTGCATCCATTTAGTATGTAATTTCCCTTTGGGGGTATCTCTCCAAAAAATAGGATTTTTTGTACTCACCGTAAAATCCTTTTCTCTGACATCCATGGACTGACACGGTGTCTCTTTACACTTTACACGTGGGTTATGTCCCTGCTTGCAGGAGAAGACCTAGGCAGAATGTGAGACGTTATACATACATTCTAAAAGCCAGAGCTGAACAGCCCCACCCAGGGGGCGGTCCCTCCGGACATAACCCTCCCACTACAGTCAGCAGACTTCAGTTCGTAACAAAGCAGTACAAACTTAAAAAGGAAGGGTGGGTGCCGTGTCAGTCCATGGATGTCAGAGAAAAGGATTTTACGGTGAGTACAAAAAATCCTATTTTCTCTTACCATCCATGGACTGACACGGTGTCTCTTTACACTTTACACGTGGGATGTCCCAAAGCAGTGTCAAGAGGGATGGGAGCAGTATAAATGGAAAAACCAAAAACTTCACTCCAAGAAGGCAGAGCTCCTCAACGGAGGAGTCACAACTTTAAACATCGGCCTGCAGCACCCTGCGGCCGAAGGAAGCATCCGGAGATGCAGCCACATTAACCTTATAAAACTTAAAAGGCATGAACAGACGACCAGGTCGCCGCCTTGCACACTTGTGCAACCGACGCTTGATGTCGGAAAACCCAGGAAGCACCAATTGCCCTGGTGGAATGCGCCGTAACCGGAAAGGGAGGCGCCCGCCCTTTGAGAGCATAGGCTTGAATGACGGTTTGTCTGATTCCCCTAGAAATGATGGCAGACGAAACCGCTTGGCCCTGTTATGGACCAGAGACAGTCACAAACAGTGAGTCAGACTTTCGAATAGAAGCAGTAGCAGACAGGTACACCCGTAAGGCTTGTACCACATCCAATATGTGCAGTGCAAACTCTCTGGGATGCGATGGGTGAGGACACAAGGAAGGGAGGACAATGTCCTCATGTAGGTGAAAGGTCGACACCACCTTTGGCAAAAAGGAAGGTCACGGATGCAACACCGCCTTATCCTTATGGATGACTAAATATGGCGACTTGCAGGACAAAGCCGCCAACTCAGACACCCGTCAAACAGAAGTGATTGCCACTAAAAGGCCACCTTCTGAGACAAGGCAAGAGGGGAATATCCCGGATATTCCCAAAAGGAGGTTCCTGGAGGACCGAGAACACCAACTTCAGATCCCACGGTGGGAGAGGAGGCTTGACAGGAGGGAGCACATGGCGAACCCCCAACACAAGGTGCTAACCAAGAAATGACCCGCTAGAGGTCGCTGAAAGAAGACGGTCAAGGCCGAAATCTGATCCTTGATGGTACTCAAAGCAAGCTTTTGGGTCACTCCACACTGCAGAGGACGCAGGATTCTGGGGACGGAATACGTCCGAGGACGCCAGTCCAGCGCTTCGCATATGGCGATATAAGCTTTCCAGGCACGGTGATAGATCTGCTTGGAGGAAGACTTCCGTGTCCTTAACATGGTCAAAATGACCGAGTCCGAGAGACCTCGGTCCCTCAACACCTGGCTTTCAACAGCCCTGCCGTTAAAGCCAGAGACTGTAAGCCGGATGAAACATAGGACCTTGAGACTGAAGGTCCTCCCTCATCGGCAACCGCCAGGGAACGTCCGCGACGAGACGTACCAGATCAGCGTACCAGTGATGCTGAGGCCAATTCGGAACAATTAGGATCACCAGAGTTTATATCAGGCGATAAGGACCCTATGGGGCCACCAACGCATCCGAGGCATCCCCCAAGGATCCCTGGATCTGGCCACAACCTCGACCCTTGCGATTGAGTCGAGAGGCCATCAGGTCCACATCCGGCGTGCCCCACCGTCGGCAAAGGAGTTGAAATATGCAAGAACCACTCTTCTTTGTCCGGCGATTAGCGAATCAGATAGTCCGCCTGCCCATTGTCTATGCCCAGAATGTAAATGGCCTACAGAGCCGACACGTTTCTTCCGGCCCACTTCAGGATACGGACTACCTCGGAAGCCGCAGCTGAGCTCCGAGTCCCCCCTTGATGGTTTACATATGCCACCGCCGTGGCGTTGTCCGACTGGCTCCTGATGGAGCGACCCCGTACTCTCTCCGACCTGAGGAGAGACACAGTCCGATGGCCCGTATTTCCAGAACAGTGATTGGTAAACGGGCTCGTCCGGAGTCCAAGGCCTTGAGCCGACAGGACTCCCCAGACTCCACCCCAGCCCGTCAGGCTGGTGTCCGTCGTGAGTACCGTCCATTGGATGGGAGGGGAACGACTTTCCGGACCGAAGAGCCGAGGATCTCAACCACCATGTCAGGGGCACCCTGACCAGGTGAATCACCTGGATCTGAAGATCCAAGGACAACGGGGATTTGTCCCAGGTGGACAAGATCTCCTTCTGCAATGCCCTGGTGTGTGATTGGGCATACGGAACGGCCGCGAAGGAGGCCACCACGAGTCCCGGGACTCTCATGCAAAAAAACGGATTGACAACCATTTTCGGGATGTCAGCACCCGCACCGCAGACTGAAGTGTCAGCAACTTCTCCAGAGGTAGGATACCTTTGCCTCCAAGGAGTCCAGAATCAGAACTAGATACTCCAGACACTGAGTCGGGACCAGGACTGACTCCTGAATGTTCAGGAACCACCCGAAGTCCCTGAGGGTCTAATTGACGATAGTCACCTTTCCTCTAAGTCTGAGCCACTTTCTGCTCTTAGCAGAAGATCGTCCAGATAGCCCACGACAGCAATACCTCACTGTAACAGAAGGCTAGAACCGGAGCAAGCACCTTGGTGAACACCCTTGGTGCTGAGGGTAGGCCGAAAGGAAGAGCCACAATCGATAGTGGACTTCGCTGATCGCAAGCGCAGAAACTTCTGGTGACTTGCGCAGATCGGAACATGCAAGTAGGCGTCCTTGAAGTCCAAGGACGCCAGAAGAAAATCCCTTTGGTGGAGTGTAGCGATCACCGTGTGAATGGATTCCATGCGGAATTTCTGCACCTTCTCGAAGGCATTCAGGGCCTTGAGGTCCAGGATAGGTCGAACCACGTCCTATTTTTGGGACGACAAACAGATTCGAGTAGAATCCCTGAAAACTCTCCTGTGACGGAACCGGCACAATCACTCCGGACCTGATCAAATCCTGTACAGCCCCCAAGAGGGCTGCCCGACAGGTAGGAAGGAGAGGAAGATTCGAGGGAAAGAATCTGTCTGGGGGCCAGGATCGGAATACTATCCTGTATCCTGAGGTGACCACCTCGCACACCCACCAGTCGGAGATTCGGGAGGACCACCGATTCGTGACCTGCAAAGTCGTCCCCCCACCCCAGAGTCGGGCGGAGGCAAGACTTCACGCGGAGGCGGGCTTGGGAGCCGCTTGTTCGGCTTATGCACCCAGGGGCACTTGTGCCCACCAGCCGCACTGCCGTCAGTCTGAGAGGACCTACCCGTGGACTCTGACTGACGAAAAAAACCCGTTTTGCTGGAAAGGAAGGCCCCCGTTTGCGGCGGGCCTCCTCACTCTTGCTAGTCTAAGGAAGAAGAGTGCTTTTACCTCCCATGACATACATGACGATGTCATCCAGAGCAGCACCGAAATGTCTACCACCTTTAAATGGTAGATCCATCAGGAGCTTCCTAAGGCTAGGTCAGCAGACCAGCACTTCAACCAGATAAGACGACGCAATACCACCGCCGAGACAGAGGCCCTGGATATTAAAGGGGCCGCGTCCAACGTGGCGTCGCACACATAAATCAGGCCCTGAACCAGTTGGTGGGCCAGAGCAACTGTGTCTGGAGGAAGATTATGCTCCTGTACAGCTAGGTGCAACATTTTTGCCCAACCTGTAAGTGTTTAAGACACAAGGGTCGCCGCTACCACAGGCCGTAGGGCGGATCCCAACAAGGCAAACATGGCTCTGCTCACCACTTCTGACCTCCTGTCAGTGGGGTCCTCAAATGCAGGAGTCCCCTCCATCGGGAGAGTGATGGCCTTGTTCAACCGGGCGACTGGAGGGTCGACACTGGGGGAGAAGCCCACTTTTTAAGTAGGGCATCTTCAAGGGGTATCTGATAGACAAACGCCGCGGGACCATAAAAAAATTCTTCTGCGGCTTTTCCCAGACCTTATCAATGAGCTGGTCAAAGAAAGTACATATGGAAAAACCTCTTTAGAAGGCCTGGCCTTAAAAGAACCAAAGGAGAGTGTATCCGCCTGAGGTTCTGCATCCGCAGCATTTTAGCTTGAGAGTGTCCCTCACCGCAGTCATGAGTACACTAACAAGCGCCCTGTCATTTACTGACTCAGAACTGGAGTTTTCCTCATAAGGAATGTCCTGTTCAAAACCATCCAATACATTCAGAACTAGGGTCCTGAGCGGTAGTGGCTAGGCCCATATCTGAATCAGCGCACTGCCCTCATGAAGTAAAGTGGGGAGAGGGCGCTTTTTTGCTCCCTTGCGCTTGCACACAGCTCCCATCCTGGTCAGAAATGATTCCAGGACTGCCCACAACTGGTCCCTAGGGACCGCAGGTGCTGAAGCACTGCCTGTTGTCCACTGACATTTAGGGGAAGCTGGTGACAGACTCCATATTGCCCCCCTCTGAGACTCCTCAGATAAAAAGTCCACCCACAGGCTGTGCTGACTGAAGAGGGGGCGCCCAGGGGACTCACCAAACCGGACCAGGGACCGCTCAGTTCCGCTGTCTGTACCGCGCTGTGTCAGCGCTGGTGAGCTGTGAGGAGATTCACGCTGTTACAGCAGCGCTAGAGGCCAAAACTAGTGCTGAAGAGCGCGCGGGCTACAAGAAAATGGCCGCCGCACTTCACTGAGGCGATCCGCGGCAAGATGGCCGCCATGACTCAGCAAAAGTGAAAAAAACAGCACACACACAGCGCCACTCGGTGCTCAGGCCCCAAAACACACAAAAAAAGGCCCCAAGCATATCTGCAGACCAGCATTAGCCCCTCCAAGAACAGTGTGACCCCCAGGCACCCCACACAGCACAGCGCCAGCAATGGTGACAGAGAGTGACAATGAAATACAGGGAAAATCCCCCACAGAGAAACACACAGCTTTTTGTACTCACCTGCAGGCAGGAGAGACTACTTACCCGTCCCCTGAGGGACACACTGGTGTGTTTCTGACAGGACTATGACAGTGCAGTACTGAGTAGCTGTCGGCCCGGTCCACCGCGAAAGATACAGTCAGTCAGGAACTGTTCAGTCTTGAGAGGACCGTGGGAGCATGAAAGAAAACCCGGCCACCCCTGGAGTCATGGGGCCTGTCGTGAACTGAGTCTCACGCACACAAGGCGAGGATCAGCACGCTCGATGGTCGGACAGGGAAGACTACGAGGATATCTTGTACCCAACCTGTTGCCCAGCCGACAGTTGATAGAAGATTCTCAAAAATAAAATAAAAAAGAATTCCAAAAAGGAATAAAATAGGTCAGGAGACTGGCTCCTGAGGGAGCCACGTCTTCTCCTTCTGCTAGGCAGAAAAAAACTGAAGTCTGCTGACTGTAGTGGGAGGGTTATGTCCGGAGGGACCGCCCCCTGGGTGGGGCTGTTCAGCTCTGGCTTTTAGAATGTATGTATAACATCTCACATTCTGCCTAGGTCTTCTCCTGCAAGCAGGGACATAACCCACTTGTAAAGTGTAAAGAGGCACCGTGTCAGTCCATGGATGGTAAGAGAAATAGGATTTTTATACTCACCGTAAAATCCCTTTCTCTGAGTTCATGGCCGGACACAGCTTCAATCTTGACAAGTGGGTATTAGCCTTCATTTAGGAGTGACTAGGCAGAAAAAGTGTTAACAACTTCAGAGCTGAACAGCCCCACCCAGGGGGCGGTCCTACTGGCTATATCCCCTCAGCCTGCACTAAGCAGATCAGTTCGTCAAAAAGCAGTACAAACTTAAAAACGAGGGGTGGGTGCTGTGTCCGTCCATAAACTCAGAGAAAAGGATTTTACGGCTAGTACAAAAATCCTATTTACTCTTTCGTTCATGGACAGATACAGCTTCAATCTTGACAAGTGGGACATCCCAAAGCAGTGTCAAAAATGAGGGGTGGTAACAGCATTAAAACCACTTCACCCCCAAAACAAAACAGAGCACCTCAACGGAGAAGTTGCAACTCTAAACAGCTGCCTGCAATACCTTGCGGCCGAAAGAAGCATCCGAAGATGCACACACATCAACTTGTAAAGTCTAGTGAAAGTGTGAATGGACGACCAAGTCGCCGCCTTACACACCTGGTGAAACAGACGCTTGATGCTCTCAGAGCTCGGACAGCCTCCAAAAAATATAACGTCGTCTCCTAGGATTCGATGGATAAGGACACAAGGATGGCAGAACAATGTCTACCTTGAGATGGAAGGTCTTAACAACCTTAGGAAGAAAAGAAGGCTGCAGACGCAGCATCACCTATCCTTGTGGAAGATCAGATAGGGAGCCTTGCATGCCAAGGCTGCCAGCTCAGAAACCCGTCTTAACTGACCTAACACCAAGAGGCACCTCTTGCCCTGGTCGAATGCGCCGGGAAAGGAAGGCGCCTGACCCTTCATGGCATAAGCCTGATCACGGGATGGTGGCCGACGAGACCACTGAACACTACTTGGGACCAGCCACTGAAACAAACAGTGAGTCTGGACTCTGGAATGGAGCAGTACCAGACAAGCATACTCAGAGCTTTGACAATGTCCCAGGAATGCAACGTCATCTCCTTAGGATTCGACGGATGAAGACACAAGGATGGCAGTACAATGTCTTCCTTGAGATGGAAGGTCTAAACACAACCTTAGGAAGAAAGAAGGCTGCGGGGGCGTGGCCTGACCGGGGTCTGAACAGGACGTTCTGTCACAGAGCTCCTGCCATCCTTGTGCGGAATCACAAGCATCCACCCTCCAGCGAGTTCATCCTGCTCCCCACAAGGCACCCAACGCGAGCCAGACCACCAGACCGCCGCCTGAAGGTAAAATTTCCAGTGTCTGGGGCCGTCTGGAGGAAAGTCCGCGACTCCGGCCTAACTCCCGGAGCGGCGGCCATCTTGCTACACCCGGCCGCGGCTCCAGCCCTAAATCCTGGCTTCCCGGACCCCCTGTGGCTCAGCTTTTCCCCCACATGGCACCCGGAGCCCACCCTCCATCAGGGACTCCCATCTACGCACCTGCACGGGGGCCTGCAGACAAAGAAACGACTCTGGCACTGTGATCGGCGGCCATCTTGCTATACCCGGCCGTGGCTCCAGCGCTTAGTACTGGCATACCAGACCCCCCGTGGCTCGGCTTTTCACCCACACAGCAACCGGAGCCCACCCTCCATCAGGGGCTATCATCTACCCCCCCCCCCCCCCACAGCGGCCGACAGGAGGAAGAGCGGCTCCGGCCCTGTGAACGGCGGCCATCTTGCTTCACCCGGCGGCCATCTTGCTTCACCCGGCGGCCACCTTGCCCACCATTCTGCCCCCCTGAGACTGGTGAACCGCCCCTGGAAGCTGGAGCACTCTGGCCGGCCGGGTTGTGACCCCCAGGGATGGATAGCTTGACTTTACTCCCTGACTGATGATAAAATCACAATCCGGGAGGCGCGGCTTAGCAATGGCCGAGTAGAGACGGGCACCGACAGAGTCCCCGGCCTAACCCGATACACCATGGCCATTACCTGCCATTTAACTCATGTGGGCACGGCATGAGCACCCCAAATCAATACAGGACACGCTCGAACTCAAGAGGGACCAGATCCCAGAACTCGCAGACCAGTATTCATAATTTTTTCGAAGGTACACCGAGGCAAGCAACAGGCGCCATAGTAGCCGCTCCACGGGGGCCGCACACGGAACGGAACCCGGGCCTGCCCCAAAGCAATCCGCCAACACCACCGGAGGACCCGTACTACCTTGCAATTACACCTAGAGGAAATGGAAGACCGCAGCCGCCGCAACAACCTGCGGCTGCGGGGGATACCTGAAGCCACGGGCCCGGAAGACCTGGCGGAGACAGTGACCGCAATATTCCACAGACTGCTGAAGACCCCCCCGCCGACGCTTGAAATCGACAGGGTGCACCGCACACTGGGTCCCAGATCCACCGACCCAGCCAGGCCACGCGATGTACTGTGCCGCCTCCACCGCTTTACAATTAAAGAAAACATACTACGAAAGACTTGGGAGGCAGGCGATGTCGACTTTGATGGGGCCAATATCCAGATCTTACCGGACTTATCCAGGGCAACCCTACAGCGCCGGGCCATGTTAAAGCCAGTATTGGAAAAGGCGAGAAGAGGATAAACCTACCGCTGGGGATACCCCCTGGCGGTAATCTTCCGAACGGAGCAGACCTCCTTCACCCTGAGAACGCCCGCGGACCTGCCGGGATTCTTCTCCTTCATAGGCACAGAACCAGTCCAGGTGCCCAATTGGCTAATGAGGCTACCGAAGGCACCGGGTCGCTCGGGTCCAGCAACGGGCAGATACAACCAACCACCGCGCTCGCAGAGGAACCGAGGCCGATCCCGCTCCAGCACCGCCGCCGTCGATGGTACACGTGAGTCCTGATTACTGCAGAGCTGCCTATACCTGTACCCATTGTTTGTAACGCATAGGCCACTGAACTTACCTTGATGCTGCCCCCCGTTTTCTGCCCCCTCCCCCCCCCTCGCTTGCTGCGGAAGACCCGCCGAGGGTCCAGTTCTATGCCCAGGACACCCCCACGCCTCAGAGTTTGAAGGGGGAGAATGGTCCGCCATGGTGCAAAGATGCACACCTACCCCCCTTTTTCCCCAACACTTTGCATACTACAAATCGAGACTCCCACTAAGAGAGAGGCCCTCCACACCGCAGACCCCCCACAGAACTGAACACAAGGGTTACACCCCCCCCCCCCCCCGAGTCCTTGCCCTTTTTGCCTTTTTGTTGTCTGGAGGAGTGGGGTCACAAAGGGAGAGAAGGACAATGCGTCCCCCGCGCCCCCCCCCCGGGGACACATGCAGGAGAACATACTCTTGCAGCACTGTCCCAGGTGGACTACCGAACCCCAATTTACCTGACCACCAAACTGGAGCACCACCCCTACAGGCATCATCCTTTGCTCCACAAGCTGAGAACTACACATGTACTTACCTGGCTCCCCCGTCATGTCAACTGGGTCATAACCACCTACCCAGAAAGGAGCTAACAGATGACAGGTGTCAAGATACTTTCTAGGTAACAAGACCCACGCCCACAGATGTGGCCCGTGGGGGACCACGGGGGGCAGAACATATACTGGGTGGTTGCTTGGGAGGAATGGGGGTTTGGACCCCATCAGAGGACAAGATGCAGCCTTGGAGGGTGTTCGGGGGTGGGGGAGGTGCGGTGCCAGACGGAAAGGGGAGTCATAAATGGGGGGGGGGGACAATGAAACCGCACCAAACTGCTCAGGACCATAAATTATTGTGGGGAATTTCTCTGGCGCGGGTTGGGGGGGGAGTTGTTGGATTATGTGGGGGAATAATAAGTTGACAGATGTAACCTATGCATTTAAGTTAATGTTGTTTCGTTGATACCGTCTTTCTGGGTAAAGTTTTTTCTTTTTGATAACTAGAAAATGACTAAGTATTGAATTTCCATGTCCTTGTGTTGTTATTATATATTATAGCCTGAAACGTACAAACCACTCTACGATACACCATTGAGCACGTATGCCCACACACTCTTATACAAGCAGAGGCCGGGTGGTCGGGGAGGGACCGGGAGACTCGCAGGGACCCCTGCTGACCTCACCCCCACATAGGACGACGCACGATACCCAGGACACCTGGAGAGCGTCTTTGCAAAAATTTTGCACGCACATTAGAGCACCAGCTAAATTGGTAGGCAACCGCTAGAGGCACTAGGCTTCTGGCGGGCGCATTTCATACCCTTTTAGTACTGGTTGAATATACCTATCTTTAACATTCTTATCTCTATTCTATACCTCTCTCTAACTCTTTACTGTACTTCCCAAAGACCTGACCAACTGTGGAAGCTATAGGCCTATCTCCCTACTTAATTCGGACCTCAAACTATTCACCAAAATAATAGCGACCAGAATACAGACTCACCTGCCCCACCTAATACACTTAGACCAGGTGGGATTTGTCCCCACAAGAGAGGCAAGGGACAATACTACTAAGGTCTTGAATCTACTACATACGGTCACCCGCACCCAAACGCCCAGTGTTTTTATGAGCACGGACGCTGAGAAAGCGTTTGATCGGGTTAGTTGGGCCTTTATGTTTGCCACGTTGCGGCATGTGGGACTGGGAGACAACATGCTAAAATGGATAGCCGCAACCTATGAAAAACCATCTGCCAGAGTGAGGGCTAATGGAGTGCTCTCAGACCCTTTCCTGATTACAAACGGGACAAGGCAGGGGTGCCCGTTGTCCCCCCTTCTATTCGCCCTCACTCTGGAACCATTCCTATGCCACGTAAGACAAAACCCCAACATCTCAGGAGTGAAAGTACAACAAACACAACATAAGGTATCGGCGTACGCCGACGACCTCATGTTTACACTTACCACCCCCTCAATCTCCCTCCCCAACCTCTTACAAGAATTTAAGATATATGGAGCCCTCTCCAACCTAAAAATTAATTTTACTAAATCCGAGGCGATGGGAGTAGGAATACAACCAGCACAACTTGCACATTTACAATCAGGTTTCCAGTTGAAATGGACGCAGACAGCCCTAAAATATTTAGGTACTTACATCCCTCGCACGCTCCCACGGTTATATGAGCTGAACTTCCCACCACTTTTGAAAACAATCAAAATATTACTTAAAAAAATGGCACACCGGTCTACATTCATGGATAGGTCGCTGCAACATCCTCAAAATGATGATACTCCCAAAATTCCTCTATCTTATGCAGGCGATACCTATTCACATTCCCACACTCTACTTCAAACAAATACAAACCATGTTTACAGACTTTGTATGGGCTAAGAAAAGGCCACGACTCTCTTATAAACTCTTGGTTCTACCTAAACAACACGGGGGACTTGCGTTGCCGAACATTCGTACATACTACCAGGCAGTACACCTGGGCAGGCTTATAGACTGGTGCAGGCACCAGGAGACTAAGCTCTGGACACAACTGGAGCAACATCAAAGCGAGACTCCGCTGGGTAGGGCTCCCTGGTGCTACCCGTCCCTGCCAGCGGAAATCAAGCGACACCCGCTAATAGGAACCACAACACAGGTCTGCGCACGTCTCTTCTCGACGACCCCCATATCATCCCCCAATTCACCCCTCTTCCCCATCTTGGGAAACCCTGAATTTGCACCAGGAATACAGGACGCGGAATTTGAAAGACTGAGAGACGAGGGCACTCACCAGGCCTCCCACTTTAGTACCAATGGTCGTTGGCCCACGTTAACAGAACTTTCAGACGCCACAGGCCCATTTCGGCTGGACTTTTTGAGAGCCAGCCAACTGAGCCACTTCTTACACTCACTGACAACCCACCCGACAACATCCCGTCCCCTCACAACATTAGAAGAACTCTGCAACACATCGGGTACCATAACGCACACGCTCTCACAAACCTACAGCCTGCTAAACGTACCACAAACAGACTTTACCCCACCAGGGCTGACCAAATGGGAAACGGAACTGAATTGCAACTTCAGCACAATTAAGAAACAACGAATAATTAAATACACTCACAAATCCTCGATATGCGCCAAAATCCAGGAGACTAACTATAAGCTACTGTCAAGATGGTACAGAACTCCAGACCTGCTCCACAGATTCTTCCCGACAACGCCGGACCTTTGCTGGCGGTGTCGAGCAGAAAAGGGAACACTGCTGCACATATTCTGGTCCTGTCCTTTACTACACCACTTTTGGAAAGTGGTTCGAGAAGTTATACAAAAATTTACAGACAGCCCCATACCAGTAGACCCCGCTTTCTTCCTACTCCACGCATCAGACACTCCGGAAAAAACATACAAAAAAAAAAAATCGGTAATCAGACACTTGCTAGATGCAGCCAAGGCCTGCATACCGATAATGTGGAAATCCACAAGCCCACCTACCATAGCATCATGGATAGCGAGATTGGAGGAAATAAGATATATGGAGGACCTCGTCCTCACAGCCCAGCATAGACAAGAGACATTCTCCAACACCTGGCAGTTGTGGATTATCTTCATCTACTCGTCAGAGGGCCAGGCGCTGAAGGGAACCTCAACAGACACACAGAGTTGCACCGCGCCACCGCCAATCCCATCCGATACACAGGACTGAATTACTGATGTCCCATGTTCGTGGGCCCCAGTACCCCCATACCCCCCCCCCTATCCACCACCCAACCCATCTTCCCACAACAACTCCCCCTCCCCTCTTCTTTTTCTCTTTTTCATATCTTTCTCTATTCTAATATTCTACCTTTAACCAATCCCATCCTAAACTGGGGGGGATTTGCTTTACACTCTATTTTCCACCTTTTCTCTAATATAAACAGGAAAAACCAAGGAACTGGGCCCATGTCCCCGGTACTACACAACACGACAACCTCAAGCACAAATACCCTAACGGAGCAAAGGGAACCAACAGGCAGAACTAGACACCTAGGAAGGAACAAGTCGCTGAAACAAAATTAAAGACATCAGAGGTCACGAATAAAACTAACAATAGCTCAGACATACTAAGTGACAATACACCAGGGAGCGTAATCTCCACCAATTTGTCCACACTCATATGTTTGAACCCTGCTTTTCTTTTCCTTCCTACATCAAGACTATGTGATGTAATGTATTCTGACTGTTTTTGAATATGTTGTTTGTCTTGATACCCGTACTACTTTGTAATGTATCGACCCGACAGGGTCCCTTTCCTTGTTATAAACTAAAAAAGAAAAAAGAAAGAAGGCTGCAGACACAGCACCACCTATCCCTTGTGGAAGATCAGATAGGGAGGCTTGCATAACAAGGCTGCCCGCTCAGAAACCAGTCTTAACTGGCATGACAGCCACCAAAAGGATCACTTCCCAAAAAAGTGTCAACAAGGGGAACTCCCTGATGTTCTCAAATGGTGGTTTCTGAGGCACCTAGAGGCCATGCCGTTAAAGCCATTGACTGTAAGCAGGATGGCTTATGGGACCCTGCGACAGCAGGTCCTCACGTAGTGGTAAACACCAAAAGGACGTCTGCTACACAAGCTCCACAGAGGTAGTGGAGGGAGGACCGGAGGGGCCGCCTGCCAAACCCTCTGTACAATCGTTCTTACTAGAGAGTGAGTCACCAGGGGTCGTTGAAAAAAAAGGACAGCCAGGGCAGATACCTGCCCCCTAATTGTACTTAAAGCAAAATCTTTGGCCTGTTCTCTGCTGAAGAACAGCAGGACTCTGGAACCAAATAAGAACGCGGATGCCACCTCATTTCCTCACAAAAGGATATGTAGGTCTTCCAAGTGCAATGGTAAATCTTCCTAGTGGATGATTTCCGAGCACTCCTCATGGTAGAGATCACAGAGTCTGACAGGCCCCGGTCTCTTAGCACCTGGCTCTCAAGCCATGGCGTTAAGCCAGTGACTGTAAAAACAGGATGGCGTATGGGACCTTGCGATAGCAGGTCCTTTCTTAGCGGCAGATGGCAAAAGGCGTCTGCTACCAGACACACTAGATCGGCGTACCAAGGACACCGAGGCCAATCCAGAGCAATTGGGACCATTTGAACCCTCTCTGCCTCCAGTCTGCGAAGCAGAGGAGGAAGGAGCTTCAGAGGAGGAAAGGCATAGATTAGCCGGTAATGGCTCCACGGTTCCATCAACGCAGCTGTCGTCTTTGCCCATGGGTCTCTTGACCTGGCCACAACCTCAATACCTTCCGATTGAGTCGAGAAACCAGGCGATATACGACTGGCGTGCCTCCCCTCCGGCAAAGGAGCTGAAACGCCTCCGGGTGTAGAGACCATTCTCTTTGGTCCAGCATCTGCAACTCAGGTAGTCCGCCTGCCCGTTTCCCACACCCGGAATGTATACGGCCGACAGGCCTGGTATGCTCCTTTCTGCCCCCCTTAGGAGGTGAGCGACCACCGATGCTGCAGCAGAGCAGCTTGTTCCCCCTTGATGATTGACATACATCACCCCTGTGGTGTTTGTCCAACTGGATTCTGACTGGACGCCTCTGTAACCTCAGACCATGGAGCCAGATCGCCTGGAGTTCCAGGACAAAGATCAGCAAATGGGATTCCTCCGGAGTCCTGCGACTCAGGTTGACTGAGCTCCCCAGACTCCTGTCCAACTGGGAAGACAGGTGTCCGGCCGTGACCACCATCCAGTAAAAAGGAAGGAACGACTTCCTGGACAGAAGTGCCGGTGATGTCGGTCACCAACTAGGGAGGTCCTGACTAGGTGGCTCACCCGAATTTTGACAATCCAGGGATGAAGGGCACTTGACCCTCTGGACAGAATTACCTTCTGTAACACTTACGTGTGAAATGGTGCATATGGTATTGTCTCGAAGGAGACTACCATAATGCCCAGGACTCGCCTGAAAAACTGGCGTGACAACCATCTTTGGGATGTCAACTGGCACACCGCAGCCCGAAGGGTCAGAAAAAAGGGGAAAAAACTTTTGCCAGAATCAACCCTAGATACACTAGGAGTTGAGACAGTACCAATACTGACTTCTGAGTGTTCAGCACCCAACCAAGGATCGGAGGGTCTGACAGGTTATAGACACGCTCACCTCTAATATTGAGTTTGAAGTGGCCCTCAGAAGATCGTCCAAGTTGCCAATGATAGCGATGCCACACTGTCTTAGTAGGGCCAGAATTGGGGCAAGCACCTTGGTGAACACCCTAGGTGCCGATGCCAGGCCAAAGGGGAGAGCCATCATTGGTAGTGGTCTTCCCCCGGCCGCCAAACGCAGACATCTCTGATGCCTGGTGCATATGGGGACATGCAAGCATGTGTCCTTGATGACCAAGGATGCCGGAAATCCCCCGGATGGAGGGCCGCGACAACAGAGCATCTTCAGCACCACAAACAGATTACAGTAGAACCCCTGAACCCGTTCCTGTACTGAGACAGGAAGGTCCACCCTGCGTATCAGCAGGTCTTGAACCACCCCATATAGGACTTCCCAACGAGTCAGCTGAAGCTGGCAGTTAAAAGGGGAAAAAAATCTGTTCGGTAGGCAAGCAAGGTTGAGCTTGCGAAACCAGGGACGCTTCTGTCCCTCAGCAGGCACTTAACCGGCCTGGGGTCCTTTCCTTGCCGCACTAGGCAGACGAAAGAACTGCTTGTGCGTGGTGAAAAAGAGCCCTAGCCTATGGCGTGGCTCCTTACCTCTTTTTGGATTGCGGGAGCAGCAAGCTCTTACCTCCTGTGGCATCCTTAATGATGTCATCCAGAGAGGCTCCAAAAAGACTAACCCTTAAAGGGCAGGTCCAATAAGGCCTTCTTGGAAGTTTTTTGGTCCGTAGACCAGCACTTAGCCAAACCAGGTGGCTTAACACCACCGCATAAACCGAGGCTCTGGACAGCAAGGGGATAGTATCCATGTCTGACTCGCAGACAAAACTTAAGGCCCTGTACCAACTGGTCGGCCAAAGCTACATCGTCAGGAGGAGCTTCCTGTGTCTTTAATCCCTGGAGTTGCATCTTTGCCCACTCAGTAGGTGTCAGAGACACCAACGCCCCAGCCATTCCTGGACGCATCACTGAGCCCACTATAGGTAGCGAGCGATAGCCTCAGCCTTCTTGTCTGCAGGGTCCTTAAAGACAGGAGCCCCTTCCACTGGACTCGTGGTTACTTGGTTAAGTCTGGACACAAGGGGGTCCACTATCGGGGGAGAGGTCCATTTTTCAGGAAACTCTCCTAAAAGGGGTACCGGACCGCTAAATTTTTTGGGGCCGAAAAGAAACCTTCAGTGGTTTTTCCACCTCCTTGTATAAAAGTTTATCAAGATAAGACATGCAAGGAAACACCTTGGCAGTGCGGGCAGGCTTACGGAACCCAAAGGGAACCGCCGTCACTGTTGCAGAATTCCCCAACTTCAGCGTAACCTGCACTGCTGTGATAGATACCAAGCCTTTTTGCGTGCTGACACGGACCTGGACTCATCCTCACTGTCCGACCGGTCATGGTCCGCAGCCACTGATGCATCAGAATCAGGGCCATGAACCACAGCTGGGCTTGGCTCTGCATCAGAATTACCCCCTCAAGATGGCGGGGACGCCTCCTACCCCCCCCCCCCCGTGTTCCCATGCGCCGCTTCCACCTTGGCAACAAAAGGTCTCCAGGATCGCCGACATAGCGTCCACTGATATAGCAGGGGCATCAGTTGCCAACTCAGGTGTTTCAGGGGGAAAAAAACGTCTGCTGACCCATACGACGGACACCCATAGGGACTCCAGGCAAGGTATTACAGCCCACCCTCCTAGCAGCTACAGAGATGCAGGGTCTCCCAGAGGACTCACCCTTAGGACGGGCACTGTTACTGCTGATCGTCTGCTCCCGCCAGTGATTGTCTCCCATAGCTGCCTGTGTCAGTCTGATCCTCCGTCAGTGTGTGTATCGCACGCCTGTGAGTGCACCCTAGAGGCCAAAGACTTCAACAAAATGACCGCCGAGCGGCAGTACTTTCGAACGGCGTGAACCACAAGAAAAATGGCCGCTGAGAAGTCGACAGAGGCCAAAGTGGGCCATACAGGCGAGGACCACAAAAAATGGCCGCCGACAGCATGGAGGGAGAAACACAGGTAAGCAGCAAAAATTGACATTTCCAATGATAGCCTACAGCGCAGTACCCACTCCAGATGGAGCCCCCCAGGTGACCCCCAGTACCCAGCCTTAGCTTGCAGAGCCCAGGGAGGAGGGAAGGCAAGGAGAGGAAAGAAAGGGCAAAACCACTTACTTGATCTCTCCAGGAATGTCCAGCCAAGTCCTCCTGCCGAAGCAGGGGAAGCTACTTAACCCTTCCTGCGTGGATTATGCTGTTAGACATTCCGGACAGACCATCTACCGCGCAGTTACGAAGGTGACTTTCAGCCCAGCATGCTGTGATTGAGCCATAGAGACCGATCATATGCATGCCCTAGAGCATAAAGCTCACCGGCCACCCGTGGAGCGACGGGCATGTCGTGGAAAACCCAGCACGTAGCTAGGGTCGGCACACGCTCGATGGCCGAAACTGGGGAGACTACAAGGATCTGGGATCCAGCCTGTAACCCAGTCGGCAGTTGATCGAAGATCGCAGGAACAAAAAAAAAAAAAAAAAAAAAAAACAGTAAAAATGTAGAAAAAAAACCCCGGACCAATGGGCCCGAAAGCGAGCCATGTCCTTCTCCTATACTAGGCAGAAAAAAACTGATCTGCTTAGTGCAGGCTGAGGGGATATAGCCAGTAGGACCGCACCCTGGGTGGGGTTGTTCAGCTCTGAAGTTGTTAACACTTTTTCTGCCTAGTCACTCCTAAATGAAGGCCAATACCCACTTGTCAAGATTGAAGCTGTGTCCCGTCCATGAACGAAAGAGTAAATGACATTTTTGTTACAGGGGATGCCCAAACTCTGACTAGACTTGTATGCTAGTGCCGACTTCTGGAAAAATCAGTAAGCCAATCAAGCAGGCAGGAAATTACATTTCTTGGGGGGTGTGCGCAGAATGCCTCCAGGTTGCCATATTGTATTGAATTTTTCAGAAAATGACAGAGCTGCAGATTAAAAAGGAAAGGTAATTTTTAATAACATTTAAGTACATACAATATGACATGTGTAGCCATTGTATGTACTATTTTTTTTTTTTGCAAAAGTCGAGTTTATACATCCTCCATTATATCACTCCAGCTGGTGGTCATATCCACTATAACAGTGGTCTCCAAAGGGGTCGGATTTTGGCCCTTTGATTGTTCTTTGCTGGCCTTTAGAACATCAACCCCCCCCCCTCACTGTCAGCAATAGTGGGGCACTTTTCCTCCCACCGACACCAATGATGGGCCACTAATCCTCCCACCGACACCAATGATGGGCCACTATTCCTCCCACCGACATAAATGATGGGGCACTATTCCTCCCACTGACAATACCGTGTTTCCCCGAAAATAAGCCCGGGTCTTATATTACATTTTAACAAAAGACACAGTAGGGCTTATTTTCGGGGTAGGTCTTATCGTGCCATCTCTCCCTTCCTGCCTGTCACGAATCCCCTGTGTAAAAGTGCTTGTAGAATGTGGGTATTACACAATGCAAAACTACTGGGCATGCTGAGATGTAGTGCCACACACTTTCTTATATATCGCCTGTGACACGCCGCAGGTCTGCAGAGGAAGGGGGGCCCGAGATCCCCCCCTTACATCTTGGAGGGGGAGAGATTAGATGAGTGCAGCTCGCCACTTCCTTAGCCTGCCAAACCTCTCCTCCCTGCTCCGAGCACT
The DNA here is from genome assembly GCA_029206835.1 of Rana muscosa. NCBI lineage: Eukaryota > Metazoa > Chordata > Amphibia > Anura > Ranidae > Rana > Rana muscosa. Next base: position 235,894,725 of record CM055119.1, read on the forward strand.
GTAGGGGGGGGGCAAAATTCCCCGCTGACAGCTGGGAGAGGAGCAGGAGATCAGCTGATCGCAGAGCGGCTGTATTCCGAAGGTACCATACTTGGCACAATTGACACACACCGTCTACACTATACACTACTGCAACCGAGTAGTGTATACACTATACACATAAGCATTTAAAAGATTGATTGGATAGTTTCCAGAAACAAAACTGTCAAATCTCCCAGTCCCAATAATAACTAGAAAGAAAAAACCAAAGAGACAAACTCTCACAGAGCGGGATTTTGAGGGGAGATACCAGTTTTGTTAAAGGTGAGTACACTTGAGACGGTAAGTATATAGAAAAATAAACGTATTCATAACATCTTAAAATTACAGTAATACAAAATAATATCATAAAAGCTTGGAAACAAAGAACTAGAATGTGCAAATAGCCGACATGTTTCGCACGTCTGTGCTTCGTCAGGGCTTAGCACTTCTCTGTTATCTCATCAAGTCTATAAGACATAAGGATTTGTAATTAGTATCAAACAGAAATAGAGTATCAATATATATATATATATATATATATATACATTTGTTACATAATACATCTTTAATGCATAGTAACAAGCTTACAAAGGAGTTTTAACGTGCTCACCTAGTTCACTCCAAGTAGATTGTATGGACACGCACTCCACCGAACATGCACATCAATGAATCGACAACCGGCCCAAATCGTAATGTGGCTTACCCGATGGATGCCAGATCCAACAGGATGAAATATGGGGGTTCTGGCATCCATCGGGTAAGCCACATTACGATTTTGGCCAGTTGTCGATTCATTGATGCGCATGTTGGGTGGAGTGCGTTTCCATACAATCTACTTGGAGTGAACTAGGTGAGCACGTTAAAACTCTTTTGTAAGCTTGTTACTATGCATTAAAGATGTATTATGTAACAAATGTATATATATATTGATACTCTATTTCTGTTTGATACTAATTACAAATCCTTATGTCTTATAGACTTGATGAGATAACAGAGAAGTGCTAAGCCCTGACGAAGCACAGACGTGCGAAACATGTCAGCTATTTGCACATTCTAGTTCTTTGTTTCCAAGCTTTTATGATATTTTGTATTACTGTAATTTTAAGATGTTATGAATAAATTTATTTTTCTATATACTTACCGTCTCAAGTGTACTCACCTTTAACAAAACTGGTATCTCCCCTCAAAATCCCGCTCTGTGAGCGTTTGTCTCTGTTTGTTTTTTTTTCTAGTATACACATAAGCACTCTACACTAGGGCTTATTTTCAGGGTAGGGCTTATTTTGCAGCCCTTCCTGAAAATCGCAGTAGGTCTTATTTTCGGGGAAACTCGGTAATGGGACACTATTCCCTCCATTAATGGCAATGATGGGCCACTATTCCTTCCATTGATATCAGCGATAGGGCACTTTTCCTCCCTGTTGATAACGATGGGGCAAGGTTTACTCCCACTGATGCCAGGACATTTTCTACTCCCAATAACCACACTCCGGCCCCCTAAAGTATGAAGGACAGCAATCTAGCCCTTTAATACGTTTGGAGACCCCTGCACTATAACGACCACCATCTTTCTCTATAACGAGCTTCCATCCTTACTTCCCCTCCCAGTGGAAATGAGTAACAACATTAAACCACAAAATTAACATATACACAAATGTTAATAAATACAAACTAATGTCCAACAAATATTCAAAATAAGCTCTACAAACTCCCAACACAAGAAAGGCACAGAGCAGATTCAGTAGGTGGCAATAAAAGCAACCTAATCAATATAACATTTTCAAATCATTTGGTTGTAAAGTTCCCAACTCATAGATCCACCTCATTCTTTGAAATCTTTCCACATATTAGAGCCCCTCCAATGTCGATAATTTTGGTCTATCGCATAAAATTTCATAACTTTCATTACTTTTATGGGCTTCCTGGAAATGACAGGATATACTATGTTTTAATTTTTTTTTATATATATATCATTTAGGTCTTTTCCTTTCAGCACACAACCTCCTTATGGATTGACCCTGTATTGTAGTCGACAAGAGCACTCTAAAGCCTAGTACACACGGCCGAGAATCTCGTCAGGAAAAAACCTGTAGTTTTTCCTGACGAGATTCTTGACAAGAATCTTGTCCCGGCCGAGTGTACACACGTACGATTCAAAAGAACCACCGTTCTTTTGAATGGCACGAACGCGGTGACGTCATCGACTGACGAGCATGCGCTCGTCACATTCAATGCCGTCGCCGCCATCTTGCTACACCCTACCTATACCTAGGAATCTACCGCGCATGAGTCAAAGTCATTTCGAGCATGAGCGAGTTTCCACGGCGACAGGTAAGTAAACACACACACACACACACACTCGGGTTTCTCGTCGGGAAAAAGGCCGACAAGAATCCCGACAAGAAAATAGAAAGCAGGTTCTCTATTTTTTTCGTCGAGATTCTGGGCAGTTTTCTTGACGAGAAACCTGAAAGCCTCGTAAACACGGCCGGTTTTCTCGGCAAGAGAGCTCTACGAGAAGTTTTCTTGTAGTTTCTTGATGAGAAAACAGGCCGTGTGTACGAGGCCTAATACCTAGGTAACCTATGTTGCATCACAAGATATAAATGTGTTTTTTTTCATAGGGCCTACCAGTGTTTTTCACCACAAATTGGGTTATCTTTCTCTGTTCTACAGGCCAAACATTCAGTAAAAAAAACTTTTCCTCACAAAAGAACGCAGGCTTCCTTTAAAAGGTCTACAACATTTGACCAATTTAGTCCTAAAAGGAAGACTTTTTTTGGATAGAGTGGAGAGGGATTAGAAGGCTCATCAGTTTTTATTGCAGTCTGCTCTCTATTTGTTCTGTTTACCTTCAATGATAATGGTAAAGAAAATCCCAAATTTTGGGTTGTCCCCATAAAAGTTAAGGGGAAATCTTCCAGTGGGAACACTAGTTCTGGTGACCTGAGGGTCACAAAGAAATTCCCTAAATCTGCAGTGATTTACTCAATGTAAATCTCCCCAATGGGGACACAGATAGCAAAAATAAACCTTACAGGGTTTACAATTCTCTTATGCGTTCCAAAAGAAAAAAAAAGAAAGAAAATAATGTGTTCAACTAAAACCTCTGTTTTTCACGTAACTTGTTTGACAGGGTCAATTTGTTTTCTCTGAAGGCTAGCTACCAAGTGTGCTAGGAATTTTTCATCCTTTTCTGTTTGTTGCCCTTCCATGTGCGCCTTACCGCAAAGGCTAATTATAACTTGGGGTGGTTGCCATCTTTTTGTTCAGCTTTTTTTTTTATACACAAAAGCCTGGACTAGTCTATTCACCCAAGAAATACCAGAGCTGGGTCAAAACTTCCCAACGCAGAAACCTTGCCACAAAAAGCCATCAAGAGGGATTCCAACTTTTTTGCCAGTCAATCAGACAGAGAGAGGAATGAAAGGCCTCCTATTTATTTGAAAACATGAAAGAAAAAAATTAGTACCTCACCTTGCACGCAAAGCTTATTTTTTTTGGACCAGTCACATGAAAAGCACAGGGATTTATTGACTTGTTTTAACCACTTAAGGACCGGCCCATGTACATTTACGTCAGCAGAATGGCACGGACAGGCACAATCACGTACCTGTACGTTGCCCTTTAAAAGCCTGACGTGTGGTCGCGCACGCCGCACTTGCGACCCTGCCGCCTAACCCCAAGAGTCGGGCCGCGGGTCCCGCGGACTTGATTGCCGCGGGGATCCCCGCAATCGTCTCACGGAGGTATAGAGCGGGGAGATGCTTGTGTACACAAGCATCTTCCTGGTCTGCCTAGTGACAATGACACGGATATCCACTCCGTGTACTCAGAGCGAAGATCAGTGTCATGTGACACACAGCTTATCCCCCCTACAGTAACAAAACACTCAATAGGGAACACTCAACCCCTACAGCGCCAACTAGTGGTTAACCCCTTCACTGCCAGTGTCATTTTCACAGTAATCAGTGCATTTTTATAGCACTGATCGCTGTAAAAATGATAATGGTCCTAAAAAAAAAATGTTCCAAAAGTGTCCGATGTGTCTGCCATAATGTCGAAGTCACGATAAAAATCACTGATCGCCGCCATTACTAGTAAAAACAAAAATTAATAAAAATACCATAAAACTATCCCCTATTTTGTAGATGCTATAACTTTTGCGTAAATCAAATGCTTATTGCGATTTTTAACAAAAATATGTAGAAGAATACGTATCGCCCTAAAATGAGGAAAATAAAAATGTAATATTTTTTGGGGATATTATAGCAAAAAGTAGAAAATATTGAATTTTTTTCAAAATTTCGCTCTAATTTTGTTTATAGCGCAAAAAATAAAACCGCAGAGGTGATCAAATACCACCAAAAGAGAGCTCTATTGGTGGGGGAAAAAAGGACGCCAATTTTTTTGGGGAGCCACGTTGCACGACCGCGCAATTGACAGTTAAAGCCACGCAGTTCCGAATCTCAAAAAGGGGCCTGGTCCTTTAGCTGCAAAATGGACCGGGGCTGAAGTGGTTAAAGAACAATGGGTAGGGGGGGCGTGGCTTAGCGATGGCCGAGTAGAGTCATGCTCTAGGGGGGCTCCCGGCCTGACCCGACCTCTGAGGACCAAAAAGCCACTTAGAATGAGTGTGAAAACGGCATGAGCGACCCCATAAAGTACCGGACGAGATCGGCGACCCGTGGGACTCGCCAAAACAACTCACAACCGAGCATTTCCAGCTTTTTTGGGAACAACCTGAGACCGGCCTCGGGCGCCATTAAGCATACGCCACGTGTTACTCGCAGAGACACGGCTTGTACTACACTGCAGGCAGGCACCTACGTACCTCCTCCGGACCTAGAGGACTTCACGGGGACTCCGGACTTGTTCAGACAGACCATGGCGGGCCCCTCACAGTCACAGTTCCGGCTAGATGAGGACCTCCAAGACATGCTCAGGGCACTACCAACACGGGCGGACATCGAGGCCCTACCCACGAGAGCAGATATAGAGGGCCTGATTATGCGCATAGAGGAAGCCCACAGCAAAGAGATACAGGAGTGAGGAACTGCACTCTATAGAGACCCGGGTCTCCTCTGGCGAGACGCAGCTGTCCTCTTTGGAAACCAGGGTAAGATCCCTAGAACAGGCCCAGGAAACATATGCTAGGGACTCACAAGAAATGCAGCTCCACTTAGAAGAGATGGAGGACCGCAGCCGCCGCAACAACCTACGGCTGCGAGGCATACCTGAGGCCACTGGCACTGAAGACCTGGCAACGACAGTAACAGCCATATTCCATAGGATCTGGGAGAATCCACCTGCCAATCTGGAGATGGACCGGGTACACCGCTCCCTGGGCCCCAAATCTACAGACCCGGCACGGCCCCGAGACATCCTCTGTCGGCTACACCGCTACACCCAGAAAGAAATCCTGCTGCGCAAGGCGTGGGAACAAGGGGACATTAATTTTGACGGCGCCAGTATACAGATCCTACCAGACTTGACCAGAGCCACTTTACAAAGACGTGCCATGCTGAAGCCAGCATTGGAGGTAGCCAGAAGAGGGGGGTGCACCTACAGATGGGGATAGCCTCTGGCGGTTATTTTTCGCTCAGACCGTTCCTCTTTTACACTACGAGCGCCTACTGACCTACCTGCGTTCTTCAGCTTCCTAGAAAACGGATCCTGTACGCGTCCTGAATTGGCTACAAAAAATCCCAAAACCAACTAGCCGCACAAAACGCATCATCGGGGAGACCGAACCCACCTGCCCGCTCTCAGAGATCCTGGGGAAGGACCCGTACCGTTCCTGACGACAGCACACGTGAGCCCTAAATGTTCTTTTCTCTTTCGCTTGACTGTGCTGTATGTGACATGGCCATAATGTTTGCTGGATGCTGGAACTTGCACGCTGCGGCCCCCATATGCCCCCCCTTTGTTGGTAGGCCAAAGAGAAGCAAAGCCCTTGACACACGAACTGATATCCACTACTCTCCTTACAGGCGCAAACCCCACTTATTGTGTGCCTTGGACTTGCACCCCTGCTCTGGAGTTTGAGGAGACGATCTTTCCTTTGCAGGAGAGATCTATACAAAGCTTTGCCCGCTAGAGATGTGGCTGAAACTATCAGAATTTGGGCAGACCCCCTCCCCTCCACACAGACAGACTCCCGGGTCATAGTTCCCTTGCTCTCCCAGTGAAATGCACAGATGCCAGTAGAGCATCTGGCTTCTAGTTACAAGCTCGGAGGCTGCTGCAAGACGACCTTTCACCTCTCCTTGCTATGCACACCTTAGCTGCATGCTTCCGCATTGGCAAGTTAGACCCATCCTCTTTACCTATTGGGCTCCGATTGCTCTCCCCGCCAGTCCCCCCTCAGCACCACTATGGAAGAAGAGATCTAAATGAACGGCCCTTGGTTATCAAGCTCCATGCAGTGGAAAGCCATGTGAGTCGTTCTCCTGGGAGACTGGGGGGTGGTGGGAGGAGGGGCGATCTCAGATTTCTATCTATGCCACACACCGGGACTTGATGTTTAATGTGGAGGCTATATTGGAACCAAGGAAGGGGAATTGTTAGAAACTATCGATCAGATGCCATAGGTACCGTTGATTTTTTCTCTAGACTAAGGATAACGGGGGGCTGACACTAGAAAATTTGTGAACTTGCGAATCACTGCTGTGGTGCGCCTCCCCCCCTGATTGCGTGTACACCCACTGGGAGTACGGAAGAGGGAGTCCATGAGTCTTATCCTTCGGGCCTCTGCATGCGGTCGGGGGGCGAGGGGTACTGCTTAGGGACCAAGAAATAGCATCCACTTTTGCAACACTTCACTAGACAGCCAATGCCCCTCAGAGATACACTGGTAAGGTTGCCGGGCTTAGACCCTGAACAATCTGTATGTTAATGCTATAAATGTTTTATTCTGTTTAATTTGGACGGTTTTTCTTTGATTCATATGCTGCTACCACTCACATGTTCAATGAATAATTATTCACACTCTCACATACACTTAAGGTCCGGAGGCCGGGAAGGGCGGGGAGTTACTCCTGATTGCCCTTGCTGATCACTCCCTCACATAGGCAGACGCCTTCCCAGCTAGTTCTGGCAAGGTAGTAATACAGTGACTTGCTGTACCTTTAGAAGTAGCACTGCTGGACGGTGTTTGCTGAGAGCAAATACTTTCCTGTGACTGGTCTGGAAAGACCGGCTCTCACCTTTTCCTTTCCCAACCTCTCTCATCCTCTTTGATCCCTAAACCCCCATCCGTCTCAATATCTCTCCCCTTACCCAACCCACTATCCCTTGTTCCCTCCTTCCTCCCGTGACCATGGATACACTACAGATAGTCACCCTAAATGTCAAAGGACTGAATGTCCCAGAAAAAAGGAAAATGCTGTTAAACGACATGAGACGCATGAAGGCAGATATTGTACTTCTGCAGGAGACTCACTTCAGAGAGGATACATATCCGATTTTGAAGAACAGATGTTACCCGATGGTATACCATTCCACCTATCTAGAAGCCAAATCTCGGGGCGTCTCTATCCAGATTGCAGCCAGAGTCCCCTGGAAGTTAGTAGAGTTAAGAGCTGACCCAGCAGGCAGATTTCGATTTATTAAAGGGCTAATAGGAGACGAGAAGGTGACCATTGCCAACCTGTACGCCCCAAACAGCCAACAGGACTCTTTTCTCAAAAAGACCTTATTATCACTCCGCAGTTTCACAGAAGGCCAGCTTATAGTGGGGGGAGACTTACTGTCCCCCTGATCCGAGCAGAAGATACCTCTACGGGTACATCATCCTCTTCCCGTAGCGCTCGAAAGACAATTCACAAGACTTTACATGACATGTAGTTAATAGATGTATGGCGACTCTCCCACCCTGGAGAACGAGACTACACCTTCTCTCGCACGCACCAGGTATACTCCCGTATTGACCACTTGTTACTCCCACACATCCAACTTCAGGCACTAAGGAACACGAGTATAGGATCAATTACGTGGTCCGATCACGCCCCGGTCTCTATGCAATATGCACTAACTGACCACAATAGGAGACAGACAACCTTGGAGACTCAATGAGAGCCTGTTGCAAGACCTGGAGGTGGTATCAGATGTGACAAAAGAAATTACACACTATTTCCAGACAAATCTAACGGCAGATTGTAATTTGGGACTTGTCTGGGAAGCTCACAAGGCGGTCATACGGGGAGTACTAATAAAACATGGCGCGAGGCTAAAAGAAGCAGCGAACAGCCCAAATTGCAACACTGATAGACAAACTCCAAAAACTTGAAACCAGACATAAACAGACACCGACCAGACTGCTGGGGAACGAATTAGACACAGTACGTAAGCAAATAACGGATATACTCCACTTTAAAGCGAAGGCAGCAATGCAGATCTCCCACAGGAAAGTATATGAATCAGGGAATAAATGCAGTACATTACTAGCGCAATCCCTACGATCCCAAACAGCAGCCTCTTACATCCCGCACATATACTCCACGAGAGGCCAAAAAAAGACTCTGCCCCGGCAAATAACCCAAGAATTCGGTCCAATACTATTAGAACCTACTTCCCTCACTAGGAAATCAAATGGTAAAAATGCTTAACGACCTCAGTAAGTAAGGTAATTTACATGACACCACATTACAGGCCCAGATAGCGGTGATCCCTAAAGAGGGTAAGGACCCGTCCCAATGTGGGAGTTACCGCCCAATATCGTTATTGAACACGGATCTCAAACTGTTCACTAAAATAATTGCCACTAGATTGCAAACCCACATAGCCCGTCTAATTCACCTAGACCAAGTAGGTTTTGTCCCAACCAGAGAGGCTAGAGACAATACCATCAAAGTATTGAACCTGATCCATAAAGCCACCACCTCCGGTGCACCCAGCGTCTTTCTCGGCACAGATGCTGAGAAAGCATTCGACAGGGTGAATTGGACGTTCATGCTCGCCACATTGAAACATGTAAGATTGGGCAATAACATGATGAAGTGGATAAAGGCAGCGTACACGACACCGACAGCTAGGGTGAGAGCCAATGGAGTACTCTCAGACCTTTTTTTAATTACGAACAGGACGCGCCAGGGCTGCCCACACTCGCCCCTCCTGTTCTCCCTATCCCTTGAACCCTTCTTATGTCACATAAGAAAAAACCCGAACATATCAGGTATTACAATAGGCCACACCCAGGACAAAGTCTCTGCTTATGCAGATGTTTGCTATTTTCCCTCTCAAACCCAAAAATATCACTACCAAACCTTCTACGCAAATTTACTTTATATGGGACACTCTCCAACCTAAAAATCAACTTTGACAAGTCAGAGGCAATGGGCGTACAGATCCCCAACTCTCAGCTCGCACACCTCCAATCCAGCTTTAAATTAAAATGGACCAAAACTGCCCTTAAATACTTGGGAACTTATATACCCAGCACACTTTAGAAATTATACGAGCTCAACTTCCCCCCACCACCAACAATTCCCAACACAATACCCATTTGAATATCATTAACCTCACTCCTCAGATTATCCGAGGATGAGTTTTCAGTTTTACAATTGGGCTTAGGTTTCTGTCCTCTGGACTCTTTAAAAGTCACAGACACAATCAAGGACTTATACCTCTTTGCGCGTAACCTCACCTTTAAATTCATTTATGATAATGATCGCGCCAAGATTAATTTAGAGCGGGAGTTGGCTGAGCGCACGAAGCATTTCTCGATGGAGGAGTTCCGTGCGCTCCGCGACCTTATGCTCCTTTATGATGAAGGTGGCATGGAAGATCTCCAGTCACCGACACCCACTATCATCCCCCCACTCCCAACCTCCACTATTTTACATCCACCCAAACCTTTTAGACTCCGTTCGCGGAATTTTCCAGACTTAATGACATGTCCCGCTATCTGGGCATTTGTACAGGCCACTATTCGTGATCTTAAAAGACAGAAATGGCAGACTATACCTTCTAACCTTACGCAGGGGCAGACCAAAGCCTTGAAAATGTTACAGAAATCTCCAGATCTGGTAATAAAAAACTCAGACAAAGGAGGGAACATTGTTCTAATGACACACGAGTTATACCAGAACATGTGTTTCTCAATTCTCCAAAATGTCAATTGGTACTGTCCCATTTCTCATGCTGCCATTTCTTCCTTTTCCACACAACTGCATACCCTTTGCACTGAGGCCTTCCACTTGGGCCTCATTGAGAAGGATACTTTAGAATTTCTTCTCCCCAAATTTCCCCGCATACCCACCTTCTATGCCTTGCCCAAAACCCACAAAAATATAAGCAACCCCCCAGGCCGCCCTATTGACTCTGGAATTGGATCCCTTACTGACAATGCCAGTAAGTTTGTTGACGCTTTTTTGATGCCGCACGTCAGCAGCTTGCCTTCTTACATCAAGGATACTTCTGACTTGCTGCGTCACATTGAGGGTATCCGGGTCCCCCCGGACGCCCTGCTCGTGGCCATAGATGTCGAGGCATTATACTCAAGCATCCCCCACGAGCGGGGCGTCCGGGTGGCCGGTTCTTTTTTACACGAACAGGAGCGGACTTCTTGGCCACTCAATGAGTTCATTCTTGATCTGTTGTATTTCATTTTGACTAAAAACTATTTTCTCTTTAATGATCAACTTTTTTTACAAACACAGGGGGTCGCAATGGGGACTTCTTGCGCCCCCGCCTACGCCAATCTTTATTTGGGTGGGTGGGAGCGCTCTATCAATGCAGACGAACAATACACGGAAATGCTTGAGCATGCGTTGGTTTGGTATCGTTATATTGACGATCTTTTTCTGGTCTGGACGGGGACCAGTACACAATTAGAACAATTTATGGATTTACTAAATTGTAATGATTTCAACTTGACCTTTACAGTACATTTTGATGATACTCAGGTCCCTTTCTTGGACCTGACTATCATGAAACAACCAGACGGTACGTTAAGTACCAACCTTTATCGTAAACCGACTGCCGGTAACACTTTACTTTACGCCACCAGCGCCCACCCAAAGCCATTGATACGCAGTATCCCATTTGCGCAATATCTACGCATACGTAGAAATTGTGCTTCAGAAAGTGACTTTAAAATTCAAGCTAACGCTTTACGTGAACGTTTATTACTAAGAGGTTATTCTCGCTCCAACCTGAGAAAGGCCTATAATAAGGCCCGCCTTCGCTCCAGGCAATCTCTGCTTTACCCCCCCCCCCCCCCCCAGACTGAAACCTATTCAAGAATCAGTCAGATTTGTTACTACCTTTTCGGGCCATCATCGCACACTTCGAAATATCCTCAATGAACACTGGCATTTGCTCACCGAACATAATACCTTGCAAAAACATCTTAGACCTTATCCAGAATTGGTGTTCCGCAGAGCTCACTCTTTACGGGACCGCCTAACTCAGAGTCACTACATTCCCTATAGTGTCCCGCCACAGGGACCCAACGGCACCTACCAATGTGGAGAATGTCCCCGTTGCCCTTGGGTCCTGGAGGGCCGGAACTTTACTCTCCCTAATGGAGAGCATTTCCGCTCCTCTGCATATGCCAACTGTGGCACCAAGGGGGTTATTTACCTCATGGTGTGCTCTTGCAAGGCATTTTACGTGGGTAAAACCATCAGAGAGCTCAGACAACGTATAGGAGATCACATATACTATTCTGGCAATGGGAAACTGACCACCATTGGACGACACATAGGTCTATACCACCGTTATGACCTATCTGCCGTGCGTTTTTTCGTCTTGGAAGTTGTTAAACCGAGCCCCAGGGGTGGCGATTGGGATAGAACTATCCTACAGAGGGAAACCCTGTGGATAGAACACCTCAATGCCACAATTCCCCCTGGAATTAATGAGATGAACTCCTATAAATCCTTTTTACAAGTTAATTTTATTATTCATTTATTTTTTCCTCTCCCTTTCCCCCTTCCCCCCTCCCTTCCGAAATATGGCCTATTTATAAGTCTATATCCAACCTAACTTGCCATCATTGTGACACATTCCTGTAAATGTGCTTTTTTTCTTTCCAATCCCTTAAATTGTATATTGGTGATTTCTGTCAAACATATTGTTATTGATAGGTACCATTAATCATCTATTAAAAGCCCTATACTGCTATTACATGTACATTGTTACTGCATTACATCTCTACTGTTTTGGTCTTTGGCTGCTGACGTTACATGCGATGCGGCGGCTTCCTATTTTCACCCCATTGGCGGATCAGTTCTCTTCCTGGTCGGGATGACTATGTCATCCCGTACTTGCGTCGTTTGACCTGGCCCCACGGCCTTGGGTTAATTGACGCGCACTTGCACGCTAGGTGTGCATAGTGCGGAAGGGATGACCCCGTGACGTCACGCGCCGCACGTCACTTGCGGCGCCTCTGACGGCGGGGTCGGGGAACACACATAAGCGGCTTGTTCGCAAGCCCTTGGTGTGAGTGGTGCATGCACACTCTCCCTGGAAAACCATATGTGAGGAACAGACATGCCGAGGTGAGTGCTCTATATAGCAATAAGGCGCTTAGTTGCCTTTCAATCTGTTTAAAACTGCTGTTTTTTATATGCAACTTTTTGGTTTCATATACAGCCTATAACCTTGTCCCTCTACCTCGCCGGACTTTGGGCTCCAAATCTGGTTCATCATAACCCTCTGGCTGTCTAGATCCTCCTCAGGTTTTCCTCATTATTGCAACATGTTTTAATACTGGTAAGAGCCTATTACATGTGCTGGCTATATAGTCCAGTCTTTACCCCAAGCGCCCCCCCCCCCCCCTTCCTTCCTTCCCCTTCCCCTCTGGGTTCCTTGGTCTGTCTCTTCTTCCTCCCTGGTTTGTATCTGCTGGGCAGTGGTCTGGTGTCTGTTGGTGTTTCCAGTATATTGGGGGTCGAGGTCGGCTCTTCCCGTATTAGAACTTTCCCCTTCCTCTCCCCCCCCCCCCATCTCTTTTCCCTCCCCCCCTTCCTCTTTTCCTTTTTTCCTCACCTCCCCTTTCCCCCTCCCCTTCAATCATCTCCCCCTCCTCAACAACCTCTTCCCCTCCCTCTCCCCCCCTTTCTTTTCCCCTTTCTCTCTCCCCACGTTCCACCACCTCCTCCCTTCCCCCCCCCTCCCCTTTCCCCTTCCTTTTCGCCCCCCCTTCCTTTCCCCCGCTTTCCCCTTCCTTCCTCACTCCCCACTTCCTTTCCCTCCCTCTCCCCTTCCCTCTCCCTCCGCCTCCCTCCCCCTCCTTCCCTTCCCCCCTCCCCCTTCCCACTATCAGCACTGGGTGTCCCATGTTAAATTGGCTCAAATATAAATTATCTAACCCAATATTATTTTAATCATTACTATTAGATTGTATCAATCTGCACCATATACGTTTTATTCCTCCTCACCCGCCGCGGGGGGTTTACCTGGGCAGTCGCTACACCTCTGAACGTCTTAACGGTGAGCAGTTCACAGACCTTGACTTTTTGATTATATTGTTGATATTAAATACGTTCTATATTTGTATTAATACATTGCTAGAGTATTTATTATGTATATTATGTTTTGCACAGACCCTCCTGAAGAAGCGGTTTTTCTGCCGCGAAACCGGTTGAGGCTTGGCGTGCTCCACTTTGATAGATTGTATACGGCTGTTTTGTCACCGACTCATGCTGTTCTATACTGTGGGGTTTGGTCTTTGTTTTTAAATATTATTGTCTTCTTTTGTTTATACACATTAATAAATATTTTTTATGTAATATTTGTATGTTGTCGTATCAGTGCCTGAGAAAGTCCATCAAACCTTTATTCCTGAGTGACTATTAGGGTAATGGTTGCTAAGGTCATCTTCCCCTATGTCTGATGGATTCCCTCCTCAAACATTACCACGGATGAGGGCACAATATATTGTTAGTTTATTTTTTATAATTGAGGCTATACTCAATCCTTCTCTTCCCCCCACTTTTAAAACAAGTCAAATCATTGCCGACTCAATGGGCTCAATGGACTTTTATGAAAAAAATCATTAGTTGCAGCCCTAGCATTAACACGTATGAAAAAGTATATCCCATGAAAATTGTGAAAGGCCTTCATTAAAAATACAATTATATCTTCATTCAAATAGTACCTACAAAAAAGCTATATACAAATCGTATAATACTTGGAAATTCTATATCTTGGAATAAAGTACAGGGCACAGGCTTGATATTCATAGGCCCTGTGTTATTGGCTGCTCCCATCAGGCGATTGGACAGTAGCAAAGCTTGGAGGGACATAACCCCCTAAATGTCTCTTTACTCCACACTGAGTCCTCAGTTTTTTATCAAGCAATGCAGAGTAACAAAGAATTGAAAGGGAGGGTGCTGGGTCCTGTACTAAAGATCAAGATATGGAATTTACATGCAAGTTAAAACTCCTTTTATGTTAATTGAACATTACAAGACACAGGTTTGAAAAAACACAGACCTTCGCACACTAGGAGTGGGATCTTTATATATGGACTTAGAAGACTGGATTAAAGTGGTTGTAAACCCTCACCATGTAAAACAACCCAGTTTAAAAAAAGAAATGAAAGGCAAAACAATTGTGTATAGATAAATAAAAAATAAAAATTATTAACCAGTTCCCGCCCCACCACAGTAAATTTAGTGCAGGCGGGCAGGCTGGATCACGTTCATGTACACCACCAGCGCCGCTCCTGTGGATACAGTGGGGATTGCAGCACCCGATACATTGGGGTATCACGTGATTGCTATACAATCACATGATCACAATGTAAACAACTGTTCTGAATGGGTTTTATTCATAACACCTGTGAATAGTTTTGTGATGCTGTGATTGGCCCACAGCCATCATATGGTCCCTAGGCCAACCACAGCATCACAGTACTAAGCACAGCTGTTATGAATGTAACCCATACATGACAGTTGAAAACATTTCTGTTAAAGTGATCATCACTAGGAATGAGCTTAGGCGTGTTCACTTTGAACACATGCAGAGCCCACCAAGGAAGTCGGCACACTAATCACAGGCAGGGAGACATTTCCCGATGCTCAGCTGCAGAGATCGGGAAATGTCTCCATGCCTGTGATTAGTGCAGCGTGGTTCCGACTTCCTTGGCGGGCTCTGCATGTGTTCAATGCGAACACGCCTGAGCTCATCCCTAATCATCACTAAAAGAAATCCAAGTGTACAAAAAAAACAAAAAAAAAAAACCTTTTCTTTGTATTGCTTCCTTTCTGTGAAATCTCTGGTGTTCCTGTCGGTTCCTCTGCTTTCCTAATAAAAAAAAACTGACCACACTAAGCAGGGGAGCACACTGTGTTCAGTTCTATAGCTATGCTGGTATCGCAGTGTGCTCTCCTCCAATGATCAGACTTGTCCTGACATGCCCCCACCACACAGCTATCCACTGGCAAGCTCAGTGTGCTGCTGCCGCTTCTCTCCCCCCAGTTTTTATGTAGCTGAGAACAAAACCAAAAAAAAAAAAGGACCAAAAAATTGTATTTTCTTTTATATTTATACAAAAATGTTTTGCCTTTCATTAACATTTTAAACTGAATAAGTGGTCTTACAAGGTGATCGTTTACAAATCACTTTAATTACTTATAACTCCAATGGAAGGTTCCAAAAGTACCACTACATAAAAACATATTTCAAATGTGCAAAAACTGCATTAAAATGTGCAAAAAATTCATTAAAATGTGCAAAAAAAAAAGTGTGTTACACCAAGATGAAATACAGACCCCCATTAACACCATGTGACCACAACAGAAACACCAACAGTGATATAAAATTACATACACCAAAAAATACATTTGTACAATAACAAACTAAAGTGCAAAGCAAAACATATATAAAATCATGTGACAAAATATTTGTGAATACACACTTACAAGAGTGATACAAATCGGAGTGCAAACCAAGTCCCAAAAAAAACTTGATGGTAGGCATTAGTGGTGAAAAGGCAATATGCTGCGCACTGGTAAAGTCAAGGTATCCAAAACAAACAAGTAGATAAATTGGAAGATGGCAAAAAAATGAAACTTTCTTCCATATAAACCACAAACTAACATTTATTGTGTGGCCATAGATAAAGCACACAGTCCAGATTAAAAAAAAGAGTTGTGTTTATGACACAGTCTAATTTTAACCACTTCTCCACCAAGGACGTCATATGACGCCCTTGACTTTGGAGGGGGGATATCTGAATGATGTCTGCAGCTACAGGAATCATTCAGATATTCTATCATGCCGGCGATTCTGCGCACCATAAGAATGATCATAGCGGCAGTTCCGCCGCTTGATCGTTCTTATAGGCGGCGGCGGGAGGGGACATCGCCCCCCTCCCGCCGCCGTCCGGTGCTTCTCCGGGCTCTCCCGTGCCATCGAGGTCCCGGAGAACGAATCGCATGAGGATCATAGAGATTTCCGGTGACCAGATGGTCACCAGTCATCTCTATGACCGCCGGAGTCCCGGGAGTGACGTTGTGACGTCACGCCCGGTACCCGTTAGTAAACAAAGACGCAATTGCGGCTGTCAGCATGAGATCTGTGAATTTTTTTTTCACCAATATCATGCTTTCCAGCCTGGAGGAGAGATGTGGGGTCTTATTGACCACGCATTTCTCCCTAAAGAGGACCTGTCACAATGATTCCTATTACAAGGGATGTTTACATTCCTTGTAATAGTTATAAAAGTGATCAAAAAAAAAAAATTAAAAAAAAAATGCCCCTGTCCCCGGTAGCTCGCGCTCAGAAGCGAACACGCATGTAAGTTCCGCCCACATATGTGAACGCCGTTCAAACCCCACGTGAGGTATCACCGCGTGCAGTAGAGTGCGAGCAACAATTCTAGCACTAGACCTCTAACTCGAAAATAGAAACCTGTAAAAAAAAATAAAGCGTCGCCTATGGAGATTTTTAATTATCGAAGTTTGGCGCCATTCCATGAGTGTGCGCAATTTTAAAGCGTGACATGTTAGGTATCTATTTACTCTGTGTAACAGCATCTTTCACATTACAGGGGGTCCCCGGGTTACGAACAAGATAGGGACTGTAGGTTTGTTCTTAAGTCAAATTTGTTTGTAAGTCGGGACAGTACCTTAAGTGCTCCACATATGCAGATGACATGAGCTCATGCTGGGACACAGGGATAGAATGTACTGTACATTCTATCCCTGTGTTCCAGCATGAGCTTATATCATCTGCCTATGTGGAGGTCTCATTCAATCGTGTGTGGTACAAGTACTGTACTGTACAGGGCATATACTGTAGTAGTGGGCACAGAACAGTACAGTATGTAATCTCACCAGCTTTCAGGGTGCTTCTGGTGCAGTCCTGTACTGTATGTGGGGCGTGGAGAACATCTGCAGTCCAGTGAGGGTGGCGGGCTGTGAGTACCAGGCAGGGAAGGCCCAGAGCGCTGCAAGACAGGCAGAAGAATGTAAAGATGCTGGGCTCCAGGACACCTCAACCAGCCCACAAAGGCAGTCTCCGCTGGGCAGCTCACCAGTACACAGCAGGGAGATGGATGGCTGGTGAGGCAGTTGAGACCAGCAGTGTCTGCACATTTGAATCCAGGCCAGGCCTCCGTGGGGCAGCAGCGCAGGAAAGACTGGGGATCTGCAGGCTTCACTAGGCCGCACTAGGCCGGACCAGGCCGCAGCCGCAATACAGGCACAGGACACAGCAGGGTATGGAGAGGAACAGGTAGGCATGTAATTAGGTTGTTTTTAAGTGTTTATATGCATGGATGGCTAAGGATGGAGTGAAGGAGCCCGTTCGCACGTAGGAGTCGTTCGCAACTCGGATGTTCGTAACTCAGGGACCCCCTGTATACAAAAAAATTGGGCTAACTATGTTATTTTTTAATTTGTGAAACCGTTTTATTTCCCAAAAAAAGGCGTTTTAAAAATTGCGCAAATACCGTGCAAGATAAAAAGTTGCAATGACTGCCATTTTATTCCCTAGGGTGTCTGCTAAAAAAATATATAAAATGTTTGGGGGTTCGGATTAATTTTCTAGCAAAAAAATTATGATTTTTACATGAAGGAGAGAATTGCCAGAATAGGCCCGGTGGAAAAGTGGTTAAAAGGAAGCCCAAGTCTCATCCAACCTCAAACACCAAATGGCAGGCCCAGCACTTGTGATGGAAATGGGCTCAATGTTGACAAGAAAACCCGCTCCAGGTGTCTGAGCCACAGTATCTCCCTCCCCTGTCAGGTATGGGTGCCAGATAAGAATACAAATAGCATATGGAAAATAAGTAATCCAGAAGGCCGCACTCCAACCAAAAATATCTTTATTAATGACAGTCCATACAGCAAAGGATTAAAACAGATCGCTGACGTATTTCACACCCTAACTACTGGTGCTTACTCATAGCTTACACTTAAGAAGGCTCGCTGGGCTCAGCTGTTGGTGTCCTGCAGGAAAGGCACACATCAGTGTGGCGTGTACTAAGGTTGGAGCCCACCAAGAATATGGGCGTTCACAGGATGGAGATAATAATGCGGCAGGGCTAGGGAGATGCCGGTGTTTTGGCAGATTTGGCGACCCATCAGAATTGGTAACGGAAGTGACTTTGCGTCGTCGCCATCTTGCTACACCCCGCACTCCTCCATAGTAAGGATACTTTGAGAAGGGGAAAGCAGACATCTGGTTACACCCACCAAAGTTTTCCATTTTACACTTCTTTTTAAGAGGAAAGTGAGTTTTAGATACAGTACTTAGAAGTCCGTCTGACTGGTTAGATATTGAATTTTAAAAGCGGCAGACTGTCAGATTAGCAAACCTGTGAGATGAGCAAGCTTGCCGCTGCTTTTAAAATTTAAAATCATAATAGTCAGACAGAATTCCAAGTACTGGCTTTCAGTATATAAACTCACTTTAATATTAAATATAAGTGTAAAATGCAAAACTCCGGTGGGTGTAACAAGATGTCCGCTTTACCCTGCTCAGAGTATACTTACTATGGAGGAGTGTGGGGTGTAGCAAAATGGCGGCGACAGAACGTCACTTCCGTTACCAATTCTGACGGGTCGCCATATCTGACGAAACACCGGGAGCTTTAAAACACATTATCTCTAATGAGAGCCCCCCTGGTCCCACCTTCCTTTGACACGGGCCGCTGGAGTGGCCACATCATCTCCCTTGCCACGTTATTTCCATCCTGTGAGCAGCTATCTTCTTGGTGGGCTCCAGCCTTACTATACACCACACTGATGTGTGCTTTCCTGCGAGATACTGACAGCTGATCCCAGTGAGCCTTCCAGCTGGTATGAGAACCTTGAGCCTGTTTCCATCACAAGTGCTTGGCCCTCCATTTAGTGTTTGAGGTTGGATGAGACTTGGGCTTTTACCTTTTAAAATAAGACTGTCATTCACACATTATTATTATCATACATAATTTATATAGCGTCAACAGTTTAACCACTTCAATACAGGGCTTTTTGTACCTATTCAATACCGGGCCTATTCTAGCACTTCTCTCCTACATGTACAAATCATCATTCTTTTGCAAGAAAATTACTCAGAACCCCCAAACATTTTAAATGTTTTTTTAGCAGACACCCTAGGGAATAAAATGACGGTCATTGCAACATTTTTTCTTGCACGATATTTGCGCAATCATTTTTCAAACGCCTTTTTAAAAAAAAAAAAATATGGTTTCATGAATTAAAAAAACAACAAAACAGTAAAGTAAGCCCAATTTTTGGGGAAAATATGAAAGATAATGTTACGCCGAGTAAATAGATACCTACATGTCACGCTTTAAAATTGCACACACTCATGGAATGGCGCCAAACTTCGGTACTTAAAAATATCCATAGGCGACGCTTTAATTTTTTTTACAGGTTACCAGGTTAGAATTACAGAGGAGGTCTAGTGCTAGAGATGTTGAACGCGCTCTAACGCACGCGGCGATACCTCACATGCGTGGTTTGAACGGCGTTTACATATGTGGGCGACTTACATGTGCATTCGCTTCTGATCGCGAGCTACCGGGGACAGGGGCGTTTTAATTTTTTTTTTATTATTCATTTATTTTTTTACAATGATTTTACTTTTTTTTTTTTGGATCACTTTTATTCCTATTACAAGGGATGTAAACATCCCTTGTAATAGGAATGTGTGTGACAGGTTCTCTTTATTGAGAGATGCGGGGTCAATAAGACCCCCCCCCCCCCCATCTCTCCTCCAGGCTGGAAAGCATGAGATCAGTGAAATTTTTCTCACTGATCTCATACTTGCAGCCGCAATGGCGGCTTTGTTTACATTTGAGGCCCCGGCGTGACGTCATCACATCGCGCCCGGGCCTCCGACGATCATAGAGATGACTGGTGACCATCTGATTTTCCCTGGATCAACTTTACCTATAAATGTTGCTTATGGATACCTAGACTTTACCAGTGCGCAGCATATAGCCTTTGCATTTATGTTTTGGACATCTCCATTCCATCCAGTGGATTGCATGCAGCACAGGACTAGGTCAATAGGATGCATGTTACTACCACATACAGTATAACTGCTAGCCCATTCTATGGTCGAGTGCCTTTGGTCTGTTTGCGGTATTAGAGGTGAGACGATCCTGAAAATGTTCCCTTTGCTGGTGCCAGTGATAGAATTTCCAAACCATTAATATTGAGCTTCACACCACACAATGTGTGCCAAACGCACTTACCTGAGATTTATGACCTCACATTAAAGTGGTTGTAAACCCTTACAGACCACTTATACCTACAGGTAAGCCTAGATTAAGGCTTACCTGTAGGTGCAACAAATATCTCCTAAACCTACACGGTATAGGAGATATTTGCAAAAAGGACAGCACCGATGTCTACGGCACATGTGCGCTGCATGACGTCATCACGGCTTCAGCCAGTCACAATGCTGGAGCCGCGATACCCGGAAGTCACTCCGGGTATCAAGGCGGCGATGGAGGAGGCGAACGAGGATGGCTGCGGGGGCTTCGATCTCAGGCAAGTACTTCATAATGAGCTAGTATGCTATTCATACTAGCTCATTATGCCTTTGTCTTGCAGGATGTATTTTTTTTTTTTTTTTTTTTAGGAGGCTTTACTTCCTCTTTAACGCTGCACCCCCACCATTCTACTTACCTGGACGCTGTCATCTTCTGTCCGGGAATGAGTACACCATCTGTAGCTGGTGCCTCGTGTCCCAATTGGATAGATTGATGGCAGTGCAGCCATTGGCTCCCGCTGCTGTCAATCAAATCCAATGATGCGGGCGCCTGGGCCGAGTCCGGCATTCGTGTAGACAGAGAATGCTGGACTCAGGAGCACACCCGGAAGGTAACCCCCCGGGAGAGCGCTTCTCCTAGGGGGTTATCTGAAGTGAGGAGGAGCCACGAGAGCCGCCGAGGGACCCCATAAGTCGAGGTTCGTGGTCACTCTGCAAAATGAGCTGCACAGTGGAGGCAAGTATGACATGTTTGTTTTGTTTTTTTAAACGATCCTTTACAATCACTTTAAGAGTAGTCATAAAAGGCTTTCAGGCAATCAACTCCTCCAGTGGATAGACCAGCTCACTACTCCTCCAGTCTCCCAGCCCCCCACCCAGGCAGACGACACGGAGAACTAAATGTCCTCCCCAGCTCAAGAAGAGCGGCATTACATGTGATAGTGTAGCCCCTTTTCAGGTCTCCCCTCCCCTGGCGTTTGAGTGTTTTGCAGTGTTCTGCTCCTCTCACTTATGTAGTAGATAGCGATGAACTTGCTTGTGATGGCAGTGTGTCCGTCAAAAGATTATAAGATGGTGATGGACACAGATTGCAACTTCTTCTTTAGCATGTAATGCCAATCTTCTTGAACCGGGGAAGACACATCCTGCTGCCAGGACATTGCGCTATATATTGTATGTAGCTGAGGCTACGTTCAGTTTATACAGCAGTCCCACATGCTGCTTCTGTAAGGCCGGTTTCACACTGGGGCGGTGGGTGCGGTGGCGGTAAATAGCGGCGCTATACCGTCGGGATTGCTGAGGAATTCGGCCGCTAGTGGTGCAGTTTTAACCCCTGCTAGCGGCCGAAAAAGGGGTTAATACCACCCGCAAACCGCGGCTACAGCATTTCAATGGGAAGGAGCGGTAAACACACGGCTCCTCTCACTGCTCCAAAGATGCGGCCAGCAGGACTTTTTTTCACGCCTTGCTAGCGCACCGCTCCAATGTGAAAGCCCTCGGGGCTTTCACATTGGAGCGACAGCAGCCGCTGTTTAGGCTCGGTTTGCAGGCGCTATTTTTAGCAAAATAAAGCCTGCAAACCGCCCCAGTGTGAAAGGGGCCTTAATGAAGCTAATAGTTTGTGTTTGACCAGCTGGGTCCCAATAAAAACTATTAAAACTTTATTAAAAGCTGGAGATCAGTTTTAGGACTAGCAACAGAAAACATGATATACATTGTTTTTAATTTGCTAATAAGTTCCACTTTAATTGTTTACCAAGAGGTTATCCATCTGCAAAAATAAGTGTTAGTCTTACCCTATCTTCCTGCAATAAGGCAATAGTCTGACTAGCATCTTCTGCTGGTATCTCTTCATTTTCTTCAGGAATGTAGGGACACCAAATAATTCTTCGGTGAGTATTTAACTGTGTCTGTTCTGATCCTTGTATGTGAACAACAATTTCATCTCTAAGTATACAGTTAAGAATAATGAGGGCACTGTATATATTCTCAAAATATAGTTAGAGTACTATAACATTTTTAATGCAAACTTTTACTGCATTCCCACGGAATAAAGTGCAAATTCTACTTCACAATCTGGACGCATGCATTCTTGATGTTTATTATTTTCTGTTTTTGTCTAGAGTGCCCCAAGAGTGCAAAAACACAGACAGTGGGGTCGAATTACAGCCAAACTGTGCACTTTGCCCAAAGCTTAGAGAATGAGTCAAAGTTCTACTTCCTAAAAAATACCCAATTAGGTGCAAGGGAAATTCAAAAAAGCAGCAATTTTTTGCTTGCACATGATTAGGTGAAGGAAATCATCACAGCTTTCACACATTTACCAAGCTCTTGGGAAAACAATAGCAACTGCACTTGAAATGTTCATTTGCCTTTAGTAAATAAACCCCAGAGAAATTCAAACTTATACTTGGAACCCAATGCTTTAGCCAGTTCCCCCATCATTTTTACATGCTAAACTGCAAGACAAGAAAGTGACCAACTTCCTAGCTGAAAAAGTGTTTAAAGAACCACCCCCTACAGATGTTTGTTAACATCTGCAGTTCTGCCTGTATTGTAGCACTTTGTCATTCAAGTTAAAGTGGTTGTAAACCCTTACAGACCACTTTCACCTACAGGTAAGCCTAGATTAAGGCTTACCTGTAGGTGCAACAAATATACACGGTTTAGGAGATATTTGTTAAAAGGCATGCGCCGTAGACAACGGCGCACAGGCGCACTTAGAAAGCCATGAAGCCGTGAATGAAGCCGCGAGTGGCGGAACCCGCACGCATGCGTGGGTTTGACGTCACACGACTTTGGGCAATCACAGAGCTGGAGTTCGCAGCTCCTGGAAGAAGAGGGGAGAAGATGGACGCTTGCTACTAGCGAGGAAATCTGGGACATTGCGGACTTCTCCTGCAGGTAAGTGACATATAATGGGCTACTATGCAATGCATAGTAGCCCATTATGCTTTACCTTTGCAGGGAAACAAAGAGGAAGTAAACCCATCAGGGTTTACTTCCTCTTTAACAACCTTCTGTGTAATAAAGATAAAGACCGAGCAGTGGCCCATTCGCCACCAGCTATGCAATAGAAGAGTGTGCGAGTTTCAGTGAACGACAGCACCTCTAACCAGCCGGGAAGCACACAAGCCAACAGTTTGTACTCTACACTTTCTTCACTTGCATAGATGGCAGCAGGTCTCAATTCAGTCTCTCAAGTATACACAACTTTATTAACTTCAGTGAATCTGTCAGGGGTACAGCAGGGGAGGCGATGTGCTACAATACAGGCAGCGCTGCAGTTTGATCCTGGTAAAAATAGGGAGGCGACGAAAGAGGGTTTGCGAGCTCCCCTGTGTGAATGCTGTCATACCCAGAGGAGCCAAACTTACAGAAAGCTGAGAAACCATACAAAGGGGAAAACCCAGAATAAAATCCACAAAATGCACACCACTGAAAGAATGCCTCACAAGCACAATAATAAATACATGTCAGGTTGAGGGTTTGAGAGTTGGAAGAATATTAGATATGACCGCTTTAGTCAAGTGGCATTCCCGCAGAACCTGGGTTAAATAGTAATGCTATTAAACTCAGACTATGAAAAACTCATTACATGCTATATAAGAGAGTGTTTTCATACCCACAAAGCCACTAAAGCATTCATTTTTTATATACCTAGTTTATCCTGCATTCTGCTGTCCCTCCAACCTTCTGTCTCTCCACTGAAGAGTGAGACTGGGTAGACCAGCTGGTATATTCTACAGAGCATGCTCCCTTCTAAGCTCTTCACTTCCATTTCTTATGTGTGCAACCCACATAACAGTTACACATGTAGGCGCATACACAGTGCTAAATAACACTCCCCTATCTCCTCCGCAACGTCACTATAGGGGTGGAAAATCGTATACTGATTGAATACATTCACAAAAACAATACTATAAATCAGTATTAAATATATCGCATGCAATTGCTAATAAATGTAAAGATAAAAAAAAAGAGCCTTGGTGTCAATCATCTTCAAAACCACCCATACCAAAGTAATGCACAAAAATAGACATTTAATGTTTAATAAAGATTTATTGGGGGCTGTGAAACAGTAATTTCAGATTTATAATCAAATTTGCTGTACTGAAATTGTTTTTTTTTAGTCATGTGACTGGCACAGCACCAATTGGGGCTGGCCAGACACAAACTCACTGTAAAGAGCATGCATCAGCAGAGTGATGGAAGCCCTCCCTAAAGATCTTTCCCTGCATACCAAAAAACAGGGAAAGATCATGTGACCACACAACAGCATTGTAAGAATAAGGTATTTAGAGGATTTAAAAAAATAATAATTATAAGTGGCGTGATATATAGGATTTGGGTCAATGAATTATGGCAAATAACATTTCTATATTTACTCTAATTTTTAGGCTTCATGTACACTGAAGCTGATAAACTGCAGTTTATTGGCGTTTTTTTTAAAAGCCCATTAACTGCACTCCATGTTAGCCTAGGTGTTCATGCACACATGGTTGTTTTTTAGTGTTAATGAGCAGTGGAGTTAATGGGCTTTTTTCTGAACGCAAGAAATTTGCGTTCAAAGTGCTAAAAACGCTAAAAACCGCAGCTCGCCAGCGTTTTTGGATTCATTGAAAAAATAAAAAATAAAAGCTAAAAAAAACGCAACACGCAAAAACGCTAAAAAACATTGAAAGGCTCCCTGCAAAGCTACTGGTGTTTTTTATAGTTTTTTTTAGCGTCTAGTGTACATGGAGCCTAAGAGACCAAGAGGCAATTAATACAAACTCCACTCAGAGATCTTTTTATGCATAAGTCCTATTAGGCACTTTCACTTTCTGTAAATGTTTTAATAGGGCAATACTATGATACACCTCTGCTGCGCTACCTCTTGTAACCAGGACATTTTAAGCCAGTCAAAGACTATTAAGTGGTTGTGTCCATTTCCAGTTTGATCTGCATCAAGTGGCATGGAACTTGGTAGGGGAAGGATATACAGTACTGAGCAAAAGTTTTAGGGAGGTGTAAAAAAAATAAAAAATACATTAAATCAGAAAGTGAAGTATCTATGGTCTTCAAAGTTGCCCGATCAATGGTGTCCTCAATGCTGAAAAAAATACAGGCAGATACTTGTCCATTATGCCATACCATCAGGGATGGCATGTGATTGGCCTCAAAATGTTATTTGCAGCAAGACAATGACCCCAAACATACATCCAATGTCATTAACTTTTTCCCACCCAGTCACTGTACATAAACGGCCGGGTGAGCATTTCGTTCTTCTGAGTGGACGTTCCTGAACATGCCTCAGAAGGTGCGTGCCCATGCAGCCGTGCGATCCCGGTGTGCCCTTTGTTCCTGGGACACAGCACATCACCGCTCAGCAGGAGGGCTGTCAGTTGATCGGCTCTGCTTCTCCTCAAATGGAGCCTGTCACTGAGAAGAGACACTCTGTCGCTGGCAGGGATCAGTGAGTGTAAAGCACTTTACACTCACTGATCATACAGTAAGTTTGCCTTCACACCTACGGACCGTTAGGATTCGCCTGTCAGTTTTTCAGGAGGACCTGAATGGACAATCAATTAACTCCTATGGAGCGTTGGATGTCAGTGGTCCACTGATATCCAATGCGCTACGCTAAATCCAAACGGATGGAAACCCTACTTTCCATTCGTCTGGCAGATCGGACCGGATGAAAACAGACAGGTGGATCAGTTTTCATCCAATCCCCCATAGTGGAGAGCGGAGATCTGACTGGTCTATCTCTGCACATCCTGTCATCCATCGGCTCAGCGGGAGATCAACGGAGCCATCCCTGCTAAGCAAGCAGAGTCTGTGAAAACTGACAAAGTGTGAAAGAGGCCTTAAACACAGTGTCCAACATCTGCACACATCTGTACCCAGTGATCAACATTTGTTGAATGTGGTCATTTTGTGGGCAATTCCATTGTCCTGGTGCTCTAGGGCCTTCAAAAATGTAACAACGTGTTGTTAGATGTGTAAATTTTGTGTAAAAGTCTCACATATGTGGTATCGCCATACTCGAACTTAAAGCGGAATGTATTTTGGAGTGTAATTTTTTGCTATGTACATGCTATGTGTTAGAAAAATCTTATAAATGTACAACTTGGTTAAAAAAAAAAAAAAAAAAAAATTGGATTTTCTTGTACTCACCGTAAAATCATTTTCTCTGTCGTCCATGGATGGACACAGCCTTCTCAAGTCTTGACATATGGGTTATGTTTCTGTTCATAGGAGAGGACTAGGCAGAACATGTTAGATATTTAAACACGTTACATTAAGCAGAGTTGAACGGACCCAGGGGGCGGTCCCTCCAGACATAACAATCCGCCCTGCAGTCAGCAGCTCAGTTCGTAACAAGCAGTACAAACCTAAAAAGGAGGGGTGGGTGCTGTGTCCGTCCATGGACGGACACAGCCTTCTCAAGTCTTGACATATGGGACGTCCACAAGCAGTGTAAAAAAAAAAAATAAAAAAAAAAAAAGAAGAGGGGTGGGAACAGTATCAAAAAACTACTAACTTCACCCCCAAACAAGCAGAGCTCCTCAACGGATGAGTTGCTACACTAAACAGCCGCCTGCAAAACCTTGCAGCCGAAGGAAGCATCTGTAGATGCACTCATATCAA
The DNA here is from genome assembly GCA_029206835.1 of Rana muscosa. Classification (NCBI taxonomy): domain Eukaryota; kingdom Metazoa; phylum Chordata; class Amphibia; order Anura; family Ranidae; genus Rana; species Rana muscosa. The sequence continues at coordinate 235,922,067 of CM055119.1, forward strand.
CCTTGTATAATTTTGAGAAAGTGTGCAAGGACAACCAAGTCGCCGCCTTGCACACCTGTGAGACAGACGCTTGATGTCAGAAAGCCCAGGAAGCACCAATTGCCCTGGTTGAATGTCCGGTGACCGGAAAGGGGGGTGCCCGCCCCTTAAGGGCATAGGCCTGTATGACGGTCTACCTGATCCACCGAGAAATGGTGGCAGACGAGACCGCCAGGCCCTTTGGTGGCCCAGACACCGACACAAACAGTGAGTCAGACCTCTGAAACGGAGCTGTAACAGACAAGTACACCCGCAAGGCACGTACCACGTCTAAAAGTATGGAGCGCAGTCTCTCTGGGATGCGACGGCCGAGGACACAAGGATGGCAGCACAATGTCCTCATTTAGGTGAAAGGCCGAAACCACCTTGGGAAGAAAGGAAGGCTGCGGGCATAGCACTGCTTTATCCTTATGGATGACCAAGTATGGTGACTTGCAAGACAAGGCCGCCAATTCAGAAACCCTTCTGACCGATGTAATGGCCACTAGAAAGGCCACCTTCTGAGGAATCTCAGATGTTCTCAAAGGGAGGTTCCTGAAGAACCAAAAGCACCAGATTCAAATCCCATGGAGGAAGAGGTGGTCTAATTGGGGGAAGCACATGTCGAATCCCCTGCACAAAAGTACCCACCAGGGAATGGGTCGCCAAAGTGTGTGTGTGTGTGTGTGTGTGTGTGTGTGTGTGTGTGTGTGTGTGTGTGTGTGTGTGTGTGTGTACACACGCGCGCGGTACGGAAAGTATTCAGACCCCCTTAAATTTTTCACTGTTATATTGCAGCCATTTGCTAAAATCATTTACGGCAAGTTCATTTTTTTCATCATTAATGTACACACAGCACCCCATTTTGACAGAAAGACACAGAATTGTTGACATTTTTTCCAGATTAAAAAGGAAAAACTGAAAAATCACATGGTCCCAAGTATTCAGACCCTTTGCTCAGTATTTAGTATTTGCACCCTTTTGATCTAATACAGCCATGAGTCTTTTTGGGAAAGATGCAACAAGTTTTTCACACCTGGATTTGGGGAATTCTCTGCCATTCCTCCTTGCAGATGCTCTCCAGTTCTGTCAGGTTGGATGGTAAACGTTGGTTGACAGCCATTTTTAGGTCTCTCCAGAGATGCTCAATTGGGTTTAAGTCAGGGCTCTGGCTGGGCCATTCAAGAACAGTCACGGAGTTGTTGTGAAGCCACTTCGTTATTTTAGCTGTGTGCTTTGGGTCGTTGTCTTGTTGGAAGGTAAACCTTTGGCAGAGTCTGAGGTCTTGAGCACTCTGGAGAAGGTTTTCGTCCAGGATATGCCTGTACTTGGCTGCATTCATCCTGTCCCTGCACCTGAAAAACACCCCCACAGCATGATGCTGCCACCACCATGCTTCACTGTTGGGACTGTATTGGACAGGTGAGATGAGCAGTGCCTGGTTTTCTCCACACATACCGCTTAGAATTAAGGCCAAAAAGTAATATCTTGGTCTCATCAGACCAGCGAATCTTATTTCTCACCATCTTGGAGTCCTTCAGTTGTTTTTTGGCAAACTCCATGCGGGCTTTAATGTGTCTTGCACTGAGGAGAGGCTTCTGTCGGGCCACTCTGCCATAAAGCCCCGACTGGTGGAGGGCTGCAGTGATGGTTGACTTTCTACAACTTTCTCCCACCTCCCGACTGCATCTCTGGGAGCTCAGCCACAGTGATCTTTGGGTTCTTCTTTACCTCTCTCACCAAGACTCTTCTCCACCGATAGCTCAGTTTGGCCGGATGGCCAGCTCTAGGAAGGGTTCTGGTCGTCCCAAACGTCTTCCATTTAAGGATTATGGAGGTCACTGTGCTCTTAGGAACCTTAAGTGAAGCCAACATTTTTTTGTAACCTTGGCCAGATCTGTGCCTTGCTACAATTCTGTCTGAGCTCTTTAGGCAGTTCCTTTGACCTCATGATTCTCATTTGCTCTGACATGCACTGTGAGCTGTAAGGTCTTATATAGACAGGTGTGTGGCTTTCCTAATCAAGTCCAACCAGTATAATCAAACACAGCTGGACTCAAATGAAGGTGTAGAACCATCTCAAGGATGATCAGAAGAAATGGACAGCACCTTAGTTATATATCAGTGTCACAGCAAAGGGTCTTAATACTTAGGACCATGTGATATTTCAGTTTTTCTTTTTTTAATAAATCTGCAAAAATGTCAACAATTCTGTGTTTTTCTGTCAATATGGGGTGCTGTATGTACATTAATGAGGAAAAAAAATGAACTTAAATGATTTTTCCCTGGGAAAAAAGTAAGTCCAGATAGTAGTTTGCTTTTTTAAATCTGACTAGGAGCCAGTTTTAATTTTAAAAAGGTTGCATAAAAATCTAACAAAACTGAAAATAAATCCTTGCCATCCAGGCACTTACTAAACATTCTGGTTACTAACTGAAGCTTTCTCAGGTTTTTAGCTTCCCGAGTCCCAGGCCAAGAGCAATCTCTTGCTCCAGTCGTTATTTATACCACATGCTGGTGGTCACTAGAGGACCTCAAAATCTGGTCCGGAACCAACACTGCCAAAGCTGGCTCTAAATCCACCTTAATTACCCCTGCATATGAACGCATGCATTTCCCAGCTCTATGCTCCATTGTGAACTTGAATGCTTGACGAGCAAGGAACCACCTTGTCACATGACTGTTTTTCTATTTGTCATCACACATCCACTTGAGGGGCATGATCCATGACTAGTTTGAATTGTCTCCCCAACAGGTAAATTTGAGGGCATCCAAGGCCCATTTGATAGCTTAACACTCCTGAACAAATAGCAGTTTTTCTCATATCTGTTGAGCTTTCTGCGAAGGTAAACCACTAGGTGCTCCTCCCAGTCTCTGATCTGGGACAGTACAAAACCCAGTCCCACATCAGAGGCGTCTGTCTGTACCACAAACTTTTTTGTGAAATCTGGGGTCATGAGCATAATTTGTGTGCAAAGCTTGTTTCAGCATTTGAAACGCTTTCTCTGCCTCAGGATTCCACTTAATCATGACAGACCCTCTACCCTTCATCAGATCTGTCAGTGGGGCTGCAATGGAGGCAGAATTGTGTATACTACACCTGTAGTATCTTGTGATCCCAAGAAATGCACAAACTTCTTTGTATTTATAGGTTGGGGCCACTTTTGAACCACTGTAATTTTAATTGATCTGAGGTTTGATCAGCCCTTGACCAATAACGTAGCCAATTTATTTGGTGTCCTCCATTCCTATGGCACACTTTCTGGGGTTGGCAGTAAGCCCTGCTTTCCTTAGGGAAACTACTACTGCATGCACCCTGGGAAAATTGGATTCCAAATCTGGGCTGTGGATGACTACATCGTCCAAATTGTCTGGGCTGTGTATTGGCGATGTGGACGTAAACTGTGCAGGGGATTTTTCACTGTCAGAGCAATAAGAAAGTGGAACGCTCTTATACAATTGGTGGTGGCTGCGGGGAGTATGGATATTTTTAAGAGGCTGTTGGATGTACATCTTAAAGAAAACAACAGATATGGGAAATTAGACACTGACACATGTGCACCTACACAGGTTGAATTGGATGGACCATTGTCTTTATTCAACCTTACCTACTAATTAACTATGCAAGGAGTAGATGCCTGAGGTACCTCTCATATAGCAAACAAGAGGTACGGCAGTAAAAAATACCAATTTCTCCCATCTTAGTCCACCACCTTTAACATGGTTTTGCGCGTTTAGTTAAAACTCTGTACAAAACTATCAGTTTGGGGGTGGTATACAAGAAGTACGGAGATGGGAGATTTCTTTAGTGACTCTGGACATAAATGAGGTGCCTTGCTCTGTCAATATTGCTTTTGCAATACCCACACAATTAAATACAAGGTCTTTGGAAATAGCCTTAGCTGAGGTATTACACAAGGGAATGGCTTGGGGATACCGCATGGCATAGTCCAGTCTTATCAGTATGTGCTGATGGCCCCGGGCAGACTACTACTGGTCCCAACAGATCCATGCCAATTCTTTCAAAAATCACTTCAATTATGGCCAACGGTACCAGCAGACTGCAAAAATGGGGTGATGGCGCAGAATACCAACACCCTGGGCATGACTCAATATTCTTTGACATCTGCATGTAACCCAGGCCAAAAAAAAATCTATGGGTTATTTCTCGCCTCTACTTCGTTTTCTCTATACCCAGGTGTCCACCTTTTATATGACTATAGGCTAAATCGAATACCATCCGGCGATACGGTTTGGGAACATCTAGCTGCTCTACCTCCAACTCCTTGCTTTACCAATTGATAAAGCAAGTTATTTTTAGGAGCCATGTAGTGAAAAGACAGCCCTATATTAGGTTCAATGCGTTCCCCCATCAATCATTCTAATGTTTTCTCTGGCTCTATTTAATGTGAAATCTTACTAGTAACTTACATAATTTGTCTTTCCTGACTTCCAAGTCAGGCACCACATTCTGTCCACTCTATATAATTAGAAAGTGTAGCGCCTAAACATATGTGAATACATAATATTTTCACAAAAATAGATCATGAGATAAAGTACAAGTGCCAAATTTGAAAAAAAAAAAAAAAAACCTAGGAAAATAAAAAAGTTCATATACAAAAAAAAATAAAAGGTGAAAATATCCAATATTATCAGAATGATCGTGGATGACAATGTTGACAGACCATATGAAACACCCATACATGAATATTCACCACCAAAAAACAGGTATTGCACTTACCAGAATTTATGGACTCAAATACCATGGTGCCAAGTCAACAAAGCATATGTAATCCAAACATTGATTACGGAAGCAGTTCGAAGGGCCTCACATCACCACCTCACGATAGGATTGCCGCTCAATCGATAAAGTGTGCATTCATTTCTTATATGTGATGGCTGTACTGGTTCTTTTTTAGAAGAATGCCTATGTTTACCTGCTTGGTATAAGGTTTCTAGTCATCATAACCATGGGAATCTCCTACAATTCCAGGCTCCGCTTTGTGAATCTCTCCAAATTTTCACTTCTCTTTGCAGCCAGCTAATTTTAACTTGATGATGTTAGCCTTTTGGAGTCTTCGTATAGCAGTGCTCAGACACTGAGGTATTGCTGCTCCCCAGTCTGCCATGCACAGAGATCTGGTTCCAGAGTTTTTGATCATATTTAGCATGGTATAGCTTACTATATAATTATATACTTTCATTATTAGAGTCAAATAATTTCTTGTTAATTATCCTCAAGCTGGGGGCTGGATTCCAGCTCCTCCTGCTCCCCAGCCAACACATGAAAATGAACTACTCCTTCCTTGAACACACCAACAGTTTTCCTTTCAAATTTGGCAATCAAAAGGGTCCAGTGTTATGTCAGCAGGGGGTGCTCTGTCCTCCTGACTCTTTTTGTTTTCCCACAAACTCCAAAAGTGTGGAAAATATTTCCCTACTAAGGCTTCATGAAGCAGTGAAGGTACCACCCTCGCTGAATTTGTCACAGTGCCCCAAGAGGTATCAATCTCAACCACAGCAGTCTGGTAGTGTGTCACCATGTACGCAAATAACCCCAGTGCTAGGGTGCAACTTTGCAGGATTTACAAAAGTAGTGACTGGCTTTCCATCAACTAAAATCACACACATTTGTTTTTCAATGCTTCCCTGAAATGATACAGTATATGCCACCTGTGCAAAAAGAAGCTGTTTTTTAAATAAGCATTATCACATTGCATTGGTTTATCATTTAGGGAACAGTTACCAGCAATATGACCTAACGCATGGCAACGATAACATTTTGTGTTCTGTACCCAGTCCTCTAAACGGCCTCAGACCTTCCTGACCTATTTGGCCAGTCTCCGGGTCCTGAGCCCAGTCTCATGATCCGTAGCAACAGTCTTGTAATTTTTCCCCAAGCCCTTGAACCCTGGACTGTCTTGCCAGATCCTCCAGGTGTTTTTTCACCCCTTGAGAAACTGGGGTGGGCCACAGATGGGTTCAACAAGTGTTCAGCAGCACTATACCTCTCCACCAGCTGCTTTGCAGTCTTAGGGTCCCCATGCCTGACCCACTTCCTCAAAGTGACAGGAAGCATGTGTAAATAGCAGCCCATGACCACATACTCCACAATCTTAAAGCGGAAGTAAACCCAACGATTTAATAGTTTTAAAAAACAGTTACATTGCCGGCATGCCGGAAATGCTAACTGTCACATTGGCTGTGCTCTCAACCAAACCGTCACACCATCCAATGGCTGGTCTCATAACTGATCACATGTGTAGCATCATGGCAGTTGAAGATTAAACAGAGGCCAAGATGGCAGCTTCCTTGGCTGAAAATGATAGGAGGGTTTACTTCCACTTTAAGGGCTGACAAAGTCTCTGGCTGCAGCCACTTCCTGGTGAGGTGTGTAAAAGTAAAACATCTGGGAGCAGGGTGGCTTGTCAATACAGTACGACCACCGATGCACCCAGACCACAATGTTGACGCCCAGGTGTAGGGTTGTCCCGATACCACTTTAAGACCGAGTACAAGTACCGATACTTCCCCCCCCCCCCCCCCCCCAAGTACTCGCCGATGCCGATTACCGATACTTTTTTTTAATGTTATGTGACAGTTTCTCAAAGCACAATACAGATTAGGTGGCACTGACGGCTGGCACTTATGGGCATTGGGCACTGATGGGCAGGCACTGAAATGCTATTAGGGAAGACTGCCTGCGACGCCCATCTTGGTACTCCTTGCACCTGGCCGCATAAAAGTAGCAGCGGCCATATTGTTACACCCAGCCCGAACTATATAAGCGGGGTGTAACAATATGGCCGCTGCTGGCATACTGTGGCCGAGTACAAGGTGTTCCAAGATGGGTGTTGGGATTTTCAAGCACTGACGGCAACACGGAGCGTCCACGTCCGTTACCGAATGTGACGGCTCCGGTCGCCGATCCCGATGGATGATGCGGCTGCGTCCTGCACTCTGCAACCCTGCCAGCTTACCTGCTTGAGGACTCGCTCGACTCTGCGCTCGCCGAGTTCCTGTTGCACACTGCCTCTCTCCCATCCCAGGTATCGGCTAAGGCATCGGGAGCATTTGTACTCACGCAAATGCTCGGCATCGGTACCGATACTAGTATCGGTATCGGGACAACCCTACCCAGACGTGCAAGCATCTTAGAGTCGCATAATCCTGGGCACAATCTGGTTCCACCTCATAATAGGCCTTTTGGGGTTCACCTGTCAGAAAAGGCGCTAGCAGTCCTGCCCACAGCTTTTTTTGACATCTTTCCTGAACAGCAACTCTTTCAAAAGTTGTGAGGTAAATTTCCACATAATCTGCAGGTGTCATCTTCTGCATTTAATAGCAGGCACACCATTTTTCTGCTCCACCTGCAGAACCCTTCTTTAATTCCAGCAAGGCCTCTGCAAACAGGCGATTTGTCTCCTGCTTCGCTGCAGTGGCCTCTGCAAACTGGCAGTTAATTTCCTACTGGGCTGCAGTGGCCTGCAGCAGGGCTCTTATTACATCCTCCATCTTTCCACTTGCTAAGGAATCCCGCTCAAATCCACCATATGTGGGGGGGTCATCTCAAATGATGATCACCTTGCCTGGGAAAAGGGTAGACCAGATGGCAGGTTTTCTTAAAATCTTATTTTAAGTATTTTAAAAAGTTGCAAATAAATTTCAACAAAACTGAAAATAAATCCTGGCCATCTAGGCACTAACTAAACATTTCTGGTTCATAACTCACAGGGGAAGGGCTTCTACCAGTCACCCACAAAAACTAAGATAAAGCAAATCTTTCTCTCACAAAGCAAACTTTGCATCAGTAGCTCTCAGGTAGGGCTTCCAGAGTCCCAGGCCAAGAGCAATCTCTTGCTCCAGCCCTGCTTTATTTATACCACCTGCTGGTGGTTACAAGTGGCCCACAAAAAATGTATTAGAACCAACACTGCCAAGGTGTCCCAGTAAACATGGACCGGATTCCACCTTAGTTCCCTGCATATGAAGACATGGAATGTGATACATAGCATCCAAACACCTCGTCTTTTATGTCACAAGACACACACTCATTCATTTGGGCACAAGCCTAAATAAGTATCCCCAACTTGTTTGAAGGTTCCCAGGTGATTAGATCCCCTAATGTGCCATTTTATTTGAAATAAAAGTATGAATTCTTAGTTAGGATGAGCACCGCAATGAGCCTCCTTTCAAAAATATGGGTGACGCACAAACCGGATCTCCAAAAATTTCCTGCGGCAGTTAATCCACCATTAGGCACAGGGCTCCAGAATGAATCAATGCACGGAAATTCACAAAGTTCCAAATACATAGAGGCAAAACCACCATCTGCACCGGAGAAGTAGTTGACATGAAGAGGATGGCATGAATAAAAGAAAATTGTATTTTAATTAGGGCTGTGGAAATTAACTATTAATTCCTCGATTAATCGATTAATTGTTTTGATCGATCAAAAGTCTTCATGGAGATCCGGTGACATCACGGACACCGACGGGGCTTGCCGTGTCCATCTGAAGGGCTCCTTTTTGTGCCTTCATATCTGCATGCCGGCGGGACCTTACTATCTGCCACACGCAAGGGCTGTTACACTTCCCTCTATCAACCTGGGATTCTACAGCCATCCACTGGGAGTTGTGATAGTTCCCTTCACGGGACATCTACATGTCGACAGACTGATGTTAGCCCCTTCTCATCTGGATTAAGCAGTGGTATCATTGTACACATTTTTATACCAGTATCATACTTAGCTACAAGTTTTTATGACTGCTTTTGCTACCGTTTGGAATTACTCGCACTATTATTACAGTTTATGTAGCTACATCGATTTTATTTATTTTGTTACCTACTTGAAGACTATAAAAGTTTTCATGCTACTCCCATCGAGCGCTGCCTTTGTGTGTTTTTTGTATCCTGCTATCCATTTCTCCAGTGGTTGGTAGCTGCACTAGGAATCGGCCTGCAAGGCGATCAGCTAAAAGTAGTTGGATCTATGTGAGTTATTAATCGAAATTAGTCGATTAATCGATTTAAAAAAAATCGATTAATCGAACAGGAAAATTTTAATCAGTAACAGCCCTAATTTTAATACATGTTGTGCCTCAAAAATTCCATTTAGGATACTTTTTTCCTTTATCCGTTTGAGGTCTAAAAAATAGAGATGTGTAATTTTTCGCCAACGGCTAGTTAAATTTATTTTATTAAATGGTCTGTATTTATTTATCGATACTGGATGCTTCCCCTTAGTCTCCTGAAGAAGTAGTAATCACTGTGAAACTTCTAGAGGATTTGATGCTGTTGGATGTTACATTTTCCTCCGTATTACTCGCATCCGTTTTATGACATTTTAAATTACTATTGGATTGTGTATAGGGACTACCTCAGTCGTGCAGGGTTGCATCATGTTTTATGTCATTTTTTAAAATAACCTTGTAAATAACGCTGTAATAAAATATTCAGGTTTTTATACATATTGGAGTTATGTGCAAGGGCTACCGAGAAAGGCTTAATCGTGATTGCTTGCCTTTTTCTAAGTTTACCATTAGGATTGTGGTACCCTCCTTACCCTTATTACTGGCAATAAGTCCCAGGGCGAATCCTTCGTTTTATTATATGTTACAGGGATGGAAGTGTGTTACTGGGGACACCAGACCTTTCCCTTTTCTTTATATTGAACCTGGGTGGAAGACACCCATTAGCCCAAACCTGGTCTGTTGTCACCCCCGCCAGTATTTATATTTATAAACAATCATATTTCATTTTGATACTATACTAGCTACTTATCCTCCAACACATTTTTTATCCCAGTATTGCTGTATACCCTGGCTCCTTGTGCGATTCCTTGGTTGGCGCTAGCGTCTCTGTCTCGCATTGGGAGCTGCGATGTGTAGCTACACATCGCCATCATGTTTAGGCGCCAGAGGCGTGGAGTTTGCGTTCCCGCAGATGTTTGTGCAGCTGGACGCACTATACCATCTGATGGCATGGGGGTGTGTCCGCATTCGCGTGCCTCCCTATGACAGTGGGCGCCTCCTGCACTCACATGTCAGCCATCCACACATGGTGCTGGGGGCAGAGACTCTTGGGCTCTTCTGGGGTTAAATTGGAGGTCAGGCATGGCTTGGATTTCATTTCACTCTTCACTGAGGACGCACACAGCTGTATAGATTGCCTGCTGTGTCTCATTACCTTTATACTTAGGATATTCACCATACTCAGGTACTTACTATATCCACCTTTGATACTTACTATATTTAGGCACACTTGCATTTCTTACACACAGTTCATTTCTTGAGAACTCTTATTTTTATTTTTGTGTCTGTTTTTTGCTATCACGGATTCCTCCACACAACCAAAGTTCACCTTTCTCCTCTCTCTCTTTCTCATCTTGTCACTTGCTATTATCCCTTTGCTATCCTGTGTTTTCCATCATCTTCAGGTCTCTACCATCCTTGACCCAGGCCTTTTTTTGAGATATACACATCTTTATGCCAATACTCATTGATTTTACTTTACTACTTCAGATGCCCGATAAACATTCATGTTTATAGCCTATACTCTTTATGGACTAACAAGGTTTCTAGGGACACATCACTACACACATTCACAGAATTGCACCTCTCTTTCCTATCTTGTCATTTGTTAGTATCCCTCTGCCATCCTAGGTTTCTAATTATCTCCATGTCCCTACCATCTTTGGCCCAGGCCTTTCATTCATGCATACATATTCTTATGCCAATACTTATTGACTCTACTTGACTACTTTAGATGCCTGACATACTTATGTTCACAGCCTATACTTTTTATGGACTAACGAGGTCTCTATGGATACATCACTACAACTAATCCATGCCTACTCTCCGTTTGGCCCCCAGTGGGGTCCCTCCTGACTCCGCCCCCTCAGCTCCCTGGTGAGGCACCTGCTGCCGCAGTCTTGGGGGCCACACACACCTGTAGCCATGGTCAAGCTCAGTGTTAAGTATGGGGATCCACACACCCCCTCCCACCCTGTGCCTTTATAACCAATACTGTGCCATATTGCCAAACATATATTTTTTCATCCTAGGTACATTGTTACACACATCCACCCCTGAAGAGCGAGCTGGATCTCGCGAAACTAGTCGGGTAGTATGATGCCCGTGTACTCTGTTACATAAACAAGGAATATTGGTACATAAATGTAGTATCTTTTTTAATTGGCAACTGTTGGTGTTATCTATGCATGTAAACAATTTTACTTGAATAAACCATATACTGTATTTACTACTGTTATGTTTACTGGCGGAAACGTTACCCACTTCATTTAAAGTCCCAGGGCAAATCCTTAGTTTTATTTTTATTACTGGCAATAGTCCTTTTTTTCCTCTACCTTAAGCCCCTATTCACATCAGTGTGATTGGTCATGCGATTTGACAGGTACAAATTGCATGACACGTTGCACCCTATTGTCGACAAAGGAACGGTTTAAAGCAGTGCGACTGACTGTGGTGCAGCACAGACTTTTTTGCCATTTCAGGTGTGACTTTCATTAGACATCAGTGCATGAAGGCAAACAGATGTCAGCCAAGTTGCACCTGCAGCTTTTTAAATTGTGCAATTTCCAGTGAAGTCGTACGATTTCAAAGTTGTACGTTTTCAAAGTCGGACTCAGTGTGGATGGGGGCCAACGTTTCCCAGCATTTATGATCCATTGTAAATATTTACCTGTAGTAAAAAATAAAAAAAAAAAAAGGATACTGTATCTTTCCACCTTCCATTTTAAGTCGCCACACAAAAAGATTTCCTGCTTCATCCAGACATGCTAGCTGGTTGGAGTTCAGGTGAGCAAATGCCAAGTCTGTTACACTTCCTGTGATACCTTTTAGCAGTATTCTGTCAGCTGTCGTAACACTTAGGACGCGTATCATAGCTGATCCATTCGAACCTTTTAAAAGAAAGGAGAAAACATACTTTTAAGTCTTAACTGTCAGACATGTACTATAGTAACAATTCAAGTAAAAGTAATGTAAACTCTAATGGAACTAGCTTTAGATACAGGTGTGCGCAAAAGTTTGTATACCCTGGCAAAACAAATTACATTTTGGCATTTATATTGAAAATATGACTGATCATGCCAAAAAACGGTCTTAAATTTAAGAATAGTGATCATAAGGAGTCATTTATTATCACATAGTTGTTTGGCCCCTTTTTAAATCAAACAGAAATCACCCAAATGGCCCAGATCAAAAAATAGGATTTTTTGTACTCGCCGTAAAATCCATTTCTCTGTCGTCCATCGACGGACACCGCTCCTTAATTGACAGTTGGGTTATGTTCCTGTTCTATAGGAGAGGACTAGGCAGAACATGTTAGATATTTAAACACATGTTACTTTAACAGAGTTGCACAGCCCCGCCCAGGGGACTGTCCCTCTGGACATAACCCTCCGCCCTGCAGTCAGCAGCTCAGTTCGTAAAAAGCCGTACAAACCAAAAAAAGTAGGGGTGGGTGCTGTGTCTGTCCATGGACGACAGAGAAAAGGATTTTACGGTGAGTACAAAAAATCCTATTTTCTCTTTTCGTCCATGGACGGACACGGCTCTTTAATTCTCCACAGTTGGGACGTTCCAAAGCAGTGTTAAAAAACGGGGGGTGGGAACAGCAATCAAAAAACTAAATTTCACCCCAAACAAGCAGAGCTCCTCAATGGAGGAGTTGCAACCTCAAACAGCCGCCTGTAAAACTTTGCGGCCGAAGCTAGCATCCGAAGATGCACTCACATCAGTCGCTTGATGTCAGAAAGCCCAAGAGGCACCAATAGCCCTGGTCGAATGCGCCTTGACAGGAAAGGGAGGCGCCCGCCCCTTAAGGGCATAGGCCTGGATGATGGTCTGCCTGATCCACTGAGAAATGGTGGCTGACGAGACAGCCAGGCCCTTCTGCGGACCAGACACCGACACAAACAGTGAGTCAGACCTCCGTTACAGAGAAGTAGCTGACAGGTACACCCGCAAGGTACGTACCACGTCTAAAGAATGCAGCGCAACCTATTTGGAAAGAGATGGCCGAGGACACAAGGATGGAAGTACAATGTCCTCATTCAGGTGAAAAGCCAAAACGATCTTCGGAAGGAAGGAAGGCTGCGGGCGTAGCACCGCTTTGTTCTTATGGAGGACCAAATACAGGGACTTGCAAGACAAGGCCGCCAATTCAGAAACCCTCCTGACGGATGCGATGACTACTAGGAAGGCAACCTTCTGAGAGAGCGTCAAGAGGAATTTCCCTGATGTCCTCAAATGGAGGTTTCTGAAGTACCGAGAGCACCAGATTCAAATCCCACGGAGGTAGTGGTGGTCGGACCGGAGAAGCCACATGTCAGACCCCTTGCACATAAGTACTCACCAATGAATGAGCCGCCAGGGGTCTCAAAGAAAACAGCTAAGGCTGAAATCTGGCCCTTAATGGTGGAAAGTTTCTGATCCACTCCACGCTGTAAAAACAGCAGGATCCGGGAAACCAAATATGCCCATGGACGCCATTTCATCTCCTCACACAGATGTAGGCTCTCCACGTGCAATAATAGATCTTAGTAGAAGAAGACTTCCGTGCCCTCAACATTGTTGAAATGACCAAATCCGACAGGCCTCGGTCCCTTAGTACCTGGCTTTCAATAGCCATGCCGTTAAAGCCAGCAACTGTAAAGCAGGATGAAGAAAGGGACCATGCGAGAGAAGGTCCTCCCGCATTGGTAGTCGCCAAGGTGCATCCGCCACCAGGTGCACTAGATGGGCGTACCAGGGATGCCTGGGCCAATCCGGAGCAATGAGATTCACAGGAATCCCCTCGTTCTCTACTCTGCGGAGCAGACGAGGAAGCAACTTCAGTGGGGGAAAGTCATAAATTAGCCGATACTGACCTCACGGGGCCACCAACGCGTCTGCCCAGGGATCTCTGGACCTGGCCACGAACCTCGACACCTAGCAATTGAGTCGTGAGCCAGGAGATTCACGTCTATCGTGCCCCATCTCCGGCAAAGGAGTTGAAATACCTTCGGATGTAACGACCATTCCCCTTGGTCCAGTATATCGCGACTCAGATAGTCCGCCTGTCTGTTTTCCACGCCTGGAATGTAAACTGCAGATAGAGCCGGCACGCTCCTTTCCGCCCACCGCAGGATGTGAGCGACCTCCGACGCTGCAGCAGAGCTTCTTGTTCCTCCTTGATGGTTGACGTATGCCACTCTGCTGTGGCGTTGTCTGACTGGATGCCCTCTTAGCCTCTGTGACCACTTGAAGAGGCACAGCCTGATCGTTTGGAGTCACAGGACATTGATTGGCAGTCGGGATTCGTTCGGAGTCCAGCGGCCCTGGGCAGTCTGAACCCCCGAGACTCTCCCCCCCCCCCAAACCAGTCATGCTGGCGTCCGTTGTGATCACAGTCCAATGAAGGGGGAGGAACGACTTCCCGGACCGAAGAGCCGGGGATCTCAGCCACCAACTCAGAGGACCTGACAAGATGACCTATCTGAATCCGACGACCCAGAGACAATGGAGATTGGTTCCATTTGGAGAGAATCTCATTCTGCAAGACTCGAGTGTGGAATTGGGCATACGGTACTGCTTCGAAGGAGGCTACCATGAGGCCCAGGACTCGCATGCAAAAACAGAGAGACGACCAATTGTGGGATGTCAACAACTTCACCGCAGTCTGGAGTGTCTGCAACTTTTCCAAAGGAAGAAAGGCTCTGGCCTCCGAGGAATCCAGAATTAACCCCAGGTACTCTAGGCACTGGGTCGGTACTAACACTGACTTCTGGAGGTTCAGTATCCAACCAAACTCCCAGAGGGTCTGACTGGCTATAGACACGTCCTCCTCTAATTCTGAGCTTGAAGTAGCTCTCAGAAGATCGTCCAAGTATCCCACGATAACAATGCCACGCTGTCTCAGAAAAGCTAGAATCGGAGCGAGCACCTTGGTGAAAACTCTTGGTGCCGATCCTAGGCCAAAGGGAAGAGCCACAAATTCATAGTGGTCTTCGCCGATCGAAACGCGCAGGAACCTCTGATGCCTGACGCAGATAGGGACATGCAAGTAGGCGTCCCTGATATCCAAGGACGCCAGGAAGTCCCCCGGATGGTGCGCAGCAACCACAGAACGAATCGATTCCATCCGGAACTTTTGAACCTTTACAAAAGCATTGAGGGCCTTGAGGTCTAAGATTAGACGGACTCCGTCCTTCTTTGGGACCACAAACAGATTCGAGTAGAATCCCTGAAACCTGTCTTGAGGTGCGGGGTGATCATACTCGTACCACCGCAGGTCTTGCACTGCCCCTTGCAGGGCAGTCCGACGAGCTGGAAGGAGAGGCAGATATGGAGGGAAAGAATCCGTTTGGTGGACAAGAAAGAAACACCATCTTGTCCCCGAAGTGACCACCTCGCAGACCCACTGGTCGGAGAGCAGAGAGGTCCACCGAGCTGCAAACCTGCGAAGCCGTTCCCCCACCCATGAGCCGGGCGCGGGCAAAACTTTATGCGGTAGCAGGCTTGTTTGCTGGCTTGTTGGGCTTGCACACCCAGGGACGCTTTTGTCCCCCAGCTGGACCTTTGTCCGTTTGGGAGGGTCTGCCAGCAGGTCCTGACTGACGAAAATAACGTTCCTGTGTGGGAAGGGAGCGCCCCGGCTTCTGGCGCGGCTCCTTCCCTTTAGTGGACTGAGGAAGAATTGTGCTCTTACCTCCATTGACATCCTTAATGATGTCGTCCAGTGAGGCACCAAAAAGCCTCCCACCCTTGAAAGGCAAATCTGCCAGAGAGTTTTCTTGGAAGCTTGGTCAGCGGACCAGCATTTCAGCCGGCGCAATACCACCGCAGATGCGGAGGCCCTGGAGATTAAAAGGGGCCGCATCCAGGGTTGCATCACAAACAAACACAAGTGCCTGTACCAACTGTTCGGCCAGTGAAACGCATTCTGGAGGGAGCTGATGCTCCTCCACAGTCTGGTGCAATATTTTAGCCCACTCAGTGAGCGTCTGGGATACCAAGGTAGCAGCCAAAATAGGCCGCAATGCTGAATCCAGCATGGTGAACATGGAGCGGCTCACCGCTTCGGACCTCCTATCAGTAGGGTCCTTAAAGGCAGGGGTCCCCTCTACCTTGATAGTGGTTACTTTATTTAACCGAAAGACTGGGGGATCAACAACCGAAGGTGAGTGGGCTAACACTGCACCAGCTCAGACACGGTTAACTTCCCCCGCTGTCTGCACCTGGAGGGAGGATACAAACTGTTGGGAGGGGGGTGGAACACCCACTCACACCGATCCTATTGGCTCTTTCAGCCTTTAAAACCTCCAACTCACAAGCACAGTCTCATACAGAGCCCTCTGGTGATAAAGACGGAGGTGTATTCAATACTGCAGGTCCAGAATAGTAAGTAGACAGCCTGATTGTTACGGCAATTTTACTAAGGATCCTTATCCTTGTTCTATGTATAACATGGGTATTTTTTCCTCCCTACATGTCAGCATACTAATTCGGGTATGCTTAGGATACTCTAACATCACAGTAAAGTCTTTGGGATTTTCTTCCATTCACCAACCTTTATGGTTCCACACATATGTTTTCTCTGACAATTCAGGTAATTAAACCTTCCCCTTTTTTCCTTTTCCTTCTTGTGTCAGCTATCACCTACCAACACCATTCCCAATATGTTTTATATTTTTCACATGCTGGTTTTCACTGTTCAGCTCTTTAGTTTCCCTATTCTCATTTAATTTCACTCTCTTTCACTTCTCACACACGCTGCTAATACACATATCACACACCCATCATTAAGTCACATATGCAGCTTCCACCGCCCATCCCCCCCCCCCACACACACACAAACACACACAAACACACCTTTTCTGTTTTCCCCTTTTTTTTTTTCCCCCTTTCCTCTGACTTCTTTCTTTCTTTTTCCCTTGCTCTCTTCTTTTCCTCCCCTCTTCACTCAGTGTTTCACCTGTGTATCCACACACCTACGTTTATGCTTCACACATTTTTTCCTTTTCTTTTTCCTCATTTCTTTTCTTCTTGATCAATTCCGATCACCATTCACAGAACACACATTCGTTCCTCACTTACACCCATGCCAAGCTGCATACACTCCCACAGCCCTCTTGGGGGTTTTTCTGTCTTTCATTCATCATCTTTATTCATTATTCACATTTCACTTTTTTGAGGTTTCTTTTTTTCTCTCCCCCTATGTCTCATCTTTCTTTCATTGCAGGTTTTATTATTATTTACTCATTACCAAAACAAATGATACTTCCTGACTTTAATATATTCTAATTATACCTATCCGGATAATTTTTGTAGGGCCTTTTTCGATTGGTCTGCTGGGTCTCCCCTTTCTTTCCTCCCCCCCAAGCCCCTTCCGCCCCATTCCCACCTGCTAGCCCGGGGCGGATTGGGCGTGTGCAGGATTCTTTGTCCCACATCTCTTTGGCCCTTGCTCTGTTCCCCTCCCCTCCCCCACCGCCTCCCCTAAGGTGGGGGGCTGCGAGCGCGACCTCTCGTAGGCATGTGTGGTTCTGCACTCCCGTGAATGTCTCACCGTGTCCTTCGGTGGTACTTCATCCGATCCCCTTCTGCAAGCTCAGGAGAATTTTTTGCTGATGTTCTCCGACGGTGGGGCCACCCTGTGATCACTGGTCCCCGGCTACTGATGTCTATTTGGGTATGTATTTAATGATATTAAACATCACGAATACCTCAACACTTACATTTAACATCGTATGTGCACTGGCAATGCACCTTATAGGTGTTCTTGCAAAGTGCCTTTGGTTTATTGGCTGTTTCTTGTATTGTATTTTATTGACATACATATATGCTTCATTATAGAATCTAAGTGCGCAAAGCTTATTCCCCCTGAAGAAGACCGCTATTCAAGGTCGAAACGCGTAGGGGCTATTGCGTCCTTCTTGCCTACAATTTCCTATGTGGTACCATACCCTAATGGATTGTTTTAGTGTCATGTGTCAGTTTTATTAATATGCAATTTGGAGCTCATGTCCTGATTCTTATTAATGTTATTTTATATATATATATATATATATATATATATATATATATATATATATATATATATATATAAACAAAACCTTCATATTTTTAGAAACAAATTTCAATTTTTTACTCATTGCTGCAACTTAAAACCCCCAGGGGTACCTTCATTTTCCTCACAATTTCTATCGGGGGTGTGCAGCACCCGTATCCACAATAAGTATCGCCTTCCCTTTGCAACAACCGAAGGAGAAACCCATTTGAAGAGAGCCTTTTGAAAAAATGGGACCGCCATGCACTGAGGGACCGCAAAGGACCCCTGCGGCCATTCCCATTCATTATCTATGAACTTGTCAAAGAAATCAACATAAGGAAAAATCTTAACAGAGCGGGTCGGTTTGTGCGACCCAAAAGGGACAGACCTTGCAGTGGAAGTCCCAGCTGTATCTTCCAGCTTGAGAGTGTCCCTCACAGCATTGATAAGTGCACTCACAAGTGCCCTGTCTTGAGCTGACCCGGACGAGGGGTCCTCCTCACTAGGAAGGTCATGGTCCGCCTCTGACACACCAGAATCGGGGTCCTGAGCCGCAGCCAGGCCCAAGTCTGAGTCAGAACATTCCCCAGGAGATAGCGGGGGAGGGGGCACTTAGTACCCCCCTTACTCCCACACGCCGCTTCCACCCTGGCAAAAAATGACTCCAGGACTACCGACAAAGCGTCCATGGTAACCGCAGGTGCAGGGGCACCGGTTGCTGCCTCTGGAATGTTTGGGGAAAAACGCCAGCTTCTGACTCCATATTGCCCACTGACAGCCCTTAAGGACTTAGTCAAGATATCTGACACAATTTGTCCACCCTCCTTGCTGCACTGACCGGGGGGGGGGGGGTTACCCAGGGAACTCACCACCCAGCAAGAGACTGTTCAGCGCTGCTGCCCGCTCTCCATCCACACACAGCGTGTGACTGAGGAACTCTGAGGTGAACTGCGCCATTCGCGCTGTTCAGGAAGCCAGCCAGCACAAAAGGGCCACCGGTTGCCTCAGAGAAAAGCGCGCGGACCACAAGAAAACGTCCGCCCGCAATACAGACCTGCGTCACAGCGCAGCCACGGCAAAATAGCCGCCAATGGGATTTTACAATGAAATACAAAGGCAACAACGCTTCCAAAATGGCGCCCAAACAAGTGAGGTGGACAAGTATGCCGCAGCGGAGGTTTCCAAGACAATAACTACCCCCCCCCCACAGAGAAAGGGCCTGGATTCCCCCACCGCCCACCGCCCCGGGGACCTGGAGCCCCCCTACAGGAATTGCCTGGTTGCGGCGAGCCCCGCAAGGAGGGGGGAGGAGGAAAAATGGTGACAGAGGGATAGAGGGGAGGGCAGGAGATCCACCTAGCGACCCCCTTAAGAATACCCAGCTGTTCCACCCCACCGAGGCAGGAGGAACTGTACTTACCCGTCCTTGCGAGGACCTGCTGGTGCGTTCCTGACAGATCTACAACCGAGCAGTATGGAGTAGCTGTCGGCCCGGTGCACTGTGACTGAGAAAGCAAGCAGCCCGGTGATGTGAACCCTGGAGAAAAGCTCACCGGCCACCCCTGGAGCCATGGGGTATATTGTGGCCAACCCAGCACGTAGCTAAGGCCTGCTCACGCTCGATAGCCGGACTGGGGGGGGACTACAAGGATCTATATTCTATAATATCCAGCCTGTCACCCAGCTGGCAGTTGATAGATTTCTTAAAAGAAAAAAAAATTCTTCCGAACCCTGGGCCCAAAAGGGAGCCAGGTTCTTCTCTACTAGGCAGAAAAAATTTGAGCTGCTGACTGCAGGGCGGAGGGTTATGTCTGGAGGGACCGCCCCCTGGGTGGGGCTGTTCAACTCTGTTAAAGGAACATGTATTTAAAATATCTAACATGTTCTGCCTAGTCCACTCCTATAGAACAGGAACATAACCCAACTGTCAAGAATTAAGGAGCTGTGTCCGTCCATGGGCGAAAAGAAGAAAGTTTACATACCCTGGAATATTTGGCATTGGTAGACACAAGGTGATACATGCAGGAAAAAAATGGCAATAAAAAAAAAAAGGTTAAAGGGGTTGTAAACCCTCACGTTTTTTCACCATAATGCCTAATATGCATTAAGGTGAAAAACCTTCTGTAGTGCTGCAGCCCCCCCGTTTTACTTACCTGAAAGCTGTAATCTTCTGGCTGGGAACGAGCACACCAAGCCGTGTCCTGATTGGATAGATTGATAGCAGCGCAGCCATTGGCTCCCACTGCAGTCAATCAAATCACGCAGGGTCGAGTCCTGCATTCTGTGTGAATGGACGCAGATGCGGGACTCGGGAGCGGAGGGACCCCAGAAAAGGACCGGGGCCACTCTGTGCAAAACGAACTGTACAGTGGAGGCAAGTATGACATTTTTTTATTTTTTTTAACTAACACCACACAAAAGGTTTACAACCCCTTTACCTTACCACATTTGTGGCTTTTTAAATTGCAATTAGTGTCTGTGTATAGTCAGTTTGTTAGCTCTCACGCAGACACACTGAGCAGGCTATATACTGAGCCATGGGGGACGGGGGGGCAGAAAACGTTCTAAGACAGAAAAAAGGTGAAGGTTCTGCAGTGGCCATCACAGTCTCTTGACCTTAATATGATCAAGACAATCTGTGGGGGGGGGGGGGGGTGGAGAATCTAAAACAGGCTGCTCATGCAAGACGATCAAAGACTTTGCATGATCTGGAGACATTTTGTCTAGACAATCAGCTATACCACCGAAAAGGAATCAGGGCCGCAGACAATTACAAAAGACTGTACGCCATCATTCATGCTAAAGGGGGCAATACACACTTAACCACTTCCCTACCCGCCCATAGCAATATGACGTCCACAGATGGGATTTCCCATCCTGGGTGGACGTCATATGACATCCTGGGCTTTGTGGGGGGATATCTGAATGATGCCTGCAGCTAGAGGCATCTTTCAAATATTTTTGTCTTCCGCTGGCGATTCTGTGCACCATAAGAACGATCATAGCAGATCGTTCTTATAGGCGGTAGGAGGGGACATCACCCCCCTCCCGCTGCTTCTCCGGGCTCTCCCGTGCCATCGGGGGCCCAGAGAATGAATCGTCCAGTGCCGGAGATGAACCATAGAGATGACTGGTGACCAGATGGTCGAAGGCCCGGCCGCGATGTGATGACGTCACGCCCGGGTCCTCAGAAGTAAACAAAGCCGCCATTGTGGCTAGTAAGCATGAGATCTGTTTAAAAAAATCACGATCTCATGCTTTCCAGCCTGGAGGAGAGATGTGGGGTCTTCTTGACCCTGCATCTCTCAATAAAGAGGACCTATCACAAACATTCCTATTACAAGGGATGTTTACATTCCTTGTAATAAGAAAAAAAGTGATCCAAAAAAAAAAAAAAAAAATTTAAGAAAACGCCCCTGTCCCTGGTAGCTCGCGATCAGAAGCGAATGCACACGCAAGTCCCGCCCACATATGTAAACGCCGTTCAAACCACATATGCAAGATATCGCCGCGTGCAACAATTCTAGCACTAGACCTCCTCCAACTCTAACCTGGTAACCTGTAAAAAATGTTAAAGCGTAGATTTTTAAAGTACTGAAGTTTGAGGCCATTCCATGAGTGTGCGCAATTTTAAAGCATGACATGTTAGTGATCCATTTACTCGGCGTAACATCTTTCAGATTTCACAAAAAAAATGGGCTAACTTTACTGTTTTGTTATTTAATTCATGAAACCATTTTTTTTCAAAAATAAAAAGGCGTTTGAAAACTTATTGCGCAAATACAGTGCAAGAAAAAAAAGTTGCAATGACCGTCATTTTATTCCCTAGGGTGTATGCTAAAAAAACATATATAAAATGTTTGGGGGTTCTGAGTAATTTTCTAGCAAAAGAATGATGATTTGTACATGTAGGAGTGAAGTGCCAGAAAAGGCCCAGTATTGAGGTGGTAAAAAAAGCCCGATGTTGAAGTGGTTAAGAACTACGGGTGTGCAAAGTTTTGAACAGGGCTAATTTCATTTGTGTACTTGTTGCCATGTTTTGTTTTATGATTGTGCCATACTGTTATGGCCTACAGTTTAATATGAATACCATAATAAAAGAAAATGTGTTTATCCTGCCAACTCATGTTTTCATTAAAAATGGTACCGTATATTGCCAAATTTTCAAGGGGAGGCAAAGTTTTGAACGTAAATATGTACATACAGTCATGGCCAGAAATATTGGCACCCCTGCATTTGTCAGATAATGCACCATTTCGCCCAGAAAATTGTTGCAATTACAAATGTTTGGGCATTTTCACGTTTATTTCTTTTGTTTGTATTGGTACGACACAAAAAAGTGAACAAACAAAAAGCCAAATCTGACACTTTCCACGCAAAACTCCAAAAATGTACTGGACAAAATTGGCCCACTCAATTTAATAATATTTGGTAGCACACCCCTTGGAAAAAATAACTGAAATCCATCAATGAGTTTTACACCTTTCCTACTGGAATTGTGGACCACCCTTCTTTCACTAACTGCTCCAGGTCTCTCAGAATGGAAGGGTTCCTTTTACCAACTGCTGTTTTGAGATCTCTCCACAGGTACTCCGGTCTGGATTAATTGCTGGCCAGTTCCGTACTCTCCAGCTCTTTGTCTTAAATAATTTCTGGGTGCTTTTTGACGTGTGCTTTTGTCCTGCTGTAAGACCCATGATCTCTGATTGAGACCCAACTTTGGGCCATACATTGCCAAATTCTTTGGTAGTCTTCAGATTTCATAATGCCATGCACACGGTCAAGACATCCAGTGTATGAAGCAGCAAAGCAACCCCAAAACATCAGTGGACCAACACCATGTTTGATTGTAGGGGCTGTATTCTTTTTAACCGCTTGCTGACTACGTTATAGCCAAATGACAGCTACAGCGCAGTCTGCTAGTTCCGGGAGACCATCCTATGAGGGCCTCCCATGCTCACGCTTCTCGGGCACGCAGCCGGAAGTGTCTGCGATGGCTGGGTCCTCGGAACACAGCGCATCACGAATCAGAGTAAAGGGCCAATCACAGCACATGATAGCTTGTCAAACCGGCATCATGGCCGGTTCAGCTCATGCTGCTGTGCCATTTCTCTCTACTCTCCTCACACGCTGTATCTGAGTAGAGGAGAGAGAGAGAGAGAGAGAGAGAAACACTGCAGCAGCGCGTGCTGGCACAATCCTGAGTTCCATCAGTGCCCCTACAGCGCTCATCAGTGCCACTACACTGCTTATCAGTGCCCATCAGTGGATCCTCATCAATACCTGTCAGTACCCTACAAATTGGGTAAAAAAATAATAAACTTAATTTTGCAAACAAACGTGGGGGGAAAGAATAAATAAATCCAAGTCACACTTACCAGTTACGTGTTACCCAAGTGTTTTACGAGTCTTTCAGGACAGCCACCTTTGAGAGACTTTTGCTCCTCCCTTCTTAGGAAACACTGCCTCTAATAGAGCTTTAAGCCACACACCCCGCCGGCCCTTCAGTTCTCCATGAGTACCTCCGGCCAGCTAGGGAGATACAAGAACATATCATACCAACCTTCACTTTCCTGATTATCTTATGTCAGAATCTTTCAGTGACAAACTATTATTTGGGTGGGAACCGGTGCTGTCCTGAAAGACTCTTGGAAAAGACGTTACCGGTAAGTGTAACTTAGATTTTCACGCTTTTGCCTTACAGGACAGCCACCTTTGAGAGAATAAAATGAGCACTTAGCCTAGGGTGGGACTACCGCTTCAAGAACTTTAGGCCCTAAAGCCTAGTCTTTGGCAGATAACAAATCAAGCCTGTAGTACAGATTTGCTCCGGTGTAGCACCAGCCCACTCTGCCTGCGATGTCGCCATGACCCTGGCGGAATGGGTCCCAATACCTTCTGGGACCTCCATTCCCTTGACCACATATATGCCTGACTAATAGCTAGATGCCTAAAATTAGCCATCGTATGCCTAGAGGCTTTGGACACCCTCCTAGCCCCTGAAAACTTTCTGATCTGCTCTGTACTATCCAAGTACCATAGGACACATCTAACGTCTAGCCTGTGAAAAATATAAAAATATGCTCCTGTTGTCTCACAGGATAAGGGAAAAAAAAAAAAAAAAAAGTAGGCAGTTCAGTTTTAGGCACCAGTTCTCAAAAAGGATATTGGGGAACTGGAGAAAGTGCAACCAAACTGTTAAGTGGCATGGAGGAGCTCAGCTATGTGGAAAGATTAGAGGAACTGAATTTATTCACTCTTGAGAAGAGGAGATTAAGGGGGGATATGATCAACATGTACAAATATATAAGGGCTCCATATAGTGAATTTAGTGTTGTTATTCACTTTACGGTCAACACTGAGGACAAGGGTCACTCTACGTCTAGAGGAAAAGAGATTTAACCTCCAAATACGGAAAGGTTTCTTCACAGTAAGAGATGTGGAATAGACCTCCCTGCAGAGGGGGTTCTGGACAGCTCAGTAGATCGCTTTAACCACTTGCCGCCCGCCTTATAGCAAAATGATGGCGGCAAAGTGGTTTTAATATCCTGACCGGACGTCATATGACGTAGGCAGGATAACAAGCCGCTGCGCGCCCCCGGGGTGCGCATCGCGGTGATCATTGTTGTGGGGTGTCAGTCTAACAACCCGCAACACTGATCTAGGTAAAGAGTCTGACGAAGACTATCACGTAATCAGCCGTGTCCAATCATGGCTGATCACGATGTAAACAAGAAGAGCCAGTGATCGGCTTATCCTCACTCGCGTCTGTCAGACGCGAGTAGAGGAGAGCCGATTGGCTGCTCCTCTGACAGGGGGGGGGTTTGTGCTGATCGATTATCAGTGCAGCCCCCTCGAGGATGCCCACACTGGACCACCAGACCACCAGGGATGCCCACCACCAGGTATGCCACCCTAGACCACCAGGGATGCCAATCAGTGCCCCTTATGGATGCCAATCAGTACCCACAATGGGCATCACTGATTGGCAGGCATTGTTTGGCACTGATTGGCATGTATCATTACAATACATTACAGTACATCAGTGCCTATCCGTGCCACCTATCAGTACCCATCCGTGCCGCTCATCAGTGCCACCTCATCGGTGCCCGTAAGTGCAGCCCCATCAGTGCCCATCAGTGAAGGAGAAAACATACTTATTTACAAAGTTTTGTAACAAACAACTTTTTTTTCAAAATTTTCGGTCTTGAATTTTTTTTAGCAGAAAATAAAAATCCCAGGTGGTGATCAAATACCACCAAAAGAAAGCTCTATTTGTGGGAACAAAATTATAAAGATTTTGTTTGGGTACAGTGTAGCATGACCGCGCAATTGTCGTTCAAATTACAACAGCGCTGAAAGCTGAAAATTGGTCTGGGCAGGAAGGTGTATAAGTACCCTGTATGGAAGTGGTTAAGAAAGGCCTGGATTCTTACCTAAAATGTATATGCGCCTGGCGTGAAGTTAGGGGGCTGGGTTATGGCGGCATCCCGTATATCAATGGCTCGCCTTGCTCAGGTCTCACATTTAGAACCAGTCACCATTATTCCCCATCGTAAAATATCATGCACCTTGATATCCCAGCTCCCTCTCACTCCGATACAGGTACCTTTTTCACCAACACACATATTCACTTGGTCCTTCACTTCAGTTCCTTTCTTCCTTTCCTTTTCCCCTTCCCTGCTCCCATTTTGTTCTTCCTCTGCACACTCTCCAACACATTCACACTACCTATACATTTTTTTTTTTTTTTTAGTTTTTGATGATCACATTTTTTCCTCACATAGGTCCATCCACATGGGGTCAATTTTTCCTGTGTCACCCTCACATACTCAGACCCTCTCGGGGCGCTGTGTTTGTTGTTTGCTGTCGCCCTCCCATGCCCACTCAGCTCCCGGTTGAGACTTGTTTGACCGGTCCTCGAATCGCATGGCCGCACCGCCACGGCGCAGATGCATATGCAAGTCTGTGGGCCAAATGTATATATGGGGGGTCTCTCTCGTATTTTATATTTGCCCACGTTTCCAAATTGTGCAGACTATTCAACCATGGCTTTTCCTTTATCTGTAGATGATTAATGTGATCCTGCTCCTGATGAGTGGCCTTTAACCACTTAACGACCGCCCACCGCCGATTTACGTCGGCAGAATGGCACGGACAGGCAGAATCACGTAGATCTACGTGATCGCCTTTGTGCAGTTGGGGGGTCCATCCGGACCCCCCTTCACTGCAGTGAGCGGCCGTTAAGTGTTCGGGAGCGATCAGGCATGAGGGGGCGGCCGCTCGATTCCGCCCCCCCCCCTCGCGATCGCTCCCGGCCAATGAAAATGCTTCCTCCGCCATGTGATGTAAACAAGGCTGGAGGAAGTGATGTCATCTCCCTCGCCGCGGTCTTTCCGTTCCCGGCGCCGAGCAGAGAAGACAGAGGTTAGTGCACCAACAGTCCACTGACACGTAGGTACACATAGGCACACAAATCACCCCCCAGATCACCCCCCAGGTCACCCCAAAGCCCCCAATCACAGTGTCACTGATTGCAGTGATCATTTATTTTACTGATCACTGCATTTAGTGTCATCTGTGATTGTAAAAAGTTGCAGGGCAGTTAGGATTAGGCCCCTTTAGGTCCAGGGTAGCCCCCTAACCCCCCCCTAATAAAGGTTTAACCCCTTGATCACCCCCCAGGTAACCCTTTCACCCCCTAACTTCAGCATCACTAAGCGATTGTTTTTCCGATCGCTGTATTCGTGTCGCTGGTGTTTTAGATAGGCAGTTATTTTTTTTTAGGTTCGCCGCAGGTTTTTATTAGTGTCAGGTACCCCCATATATTATTTTAACCCCCTGATTGCCCCTAGAGTTAACCCTTTCACCAGTGATCGCCGTATAAGCGTCACTGGTGTCACTGGTTAGCCAGTAAGTTATTTAGGTTACCCGTCAGGTTTTTATATAGTGTCAGGTACCCCCATATTTAACCTAATAAAGGTTTTAACCCCCTGATTGCCCCTAGTTAACCCTTTCACCAGTGATCACCATATAAAGGTTACGGGTGACGCTGGTTGATTAGTTTGCTTTTTATAGCATCAGGGCACCCGCCGTATATAACCCAATAAAGGTTTAACCCCCCTGATCGCCCGGCGGGTGAGATCAATTAGGTTTTAGCGCCAGAGAGGGTCTGCGTCGCCCCAGGCAGTGTTAGGTTAGTGACAGTAACGCTAACACCCACGCGCAAAGCATACACCCCCCTTAGTGGTATAGTATCTGATCAGATTTGATCAGATCTATACTAGCATCCCCAGCGGTTTAGGGTTCCCAAAAACGCAGTGTTAGCGGGATCAGCCCAGATACCTGCTAGCGCCTGCGTTTAGCCCCTCCGCCCAGCCCACCCAAGTGCAGTATCGATCGATCACTGTCACTTACCAAACACAACACACATAACTGCAGCGTTCGCAGTGCTTGGTTTTTGGGGCCCTGTACGCTGCTAGGCTCCCAAAAAGTCCCACACATGTGGTATCCCCGTACTCAGGAAAAGCAGCAGAATGTATTTTGGGGTGCAATTCCACATATAACCATGGCATGTGTGAGCAATATATCATTTAGTGACAACTTTTTGTACATTTTTTTTTTCTTTTTGTCATTATTCAATCATTTGGGACAAAAAAAAAATATTCAATGGGGTCAACATGCCTCTCAGCAAATAGCTTGGGGTGTCTACTTTCCAAAATGGGGTCATTTGGGGGGGTTTTGTGCCATCTTGGCATTTTATGGCCTTCAAAACTGTGATAGGTAGTGAGGAGTGAAATCAAAAATTTATGCCCGTTGAAACCTTGAAGGCGGCGCTTGGTTTTTGGGGTCCCGTACGCGGCTAGGCTCCCAAAAAGTCCCACACATGTGGTATCCCCGTACTCAGGAGAAGCAGCAGAATGTATTTTGGGGTGTAATTTCACATATGCCCATGGCATGTGTGAGCAATATATCATTTAGTGACAACTTTGTGCAAAAAAAAAAAAGTTTGTCATATTCCCGCAACTTGTGGCAAAATATAAAATATTCCATGGACTGAACATGCCTCTCAGTAAATAGCTTGGGGTGTCTACTTTCCAAAATGGGGTCATTTGGGGGGGTTTTGTGCTATTTTGGCATTTTATGGCCTTCGAAACTGTGATAGGTAGTGAGGAGTGAAATCAAAAATTTGCGCCCTTAGAAATCCTGAAGGCGGTGCTTGGTTTCCGGGGTCCCATACGTGGCTAGGCTCCTAAAAAGTCCCACACATGTGGTATCCCCGTACTCAGGAGAAGCAGCAGAATGTATTTTGGGGTGCAATTCCACATATAACCATGGCATGTGTGAGCAATATATCATTTAGTGACAACTTTTTGTAATTTTTTTTTTTTTTTTTTTTTGTTTGTCATTATTCAATCACTTGCGACAAAAAAAAAAATATTCAATGGGCTCAACATGCCTCTCAGCAATTTCCTTGGGGTGTCTACTTTCCAAAATGGGGTCATTTGGGGGGGTTTTGTACTGCCCTGCCATTTTAGCACCTCAAGAAATGAGATAGGCAGTCATAAATGTAAAGCTGTGTAAATTTCAGAAAATGTACCCTAGTTTGTAAACGCTATAACTTTTGCGCAAACCAATAAATATACGCTTATTGACATTTTTTTTACTAAAGACATGTGGCTGAATACATTTTGGCCTAAATGTATGACTAAAATTGAGTTTATTCGATTTTTCTTATAACAAAAAGTAGAAAATATCTTTTTTTTTCAAAATTTTCGTTCTTTTTCCATTTATATCGCAAAAAATAAAAATCGCAGAGGCAATCAAATACCATTAAAAGAAAGCTCTATTTGTGGGAAGAAAAGGACGCAAATTTCATTTGGGTACAACATTGCATGTCCGCA
The DNA here is from genome assembly GCA_029206835.1 of Rana muscosa. Taxonomy (NCBI): domain Eukaryota; kingdom Metazoa; phylum Chordata; class Amphibia; order Anura; family Ranidae; genus Rana; species Rana muscosa. Next base: position 235,951,046 of record CM055119.1, read on the forward strand.
CAATTTACAGTTAAAGCAGCGCAGTGCCGAATCCCAAAAACAGGCTTGGTCCTAATGGTCCGAAATGGTCCGGGGCTTAAGTGGTTAAGGGCCCGAAACGCGTAGAGATGACAACTACCACTATGTTTGGACGTTCCTTCTTGTTTTATTTTAATTTAATTTACCTTGCCTGTCTTTATTCCCAACAAGTGACCTTTCAGTAGGTCACCAACTCGCATGTAGTATGAAATACAATATGTATCAATTTACTCCATGTGTCTACAAACATATATAACTTCCTTGTTGGATTGTCAATTATTGAGCAATTTCTGGTTGTAATGTGATGTGAATAATATTGTATAGCAGAATGCATATTTAGTGATAAGACATGATTACCTTGAACCAATTAAAAACTCTTTTTTTCTCCGTTTGCCTCATCTAAAGTCCCGCCCTTTCCCCTCCTTTTTTGAATTTTGAACCGGGATGGAGGAGGGGACGCGAACAGCCCCACGACCTCATTTAAAGTCCCACATAACCCCTTCTTTCCTCTTTTTTATGTACATAATATAACTGGGTACTGACATTTATATGTAAAGTTGATCCAGGGAAAATCCGATTGCCTCTCGTGTTATCGGGAAGGAATTTTTTCCCCTGCTGTAGCAAATTGCACCATGCTCTGCTGGGGTTTTTCGGTTTGTCTGGATAAACTGTGGGTATAGATTGAGTATATGGGATTGTATGATTTTTTTTTATTTATTTTTTTATGGTTGAACTGAACTGGATGGACTTTTTTCAACCTGACCAACTATGTAACTGTGTAACGATGTAACGATTTTTTGCCAAGAAATTTAGAAGCCATGTTTGGCAAAAACGACGGATCTGTCTTAAACACCACTTGATCTGGAAATTTTTTAAGAAAAGGCGCCCTAATCAAAAGGGCTTCCAGCTCACTAACCCTCCTTGCGGTAGTAATCGCTACAAAAAAAACAAGAGTTATCAACTTGACTGCGCAAGACTCCATTGGCTCAAAGGGTTCCCCTGGAAGAGCCTGTAACACCAGGAGCGATCCCACGTAGGAAAGAGGGGGGGGGGGCTAACTGGTCTTTGCCTGCTTAAGGCTTTAAAGAATCTCGATATCCAGGGGGTTCACCGCTAGCTCTACTTCCAGAAAAATACTCCGAGCAGAAACCTGGTCTTTCAGAGTGCTATGGGCAAGCCCCTTGCCTGCCCCACTTTGCAGGAAGTCTATTACAGCTGGGCTCTGTACATTAAAGGAGCCTTCTGCGCACCAAGTATTAAACCGTTTCCAGACTTTTAGGTAAATAGCGCGCGTCTCTTTTCCTGCAATCTAGAAGGGTCGCCATCAACCAGTCAGAGAAACCCTTACCCCTCAGCATTTCCTCCTCAGTAACCAAACTGCCAGATTCCACCTCTCCAACTGGGGACAACAGATTGGACCAAGAGAAAGAAGGTCTTGCCAGACCGGCAAGATCCAGGGGGGGCTACACAGCCAGATGTTTTAGGACAGAAAACCACAGCCTCTTGGGCCAGTGTGGCGCTATTCAGATCAGAGTCGTGTCTTACATAGTTACATAGTTAGTCAGGTTGAAAAAAGACACAAAGTCCATCCAGTTCAACCGTAAAAAATAAAAATAAAAAAATAAAAATAAACATATATCGTACAATCCCATATACCCAATTCTATACCCACAGTTGATCCAGAGGAAGGCAAAAAAAAACAGAAGAGCATTATCCAATTTGCTACAGCAGGGGAAAAAATTCCTTCCTGATCCCCCGAGAGGCAATCGGATATTCCCTGGATCAACTTTACCTATAAATGTCAGTACCCAGTTATATTATGTACATTTAAGAAAGAATCCAGGCCCTTCTTAAAGCAATCTACTGAGCTGGCCAGAACCACCTCTGCAGGGAGTCTATTCCACATTTTCACAGCTCTTACTGTGAAAAAACCTTTCCGTATTTGGAGGTGAAATCTCTTTTCCTCTAGACGCAAAGAGTGCCCCCTTGTCCTTTGTGTTGACCGTAAAGTGAATAACTGAACACCAAGTTCACTATATGGACCCCTTATATATTTGTACATGTTGATCATATCCCCCCTTAATCTCCTCTTCTCAAGAGAGAATAAATTCAGTTCCTCTAATCTCTCCTCATAGCTGAGCTCCTCCATGCCTCTTATCAGTTTGGTTGCCCTTCTCTGCACTTTCTCCAGTTCCCCAATATCCTTTTTGAGAACTGGGGCCCAAAACTGAACTGCATATTCCAGATGAGGTCTTACTAATGATTTGAACAGGGGCAAAATGATATCTCTCTCTCTGGAGACCATACCTCTCTTAATACAAGAAAGGACTTTGCTCGCTTTGGAAACCGCAGCTTGGCATTGCATGCCATTATTGAGCTTATGATCTACCAAAACCCCCAGATCCTTCTCCACTACGGATCCCCCAGTTGTACTCCCCCTAGTATGTATGATGCATTCATATTATTAGCCCCCAAGTGCATAACTTTACATTTATCAACATTAAACCTCATCTGCCACATAGTCGCCCAATTAGACAGAGCATTGAGGTCGGCTTGTAAATTGGCGACATCCTGTAAGGACGTTATTCCACTGCATAGCTTGGTGTCATCTGCAAAGACAGAAATGTTACTTTTGATCTCAGACCCAATATCATTTATAAACATATTAAAAAGTAAGGGTCCCAGCACTGAACCTTGGGGTACACCACTGATAACCTTGGACCATTCAGAGTAAGAATCATTAACCACTACTCTCTGAATTCTGTCTTTTAGCCAGTTTTCTATCCATTTACAAACTGATATTTCCAATCCTGTAGACTTTACCTTACACATGAGCCGTGTGTGGGGAACTGTATCGAACGCTTTTGCAAAATCCAAGTATACCACGTCCACTGCCACCCCTCTGTCCAAGGTCTTACTTACCTCTTCATAAAAATAAATCAGGTTTGTTTGACAACTTCTGTCTTTCATGAATCCATGCTGTCTGTTGCTTAAATAGTTTTTTTCCAGCAAGAACTCATCTATGTGGTCTTTTATTAATCTCTCCAGCATTTTCCCAACTATAGAAGTTAAACTAACAGGTCTATAGTTACTTGGTAAACACTTAATTCCCTTTTTAAATATAGGCACCACATTGGCCCTGCGCCAATCCAGTGGTACTATTCCTGTCATTAATGAGTCCCTAAAAATTAAATACAATGGCTTTGAAATTACAGAGCTCAATTCTTTTAGGATCCGTGGGTGTATGCCATCTGGTCCAGGTGCTTTATCCACCTTTATTCCATCTAAATATTTCTGGACCATATCACTTTTGAGCCATTGTGGATTTGGGGCTGTGTCACTACCACCCCCACTTTGGACATGAGCTCCCCCATGCTCCTTTGTATACACAGAACTGAAGAAAGTATTTAATAAATTAGCCTTCTCTTTGTCCCCAGTCACCCACTCTAGATTATTTTGTAAAGGGCCTACATGCTCAGACTTGACCTTTTTACTATTAATATATTTGAAGAATTTTTTGGGGTTTGTCCTACTATCTTTTGCAATCTGTCGTTCATTTTGAATTTTTGCATCCTTGATTTCCTTTTTACATATCCTGTTATATTCTTTGTAACATTTAAATGACACTAGTGTTCCCTCATTTTTATATTTTTTAAAAGCTCTTTTCTTATAGTTTATAGCTTTTTTAACTTTGTCAGTGAGCCGCATAGGTTTTATTTTTAGCCTTTTAAACTTATTGCCCATGGGAATATACTTTGCAGTGAGTTCCCAAACAGTCTTTTTGAAGAATTCCCATTTCTGTTCTGTGCCCATTGATGCCAATATTCCTTCCCAGTCTAAGTCCTGGAGAGCAGCACTCATCCTTGGAAAATTTGCTCTCTTGAAATTAAGTGTTTTTATATCTTTCCTGTATGTGATTTTTGCTTACAGCTAACATCAAATGAAATCATGTTATGGTCACTGCTACCCAGGTGTTCCTTTATCTGAACATTAGTAATACGCTCTGCATGGTTTGAGATTACCAGGTCCAACAGAGCATCATTCCTAGTTGGGGCCTCAATAAACTGGACCATAAAATTGTCCTGCAATAGGTTTATAAATTTTTGCCCTTTAACTGTCCCAGCAGTTCCATTACTCCAGTCAATTTCTGGGTAGTTAAAATCCCCCATTATTATCACCGTCCCAGCCCTTGCAGCCCTTTCCATCTGGGCAAGGAGCTGAGTCTCTAACTCCTCATTAACATTGGGTGGTCTATAACAAACTCCAATGATTAGCTTTGAACTACGCACATCTGTATGCAGTCCTACCCATAATGCTTCAGACTCATCACACTCTCCATCCACCAGGTCCTCTTTCACACTCGCTTTGAGATCACTTCTCACATAGAGACAGACCCCTCCACCCTTCCTTTTTACCCTGTCTTTCCGAAAGAGTGCATAGCCAGGAATATTAATAGCCCAGTCATGTGAGGAATGAAGCCAAGTTTCAGCAATACCGATTACATCATAGCTCTCCTCATGCACCAGAGCTTCCAACTTCTGTCTGGAACTTCCGCTGCACTGCGGGTAATACTGCATGAGGGGCATAACACCTGGTAAAACGCCAGCTCTGAGAGCGAATCCACCTCGATCGCCCAGTCCCATCCGTTTAGGGAGAAAAAGGTGAGTTTTCGCATTCTCCTTCGAAGCGAAGAAGTCCACACTAGAAAACCCCCCATTTTCGAGTGATCATCTTGTAGAAGTCCTGACTCAGGACCAAGTCGCCCTCCAACAGCGTCTTCCTGCTGAGGAAGTCTGCAACTGATTCAACTCCGCTTACAGGTGCATTGCTGAGGGACAGCACCGTGGCTTCGGCCCACTTGAAAATAGCTTCCGCCAAGATCCACAGGTAACTGCTCGTGGTGCCCCCGTTGGTTGAGAAAGGCAACAGCCGAGGAGTTGTCCGAGTGGACCTGTATGTGTTGTACGTGAAACTCCCGCTGGTAGGTTCTGAGAGCCAATGCAATTGCCCTCCAATTCGAGGACCTCTTCGCAGCATCCTTTCCAAGAACCCTGCACCAGCCGCGGACCTAGGTGTGCTCCCCCAGCCGATGTGGCTTGCATCGGTCATGACGGTCCTGGAAACTGGCAGCACCCATTCCAGGCCGTGAGACAAGTTTGCTGACTTCCTCCACCACCACAGATATCCCTTTACCCATCCTGGTACTTGAACCAACGATTCCAAGGACCTCCGACAGTGGTCCAAAAACCCCTAGGATGAACCGCTGCAATGGGCGAAAGTGTAGGCCTGGCCACTGCACTGCAGGGAGGACAGCCGTCAGCAAGTCTAAGGCTGACCTGGCCTGTCTTATCGAGATCTGGCGACTGCCCTGCAACAACGCCATCGCTTTGGCCATCTTTTGTGAATTTTTCTTGGGGGAGAAAGACCCTCTGCTGGGTTGAGTCCAATATGCAACCTTAGAAGGTGACTGTCAGAGACTCAGCGCTGCTGACACACACTTCCAGGTGTCAGCAAGGAATGTCCGCTCTCCAGGTGCTAGTGCGCATGCGCGGACACTTAGAATGGGCCGAATAGGACTCAGACCGCGCGCACCTCCTCCAATCCCGGTGCACAGCGCCCTATTTAAACCTGGATCACCTGAGTGTCAGTACTGGATTGTCTTTCTGGCTAGTACCCGTGTCCCTGTTTGAAAACCTGCTTGTTTGACTGATCTGCTCCTGAAGACTCTTGGCTTGCTCTTGATTACCCTTCTCGGATTCCCCTTACCTGCTCTCCTGCTTGCCTGTTCCTCTGACCTCGGCCTGGACTTTGACCACGATCTTTCCATCTCCGCTAGCCAGCTGCTGAACCTCTGCCTCCACCTGTTATTCCTCTGGATCTCCCCTGAACGGATCTGACGCCTGGTTCCACCACACCTGTGCCTGAAGAGGGTTCCAGTGCCTTCCAGTGGCTCTACCAGTTCTAAAAAGGCACCCGCACCTTCTCGTGCCCCTGTATTCCGGGTTCCCACATCCAGGGGGTACGGGGACCGGGATCGTGCGAGAGGCTGCCCCCACTTCCCCGGCTCCGCTGTAGGTACGTGACAGTGACCCTCTGGGGTGGGACCAGTTTTATTTTTCTAGGTTTAAGAGCCATCCTAGATTTTCCAAAACGCTACTTGCCACCTGCAGATCCTGGACCAACTGCTACGGGGAGGGAGCAAATAGGAGATCGTCCAGATATGCGATCACAGAAATGCCTCGGAGTCGCAAAAAAGCCAGGTTCTCCACCATGACTTTTGTAAAGATGCGGGGGGAAAGAGGATAGGCCAAAATGAAGAGACCGGAATTGCAGATGGAACTTTTTTGCTGACCTTACTGCCAACCTGAGAAACTTTTGACTGCCCTCTGCAATGGAAATATGCAGGTAGGGGTCTCTTAAGTCTATGGACGTCATGTAGCAGTGTCTTCACTGAAGACTGAGTCCATGCAGAACTTCCTGTTGGTTATTGAACGATCGAGAAGTTTCAGGTTTAAAATTAGTCTGAACTTCCCTTTTTGCACACAAGCAAAGACGTGGGGAGTAGAACCTTCTGCCCATCTCGCCTGCCGAAACCCGCACAACTACCTCCTGCTGCTCCAGTTCTTCCAGGGGAGGATAGAAAAGCAGACGCCTTCTCTGCACACCTTGGAAGGTCTGCGACAAGAAACCTGTGTGGAGGAGGACTTGAAAATTCCAACCGGTATCCCCTGACAATTCCCAGGACCAACTGATTGGAGGTGACCGACTCCCACTGCAGGAGCAAAGCCCCCTAGTCTTCCTCCAACCATGGTCAACCCGTCATTGGGTCTTTCGGGGCCGTTCGGGGGTCACAAATTTCTTCTGTGGGCGAGATTTCCTTTTAGCCTGTTCCCCAAACTTCCTCTTGATGGGTAAGGCATTCTTTTCGGCCGTCTGGTTCAGATTTGGAGGCCATTCTAGATCGAACAGCAAATCTCCTGTGAGCGGTACCACAGTTTTACTTGGAATGCACCCCTTACAAGTTTTAAACCAAAGAGCTCTTCTGGCCGAGTTGGCCAGGGCAGAGGACCTTGCAGATATGCGTACCAACTCCGCCAAGGCATCTGCGATGTAGGCTACCCCTCTCAAAAGCATAGGAAAGGAGGATAGTATTGTTTCCTTTGATGTCCAAGCTTCAATATGCGCCATTACTTGCGTGAACCAAAACTCTATGTTGCAAACTACCACCATGACTGCCATGGCAGGCTTGAGATTTCCCAAGGACGAGTCCCAGGTCTTTTTCAGGAGGGAGTCCATACTTTTAGTCATGGGGTCAGCTAGTAACCCCTCAAAGGCCAGGTCAGTTTTTCTGGACACCTGGAAGAAACCTGCGTCTGAGACTTGTTAGACAGCCATGTAATCCTCCGCAAAAAGGGAAAATGTGCAGTTAAAGGCCATAAAAAAAAAAAAAAAAAAAAGAAGAACAGCTTCCTTTCAGAGTCTCGCCATTCTTTAACGGCTTCTACTAGGTCGTCATGGACTGAAAAGACCCTCCTTTTACGTTTCCCCAGACCGTTGTACATCTGGTCGTGGAGCGATAGTGACTTTTTCTGTTCCTGGATCCCCAAGGTGGTGTAGATGGCTACCAGGAGATCCTCCACTTCCTCCAGGGAGAGCTTGTACCGAGAAGCTCTAGTGGATTCGCCATCCACACCCTCTCCCTCCGACTCCCCTAGGGAGTCTGAGGACGTGCTATTGGGTTCTTCCTCTAGTTCCTCTCTGGTGCTCCCTGGTAACCCTCTACTGGCGGAGGGAACCGCTGACAGACCAGGTGAAATTGCTCTGCTGGGCTGGCGGAGTTTTAACCTGAGGTTGCGTAAGCTGGAAATTCGAAAAAAGAATTTAAAAAAGGATTAAAAGGTGCTAGTTAGATCATCGATCGACCCTACCAACTCCGTAACGTGATTTGCTGAATGCACCTTCACCAAGCCCTCAATGCACTCCTTACAAAGCACCTTGGTCCAGAATCACCCATGGGGGACCTGCATGATGGGAACTTCTTCTTAGAGCTGTGTGGGGACTTTGACTTCTGTGGTCATGCCCTGAAACTAAAAATTACCCAGACAGACAAAAGAAACCATCAATGCCTGCCTACCACAGAACACCGCCAGGAGAAACCCCCCCCCAGGATCGACCACCACCAGGGTCCCAGAAGCACACCCCCTCCTCTCTGACCAAAGAAGGGGGACACACCCCTGGAGCTAGCAGGAATATGGTAAAGCCCATCATTCTACTGTTTTCAGAAAAAACAATGAAGCCTTTAACGAAAAGAATACAGTCCCTACAGTCAAACATGTTGATGGTGCACTGATGTTTTGGAGTTGCTTCGCTGCTTAAGGCACTGGATGCCTGAACCATATGCATGGTATTATGAAATATGAAGACTACAAAAGAATTCTGGGTATGCAATGTATGGCCCAGCATCAGAAAGTTGGCTCTCAGTCAGAGGTTATGGGTCTTACAGCAGGACAATGACCCAAAGCCCGCATCAAAAAGCACCCAGAAATGGTTTAAAGACAAAGCGCTGGAGATCAGTGATTTGGCCAGCAATGAGTCAAGATCTAAATCCCATAGAGCACCATAGAGAGATCTCAAAAACAGCAGTTGGGAAAGGGAACCCTTCCAATCTGAGACATGGAGCAGTATGCAAAGGAAGGGTGGTCCAAAATTTCAGGAGAGGGGTGTAAGAAGCTCATTGATGGTTAGAGAAAGGGTTAGAGAAAGCGTTTGATAATCATTTTTTTCCAAAGGGAGTGCAACCAAATATTAGTTAGAGGGTGCCAATAACTTTATCCAGTCCATTTTTGAAGTTTCAGATTGTCAGATTTGGCTTTTTGATTCTTCACGTTTTTGTGTCATACCAATACAAAACAAAAGAAACAAAAACATGAGAATGCCTAAACATTTGTAATTGCAACAATTATCTGGGAAAAGTGGCACGTTATCTGACAAATGCAGGGGGTGCCAATATTTTTCGTCACAACTGTGTATGTACCACTTTCCATCCGGGCCAATTCTGTCACTTCGCTCCTACATGTAAAAATCGTAAATTTTTTGCTAGAAAATTACATAGAACCCCCAAACATTATGTATGTTTTTTTAGCAGAGACCCTAGAGAATACAATGGCGGTAATTGCAACTTTTTATCTCGCACGGTATTTGTGCAGCAATTTTTCGAACACGTTTTTTTGGGAAAAACAACTTTCATGCTTCAAAAAAAAATAAAAAATTAAAGTTAGCCCAATGTTACGAGTAGATACCCAAAATGTAACTTTTCAAAATTGCACACGCTCGTGGAATGGCGCCAAACTTCAGTACTTAAAAATCCCCATAGGCGACGCTTTAATTTTCTTTACTGTTACAAGTTTTGAGTTAGAGGAGGTCTAGGGCTAGAATTATTGCTCTCGCGTCAATACCTCAAGTGTGGGCGGGACTTGCATATGCATTCGCTTCTGCGTGCAAACTACCGGGGACAGGGGCACTTTAAAAAAAAAAAATTATTGTTAATTCCATGTAAAAAAAAAAAAATTGATCACTTTTATTCATATTACAAGGAATGTAAACATCCCTTGTAAAAGGAATAAGCATGACAGGTCCTCTTTACAGTGAGATATGGGGTCAATAAGACTCCACATCTCACCTCTAGGCTGGGAAGCCCGAGATAAAAAAACAAGTAAAAAAAAAAAAAACAGATCACGGCTTCCCAGTCGAGGCGGTGTCATTTTTTGGAATGCAAAGGCCGGGCGTGACGTCACAACATTGCGCCCAGCCTCCAAACGATCATAGAGACTCTGTCGACCATCTGGTCAGGTGGAAATATCTATGGTAGGCATCTGGAGCCGGCGGATTTGTTCTCTGGCTCACCGATCGCAGCGGTGAGTCGTAGAAGCACCAGAGGGGGGGACGTCCATTCTCGCCGCCTGTAAGAATGATCAACCGGCGGAACAGCCATATTTTTCATTCTTACGTTGCACAGAATCGCCGGCTCTACAATATGATATCTGAATGATGCCTGTAGCTGCATTCAGATATCCCCGCTCAAACTCAAGGACGTCCATAGACATACCTTGGTCGGGAAGTACGGTAGTGAATATATCTTTGAGTATTTTTTATTATTCAAGCATAACTCCATGCCTCTTTGTTTCCTTCTACATTAGAGGTATAATCAAGTTGTCCTACACTTCACATTTTGTTGTTGAGCCTTCTTTATTACTTTAATCTACTTAATATAGTTTTTCAGGAAAGTAGTAAAGTTTTAAATGTTTCTATCAACATGTTTTATATATACAGCGGGTAAATTTAGTATTAACCACTTCAGCCCCGGACCATTTTGCAGCTAAAGGACCAGGCCACTTTTTGCGATTTGGCATTGCGTCGCTTTAACAGACAATTGTGCAGTCGTGCGACGTGGCTCGCGAATAAAATTGGCGTCTTTGTTTTCCCACAAAAAGAGCTTTCTTTTGGTGGTATTTGATCACCTCTGCGGTTTTTATTTTTTGCGCTATAAACAAAACTAAAGCGACAATTTTGAAAAAAAATTCTATATTTTTTACTTTTTGCTATAATAAATATCCCCAAAAAAGATATATATAAAAAAAAAGTCCTCAGTTTAGGCCGATAGGTATTCTTATACATATTTTTAGTATAAAAAAAATAAAAATAAAACGCAATAAGCGTTAATTTTTTGTGCAAAAGATATAGCGTCAACAAAATAGGGGGTAGTTTTATGGCATTTTAATTTATAATTTATTTTTTTACTAGTAATGGTGGCGATCCACGATTTGTATCATAACTGCAACATTATGGCGGACACTTGACACTATTTTGGGACCATTGTCCTTTCTTTTTACAGCGATCAGTGCTATAAAAATGCACGGAGTATTGTGAAAATGACACCGACCGTGAGAGGGTTAACCTGTAGGGTGCGCTGAAGGGGTTAAGTGTGACCTAATGTGTGTTTTTTACTGTAGGGGGAGTGACGCGCCCACGCATATCGGCGGTCCTTAACCACCGCCCCATGTACATATACGTCGGCAGAATGGCACCGACAGGCACAATCACATGCCTGCCTTCGCACGCGCAGGGGGGGGGGGGGGTTCGATCCGACCCCCTCGCGGTACATGGGTCGGTATCGCTTCAGGAGCGATTGGGGATGAGGGGGAGGCCATTGGTTTCACCAACAGCCCACTGACACCAGGACACATAGGCACATAAATCACCCCCCCAGTCACCCCCAGATCACCCCCCATTCACAGTGTCACTGATCATTTATTTACTGATCACTGCAATTAGTGACACTTGTGATAGTAAAAGTGTCAGGGCAGTTAGTGTTAGGTCCAGGATAGCCCCCTACCCCCCTCCCCCTAATAAAGGTTTAACCCCTTGATCGCCCCCCAGGTAACCCTTTAACCCCCTATCGCCAGTGTCACTAAGCGATTGTTTTTCTGATAGCCGTATTAGTGTCACTGGTGCCGCGAAGTAGCCAGTTATTTTTTTAGGTTAGCCGCCAGGTTTTTATAGCATCAGGTACCCCCATATATTATCTAATAAAGGTTTAACCCCCTGATTGCCCCTAGTTAACCCTTTCACCAGTGATCACTGTACAAGTGTTACTGGTGATGCTGGTTAGTTTGCTTTTTATAGCATCAGGGCACCCGCCGTATATAACCCAATAAAGGTTACACCCCCTGATCGCCCGGCGGGTGATATCTATTAGATTTTAGGGTCAGATAGGGTCTGCGGCGCCCCAGGCAGCGTCAGGTTAATGCCAGTAGCGCTAACACCCACGCATGAAGCATACACCTCTCTTAGTGGTATAGTATCTGATCAGATCTATACAAGCGTCCCCAGCAGTTTAGGGTTCCCAAAAACGCAGTGTTAGCGGGATCAGCCCAGATACCTGCTAGCACCTGCATTTTGCCCCTCCGTCCAGCCCACCCAAGTGCAGTATCGATCGATCACTGTCATTTACAAAACACAACACACAAAACTGCAGCGTTAGAGACAGGCCTGATCCCTGCGACTTTAGTGCTGTAGGAGGTGATTTCACCACCACAGTTAAAAAAAAAAAAAGAAGAGCATATATGCCGAAGCATGGGGGCAGCGGAGCATTTTTTCTCCTAATGCCGCAGACATACGGTCGAAATTCCGATGGAGGCTTGCCCGTGGAAAAGTCAGACCGTGTGTACGCGGCATAGCTTTTGCGGGAGGATGCCCCCATGCTTCGGCATATATAAAATGGTGCATGTATGCCCATCATTAGAAGTAGGTGGATGGTCCCACTGCTTGTAAAATGTCCCCCCCCCCCCCCGATATAAAAAGCGCCATTGGCAAATTGGGAAAGCATTTTATCACACCGATCTTGGTGTGGTCAGATGCTTTGAGGGCAGAGGAAAGATCTAGGGTCTAATAGACCCCAATTTTTAACAAAAAAAAGAGTACCTGTCACTACATATTGCTATCATAGGGGATATTTACATTCCCTGAGATAACAATAAAAATGATTAAAAAAAAAAAAAACACCCATCCCGCCCTGCTCTTGCGCAAAGGCGAACGCAAGTGTTGGTCTGGCGTCATATGTAAACAGCAATTGCACCATGCATGCGAGCTATCACCACGAAGGTCATTTCGAGGGCAGAAATTTTAGCAGTAGACCTCCTCTGTAAATCTAATGTGGTAACCTGTAAAGGCTTTTAAAAATGTATGTAGTTTGACGCCACTGCGCGTTTGAGCGAAATTTTAAAGCATGTCGTGTTTAGTATCCATGTATTCGGCCTAAGATCATCTTTTTTATTTCATCAAACATTTGGGCAATATAGTGTGTTTTAGTGCATTAAAATTTTAAAAAAAAGTGTATTTTTTCCCCAAAAAATGCGTTTGAAAAATCTTATCTGTAGGGCCTTTGCTTTAAATATATAATGTTTGGGGGTTCAACTTAATTTTCTTGCAAAAAAAAAATAAAAAAATTTAGATTTTTGTACTCACAGTAAAATCCTTTTCTCTGACGTCCATGGACTGACACAGCTCTAATAATGAAACACATGGGTATATGTCTCTGCTCGCAGGAGAAGATCTAGGCAGAATGTTAGAAACATACATTCTAGAAAAAAAACAGAGCTGAACAGCCCCACTCAGGGGAGCGGTTCCTCCAGACATAACCCTCCTACCTGCAGCTAGCAGCCTCAGTTCGTAACAAAGCAGCACAAACCTTAAAGAAGGGTGGGTGCTGTGTCAGTCCATGGACGTCAGAGAAAAGGATTTCACGGTGAGCACAAAAATCCCATTTTCTCTTATCGTACATGGACTGACACAGCTCTAATACTGAAACACGTGGGACGTCCCAAAGCAGTATCAGAAAAGGGTGGAGGCAGTAAAGAAAAAAACAAACTTCAAACAAGCAGAACTCCTCAACGGAGGAGTTGAACCTTTAAACAGCGGCCTGCAACCCTTGCGGCCGAAGGAAGCATCCGAAGATGCAGCCACATGAACCTTATAGAACTTGGAAAAGGTATGAACGGACAACCAGGTTGCCGCCTTGCAGATATGTGCAACCGATGCTTGATGTCGGAAAGCCCAGAAAGCACCAATTGCCCTTTTTGAAATGCGCCGTAACCGGAACGGGAGGCGCCCGCCCCTTAAGGGCATAGACCTGTATTAACGGTCTGTCTGATCCACCTAGAAAAGGTGGCAGACGACACCGCTTGGCCCCATTTTGGACCAGAGACAGACACAAACTGAGTCAGACTTCCGAATGGAAACAGTAGAAGACAGGTACACCCGTAAGGCTCGTACCACATCCAATGTATGAAGCGCAAACTCTCAGGGATGCGATGGGTGAGGACACAAGGACGGAAGAACAATGTCCTCATTAAGGTGAAAGGCTGAGACCACCTTTGAAAGGAAAGATGGTCATGGGCGCAACACCGCCTTATCCTTATGAAGGACCAAGGAAGGCGGCATGCGGGACAAGGCCGCCAACTCAGACACTCATCGAACAGAAGTAATGGTCACTAAAAAAGCCACCTTCTGGGACAAGGTCAAAAGAGTTATCTCCCTGATATTTTCAAAGGGATGTTCTTGGAGAACCAAGAGCACCAAATTCAGATCCCAAGGAGGGGGAAAAGGCTTGACATGGGGGGGATCACATGGCAAACCCCCTGCACAAGGTGCTAATCAATGAATGGCCCGCTAGTGGTCGTTGAAAGAGACAGCCGGGGCCGAAATCCGACCCTCGATGGTACGTAAGGCCAGCTTTTGGGTCACACCACGCTGTAAGAACAGCAAAATCTTGGGAACGGAATACGTCCGTGGATGCCATCAAGCTCCTCACACATAGCGATGTAAGCTTTCCAGGTTCGGTGATGGATCTTTATGGAGGAAGATTTCCGTGCCACAACAGATGAGATGACCGAATCCGAGAGACCTCGGTCCCTCAGCACCTGGCTTTAACAGCCGTGCCAAAGCCAAGGACTGTAAGGCAGGATGAGGTATGGGACCATGAGACAGAAGGTCCACCCAAATAGGCAGTCACCAAGGAACGTCTGCGACTAGCCTAACTACATCGGCATACCAATGTCGCCATCCCGGAGCAATGAGGATCACCGGAATGGCCTCGACCACTACTCTGCGAAGCAACAACAGTAGCAGAGGGTAAGCACACATCAGGCGATACTGCCCCCACGGGCCACCAACGCGTCTGCCCAGGGATCCCTGGACCTGGCCATGAATCTCTACATCTTGCGAGTCGAGAGGCCAAAAAGGTCCACATCCGGTGCCCTACCTCCGGTAAAAGAGGTGAAAACACCTCCGGATGAAAGGACCCTTCCCATGGAATGCACACAGCCGACAAGACCGTCCTGCAGCGGGATGGGCATGATAAACCCAAGGAGACCCCGCAATGTATCGGAGAAGGGAGGCCCCAGCTTACGGGGTGCCTCAATTGTTGGCCAAGAAAGGCAACTTGACAGAGCTGCCCTAGAAACTCGGTCAGAGGACCAGTAACTCAGCCTCTACAGGTGGTGCAGACCCACCCTGGACAGACCCTAGAGGCTAAAGCAGTTGCAGTGCACCTGCTGGTCGACTGATAGATGAAGCAGAGGCTTTTGCCCAGTCATTGAGCCACTACCGGGCGTAACGCTAACCTCAGCATGGCGAACACAGTCCAAGCCAGCGCTTCTGCTCCATTGATAAGTGCTGATTGTACAAACACATCGTTTATACTGTGTATTGCGTCAAAACGCGCAATTAGAGTGTGGGAGGAAACTCCCTCAGCCCCAAAGAGCATAGTACAACCACATTAAAACGGGTTTATACTGTGCCAGCGACGAAGGCGCGCACATCATTGGGGCATAGGTGGAAACCAGCCGCGCAGACTGCGTACACAACCGTGTAGGCATGTTAGCATGCGAATTAACAAATTGCACATGTCTATGTGTGCATAGTGCCGAAGGCGCGCACACCGTTGGCGCGTGGGAGGAAACCAGAGTACCCGGAGGAACCCCACGCAGACCCAGAGAATACAATACATACATCTACTGTGAATGTATTTAGTGTTGTGACTAAACAATGTGTATGTTTATACCGTGTATGGCCCCGAAGGCGCGCATGTCAAGAAAACGTGGGCGGAGACCGGAGGACCCGGAGGAAACCCACGCAGACTGCATACCCATACCGCATAGGTCTTCTAGTATGCGTGATAAACCTATGGAACATGTTTAAACTGCGCAGAGAGCCAAAGCGCACATACCCTGAGAGGACACCGGAGCACCCACGCTGACCCAGAGAGTAGAATACATACATACATATACTGTGAATGAATCTAGAGTCGTGCATAAACATATTGTGTATGTTTATATCGTGTATGGCACTGAAACACAGCACTGGAACGTGGGGGGAAACCCACGCAGACAGAGAGACCAATAACACATACATACACTGTGAATGTATCCAGTGTAGAGTTATAGGATAAGTTTTAATTATAGCGCCGAGGCGCATAATCTTCTGTTATTCCAACCTGCTTAAATGTGCTGCCGAAGCAGCATGCAGGTAAAAGGTAACCTCTGACACCGCAGAACGTGGTCCTGTCAGAGCTCAGAGCGTTCCCCAGGAAATGGCAGGGAAAACAAAAAGGTGCAGAGACCCTGTTGTTGCCTCAGAGAAATCACACAGAAGGCTCATAGGGACTATAGAAATAAATGAATAAAGTGCCCCCCCCCCCCCCACCATGCCACACCGACCGGGGGGGGGCACTGTGTACCACTGTATCATCCACGCTGCTCTTGACGCTGCGTGTGAAGAAACAGTGAGGAAGCTGTGTAACAGAAAAGCTTGAAAATAACCAAAAAGGAGAAAAGTGTCCGCCTGAGGTACCACAGCCACAGCATCCAGCTTGAGTGTCCCTCACAGCATCAATGAGTTCACTTACAAGCACCCTGTCAGTTACTGACTAAGAACTGGAGTCTTCCTCACAAGGAATGTCCTGTTCAAAAACATAAAAATATTCAGAGCTAGGGTCCTGAGCAGCAGCAGCTAGGCCCATATCTGAATCAGAGCACTCCCCATGTGTGAGATTGTGTGGGGAGAGGGCGCTTTATAGCTCCCTTGCTCGCACACCGCTTCCATCCTGACGAGAAATTTTTTCCCCAGGACTACCGACAACTGGTCCATAGGGACTGCAGTTGCTGGAGCACTGCCAGTTGCCTCTGGCAGGAGTGGGGAAGCAGGTGAACCAGACTCCATATTTGCCACCCTCTGAGACCTTATACACTATAAAGTGAATAATACAGTCCACCCACTGGCTGTGCTGAGGAGGGGATACCCAGAGGACCCACCAACCCTTGTAAGGACCGCTCAGCTCTCCTGTAGGTCACCGCGCTGCCAGCGTGAGTGAAGTCTGAGGAGAGTGATTAGATTTGCGCCGCAACAACAGCGATAGAGGCCGAAACCAAAAGTGAAAGAGCCGCGGCTTCAAGAAAATGGCCGCCGGCCACGTGTAAGCAGCGCTATCGTTTTGCGGCAAGATGGCCGCCGAGCGCAGCTTAAACAGTTATAGCCATGCCAGCTAGTGGCTTCTCCAAACACTCACACCTCACAGCCCCAGCACACATACATGAGCGCCCCCCGCCAGGACAGAGTGATCCCCCAAGTACCCCCACACAGCACAGCACAGCACCAGTACAGGGTGCAGAGAGCAGCATAACCGGGGGAAGACAGGGAGAAACCCCCCAGACAGAGAAACACAGCCAGCATGTACTCACCTGAAGCAGGATAGACTACTTAACCGTCCCAGAGGGACCCACTGGCTTGTTTCAGACAGACCTATCACAGAGTAGTACTGAGTAGCTGTCGGCCCGGTCCACCGCGAAAGATCCAGCAGGTACTGTTCAACCTTGTGAGGACCGCGGGAGCATAAAAGCCACCTAGCCACCCCTGGAGTCATAGGGCATGTCGTGAACTGAGTCTCACGCACACAAGGCAAGGATCAGCAGCTCAATGGTCGGACAGGGAAGACTACAAGGATACCAGTGTACCCAACCCGTTGCCCAGCCGACAGTGGATTGAAGGCCTCAAAAATAAAATAAAAATTCCCAAAGGAATAAAATTTAAAAGTAAAATCTTCCAGGAGACTGGCTCCTGAGCGAGCCACGTCTTCTTCTGCTAGGCAGAAAAAAACTGAGGCTGCTGGCTGCAGGTGGGAGGGACTGTTCATTCTAGAACAAACCAGAGCTGATGTTGCTAACATCTAACATTCTGCCTAGATCTTCTCCTGCGAGCAGGGACATATACCCACACGTTTACAGTATCCAGCTGTGTCAGTCCATGGATAAGATAAAAACATATTTTGCCCCTTTACGGTTATCCGCAGACGTGCAGGAGAAAACATTGCATATTTAATTCGGTTTTGTTGCAGTCTACATTTACATTCAGTAAATCTTGCCCTTTGCCTGGGAAAAGTCTGGGTAGATTGAGATTCTTGCACCATTGTATTGTATTTCTTTCATCTCTCTTGCCCTTTGTAAGATAGTCATTTTATCCGTAAAATGTAGGAGTTTAATGAGGAAGGGCCTTGGTTGGCCTCCTGAGGCTGGGGCCCTGAAAAAAGGGACTCTATGGGCACACTCAATTGAAAAAAACTGCTGTCTGCACTGGGGTATGTGCGTATTTCTCCAATTGCGCTGCCGCAGCCACCTGGCTTGCCTTTGTCCCACGCACTGACTGAGCCTGTATCTGTGCCCCAGTGCCCGTGCTATTCCCCTCTTGGGAGGTTGTTTCTTCCCCTCTCCTTGTCATCACGGACAATGTGCCCAGCATTTCAATCTTCCACAGCCAGGTACACGCCTACACCAAGGTACTCATGTCTCCTGGGTTTCCCGGCCTGCTCAGGAAAAAAAGTGTTAGATACAAATGGAGATGTTTAGTAAAGCCCCACTCCGCCTCCCATGTCGCTAGCCCCCCGTATCCACCCCCAGTGAACTCAAGCAGTGAGACAAGTCTCCACAGGGTAGGGCTCAGCACCATCCACCCCCTCCGTAAACAGTCAGGTCAGCATACTCCGCACAATCACTGCAGGCACCGGCAACATGGGTCTTCCACAGGGTTCAATAGTCTAGCAATATCCACCCCTCCAGCTCCCTCAGCACAATAGCGCACCAGCAGTGACGGAGACACAGCACACAGGCGGCAACATTGGCAACTCAGCGCACAAGTGGTGGCAGTGGCGACTCAGCATGCAAGCTATGACAGAGGCCGGTGTGGAGCCAAAAAAGGTATGTCCCAACAGTTCTGAAAACGGCCGTAACAGCAGGCAGTATTCCAGGATTAGAGTCACGCGGACCGGGCTACCAACTGTTCATACCTGCCCGTGTCTCTCCTCATCTCCTCTTCCCCATTTCCTCCATCCATTCAGCTTGGTCAGCGTGTTCCATGGGAGGGGGTGTGAGGACGCATGCCGTGTGAGCTCCTGAGTCCACGCTAACCAGCTCCATACGAGGCGGTGAGGAGAGCCCGAGGAGAGACCGGGCGAGGCTGAGAAGGGAGGAAGGTCAATGATATTAGCCCATCTATCTACTAGCTCACCAGTCCAGCGAATCAGCCTAGCAACAGTATGGCATGCAAACTGGGAGACAGCGGTAGACGAACACCTCCCGTAAAGGGGGCCGCTGCAGCGAAGGTGGGAAGGACAGGGAAATTATCCAAAAGAAGGAGTTGAAGTATTGCAGCCGGAGACAGGGCAATTCTATCAAGTGGTGTGGGGATCGCTGCTGCCGCCGCTACCACTGTGCTATACCATATAGGTGAGAAGCTCCCTGCAACAGCACAGATACAGAGAGAGGTGAGGAGAAGCCTGGAAGCGCTTCAGGCAACCCCACAGAGCCCTCTAGTGTAAGCGGTGGTGGCGGGTAGACTACTTCAGTAGTGTGAGGTTATGGAGCCTATGAATTCAAAAATAGAAGAGCTAAGAATGCTTATAAAGGCTCTCCCCTCTAGAGCAGACATTTAAGCACTCATGGCAAAGGTAGAAGAAACACATAATAAAGATCTGCAACAGGTGCGTACAGAGGTACAAGTTCTAATAGAACGGGTTACAGATGAAGAGGTAGCCACACAGGCTATGGAACAAAGAGTGTCTGGTCTAGAGAGAGATTGACTGGTTCACGATGAACAAACGGTGGCACTCCAGCTACAGATCAAGGACCGAAGTCGCCGAAACAATGTGTGCCTCCGGTGTGTCCCGGAAACTACGGAGCAAGAAAAGCTTCAGGATATGGTAAAAATAATTTTTCTATTTTTTTTAGAAGATGTTACCCCTCTGAACCTAGAGCTCGATAGAGTTCATAGAGCCCTAGGACCCAAATCCAAAGATCCAAATCGCCCGCGGGACGTAATATGCCGCTTACATTATTTTAGGCATAGAGAAGCTATACTAAAGAAAGCATGAGAAGTGGGAGGGATAGACTTTCAGGGGGTACAGATAAAAATTTTGCCTGACCTCTCAAGGGCCACATTACAGCGTAGAGCACTGCTACGCCCGGTGCTGGAACGGATACGAGACTGTGGCGGTACATACCGTTGGAGATTACCGATCTCCGTTTTAGTATGAAAAAGGGGTACATCATTTTGGCTCCGGTCTAAAATAGACTTACCAGATCTCTTTCAATTCTTGGGTAGTGAATCATTCCCAGTTCAAGACTGGTTACAGGTACTAATGAGGAGATAAAACTAAAAAACATACGAGAACTTGGACTGCGCAGTGTAATTAAAACATGGAGATGAGTGGACTATAATATGTTATTTTTTTTTTTTTTTTTACTTTTCTCCTATAGGGGGAAGAGGTAATATATATTTTTTGTGGGGGGGGGGGGTTGACGAGTTGATGAACTGACAAATAGATGGGTTGTGTGAGGGGGAGGGTGTGGAGGGAAGAGGTGATAAATGTATTTTCTTTTTGGGGTCCTATACCCTCCAGTAATTTAGATACTCTGAAATAAATAATGAACAAAAAATGAAATGACAATATGACATGAAATTAAAGTATTTGATGAAGGTGTTAAATGTCAAAAAAGGGGAAAGAGGGGAAAGAAAAAAAGAAAAGAAAAAGAAAAAAAAAAGGGTGAAAATGAGAAATAAAAGGGAGGGAAAAAAGGAAAAAGAAAATAGATGGAAGATATATACATATATGTATTCTGGTGAAGGGGGGAGGGGTCAGGGGGAGGATTATGAGGTTACTTAAGAGGACAGGACAGGAGAGACGGTTTATCTTATGATGTTGCGCGCCCCCCCCCCTCCACCTCCCTCTAAATAGCCCACTTTTTCTTTTTTTTGGGGAGTGATCTCTGGGGGGGTGGACTCGGGGGTCCACCTTTTTGATTTTTTTCTTTTTTTCTATGTCCCTGGTCTTGCCTAACCACTCCCCTAAATAGGTTAGCACTCTTAGAGTAGATAGAGTGCATAAAGCAAATTGCTTCGATACCACCTGTTGTGGCTGGAATTCAACAGCCACTACAGGGGTATATAGTTAAGCCTGAGTAGTTGAAGCCCATTGTGATTTGTTTTCCTTTTTATTTTATTTTTCTCCTTGTTAACATGAGGTCTGATGGTATTGTAGTTATGTCCCAGAATGCTAAGGGTCTCAATATACCTGAGAAACGACATATGCTGCTACAGGACTTAATACGCTCTGGTACCGACAGCTTTCATCCAAGAGACACATTTTAAGATAGACAGATCCCAATATCTCCAAAATAGATTATATCCATGGACTTACCGTTCTATTAATCGGATGGCTAAATCAAAAGGTGTTTCAATATAAAATTTCCAGCAACATCCCATGGCAACATCAAAGCTCGGAGATAGACCCTATGGGCCGATATGTTTACACTAAGGGACTTCTGGGGAATAGACAGACGACGACATTAGGAGCATAAATTGTTGCCAATGAAAATCAGGCATCTTTCCTGGATGAGATATTGAGGAAACTTAGATTTTATGGAGGGACAGTTGATACACGGAGGGGATTTTAATATACCCTTGATACCATCAATAGATACCTCTACGGGTAAATCATCTATCCCGCCGAGACAATTTAAACGGATCGCAAAATTGTTACATAGAACCGAGCTAATTAACGTTTGGCGACTGCAACATTCTGGGGAAAGAGATTATTCGTTTTATTCTCCCCCACATAAAACCTACTCCAGAAATCGATTATTTCTTGGTTCCCCATACCTATTTACATGCAGTTAGAGCCACACATATAGGCAATATTACATGGTCAGGCCATGCACCTGTGTTCATGACGTATGACCTGGCAGGAAAACTATCACCTACACATTGTTTCTGGCGACTTAATGAAAGCCTCTTACAGATCCCGGAAGTTCTAGAAGATGTGACTAAAGAGTTGACATATTTTCAGATGAATGACTTACCAGATTGTGACCCAGGAGTCTTATGGGAGGCACATAAATCAGTCCTTAGAGATATTCTGATTAAACATGGTGCTTGAATTAAACGGGAGCGAATGAAACAACTTACCGAACTACTTAGCAAATTAGCGAAGGTGGAATCTAGGCACAAACATGCCCCTAGTCAGACCTTAGAAATAGAACTTACAGGACTTGGGAAACAAATCACGCATCTGTTTCATTATAAAGCAAAAGCAGCATTACAGTTCTGTCGCAAGGTGAACTATGAATTAGGTGATAAATGTGGAAAAGTACTAGCAAGAAGGGTTAAAGAACATAAGTTATCAACACACATACCTCAAGTTGTCAATAGTGCCGGTCAAAAGATAACCTTACCAACACATTCCCTAGGAATTTAAAGAGTATTATGCACATTTATATGATTCATCATTACCTATATCATCTAGATCAGTCATAGATGAATATATTCAGGCGTCTCAAATGCCCTCTTTGACTAGTGTGAAAAGGGAGGAACTAGATGCCCCCATATCTTTAGTGGAATTTCAACAAGCATTAAATTCCATAAAATCAGGGAAAGCCCCGGGTCCTGATGGGTTTACGGTACAGTATTATAGAGCGTTACCAACAATACCGGGCCCGCGTTTGATTAATCTATTTAACGCAATAGATTCCGGATCTTCATTTGCTAGGGACACTAGGGACACTCTGGGAGCTCACATTACCTTAATACACAAAGAGGGGAAAGACCCTACTTCATGTGGTAGTTATAGGCCTATCTCACTACTAAATGTAGATCTCAACTTGTATACTAAAATTTTAGCTACTTGTCTGGCGACTCATTTACAAAAATTGATCCATTTGGATCAAGTTGGCTTTATTCCCACACAGGAAGCAAGGGATAGCACTTCTAAAGTGCTAAACTTACTCTATGTAACTCAGTCCTCAAATACCCCTTGTGTATTGTTAAATACTGATGCGGAAAAGGCATTTGACTGGGTAAACTGGTGATTTATGTTCTCCATACTCAGTAATATTGGGTTAGGAGAAGTGATGATAGGCCGGATAGCCAGAATATACTCAAATCCGACTGCACAAGTGAAAGCAAATGGTGTGCTCTCAGAGTCGTTTTCAATTAAGAAAGGTACTAAACAGGGATGTCCTTTGTCTCCTCTCTTGTATGCTTTAACTCTAGAACCTTTCCTTTCCACGATAAGGCTTAACTTTGATATACAAGGAGTGATGTTAAGTAATAAACCATACACGGTCTCGGCTTATGCCGACAATCTGTCATTCTCCCTAACAAATCCAATAGTTTCATTACCAAATCTCCTTAAACAATTTTAGTTGTATGGAGCTTTATCCAATTTAAAAATACATTTCTCAAAGTCAGAGGCGATGGGGGTTGGGTTACCTATACAAATCCTCGAACAATTGCGAGGTGGTTTTCACTTCAAGTGGACTACATTGGCATTAAATTATTTAGGTACTAATATCTCAACAAGTATAATTCGTACCTATGAGCTAAATTTCCCTCCTTTGCTTACAAAATGTAGGTTATTATTGGAAAAGTGGCACATAAATTTTCATTTGTGGTTCGGTAGATGTAACCTAATAAAAATGTGCATTTTACCCAAATTCTTATACCTATTCCAAGCTTTACTGATACGGATACCACTATCTTATTTTAAACAAGTACAGGCAATGTTCACACGATTCGTTTGGGCCCATAAGAAACCACGTATGTCTCGTACCTTATTAACACTGCCAAAGCACTACATTGGTTTAGCATTGCCAGATATTCGGCGATATTACCAAGCAGTACACCTTAGCAGAGTAATAGACTGGCAACGTCATAGTGACTTGAAGCTATGGGTGCAAATAGAGCAGCATCAATCTCCCATACCATTAGAGAGAGCACTATGGTGTTGAGAATATGTAACATCAGAGTTGAATTTACATCCCTTGATAGGGAACACCCTGAAACAATGTTCACAGGCTATTCTACATGCGGGTCAAACTACTACATCCCCTTTGACTCCGATTATTGGGAATCCCAAATTTCTACCAGGTTTCAATGACACAATTTGCGAATTTACGAGAGACTGGGCAAATTAATGCATCACAATTTGTGAGAGGGAATAGATGGCCTACTATAGAGGAGTTGACAAAACTCCGTGGGCCCCTATAGACTCACATTTTGGAATGCAGCTCAGCTATATCACTTTCTACAGACCATACCAGACCCACATGTATATACTAGGCAATTGACTAAATTTGAGGAGCTTTGCTCTGGAACAGAATCACTACCTCATATCCTAAGACATATGTGTTACTTAATTCCCCACGAGAACAGCCAGAGTTAACATGGGGTAAAGACTTACATTGTACATTTACTGCAATACAAATTCAATCTATGATTGGTCTCTTTTATAAATCTTCAATCTGTACTAAGATACAGGAGACCAATTACAAAATATTAACGAGGTGGTATCTGACGCCCAGTCGACTCCATACAATATTTTCTGATACATCAGAATTATTGTTGGAGGTGTGGTACAGACAGAGGAACGATGTTACACATATTCTGGATGTGCCCTAAACTAACGGCTTTTTGGACAATGGTCCATACTATATCTCAGAAGTTAAGTGATTCTCAGATCCCGAATGATCCAGCGTTATTTCTATTGCATGTTTTTACCATATCAATTAAAAACTCTAAAAAGTCTATTGTGTGTCATCTAAATGCAGCTAAATCTTGCATTCCCCCATTATGGAAACAAAAGACCCCCTCGACCACAGCTCTGTGGCTGAGGAAGGTGGAAGATATTAGAAAAATGGAAGACTTGATTTTGACAGAATCTGATAGACAGGTGTATAGAGAGACTTGGACACCTTGGAATCTGTTTATCCAATCAGAGGAAGGGATATCCCTTTTAGGGACATAAGATAGCTATAGGAATTTGAGCTGTGAGAAGTAGCAGATGCGTGGTTTAATAGTAGCATATGTCTTCAGGTGACATTTTTGTTATAAATTCTTTTTTTTTTTTTTTTGTTTGTTGTTCGTTTTGGTTTGATTTGATTTGATTTTGCAAGTTCTTTTTAATCTAAGGTATAGGGAATGAAAGGGAGGGTTCTATTATATAAGGTGGTATGAAGAAGGTGATAAAAGTTATTTAGTGCGATAAGAGGTCATTCTTGTCTGAAATCTACTATATGTATAATCTAATGTTATGTATCTAAGTGAATTGCCTTAAAGAGTTAATAACCACCCATTGGTGAACTATGTAATATGTTAACCCTGTTCATTTCCCAAAAAATCTAATAAAATTCATATTTGAAAGGAGGGTTATATCTGGAGGGACCACTCCCCTGGGCGGGGCTGTTCAGCTCCTTTTCTAGCAAGTATGTTTCTAACATCTAACATTCTGCCTAGATCTTCTCCTGCGAGCAGTGACATATACCCACGTGTTTCAGTATTAGAGCTGTGTCAGTCCATGGACGATGAGAAAATATGTTTTCATGTAAACAAAATAAGTGTCAGAAAGGGCTTTGTCTTCAAGTGGTTAGAAGAGTGGATGATGTGTGACATAAGCTTCCTAATGTTGTGCATAAAATGCCAGGACAGTTCAAACCCCCCCCCCCCCCTCCCACCAAATTACCACATTTTGGAAAGTAGACACCTCAAGCCATTTGCTGAGAGGAATGTCGAGTCCATGGAATATTTTATATTTTGACACAAGTTGCGGGAATTTTTTATTTTTTTGGAACCAAGTTGTCACTAAATGATATATTACCCAAACATGCCATGGGCATATGTGGAATTACACCCCAAAATACATTCTGTTGCTTCTCCTGAGTACGGGGATACCACATGTGCGAAACTTTTTGGGAGCCTAGCCGCGTACGGGACCCCAAAACCCAAGCACCGCCTTCAGGCTTTCTAAGGGTGTAAATTTTTGATTTCACTCCTCACTGCCTATCACAGTTTCAGAGGCCATGGAATGCCCAGATGGCAGAAAACCACCCCAAATGACGCCATTTTGGAAAGTAGACACTCCAAGCTATTTGCTGAGAGGTATGGTGAGTATTTTGCCAATCTCGCTTTTTGTCAAAGTTTTGAAAATTAAAAAAAGAAAAAAAAATTATATATATTTTTTCTTCCTTCATTTTCAAAAACAAATGACAGCTGTAAAATACTCACCATGCCTCTCAGAAAATAGCTTGGGGTGTCTACTTTACAAAATGGGGTCATTTGGGGGGGGGGGGGGGGGTTGTGATATCTTGGCATTTTATGGCCTTCAAAACTGTGATGGGTAGTGAGGAGTGAAATCAAAAATTTGCGCCCTGAAGGCGGTGATTGGTTTCCGGGGCCTCGTACGTGGCTAGGCTCCCAAAAAGTCCAACACATGGTGTCCCCGTACTCAGGAGCAGCAGCAAAATGTATTTTGGGGTGTAATTCCACATATGCCCATGGCATGTGTGAGCAATATATAATTTAGTGACAACTTTTTGTACTTTTTTTTTATTTTTGTCATTATTCAATCACTTGGGACAAAAAAATAAAAAATTCAATGGGCTCAACATGCCTCTCAGCAATTTCCTTGGGGTGTCTACTTTCCAAAATGGGGTCATTTGGGGGGGGGGGGGTGTACTGCCCTGCCATTTTAGCACCTCAAGAATTGAGATAGGCAGTCATAAATTAAAAGCCGTGTAAATTCCAGAAAATGTACCCTAGTTTGTAGACGCATATAAACTTTTGCGCAAACCAATAAATATACGCTTATTGACATTTTTTTTACTAAAGACATTTGGCTGAATACATTTTGGCCTAAATGTATGACTAAAATTGAGTTTAGATTTTCTTATAACAAAAAGTAGAAAATATATTTTTTTCAAAATTTTCGGTCTTTTTCCGTTTATATCGCAAAAAAAATAAATCTAGCAGAGACAATCAAATACCATTAAAAGAAAGATCTATTTGTGGGAAGAAAAGGACGCAAATTTCGTTTGGGTACAACATTGCATGACCGCGCAATTACCAGTTAAAGCAGCGCAGTGCCAAATTGTAAAAACACCTCTGGTCTTTATGCTGCGTATTGGTCCGGGGCTTAAGTGGTTAAACAAGTCACCATTTTTCTAAGTAAATAGATTGCTGAAGGTGCTATTGACTTTTCACCACGTTGGTAACAACCCATACAATCCATACATACAAAGAACGTTTAGAAATTAAGTTGTTTGTCCGCTGGGTGTCATAGGTCGCATTAATCTCATTAAGATGGTGCTTCTGCCAACGATCCTTTATATATTGTGGCACTCCCCGGTATATCTTGTGCTTCGGCACTTCAACGTGATGGAAGTTATTCTCAAAACATTCATATGGGGTAAGAGTAGTGTACAGGACGCCTTGGCTGGGTCCTGGAGGGACGCTATATTTCCCCTCTGTTTGGGCTGTGGTTCCTTTAAGGGAACAGAAAGGGTTAACACACCTGTCCAAGGAAGTGATTTAAGACAGACAGGAAGTTGTAGGTGAGAGTGAAGGAGTATAGTGAAGACTGTGCATGGTGAATGGTGGACATTGCAAAGCTGTGAAAGTACATGGCAGTGGCCTGCCTGGAAGCCTGCTAGCTGGGGAAGCTACCTACAACCTAAAGAAAGGACTGTTAAACTGTGGTAGCAGTTCTGAACTCTACAAGTCGGTGAGACTGGTATTTTTGTTTTTGCTGCTGTAAAGTCATTTAAGTTTAATAAACCTTCTTTTGGATTGAAAAGCCTGTGTCCTGCGATCTAGCTGGTTACCCGAACGTTACAGTAGACAAACTCCCGTGGACCAAACTTAAAAACCCTACGGATCTAGGGGGGGATGGCACTGCCAGATCTAAACATTTATTACATAGCAGCTCAGCTGTCACAACTGTTTTATATAGAGAAGATGGATAGGGCTAGATTCCTGACTTTTTTATGCCCCAAATGGTCACATTCCACTGGTGGTCATAACAGAACGGCAACAGGAGGTACACTTGACGAAAGATAGGTCTTCCCTGCTCAGTCATTACCGTCGCATATGGACCATAGCAACAGCCAAACTGCAATTAACACCTATACATGACCATACTCCACTGTGGCACAACCTAGATCTCCCGGAGTTTTGTTCTGTGCCCAAATCGGAATTGTGGAGGGCTGGGGGGGGGTTTTCTACCTGTCCCACTTGATGTTCAATGGCAGCCTGAAGGGAGTTTGACCTACTAAGAACCGAGTTTGATCTATCTGCTCGAATGTTCTTCGGCTACCTTCAGCTTCGTCATGCTTTTAGGGCGCAATTTCCGGCAGGTCACCCCCCTCGCTAGAAGTGAATCCCCTCATGGCCATAATACGCAGTCAGGACCCCCAAGAAACTTATATTGGCATTTTACAGTATACTGCTCATGCCTTCGGCAGCCAAGCTAGCATATGCACTGAAGGTTCGGTGGGTGGAGGACGTTGGGGAGATAGATGAGGAATGGAGTAAAGCCCTAGACTGTTGTAAACTAGTGTCCAAGTTATCGGATCGTCTAACACAGATATATGTTACTCACCGGGCGTACCTCACTCCTCTCCGAGTATCGAGATATAAGCATGACCAACCCGCAAACTGTGCCATGTGTGGCCAGGTGTCAGGCACGTTTTATCACTTGATCTGGAGTTGTCCCAAGGTTCAGGGTTACTGGACGCAAATCGTGCAATTCCTCCACGACACCATGGGCTCACCCATTACCCTACACCCCAAACCTTGCCTGCTGGGAATATATCCAGAGCCTGATGCTATAGATAAATTCAACAAAATATTCCTAAACGAAACACTGTTCTCTGCTAGGAAAACCATAGCGAAAATATGGATGAGGCCTACTCCGCCTGATTTTGGCATGTGGCTGGTGGATGTGAATAGTAGTCTAAAATATAAAAAAAACGTATATACTCCCACAGAGGTTGCCCTGCGAAGTATGGAAAAATATGGGATAGGTGGTTGCAAGTTCGAGACTATGGGCTAATGCCTCCCCCCAGGTTTGCGTGAGTTAGCGCATAGTAACCCTAGCGTTTGTTGTTTTGCACAGGATGTGTGTTTTTTGTTTTTTTTTGTTTCACGGTGTCCCACCTCATCTCATGTGTTCCACTGTATTCACCATCTGTCCCACCCCACAACATTGTTGTCCATTTCTCTTCCTATTACTCAACGCAATTACATACGCATATAGGAGGTCTTCTCACCTGTTTTATGCTTTACATTTTGTCACCTATACGTGACACTGCCTGTAACATTACATTTAAAAGAAATTATGTTGTTTGTAATAAAACGGAATGACAAGGAAAGAAGGATTTAACACGCTAGCTGAAAATGTATCTAATTCTTCCTACAAAATCCTTTGTTCGTAATGACAGCTTCAAGACACCGCCTGTATGGAGAAACTAGTCGCATGCATTGCTCGGGTGTGATTTTGGCCTATTCTTCCACAAAGTATTCAAATCTTGAAGGTTCCATGGGCCTCTTCTATGAACTCTGATCTTTAGTTCTTTCCATAGATTTTCTATTGGATTCAAGTAAGGCGATTTTCTCTTTCTTTGAAAACAATTAAGCGTTTCGCTGGCTTTGTGATTAGGTTCATTGTCTTGCTGAAATGTCCACCCTTGTTTGATCTTCACCCTTGTAGATGGCAGTAGATTTTTATCAAGAATGTCTTGGTACATTTTTTCATTCATTCTTCCTCCCGAAATAAAGTTTGCTAGTACCGTATGCTGAAAAACAGCCCCACGCCATGATGTTCCCACCTCCAAACTTCACTGTTGGTATTTTTTTTGGGGGTGACGTGCAGTGCCATTTGACCTCCAAAAATGGTGTATATTATGGCATCCAAAGAGTTTAATTTTGATATCATAGGAGCAGAAAATGTTGTGCAGCAAACTTTAAACAAGCTTCAACGTGCTTGTTCTTCAGCAATGGAGTCCTGCATGGTGAGCGTGCATAAAGGTCATGCCGGTTGAGTGTATTACTTAATGACAATTTTTTTTAAACAATTGTACCTGCTAATTCCAGGACTTTCTGAAGCGCTCCGCAAGAGGTCCTAGGCTCTTGGTGAAATAATGTTCTTTCCACTTCCGGATTATGGACCCAACAGTGCTCACTGGAACATTCAGAAGTTTAATAATCCTTCTGTAACCAATGCCATCAGTATGTTTTGCAACAAT
This sequence comes from Rana muscosa, assembly GCA_029206835.1. NCBI lineage: Eukaryota > Metazoa > Chordata > Amphibia > Anura > Ranidae > Rana > Rana muscosa. The sequence goes on from CM055119.1 coordinate 235,981,240, forward strand.
AGAGTTGCAAAGGTCTTGAGAGAACTCTGCTTTTATTCACCATGAAAGGTTTTCTTGTGACACCTTGGTAATGAGACACCTTTTTATAGGCCATCGGTTGACTGAGCCAGCTGTTATTAATTTGCACTTACAAGAGGCAAGAACCGCTTTCCAATTACCGTTAGATTTCAGCTCATGTCCTGGCTTTCCATTTTGCACGTCACTTTCTTCAGGCCTTCAGTAATTTTTCCCTGTGTCATTACACATAACCCAATTTCTGAACTATTTGTTGGTTTCTTTGTATGTATGGATTGCACGGGTTGTTACCGACATGTGGTGAAAACTTCATGTCAATAGCACATTTATAAATCTATCAACCTAGAAAAATGGTGACATGTTCAATCCTCATTTTACCGGATATAGATAATATATACACACACACACACACAAAAGTGAGTACACCTTAACATTTTTGTCAATAATTACATATTTTCATGTGACAACACTCTAGAAATTACACTTTGCTACAATGTAAAGTAATGAGTGGACAGCTTGTATAATAGTGTAGCTTTGCTGTCCCCTCAAAATAACTCACACAGCCATTAATGTCTAAACCGCTGACAAAAGTGAGTACACACCTAAGCGAAAATGTCCAAATTTGGCCCCATTGGCCACTTTCCCTCCCCGGTGTCATGTGACTCGTTAGTGTTACAAGGTCTCAGGTGTGAATGGGAGCAGGTATGTTATATTTGGTGTTATTGCTCTCACTCCCTCATACTAGTTACTGGAAGTTCAAAATGGCACCTCATGGCAAAGAACTCAATGAGGATCTGAAAAGAATTGTTGCTCTACATAAAGATGGCCTATGCTATAAGACGATTGCCAAGACCCTGAAACTGAGCTGAAGCACGGTGGCCAAAAATCCTTCAGCGGTTTAACAGGACAGATTCCACTCAGAACAGGCCTCGCCATGATCGACCAAAGAAGTTGAGCGCACGTGCGCAGCATATCATATCCTGGATATGACGCTGCGCACTTGCACTCAACTTCTTTGGTCGACCATGGCGAGGCCTGTTTTGAGTGGAATCTGTCCTGTTAAACCGCTGTATGGTCTTGGCCACCGTGCTCCAGCTCAGTTTCAGTGTCTTGGCAATCTTCTTATAGCCTAGGCCAGTGATGGCAAACCTTGTAGTTCCAAAACATCTGGGGTGCCAAGGTTCGCCATCACTGGTCTAGGCCATCTTTATGTAGAGCAACAATTATTTTTTTCAGATCCTCAGAGTTCTTTGCCATGAGGTGCCATGGTAAACTTTCAGGGACCAGTATGAGAGAGTGATTGTGATAACACCAAATTTAACACACCTGCCCCCCATTCACACCTGAGACCTTGTAACACTGAGTCACATGACACTGGGGAGGAAAAATGGCTAATTGGGCCCAATTTTGACATTTTCACTTAGGAGTGTACTCACTTTTGTTGCCAGCGGTTTAGACATTAATGGCTGTGTGTTGAGTTATTTTGAGGGGACAGCAAATTTGCACTGTTATACAAGCTGTACACTCACTACTTTACATTGTAGCAAAGTGTCATTTCTTTAGTGTCCCATATTGTATTTGATTTGTTCATGTTGTGTTTGCTGCTCATTTTTGTTCTGTGCATGAATTGTTTTTTCCCCCTAAATCTCTAGGATTGATTTAACCAACTGTTCTACAAAAGGTAAGGCAACGCCAAAAAATAAAATAACGGTTTTATGTACTCTAATTGAATCAATAATTCACACTACAGGTGGTGACCAGCGTTTTACTGCATTGTTTTCGGTGTGTCCCATTGACTGCAAATGTGGCCCGCAGCTGTGCTGCAGAGAGTTGTGATAAAATGCAGACATGCTGCATTTTTCAATGCCAACTGTAGAGAACCGCATGTCACTGTACAGTAGCACAGCATATTTTGTACACTTCAAATAAAGTTCATGAAAAAACGGGGGGGCTGTGTGATGCACTGAATCATGCACCATACCGCCCCCCCCATCGCAGATGTAAAGGGCAGCTGCCAGAGAGAAAAGGCATAGTGGTTTACTCTCCAGTGGCTGTTCGTTCAGTGTGAACAGACCCTAAAATTATCAGAAACATGGTTTTAGGACTCTGCTAGGCTACTGGTGGACTAAGATGAGGAGGACACAACCTGGAAAAAAAAGAACTAAATTTTTATTAAAAATGTAGTTATGTAGTCAAAGTGGTTGTAAACCCTCACATATATGCAGTGAAGTGAACAGCCTCAGATGGTTCCTAACGACCCATGGGTCATACTAAATTGTACAGGCAAACCAGTGGGAACATATAAGAAATCGATAACGCCCCACTTGCTCAATGCGGCAAAAGCACTTATCCCTAGGTTCTGGAAACAAGCCACTATTCTCGCTTTAAGTGAATGGCTAGTGAAGGTGGACCATATATACCATATGGGAGGACCTCACCCATTCCCTTCGCAACAAGTTAGATCTGTCACCCAAAATATGGTCCTGCTGGTTTGCCTTTAATTTCTCATCTGCCTATACGGATATCATGTCTCAAACTGTATAAATTGCTCTTCATGGATCATTTTGTATGTTAACATTTGGCTGCGGCCACCCATCATCATCATCCTTCCTTCCTTTTCTGTCCTGCTCCCTTCTTCTCTTCTTCCTCTCTTCCTTATATTTGCTTTTGGGTTTTTATTTTCTTTGTGTATGGCACGAGCTGACCTACAACGGCAGCCTCTGTACTTACTGCACACTACGACAATGTGACAAACTGGACGATGCCTATTGGGTGCCCACTATCCCAGGGAGTTCCTCAATTAGGCTTAGTAACAACACACTATCTACATGTCGGGTGTTCACATGTACCTATATATTTTGTCTTTGGAGGACTTTTCTTGCTTCTGTTAACTTTAATTTGTCACATAAATTATGTTTCTCAATAAAAACTTATTGAACAAAAAAAAAATGATACTCAGATGATGCTACTTAGGCTATACTTGTTAATCTGCAGTATTCTCTCTATACTCTTTCAAAAGTGCAGATTGTGTTAAAAATCTTTCTTCATCTGTGAGCAAAGAGGAGAGGGTGAAGAGACTGCAGTTAGTGTTTAAGGGCTGATTGAAGAAAAGGGAACACACCCCCCCCTCCCCACAGAACTGTGTTGTGAATAAGAAAGGCTCCATGCACACTGACTTAAAAAAAAAAAAATTCTGCTTCTATAGGAGTTTTGTCTGTAGAAGCAGCTCAATGTTGTGCATGGACACATAGGATATTAGGACGATTGGAGGCATATTTTAAGCAGAAAAACCCCCACCTCGCAAAACTCTCCTAAACTATGTACAAATGGGCTCTATGTGAGCATTTATTTCTGCCAAGAGAACAGGTGTTTAACCACTTCCCACCAGGAAGTCGTCACTTGTTGATGTCCTGGATTTTAAGCAGAGATATTTGATTGATGCTTGCAGCTGTAGGCATCATTCAGAAATGTTTTTCTTGCTACGCAGGCGGCACAGGTTCACTCGTATGAAGCACTGATTTACATAATCTACAGAAATGGCCCTTATGCAGAGCAGGGAGCGAGTATTTTGAAACTCTCATAAAATATTTCATATGTGTAATGCAAGAGTAAAAGGCACTAGTTTAGCAGTTTCTCTGAATGCTCCACTATGGCACAACACTCAACTTAGTGAGATAGCGAAGGTCCCAGATCGGGCATGCTGGGCAACCTATGGTGTTAAATACGTGCATCAATTATTCAGAGATGGGATTTTTTGATCTTTTATAGATTTGAAGATAGAATGTATTTGGTATTCCATATTCTTTTTCCGATACCTCCAGCTGCGTCATTAGGCTACAGCTCAGTATGGAGGAGGGGTGGTGGTGCTTTACCCTTCCAGTATGGAGAAATTAAAAGTTGCTGAGGACCATTCGAAATGGATTTCCAAGTATTATTTTGAACCAATGACATCCTCCTTCCCCTGGAGAGGGTGGCAGCACAATGGAGGGGTGATGTACCTCCCTCACGGAGGAATCATAGTCCGAGGCCATGTCTATTATGGTACCCTCGATGATTTCAGCCAGAGACAAAACTGCTACAGTTTGGCTATCTGCATAGGATATATTACACACCCCCCCCCCCCCCCAAACGCCTGCATAAAATGGGTAGACGTGAGACACCGGACTGCCCCCGGTGTCATACGGCAGTGAGAGTCTTCTTCCATATGGTTTGGCAGTGTCCCCAGGTAGAAAAGTTTCGGAAGGAGATCCTGTCATATCTGGAGGATACCCTGGACCTGCCAAACATCTACTCCCCAGCCAGGTGACTCTTGGGTGATCTGGAGGAAGAGGAGATGTCAAATTCCAAAAAGACCCTTCTGAGAGTGGTCTTCTGTTATGCCAAGAAAGCTCTGGCCCTGCATTGGAAGGACCCGACCCCCCCCCCCCCCCATCTTTACAAACCTGGATTAAAATTGGTTAATAATGCTCTACCACTGTACAAACTGACCTACACTGCCAGAGGTAGCCCCCAAAAAATTTGACAAGGTATGGGCAGGATGGGTAAAATATATAGCAGGAGACAGAGATATGATAACTGGTGTATAGATGTTGCCTGGAACAGTGTCTTAACCGGGAGTACCCTTGATGTATTGAACATGTATGGTAGAGGGTTTTTCTTTGTCTTATCTATTTTGTTATTCTTTACATAGCTGAGTACATAGATGAAACGAGCTTAGGGGGTATATTCATGCAACCGTGTTTGTTTATTAATCTATTGACAGATAGCAATGGAAGTTTGTTAGGAGGTACATCTTAGACTCAGGTTTTATTATTTTTTGTTTGACGTTTTATGTTATTATACTGTCAGTGTACATATATTTCTGAACTGTTTTTGTACATTATTGAAAATCTCAACAAAATTTACCCTTTAAAAAAAAACATTTTTTTTAAATGTTATGCTTCATCTGGCGATTCCCTGCAATGTAGAAGCCATCATAGCGGCTGTTTAGCCGCTTGATTGCTTTTCTAGGCAGCGGGAGGAGACTGGAGCTGGACTTACCAGCAACGGGCTGTCCAGGGGGGTAGGGTAGTGGGCTCATGGGCAGTCCAAAGCCAACTCAGAGCCACTGTAGATGGAGGCTATAGTCCACAAAGCCATGGGCACACAGAGCCGCAAATGAGACATTTCCTGCTAGGGGCTCCACCCATGTCAGCTCAACTCTCCACTGACCTACCCATTCTACAGCCCTGCATCTCCCCTAACCCGCTCTTCATATTCACACCCCTCTCCTCCTTTAACCCACGCCCCTTTCCAACCCCCAGCCTTATGCACACACGAGGTATAGTGAGACCTGCCTGCTTGCCTGCCAGCCACCACTGGGGCTGACAAATGCCCAGGCACCAGGATGCCATTTCTAGTCACAATGGTGACCTGGCGCCTGGGATTTGTTGAGCCCTGATTTATCGTGTCACCGGAGAGCTGGGACCTGCTTCGCTAATAAGCCAAACCGTATCATCAGTATATACACTATGTGGTACCATTGATCCCTTCTTTTACAGCATATACAGCAAAAGATTAAGCCAGTAACAAATTACAAAAAAGCCTCCAGGAACTGAAAATTCTAAACATCACTCCCCTTGAAAGAAAAATATGGCCAAATAAATGGAAGCAATCCTTGAAATTTGATGCACCAAACATAATGGTTGAGCCATTTATAGATGCCCCTAATGAACAGTAAAGCATAGCTCTTGCTGTCCTGTATACAAAATCACTTCGTAAACTATAAACAGGAACTTTATTTTGTTTAAATATTGGCTTACAAGAATGCTTACATAATTTCTTGTGAAAAAAACATATATTAAAGCGGAGGTTCACCCTAAAATTACACTTTTTCTTCCTGTAATCCTAGTGCTATGTACAATACTGTGTCACTAACCTTTTTAAGTTTTGGATGCTGTAAAAGAAGTACATCTTCGGAATTCTGTTGTACTTCCTGCTTTTCCTCCCGCAGGAGTGGGCGGGTCCTTTGGTTTGCCCGGCGGCCCTAAGTGTCCTGGGATGTCGGCGTAATGTCATCACAACGGGGCGTGTACTTAATGTTGACGCCCGTTGTGATGGCAACCAGGAAGTGTTGACGGCGCTGCTCGCCGTCAACACTGCACTTGAGCGAGATACAGCTGTGAATGCCGGGAGACGCGCATTCACCGCTACCCGGAAATCTATGCTTGTGGGCTTCAAGATGCCCACAAGCAAAATGGAAAATCAAGGAAACATTTTATAAGTGTTTATTTCTTCAAAAAACGGACGGGGGATGTTTTGTAGCGCTGGAGATGCGAGTACATTACAGTCATCATTAGTCACATTGAATGCACAAAAAGAAAAAACATGTATGGACCGCGGAACCTCCGCTTTAACATCAATAAAAAACGTAGCATCTATTTAGATGTACATATGTCGTACCTCTGGTGGCATATGCAAGGTAAGCATTAGATACTGCTATAAGACTGCCATAGTAGTACTTCTGTTCCCAATCATATTTTGCTACAGGCTGTATTTTAACCTGAAAGGAAACAGATAAAAATATTGGTTAAGGCTCAAAGGCTTATGATGAAAACTTCACTGTAAAAGCAAAAAGTAAAAGAAAAGGGAAACGTCAGAGAATGTTTTGTAGGAAAAATAAGCAAAAATATCCCTGCCCAAAAGAAAAAAACATCTAAAAAAAGACAAATTTTACATGGTAACCCTTTACATTTTTGTAAACACTCAACACCATTAAAAGCATCACACAGCCTTTGCTGACATAAAATACTCATACAGTAACTTTTCTGACTTTGGACCACATTAGCACAGGGTTGGCAAACATGGTCTCCAAGCATATTAACAAATAAAAAAAATATATAATAAAAAAAAGTGCGCGGCTTCAAAACAAAAAAAAAAAAAAAAAAAAAACACCACAAAGCTATTTGCCCTGGAGAATGCATGCAAATTACCAACTGAAGAGCAGAAAAAAGTAAAGGCTACAAACTCACAATATTTTGAGTGTTTTTTACATGCATTTTTCAAGAAAACATTGGAATAATTTTGCCTCTTTATTTTATACCCCAAAAAAATCACTTCTGGTGTTCAGTTGCTAATAAGGGTCAAAGTTTGGAAAAGTATTGTCCAATAAAAAGTGTCCTGGTTTGGAGGGGAGTCACACAATTCGTATGGGAGAATTTTAAATTGCAGGCCTACTATATACAGGTAGTCATTTTCTCAGAAGTACTTTCTCCCCGTGGAAAGAGGTCTTCAAGTCTTGACACCTCTAAAAATCCAAAATATAGTTTGGTTAGTGGTAAACATCTGAACATGAATTTCAAGAAATTGCATCTTACAGCACGTAACATACGCAAGATTGACTCCATATCCCACTTTACCGTTAGACTGGGAAATCCAAAAAAAATTCAGTAGGAAGTTCTCAGAGCCACTAGCAGCCAAAATTCGCATCAGCCAAGTTTGAAACATTTAGCTGGTAAAACCTAATACATCTACTATAAACAGAAGACTAGGCAGCAGCCTTATGAACCTGAGAAACAGAGAAACAGAGGCCGGATGCAAAAAGGCCAAAGAGGTGATTAATACCCAACTGTAGCAAAAATTAAAAAACAGTTAAACCCTATTGTTTAAACTGCATGCTGGAACAATAGTCTAGCAGATCAACTGTTAAGTGGCAGAACTGGGAGAAAAATAAACTTTCCTGGGATCCACCAGAATAAAAAAACAATACATTGGTTTTCCTAACCGCAGGGTGGATTCGATTTACATAGAGTCGATTTAAATCACTATTAAAAATAGGATTTTTACGTCATACTTGCATGTAAAAATCCCTTTCTTTGAGATCATGGGACACAGAGTGAGGCCAATATTCATTACCTGCTGGGTTATACTTCATCAAGTGAATGGACACTGGTACACCAAAAGGAAGTGATCCCCTATATAACCCCTCCCATACAGGAAGCACATCCGTTTTGTAGCAAGCACTGAATCCTCAAAAATGAGGGGAGGGATCTTTGTGTCCCATGATGTACTCAAAGAAAAGGATTTTACAAGCAAGTATGATGTAAAAAATAGGATTTTTGTACTCACCGTAAAATCAGTTTCTCTGACGTCCATTGAACCGACACAGCTCTCATACTGATTACGTGTGGGTATATGTCCCTGCTTGCAGGAGAAGACCTAGGCAGAATGTTAGATGTTCTAGAACAAGCCAGAGCTGAACAGCCCCGCCTAGGGGGGCGGTCCCTCCGGACATTACCCTCCCACCTGCAGCTAGCAGCCTTAGTTTGTAACAAGCAGTACAAACTTAAAAAGCAAGGGTGGGTGCTGTCGGTCCATGGACGTCAGAGTAAAGGATTTTACGGTGCGTACAAAAATCCTATTTTCTCTTATTGTCCATGGACCGACAGCTCTCATACTGATTACGTGTGGGACGTCCCAAAGCAGTATAAGAAAAGAGTGGGAGCAAAAATTAAGGAACAACCAAAACTTCACTCCAAACAAGCAGAGCTCCTCAATGGAGGAGGAGTTGCAACAGCGGCCTGCAACACTTTTTACGGCCGAAGGAAGCATCCGAAGATGCAGCCACATCAACCTTGTAGAACTTTGCAAAGGTATGAACGTACGACCAGGTCGCCGCCTTGCACACTTGTGCAACCGACGCTTGATGTCGGAAAGTCCAGGAAGCACTGATTGCCCTGGTGGAATGCGCCATGATCGGGAAGGGGGGCGCCCGTCACCTAATGGCATAGGCCTGTATAACAGTCTGTCTGATCCACCTAGAAATGGTGGCAGACGACACCGCTTGGCCCCGTTTCGGACCAGAGACGCATAGAGGGTCAGACTTCCGAATAGAAGCAGTAGCCATCGGGTATACCCGTAAGGCACGCACCACATCCAAATTGTGAAGCGCAACCTCTCTAGGATGCGATGGATGAGGGCACAATGACAGAAGGACAATGTCCTCATTAAGGTGAAAAGCCGAAACCACCTTAGGAAGAAAAGACGGTCGCAGTCGCAATACCGCCTTATCCTTATGGAGGACCAGGTAAGGCGACTTGCATGACAGAGCCGCCAACTCAGACACCCGTCTAACAGAAGTGATGGCCACTAAAAAAGCCACCTTCTGGGACAAAGTTGAAAGAGGAATATCTCTTATATTCTCAAAAGGAGATTCCTGAAGAACCGAAAGCACCAAGTTCAGATCCCAAGGAGGGAGCAGAGGCTTGGCAGGTGGAACCACATGGCGTACCCCCTGCACAAAAGTGCTAACCAAGGAATGACCAGCTAGGGGTCTTTGAAAGAAATCTGACCTTTAATAGTGCTCAAAGCCAGCCTTTGAGCAACCCCCCCGCTGTAAGAACCTCAGGATTCTGGGGACAGAGTACGTCCGTGGACGCCAGTCTAGTTCCTCGCACATAGCGATGTAAGCTCTCCAGGTACGTTGATAGATCTTCCGAGAAGAAGACTTCCGTGCCCTAAGCATGGTTGAAATTACCAAATCCGACAGGCCTCGGTCTTTCAGCACTTGGCTCTCAATAGCCATGCCATTAAAGCCAGAGACTGTAAAGCAGGATGAAAGATAGCATTTTGAGATAGAAGGTCCTCCCTCAAGGGCAGGCGCCAATGGACGTCCGCGATGAGACGTACCAGGTCAGCGTACCAATGACGCCGAGGCCAGTCCGGAGCAATGGGGACTACCGGAATGCCCTCGGCCACTACCCTGCGCAGCAGACGAGGAAGCAACTGCAGCAGAGAGTAGACATACATCAAGTGATACTGACCCCACGGGGCCACTAACGCGTCCGAGGCGTCCGCCCAGGGGTCCCTGGACCGGGCCACAAACCCTCGACAACTTGCGATTGAGACGAGACGCCATCAGGTCCACATCTGGAGTGCCCCACCGTCGACAAAGGAGTTTTAACACTTCCAGATGCAAGGACCACTCCCCCTGGTCCAGGGACTGGCGGCTCAGAAAGTCCGCCTGCCAATTTTCTACGCCCGGAATGTAGACGGCCGACAGTGCCGGCACGCTTCTTTCCACCCACCTTAGGATGTGGGCGACCTCGGACGCCGCAGCCGAGCTCCGAGTGCCCCCCTGATGGTTGACATACGCCGTCAGGCTGGCGTCCGTTGTGATCACTGTCCAGCAGATGGGGAGGAACGATTTCCCGGCCCGAAGAGCCGGGGACCTCAGCCACCACGTCAGGGACGCCTTGACAGAGTGACTGAAGATCCAATGACAATGGGGACTTGTCCCAAACCGACAGAATTCCCCTCTGCAATGCCCGAGTGTGTGATTGGGCATACGGAACCGCCTCGAAGGAGGCCACCATTAGTCCCAGGACTCTCATGCAGAAGTGAATTGACGACCATTTTCGGGACGTCAGAACCTGTACTGCTGACTGAAGTGTCAGTAACTTCTCTGAGGGTAGAAACACCTTCGCTGCCGAAGAGTCCAGGATCAGACCCAGATACTCCAAGCGCTGAGTCAGGACTAGAGCCGACTTCTGTGTGTTCAGAAACCACCCGAAGTCCCGGAGGGTCTGACTGACTATCGTCACATTTTCCTCCAATTCTGAGCCATTTTCTGCTCTTAGGAGGTCGTCCAGATAGCCCACGATAACAATTCCTCGCTGTCTCCGCAAAGCTAGAACCGGGGCAAGCATTGTGGTGCCGAAGGGAAGGGCCACGAACTGATAGTGGACTTCGCCTATGGCAAAGCGCAGAAACCTCTGGTGGCCTGCGCAGATAGGGATGTGCAAGTAAGCGTCCTTGATTTCCAAGGACGCCAGAAAATCCCCCTGGTGGAGTGTCACGATCACCGTGCGAATGGATTCCATCCGGAATTTTTGTACCCTCACATAGGCATTCAGGGCCTTGAGGTCCTTTTTCGGGACAACAAACAGGTTTGAGTAAAACCCCTGAAACCTCTCTTGTGACGGAATCGGCACAATGACTCCACGCCCGAGCAAATCCTGTACGGTCCCCAAGAGGGCCGCCCGGAAGGACAGGGAGGTTTGAGGGAAAAAACCTGTTTGGGGGCCACGAGCAGAACTCTATCCTGTATCCCGAGGTGACCACCTCGCACACCCACCGGTCGGAGATCCGGGAGGTCCACCGCACCGAGAACCTGCGAAGACGTCCCCCACCCCAGAGTCGGGCAGGGGCAAGACTTCATGCTGTGGTGGACTTGGGAGCTTGCTTGGTAGGCTTACGCACCCAGCTGCACTTTTTTCAGTCTGGGCGGGCTTACCCGTGGAATCTGATTGACGAAAAAAAAGTCTTCACCGGAAAGGTAGGGCCCGGCCTGCGGTGGGGCTCCTTTCCCCTAATAGACTGGGGAAGGAAGGTGCTCGTCCCTCCTGTGACGTTTTTAATAATGTCATCCAGGGCGGCCCTAAACAGTCTACCGCCCTTAAAGGGCAAGTCAGCCAGGAGCTTTTTGAAAGCTATGTCAGCCGAACCAGCATTTCAGGCAGATAAGGCGACGCATCACCACAGCAGAAATGGAGGCCCCTGTTATTAAAAGGGGTCACATCCACAGTGGCATCGCACACGAAGACCAAACCCTGCGCAAGTTGGTGAGCCAGGGCAATGGTTTCAGGAGGGAGATTATGCTCCTGAACCGTCTGGTGCAATATCCGTGCCCAGCCTGTGAGTGTCTGAGACACAAGTGTTGCCGCCACTATAGGGCGTAAGGCGGCCCCCAATAAGGTGAACATAGTTCTACACGCCACTTCTGACCTCCTGTCAGCGGGATCCTTAAATGCAGGAGTCCCTTCCATTGGGAGCATGGTGGCCTTATTCAAACAGGCGCCCGGGGGGGGGGTTCGACTACTGGGGGATGAGCCCACTTCTTAACTAGGTCCTCCTAAAAAGGGGTACCTTAAGGCTATGCACCGCGGGACCGTCAAAGTCTTCTGCGGCTTATCCCAGACCTGGTCAATGTATATATTAAAAAAGGCACATATGGAAAAACTTTTTGAAGACACGGCTTTCAAGGAACCAAAAGGTCATAGTTTCCACCTGAGGTTCCTTAGCCTCAACCTTCAGCTTGAGAGTGTCCCTCACAGCGTCAATGAGTTCACTTACAAGCACCCTGTCAGTAGGTGGATCAAGACAGGGGTCTTCCTCACAAGGAATGTCCTGTCCAAACACATTAAAATCCTCAGAACTAGGGTCCTCAGCAGCAGTAGCTATCCCCATATCCAAGTCAGAGCACTCCCCATGTGGAGATTGTGTGGGGAGGGGGGCGCTTTACAGCCCCCGTGCGTTCGCACACCGCTTCCAGCTTGGCAAGGAATGATTCCAGGACTGCCGACAACTGGTCCATAGGGACCGCAGGTGCAGGAGCACTGCCAGTTGCCTCTGACAAGTGGGGAGAAGCAGGTGAACCAGACTCCATATTGCCACCCTCTGAGACCCTATTCACTATTACAGTGAATAGTACAGTCCACCCACTGGCTGTGCTGAGGCTGAGGAGGGGATACCCGGAGGACTCACCACCCCTAGGGACCGCTCGGTTCGGCTGTATGAGCCGCGCTGGAGCGCAGGTGAAGCCTGAGGAGAGTGAAGAAACTGTGAGGAGAGAGGTATTTTGCGCCGTTCAGCAGTGCCGCTAGAGGCCGAAAACGAGACTAAAAGCGCCGTGGCTACAAGAAAACGGCCGCCTGTATAACTGTGCTTGAGCCGCGGCAAAATGGCCGCCAACGGCGCACTTTTTAAATATAACATACCGCGCCAATGGCGCACGCAAAAACCAATACACATTCCTCCAAAACACTTCCCAAGCCACTAAACCGCCATGGAGCGCCCCCCCCCCCCAGGGCAGAACGACCCCCCAAGTATTCCCACACAGCACAGCACCAGCAGGGTGCAGAGAGCAGCATAACAGGGGGGAGACAGGGAGAACCCCCCCACACACAAACACAGCCAGTGTGTACTCACCTTGCAGTAGGAGAGACTACTTCCCCGTCCCGCAAGCACCTTGGAGAACACCCTCGGTGCCAATAGAGGGACTCACTGGCTTGTTTCAGACAGACCTATCACAGAGTCGTACGGCGTAGCTGTCGGCCCGGTCCACCGCGAAAGATACAGTAGGTACTGTTCAATCTTGAGAAGACCGCGGGAGCATGAAAGCAACCCGGCCACCCCTGGAGCCATGGGGTATGTAGTGAACAGAGTCACACGCACACAAGGCGAGGATCAGCATGCTCAATGGTCGGACAGGGAAGACTACGAGGATACTAGTGTACCCAACCTGTTGCCCAGCCGACAGTTGATTGAAGGTCTCAAAAATAAAAATAAAAATTCCCAAAGGAATAAAGTATAAAAGTAAAAAATCTTCCAGGAGACTGGCCCCTGAGAAAGCCACGTCTTCTCCTTCTGCTAGGCAGAAAAAAAAACTGAGGCTTCTAGCTGCAGGTGGGAGGGTAATGTCCAGAGGGACCGCCCCCCTGGGCGGGGCTGTCCAGCTCTGGCTTGTTGTAGAATGTTTTAACATCTAACATTCTGCCTAGGTCTTCTCCTGCAAGCAGGGACATATACCCACACGTAATCAGTATTATCGTCCATGGACGATAAGAGAAATCCTATTTTCTTTTCCATACATCATGGGACAGAGTCAGGCTATTTATTACCTGCTGGAACATCCCAGAGCAATAGCCTTGAGGGGAGGGAAACACTCTGCCAAATAATAAATAGCCATCAGAACCTTATACGGTTATAATGTCCTGATTTAAATGAAAGGCCGACACCACTTTTGGCAAAAAGGATGGAACGGGTTAGATCGTAACATGACCCTGTTGTGGTTAAGGATCAAGTATGGTTCCTTGCACAGGGGTCGCCAACTCCGACATTCTTCTAGCTGAGGTGATAGCCATCAGGAAGCCTAGCTTGCGTGACAGCAAGTCTAATGATATTTCCTTGATAAGTTCAAATGGTTGCTTCTGTTATACAGACAGCACCAAGTTCAAGTCCCAATGACACATAGGTGACCTAATGGGGGGAAGCAAGCGAGTTGCCCCCTGCATAAGGGATTAGTGAATGGGAGGCCAAGGGCTTTTGGAAGAATACTTATAGGGCCAAAACTTGACCTCTGATTGTACTCAAAGACGATTGGATTTCCACAGCTGGTTGTAGAAAAGAGAATTCTCCCAATCACGTATTTTCATGGATGCCATCTTTTGGCTTCAAAACAAACAATATAAGTCTTCCAGGCTTAATGATAGATTTTTCTAGCGACAGCTTTTCTAGCATTCACTAGTGTAGACACTACTTATCCCGAGATGCCATGGTCCTTCAACACCCTGGCTTCAATAGCCATGCCGTCAAATTTAGAGACTGTATATAGGGGTGGAATATAGGACCTTTGGACAGTAGGATAGGGGCGACGTGGAAGCATCCATGGTCCGTCTATTGTCAGTCTCACGATCTCCGAGAACCAGGGCCTTCTGAACCAGGCTGGTGTTACCAGAATGACTGGAACCCCCTCTTTCCGAATCCTGCGCAACAAGTGTGGGAGGAGAGGGATTGGAGGGAAAGCATAAACCAGGGAGTACTGGCTCCATGGAACTATTAGAGCATCTGCGCCAATTGCCAGAGGATCTCATGTTCGGGACACAAACTGCTGTAGTTTGTTGTTGAACCTGGATGCCAGTAGGTCGACCTCTGGACATCCCAAACCTTGGCAAATTTCTTGGAACACCTCTTGGTGTAGGGACCATTTTCCCTGGGCAGATCTGCTGGCAGCTGAGATAATCTGCCTTCCAGTTCTCTACTCCCGGGATATGGACTGCCGATATAGTTAGCACATATTTTTCTGCCCAGGCAAGTATATAGTTCACGGCTGAAGGACTCCTGGTACCACCTTGGTGGTTTATATAGGCCACTGCAGGGGCATTGTCGGACTGGACCCCGATAGGGTAGTCCTGAAGCTTTACCGTTCAGGAGTGTAGAGCCAGACGTACTGACCGTATTTCTAGGACGTTAATGGGCAGGATCTGTTCTGTTCCTGACCATTTTCCTTGGGCTAAGAGCCTGTTTAGGGTCGCTCCCCAGCCTGAGAGACTGGCATCTGTAGTCAGTACTCTCCAAGTTACTTGGAGAAAGGATTTTCCCTTTCGCAGGTTCTGATCCTGCAGCCACCAATTTAGGCTTAAGCATGCCTGAGGGGATAAGCACATTGGATAATCCAGAGCTTTTCTTCCCCTGTTCCAAGCCATCAAGATGTCTTGTTGTAAGGGTCTGGATTGGAACTGGGCATAGGGCACTGCCTCAAAAGGAGGATACCATCTTCCCTATTAGACTCATACAGAGTCGAATGGAGGGTTGTCTGGTGCCCCTTATATGACGAACCTGATCTTTCAGGGCATAGATACTTACGGGTGTCAAGAATACTCTTGCTTGGACCGTGTTTAGGATCAGACATAGATATTTTAAAATTCTGAGCTGGTCTCAAGGTTGACTATTCAGTATTTATGATTAGAGGTCAACCGATATATTGGCCGGCCGATATATTGGCCGGCCGATATATCGGCCGATTTTTGGCACTTTTTAATTAATCTGCATCGGCCGATAGTGCTGAAAAAAAAAAAGCCGATTTAAAAAACTTCAGCTCAACTTGCAAATAAGTTCTTTCATAGAAGTCAATGCAAGTTGACTGAAGTTTCCCGTGTAGAAGTTCTCAGCTTAACCATTTAAAGACAAAATCTTTTCTGACAATTGTAGCTTACAAGTAAAAATCATGTATTTTCTGCTAGAAAATCACTTGGAACCCCCAAACATATATATATTTTTTTAGCAGAGACCCTAGGGAATAAAATGGCGGTTATTGCAATATTTTATGTCACACGGTATTTGCGCAGCGGTCTTTCAAACGCAATTTTTGGGGCAAAAATACACTTTAATGAATTTGAAATAAAACTTAACAGTAAAGTTAGCCGTTTTTATTTATTTTTTTTGTCTAAAAATTTTTGATTACCCGTTATTGTGCCCGCTTCCTGATTCCCTTACCGAAGATGGCGGCGGCAACACCCGAGAGCCGAGGGAGAGATCGGCTTTGTGTGCCGACATCACGGGCGCCCAGAACAGTTAAGTGTCCATATAATTAAAAGTTAGCAGCTGCAGTATTTGTAGCTGCTGACTCTTAATATTTTTTTTTTTTTTTTCGGCAGAACACTGCTTTTACACTGGAGCGGGTAGGCGTTGACGGTAAAATGCCGCTAGTTTTAGCGGCGCTTTACCGTCATTTTAGCGGCGCTATTCGGCTGCTAGCGGGGTGCTTATAACCCAGCTAGCGGCCGATAAAGAGGTTAAATGCACCCCCGTGTAGCACCGCTGCAGAAGCGCTTTTGCAGGCGCTTCGGCAGCAGTGCCCATTCATTTCAATGGGCAGGAGTGGTGGAGGAGCGGTGTACACCGCTCCAAAGATGCTGCTTGCAGGACTTTTTTTTAACGTCCTGCCAGCGCACTGCCTCAGTGTGAGACTGCAGGGGAGAGCTGTTTTTTGCAGCCACTTTTACAGGTGCTATTTTTAGCCCAAAAGTGCCTGAAAAACACCACAGTGTGAAAGGGGTCCAACTGTTAGATTTTATGAGATGAAGGGAAAAGAAAAAAAATGAAAATAAATTCGGCCTAACATATCGGCCCAAAAAAAACAAAAATAAAAAATTGGCATCATATAATCGGCCACCACGATTTTTAAATATCGGCATCGACCAGAGAAAAACCCATATCGGTCGACCTCTATTTATGATCCAGCCTAAGATTTTTTAAATGCCGTACTGTATATTATGCTCTGTACCGAGTGATCTCTGAGCAGGAGGTCGTCCAGATACTCGAGCACCAGAATCCCTTGGGCCCTTAAAAAGCCCAGTACTGGTGCTAGGACCTTTGTGAATACCTGGGGAGCTGTAGCCAGCCCGAAGGGTAAAACCACAAAACTGAAAATGACGTTCCTCTACTGCAAAACGTAGATCTTAAAAACCTCTGGGGGGGCATCCCCCGTAATTAGTCCTGAATTGTTGTTTTCCAAATCTCCGAAAGTGCAGCAACCTTCCCACCACTCGATAGAGTGGGGGCGTCCCATCAAAAGGAGGGTTTGCTGCTGGGTTTATAAGAATTTTGGACCCAGAGCTTTTTCTGGCCCTGCAGCTTGACCCTAGCCCTAGCGCCGAGACCCTGGGGTTTTAAACTAGGGACATCTGGTGCTTTTCTTCACAGGAAGTAGAGTACTCTTCCCTCCAGAAATCCTTTGGATATATTTATCCAAATGATCGCCGAATATAAGTTCCCCATGAAAAAGGAAACCTGCCAATAACTTTTTACAAGGAACCTAGGTTGACCAGTTTTAAAGCCATAAAAGTCTGCGCATATGTACAGACATGAGAGCCAAAACGAGAAATGTTTTGTATTGAATCCTATTAAGCATCAACAGCAACTTTATGTTCAAAAAAGCATCAACAGCAAAACAGCGCTCAAGGAATATTGGTCTTATATTCAGGCAGATCATCCTCTTGGTTAAGCCTATTAGGCCTTTTGATCCAATCCTTTTACAGACTGGCAAAATAGGATTTTTATTACAGCTTACCCGTAAAATCCTTTTCTTGAAGTATATCATGGAACACAGAGCCTTAAGCAATTACTTATTGGGTTATAGGCCACCTTAAGGTGTTGACACTGGAAACCCTAATTAAAAGGAAGTTTACTCCCTATATAACCCCTCCTCCTTCCAGGAGCACATCATTTTTTTCACTAGTGTCTAAGGTGTTGGTCACGAGTTAATAAGTGCTCCAGGAGGGATTTGCGCTGGATTTAAATTCCTCCACAATAAGAAGCCAGATCCATCCAGAGTGCCACTGAGGCCTAAGTGGATGGTACCTGGGACCTCGTATCCGAAGCACCAGGTTTTTGCCTGTAATGCCTCTTTGTAGGGCTGGACCCCAAGAAACCAGAGCTTAGGTCTTGTTACATTACTTATTTGCTTCCTGATGGAGTGCTTATACATGGCCCAAGGCAGTTGGATGTAGCAAAGCAATATACCTAAATCCCAAAAAAAGAGGGGAGGGACCTCTGTGTCCCATGATGTACTCCAAGAAAAGGATTTTACAGGTAAGCTGTAATAAAAATCCTGGTTTTCTTTATCGTACATCATGGGACACAGAGCCTTAAGGAATTAGTTAAAAGGGTTGTAAAGGTTCGTTTTTGATTTTCTAAATAGGTTCCTTTAAGCTAGTGCATTGTTGGTTCACTTACCTTTTCCTTCAATTTCCCTTCTAAAAGTTTTTTTTCTTTGTCTGAATTTCTCACTTGTTCCTCCTCCGTAAGCTTGCCACCATCATCCGAGCGGGGGTTAGTCAGCCAGAACAGCTTACTGAGGAGGAAGAGGAAGTGAGAAATTCAAAGAAAAGAAAAAAAACAAACATTTAGAATGGAAATCGAAGGAAAAGGTAAGTGAACCAACAATGCACTAGCTTAAAGGAACCTATTTAGAAAATAAAAAACGAACCTTTACAACCCTTTTAATGTGATGTCCCATAGCAATGCCACTTGAGGGGTGGGAGAAAGAACCCGCAGGGTACACCCAGACTTGAGGATCTATACTGCTGCTTGCAGCACACTGCGCCCGAAGGCGATATGCTCACACCTCCTAATATCCACCTGATAAAATTTTGTGAATGTATCCACTGAAGACCAAGTTGTGGCCTTACAGATCTGAGCCATGGAGGCCTGATGACGCACTGCCCAAGAAGCACTAACCGACCTGATAGAATGCGCCTTAACTTGAAACGGGGGAATCTTGCCCCTTAAATCATAAGTTTGAATTATCACTTGCCGAATCAACTTAGCGACAGTGAATTTAGACGCTGCCTGTCCTTTCTTAGGACCCTCCGGCAGAATTAATAAGACATCAGTCTTACGGATCTGAGCAGTTTTCTTTAGATTTTCACTGCTCTCACCACATCAAGACAATGTAGTGACTTTTCTTCCCTGGAACATGGTTTTGGAATTTTTCCCAAAACCATGTTCCAGGGAAGAAAAGTCACTACATTGTCTTGATGTGGTGAGAGCAGTGAAAATCTGGCAGGACAATATCTTCGGTCAGGTGAAACAATGAAATTAGTTTAAGCCTGGACGAGGGCGTAACACTACTCTGTCCTCATGACAAAATCAAATATGGCTCTTTACAAGAAAGAGCAGCCAATTCCGAAACCCTCCTTGCGGAGGATATAGCAGCCAAAAATACCAACTTCCTTGTCAGAAGGACTAGGGGAATATGTTGTATCGGTTCAAATTGCTGTTTTTGTAACACAGACAAAACCAATTTCAAGTCCCAGGGGTTCAAGGGAGGTTTGACGGGCGGATTAAGCCGCGTTACCCCTTGTATAAAGCATCGGACTAAAGAAAGTGTAGCAAGTGGTCTTTGAAATAAAACCGATAAAGCCGAGGCTTGGCTTTTAATAGTACTTACAGCCAATTTCATTTCTACCCCTAATTGTAGAAAGGCAAGAATTCTGCCCAAGATAGATCTCCGAGGGTGCCAACCCTTATTTCACACCAGGAAACATAAGCCTTCCAGACTCTATAATATATATTATATAGTTCTGGAAGCTGGCTTCCTAGCATTAATCAGGGTAGAGCTAACGGACCCGGAAAGCCAACGTTTTCGAAGGTGGGTTTCAACAGCCAAGCCGTTAAATTTAGAGACTGTAAAGAAGAATGGAAAAATCGGTCCCTGCGAGAGCATATCTGGCCGTAGTGGGAGGAGCCATTGGCCCTCCACTGCCATCTTGACGATTTCTGCGTACCATGACCTTCTGGGCCATGCTGGTGCCACCAGGATTATAGGCTCTCTTTCCAGCTTGATCCTGCAAAGTCTGAGGCAGCAACTGAATAGGGGGGAATGCATAGATCAGTTAGAACTGATCCCATGGGGTCACCAACGCATCAGTTCCGCATGCGAATGGGTCCCTTGTTCTGGCCACAAAGTTGACAAACTTTGTGTTGGACCTGGATGCTAGAAGATCCACGTCCGGAGTCCCCCATCTTTGGCCAACAGCCCGAAATATGTCAGGGTGAAGAGACCATTCCCCTGGGAATAACTTCTGGCGACTTAAGTAGTCCGCCTGCCAATTCTCTACTCCGAGATGAAGATTACAGAGAGGCATGGAACATTCCTTTCTGCCCAAGTTAGAATGTGGTTCACCTCTCTGTGATGAGATAGTGCCCCCTTGGTTATTGATTTAAGCCACTGAAAACCCGGTGTGCTGTGGCTAGCTCGAAGGGCAGGGCTACAAACTGGAAGTGCTGCTGTTCCAGCTCGAACCGCAGAAATTTTTGATGAGCAGGAAGATATATAGGGACATGCATATATGCATCCCAGATGTCGATTGACGCCAGAAGTTCTCCTAGAAGGATAGAAACTACCGACCCGATTGTCTCCATGCGAAATAAGTCGGTCTTCAGGAATTGATTTAGCTTTCTTAGATCTAGAATGGGTCCGACATCTCCGTTTGGGTTTGGTACCATAAAAAGATTTGAATAAAACCCCAGACCTTGCTCATTTATGGGGATCTGTATGATCACCCCTTGAGCCATTAATCGGTCTAGTGCCTAAAACAGAGATTGTTCCTTCTCTGGATCTTCAGGAACGCTTGATCTCAGGAAACGAGACGGTGGAAAGTCTCGAAATTCCAGTTTGTGACCCAGCGTTATCGTGGAGAGGATTCATCTGTCCTGAATTTCCTTTTTCCAGACTTCTGAAAATTGCAGAAGTCTTCCCCCTACCTTGGTGAGGGGGGTTGCCTCTTCATGATGAGTCTTTACTGTGGGCGTGACGGAGTGACGGCACCTGCTATGGAAAAGGCAGATTTTAGCAGGGATTCCAACTTTTTATCTGTTGGATCCTTAAGCATCTGTGCATTGTCTACAGGACAAGTTAAAATTATAATTCACATTGGAAATCGCAGCGTCAATTGCTGGTACTTTCCATTTTTTGGAGAATCTTTCCTCCGGAGGATAGCGAATTGCAAAACTCGGAGGGAGAAAATGCTTATCCGGATGATCCCATTCAGGAAAAATAAGCTGTTCCAGCAATGCATGTGCTGGAAACGCACGCAAAGCATGGGAAGGTTTCAAAGAACCAAAGGAAGAGGCCAGGTTTTCATAAAGCCTCGTACACACGACCGAGAATCTCGTCAGGAAAAAACACGTTGTTTTTCTTGACAAGAAACTTGTCCCGGCTGAGTGTACAGACGCTCGATTCAAATAACCCGCGGTTCTTTGAATGGAGCGAACGCGGTGACGTCATCGACTACGACGAGCGTGCCCTCGTCAAATTCGATGCCGTCATCTTGCTACACCCTATGCCTAGGAAGCTACCGCGCATGCGTCAGTCATTTCGAGCATGCGCGGGCTTCCGGGAGGACAGGTAAGTGTACACACACACACACACACTTTTCTCATCGAAACAGGCTGACGAGAATCTAGACGAGAAAATAGAGAGCAGGTTCTCTATTTTTCTCGTCTAGATTGTCGGTTTTCTTGACGAGAAACCTGATAGCCGCGTACACACGACCGATTTACTCGGCAAGAAAGCTCTGCCAGCAAGTTTCTTGTAGCTTTTCAACGACAAACTCGGTCGTGTGTACGAGGCTTCAGACTCTGTTCGAGGCAGCATGAAGGTGGAACGAACCATTTCTGTAAGATTGTATCAGCAATTTCTCAGTTTGAGAAGCTGAAAAAAGTTCATCTACCATTGTCCCCTCTATTGAGGAATCATCGGTTTGTCTTTCTTCCTGATCGATTGAGGGCAACACCTCATCGTGAGTCCACTGTTCCCCTAGCAAAGCTGGAGTGGGGGAAGGTGACCTAGTACATTACTTATCCATCTGAATAGAAGATGCGATTAAAGCCGCTAATTTTTCTTCCAAACCCTGGATGGAGGAGGAGAGGGCATCTTCAGTCACATATCTAGGTGCTGAGATGTGAGAGGCAGTTGCACTATCAATTTGTTCCAATGGCTCACCCTGTGTTGCTATAATTGGGAATTCAGGCGAGAATGACAGCGTGGAAATACAGCTTGAGATCTTAATGCCTGGGGGTGAAATCTATGCTTTTTTGGCTTTTGTGGTGTCTTTTTTGGTAGGTACAGCCCAAAGCACAAAAAACAGAGGCGCTACACAATTTGCATTAATCGCTGAAAATAGTCATGACTTTAAAAAAAGCCACTATAAAGTTTCAGCCTAGTGCTGGAAAAAAAAAAGTGTCCTTCCTGAATAAGGAATGCCAGTTTTGCAACCCATACGTGTTCCACGGCTCGTGTGTCCCTGTGTGCAGGCAGCGTACTTGTTTCCTCTTAAATAGCAGAGGAGAGACTGACACAGCTGTATCTTATCTGCTTTTAGCCTTGTTAGGCCCTGCCCCTCTGAAAAAATTCCGCCCCTTTTGCTATTAAAGTTTTTCAAGGCCCCAGACCCAACACGAGGGGGGGAGGGGTGTCAGACTTCTGCAGTCAGGCACAAACATAAAAAAAAATAGAGTCAATAACAAGCTTTAGCGGTAAAATAGCGGGACCTCCGCATCCCCCACAGCGGGGGAGAGGGGGGGTAGTGTAG
Source organism: Rana muscosa (assembly GCA_029206835.1). Lineage (NCBI taxonomy): Eukaryota > Metazoa > Chordata > Amphibia > Anura > Ranidae > Rana > Rana muscosa. The sequence continues at coordinate 236,003,889 of CM055119.1, forward strand.
GGGAGTGCAGTGCTCCTGTCCACCTAACCCTCTGGTCCCTTCAAGGGGAAAAATAGGATTTTTTACTCACCGTAAAATCCTTTTCTCTGAGTCCATGGACCGACACAGCCTCTCTATTAACAAAGTGGGTATTATCCGTTAATTAGGAGTGACTAGGCAGAAAACTTGTAAAAAGTGTTGCATCACACCCTCTACAGTACCGCCCAGGGGGCGGACCCTCTGGGTATATCACCTCAGTCTGCATCTCGCAGATCAGTTCGTCAAAAAGCAGTACCAACTTAAAAGAAGGGGTGGGTGCTGTGTCGGTCCATGGACTCAGAGAAAAGGATTTTACGGTGAGTAAAAAATCCTATTTACTCTTTCGTCCATGGACCGACACAACCTCTCTATTGACAAAGTGGGACGTCCCAAAGCTGTGTCAGAGAAAAAACGAGGGGTGGTAACAGCATAAAAATAAACTTCACCCCAAAAACACAAAACAGCACTCCAACGGAGGAGTTGCAACTCTAAAACAGCCGCCTGCAAAACTTTGCGGCCGAAAGAGGCATCCGAAGATGCACCTACATCAACGTTGTTTAATTTGGTGAAAGTGCGAGCGGACGACCAAGTCGCCGCTTTACATAATTGGGAAACAGACGCTTGATGTCGGAAAGCCCAAGAGGCACCTATTGCCCTGGTTGAATGTGCCGTGACCGGAAAGGGGGCGCTTGACATTTTAAGGCGCAAGCCTGGATTACTATCTGTCGGATCCACCTAGAGATGGTGGCCGACGAGACTGCTTGGCCCTTCTTGGGACCAGCCACCGAAACAAACAGTGAGTTCGACTTCCGGAACAGGCAAGTAGCAGATAGGTATACTCTCAAAGCTCGGACAACGTCCAAGGAATGCAACGCCGACTCCTTCGGATTCGACGGGTGAGGACACAAGGATGGAAGTACAATGTCTTCGTTGAGATGAAAAGCCGAAATGACCTTCGGAAGAAAGGAAGGCTGCGGCCGCAGCACCACCTTATCCTTGTGGAAAATCAAATAGGGAGCCTTGCAGGACAAGGCTGCCAGCTCAGAAACTAGTCTAACTGACGTAACAGCCACCAAAAGGACCACTTTCTGAGAAAGTGTCAACAGGGGAATATCTAATATTCTCAAACGGTGCCTTCTGAAGCACCGAGAGGACCACATATAGAACCCCCTGCACAAATGTACTCACGAGAGAGGGAGCCGCCAAGGGTCGCTGAAAAAAAAGACAGACAGCCAGGGCAGATATCTGTCCCTTAATCATACTTAAGGCAAGCCTTTGGTCCACCTCATGCTGTAAAAACAGCAGGATTCTGGAAACCAAATAAGTACGCGGATGCCATTTTATTTCCTCACACATGGAGATGTAGGCCTTCCCAGTGCGGTGATAAACCTTCCTAGAGAACGGTTTCCGAGCACTTTTCATAGTAGAGATTACTGAATCTGAAAGGCCCCGGTCTCTCAGTACCTGGTTCTCAACAGCCATGCCGTTAAAGCCAGTGACTGTAAAGCAGGATGGAGTATGGGACCTTGCGATAGCAGGTCCTTCCGTAGTGGTAAGCGCCAGGGGACGTCTGCTACCAGACGTACTAGATCGGCGTACCAAGGACGCTGAGGCCAATCTGGAGCGATTAGGATCATTGGAATTCCCTCTGCCTCCACTCTGCGGAGCAGAAGAGGAAGAAGCCTTAAGGGAGGGAAGGCATAGATTAGCCGATACTGACCCCACGATGCCACCAACGCGTCCGTTGCGTCTGCCCATGGGTCTCTTGACCGGGCCACAAACCTCAATACCTTACGATTGAGTCGGGAAGCCAGAAGATCTACGTCTGGTGTGCCCCATCTTTGGCAGAGGAGTTGGAACACCTCCGGGTGTAAGGACCATTCTCCCTGGTACAGCATCTGGCGGCTCAGGTAGTCCGCCTGCCAGTTTTCCACACCCGGAATGTACACGGCTGACAGTGCCGGTACGCTCCTCTCTGCCCACTTCAGGATGCGAGCGACCTCCGATGCTGCAGCTGAGCTTCTTGTTCCTCCTTGATGATTTGCATATGCCACTGCTGTGGCGTTGTCTGACTGGATCCTGACTGGACGCCCTTGCAGCCTCAGACCATTTGAAGAGGCACAGCCCGATCACCCGGATTTCCAGGACATTGATCGGCAGGAGGGCTTCCTCTGGGGTCCAGCGACCTTGCGCCACTCGAGTGTGGTATTGAGCATATGGGACCGCCTCAAAGGAGGCTACCATGAGGCCCAACACTCGCATGCAAAAACGGAATGACGACCAATTCCTGGAAGTCAGCTGCCGTACTGCAGCCCGGAGGGTCTGCAACTTCTCCACATGGAGGAATACCCTTGCCTCTGAGGAATCCAGAATACACCCCAGGTACACTAGGCGTGGAGTGGGCACCATTACTGACTTTTGCATGTTTAGCATCCAACCACAGTCTCGAAGAGTCTGACAGGTAATAGACACGCTTACCTCTAATTCTCAGCTTGAAGGGGCCTTCAGAAGAAGGTCGTCCAAGTAGCCCATGATAGCGATACCCCGCTGTCTTAGAAGTGCCAGAATCGGAGCGAGCATCTTGGTGAACGTCCTGGGTGCTGAGGCAAGGCCAAACGGGAGGGCCACAAACTGGTAGTGGTTCTTCCCGATAGCAAATCGCAGAAACCTCTGGTGTCTGGAGTATATGGGGACATGCAGGTATGCATCCTTTATGTCCAAGGAGGCCAGAAAGTCCCCCGGATGGAGAGCCTTGACTACAGATCGAACCGACTCCATCCGAAATCTTTGTACCTTTACAAAGCAATTGAGGGCTCTGAGATCCAAGATTGGACGAACCCCCCCCCCTCCTTCTTCGGCACAATGAACAGATTTGAGTAAAAACTAGGGCTGGGCGATTTCCCCCCAAAAAAGAATCTGCGATTTTTTTAAATAAAAAACTCGATTTACGATTCGATTTTTTTTAATTATTATTCAAGTGCATCAACAAACAAAATTGCAAAGGCAAACCCTTTCTCTAACTGCAAAGTCAGCGTGCAACAAAGATTGTTAAACATCCAAATTATTAATACTGTATTTGGATTTAGCTAATAAAACAACAAAAAATCCTGAGGTTACTCTTAGTTGAATTGAACTGTGCCTTACTGTGACCATTCTTTACTGTGCCCGTGCTTCAATCACTGTGCCCGTACCTGATGCAGATTTTCGTGGGTTACGGATTTTACTGCTACACTGGCGGCCATTCCAGTATTCAAAAGCCGCGCCTCCTCCTCTTCTGTGATAGGCGGAACACTCAATTTCCCAGCATTCAGTGTTCCACCTATCACGGACATCCGCTCATCCTCATAACACAGACGAGGATGAGAGGATGTCCGTGATAGGCTGAACACTGCCTGCTGTGAAATTGAGTGTTCAGCCTATCACAGACGACGAGGAGTCGGGAGGTGCGGCTTTTGAACACTGCAATGGCCGACGTCTGTCTGCATGACACGCTGATCAGGTAGGCAGACGGCGGCTTGCGGTTAGTTAGTGTTACATTACATCTACTCGCAGCGGCTGCGGCGAGTAGATGTAATTTTCCCAGTGCCATTCCGGATACGCCCCTTGCAGCCCTGCTATGGAAACTCTGAAGGAAAAAAAAAAAAAAAAAAAAAAGATTTTCTTCAAATCTGAATCGATTTGAACTCAAAACTCGATTCAAGATTAAAATTGATTTTTTTCACAGCCCTAGTAAAAACCCTGATGTCGTTCCTGTTCTGGAACTGGAATAACTACCCCACGTTCCAGTAGACCCTGGACTGCCCCATACAGGGCCTCGACGGGTCGGTAGTAGCTGGAGATTGGAGGTGATGAACCTGTCCGGTGGACAAGAGAGAAATTCTATCTTGTAGCCTGAGGAGATTACTTCGCAAACCCACCTGTCGGAGACTAGAGCTGTCCACAGAGTTGCGAATTTGCAAAGACGACCCCCCACCCGAGAGCTGGGTGGGGGCGGACCTTCATGCGGACGCAGATTTGTCCGCAGGCTTGTTGGGTTTGCGGGACCAAGGACGCTTTTGTCCTTAGGCAGGCGCCTTGTCGGCCTGGTGTCTTTTCCCTGTCGCCCTAGGGGGACGAAAAAACAGCCTGCGTGCAGTAAAGGAGGGCCCTTGCCCTTGGCGTGGCCCCCTACCCTTGCTAGTTTGGGAAACCAAAGTGCTTTTACCTCCTGTGGCATCCTTGATTATGTCATCCAGAGAAGCCCCAAAAAGTCTGTCGCCCCTAAAAAGGCAGATCCAACAGGGCTTTCTTGGAAGTCTGGTCCGCAGACCAGGCGGCGTATTGCTACTGCATAAACCAAAGCTTTTGACAGCAGGGGAATAGTATCCATGTCTGACTCGCAGACAAACTTAAGGCCCTGGACCAACTGGTCGGCCAAGGTTATCTCATTAGGAGGAGCATCTCGCTCCTTTAACCCCTGGAGTAGCAATCTTGCCCATTCAGTAAGTGTCTGAGACACTAGAGCCCCCGCCAATGCCGGGCGTACTGCCGAGCCTACCACTGAATATAGGTAGCGAGCGCTTCAGCTTTCTTATCCACAGGGTCCTTGAAAACAGGAGCCCCTTCTACTGGAATAGTGGTGGCTCTATTAAGTCCGGACACCGGAGGGTTCACTATAGGGGGAGAGGTCCATTTCTTCAGAAAAGTCTCCTCAAAGGGGTACCGTACGGCAAACCTCTTTGGGGCTGTAAAGACCCTCAGTGGGTTCTCCCATTCCTTGTATAAGAGTTTGTCAAAATAAGACACACAAGGGAACACCTTAGCAGTGCGGGCAGATTTACGAAACCCAAAGGGAACTGGAGTTTCTGCCGCCTCTGCAGTATTTTCCAACTTTAGCGTATCGCGCGCTGCAGTAATAAGGTCAGATACCAAAGCCGTCTCGCGTACTGACCTGGACTTGGAGTCAGCCTCACTGTCCGATCGGTCAAGGTCTGCAGTCTCTGATGCGTCAGAATCTGGGCCCCGAGCCGTAGCTGGACCTGGTTCTGCACCAGAATTATCCCCAGAAGCTTGCAGGGGATGGGGCGTTTACTACCCCCTGTATTCCCGTGTGCTGCTTCCACCCTGCCAGCAAACGCCTCTAGGATTGCCGACATAGCGTTCATAGACACCTCAGGGGCACCAGCTGCTAAATCTGGTGCTTCAGGGGAGAAGACATCTGGCTCAGATGCCATGCTGACTACACGCTGACACCCACAGGGCTCCAGGCAAGATATCAATAGGCCACCCTCCTGCGCTGCAGAGATGCTGGGTTACCCAGAGGACTCACCACCCTGGACCGGTACTGCTATGCTGCCGTGTGCTGCGCCTGTGATGCTGTCCCACTGCTGCTGTGTCAGTCTGCTGTGTCAGTCTGCTTCTTTTATCAGCGCTTCCTGTGTGAACTTTCGTGCCAGTGTAATGCACCCTAGAGGCCGGAGACTCTCGCAAAATGGCCGCCAAAAACGTCTGTATGGAAGATAATGTGGGCTCTAAGAAAATGGCCGCCGACCCGAAGATAGAGGCCAAGCAGCCGTAGCCCACAAAAAGATAGCCGCCGATCGGCAATATATACATACAGGGTGGACAAACATGGCCGCCGATCAGTTGATAGAGGCCAGTGGGTGTGGACTACAAGAAAATGGCGCCGAAACCACAGGAAGATGGCCGCCGGGCAGTCACTAGAGGCCGAACCCGGCATGGACCACCACAAAATGGCCGCCGACAGCGTGGAGGAGGAAGCACACACACACAGGTAAGCAGAAATTACATTTCTTTTAAATGTTAGTTACAGCCAGCCCCGCTCCAGTGGAACCCCTTAGGTGACCCCCAGCACCCAGCAACCTTTAGCTAGAAGCCCAGGGAGGAGGGAAAAGGCAGGGAGAGAGGGAAGAAAGGGGCCACAACCACTTACTTGGTCTCTCCAGGAATGTCCAGCCAAATCACCCAGCCGAGGCAGGGGAGTTTACTTGCCTATCCTGCATGTATCATGCTGGAAGACATTCCAAACAGACCATCGTCCGCGCACGGAAGGTGACTGTTGGCCAGGCATGCTGTGATTGGACCCAAAAGGGACGATCATATGTATGCCCTGGAGCGTGACGCTCACCGGACAAGCTGCTGCGACTCGGCCGTAAGGTCAGCCGAAGCTGAGCGGTCCGATGCAGGCCCTGGAGCGTAGGCTCACCAGCCACCCATGGAGCAACGGGCATGTCGTGGAAAACCCAGCGTGTAGCTAGGGTCGGCACACGCTCGATGGCCGAACTGTGTAAAAAATATATCTTTTTTCCCCCCGGACCAATGGGCCCGAAGGGAGCCATGTCCTACTCCTTGCTAGACAGAAAAAAACTGATCTGCAAGATGCAGACTGAGGTGATATATCCAGAGGGTCCGCCCCCTGGGCGGTACTGTAGAGCGTGAGATGCAACACTTTTTACAAGTTTCCTGCCTAGTCACTCCTAATTAACGGATAATACCCACTTTGTCAATAGAGAGGCTGTGTCGGTCCATGGACGAAAAGAGTAAATACATTTTTGCAGATGTTTTTACCTTGCAAAAGCTTTTCCTCCACACGCTATGCACTAGAGACAGGCTGAGCTATAGTTAAGACGACAGTAAGGCAAGTGCATAGACTCCATTTAGTGGAGATTTTAAAAGGCATGACAACATTTTTTAAGTTTAATGGAAAAAAGTACATTGCTATTAAAAATATCCAAGTTTCTTCCTTACCTTATCCTCGCCACAGGATTGAACCGATTTAACAGAAATCCAGCCTTCACCCATCACGGCGGGCTGGTATAGTAAACCTTCAAGGACTGGGTCAGTGAAAACGGAAATCCAACTGCCTTGGGCCATGTATAAGCACTCCATCAGGAAGCAAATAAGTAATGTAACAAGACCTAAGCTCTGGTTTCCTGGGGTCCAGCCCTACAAAGAGGCATTACAGGCAAAAACCTGGTGCTTCAGATACGAGGTCCCAGGTACCATCCACTTAGGCCTCAGTGGCACTCTGGATGGATCTGGCTTCTTATTGTGGAGGAATTTAAATCCAGCGCAAATCCCTCCTGGAGCACTTATTAACTCGTGACCAACACCTTAGACCAGTGATTCTCAACCAGGGTTCCATGGAACCCTAGGGTTCCTCCAGAGGTTGCTAGGGGTTCCTTCAGCATTGGGCAATTTCTGTCTCTCAGATAATTTCCTACTGACACCATTGATCTTTTTAGCTATCTGTAAGGAGGTAATTCTTCCCAATGACCACAAGTGTAAGGACTATCCTTCCCACTGACCATCACACTAAGGTTTCATGAATTCTAGATCTGTAATTTTTAGCAAGGGTTCCCCGAGACCGGAGAACTATTTCAAGGGTTCCTCTGTGTTGAAAAGGTTGACAAAGGCTGCCTTAGACACTAGTGAAAAAAATGATGTGCTCCTGGAAGGAGGAGGGGTTATATAGGAAGTAAACTTCCTTTAATTAGGGTTGCCAGTGTCAACAGCTGAAGGTGGCCCATAATCCATTAAGAAATTATTTAAGGCTCTGTGTCCCATGATGTACGATAAAGAAATACCATTTGCTGCAACAGCTGAACTAGTCAAAGAAAAGGAAGCCTTTAATAATAACTCCAATTTCTTGTCAACAGGTCTTTCAAGCCCTGTGCGTTACCTACCGGACAAGTTAAATTCTTATTTAAGGATGAGACTGCTGCATCTACTGCTGGCATACTCCATTTTTTAACAAACCTTTCATCCACAGGATATAAAAGGGAAAACAGTCTAGGAGGAATAAAGATCCTATCAGGATGTTCCCAATCGGCATACACCGCCTGTTCCAACAGGGGGTGTAGAGGGAGAGTCTGTGCGGCCTGAAAAGGCCTCAGGAGATCCCAAAGAGGACCCGTGGGGCTCAGTCACCTCTGTAAGAGGCAACTTAAAGACAGAACAAACCATTTCAGTCAGGGTCTGGATGAGAAGCCTCTGTGACCGAGTTGGATATCTTCTAGTCTAGATTTCTCGGAAGCAGAGTCATCTGCCGGGCACTCCACCAAATCCTGAGCTTTAAACTCTTCACCACTCTCGACCCATTCCTGCTCCAGACTAGGATGCTCTGGGGAGGGGGATCGGTCAAGCTTCCTGACACCCTGAGGGATGGTGGCGATCATGTCAGCAATCCTGTTCTCTAAACCCAATAGGGCCGAGGACAGTTCATCCTTAGTAATAAAGGACGAAGCATCAGCTTTGACTGTAGGCATAATACAAGATAGGCACAGTGGCTCAGATTGCCCAGAAGCCTCTGGTCCTTCAGAGGATACAACACTAAGGATACGACCAAGTTCATCAGGAACTGCTGAAGACATAGGTGTGCCCTTCCCTGCAGTGTTAGTCCCACTCCTCTTAGTACTTGGGTGTATAAAAAGACCCCCTTTTTTTTTTTTTTTTTAGAAGTTAGACCCTTTAATAGGGCTCACCAAGCCCCTTTGCAACAATCCTGCTAAGCTCCTTTAGCCTGCCAAGCAACACCTGGTGACTCACGTGACCCGGGTAAGAAGTAATGAACCACTTTAAGTGTTTGTTCAGAGCCTGCTCTGTGTCCCACAGCTGCCTTCTGGAAGCACCACATGCTTGGCTTACAGTTTAAATGAGCTGCGTGTGCGCCGGGACATGCTATGCGTGCGCACACATGTGTGCAGTCCTGGCGAACGGGCGTAACTGTATTCGTGTGTGACGTCAATCTTCGAGCACCCAAATAAAGACCACTGTGCATGTCCGGCAAAGCCGTGTGCGCCATGGTCGCCAAACTGCTGAATACAGCGGCGCACTTGCGAACGCATGTGCCCCATGGTGAACCCAGTGAAATAGCGCACCGCGGTGCGCCATCATACAGGTAAGGTAGAAAACAGCTAGACACAAGCAGAGAAAAGTACTTTGCAAACACCCACAGGTAGCCCAAAACTCCCCTATATTGTCACCACATACAGGTGTCCAGCCTCTAGCTAGCTTCACTGATTGTTACAATTACTGGGACACCACATAATAGAATAATAAAAGGGGTTTCACTTACATATCCAGGCGCAGGGCCACTTAGAAACGAAGGGCCCAATCTTCACCCTTCACAGTGGGTTTCTGTCACTCGGGACCTTCAAGGACTGGGTACCCTTTCATGTTTAGGGTCCACTCCCTTGGACCTGTATGGCACAATGCAGGAAATGCCTTAGCTCTGTAGTGTCCAGCGCCTGGAGTCCACAATACAGGCAAAACCTTGCAGGATCTTAAGTCTTTGCGAGGCTCGGGTACCATTTATCTAAGCATATAAAGCCTTTGTCAAATGGATCCGATCGGTCAACCCCTTTATTAATTTAAGAACCATTTGTGGGACTAAAGACCTGGAGCTCCGAGAGCTCAAACAAACCGTGCCATCCACCTTGTAGACGCTGGTAAAAAAAAAAAAAAAACTGATGTTCTTCCTGTATGGGAGGGGTTATATAGGGAGGTCACTTCCTGTCTAAAGATTATCTTTGATCTACCAGTGTCCATTCACCTGGCAATGAAGTATAACCCATAAGGTAATGAATATTAGCCTGACTGTGTCCAATGATGTACGAAAAAGAAATTACCTTTTTGTTGCAGAGGATGCCTGAAATCTGACTTTTATCTTAGGCAGACTTCTGGGAAAATTGGTGAGCCAATCACACAAGCAGGAAATGTTTCTGATCAGTACACATTGTGTGTACAGAACTCCAGGTTAGCCATATTGCATTGCATTTTCAGAAAATTACAGCGGCTGCAGTTTGAAAAGGAAAGGTCAATTATAACATTCAATTACAATATGACGTGTGTCGCAATTGTATACGCTATATTGTTTTTTCTTTATTTGCAGTTTTTTGCCCCCACGAAAGTGCAGTTACCCTTTAAGCTCAGGGATATTGAATACAAATGGCTGAATTATGTGTAGATGCGACCCCGTGTCACGGTGTATATTGGCAGGTTATGCCCGATTTTGGTAGGCTTGCTAATTGCACACCTGTGGACTGGCATCATAATCCTCCCTGGAAGAGAGCTCAGGGTTCACACTTGGAGACAGCTTCGCCCGGCAGACAGGGAGTCTGGCTTGGAGGTTTGACAGGTCCCAGTAGGAGAAGGCTCCAAGAGAATGAGACAGGAGGTCTTGGAATCGAAGGCTGCAGGTGGCAGCCTGTGTGTGCACGTCTGTAGCAGGCAGATGTGGCCCACAATCGAACAGCAGGAAGCCGACAGTGAGTAAGCCAGGAGGTTAAAGTGTGTGTTTATACAGTGATGGTGGAACCCCCTGCAAGGGAAGATTACGGTTTGAACTTATTCATTTCCTTAAAGCGGAGGATCACCGGAATTTTTTATTTATTTTTTAAAAGCCAGCAGCTACAAATACTGCAGCTGCTGACTTGTAAAAAATGGACACTTACCAGGTGATGTTGGCAGCCGAAGCCGAGCTACTGCCGTCCTCACTGGTCCCCGCTGTGTCCTGGGAACCGAGTGTTTACCAGAACACAGCGGGGGGAGACGCGAAGGGGCAGGAGACACGAAGGGGCAGGAGACTATACCAGGAAGTGGTGCAAATACCTGTTTTATAGAGGCATCTGCACCCCCTCCCCCCTGAAAGGTGCCAAATGTGACACCGGAGGGCGGGGGGGGGGGGGGGGACTCGGTAGGGTTCCATTTTGCGTGAACCTCCGCTTTAAAATGCACCACTAAATAACCCCAAACGTCAACAATTAAATCAGAGTTCAACCCAAAAAAGTGTAACTTCCGCTTTAAGCACTGCACACCTCGCCCCCTGACATTCAACATTTAGCATGTAATTTATTTTTGGGGGGGGGGGGAAGAGTGTGTACCTCATTTGTCTGAATGTCCCACTTCCTTCCTCTCTTTGGCAGCCTAGGCGGCTCTTCCTCTCGCCCTAGGCAGCCTATTCCTGCTAGCGATTTTCTGGTACACAACACAGGTCCCAGAAGATTGGCTGGCCAAGAGGGCAGCACGACTCGCACATGTGCAGTGTGCGCCCAGCGGTGAAGCCGTAAGCTGCCACAGCCGGGTGCCCGCAGTTACTATGATGGCGCAGGAGGGAGAGAGGCGCGAGCCTCCGGGCGGCCACATTGCTGGTCCGTGTGGCAGGTAAGTGTCAGTTTATTAAAAGTCAGCAGCTATGCTTTTTGTAGCTGCTGACTTTTAATAAACAAAAAACCGGGTGGAACTCCGCTTTAAGACCATAATCTGTCTGTCTGTCTGTCTGAGGAATTGCAAAAAGGTGAAGAAAATTGTACTTTGGTCAAGTCAGTCGCTTGTAGCATGCCTGAAATGGAGCAAGAATCAGATGCCGAGTTCATTGTTGAGACTGGTTACGTCTACAGTGCAAGGCTGAGCGTTGTGCAGTCCTTTGGCACAGCTAACGTATGCGCCTGCTGTTTAGAGAGCCAAGTTTGAAAAGTTTACACAGTGAAAAAAAATAAAAAAAATTACCAATATGGCCTAATTTACACAGTAACCAGAGATAGAGAGATAGTGACCTTATCTAACCTGTTCATGATGCTGGACTGTATATAAAGATCAGGCTTAGTTATGTCACGGTGGGCATATCCCCCAGGGGAGGGGGATCTTAAGGGACTGGCCTCAATAGCGATGGATCACAGCACTGGACCAGTAGATCAACCCTGCACAAACAAAAATTGTAAAACTAGCAAAGCGGATTTCTCTGGGAAGGAGACAAGGTCCATCACCTAGACATACTATCAAAAAACCAAGGAGTGGGGTAAAATTATAAAAAAAGGGGAGAAGGACCTTAAGAGCTTGTAAAGGTCTGGAGCTTTAATGTATATTTGAAGAAGTTTGTGTGCACTAAAAATGTATTTTAATTTGGAACAAAACTATAGCTTTACTAACAAAATAGTACAAAGTGTCAATTTCTTGCCCAATGCCCTTGTCCCGCCCCTAGAGTACCCAGCGCCTCTTTAATTCATCAAAACAAAAAAAAAAAAAGGATTTTTGTACTCACCGTAAAATACTTTTCTCTGAAGTCCATGGACAGACACAACCCACTTGTTAAGACTAAAAAGGAGCCATGTTCCATCTATTAGGAGGAGAGGACTAGGCAGACATCTTAGATATACAAAAACATGTAATTATACCAAAGCTGAACAGCCCCGCCCAGGGGGCGGTCCCTCTGGTCATAACCCCTCAACCCTGCACTCAGCAGCTCAGTTCGTCAAAAAGCAGTACAAACTCATACAGGAGGGGTGGGTGGCGTGTCGGTCCATGGACTACAGAGAAAAGGATTTTACGGTGAGAACAAAAATCCCATTTTCTCTTTCGTCCATGGACGGACACAGCTCCTTCAGTCTTGACAAGTGGGATGTCCCCAAGCAGTGTCAAAAAAAAACGAACGAGGGGGTGGGAACAGCAAGCAAACAAACTTCACCCCAAACAAACAGAGCTCCTCAACGGAGGAGTTGAAACCTTAAACAGCCGCCTGCAAAACCTTGCGGCCGAAGCAAGCATCCGCAGATGCATGCACGTCAACCTTGTAAAATTTAGTGAAGGTGTGAACGGACGACCAGGTTGCCGCCTTACACACCTGTGAGACAGACACTTTATGTCAAAAAGCCTGGGGAGGAGCCAATCGCCCTGGTCGAATGCACCGCGACAGGAAAGGGAGGCGCCCGTTCTTTTTGGGCATAAGCCTGAATCACAATCTGTCCGATCCACCGAGAAATGGTGGCCGACGAGACCACCAGGCCTTTCTTTGGACCAGTCACCGACAGAAACATTGAGTCTGACCTCCGAAACGGAGCCGTAGCAGACAGATACATTCCTTAGATGTGGTACGTGCTCTGCGGGATTAACGCAACCTCTTTGGGATGCGACGGCCGAGGACACAAGGATGGAAGTACAATGTCCTCATCCAGATGAAAAGCTGAAACCATCTTCGGAAGAAACGAAGGCTGCGGGCGTAGCACCGCTTTAGCCTTATGGAGGATCAAGCAGGGGGACTTGCAAGACAAGGCCACCAACTCAGAAACCCTCCTGACAGATGTACTAGCCACCAGAAAGGCAACCTTCTGAGAGAGTGTCAAAAGAAGAATCTCCCTGATGTTCTCAAAAGGGAGGTTTCTGAAGTACCAAGAGCACCAGATTCAAATCCCATGGAAAAAGTGGTGGTCGAACCGGAGGAGCCACATGTCGGACCCCTGGCACAAACATACTCACCAGTGAAAGAGCCGCCAAGGGTCATTGAAATCTGCCCCTTAAATGGTGCTTAAGGCAAGTTTCTGATCCACTCCACGTTGTAGAAACAGCAGGATCCTGGAAACCGAATATGCCTGTGGATGCCACTCCATCTCCTCACACAGAGATGTATGCCTGCCACGTGCAATGGTAGATTTTCCGAGAAGATGACTTCTGTGCCCTTAGCATAGTGGAAATTACTGAATCCGCCAGGCCTCGATCCCTTAGTACCTGTCTTTCAATAGCCATGCCGTTAAAACAAGCGACTGTAAAGCAGGATGAAGTATGAGACCTTGCGACAGAAGGTCCGCATCGGCAGTCCTCAAGAGGCATCTGCCACCAGGTCGGCGTACCAGGGACGTCGAGGCCAATCTGGGGCAATTAGGTTTACCGGAATCCCCTCGATCTCCACTCTGCGGAGCAGACAAGGAAGAAGTTTCAGTGGGGGAAAGCATATATCAGCTGATAATGTCCCCATGGGGCCACCAATGCGTCCGTTGCGTCCGCCCAGGGATCTTTTGACCTGGCCACAAACCTCAATAGCTTCCAATTGAGTCGAGAAGCCAGGAGATTCACGTCTGGCGTGCCCCATTTTAGGCAAAGAAGTTGAAACACGTCCGGGTGTTGCGACCAGTCTCCTTGGTCCAGCATCTGGCGACTTAGGTAGTCCGCCTGCCAGTTTGCTACATCCGGAATGTATACGGCCTATAGAGCTGACAAGCACCTTTCTGCCCACCGCAGGATTTGAGCTACCTCCGATGCTGCAGCTGGGCTCCTTGTTCCTCCTTGATGGTTGACATACGCCACTGCCGTGGCGTTGTCTGACTGGATCCTGACTGGACGCCTCTGTGACCATGTGGAAAGGCACTGCCTGATCACCCGAAGTTCCAGTACATTGATCAGCAGGCGGGATTCTTCCTGTGTCCAGCGACCTTGTGTCGACTGAACACCCCAAACTCCCCCCCCCCCCCAACTGGTTAGGCTGGCGTCCGTCGTATTCACCATCCAGTTAAAGGGAAGGACCGATTTTCCGGACTGAAGGGCCAGAGACCCCAGCCACAAGATCAGGGAATCCCTGACTAGCCGGCTCACCCGGATTTGACAATCCAGGGACAACGGAGACTTGTCCAACTTGGACAGGATCTCCTTCTGCAAGACTCGAGTGTGGAATGGAGCATACGGTACCGCCTTGAAGGAGGCTACCATGAGACCGAGGACTCGCATGCAAAAGCGCAGCGATGACCACCTGCAGGATGCCAACAGCTACACCGCCACCTGAAGAGACTGCTATTTTTCTAAAGGGAGAAAAACCTTCGCCTCCGAGGAGTCCAGGGTCAAGCCCAAATATTCCAGGCGCTGAGTCGGCACCAACACCGACTTCTGGAGGTTCAGTACCCAACAAAATTCTTCAAGGGTCTGACTGGCAATCGCTACATCCTCCTCTAATTCTGAGTCTGAAGCAGCTCTCAGAAGGAGGTCGTCAAGGTAGCCCACGATAGCGATACCTCGCTGTCTCAGCAAGGCCACAATCGGGGCGAGCACCTTGGTGCCGATGCCAGGCCAAAAGGGAGAGCCACAAATTGGTAACAATCGTCCCAGACTGCAAAACGCAGAAATCTCTGATGCCTGATGCATATGGGGACATGCAAGTATGCGTCTTTGATGTCCAAAGATGCTAGAAAATCCCCCGGATGGAGTGCAGCGACCACAGAGCAAACTGATTCCATCCTGAACCTTCGCACCTTTACAAAGGTGTTGAGGGCCTTGAGATCCAGGATTGGACAGACCCCGTCCTTCTTTGGGACTACAAACAGATAGGAGTAAAATCCCTGAAACCTTTCTGCAGCGGCACAGGTACTATCACCCCGCGCTTCAGCAGGTCCTGCACTGCCCCAAACAGGGCGTTCCGACGAGCTGGAAGAAGATGAAGGTTGGAGGGAAAAAATCTGTTTGGTTGACAAGAAAGAAATTCTATCTTGTACCCTGATGAAACCACTTTGCAAACCCACTGATCGGAAAGCAGGAAGGTCCACCAAGCTGCAAACTCACAAAGGCGATCCCTCACCCGAGAGTTGGGCAGGGGCAAACCTTCATGCAGTAGCAGATTTGTTTGCGTGCTTGTTTGGCTTGTGAACCCAGGGACGCTTTTGTCCCTCAGCTGGCCCCTTGTCGGCCTGGGAACGCTTACCTGCGGGTCCGTACTGTAAAAAAAAAAAAAAAAGCTTCAGTGGAAAATGAGGGCCCAGGCCTGCGGCATGGCTCCTTACCTTTTCTGGATTGTGAGAGCAGTGTGCTCTTACTCCCAGTGACATCCTTAATAATGTCATCCAGCGAGGCTCCAAATTGCCTTCCACCCCAGAAAGGCAAATCAGCCAGAGCCTTCTTGGAAGTCTGGTCCACGGACCAGACTTCCAAATAAGTTAACGCAGTACCACAGCAGATACCGAGGCTCTAGAAAGCAGGGGAGCTGTGTCCAGGGCTGCATCGCAGACATATTTGAGGCCATGCACCAACTAGTCAACCATTTCTACGCAGACTGCAAAATTTTAGCCCATTCTGTAAGTGTCTGACACCAGAGCCACAGTCAAAACTGACCGTAATACAGATCCCGGCATAGTAAACATGGACCGGGCCAGCACCTCGGACCTCCTATCCGCAGGGTCCTTAAATGCAGGGGTCCCCTCAATCGGAATAATGGTTACTTTGTTTAACCGGGATACCAGGGGGGGGGGGTCCACAACCGGGGGAGATGCCCATTTTTGGAGAAGGCTCTCCTCAAAAGGGTAAGGGACCGCCATGCTTTTTGGGACTGAAAAGGTCCTCTGTGGTTGTTCCCATTCCTTGTCTATAAACTTATCAAAATAAGTTACATAAGCAAACACCTTAGTAGTGCGGGTTAGCTTGTGGGACCCAAAAGGGACCGACACCTCAGCAGATGTCCCAGCCGCATCCTCCAGTTTGAGGGTTTCCCACACTGCGGTGATAAGTGCTCCAACAAGCGCCTTGTCCTGCGCTGACCCGGACACGGAGTCTTCCTCACTGTCCGAATGGTCCTGGTCTGCATACTCTGACCCTTCAGAACAGGGGTCCTGGTTCACAGCCAGGCCCGAGTCCGAGCTTTCCCCATAAGATGTGGAGAGAGGGGGCGTTTTTTTACCCCACTTGTGCCCGCACACCACTTCCACCCTGGCAACAAATGATTCCAGGACCGCCGACAAAGTGTCCACAGGTACACCGGTTGCTACTACCGGAATGTCTGGGGAAGAAACGCCAGCTTCTGATGCCATGCTGACCCACACACTTGACAGCCACTCAGGGAACAAGTCAAGGTACAAGAAAAGGCCCACCCTCCTAGCTGCCCAGACCGAGGGGTATTCCCAGAGGACTCACCGCCCTGACCCAGGCACTGCTTCAGCACTGCTGTCCGCTCTAAACTCCTGCACAGTGTGTGCCTGATGCGTCTCTGAGGTGATCTGCCATTTGCGCCGTTCAGAATGACAAACCAGCGCTAGAGGTCCAGCCAATGTAAAAATCCCCACAAAGATAACCGCCGGTTACCTAAGGAAAAAAGAGCGCAAGCTACAAGAAAATGGCCGACCGCTGTATTAGCATTAGGAATAGCGCGGCTTTCTGAGGTAAAAATAAAAGGCCGCAAACACACTGGGCCTCCGAGCGGAGGCCCCCCACACTAGAGCGGACCCAGAAACACCACGCAACCCCCAGCCAGGACACAGAGCCCCCCTCAGGGACCCCCCGATGAGGTACATAGCAGGCCCAGCAAAGCATGGGGAGGAGTGATGGACGGTAGAGAGGACTAGAGACCCCCTAATCGACCACCCCAGGAATTCCCAGCTGTTCCATCCTGCCAAGACAGGAGGAACCTTACTTACCCGTCCCTGTGAGGACTGGTGGACGCATTCCTGACAGACCCATCACCGAGCAGTACGGAGTGGCTAAACAAAAGATCAAGTCTTCTGGACAGCAGCACTCCAATCAAAAGCCTTTATTATGCAAAATCTTCAAAAATCCAAATACAGCACAGCAAGTCACAAAATTCTGGTTAGAGCTGACTAGTTTCACACTTTTAGTGTTTAATCATAGCTAACTAAGGCACAAATGATTCCCATGATATACCCCAAAAAAAGGTCATATGACCCAACCACAAGTGTAGGTGATTAAGTGCTGAAAAGTGTTAATTGAAAATTGATTGCATGCTGACTAACCATTGTCCAAGAAATAAATAAATGTTTTAAAAAAAGTGTATGGTTTCATTGTACCAACTATTCTAAAAATACATGTACATAATATCCTTGAAAAGGTGTGCAGCAAATTAAATATTAGTGAAAAAACTTGATTGATGCAAAAAAGTGAGGAATGTGTAAATTAAATAAAAGTGAATATATGGAACACAATGGATGAACAGCCTAAATCTTTACATAATGCATGTGCAACGTGCTGAAATGGATGCATAAGCAAATGCATCCATAGCGCACAAATAGTAAAAGATGTAAAGGTAAATTGTCAGTTTGTAAGAAAGAGATATATATATATACATACATATACACACACACACACACACACACACACACATATACATATATATAGAAAAAGTTGACCAAGAAAGATTAATACATTTATGTGTAAATAACTATATACCACAGGGTTGTGGGCTGGTTATCAATAGTATACGTTGCGCTACAACAGTTGCTCAAATGTGGCAACATTGTTCAAGGTTCATGTAGGGAATAACCTCAAAATAGAAATCAAAAATTAAAAGAAGTCAATTCATTTTTAATAAATATGTAAAAATGGTGAGTGGTTATGTCCCATAGAACATTAATGTAAAAAATAGCGCAGGGAGGGATAAGATAAAATCAAAAACTATTATAATGTATCAATGATGGAATCATAGTGTATATGCATGATGAAAAGATGCCAAGATTACCAGAAAAGGGAAGAAAGGACTTGTAGCCATATATCGCTGATAAAGATGTTCTACTAATATTCCTTTAAGTTGCCAATCTAAAGTGACTATATGTCAGTGCCGTATATATTGGATGGATGATAATGAGTAGCTCAAATGTGGGAATGTATATATGCATGTAATGGATAAACAAATGTGTCCAAATATGTCTAAACATACACGCATGTGCCCACGATGGTTAATATATGGCCATACGTTGCCAATATATATTATAATAAAATCTAATCTAGAAAAAGGAAAAAGAAAAAAGGAAAAAGAAAATGTGTGCGATTTAAAAGGCAAAATGCAATCAAATTAGATCTGTGGTGTATGGGGATATGTGGTTCTATATGGTCAAGTGCAGAAGGATTGCGATCGAATCAGGTTAATATGACCACATAAACAGCCGTCACTTGCAATGTATCAAATAATATAAATATATATATATATATATATATATATATATATATATATATATATATATATATATATATATATATAAATATATAAAACACAAAAAAATCCCCATTAAACATCAGATTGCTAAATGCAAAAGCACATATGGACACTATTTCCTATATATAGTCGTTTGAGACTTCAACTTCATGAAGATGAACAAGTGTATATTTATACGAGTTGTGATCAATATAAATGCCCGAATGTGTGTTGTTGCCTAAGCAACCGAAAAACACATATACGGGTTCTTGACAACTGTAAATTTCATCAAACAAATCATCCAAAACAATAAAACCAATAGTATAAAACATCTATAAAAATATATAGAGCTCACTCATATAACACAATGACATGATATGATCAACCTCGTATTGATGGGTTATGTGTGCAAAAAATGAGTAGATCTATTCTGTTCCTTAAAAGTCACTGACTATAAAAAAGGAAAGAAAAATAAAAAACTCATGAACAGTAGAACTCCAATATGTTAATTCTTATTCAACTATATTCTGTGTGTATGTTATATGCATCATGACCGGAGAAGCCTCCGGTCAACATGCAACGATATTGAAGTGTATAGAGAATATAAAGAATATTAACCACTTCCCTACTGTGCACGAAAACCCCCTTCCTGCCCAAGCCATTTTTCAGCTTTCAGCGCTGTCACACTTTGAATGACAATTGCGCGGTCGTGCGATGTAGCTCCCAAACGAAATTTGCGTCCTTTTTTTCCCACAAATAGAGCTTTCTTTTGGTGGTATTTGATCACCTCTGCGGTTTTTATTTTTTGCGCTATAAACAAAAGAAGAGCGTCCAGTTTGGAAAAAAAACACTATTTTTTACTTTTTGCTATAATAAATTCACATTTTTTTTTTAAATAAAATTTTTATTTATTTATTAGTAATGGCGGCGATCTGCGATTTTTTATTGTGACTGACATTACGGCGGACACATTTTTGGGACCATTCACATTTATACAGCGATCCCTGCTATAAAAATGCATTGATTACTGTATAAATGTGATTGGCAGGGAAGGGGTTAACCACTAGGGGGCGGGAAGGGGTTAAATATGTTCCCTCAAAGTGTTCTTACTGTGGGGGGAGGGGACTGACTGGGGGAGGTGACCGATGGTTGTCCCTATGTACAAGGGACACACCATCGGTCCCCTCTCCCTCACAGGACGTGGATCTCTGTGTTTACACACAGAGATCCACTTTCCTGCTCGTTTCCCAGGCAATCGCGGGTGCCCGACGGCAATCGCGGCCGCCGGGCACGCGCACCGGGGCCTTGTGAACGCGGCGGGTGCGCGCGCGCCTCCTAGCTCGTTTTAAAGGGAGGACGTCATATGACGTCCTCCCAGAACAAGAGTATCCTCCGCCCGCCGTCTATTGACAGTGGGCGGGGGACAAGTGGTTAAGAATATTGGGGCATCCCTAAGACCTAAAAAACATATGTAATAGCAGGAACTCCTATGTTTTCAGCAAAAAATTACATGTGCTGCATGTGAAACAAAAGGAAATCCACAGTGCCATATAATGCCATGCCGAGGGGGTCGCAGCAACAAAAACAAAAAAAACCCCAGATGTTTTAATGTGGCTCAACTGTCAGGACACTGTGCAGGAAAGGAAACTAATCATAATAATGGGATACATCCCACTCAAAGTTTAAAACAGCTGGTATTCTTGTTTCGAATGAAAAAATCCAAAATACTTCTCGCCTGCACAGTGTCCTGAACTTGTCACCCCCTCTAATGGGACTGTTGATTTTTTCAATCCCCTGGATGGAAAGGCATGATGTGTTCTTGTGGTGTACAGATACCCAATGTCTTGCGACATTGGTGTTTCTGTCCTTCTGTATGTCAAACAAGTGGTCGTACAACCTATCCTTTAGTTGGCGTGTAGTATTGTAGCGCAACGTATACTATTGATAACTATATACCACAGGGTTGTGGGCTGGTTATGTACACATAAATGTATTAATCTTTCTTGGTATATTTAATTTGCTGCACACCTTTTCAAGGATATTATGTACATATATTTTTAGAATAGTTGGTACAATGAAACCATACACTTTTTTAAAAAACATTTATTTCTTGGACACAGGTTAGTCAGCATGCAATCAATTTTCAATTAACACTTGTCAGCACTTAATCACCTACACTTGTGGTTGGGTCATATGACATTTTTTGGGGGTATATCATGGGAATCATTTGTGCATTAGGCAGCTATGATTAAACACTAAGAAAGTGTGAAACTAGTCAGCTCTAACCAGAATTTTGTGACTTGCTGTGCTGTATTCGGATTTTTGAAGATTTTACATAATAAAGGCTTTTTATTGGAGTGCTGCTGTCCAGAAGACTTGATCTTTTGTTTTGCCTGAATTTGCACTGCCTGCACCCTTGGCTGTTGGGAGGAGATAGTCACCTGGAGGACGTCTACACCTGAGCGGTTTCTGTTTTTGTTCAGTACGGAGTGGCTGTCGGCCACGGCCCACTGTGACTAGACAGCAGTAGCCTGGGTCACATGTGGGCCCCTGAGCATATAGCTCACCGGCCACCCCTGGAGCAAACGGGGTATGTCGTGGCCGACCCAGCGTGTAGCTAAAGGCCTGCTCACGCTCGATGGCCGGACTGGAGAGACTACAAGGATCTATATCAGTGGTTCTCAACTCCTGTCCTCAGGACCCACTAACAGGCCAGATTGTAAGTATTACCTTGCTGAGATGTAGACTAGAATACTGCAATCCCTGAGCAGCAAATTATATCACCTGTGATGCATTTCAGTTATGTTGCAAACCTGGCCTGTTGGTGGGCCCTGAGGACTGGAGTTGAGAACCACTGATCTATATTATCCAGCCTGTCACACAGCCAGCAGTTGATAGTAGATCTCAGGATCCAAATAAAAAAAAATAAAAAAAAGTTCTCTAGGACCAATGGGCCCCTAGGGAGCCAGGTCTTTCTCCTAGGCAGAAATAAACTGGGCTGCTGAGTGCAGGTTGAGGGGTTATGACCAGAGGGACTGCCCCCTGGGCGGGGCTGTTCAGCTTTGGTATAATTACATGTTTTTGTAGATCTAACATTTCTGCCTAGTCCTTTCCTAATAGATGGAACATAACCCTAATGTCAAGACTTAAGGAAGCTGTGTCCATCCATGGATGAAAGAGAAAATATAATTTCTTAAAAGGTGATAACTGTTCTTGATAAGTGGTATATTTAACATTCAAACACTGCAACCAACAACTTACCTTATTACTTCCTCTTGCTTTACTGCAAATATTGGAGTCATTGCTAGCCACTATTTCAACATCTCTTTCTGTAATCTCAATGGACGTAGAAGAATCATCGCCAGATAAGAAGCTTTAAAAAAAAAAAAAAATTATGAGATATAGATATATAAAAAAAAAACACACTTTAGAAGTTTGTACACATCTGAATCATAAGTTTAAAAACAGACATTTTACAGACAACTTTTATATGGCTGTTGGCCAGGTTAAGCTTCAGATAAATATATATTTTATACATCATATTTTTGATCTACATGATTGAGATGTAAAGGTTTGTGAAACGACCAATCCTATGGTACCAATAGGCCTGGGACAGGTTTGAACACATTCCAGTTACATGGTTGTGAATTGCTGCCAAATCACTGTGGTACAGATGTTAAAAAACATTATTGTTGGGTGACGGACGGTGTGGAAGGCTCCCCCAACCTAAAAACGTACAAACTTTTTTGTCAGTGTATTTCTGCACTTGAAAAACACAGGGATGTACTCTTTATAGAACCCTTCTGAGTTTTCCCTGACACTGCAGCTTTACACATTCAAAAAGATCCAACATTGGCGCCTGCACGGAGCTCGGCGGTGAGGTAATGCCAGGCTAGAGCTTCGTATCTCACGGAGCGGAGGAGCCCAAGTGCGGAGGAAACCCACCTACTCGTTCATAATTAGCACCAAATAGTGCCCAGAGACACCTACCTCACTAGAGTATCCTTCCCGGGGGATTTTCAGGCATTTTTAAAGCCGAAAATCAGCAGTTAGGCGCCACAGCGCTTCTATCATGGCGCTGAAGCCGTCTTATTCAGAGGTGACAAGCAGGGAGTGGAAACAGCAGCCAGCCCCTCCTGTTATATCACATCGTGAATCTTCCGTTTCATTAAAGGAACATAACCAGTCAAATTCCCTCTCAGGGAATATTATGACAGAAAAGTAGAACTTTGATCAAATTTTACATAAGGAATTATCACCACACGTAACACTGGAACAAATAGAACAGCTGTTCAAAAAATCATTAAAGACTACCTCAGACTACATCACTACAAGCCTCACCAAGGAGATCAGGGAATTGGGGCAGCGTACATCAGCACTTGAAATAAGCGTTGATGATATGGAAAAATACACAACTAATTTCTCTTCAGAAATTGATGACCTTAAAAAGGGGAAAACATGATTCTGCAAACAAGATTAGAAGATTACGAAAATCGTGCGAGACGGTCCAATATTCGCATTAGAGGAATCACCGAAACAGTGATTGACCTACAGGCCACAATGACAGCTCTTTTTCAGGAATTGCAACCAGGAATTCGGGTACATCGCCTTGAAATGGATAGCGTGCACAGAGCCCTTACTCCCAAAAAAAACTGATGGCCTGCCGTGCGATATTAAAAACACAAAATGTTGTTTCTACCGAACCAAGGCACAACTACTGAATGCAGCAAGACAAAGGTGCGTTTAAATTCCAAGGGCACAATTACCAACTCTTCGCAGATCTCTCACAGCCAACTATCAACAAAAGGGCTTTGAAACCACTCCTCCAAATATTGCAACGCAACACCATAATTTACCAGTGGGGTTTCCCCTTCTCTGAGAGATTCACCTACCAGAACCACAAATATACGTGGCGTAGCGCTATGGATCTGCAAACTACCCTGCAGAATATAGGATTGATGAATGACACCAAAGACAATCCAGACACACGCCGAAGATCAGCCACGTCTCCTGATAAATTATCCTCTACCTCTAAGAATAATGAGAATCATAGCCCGTACAAAAGTCGCAGACAATCACCTATTCCGGATCCGAGTGACTATTGACTGAATAGAGTTGTGTGTTGATCTTGCCCACTGTTCTCTGGGAGTCTGCTTGACCGACTTGGTCTTGCATTGGTCCTCTAACAACTCCCTGGTGGTTCTTTCTTTACCTTCGAATATGTGTTTGCACTGCTGTGACCCTTCTCTAACCTCTTTTTTTGTAGCTGGATCCAGCCGTTTGGTCTTGGTAAATTAGAATATTAAATAATTTGTTCATTGCCAATAACCATCATTTTTTTTAACATTTTAAGGTTAAGACCGGTTTTAAGTTTTCTTTGTAATTTGGTACCACCAACTTTAGAGTATAAATTAGAGGTCGACCGATATGGGTTTTTCTCTGGCCGATGCCGATATTTAGAAATCGCGGCGGCCGATATATGATGCTGATTTTTTTTTCCCCCCCTTCATCTCAAAGTCTTAGTTAGACCCCTTACACATTGGGGTGTTTTTCAGGCGCTTTTGGGCTAAAAATGGCGCCTGTAAAGTGCCTGCAAAACGGCTCCCCTGCAGTCTCAGTGTGAAAGCCCGAGTGTAGCATCTTTGGAGCGGTGTATATCGCTCCTCCACCACTCCTGCCCATTGAAATGAACTGGCACCGCTGCCGAAGCGCCTGCAAAGCACTTCTGCAGTGGCGCTACACGGGAGCATTTAACCCCCTTCATCGGCCGCTAGCTGGGATATATGCTTCCCGCTAGCAGCCAAATAGCACCGCTAGAATGACGGTGCAGTGTGAAAGCAGCGGAGTTCCGTGAAAAAAAAAAAATTAAAGTCAGCAGCTACAAATACGGCAGTGTTGACTTTTAATATATGAACACTTACCTGTCCTGGTCGCCCGCGATGTCGGCACCCGAAGCCGATCTCTCCCTCGGGTTCCTGCGAAGCCATCTTCGGTAAGGGAATCAGGAAGAGAAGCCTTGCGCCTTCACTTCCTGGTTCCCTACTGTGCATGCGCGAGTCACGCTGCGTGATCCCACTGGTCCCTGCTGTCTTCTGGGACCTGTGTGTCTCTTAAATACACAAAAAACAGGTAATCAAAACTTTTGGACGGAAATAAATATGGGCTAACTTTACGGTTTAGTTTTTTTATTTTTATTTTATTCGTTAAAGTGTATTTTTTCCCCAAAAAAATCGTTTGAAAGACCGCTGCGCAAATACCGTGTGAAATAAAATATTGCAACAATCGCCATTTTATTTCCTAGGGTCTCTGCTAAAAAAAAAATATATAATGTTTGGGGGTTCTAAGTGATTTTCTAGCAGAAAATACAGGATTTTTACTTGTAAGCAACAAGTGTCCAAAAAGATTTAGTCTTTAAAATGGTTAAACTGAGAACTTCAGTCCTTTGAAGTTTAAACATTGTATTCTTTTCTCACCTCACACTTGGCAGGCTGCCCAGGAGGGAGATGTGGCTTTCAGAAACTTCTCAGGCAACTTGTATTGACTTCTTACAGAAGCTATTTGCAAGTCACGCTGAAGTTGAAATCGGCTTTTTTTTTTTTTTTTTAACTATCGGCCGATGCCGATTAATGAAAAAACGGCAAATATCGGCCGATATATCGGTCGACCTCTAGTATAAATATTAGTCATCCTTGTCCTTCCAAGATGGCCTTACCCGATTTCGCTCCTCCTAAGTATGGGTTGTATTTTACTAGTCCATAAGTAATCCATATTTATTATTGACTGGGCTATTTCTATTGTTTTTAGTTTTGTTTGTGTGATTGCTATTTAAATGGTTGGCTCCCCATGTCCCATGGGACTGTTCCTGGCGCCCTCCTTTTGCCAACCTCAGCTGCCCAGCGACTCAGTGGACGGCTGAAGGTGGCTTGGGAGGTAGACTTTTTTTCTCCCCTCAACGGATATGTTATGAACTTATGTTTTATCATTAGGTTAATCCTAAATTGCATTTCCTCTCCGAGTCTTCTTTTTTGCTTTTCCCCTCCAATCCCATCTTCCCCCTACTGTCCGAAGGTGAATTCTTTCTTAAAAAACTGCTTGTCTAGGCATCATTAGAACCAAAGTCTTAACAATACCATGGCTCCATTAAATATACTTTCCCTTAATGTACAGGGACTAAACATTCCACAAAAACGCACTAAAGCCTTTCGCACTTATAACTCTAAAAAAGCAAACATGTCTCCAAGAAACCCATTTTACTCAACTATCAACCCCTAAATTCTTTAGCAGATCCTTTCCACAAGTCTTTACAGCCTCGGCCTCTACAAAGCAACGCGGTGTGCTTATAGTATTCCACCGAAGCACCCCAAAACTAAAGAGATTAAGGAACCCGGAAGGCCGTTATCTGATTCTTACAGGACATTTATTGGATTCCGCCATCACCATTTTGTCATACTACGCCCCCAATAAGCAACCTAATTCTTTCCTATCCCATCTGCTACAAGTAATAGACTCCCATAAAATATGTACAGTAATATTAAGTGGAGACTCCAACCAGACTATCTTTCCCTTTCTGGATAAATCACCTATTCCTCAGTCCCATAAGCCTGATAAACACTTTTTCAAAATGAATCGCAAAAATATAACCTAGTTGATTCCTGGCGTGAATTTAACCCAACCAAAAGACAATATACACACACCATTCTTACCCCCATCGGCCTTTCTCAAGAATTGACAATATTTTTATGTCTATAGGCATGACTCCCGAAATTTTTAATTCCAAAATTGTTCCCATCCCCTGGTCTGATCAAGCAATTAACAATACTATTGCTTCTACAATCCCGAAATCCCGTGAACCAACGTGGGTACTTAGAGATTTTTTTGCTCAAAAATCCAGTTTATAAACAAAACACCGAAATTGCACTTAAGGAGTACTGTATATACACTCGAGTATAAGCCGAGTTTTCCAGCACTTTTTTTGTGCTGAAAATGCCCCCCCCCCCCCCCCCCCCCCCTCGGCTTATACTCGAGTGTGTCCATCTTCAAATTTGTGCACCTGATCCCGGCCAGCCGTAGGTCCCCTGGACCCCAAACTTGGCACACATGTAGCCCCCATCTTCCTCTACAAGTGTGCAAAGTTTGTTGTCCAGGGGACCACCAATTTTTCAAAGCCGGCCACCCCTTCCATAGACTCCCATGTTAAATGTCAGTCTAGTCACACAGCGCAGGAGGTCAGGTAGGGGGCATGGGCACAGTGAGGCATGGGCACATGGACACCTAGCCTAGGCTTACACTCGAGTCAATAGCAAAATTAGGTGCCTCGGCTTATATTTGGGTCGACTTATACTCGAGTATATACGGTAACAGTCTATGTTTTCAATATATAACCGAAGAAATGGGTTTGGTCTGGGTAAACTATATTTTTCAATAGTTAGAACCAGGATTAACCTGGTTTAAAGCAGAACCAAACTCACCAATTGCAAATTGTAATAGTCTTGACTCCTATGGTTTTATTATATTTCACTATTACATGGAGAACTATACGCTCACTTCGCTCTTATTTTCAAATTGAATATTAGTTCTATTATACATTGGAGTTCCTGCTTATGAATGGTTAATATGATGCAAAGATTTCATTCGTATTAGGAGCTGCAACTAACGATTATTTTTTTTACTTAATCTAGTGGGTTTTTTTTTGATTACCTAATTAATCCTTTGGATAACTTTACAAAAAATAAGTACATATATAAAAAAAAAAAAAAATCCTTTTATCTTATCTTTTTTTATGTTCTGTTTTTCTTTTCTGTTCAGACGTTCATGAATGTTTATAATTTTAGTTTTATTTTTTTACATTTCTTTCTTTTTTTAAAGGGGGGTGGGGGACAGTGTCAGTGTGTTTTTTTTTTATTTTTATTATTTAAAAAAAAAAAATTTTTATTGCAATTTTTTTTTTTTTTTTTTAAGCAGCCCTGTTGGGGGGCTATGGTGAGATATCAGGGGTCTTAATAGACCTCCGACATCTCCCATTTTAGACAGGGAAAGGGACTAGGGACACATATTCCCCAGTCCCTTTCTCAACAGCCTCAGTTGCACTGATAATGAATGGAGAGAAGACAACAGCTTCTCTTCATTCATTAACTGAGACATCATAATCACAGGAGGTTACAATGTTTCAGTTATGTGAATGGACAGTGTCAGTAATCACGGACTCTGTCCATTCAGAAAACGAAGGAGCCGGGTTTACCGGCTCCTACCTCTGCTCTCCATCCTGAGATACCGAGGGGGACAGATGCACGGAGAGGAGAGAGGGGGACACGGAGAGGAGAGAGGGGGACAGCAGCATGGAGAAGGACGGGTGGGGACTGGAGGAGGATAGGGGACAGTCAGGGGTGATCGCGTGTGGGAGAGAAGCACCGCGCTGAAAGCCGCGGTGGGGGTGTATTGACCTACAACTCGCGACGCATCGACGCCTTTTACGCATGTCGATTTTCGTAGTCGACGTAATCGATTACGTCGACGCGGCAGCTCTAATTCGTATAAATCCATACTTCAATATTGTATTTTATTGATACCGTCTGATATACTGTAATAGTTACTATTCTTAAAAAAAAAAAAAAAATGATCCAACATCAAAACACAAGCAAAGTGCATAGTATATGCATACTAGTGTAGTGAGGAAAAGACTGGTACAATGAGAGGACAAAGCAACCTCTCCTGAAACTGATGGCCTAACAGAGTGAACATTACACATCAGGACTTTACAGTCTTTTTTAATCTTAAAGCACATAACCCCTGCACATTCAAAACTGTATGCATTTTTTAGCCAATTCGTTTTTCCATGTGCACGAGAGCCTTGCCCTCCTGATTTGCTTTCAGCAGCAGGTCAAACCCAGCCAGTGAACAAATCAGGAGACGGAGGGGGCGTGTCCAAGTGGACACATATATACGTGATTCTGCACATAACAGCCACCCTGTAGCAGTACCTCTGCTATATAGTGGTTGCAAACTGGTTAAAGTATGCATCGGGTGGCGCACACTCTCAGTATCTACTACACAAAACTACGTACAGGCACGTTGTCTCGTGCAATAGAGCCGACCTGTCGCAGTATATATACTGTGGCTGGTCGGCAAGTGGTTAGCCACATCAATCCAGGGCGCGTTCACCCACTTCCTGCCCAGTCCAATTTTCAGCTGTTGCATTTTGAATGACAATTGCGCGGCTCTGTATCCAAACAAAATTTTTTACATTTTTTCCCCACAAGTTTTTTTTTTTTAAACTGTTTTATTTATTAATCTATATAACACAAAGGATACAGTAAATAGAGCTTTCTTTTGGTGGTAACACAATGTGCCTGAGGTATGCACCACTGGGTGTCCTGATGCCTCAGGCAGATTTAGTATCATCACAAGGAGACATGGTAATGGCAGGATGGAGATATAGCCAGATGCAAAGCTTCTTTAGACGATTAGACCCGCAAGTAAGAACTCTGAATTCCCTAACTATATTTGAGAAAACATGTAGAAAGGATATCAAAACCAGATCATTTACTGTCACAAATGTACAAATTAATATGTGTTGAACAGAATAAAATAACCCCTTACTTTATCAAAGAATGGGAAAAAACTAGGATACAGATTCCCTCCATTACAAGTAAAAAAATTATTTACAATTACACATGCCACATCCACAAGCTCAGCCATCCAGGAAATGGCATACAAGTTCTTGGTTAGATGGTACCGCACCCCGGTGTGATTAGCTCAAATATAGCCAACAAGAGATCATCGATGCTGGAGAGGGTGTGGGGAGAGGGGACCATACCTCCACATTTGGTGGGCATGTCCAGGGATAAGATTTTTTGGGGAGGAAGTGGTGCTATGGATCAGGAAAATGTCTGAGGAAACAATAGAGTTTACACCATTACAATTTCGGTTCCATGGAACCACAAGAGCTATAAAAACGTATAAAAATAGTATTGTACCGCATTTATTAAATGCGGCCAAAAGATTAATACCAAGGTAATGGAAGTAACATGTCCCACCCTTCAAGAATGGAAAAGGGAAGTAGTTACAATAATGGGAGCAGAAAAATGGATTCATGACATCAGGCATGAACAGGAGAAATTTAAAAAAAAGTTTGGGAAATCTGGGAATACCATAACCAAGAAATAGATGGATAAAAGCAAAAGCCTTATGAAGCCCTGAAAAGGAGATAGGAACTATAAAAAGATGGGGAACAAGCCACAGCTTTTATTTTTAATGTGTATGTATTTATGTATGTTTTGTTAATATGTTAAAGATAAGTAGAGAATGTGAAACTAAATCAGGCATGTCCAAAGTCCGGCCCGCGGGCCAATCAACTAGTGTGCCGTTGGATCAGAGGAGAGAAGGGCTGTCAGATGAGCCCAACCCCCTGCCAAACTATACATCGGCACTGTGAGAAGCGTCAGCCTCAAAAGCGAAAGTTAACCATGCAGGGGAATGTGCTGTGCTCTCTGCTTCCCCCTACAGTGCAGTACCCAGCTGAATGAGGAAACAATGTACTGTGCTAATGTTTAAGTCTGGGGACCCCGATGTATGGGGGGGTGCACTCTGGGGACCCCGATGTATGGGGGGGTGCACTCTGGGGACCCCGATGTATGGGGGGGCCGCACTCTGGGGACCCCGATGTATGGGGGGGCCGCACTCTGGGGACCCCGATGTATGGGGGGGCCGCACTCTGGGGACCCCGATGTATGGGGGGGCCGCACTCTGGGGACCCCGATGTATGGGGGGGCCGCACTCTGGGGACCCCGATGTATGGGGGGGCCGCACTCTGGGGACCCCGATGTATGGGGGGGCCGCACTCTGGGGACCCCGATGTATGGGGGGGCCCTCTGGGGACCCCGATGTATGGGGGGGCCCTCTGGGGACCCCGATGTATGGGGGGGCCCTCTGGGGACCCCGATGTATGGGGGGGGCCCTCTGGGGACAAAATGGCCGCCGCTATTAAAAAGTGTGCCACAGCGTGTCCACGGCAAAATGGCCGCCAATACGGTTTTCAATAGCAATCAAAAAACATAGTAAAAATGGCACCCGACGGCGCAAGCAAAAAAACACCAGGCCCAGGCTGACACAGACAGCATTCCCACACATAATGCAGGCCCCCACGAGCCCTCACCGGGGCAGAGTGACCCCCAGTCAGCGCATGACAGAGTAATAAGAGAGTAGCAAATACAAAGGGGGGACAGGGAAACCCCCCTACCATAGAAACACACAGTATGTACTCACCTGCTGAGGCAGGGGAAACAGTACTTACCCGTCCAGCGAGGACCCACTGGTGTGTTCCTGACAAGTCTATCACAGTGCATTACTGAGTAGCCGTCGGCCTGGCCCACTGTGAAAGATACAGCAGAACTGTTCAGTCATGTGTGGGCCCTGGAGCAAAATAGCTCACCAACCACCCCTGGAGCCGTGGGGTATGTCGTGAACTGATCTCACGCAGAGCGAGGATCAGCACGCTCGATGGTCGGACTGGGAAGACTACGAGGATAGCAACTACCCAACCTGTTGCCGAGCCGACTGTTGATGGAAGAATCTCAAAAATAAAATAATAAAATTCAAAAAAGGAATAAAAATATTTCTTCAGGAGACTGGCTCCGAAGAGAGCCACGTCCTCTCCTCTGCTAGGCAGAAGAAAAAAAAACTGAGGCTGTTGGCTGCAGGGAGGAGGGTTATGTCCAGAGGGACCACCCCCCTGGGCGGGGCTGTTCAGCTCTGGTAATGGAATGTATGTTAAAACATCTAACTTTCTGCCTAGTCTTCTCCTATGAGCAGGAACATAACCCACTTTGTCAAGATTGAAGATGCTGTGTCAGTCCATGGACGGTAAGAGAAAATAGGATTTGTACTCACCGTAAAATCAGTTTCTCTGACATCCATGGACTGACACAGCGTCTCTTTACACTTTACACGTGGGTTATTTCCCTGCTTGCAGAAGAAGACCTAGGCAGAATGTGAGATTTTATACATACATACATTCTAAAAAGCCAGAGCTGAACAGCCCCGCCCAGGGGGGCGGTCCCTCCGGACATAACCCTCCCACTGCAGTCAGCAGACCTCAGTTCGTAACAAAGCAGTACAAACCTTAAAAAGGAAGGGTGGGTGCTGTGTCAGTCCATGGATGTCAGAGAAACGGATTTTACGGTGAGTACAAAAATCCTCTTTTCTCTTATCATCCATGGACTGACACAGAGTCTCTTTACACGTGGGATGTCCCAAAGCAGTGTCAAGAGGGATGGGAGCAGTATAAATGGAAAAACCAAAAACTTCACTCCAAACACGGCAGAGCTCCTCAACTTAGGAGGTGCAACTTCAAACAGCGGCCTGCAACACCTTGCGGCCGAAGGAAGCATCTGAAGATGCAGCCACATCAACTTTATAAAACGTAGAAAAGGTATGAACGGATGACCAGGTCGCTGCCTTGCACACTTGTGCAATCGACGCTTGATGTGGGAAAGCCCAGGAAGCACCAATTGCCCTGGTGGAATGCGCCGTAACCAGAAAGGGAGGCGCCCGCCCCTTGAGAGCATAGGCTTGAATGACGGTTTGTCTGATCCACCTAGAAATGGTGGTAGACGAAACGGCTTGGCCCTGTTTTGGACCAGAGACAGTCACAAACAGTGAGTCAGACTTCCGAACAGAAGCAGTAGCAGACAGGTACACCCGCAAGGCTCGTACCACATCCAATGTGTGAAGCGCAAACTCTCTGGGATGCGATGGGTGAGGACACAAGGACGGGAGGACAATGTCCTCATTTAGGTGAAAAGCCGAGACCACCTTTGGCAAAAGAGACGCAACACCGCCTTATCCTTATGGATGACCAAACAGGGCGACTTGCAGGACAAGGCCGCCAACTCAGACACTCATCTAACAGAAGTAATGGCCACTAAGAAAGCCACCTTCTGAGACAAAGTCAAGAGGGGAATATCTCTGATATTTTCAAAGGGAGATTCCTGGAAAACCGAGAGCACCAAATTCAGATCCCACGGGGGGGAGAGGAGGCTTGACAGGAGGAAGCACATGGTGAACCCCCTGCACAAAGGTGCTAACCAAAAGAATTCCCCGCCAGCGGTCGCTGAAATAAGACGACCAAGGCCGAAATCTGACCCTAAATGGGACTCAAAGCGAGCTTTTGGGTCACGCCACGCTGCAGAAAACGCAGGATTCTGGGGACGGAATACATCCGTGGACGCCAGTCCAGCTCTTCGCACATGGCGATGTAAGCTTTCCAAGTACGGTGATCGATCTTTCTGGAGGAAGACTTCCGTGCCCTTAGAGTCGAAATGACCGAATCCGAGAGACCTCAGTCTCTCAGCACCTGGCTTTCAATAGCCATGCCGTTAAAGCCAGAGACTGTAAAGCAGGATGAAATATAGGACCTTGAGAAAGAAGGTCCTCCCTCATTGGCAACCCCCAGGGAACGTCCGCAACGAGATGTACCAGTGACGCCGAGGCCAATCTGGAGCAATGAGGATCACCAGAATTCCCTTGGTCGCCACCCTGCGCAGCAGGCGAGGGAGCAACTGCAGCGGAGGATAAACGTCTATCAGGTGATAATGACCCCATGGGGCCACCAACGCATCCGCCCAAGGATCCCTGGATCTGGTCACAAACCGACACCTTGCGATTGAGTCGAGAGGCCATCGTGTCCACATCCGGCATGCCCCACCGTCGGCAAAGGAGTTGAAATTCCTCCGGGTGCAAGGACCACTCTCCCTGGTCCAGCGTCTGGCAACTCGGATAGTCCGCCTGCCAATTGTCTACGCCCGGAATGTAGACAGCCGACAGAGCCGGCAAGCTTCTTTCGGACCACCTTAGGATGCGGGCTACCTCGGAAGCCGCAGCTGAGCTCCGAGTCCCCCCTTAATGGTTGACATACGCCACCGCCGTGGCGTTGTCCGACTGGATCCTGATGGAGCAACCCTGTAATCTCTCCGACCACGAGGAGAGGCACAGTCCGATGGCCCATATTTCCATTGATCGGTAAACGGGCTTCGTCCGGAGTCCAAAGCCCTTGGGCCGACAGGACTCCCCAGACTTCACCCCAGCCTGTCAGGCTGGCGTCCGTCGTGATCACCGTCCACTGGATGGGGAGGAACGACTTCCCGGACCGAAGAGGCGGGGACCTCAACCACCACGCCAGGTATGCCCTGACCAGGTGCCTCACCTGGATCTGAAGATCCAAGGACAACGGGGATTTGTCCCAAGTGGACAAGATCTCTTTATGTAATGCCCTGGTGTGCCATGAGTCCCAGGACTCTCATGGAAAAATGGATTGACGACCATTTTCAGGACGTCAGCATCTGCACTGCAGACTTAAGTGTCAGCAGCTTCTCCGGAGGTAGGAATACCTTTGCCTCCAAGGAGTCCAGAATCAGACCTAGATACTCCAGACGCTGAGTCGGGACCAGGACCGACTTTTGAATGTTCAGGAGCCCCCCCCCCCCCCCCAAGTCCCTGAGGGTCTGACTGACGATAGTCACACTTTCTTCCAATTCTGAGCCACTGTCTGCTCTTAGAAGAAGATCGTCCAGATAGCCCACGATAGCAATGCCTCGCTGTATCAGCAAAGCTAGAAACGGAGCAAGCACCTTGGTGAACACCCTCGGTGCCGAGGCTAGGCCGAAGGGAAGAGCCACAAATTGATAGTGGACTTCGCCGATCGCAGACACTTCTGGTGACTCGCGCAGATAGGAACATGCAAGTAGGCGACCTTGATGTCCAAGGATGCCAGAAAATCCCCTTAATGGAGTGTAGCTATCACGGTGCGAATGGATTCCATGCGGAATTTTTGCACCTTCACGAAGGCATTCAGGGCCTTGAGGTCCAGAATTGGTCGAACCCCGTCCTTTTTTGGAACAAACAGATTCGAGTAGAACCCCTGAAACCTCTCCTGGGACGGAACTGGCACAATCACCCCCGAACCCGATCAAATCCTGTACAGCCCCCAAGAGGGCTGCCCGATGGGCAAGAAGGAGAGGGAGATTTGAGGGAAAGAATCTGTCTGGGGGCCAGGAACGGAACTCTATTCTGTATCCTGAGGTGACCACCTCACACACCCACCGGTCAGAGATCTGGGAGGTCCACCGATACGTGAACCTGCAAAGTCGTCCCCCCACCCCAGAGTCGGGCAGGGGGCAAGACTTCACGCGGAGGCGGGCTTGGGAGCCGGCTTGTTCGGCTTACGCACCCAAGGGCGCTTGTGTCCACCAGCCGCACTGTTGTCAGTCTGGGAGGGCTTACCCATGGACTCGGACTGACAAGAAAAAAACAAAAAAACTTTTTTGCTGGAAAGGAAGGACCCGGTTTACGGCAGGCCTCCTTACCCTTGATAGTCTGAGGAAGGAGAGTGCTTTTACCTCCCGTGACATCCTTGATGATGTCATCCAGAGCAGCACTGAAAAGTCTACCACCCTTAAAATGGTAGATCCGTCAGGAGCTTCTTAGGAGGCTAGGTCAGCAGACCAGCATTTCAACCAGATAAGACGACGCGGCCGCGTCCAACGTGGCGATGCACACATATCAGGCCCTGCACCATTTGGTGGGCCAGAGCAATAGTGTCTGGAGGAAGATTATACTCCTGTACAGTTTGGTGCAAAATTTTTGCCCATTCCGTAAGTGTCTGCGACACAATGGTCGCCGCTACAACAGGCCGTAAGGCGTATCCCAACAAGGCAAACATGGCTCTGCTCACCACTTCTGACCTGTCAGTGGGGTCCTTAAATGCAGGAGTCCCCTCCATCGGGAGAGTGGTGGCCTTGTTCAAACGGGCGACTGGAGGGTCGACCACTGGGGGAGAAGCCCACTTTTTAAGTAGGGCGTCTTCAAAGGGGTATCTGATAGTCAAACGCTGCTGGACCATAAAAGTTTTCTGAGGCTTTTCCCAGACCTGATCAATGAGCTGGTCAAAGAAAGGTACATATGGAAAAACCTTTTTAGAAGGCTTGGCCTTAAAAGAACCAAAGGAGACTGCCTCCGCCTGAGGTTCTGCAGCCGCAGCATTCAGCTTGATAGTGTCCCTCACCGCAATGAGTTCACTAACAGGCGCCCTGTCATTTAATGACAAAGAACTTAAGTCTTCCTCACAAGGAATGTCCTGTTCAAAACCATCCAAATATTCAGAGCTAGGGTCCTGATCAGCACTAGCTAGGCCCATATCTGAATCAGAGCACTCCCCTTGTGGAGATAAAGTAGGGAGAGGGAGCTTTTTTGCTCCCTTGCGCTCGCACACCGCTTCCATCCTGGTCAGAAATGATTCCAGGACTGCCGACAACTGGTCCATAGGGACCGCAGGTGCTGGAGCACTGCCTGTCGGCTGTGGCATGTAAAGGGAAGCTGGTGACACTGACTCCATATTGTCCCTCTCTGAGACTCCTCAGAGAAAAAGGCCACCCACAAGCTGTGCTGACTGAGTAGGGGAATGCCCAGGGGACCCACCAACCTGAACCAGGACCGCTCGGTTCCGCTACCTTGTCTCTCTGCGCCGCGCTGTTCAGCGTGAGTGAGCTGGGGGAGAGAGGGGAGAGAGAGGGGAGAGAGAGGGGAGAGAGAGGGGAGAGAGAGGGGAGAGAGAGGGGAGAGAGGGGGGAGAGAGGGGGGGAGAGAGGGGGGAGAGAGGGGGGAGAGAGAGGGGAGAGAGAGGGGAGAGAGAGGGGAGAGAGAGGGGAGAGAGAGGGGAGAGAGAGGGGGAGAGAGAGGGGAGAGAGAGGGGAGAGAGGGGAGAGAGGGGAGAGAGGGGAGAGAGAGCGTGTGAGAGCGCGAGAGAGCGTGTGAGGAGAGCGAGAGAGAGCGCGAGAGAGCGTGTGAGGAGAGAGAGAGAGAGCGCGAGAGAGCGTGTGAGGAGAGAGAGAGAGAGCGCGAGAGAGCGTGTGAGGAGAGAGAGAGAGAGAGCGCGAGAGAGCGTGTGAGGAGAGAGAGAGAGAGAGCGCGAGAGAGCGTGTGAGGAGAGAGAGAGAGAGAGAGCGCGAGAGAGCGTGTGAGGAGAGAGAGAGAGAGAGCGCGAGAGAGCGTGTGAGGAGAGAGAGAGAGAGAGAGCGCGAGAGAGCGTGTGAGGAGAGAGAGAGAGAGCGCGAGAGAGCGTGTGAGGGGAGAGAGAGCGCGAGAGAGCGTGTGAGGGGAGAGAGAGCGCGAGAGAGCGTGTGAGGAGAGAGAGAGCGCGAGAGAGCGTGTGAGGAGAGAGAGAGCGCGAGAGAGCGTGTGAGGAGAGAGAGAGCGCGAGAGAGCGTGTGAGGAGAGAGAGAGCGCGAGAGAGCGTGTGAGGAGAGAGAGAGCGCGAGAGCGTGTGAGGAGAGAGAGAGCGCGAGAGCGTGTGAGGAGAGAGAGAGCGCGAGAGCGTGTGAGGAGAGAGAGAGCGCGAGAGCGTGTGAGGAGAGAGAGAGCGCGAGAGCGTGTGAGGAGAGAGAGAGCGAGAGAGCGTGTGAGGAGAGAGAGAGCGAGAGAGCGTGTGAGGAGAGAGAGAGCGAGAGAGCGTGTGAGGAGAGAGAGAGCGAGAGAGCGTGTGAGGAGAGAGAGCGAGAGAGCGTGTGAGGAGAGAGAGCGAGAGAGCGTGTGAGGAGAGAGAGCGAGAGAGCGTGTGAGGAGAGAGAGCGAGAGAGCGTGTGAGGAGAGAGAGCGAGAGAGCGTGTGAGGAGAGAGAGCGAGAGAGCGTGTGAGGAGAGAGAGCGAGAGAGCGTGTGAGGAGAGAGAGCGAGAGAGCGTGTGAGGAGAGAGAGCGAGAGAGCGTGTGAGGAGAGAGAGCGAGAGAGCGTGTGAGGAGAGAGAGCGAGAGAGCGTGTGAGGAGAGAGAGCGAGAGAGCGTGTGAGGAGAGAGAGCGAGAGAGCGTGTGAGGAGAGAGAGAGAGAGAGCGTGTGAGGAGAGAGAGAGAGAGAGTGTGTGAGGAGAGTGTGAGGAGAGAGTGTGTGAGGAGAGTGTGAGGAGAGAGTGTGTGAGGAGAGTGTGAGGAGAGAGTGTGTGAGGAGAGTGTGAGGAGAGAGAGAGAGAGAGAGTGTGAGGAGAGAGAGAGAGAGAGAGTGTGAGGAGAGAGAGAGAGAGAGAGAGAGAGTGTGAGGAGAGAGAGAGAGAGAGAGAGTGTGAGGAGAGAGAGAGAGAGAGAGAGAGAGAGTGTGAGGAGAGAGAGAGAGAGAGAGAGTGTGAGGAGAGAGAGAGAGAGAGAGAGAGAGAGAGAGAGAGTGTGTGAGGAGAGAGAGAGAGAGAGAGAGAGAGTGTGTGAGGAGAGAGAGAGAGAGAGAGTGTGTGAGGAGAGAGAGAGAGAGAGAGAGTGTGTGAGGAGAGAGAGAGAGAGAGAGAGTGTGGAGAGAGAGAGTGTGGAGAGAGAGAGTGTGTGAGGAGAGAGAGTGTGTGAGGAGAGAGAGTGTGTGAGGAGAGAGAGAGTGTGTGAGGAGAGAGAGAGTGTGTGAGGAGAGAAAGAGTGTGTGAGGAGAGAGAGAGTGTGAGGAGAGAGAGAGAGTGTGAGGAGAGAGAGAGAGTGTGAGGAGAGAGAGAGAGTGTGAGGAGAGAGAGAGAGTGTGAGGAGAGAGAGAGTGTGAGGAGAGAGAGAGTGTGGAGATTCGCGCCATTCCCAGCAGCAATAGAGGCCAAACAAGTGTTTGAAAAGCGTGCGGCTTCAAGAAAATGGCCCCCGCAATGTGCTCAGGCGATCCACGGCAAGATGGCCGCCAATGTAAAGTAATTCACAAAACACAAACATGGCGCCAATCGGCGCCCAGACCCCCAAATCACTCAAAAAAATACTGTCCCCCCAGGACAGTATGACCCTCAGGCACCCCACACAGCACCAGCAATGGTGACAGCGAGTGACAATAAAAAGGGGGAGACAGGGAAAATCCACCACACAGACAAACACACAGCATGTACTCACCTGCAGACAGGAGAGACTACTTACCCGTCACCTGAGGGACCCACTGGTGTGTTTCTGACAGAACTATCACAGTGCGGTAACTGAGTAGCTGTCGGCCCGGTCCACCGCGAAAGATACAGCAGGACTGTTCAATCTTGAGGAGGACCGCGGAGCATGTAAACCTACCGGCCACCCCTGGAGTCGTGAGGCATGATGTGAACTGAGTCTCACGCTCACAAGGCTAGGATTAGGGTTGTCCCGATACCACTTTTTTAAGACCGAGTACAAGTACCGATACTTTTTTCCAAGTACTCGCCGATACCGATACTTTTTTTTTTATCTCTTTTAAAAAAAAAAAATTTTTTTTTTTTTACAATTTTTTTTTTTTTTACAATTTTTTTTTTTTTTTACAATTTTTTTTATTTATTTATTGATTGATTTTTTATAATGTTTTCTTTTTTTAAGGGGTGGGGGGGTGGACAGTGTCAGTGTGTTTTTTCTTCTATTTTATTTTATTTATTTTTTACAATTCATTTCTTTATTAAATTTTTTATTTTTTTATCAGCCCTGTTGGGGGGCTTTGGTGAGATATCAGGGGTCTTAACAGACCTCTGACATCTCCCCTTTGAGACAGAGAAAGGGACTAGGGACAGATTCCCCAGTCCCTTTCTCAGCAGCCTCTGCTGCACTGAAAATGAATGGAGAGAAGACCGCGGCTTCTCTTCATTCATAAACTAAAACATTGTAAACACAGTTTACGATGTTTCAGTTATGTGAATGGACAGAGTCAGTGATCACTGACTCTGTACATTCCGAACAGTAAGGAGCCAGATTTACCGGCTCCTACCTCCGCTCTCCATCCTGACAGATCGAGGGGGTGGAGGAGAACAGAGGGGGATGGCAGCACGGAGGGGGACACGGATTGGGACGGCGGCACGGAGGGGGACACGGATTGGGACGGCGGCACGGAGGGGGACACGGATTGGGACGGCGGCACGGAGGGGGACACGGATTGGGACGGCGGCAAAACGGAGGGGGCTGGAGGAGGATACGGGGACAATCAGCGGTGATCGTGTGTGGGGGAGCTACAAGCACCGATCACCGCTGATTTTAATGCAGCTGATACCCGCGCGAGGGGGGGGAGAGAGAGAAGTGGACTCGGAGAAACTACTTTTAAATATATACAGCGGTGATCGGTGCTGGTAACTTCCCCCACCGCACTGATCACAAGTATCGGGTGAAGCATCGGGAGCATTTGCCCGAGTACAAGTACTCAGGCAAATGCTCGGTATCGGTGCCGATACCGATACTAGTATCGGTATCGGGACATCCCTAGCTAGGATCAGCACGCTCGATGGTCGGACAGGGAAGACTACGAGGATATCTTGTACCCAACCTGTTGCCCAGCCGACAGTTGATAGAAGATCTCAAAAAAAAAAAAGAAGAAAAATTTTCCAAAAAGGAATAAAAATAGATGGAGGAGACTGGCTCCTGAGAGAAAAAAACTGAGGTCTGCTGACTGCAGTGGGAGGGTTATGTGCGGATTGATCGCCCCCCTGGGCGGGGCTGTTCAGCTCTGGCTTTTTAGAATGTATGTATAACATCTCACATTCTGCCTAGGTCTTCTCCTGCAAGCAGGGACATAACACCCATGTGTAAAGAGACACTGTGTCAGTCCATGGATAAGAGAAACATGGTTTTTGAAGGAAAAGACCTGAGCCATTTCGTTACTAATAAAACAAAGACGTTCTTTGAATTGTTTGGGATCCACGATGTGATAGAATACTGCAGCGATTATCTAAGAAGCCATGTGAACGCTCTCAAGGTTGTCAATGATACCGCAGAAAGAGGAATTGCTCTGATAAAAAAGTATAACGAAGCGGTCAGGGATGAACAAAAACAATTCTTGTTGAGGGGTAGTCGAGCATCACAGAAAAGTTGTCACCAAACAAAACAAGGGATTGCATCGTTCAAAGTTTAATATAAAACACATGTTTTGCCTATCATATTACCCATTAATCTTAGATTTCTAGTTTTGCCAATAAAAAGTAATTAACATAGAAAAATCGTATTTTTTGCCTACTTTTACAAAACAGATGAAAGTGTGCAACCTCTAAATATTATCCAATCTTCTTGAAATTCAGCATATATATCTTTTACATCACTGAGACACGGGGCGTAAGCAAAGTCTGCAAAAATGTTAGTTTATTTTTTGTCTTAGAAAATTTAACACCCTAGTGTGGCCGGCACCATTTATGTGACTTTGTGGGACCCGACGGCCAACTCTCATCAGCTGCCAGGGTATCTGCTACAGACCCCTCTCTGGACTTCAGGAGTGGTCTACAGCTGCATAATTTCCTTTGCAGGTGTTTGCAGATCCCAGGCATATTTTGTCAGCTCACGGAACTGGAACCTATCTGTCACTGGGGGAGGCCGGTCCGCCATAGTCTTTCAAACATCTACGCCTCTGACTCGAAGCGCTGACGGGTAT
Source organism: Rana muscosa (assembly GCA_029206835.1). Taxonomy (NCBI): domain Eukaryota; kingdom Metazoa; phylum Chordata; class Amphibia; order Anura; family Ranidae; genus Rana; species Rana muscosa. The sequence goes on from CM055119.1 coordinate 236,044,933, forward strand.
TATCTCCATTCCTCTCTAAGTGGGAATCGAATCTCGGCACCCAATTCACTGACCCCCAGGAGGGAGAAGATCCTTTATTTGGCTCAGATGTCCTCCATAGCTACTAGAGTTCAAGAGACATGTTACAAGATCTTGACCGGATGTAATAGGGCACACACTACTCTGCATCGTTTCTTTCCGCAAGTCCCTATTCTGTGTTGGCCATGTGGCAATGCGGAGGGAATGATGGTACACGTCTTCTGGGACTGTCCCCAACTTGGGCCTTTCTAGCGTGAGGTGACCTGCACAATCAAGCACCTGACCAATGTTTCTCTAGAGGGGAACCCTGCGGCTTGCTTGCTTCATCTTTCAGAGCGACTTATCAAGAAATACAAAGCATCTCTCACTATCCAGTTATTAAAACATGGCCAAGGCATGTATCCCCCTCTGCTGGAGATTGGAGAACCCGCTGTCGAAATCCCTGTGGTTTTCTAAAATGAACGAGCTGAGAGATATGGAGGATCTCACCGCCACCCTGCACAAATGGGAGGAGATCTTTCAAGAGACCTGGGCAACAATTGTGTACACTGATGCCTACCTCTGAGAGGTCGCACAACCTGCCTGACCTCCTGAACTAGCTTTGCTCCCTGGGCAAGGAGGTACAAACTGTCTTGTCTCCCCATTTCTCAGCCTTTAAATTGTCTGCCTATCTCGTACTAGATATGTCGGATCCCCTACCCTCTCTTTCTCCCCCCCCCCTTCGTATGCTTAGCTCAGATATGAGCTGTACTATTCAGATACTGTGAATATCCTCTCTTACATTATCCCTTTCTTAGTGTCCCATCTCTGGGCTCCGCTGGCCATCAGGACGCCTTGTCTCCCGATATACTGTAAGAGTTTTTTTTTTTGTTTTGGATCTCATGTAACCGATGGAATCGCCTCCCAGCTTTATGCACCCACAAATATTTATTTTTTTATATACCGTGTTTCCATTCATGCCATCCATACTGTGCAATGCCGGGACAGTTGATCTGTTGAACACATTATGTGACCCTTCCTGCTATCCGATTTTATTATACAGTGGAACTTCGGATTGCGAGTAATGCGGTTAACGAGCGTTTCGCAATACGAGCACTGTATTTTTAAAAATGCTAACTCGGTTTGCGAATGTTATCTCTCAAAACAAGCACAATTCAGGCCGAAGCGGTGTGGAGTACCGCGTTTGGCCTGAGGTGGGGGCGCCAGAGTCGAGCCGAACGTCGCTGATCGCAAATGCACGGAAAGGCCCGGAGGACAGCACGGCTGACCTCGGCAAATGTCGGGAACCAAGTCTTTCCGAGGTTTGCCGAGGTGTCCTCGGGCCTTTTCGGCCGGTTCCCGAGGCTCTCCAGCGCCCCCCGCCTCTGGCCGCATGCAGTATTGCATGCCAATGAAGTCAATGCGGAACAAATTATTTTTGTTTCTATTGACTTCAATGGGGAAACTCGCTTTGAAATGCGAGTACTTTGGATTACGAGCATTCTCCTGGAACGGATTATACAGTAAAGTTAGCAGTTTTTATTAATTTTTTTCATCTAAAAATTGATTACCTGTTTTTGTGCCTGCTTCCTGATTCCCTTACCGAAGATTGCAGCGGCAGCACCCGAGAGCCGAGGGAGAGATCGGCTTTGTGCGCCGACACCGCGGGCGCCCAGGACAGGTAAGTGTCCATATAATTAAAAGTCAGCAGCTGCAGTACCAGCTTTACCATCATTTTAGCGGCGCTATTCGTCTGCTAGCGGGGCGCTTATAACCCAGCTAGCGGCCGATGAAGTGGTTAAATGCACCCGTGTAGCACCACTGCAGAAGAGCTTTGCAGGCGCTTCGGCAGCAGTGCCCATTCATTTCAATGGGCAGGAGCGGTATACACCGCTTCAAAGATGCTGCTTGCAGGACTTTTTTTTTAACATCCTGCCAGTGCACCGCCTCAGTGTGAGACTGCAGGGCAGCCATTTTGCAGCCACTTTTACAGGTGCTATTTTTAGCCCATAAGTGCCTGAAAAATACCCCAGTGTGAAAGGGGTCCAACTGTTAGATTTTAAGAAATGAAGGGAAAAAAAATAAAAATAATTCGGCATCATATATCGGCCGCCGCAATTTCTAAATATCGGCATCGGCCAGAGAAAAACCTATATCGGTCGACCTCTAGTTATAACCTTACCTTGCTCGATCCAAAACAAAAAAAAATAAAAAAAATTATCCTTTAAGAAAAACACATCGGACAATCAAATTAAACAAAAAAGTAAAACCAAATTATATATCAGGAAACCTAAACAACCACTAATTTACTTACATTACTTGTTTATTGGAGAAGGGCACCATGCCAGCAGTTCGGAGACCTGGGTCCTGCAATGCAGTGTCAGCAGTTTCTGCAGTTACAGGTCCAGCCTGATCACTTGCAAGAAAACCATTCATATTTCCATTAAAAGAGCATGTCTTTTTTTGGTTGTCGGCAAAAGGATCTAAAGACAAAACATCAAAACTATATTAAAACAAGTGGGGTAATTCAATAAAGCACTTGCAACAATTATCATGTGGTATTGGCCCCATTGCTGCACCTAAATAACGAAAGCCTGGCGAAAGGTTCATTAAGAGTTACAACACTCGTGACAGATTGAACTGATTTTTACCACTTCCAAGGGTGAAGGGAGTAATGTGCATTATTTTATTATAGCGCTTTTTCACCACTAATAACCTTAGACCAGTGGTTCTCAACCTTTCTAGTGCCGTGACCCCTTAATAAAATTTCCCAAAATGTGGGGACCCCTAACAGTAAAAAAAAAATTTGTAGCGTGGGTTGTCAGCAACCAAGGCAAAACAAGTAATTTGGGCCCCTAACCCACGGACATTTTAGTGCTCCCTGAGTACATTCCACTCGTACAGTATTAAATCCCCTTATGGTACATTTTAGGATGTGACACTCTCTTTGTTGTCTTTTCTTTCCCTTTTATCTCTCTCTATCCTAATTTCTTGTTTTTTTTTTCTCCATTGCTCTCTCTAGCCATCTTTCTTGTTCTTTCTCTTATTCGTTCTCTCCCTTTTTCTTTGTTCCTCCCCCTCTCCCTTCTATGTATTCTCTATTTTTATTCCTTCTCTTACTCCTTGGTGGGGGGTGGGGGAAGGGGATGAGTGGCATTGCTGGGGGGAGTTCTGATCAGCCAACTTAGGTGCTCTTGATGAAGGTCATCTGCTGATCTGAGAACTGTAGTGAGGATATTTAATGGCAACTATAATCACAGGTAGTTTTACTCACTGTGTCTACGGCTTCACTGTGTCTCTGACTTTGTGGTGTCTCGTAGCAGTGACACCTATGCCAAAATCAAGAGATAGGATCTCCTCCAGCCCCTCCCATTTCACATTCCTCACCAGTCAGCTGACCTCTAGTCTCTGCACCCATCCATGCTGTGAACTGAATGGGCGGCTGAGTGGGCGGCTGCAGGCTCTATAAACAGCCCAGCTGGGCAGCCACAGGCTCCAGGCACAGCTCTGCTGGGCAGCCGCAAAAAGAAAGGGAGAGATGTGTGGGCTTCAGGCAGAGGCGGCTCTCCAATTAGGCGATCGCCTTAGGCCTCGCGATCACAGCAGGGCACCGCGATCGCCGAATTTGCCTATGTGTAAGCGGGTGCTGCGCGGATCCCCTTCCCGCTTGCTCTCCCCGACGGCCGCCGACTGCAAATGACAGGAGCGGTTCAAGAAGGCGACCTCCTTCATTCCCCCTGCTCGAGCCGCCGCTGGCTTCAGGAACAGCCCAGGATTTGGTGACCCCTGGCAAATCATCATTCGACCCCCGAGGGGGTCCCGACCCCCAGGTTGAGAACCACTGCCTTAGACCATCCAAGTATGAATCATTCATGGGTAATGGGACACAGCTGCAACTACCAGTTTGACCTCCATGTGGGTGCAAATGCATGCCCCCAAACGTAGACACTGAGTTCAGGGATACGCACCCACATGAATGTCAAACTGCGAGCAGGGCTGTCTACATGCAGCTGACAATATACATGAATGGGACTGCCAGCAAGCGGATACACATAACACCTGTGCATCTAATGCAGGCAAGCATGGCCTTTGGCACAGATGTACACTTAAATATACTGTATGCGTGAATGACGTTTAAAACTATAAAAGCTCAATTGCCTGTAAAAATATTAATTTGTAATCTAAACACCCCAAAGCATACATACTGTGACCCAGCTGGCTGGATAACATTTGGCAAAGAGACCGCAGGTTGGAGACTGGAGGTACAAAAGAGTAGTCAGAGGGTACTGTGCTTTGTAGTGTTCACCCCAGAGGAGCAAGTAGAGTGAAAGAGCATTGTACTAGGATGAGTTTTGTACTGGACACTAGGAGCTTGGGGACTCTAAGTGAAGGATGGAGCCAGAGTAAGTAATTGGGCCAAAAAAAAAAAAAAAAACTATATGTGCACGAGCATTGCTGGTATAACAAGTAAAAACTGTTTGACACAAAACCGGTTGTTGGCCATTATTGTTTTATCTGCGTGAAAATTATATATATATATATATATATATATATATATATATATAACGGGAAGGCCCGGGGGACTCAGAATCGCTTAGGAAGTATGAAATACCCTTGCGCCAGCTTCCCCAATGGCTATGTGTCAATCACCCTGTGTCTCTATTAGGGGCACAGGGTGAATGAAAACCCCAATATGGTCTATGATAGCCATATTCAAGGCTGTATATACATTGTATATAGATTGGATGTATACTGTATGTGGGGGTTAAGTATCATTGCTGTGAGGAATTAAGTTGTTTTGCATTTCTATTGTTCATTTAAGTCTGTCCTTGTGTGTATTGTAAAGTGCCAGACAGACTGGCTGCCAACCCTTTGTGAAAAGATGTGTATTGGAGATCGTATATTCTATTGTGTTGGGATCTTTTGAAGCCTAGCAGACGTCAGGATGAGGTGTTGAGTCTTGGGATGTGTGGGTGGAGCTGGGCCCTTGTTCATGTTAAATCATGTGCCTTGAATTGTGTATAAAGTTACAATGTTTCTCAATAATAAATTCTTTCCTACTACAGAAGAGACAGAGTGCGTCTCGTCTTCTTCCAGAGGGGTCGGCTCCTATAGGAAAGGGTCGTTTAGCTGTGGATATCGGTAGCGAGTGGATGGGTGTCCAGGAGAGGGAACATCGTAAACGGCATTAATACCCCTTGAGATTGGGGTGCCGTTACAATATATAATATATATATAATATATATATATATATATATATATATATATATATATATATATTTTCCTCAAGAAAATAAGAAATGACCAAGATCGGCTTCCGGGGGTAGACGGCGCGCTAAGAAAAAGAAAATGCATGTAAAGGATGATGGGATTTTTAAGTTCAGTTACTTTCATAGAAGCAGAAAAAAACAGTATAAAATAAAGGACTGAAATATGTTCCTCCTAAACAATTGAATAAGTTTGCCACTTTCATAGATGTACATAAATATGTAAGGAAAAACTTAACTTTCAACGTTATTTAATTTCCAATCCCACAAGACCAACATTACCTGAAGTTACTACTCACATAGTACATTCAAGTTTTTCCAATCCTTCCCTTTTCAATTCCCCATGTCCTACAGCACCTTCGGTTCAAGTGTTTAGAGACCCAGTCTTTAGGGATTTAGAGACACTTCACCGCAAATGAAACTATAATGACCCCAACATTAAGGTTGGCCTGAAATCACTTTGTGAACGCAAGGACCTTATTATACGTCCTGCGGATAAAGGTGGCGGTATAGTCAGTCATTCTTGACAAAAAGGATGACCATCTGGAAATGACCAAAATACTCAGTGACACTGAAACATATGTCCGCTTGCCAAAAAATCCCACATCAGACTTTAAGAAGGCCCTAATGGACCTTATAGACACTGGAGCACAATTGGGAAATTTGGATAAAAAGGAGAAGAGTTCTCATACCAGCAGCGCCACGCATTCCGGTGATCTATTACCTGCCAAAGGTACATAAAGATGCCAACTGTCCCCCGGGTCGCCCAATCATTAGTGGGATCAACTCTGTGACCTCTAGGATAGGCAGGTATATAGAATTTCACTTACAACCGATAGTTCAATCTATTCCGTCATACCTTAAGGATACCAGTCACACCATTTCCTTGCTGTAACAAGTGAATTATAGTAAAGACATCCTGCTGGTCACTCCCGACGTTGCTTCATTGTATACGTGCATCTCGCACAAATTGGGTTTATCTGCAGCTCGTTTGTTTTTGTCCAGAAATAACGGGCTTCCTGGTACTCAAAAGAGATACATTATGTATTTCTTACACTTTGCCACCAAACATAACTACTTTTGGTACAATGGAGATTTTTTCTTGCAGCAAAATGGGGTGGCAATGGGGGCCAAATTTGCCCCCAGCCTGGCAAATATTTTTATGGCAAAGTGGGAGGAGGATGTCTATGCTTTTTATCGACCTGAGGTCATGCTCTGGGTTCGATACATAGACGACATCAATCTCTTATGGAAGGGCGATCAGGATTCTTTGGAGACTTATGTCCACTTTGAATAACAACAATATTGGTATCAAATTATCCTATGAGGCAAACTTTTCAAGTAGACACTTTCTGGATTTAGAGATTTTTACAGTCGGTGATCGATTGGAGACTAGAACATTTTTCCAAACCACAGACCAGAATGGATACATTCTGGTCGACAGCTGTCACCATTCAGCCTGGCTAAAGTCGGTGCCACGGTGTCAGTTGTTGCAGATTAGGCACAATTGCACCAATCTTTCTGACTTCCACCACCAGGCCAATATATTGAAATCCAGATTTGTAGATAAGGGTTATCAGCCCTCCATAATCGATGAAGAGATCTGCAAAATCTTATCTGTCAACAGGGATTCTCTATTAGAGAAACAATCAAGACGTGTCCAGGATTCGAAATATAAAATGGTCCTTTTTCACAACATTTCCTGTTTAACACAAGCATATCAAAAAAATCTTCCAAAAACATTGTTACGTTTTCGAAATGATCATGTCTTGGGTCCTACACTGCCCGACAAAGCGGGTGTTACATATAGGGGTGCACTCTCTCTAAAAAGTCAGATTGCACTTAACGTCTCTGATCCCCCAATGGCCCCAACCTTTTTCCCACATCTTAAAGCTTATTACCCTGTCGTAAGTGCAAGGTATGTGTGGTTAACACCTGTGGACGGAATAAGACCACGACTTTTATGTCCACGGGAGTTGAGTATGCTATGAAACAGTTCACGACTTGCGCTACTCGATACATTTTATACCTGATCACCTGCCCTTGTGGGAAACAATACGTAGGTCGTACTATTAGGACCTTTTCCACAAGGGTAGGTGAGCATCTAACCAGTATTAGACAGGGGAAAACCAACCATAGTGTCCCAAGACACTATTTACAGTTTCACGATAAAAATCCCATGGGCACAAAATTCAAAATTAGACAGATTCGTACCCAATTGGAGGGGGGAATCTCGTTTAAAAGGGGTGTCCTAGGCTTGAAACTTTTTGGATCTACCAGCTCAAGTGTTACAGGCCTCATGGCCTCAATATGGACTGGGATATTAACGCTTTTATCAATCAAGCATAATAATTATCAGTACTAATGCCTCGTTTACCTATTTATTTGGGGACTCTGATTTTGGTTTACAGTATAGTTCTTTTATTATGTATCTCCATTATAAAATGTTTTCAGAGATGACATTGTAATTGTAGTTCACTCGTATGAGCACCTGATGGGAGCATTATATATACACATTTTTGTGTTCTCTATTTTTCCATTACACTGCATGTGGACCCATATTATGGGTTTTCACTCGTGGGGTATTGTGCGACACCCTATTATTTACCTTAGGTTTAATTTCCTTATTGCTTTATTTTTAAGAACAGGTTATGTTTGTTCACTACATTACCTTACCAAGTCTGCCTCGTTCTTTACACATTTTATTTCCATTTTATGTTTGCTGTATATGACTATGGTTTTATTTACACATTACGATAACGTGTACAAGCCTGTGTCGCCTCTCACATAATTTCTCTTTGGTTCATTATATTTTCCTTTGTTCAGATTTACATGTAAGATACAGAAAGAGTGTGTTGGCTGACACAGCTCTGGGTTTTAGCCTTCATGGCATACACGCGAGGCTCAGACGATGTTTCGGCATATACGTAGAGATGCTGGTAGGCGGAATCCTGGTATCTAGCATATAATGCATGATCCGGGACTACGTGCCCCAGCATGCTTAGAGGCCTCTCCGATGACCACGTGAAACTGCAGTTGTACATCACGACATGCATGGTCATGCCGTTAGGCGGTACTTCGGAATTAAGCCCGATTGGCATATTCATGAACTACGTGCCTTGCGGATTGTCACGTGACACTGTAGATGATCATAGTTTGTAGCCTTTAGGCGTGACTGATCAACGAAGAGTGCGGTTAGAGCTGGGCGATTTTGGCCCCAAAAAATAATCTGACTTAAAAAAAATAAAAACTCGATTCACATCGAGTTTTTTGTTCTGATGGACACCGCGCCAGGGATAAGGAGCTGCGGCCAGGAGTTTTTAGGTGAGACCGCGGCTTCGGCCTAGTCCACCGCGATCCTGGGAAAAGGTCGCGGACTAGGCCTCGCCTAAAAAATCCTGCCTACAGCTCGCCGCGATCCTGGGAAAAGGCCACAGCTTCGGCCTAGTCCTCGTGGCCTTTTCCCAGGATCGGGGCGAGCAGGATTTTTTTAGGCGAGACTGTGGCTTCGGCCTAGTCCGCGGGGCGGAGGTCCTATGGAAAAAATATAAAAATAAAAAAATCAATTTGGTCAAAATCTGAATCGATTTGACCTCACAACTCGATTTTTTCCCCAGCCCTAAGGGCGGCCCATTATGTCCGCTCCAGACAAGTATATTTTGTGTCATGATTAAGATATAGAACAGGGCTCGACAATCCCCGGGCGCCAGGTCGCAAATGCAACTACAATTAGCGACCTGGCGCCTGGGGCAGCACAGCTGAGGTTACCTGTATCTCTGTGCGCCCCCCCCCCCGCGCACGATCGCATGATCTCGTCGGCCGCACCGGCCCCGGTAATTTAGGCCGCGGCTATGCGGCCTTCTGCAGGCCTAGGCTTCATTTTGTGATCTGGCGCCATCTTGTGGTGGCCGTTGGTATGCCTGTTTCACTGCCCACCCATCTCCTTCCCTTTACTTATAAGTTAACCCCCAAACATTATATATATTTTTTATTCTAACACTCTAGAGAATAAAATGGTGGTCGTTACAATACTTTCTGTCACACCGTATTTGCGCAGTGGTCTTACAAGCGCATGTTGAGGAAAAAAAAATACACTTTTTTGAAATTAAAAAATAAGACAACAGTAAAGTTAGACAATTTTTTTTTTAAATTGTGAAAGATAATGTTACGCTGAGTAAATTTGATACCCAACATGTCACGCTTCAAAATAGCGTCCGCTCGTGGAATGGCGGCAAACTTTTACCCTTTAAAATCTCCATAGGCGACATTTAAAAAAATTCTACAGGTTGCATGTTTTGAGTTACAGAGGATGTCTAGGGCTAGAATTATTGCTCTCGCTCTACCGATCGCGGCAATACCTCACATGTGTGGTTTAAACACTGCTTTCATATGCGGGCGCTACTCACGTATGCGTTCGCTTCTGCACGCATGGGTCGTTAAAAAAAAAAAAAAACCTGGCTCCTAGATTCCAAGCATATTTGTCAAGCCCTGGTATAGAAGGTACACGTTGATTGGCTGACACACATATGTGACTTGTAATGTTGTCAATGCGGCTTTCACGAGTTAACAGACCCCGGAAGCGGTATTCGTGTCAGGACACACATGCTTACTATTATTTTAATTATTGATCTATGTAAGCGCAGGAGGCGGTGGGCTGGCTTGTACCCCAGTCGAAACGTCGTCGGGTCTACATGCTAGCCTAAGCTGCTCCACACTACGTTTTTTTTTTTTTCACAAGAAAAATGTTTATTCAGATTGAACAGTACAAGCGATGCATAGACACAGTTAGTCATAGAAAAAAGCATTATGCAGATTTACCCTAGGTTAGATGTCCTGCAGATATAAACAGGAGGGAAGTGTTGAAAGGCTAGTATACACAATACAGCGAGATATCGTTATGGAAACAAGAAATCCCAACAGGGTTGGTCGGGGAGGTCCAGGGGGGAAGGGGGGGGGGGGAAGGAGGGGAGGAGGAGGAGGAGGAGTGAGGAACGGGAGGGGGGGGCGAGGGGGGCAGGGAGGGACCTCATCTAATCAGTCAAATACACCTTGAACAGATAGCGAATAGCTCACTGGGGATCTAACATTGGGCCGTTGTTCTCATTGTCACCCATGAATTCGGTGCCCCAAGAATCTATCCACCCCGACCATATCTTATCAAATTTAGTAGGACAGTTTCGACTAGCAAAGGTGATCTTGTATAGTGGCAGCACCGAGTTCAATACCAAGCGCCACGAGGACACCGTAGGAGGTACCGCGCTCTTCCAGTGGAGGAATATCTCCCTACGGGCATAAAAAGTAGCGTATCTAAGGAAGAGTTTAGTGTATTTACCCCTCACCCCAGGATTAAAGACATTCAGCAGTAGTGATTTAGGGTCAGTTTCCAAATCCAGAGAAGTCACCCGAGCGAGGTCATCCACCACTCCCGACCAATAGTCTCCGAGGCGGGGGCAGGACCAGACCATGTGGAAAAAGGGGGCAGCCTGTAGGCCACATCTGGGACAAGCCACCGGGGTGCTAGGATTCATAATTGTCAACCGTTTTGGAGTGAAATAGGCTCTGTGGAGGAACTTGACCTGCATAAATCGGTCCCTAGCCGAGACCATAGTGGTAACGAAGGAGGACACACATGTCTCCCATTCATCCTCTGACAGATCAGGAATGTCCATCCTCCATTTGTCCCTAGTTTTTTCCAGTTTCTTTGTGGGAGTAATGGACAAACGGAGGTATAGGGAGGACAGAGGTTTGTCTATCATCTTGGCATTAAGAAACCCCTCCACAGAGTCTGATTCCAGCGTGAGAAGTGATGGGAACTGTTTCCCGTAGGCATGCCGGAGCTGGTAGTATCGGAACAACATCCATCCCGGCAGTGAGTAGGCAGCCTGGAGATCGGAAAAAGATCGCAGCCTGCCACCCCTGACAATGTGCCTCAGCTTCACTATACCCTTTCTCGCCCAGATCTGCGGATCCGGGACGGAGTTCATGTGCGGCAGATTAGGGTTGCCCCAAAGGGGAATATGAGGTGAGAATGTCTCGGGGGAGCCGAAACGGGATCTGGCCCTGTGCCATATCGTGATGGTTGTACGCATCAAGTCCGTGATGCCAGGGTGGGACCTCGCCCCCCTGAACACCACGTTACTAAGGGAGGAATATGACCCCATTATGGCCGCCTCCAGAGTCACTGCCGGGTTATCGCGGGGTTGGGAGAACCACCATCTAACCGTCACCAGGACGGCCGCCCAAAAGTAGACCTGGAAGTCCGGCAGGGAAAGTCCCCCCCTAGCAATGGGAAGCTGAAGGGTGGAGACAGCCAGCCGCGGGGGCACCCCATTCCAGATAAAGGAGGATATTATACTTTTTAGCTTGGTAAAAAATGAGGCGGGGGGGATCAGAGGGGAATTTCGGAAGAAGTAGAGAAATTTAGGCAAATACACCATCTTAATCAAGTTCACCCTACCCACTGGTGAAAGGGGGAGAGTCCTCCAGGTTGTACATTTCTGCGAAAAGGTTTTCAGCAGTGGTTGGAGATTCAGCTCATAGTATGAGGACAGCGGGGTCCTGACCGTAACTCCCAGATATTTAAATTCAGGTGTCCAATTTAGGGGAGTGCTCGTCAGCGGGTGAGGGCCCGACGCATGCAGCGAGAAGAGGAGTGATTTTCCCCAATTAACCTTAATGCCCGAGAACGAGGCGAATATATCCACTATTTGAAGTGCAGGTGGAAGGGAGGAAGTATCTTTGAGGAAAAGGAGGGTGTCATCGGCATAGAGGGATATTTTATCCATAACTGCACCTATCCGAATCCCCTCTACCGAGGGAGCAGATCTGATGCGGGCCGCCATGGGTTCCATGGCTAGCGCAAACAAACCGGGGGAAAGCGGGCAGCCCTGCCTAGTACCCCTAGACAGGGGGAAAGGTAACGACAGCGAATTATTTGTGCGTATACGGGCTGTGGGATTGTGGTATAGCATCTGAATCCATCCAATAAATCGGGGGCCAAACCCAAATTTATGCAAGACGGCCCAGAGGTAGCGCCACTCAACCGAGTCGAAAGCCTTCTCGGCGTCTAAGGAGGCTACCACCTCTGTGCCGCCCTCACTTGCCCTGGAGAGATGAGTGAGGAGACGACGGATATTAATATCAGTTCCTCTGCCCGGCATAAAGCCAGACTGATCTGCATGTACCAATGCGGTGATCACAGTGTTCAGTCGTCCGGCCAGTATTTTGGCATCTACGTTGAGGAGAGAGATTGGGCGGTACGAGGAACACTGTTCAGGGGCCTTGCCTGGCTTAAGGATGACAACAATCACCGCCTCAGCCATTGTCGGGGGGAGAGAGTTCTCCTCCGCGGCCTTTTGGAGCATAAGTTTAAAGGATGGGAGAATTTCTGTTGCATATGCTTTAAAGAATTCGGCAGGGATGCCATCAGGACCTGGCGTTTTGCCGCCTTGCAAGGACGCTACCGCTCGTTGAAGCTCCTCCAATGTGATAGGGCCATCCAATGCCTCCCTGTACGAGGATGTCAGGCACGGAAGCTCCGTCTCATCGAGATAGGCTGTAAGCTCTGCATCCGTGCAAATCATCCGAGAGCTGTAAAGCTCCTGATAGAAAGATGCAAATCTGGCATTAATAGCACTGGGGTCCGTCAAAGCCGCCCCATCAGAGTCACATATCAGCGAGATGGTCACTGGAGAGGAGTTCTCCCGTGCCAGCCATGCCAGCATACTACCCGTCTTCTCCCCATGTTCAAATATTCTTTGGGACTGATGCAGAAGCGCATTTTTTGTGGCCACTGTTCGGAGCAGGAGAACATCCCTCAAAGCTGCCTGGAAATCTGAATAAACCCTGGGGGACCCAGTATTTGAGTATTCTACTTCGAGTGCAGCCACCCTCCTCTCAGCCCCCAGGGTGTACTCTCTCAGATCCCTCCGGACCCCACGAATGTGGGACTGCAAACTACCTCTAGTAAACGCCTTAAATGCGTCCCATGACGTGGTCAGAGCTATAGAGTGGTCCAGGTCCTGCCAATAACGTATCGCCTCGGATCTATATGGCTCCGAGATCCTCGAGTCGGATAACCAAAACCTAGACAGTCTCCACAGGCTCTCCCCCGGTGCACTGGAAACACAGAGTTTCAATGCAAGCGGCGCATGGTCAGAAATGCCACGGGGGAGAATAGAGATGTCCCGAACCCTAGAGAGGACAGACCCCCCAGCATAGGCAAGGTATATACGTGAAAGGGTCTTGTGTGAAGCCGAGTGGCAAGTATAAGCCCGCTGGGAAGGGTTACGCCACCTCCACACATCAGTCAGGTTGGAAGCCTCCGCCCAAGATAGCAGCTCCGAAGATGAGCTCGCTACGGGTGAAAGTCTGTCCACTCCAGAGTCCGGGACGAGATTAAAGTCGCCCAGTATCACCACTTTATCTGTGGCAAAGGTGGCTATCTTAGAGATCAGTTGATTAAGTAGTCGCGCGGAGGCCGGAGGGGGCAGGTACACTCCCACCACCACCAACTCCAACTGGTCCACTATAGCATGCAGTATAACAAAACGGCCGTCTGGATCTAGTTCTAGTGCCAGCAGTCGAAACGGTAGGGATTTACGTACAAGAATGCTGACCCCTCTGGAGTAATTGGTATGCGTAGAGTGGTATAGATGCCCCACCCAAGGTCTCCTAAGACTCAAAAGCTTGCTGCCCGTTAAGTGCGTCTCCTGCAGTATGCAAATATGGGGGTGATATTGTTTAAGAAATTGAAACACCAGTGACCTCTTCACAGAGGAGTTCAGCCCCCTGACGTTCCAAGATATTATATTACATTCAGCCATAAGCATCTAGGATCACATATTCAGCCCAGTATCTAGCCTTCATGGGTGGATGCAGAGTCCGGACCACCACAAAGGTCAGGACAGAGCATCTCAAATATTCAATGACATACATAAATACATCGCTTGTGAAAAATCGGTAAAAAAACAAGGTATAACAAAACATTCCCACCCAACCCCCCCACCCCCAGCCCCAACTTTGGGGAGGCTTAGGATCCCAACTCAGAACCCAGGCGAACACGCCTGCAATGGGGAAACGCGCGCGGAACGGCATCCACAGTCCAGCAATCAGATGATGCACAGTTAGTCCCTTGCCAGAGACCGGATCAGATATATGGGTGCAGTCTCCCGGCAGCCGCCGGGGGTAGAAAAACTTGAACAATAACGTTGCATGAGCTACCAAAATTGCCGGCCTTGGCCAAGGGAGGGGGGGGGATATAACAAAGGATCAACAGTTATTCGACCCTCCAACCAGGGTACCCCACCCACCCCCGGAAAGAACCAGGGAGTAACGACCCCCGCAGTTCATAAAGTAAAATGTTAGTCAACACATGGGACCCTCCCGGAGAGGGGGGGGGGGGGAAGGGGGGAGCACGGGCCAAGCACAGGCCAATGTAGAAAGGAGGCACGTCCATAAGGCAGCAGGTGGCATGGCTCATGTAGAAAAAACAATTTGACCCCTCAGTAGTAAATGGTACTTATCTGCGAGGTAGCGTGTCGATCCACATGGAGGCCTCCTCAGGAGATGCGAAGAATTTTACCGACTCGCCATCCTCCACTCGCAGCCTGGCCGGGAACAGCATGCTGTACTTAATCTGCTTGGCTCGAAGTTTGGCTCTCACTGCGTCTTAAGATTTCCGTTGTTTCTGAGTTTCCAGCGAGTAGTCTGGGAAGATCAGGAGCTTGGCGTTCTCAAATCGCAGTTCACCTTGGGCTCTCGCTTCCTTCATTACTGTATCGCCGTCACGGAAGTGAAGCAATTTGAAGATGAAAGTACGGGGTGGCGCTCCTTGCGGCCCCCTCGTGGAGGGTATGCGGTGGGCTCTTTCCACCGTAAAAAACGGGGAGAAACGTGCCGAGGGGAGGATAATTTGCAGCAGGCGTTCAGCACACACTACGTTTTTTACCATTTGATTGCAATCCTTTTTTTTTTATATATATATTCAGTTGCTTGAATATTTTTATAATTTTCGATAAATACACAAATCATAATCGGGATTTACACTATGCAGAGGTTCTCTCTTCTTTTTCATTATCCAATCTGTGGTGAAGTCACAGTCTGGTCATTGGAGTGTTCAGTATCCAGCTTTCTTTCATTCCTTGGAGTTACTGGTCCCTTTGGAGACATTGGCAGCAGAAGGAGATCGCCAGAGGACTCACATTCTGGGATTCACTACCGGTGGACACAAGCCTGATTGACCCACAACCTTAAGGTTAGTTGGGTCCACACCTACTGCTAAGAGTATTAAATTCTCCCCTCATGATCCAAAGGTTGAAGGCACTCCCGGGGGACCATTCTGACTGTACATCTCACCTATTTTGCAAGACATCTGGGCCGCAATAATTGCAGTGTGTCCTCTCACCACTTTATAAACGGTGTCTTTGTTTATATGGACAACATATTTACCACTTTAATAGTCTGAAGACTAACTAACTACATTTTTTTTAATAATTTTTTTTTGAGGTTGATTGATTCACATGCATTTGTTTGCACCTATGCACTTTAGAGTGAATATTTCTATAAGATTTCACATGTTAATTGACCTATGGTCATCCACTGGAGACATCTAGTGGTTGTTTACGATATTCCCCTCTTTTGCATTTAAAAGTTGGATGCCTATATAGGGTGCACGGTTTATCACAAATTTTCACACACATAAGGTATCACCTTTACAACGTGCAGCCCATATAAATACTAGAATAACCTTTGCGCAGGTAAGGAAATTATATACTATCTAGCTTCCTTTTCATTGTTTTATCTGCACATATCTCTGCTGGCCAATTTGAGGAGAGCCTTTGGCAGCCTGATAGCCATGCGACAGACACATTATTAGCAGCAATGGCAGCTACATCCACAGTGCCTTGTCACTGCACTCACAATAGTGACAGATCTATCAGTGCTGGTGGGGTTATGTGATCAATCTACTTCCTGACAAATTAAACAGCAGGCAGATAGATCATAGAGAGACACCAGCAATGATAGATCCACCATTATTCTACTTGTGTTGTCAATGGAGTGTATATCTTACCCCGTGCTGTGTTGAATGACAGGAATGGTTTCCAGAGCGCCCCTGCTGTCAGAGACCAGTACCGTCAAACACACCTAGTTACGTATTTGTCTACTTAGTAGCAACAAAGGGAAGGATCTGAATGGGAGCGAGTGCTATATGGTCCCTTGGAGGATTCATCAAGGTTTTTTACCTTGTGGCTATACTTTTTCTTGAGGCACTACTGCCTCGGACTGGTAGTCTTATGAGATCTGGAGTGATATTATGTCAAGTCACTACTGTGCTACCCAATTTTGTTCTTGCTGAAAGCTCTGACATGAAGTAGCAAAGGCCCTGCCTCTGACAAAATTGCCACCTCCACACAAATAGAGCAGAACAAAGCATTTTAAGTCAGTAGCGGGGAAAGGTCAGCTGCAGAGTAATAGGCAATATTGGTGACTAGGCACAAGACCTCTGGCTGCCTTTTTCTAGGCAGGTTCCAGAGCTCAGATCCTCTTGAAATACTAACTGTTTTTACAGAGCAGGCTCCTTCCAGTTCTGACCAGCCACTGGTTCCCTCTCACTTCAGCTTCCTCTACGCAGAGCAGTGAGCAGCCTGTGATGGCCAAAGAAACCAACCTGCACCACAGATTCACACACAGCTCACCCCTCAGGTGAGGCAGACATGTAAGAGTGAAGAGAATAGTCATACAGGAACCCTGCTCCAGGAAACCATTAAAGGGGTTGTAAAGGTTTGTTTTTTATTTTCTAAATAGGTTCCTTTAAGCTAGTGCATTGTTGGTTCACTTACCTTTTCCTTCTAAATGTTTTTATTCTCTGTTTTCTTTGTCTGAATTTCTCACTTCCTGTTCCTCCTCAGTAAGCTGTTCAGTAAGCTGTTCTGGCTGACTCCACACCACTCGGATGATGGTGTGAAGTTTAGTGAGGAGATACAGGAAGTGAGAAATTCAAACAAAGAAAAAAAACATTTAGAAGGTAAATATAAGGAAAAGGTAAGTAAACCAACAACGCACTAGCTTAAAGGAACCCATTTGGAAAATAAAAAACGAACCTTTACAACCCCTTTAAGCAGTTCGAACATAAAAAAATAAAACAACAAGTTTTCACCTTTGTACTATGAACTTACCCAGTGTAATGTGTTTTGCTAATTTAGGAGTCAACTACTGCTGTGTTACAAAGGATTCCAACCCAAGGTAACTGAAGGGACTACAACTCAACATATCGGAGTTATAAAATAAAGCAACGCAAAATAATGTTCAGACACCCATCATCCAGTTTTTAGATCACTTAAAGCGGACCTTGCGCCATCAAAGAAAAGTCATATTACTGACCAAATAGACTTGGTCAATGATGTCACTCATGTGACCCCACACCTTTATTTACTTCAGCAACAGAAATCCGGAAAGGTTATTTGACAGAAGTGACTGAATTGGACGGGTCAGGTCTCAGCGGGAGCCTTTTTTTCCCCCCCAGCAAGCACCATTCATCGTGATTATCGTGGGCCTGCATCATTGGAGGATGTGATTGATGTACACGAAGGAACATTTTTTGTTTTTCCTATTTAATAAAGGACCTGTCAAACGTTTGGGTGTTTATGTCTGGGTTACATATTTTTTTTTTTGAATTATTAGGGGTACTATGTATCCCTTAGGCCCCTTTCACACTGGGGCAGGCAGGAGCGGTGGCGGTATAGCAGCGCGATTTTCAGCGCTGCTATACCGTCGTTCTTACCGCGGTATGCGGTCGCTAGGGGGGTAAATTTAACCCCCGCTAGCGGCCAAAAAAGGGTTAATACCGAACGCAAACCGCGGCTATTGCCGCGGTTTGCGGGCGGTATTACCGTGCTGTCCCATTGATTTCAATGGCAGACCGCGGTAAAGGAGCGGTGAACACACCGCTCCTTCACCGCTGTAAAGTGGCTAGCAGGACTTTTGGAGCGGTCCTGCTAGCGCACCGCTTCAGTGTGAAAGCCTTCGGGCTTTCACATTGAAGACTAAAGGGCATGATTTTTTCATGCAGTATAATAGCGCTAATATTAGCGCTAAACCGCATGAAAAACGCCCCAGTGTGAAAGGGGCCTTACTTATTCACATGGGAGGCTGGTGTCTGGGGATCTCCATTTTGTTTAAGAGGACTTTAAGATTCCAAAAGGCCCCATGCCCAGCTTCTTTTGTTCAGCAACCTGTCAGCTGGGAATCCCCGCTCACAGCTGAGCGAGTCGGGCAAGCATGAGTCGGCTCCCTTACAACCATACTCACCGAAAAGGAGGTGCCACATTTAGCAGTGGCAATACAGCTGCAAAAGTTCCAATTCCTGCTGCAGCCAGAGGTCCAGTCCATTATAAAATGAAGTGTAACAAGCAAAATAAAAAATAAACACACATTAATTAAAGCGGAGTTCAAGCTTTTTTTTTTTTACTTTAAGTCAGCAGCTACAAAAAGTTTAGCTGCTGACTTTAAACATACACTTACCTGTTCCACAGTCCAGCGATTCTGACGCACGGAGCCCCACTCCTCTCCTATATTGAAACTGTGGGCACCCAGCCGTGATAGCTTGCGGCTTCACGACCGGGCGTGCACTGCACATATGCGAGTCGCGCTGTGCTCTCCCAGGGGACAGACAATCTTCTGGGACCTGTCACATGTCCCAGAAGATTGCAGAGAGGGAGAGGAATCGCCACCTAGGCGGAAGCAGGAAGTGGGACAGGACTCGATTATGCACGCACCCCGCCCCCAAAAAAAAAATGACATGCCAAATGTGTGCTTAAAAGCAGAAGTTCCACTTTTGGGTGGAACTTCACTTTAACGTATTTTTGGTGAATTCATGCCATATTTAAATCTTAGTGAACTGGATAGAACAGAATAGGGACAATAAAGCTTAGCTCATCATCATCCTCCATCCACCTTTTGGCTCTCACGGCGGTCACATGATCAGGAGCCTATCTTATTGGCTCACAATCAGAAACTGTGACCTAAAGATGCGCTCTAAGCATGCAGCCTCAGGCCAAGATTAACACATATATGCAGTGGGTGGGCAATAAAGTCGAGTTTTCTTACCTGCCAAATATATGCCTTATGTGGATGGCAAGAAGTTAAATGGACACTAAAAGGTTCATTTTTTATTTATTTTTTTAAATAACAAACATGTTATACTTACCTCCACTGTGCAGTTAGTTTTGCACAGAGTGGCACCGAACGTCCTCTTCTGGAGACCCACAGCTGCTGTCTCGGCTCCTCCCCACAAGAGCTGACACCCTCTGGGAAGCTCTCTCCTAAGGGGGTTACCTTGCGGGCACGCTCCCGTGTTATACACTCGGCATGCATAGCCACCGAGTGCATGACTCGGCCCTGCCCCCCCCCAGCTGCCGCGTCACTAGATTTGATTGACAGCAGCGGGAGCCAATGGCTGCGCTGCTATCAATCTATCCAATGAGGAGCCGTTCAGACATTGAGATAACGACTCGGGATCGTGCCCTCAGAGATTCAAGGCTCAGGTAAGTAAAATGGGGGCTGGGGGCGTTGAGTGCAAGGTGTTTTTTCACCTTCATGCATAGGATGCATGAAGGTGAAAAAAACACTAAGCTGTACAACCCCTTTAAAGCCCAACTCCAGGAAAAAAAAAAAATCCCTTGCAGTGGGGTTGCGCTCATACTACAAGGGTTAATGGCTATTTTTTTTTGTAGGGGGGGGGGGGGACAATAAAATAATATTTACTTACCCAATCCTCCGCTCCTCCCCTCAAATTCAGCACCTCTGCGCTCCACTTGTCTAAAGTCCAGGCCAAACAGGACCAGATCAGGGCCCATGGTCCTGCTCTGGACATGACGACACCAAGGAACAGTCAAATACTTGATTGTGGGGGAGGGCCGCCTGCTGGGGTAGCAGAGGATGATGCAAGCAAGTTTGTCCTATCCTAGACCAGAGATGTAATGAGGGCTTCAGTACCAGCTCAGCCCCACTGTAAGAGATACATTTTATCACCTTATCACCTGCCTGGAGTTGGGCTTTAAGGAAGAAACCCATCATGGCAACTCCCCAAAAAACAGCATTCCAAGCACAAATGTATCCAACATAAAGAACTTTAAATATTTTATTAATCCCATGATAAATTTTAGCAAATATTAAAAACTAACACTATGGTCCCTTTTGGCCCAGCACTTGAGGTATCCGATCTTTAGCAATTTGACCACCAGTCCACCACTGAATTAAAGAATTCCAGATATGTATATTTTGACATAACTCTAGCTTGGATAAATGTAACTGTGTATATGCCATACCTGCGAGATCCCTCAAGTTGTAATACAGGGCTCGACAATCCCCGGGCGCCAGGTCGCAAATGCGACTAGAATTAGCGACCTGGCGCCTGGGGCAGCACAGCTGAGGTTACCTGTATCTCCGTGCGCCCCCCCTCCGCGATCGCGTGATCTCGTCGGGCCGCGCCGGCCGTTAATTTAGGCCGCAGCTTTGCGGCCTTCTGCAGGCCTAGGCTTCATTCTGTACTCTGGCGCCATCTTGTGGTGGCCGTTGGTATGACAAGTCAACCAGCAATGCTTGCCTGTTTCACTGCCCTCCCATCTCATTCCCTTTACTTAGAAGTTAACCCCCAATCATTATATATATATTTTATTCTAACACCCTAGAGAATAAAATGGCGGTCGTTGCAATACTTTCTGTCACAACGTATTTGCGCAGCGGTCTTACAAGCTCACTTTTTTGAGGAAACAAATACAGTTTTTTAAATTAAAAAATAAGACAACAGTAAAGTTAGCCGAATTTTTTTTTATATTGTGAAAGATGATGTTACGCCGAGTAAATTTGATACCCAACATGTCACGCTTCAAAATTGCGTCCGCTCATGGAATGGCGACAAACTTTTACCCTTTAAAATCTCCATAGGCGACATTTAAAAAATTCTACAGGTTGCATGTTTTGAGTTACAGAGGATGTCTAGGGCTAGAATTATTGAACACAGGAGATCACCTGCTCAGCATAGGTACCACTCAGAGAATGCCCGGCATTTTCTGAATGAATGCAAAGCATTCTCTGATTGGACAAGGTGGGGAGAAAAGTAAACTTCTACTACAATGTACTGCAATCAGCACACCATTTCTCTTCGTCCTAAAATATGGAAGAAAGTCTGCATGTGTTTTATACGAATATATGTACCAACGGTGATAAAGAACGTTAATATTGGCAGAAGACTGAGCAGCCAAAATATACCAGAAATAGCTGGTCTAATGCACCTTGGGATTGTACAGTTAAAAACATATTTTACCTTAACAACAGTCACTGCAATAAGGTAAAAAAAAAAAAAAAAAAAAAAAAATCACTTGTTGGTAGGGCTGGGAAAAAAATCGATTTTAATCTTGAATCGAGTTTTGAGCTCAAATCGATTCAGTTTTGAAGAAAATCGATTTTTTTAGATTTTTTTTTTTTCCTTCAAAGTTTCCGTAGCAGGACTGCAGGGGGCGTATCCGGAATGGCACTGGGCAGCGTTACCCCAATTACATCTACTCGCTGCAGCCGCCGTCTGCCTACCTGATCAGCGTGTCATGCAGACAGACGGCAGCCATTGCAGTGTTCAAAAGCCGCGCCTCCCGAGTCCTCGTCGTCTGTGATAGGCGGAACACTCAATTTCACAGCAGGCAGTATTCAGCCTATGACGGACATCCTCTCATCCTCGTCTGTGTTATGAGGATGACCATGATAGGCGGAACACTGAATGCTGGGAAATTGAGTGTTCCGCCTATCACAGACGAGGAGGAGGCGCGGCTTTTGAATACTGGAATGGCCACCGGTGTAGCAGTAAAATCCGTATACCATGAAAATCGACATCAGGTACGGGCACAGTGAGACACGGGCACAGTGAGACACGGGCACAGTGAGACACGGGCACAGTGAGACAAGGGCACAGTGAGACAAGGGCACAGTGAGACAAGGGCACAGTGAGACAAGGGCACAGTGAGACAAGGACACAGTGAGACAAGGACACAGTGAGACAAGGACACAGTGAGACAAGGACACAGTGAGACAAGGACACAGTGAGACAAGGACACAGTTCAATTCAACTAAGGCCCCTTTCACACGGAGGTCCGTTCAGGTCCGCCTGTCAGTTTTTTAGGCGGACCTGAAACGGATCCTCCATGTACCCCTATGGAGGCACGGATGTCAGCTGAGACATGTCCGCTGACATCCGCTCCGCCAAAGTGTGACGGAGGAAAACCCTATTTTTCCTTCCGTCGGCGGAGCGGATCGGATGACAACGGACTCTACGGTCCGTCATCATCCGATTCCCCATAGGGGAGAGCGGCGCTCTGACAGGGCGGTCCCTGCACAGTGTGCGGGGACCGCCCAGTCATCCGTCGGCTCAGCGGGGATCAACGGAGCGATCCCCGCTGAGCAAGCGGAGCTTCACGGGGCGGATCTGCACGGATCCGCCCCGTGTTTAAGAGCCCTTAGAGTAACCTCAGGATTTTTTGTTGTTTTATTAGCTAAATCCAAATACAGTATTAATAATTTGGATGTTTAACAATCTTTGTTGCACACTGCAAAAAACAACAAAAGGTCACAAGCGCAAAATTGGTGGATAAAGAAAAAAATATAATGGATGATAATAATAATCATAATAATAATAATAATAATAATAATAATAATAATAATAATAATAAGAAGAAGAAGAAGAAGAAGAAGAAAAAAATCCCAAATATTTTGGGAAGTACAAAGTATCCAAAAGGGGGAAAAAACAGGATCCAGCGCAGCAAGAAAAAATCCGTACCCAGAAGTACAAAATACACAACATGCACACAATATAATCCAGCGCTCATGGAACATACATTATTAACTATTGAAAACTCTTGAAGAATTGATAAAAAAGCTTAGTCCATTTATCACAATAAAGAGAGGGATCCAATCCCAAATGTGCAGAGGGCAAATGAATCTCAACTCTCCAGTTGCCAGTGGTGACAAACTTGTTAAACTTGCAGTGACATCCGTGGAGCAAGGAGGGGTTAAAAAAGTCAAAACAAAGCCTGTGGCATGATCTCCGTGTGAGCACAGTACCTTGAATGATGGACAACAGGCAGACCAGCGTGTGGAGGGCCCTCCAACCCAAAAGGATGCAGAGCCAGGATCGCAGCAAGGCTGGGACAGAAGGAATCACACACAGAGTTTCAAGAGTTTTCAATAGTTAATAATGTATGTTCCATGAGCGCTGGAGTGTGTGCTTGTGTGTTTGTTGCACACTGACTTTGCAGTTAGAGAAAGGGTTTGCCTTTGCAATTTTGTTTGTTGATGCACTTTAATTAATAAAAAAAAAAAAAAAAAAAATCGAATCGTAAATCGAGTTTTTTATAAAAAAAAAAAAAAAAAAAAAAATCGCAGATTTTTTTTTGGGGGAAAAAAAAATCGCCCAGCCCTACTTGTTGGGCCCCTCACCACCCTAAACACTAACCTAACTCCTTTGCCGATCATACCGTGAAGGAGTGGGGGGGGGGGAGTGGCCAACCCACACAGTCCAGCTCTGGAGTGTTCCTGTTTAAGGTAGGGCTGGGCGATTTTGGTCAAAAAAATAAAATCTTT
Organism: Rana muscosa; assembly: GCA_029206835.1. Classification (NCBI taxonomy): domain Eukaryota; kingdom Metazoa; phylum Chordata; class Amphibia; order Anura; family Ranidae; genus Rana; species Rana muscosa. The sequence goes on from CM055119.1 coordinate 236,068,824, forward strand.
GTGATTAAAAAAAAAAAAAAAAATTCACGATTCGAAACAAGTTTTTTTTTTCCTGATGACACCGCGCCGGCAGGAGATTTTAGGCGAGGCCGCGGCTTCGGCCTAGTCCGCTGCGATCCTGGGAAAAAGCCGTGGACTAGGCCGAAGCCGCGGCCTTTTCCCAAAATCGCGGCGAGCTGGATTTTTTTTAGGCGAGGCCACGGCCTAGTCCGCGGTCCTATGGAGGAAAAAAAAAAAAACGATTCGCCCTTGCAACTTGATTCAGATTTTAAATCGATTTTTTTCCCCAGCCCTAGTTTAAGGTAAAGCCTCATACACACTAGTCGTTTTCTTTTTTCGTTCAACCCAGCAGGGCTGAAAAAAAAAGACAGCTCCCGCCGCCAGAACACGCTGATCGGGAACAGGTCGGCAGACCTTTTTCGGACATGACCCTTAAACGTTAGCCGACTAATGTTAATTGACTCCAGTGCTCACGGGCTAAATGTCAGCTGGTTTCTATTCAACTGGCCAGTACAGCCCAATATTTGGCCCATGTGTACTAGGCTTAAAGGATATGTAAAAAAACATTCCATTTTGTTTTATAAAAAAACAAAACAAAAAAAAAAACAAACACACAACAACATGTTATACTTACCTCCGCTGTGCAGTTGGTTTTGCATAGAGTGGCCGCCACCCTCCTCTTCTGGGGTCCCTCAGCAGCGCTCCTTCTCTTCTCGAGTGCCCCGTTGGAGAAGCTCTCTCCCTCGGGGCACCCGTGTGGGCGCGCTCCCGTGTCCTGCGTCTTTTGACACAGACAGCAGGACCACATTATTGGATTTGATTGACAGCAGTGGGAGCCAATAGCTGCACTGCTATTTATCCAATCAGGACCCAAGACAGCGTCTGGAGTGCTTGTCCCCGACACGATCTGGCTTAAGTAAAAGAGGGGCTGGTGCACTACAACAGGTTTTTCCGCGAGGGTTTACAACCCCTCTAAGCCGCCGCACTATGCAATATCCTTGCACAAAGCAGGGAAGTAGAACATGGATTTTTTTTTTACTTAAAAAATAAAAATAATGAACATTTATTAACACTTTAAGTAGCGGAATAGCATTTACCAGTTTAATTTGCAATTTTGTAGCTGAAATTTGGGCAGTAAATATAAAAACAAAATTAAAAACAACAATAATCAGTATTTCTCATACAACATGCTCCTCAACCATATCAATCTAGCAGGCATTCCACTTTCCCTTCCGTAATTTCTATACACAGCGGTCCACCACTCCCCACAACACCTTCTTTACAAGCTCCTTCCCCCACACAATAATGAAAACCTCTTACCCCCCGGGCGATCCAGCTTTAAAATGTCTCTTAGGTGTTGAGTGGCGTCAACATCAATACTAGACGAGGTAGCCATACTTCGCCAAACTCTCCCGCCTCGGCAAACCCTCAACGACGTAAAATCAGAAAAGCTAAACTCGCTTTACTTCCGCTCTGTAGTGAGCATCCCTTATTTCCTGCCCCTGGAAACAAGGCGAAAGGCTGAACGTTCCCGTCACGCATTTACTTAAAAAAAAAAGTGACTCAGTGTCTCCCAGAACCGTTGTTATTGACAGGTCACGGATATGCATGAACTTATTAGTTCTGGCTATACGTTTATACTAGGACATAATGATATGCTGTTTTCCACATATTTCTATAAAATTAAAACTTTTACCTATTCGTGGTGATTTCTACTAAGTATGAAATAAACAAGTACTGTACAGCTTCTTTATTATTCAGCTATTATACGTTTTTTTTTTCCACTTATGTTAAAGCGGAGGTCCACATAGAAAAAAAATGTACTTTAAAAATCCTAAAAAAAGAAAAGAAAAAATTAATAGGAAAAAATAAAAATGTTATACTCACCCGAAATGCCTATTGCTATGCAGAAGTCCTCTAATCTGCCTCTACTGTGCCTCTTCCTTGTCCTCAGATTGAGAACTTCCGTTTCCTCTTCTTGTAAATGGGGCGCGCTGCCTTCTGGGAACTGTGTGTATCCCACAAAGTGCCGTGCGAGTGGCGCATGCGCAGTAGGAAACGGGCAGTGAAGCCGTAAGTCAGGAAGGAGGAGCCGTTACCTGCCAGCAGCGAACGATCACCGTGGCGGGACCGACATCGCGGGCGAGTAGGACAGGTAAGTGTCCTTATTAAAAGTCAGCAGCTACACTGTTTTTTTTTAAAACTGGCTGCACCTCCGCTTTAAGATTTACTTGCTTGTTTTAGGAGTGCAGGTTAACTGTTTGTCTACCAGGGCAATTTTTTAATTTTTTGTTCAGGCGTTAAACTGCATTTTTAGTTTCAATTACGGTAACCACCCCCCCCCCCCTCAAAATAAAAAGTATATATTTTCTAAAAGCAAGAGACCCTGGAGAATAAAATGGTGGTAGTTGCACATTTTCATGCACAGTTATCTATTAAACACATATGTAGCACTACCCCCAGTTAAGAGGGCTGCTGGTATTATTTTGGGCCTGTACCTTACTGCTGTCAACCCCCAAGAAACTGGCTCTGACCCTCCACTGGCACAGCGGTTAAACAAATAAGATTGTGGAACCTACTAACAATGGAAACTACAATAAAGTATACATTCACCGTTCAGAACTAGAGTACCTGTGTTGCATGTCTCTCTCTCTGGAACAGTTAATACTCCACACAACGTGTTTGCTTAACCATAAAATATCTTTACTAGATAGGAAAATTAGGTTAACAGATATGCATTTACATATGCAGGGCCCTGCAAAGTCAAAATTATGCACAGTGTAAACAATACCGAGATATACAAATCTTATACACTCTAAATGTCTTTAAAGGAACTACGCTCGCGAGCTTCCCCCTCGTGGGCAATATGGCGCCCAAACAATGTCTCCGTGAGTTACAGTCAAGCCTGACTATTTCACAGACACAGTTACTCCAATAGAAAGGATCTTCGCTAGCCTCGTTGGTGCACTTTTATATTTGTAATCCAAGGGATATCAACAGTTAGATGTAATCCTGCTATAGTTTAGGACCTATAGTCACAGGCAATAAGACGCCCAACTTTAACTGCGCAACACACTGTCACTTGGTGCACGACACACTGCTGTAATGGTGGTGGGCCCTATGCAAGGGGTCTCGGGCCTAGCAAACAGTTAAGAATCCTGAGCAAGTGCTCTCTCACCCGACCGGACCAATCCGTTTAATCGATCCCGCTGCTGGGCTTCAGCATACGATCTCCCGGTCACCCGTAGTCTCCGATCTTTCAGACAACCGAAAGGGAATTTGAAGGTAACTCGACTCTTGGATGCTCCGAGATGTCAGCAGGCTCTCTGGATAAAGACTCTCTCCCTCTCTGGCAAGCAGGCTTTTCCAGGTTCAGTAGGCCCACAATCTCCGGCCTAGACGAGCACGACAGGCCCCAACACAGGTTCCAATTTGCTGCGCGGGCGATGTCCAAAGAGACCGCGCGTTGCTCCTCCTCCCCCTAAATAACCAATCCCCAGCAGACCTTGCGCCCGGCAATGCACGATGGGTGTACAGTTGCACTGTGGGTATAGTAGTCTGTGTAGTATCCACGCCATTGGAGTCCAATTCTCCCTGTACCACAAATTCCACCATGCACTTTTCTACTCATATTCAAACAGTAGTCAACGTATTATCCAACAGAGAACCAGGGGAGATCCGGGTTCACTTGATGAAATATAGTCTCTATGAACACCATAAAGTGACACCCCGCTACACACTCCCCCCACTTAAAGTCTTTGGTCCCCAAAGAAATCAACAATTCCTGTAGGAGAACTTGGTTAGCATACATGGAGAATACAGTTTACCGTTACAAAAGAGTCCGACAGGGGAATCTCCCACCAAGCTTTGGAAGGGGGATTGTCCTACAGGTCACATTAATGGAGGTGGCCTGTCTAGCTGTGCCAGGGAGTGAGCTTGGGTTGCCCTCCACCAAATGTACAGTGGAGGGACCAGCCTCATCTAATGTCCTTCTTGCAGTAAAAACAGTTTCTTCAGAACATTCACCCATCTGACTATAAGGCCCCTTTCACACTGGGGCGGGCAGGTGTGGTGGCGGTATAGCGGCGCGATTTTCAGCGCTGCTATACCGTCGTTATCACCGCGGTATGCGGCCGCTAGCGGGGTGAATTTAACCCCCGCTAGCGGCCGAAAAAGGGTTAATACCGCCCGCAAACCGCGGCTATTGCCGCGGTTTGCGGGCGGTATTACCGCGGTGTCCCATTGATTTCAATGAGCAGCCGCGGTAAAGGAGCGGTGAACACACCGCTCCTTCACCGCTGTAAAGATGCGGCTAGCAGGACTTCTGGAGCGGTCCTGCTAGCGCACCGCTTCAGTGTGAAAGCCTTCGGGCTCTCACATTGAAGAATACAGGGCACGATTTTTCAGGCGGTATAACAGCGCTAATATTAGCGCTAAACCGCCTGAAAAACGTGCCAGTGTGAAAGGGGCCTAAGTCAGTCTTTTTGGAGGGTGAATGACTCTTCTCTCTCTCTGTGGCATTGAGGTTTGTATATCCAATGTAACAGGTCCAGCTACTTCTGTATCCTCTTCACTGATTCTCTCCACTTGATTAGGTGTACTTGATCCTGCGGTTCCAGAAAAATCCAGATCAGCTACAAAAGGGGATGAGGGTTCTCTGTGGTCTTCTGTTTGGAAAGAATCTAAAGCATCCTCCCATTCATCAGTGAGAGTAGGGTGTGGCATAAACTCAGAAGCCTCTGGGTTTAAAGGATCTTCAGATGGCAATGGGGTAACAGCCAGGGATTCCGGCCCTTGGGATGACCACAACCAATCAAGTTCCATCTCTTCAGCTTCTGTCAGGAAAGCTTCCACTCGCTGGTAATACCATCTGATATTTGGCGTGCAGTACTGATGTCCACCAGCAGGTGTCTCCTGGCAGTTTGGAACTGTCAGGAGAGCCTTTCCCTGCTGGTGTTATGTGATCCTTGGGCAGCAGTACTGGCGTCCACCAGCGGGTGGATCCTGGCAGGATGTCGCAGGTATCTCCTCCTGCAATTAGGAATCATCTGAGCCTGTTAGCAGGTATAAATACCCGGCAGGTGCATACACACACCGCCCTGGTATTGTCCTTGTGCCCTAACCTGATCCTGTTGTTCTGCTCCTTATCCCTGGATCCTTATCCCTGCTTGTCCCTGTCTGTCCACTCCTGGCCTCCCATCTTCTGACCTCCCGTTAACGATTCTGGCCTGGCTTGACTACGATTATGGTTCCCCTTTACTACTTATGCTGGTGGGTTATCATCACTGATTGATTGTTTGGTTGTTCACTTGTACTGGTGGTGTGTTCACATTTCTATATACTTAAATAAACTATTTTACTTCACCTATTTCTGTTTGCTGTTTCCTCTGTTGCAGTCCACACAGTTCTGATCATATCTGATTCCTGACAGAATACCAGGGCCATCCCTGATCAGAAGTGGCTGCACAGGGGAACCATTTGATCATTTGCAAACATGAATGCTGATATAATTGTTTATTTATCTCGGCTGGCATCTGAAAGCAATGATCATTGTCGCCAGGCTTTGAAAGAGTGACCTAGTGACCAGTTGTTTAAAGCCATCCCATCGGCTCACTCCCTGGTCGACCAGGGTTATATGCCGTTTGGGAAGGTGCAACCTTTAATTAAAAATTGTACTGAGCTGGCCCTGTATTCCAGAGGGCCATGATGATTTCACTCCTCCTTTTAATGTGAATCAGGTTGTTTCCTTAGTTTGGCTGTTTGAAGACGATCCTGCCGATTTTTGTGAGCACTACTCAGCCTGCTCCTCACAGGTGATTGCTGAGTGCATTGAGTCTGCTCAGTCTTGGGTTAGACAGGGAGATTTAAAGTTACAGTTTGTACAGCCTATACTTTCAGCATGGTCTGGCATGGTGCAATCAGCCCCGGCCAGACAAACCGCCTCTTCCATCAGACACCAGCCAACCGAAAATCATGTTTCTCCATCACCCATGGCAACCTCAGTCGCAGTTCAGTACACACTGCTTTCCACCAGATACCAACATCCAGTCTCTTCTCCCTGTACCTATCCTGCATTTAACTCACCTGTCTCTTCTCTGCTACCTACAGCTTCCCCACAAGATTTTCCTCTGACCACTTTTCCCTCTTCCTTGTCATATCCCAGCCCTTCTCTTCAGTATGTCTCACCTCCTACCTACAATCCTGCAGTCGCCTACAGATCTCCAGCAGTTAAGCCAAAGAAGAAACAGAAATTCTTTCCAACCCACACGATCCTGCCAGTAACCCAACCTGCCTTCACACCAACCAATCTGCTCCAGCCTGCTTGCATGCCAGCTGAACCTGACAACCCACCTGACTCTACCAAACCTCTGCCTGCTATCCAGCCAGTGTCTCCGCCTGAAGTTCCTGTACCAGCCTGCCAGCCTGAAGTTCCTGTACCAGCCTGCCAGCCTGAAGTTCCTGTGCCAGCCTGCCAGCCTGAAGTTCCTGTGCCAGCCTGAAGTTCCTGTGCCAGCCTGCCAGCCTGACGTTCCTGTGCCAGTGTTCCAGCCTGAATTGCCAGAGCCGGTATTCCAGCCTGAAGTGCCAGAGCCAGTCTTCCAGCCTAAAGTGCCAGAGCCGGTCTTCCAGCCTGATGTCCCGATGCCTGTCTTCCAGCCCGATGTTCCGGTGCCTGCCTTCCAACCAGAAGTCCTCATGCCGGTGTCCCGGTCTGAAGATCCGGTGTCCCAGTCTGAAGATCCGGTGTCCCAGTCTGAAGGTCGGGTGTCCCCGCCTGAAGATTCGGTGCCTGTGACCCCACCCGAGGATTCGGTGCCTGTGACCCCGCCTGAAGATTCGATGCCTGTGACCCCGCCTGAAGATTCGGTCCCAGTGACCCCGCCTGAAAATCCGATGCCCGTGTCCTCGCCTAAAGATCCGGTGCCCGTTTCCCGGCTTGAGGTTGTGGTGCCCGTTTCCCGGCCTGAGGATGTGGTGCCCGTTTCCCGGCCTGAGGATGTGGTGCCCGTTTCCCGGCCTGAGGAGCCCGCGGCCCAGTCTGATGTGTCCCTGTCTGCTGCCCACCCTAATGAGTTCATGCCTGCTGCCCAGCCTGAGGTGTTCCGGTCTGCTGCCCAGCCTAAGGTGTTCCGGTCTGCTGCCCAGCTTGAGGTGTTCCTGTCAGCTGCCCAGCCTGAGGTGTTCCCGTCTGCTGCCCAGCTCAATGACCCAGAGCTTGCTGCCCAGCTCGATGTCCCGGAGCCTGCTGCCCAGCATGATGTGTTCCTGTCCGCTGCCCAGCCTGAGATATTCTTGTCTGCTGCCCAACCTAATGTGCCACTGTCTGCTGCTCAGCTTGATGTGCCCGCTGCCCAGCTTGATGTGCCTGTTCCTGCTGCCCAGTTTGATGTGTCTGCTGCCCAGCTTGATGTACCCATACTTGCTGCCCAGCTTGACTTACCTGCTGCCCAGCCTGATGCACCTGTACCTGCTACTCCGCTTGAGGTTCCTGTACCTGCTACCCAGCCGGACGTACTTTTTACCCTGCCTGATGTGTCTGTATTTGCTTTTCAGCTCGAGCTGCAACTTGTCTGGCTTGGAGCCATGGACCTTCCTCATGTGACTTTGTCTACTGCTCGGCTTGATATCATGGACTTGCCCCAGCAAAGGCTAGTTGGAGCGTCCAGAGGTCGCTCCTTTGATGGGGGGTACTGTCAGGAAAGGTTCCACTCGCTAGTAATACCATCTGATATTTGGCATGCAGTACTGATGTCCACCAGCAGGTGCCTCCTGGCAGTTTGGAACTGTCAGGAGAGCCTTTCCCTGCTGGTGTTATGTGATCCTTGGGCCGCAGTACTACACAGCAATTAGGAATCACCTGAGCCTGTTAGCAGGTATAAATACCCGGCAGGTGCATACACACACCGCCCTGGTATTGTCCTTGTGCCCTAAATGGATACCTGATCCCTGATCCCTGAACCTGTTGTTCTGCTCCTTATCCCTGGATCCTTGCTCTGCTCCCTGCTTGTCCCTGTCTGTCCACTCCTGGCCCCCCATTTGCTGACCTCCCGTTAATGATTCTGGCCTGGCCTGACTACGATTATGGTTCCCCCTTTACTACTTATGCTGGTGGGTTATCATCGCTGATTGATTGTTTGGTTGTTCACTTGTACTGGTGGTGTGTTCACATTTCTATTTACTTAAATAAACTATTTTACTTCACCTATTTCTGTTTGCGGTTTCCTCTGTTGCAGTCCACACAGTTCTGATCATATCTGATTCCTGACAGCTTCACTGGACTCGTCCTCGATTCTACCATCCCCTTCGTCTAACAGGGTTGCCTGAAACCTGGTAACTGGTCCGGGGGTACGGGAGGCTGAAGGGGTCTCATGAGAACCCAAGGTGGGGGGTAAGCGGACTGCTTCAGAGAGAGGCAATAGATGATTTCTGTGCCAAGTCTTTAAAGGCCCTACACTTCCTTCTGGTTTGATCTGATACACCGGCAGGCCAGGCAGCTGTTTACAGATCACATATGGCTGTGATCTCCATCGGTCAGCCAACTTATGTTTTCCCGGGACACCTAAGTTTCGCAACAGCACCCTGTCTCCTGGTTGTAGATCTTGTATCCGGACCTTGAGGTCAAAGCTTCTCTTATTCCTTACTCCTCTTTGATCAGAAGTCGCCCGAGCCTTCTCGTATGCCAGCCTTAAACTCTGTCACAACCGATCTACATACCCTTTGTGGGAAGCTGCTGAGGTATGATCCAGAGAGGTGCCAAAGGCCAAATCCACCAGTAACCGTGCTTCCCGCCCGAACATCAGTCTATATGGGGAGTACCCAGTAGCATCACTGGTCGTGCTATTATAGGCATGCACAATAGCAGCTATGTGCTTGCTCCAATGTTGTTTCTTCTCTGCACTCAAAGTCCCCAACATATTTAACAGTGTCCGATTAAATCTTTCAGGCTGAGCATCACCTTGTGGATAGTACGGAGTTGTTCTGGTTTTCTTGATGCCCTGCAAGTCTAACAACTTTCTTATCAGCCTACTCTCAAGGTCTCTTCCCTGATCCGAATGGAGGCGCTGAGGCAACCCGTAGTGCACAAAGAAATTTTCAACAAGCACCTTGGCCACTGTTGAGGCCTACTGGTCTTTAGTTGGAAATGCTTGAGCATATCTAGTGAAATGGTCAGTTACTACCAGAACATTCCTTTGTCCACTCAGATCAGGCTCCAGACAGAGGAAATCAATGCATACCAGATCCAAGGGTCCCTGACTTTGTAGGTGGCCCATTGGGGCAGCTTGATGAGGCAGGGTCTTCCTTTGTATACAACGTGCACAAGAGTGACAGTATTCTTCCACTTCAACCCACATACAGGGCCAATAGAACCTGCTCCTTACGAGTTGGAAAGTCCTCTTAGATCCCAGATAACCATGATCGTCATGCAAAGCAATCAATACTGCCTTCCTGTGCTTCTCGGGCAGGAACAGCTGCCATTTATCCTCTAGATCACCCCTTGATGTATCTGCAACTGGTCCCATTCCCTTCTTAACAGACGAGCCTCTCTTGAAGAGTCCTTTAAGAGCACATCTGGGTTCTGATTCTCCAATGCCTCCAATACCAACTTCCCTAGGGGGTCTTCCAGTTGATCTCTTCTCAGATCTCCCTTCGATAGCTTTGGTAGGTTTTCTTCCCCAATCTGAGTTACATCACAGTAGTACTTAGGCACTCCGACGACCGAGACTCCAATTTCTTCAGCTCTGGATCCGCCATTAGCCTGGAGCTCCGCTCCCTGGTATAGGGCTTGCACTCCCTCTGGGCCAGCTGAGTCCATTCTTCGGTAGAGCCCCCCGGGGTATGAGCTCTTCTGGACAGGGCATCCGCATCTCTATTTCCAGCCCCAGGCCTGTATTTTAAGCTGAAGGTAAATCCCGAAAGGGCTGCCAGCCAACGGTGGCCTGTGGCATCTAGTTTGGCGGTGGTCAGAAGGTAGGTGAGCTGGTTATTGTCTGTCTTAACCACAAACTCAACCACAAACTCAGCCCCATACAAGTAATCTTTTAGTTTGTCCACCACAGCCCATTTCAAGGTCAGGAATTCCAGCTTGTGGGTGGTGTAGTTTTTTTCCGCCGGGGCCAGGCTTCTGCTCACATAAGCAACAGGTCTCAATTATCCATCATGCTCTTGATACAGCACCCCTCCCAGACCATCACGACTGGCATCCACATGTAACTCATAGGGTTTCCTGGTGTCTGCATAGGCCAAGACGGGGGCAGTGGTCAGGCTTTCCTTCAACCTGGTAAAAGCTTCTTCACATTTGATGGTCCACTGGTCTTCTATAGACTCCCCTGGTCTCCTAGGTCCTGAGTCCTCTTCTTCCCCTTCAGTCTTCAGAAGCTCATTCAAGGGCCTAGCAATCTTGGCAAAACCCTCCACAAATCTTCTGTAGTAGGAGCAGAACCCCAAAAACAACCGAAGTTCAGTCCCGGTAGTAGGCCTGGGCCAAGAGGTCACAGCCTCCAACTTTTCTGGATCTGTGGATACTCCTTCCGCGGACACGATGTGGCCCAGGTAATGCACCGAAGACTTGTAAAACTGACACTTCTCCAGGGAAAGCTTGAGGCCTTCATCATGGAGCCTCCTCAGGACCTTCTCCAATCTTTCCTCATGTTCTTCCAGGGTTTTTCCGAACACAATGATGTCATCCAAATATACCAATACTTCTATTAGATTCATGTCCCCTACTGTCTTCTCCATAAGTTGTTGAAAGGTGGCTGGGGCTCCGGACAACCCTTGAGGCATGCGAATAAATTCGAAAAAACCCACAGGGGTAACAAAGGCTGTTTTCTCCTGATCTTCTGGGTGCATTGGGATTTGGTAATACCCGCTTTTCAAGTCCATCACACTGATCCACTTGGCTCCAGACAAGCTCTGTAATGCATCCTCTATGCGGGGAGTGGTGTACTGATCCGGTATTGTCCTTCTATTGAGTGTCCGATAGTCAATACACAGCCTCAGTGATCCATTTCTCTTCCTGACCACCACTATTGGGGAAGCGTATGGACTCCTGGATTCTCGGATGACACCAGTTCTTTTAAGTTCTGCCAGTTGCTCGCGCAGATCTTCCAAGTCAGCCAAGGGGACCCGCCGGACTCTTTCCCTGAACGTCCTCCTGTAGGCGAATCTTGTGGGTGGCACTTTTTGCACACCCCACATCAAACTCATTCTTGGAAAAGACCTTCTGCCACCTAGCCAACTGAGTTTTGGCCCTTTCCTTCCAAGCTGGTGGGAGGGTCGTGTCTTCAAAACAAAGCTTCTCCACCGTGACCTCTTCCTTTTCTTCTTTCTCCAAGTCCGATAGGGCGACTGGGGTGGCAGGGTTCACCCGGCCCAACAACATTCTGGCTGGGATCTTCACAGGGGTGGGGCCAGTATTTCTAATGCTCATCGATACCCTGCCATTACACTTCTTTAGTGCCCTCAACGGAACCACTTAAGGGATTACTTCCAACCCTTGATGAGCATCCAGAGGATCTGGTTCTAGAACAACGAAAGGGCTTGGTTGCTCCCAGGTGAGGTTAACAGTGGCCCTCAGACAGGTTACTTCTCCTGGCTGTAGCACCTTCTCCACCTTGTCTAGCTTCCAGACCTTTCCCACTCCTTCTTTTGGGGCCTTCTGTTCCAGCACCAAGCGCTGATATGCCCGGTGCAACATAGGGTGAACTCTGGGCGTTGGGGTATCCTGTTCCTGGGCCACAGGTGTCAGTAGCCTCCTGACCAAGTCAGTGTTGGTCCCTATTATGATGGAACTCTTATTAGCTCCTGGTGGGCGATGACAAACCACAGCCAGTGTGTCAAAGATCTCCGCTTCCCCCGCCACTGAGGGGTCAAAGGCCAATTTAATTGGGAGGTATCCATCATACGGGAAGCTCTGGGTCCCAATGCCCCTTATTTCCAAGTCTTCTAGCTTCTGCAAGGGCAAATGTCTCAGATGTTTCTGGTAAAAAACCAGATACAGAAGGGTCACTTGAGCTCCTGTGTCCAGAAGGGCCTTAGTGTAGATTTCCTCTACTTGAATGGGGACCACTGGGGAGGGTCCCACCAGTTTAACTGGGAATTTCCTCTGAGAAGTCTTCTGACTGGATTCTATAACTTGAGTTTTTTCCATTTTTTTCTTTTTCAGTCTCTTCCGGGACCTTAGTCCTTGTTGGGCCTGGTATGCACTGATTTCCCGCCTTTGGACATTGTATTTGGACCTAAAGTAGGAAGCATCAGATTTATTGGGTGGGGAATTGTTCTCCCTTTGCGACCTCCCTTGGTCTCTTATTTCTTTGGAGTTGGCTGGAACTGATGGGCACATGGTTGACTCCTTCACCGGGGCCCTCTGAAGTTTTCCGCAGGCTTGCAGTATGAGACTGCGGTTTTCTTTGGGCTGGGGAACACTTGCCTGTTGTGCTCAATCCCCCCGCAGTTGAAACAAGCTTCCTCATCTTTGTTCTGTTGATAGATGGGGTTTGAGATATTCCGAACCATTCCTTTCTTGCCTTCTTCTTCCTTAGTGGCTCCTGAATCTTTGGCCATCAAAGAAGTCAGCATCTCCAGTACTTGAGTCATCTGTGACTTTAAAACAGCCACTTCAGAGTCCCGTTCCGTGGCCATGGCTGCTCTAACCTCAGCGGAGGGAAGAGGGGTGTATTTATCAGTCGCTTGTTGATCATTTAGCAAAGCCTCCTCATCTCTCATTATTCGCACACGGTCTGGGTAACTTAAGGACATACTCCTCCTGTAGTTTTCAAATGGAGCTAAACTGGGTCGTTGCGCAGAGCCCCTCTTAAAATCTGTTGCATCCTGGCTCGGTCTATGTCCTGTGGTACCATCCCTTTCTTCAGGACTAGCTGGCAGAGCATTTTATTCAATCTTCAGACATACTCAGACAAACGCTCTCCTGGCTGCTGGTGAGTGTGCTCAAACTGGTAAATTAGGTCAGTAACTTTCTCCAACTGGCCGAACTCCTCTTGCAACATGACTAAGTAATCATAGGCAGTACCTTAGATTCTTCACAGCTTCTGCAGCAGCTCCCTTCAAGCTTTCATTTATGCACTGTTTCTTTTGGGCTTCTGGCAGTTCACAACCTTCCACAGCCTGCATTGCTTGTTCTATCCAGGTATCAAAGTCGTCTTCTTCAAGCGGCACAGGTTGTTTCCCTGAGAAAGTCCTCCTGTATCCAGTCTCCACGCACACCGTGTTGCTCTTTTGGCACTTTGTCACGAGGTCCCCTAAAGCGTTAAGAAGTTCAGGGCCTATAGTGGTCAGGAGTGCCGGGGGGGTTGTCGTTTCTCTGAGAGGCTTTCCTTGGCTAGTTTCAGGGACCTCTTCTTTTATAGTCTTTGGGTGCACTAGATAGTATGTCTTCTGGTCCTTGGACTGTACACTCCGGCCTTTGAAGTTCTCAGGTACTTCATCTCTCCACTCCACTAATGCTTAGGTACGGGAGGTTTCCTCTTCTGGTTTGAGGTCAATTACCCATGCCTTCCTGCTTGGAGACAGTGACTTCATGAGTCTGTCAACTTCACGCTCTTACCAGTTCTCTCCAGGAAGTTTAATAGCCACACTCGTGCCTGGAAGAGCGCCTGCTGATCCGCACCACTGGTCCACAGTGAAAGGGTCCATGCTGGCACCACGGGCAGGGGTTTGATTGCAGAGTACAGGATCCCGGACTCGAGCCCCCACGTGTAACACTACCCCCAGTAAAGAGTGCTGCTGGTATTATTTTGGGCCTGTACTTTACTGCTGTCAACCCCCAAGTATTTGTCTCTGACCCTCCACTGGCACAGCGGTTAAGCAAATGAGATTGTGGAACCTACTAACAATGGAAACCACAATACCACAATTCACCGTTCAGAACTAGAGTACCTGTGTTGACTGTCTCTCTCTCTAGAACAGTTAATACTCCACACAACGTGTTTGCTTAACCATAAAATATCTTTACTAGATAGGAAAATTAGGTTAACAGATATGCGTTTACATATGCAGGGCCCTGCAAAGTCAAAATTATGCACAGTGTAAACAGTGTAAACAATACCGAGATATACAAATCTTATACACTCTAAATGTCTTTAAAGGAACTACGCTCGCGAGCTTCCCCCTCGTGGGCAATATGGCGCCCAAACAATGTCTCCGTGAGTTACAGTCAAGCCTGACTATTTCACACACTCAGTTACTCCAATAGAAGGGATCTTCGCTAGCCTCGTTGGTGCACTTTTATATTTGTAATCCAAGGGATATCAACAGTTAGATGTAATCCTGCTATAGTTTAGGACCTATAGTCACAGGCAATAAGACGCCCAACTTTAACTGCGCAACACACTGTCACTTGGTGCACGACACACTGCTGTAATGGTGGTGGGCCCTATGCAAGGGGTCTCGGGCCTAGCAAACAGTTAAGAATCCTGAGCAAGTGCTCTCTCACCCGACGGGACCAATCTATTTAACCAATCCCGCTGCTAGGCTCCAGCACACGATCTCCCGGGTCACCCGTAGTCTCCGATCTTTCAGACAACCGAAAGGGAATTTGAAGGTAACTCGACTCTTGGATGCTCCGAGATGTCAGCAGGCTCTCTGAATAAAGACTCTCTCCCTCTCTGGCAAGCAGGCTTTTCCAGGTTCGGTAGGCCCAGACTCTTCGGCCTAGACGAGCACGACAGGCCCCAACACAGGTTCCAATTTGCTGCGTGGGCGATGTCCAAAGAGACCGCGCGTTGCTCCTCCTCCCCTTAAATAACCAATCCCCAGCAGACCTTGCGCCGGGCAATGCACGATGGGTGTACAGTTGCACTGTGGGTACAGTAGTCTGTGTAGTATCCACGCCATTGCAGTGCAATTCTCCCTGTACCACAAATCCCACCATGCACTTTTCTACTAATATTCAAACAGTAGTCAATGTATTATCCAACAGAGAACCAGGGGAGATCCGGGTTCACTTGATGAAATATAGTCTCTATGAACACCATAAAGTGACACCCCGCTACACATATTTTTAGGAAAAAATAAACTAAAATGAATTTTAGTGCAAACACAATCGTTTTACCGGTACCAATATGTTGGTAATATTTAAATGATTGGGTTGCATCAAGTAAATAGATACCAAACATGTCAAGTCTTAAAATTGTGCATGCCCATGGATTCACAAAAAACTGGCATCCAAAATTCTCCTTTAGCCCTGGTTCACATTGAGGGCGGATTTGAAATCAAACCGGCAATACAGTCTGACTTCGGGGGTGATTTGACAGACATCTGTGCGGGTTCATGCACAGATGTTTATTGAAATCGCCCCTGAAGTCGCCAAAAGTAGTATAGGAATTACTTTTGGGAATCGGTGCGGTGCTGCAAAGTCGACATGTCAAAACGTCCCAATTTAAACATGGGCTTAGGCTAAGTTCACAATTATGCTAATTGGATTTGTGTCTCCCATAGTTGCCAACTGTCCAGGATTGGCCGGGACGTTCCCGGGATTCACACCCTTTTCCCGGATTTATTTTGTCCTGGGAAATGTCCCGGCAAATCCGGTTGTTCCCGGTTTTCGCGATTATTCGTCGCCGCGGGCCACCGCCGCTAGGGGTCCAGGCCAGTGGAGACAATGTCTCCGCCGGCCGCCATTTTTAAGAAGACCAAAACAGGATGTCTAGTACAGGATGCATGGCAGGATGCGTGGCTGCAAAAAATATTAAGCTGCGGCGCCACCCTCCCCCGCCCCTTTCCATAACAGACGGACCTGCAGCGGGGCGGGGCGGCGCCGCAGCTTAATTTCTATTGCAACCAAAACACGGATGGCTAGTACAATAGAAAATAAAGCTGCTGCGGCACCGCCCACCCACCGCCCCGTTGCAGGTCCGTCTGTTATGGAAAGGGGCGGGGGTGGGCGGCGGCGGCGCAGCAGCTTTATTTTCTATTGTGCCGCAGCTTCATTTTTTGTGCAGCCACGCGGCCGGCTCCGCCTCTACTTTGTTCCCCCTCGGGGAAGGGGAAACCGTAATTGCGGCCGAGACAGGAGACACCTGGTTAAGGGGGGCTCCAATGGGGGGACACCTGATGTAAGGAGGGACTCCGCTGGGTACGCCTGATGTATGGAGGGACTCCGCTGGGTACGCCTGATGTATGGAGGGACTCCGCTGGGTACGCCTGATGTAAGGAGGGACTCCGCTGGGTACGCCTGATGTATGGAGGGATTCCGCTGGGGACGCCTGATGTAAGGGGGGACTCTGCTGGGGACGCCTGATGTAAGGGGGGACTCCGCTGGGTACGCCTGATATATGGAGGGACTCCACTGGGTACGCCTGATGTAAGGAGGGACTCCGCTGGGTATGCCTGATTTATGGAGGGACTCCGCTGGGTACGCCTGATGTAAGGAGGGACTCCGCTGGGTATGCCTGATGTAAGAAAGAACTCCGCTGGGTATGCCTGATGTAAGGAGGGACTCCGCTGGGTATGCCTGATGTAAGGAGGGACTCCGCTGGGTACGCCTGATGTAAGGAGGGACTCCGCTGGGTATGCCTGATGTAAGGAGGGACTCTACTGGGATTACCTGATGTATGGAGGGACTCCGCTGGGAATGCCTGATGTAAGGACGGACTCCGCTGGGGGCACCTGATGGCATCTGGTGGCAGGCGACGTGGCAGGTGACACACTCGGGGCTAACACTGATTCAGCATTATGGTGAGTTCAATAATTTCATTCTATATAACAATGTAATAATAGAAATAATGCACTTCAATCATCCTGACACCATAACAACCATGGTGCCGGGATGATTGAAGTGCTAACACCAGGTGTTTGTAGTATCTTTATCTTCTGATTGTTAAACTCTGGAATACACATATTTCTATTGTGGTGTAGGATCTGGGCCTGCTGTCCCTCCATCCTTCCTTCTCTCTCCTTCCCTCCCTCTTTCTTTCTCCCTTTCTTTCTCCCTCCATCCCTCATTCATCTCAGACTCTAACCACACCCCATTTGAGCCACGCCCATTTAAGTCACTCCCACTACCCAAGCAAACCACGGTCATTTTTCGCTGCGGCGCGATTTGCACGCCGCATTTTTCTACTAGGGTGTGACACGCCTACAAACAAATGCCACGTCCCCTAATTATAGCAAGGCTCCGCCTACATGCAAAAAAGTGTCCTGGATTTTTTTTTGGCAATGTTGGCAACTATGGTCTCCCAGTATCCAATCTATGACATGAGAGTTTGATTGGTTCTCAATGGAGCCAGTTCACACATCTCCGGGGCGGCTGCGTAGCGTACTGCAAAACGGTCTTGTGCATCTTTGGCTCTGTTTCAGGTCTGAATTCAGGCAATAATTCAGACCTAATTCGCCCCTGAAACAGAGAACAGGAATGCACCAGACCCCCTGCTGCAAGCCACTCCGCAAACAGTGTGAATCCAGCCTTACAGGTTATCAGTCTAGAGTTTGACCCCAGAATTAAAACTTTCACTCCATCCTTCACGATGATACCTCACATGTGCAGCACAGTTGATGTGTATATATATATATATATATATATTCATGCTCACACTACACTGCGCTTTTTATATGGAATTTGTGCAGGGGTGAAGGGTGATTTACATTTTTTTTTTTCTTTTTATCTTATATTATTCTTTTTTTCACACTTAATTTTCTAACCTTATTGCTATCACAAAGAGGTAAAAAGCACCCTATGTTATATCATTGGCAGGTGACAGGTACTCTTTATTGAGACATTGAGGGTCTATTGTCAATGTCCCCCCTGCCCTCCAATGCTATTTAAACACATACAGTCAGGTCCATAAATATTGGGACATTGACACAATTCTAATCTTTTTGATTCTATACACCACCACAATGGATTTGAAATAAAACGAACAAGATGTGCTTTAACTGCAAACTTTCAGCTTTAATTTGAGGGTATTTACATTTAAATCGGGTGAACGGTGTAGGAATTACAACAGTTTGTATATGTGCCTCCCACTTTTTAAGGGACCAAAAGTAATGGGACAAGTGGCTGCTCAGCTGTTCCATGGACAGGTGGGTGTTATTCCCTCATTATTCCATTTACAAGGAGCAGATAAAAGGTCCAGAGTTCATTTCAAGTGTGCTATTTGCATTTGGAATCTGTTGCTGTCAACTCTCAATATGAGATCCAAAGAGCTGTCACTATCAGTGAAGCAAGCCATCATTAGGCTGAAAAAAACAAACAAACCCATCAGAGAGATAGCAAAAACATTAGGTGTGGCCAAATCAACTGTTTGGAACATCCTTAAAAAGAAAGAACGCACCGGTGAGCTCAGCAAAACCAAAAGACCCGGAAGACCACGGAAAATAACTGTGGTGGATGACCGAAGAATTCTTTCCCTGGTGAAGTAAACACCCTTCACAACAGTTGGCCAGATCAAGAACACTCTCCAGGAGGTAGCTGTATGTGTGTCAAAGTCAACAATCAAGAGAAGACTTCACCAGAGTGAATACAGAGGGTTCACCACAAGATGTAAACCATTGGTGAGCCTCAAAAACAGGAAGACCAGATTACAGTTTGCCAAACAACATCTAAAAAAAGCCTTCACAGTTCTGGAACAACATCCTATGGACAGATGAGACCAAGATCAACTTGTACCAGAGTGATGGGAAGAGAAGAGTATTAAGAAGGAATGGAACTGCCCATGATCCAAACCATACCACCTCATCAGTGAAAGTACAAAGATTTTGGATGGAGTCGGTTCGATCTGTAGTCACGGCTCTCCATCCGGGGGACTTTCTGGCCTCCTTGGACATCAAGGACGCATACCAGCATGTCCCCATATACTCCAGACACCAGAGGTTTCTGCGTTTTGCTATCGGGAAGAACCACTACCAGTTCGTGGCCCTCCCGTTTGGCCTTGCCTCAGCACCCAGGACGTTCACCAAGGTGCTCGCTCCGATTCTGGCACTTCTAAGACAGCGGGGTATCGCTATCATGGGCTACTTGGACGACCTTCTGCTGAAGGCCCCTTCAAGCTCAGAATTAGAGGTAAGCGTGTCTATTACCTGTCCGGCCCCATCGAGACTGTGGTTGGATACTAAACACGCAAAAGTCAGTATTGGTGCCCACTCAACGCCTAGTGTACCTGGGGTGTATTCTGGATTCCTTAGAGGCAAAGGTATTCCTCCCTGTGGAGAAGTTGCAGACCCTCCGGGCTGCAGTACGGCAGCTGACTTCCAGGAATTGGTCGTCATTCCGTTTTTGCATGCGAGTGTTGGGCCTCATGGTAGCCTCCTTCAAGGCGGTCCCATATGCTCAATACCACACTCGAGTGTTACAGAAGGAAGTTCTGTCCAGATGGAACAGATGCCCTTCATCTCTGGATTATCAAATCTGAGTGAGCCACCTAGTCAGGAGATCTCTGGTATGGTGGCTGACAGCACTGGCTCTAAGGGCTGGGAAGTAATTTCTTCCGGTTTACTGAATAGTGATCACGATGGACGCCAGCCTTACAGGTTGGGGGGGAGTTTGCGTGTGTTCAGTCGGCGCAAGGTCGCTGGACCCCACAGGAAGCCCTCCTGCCGATCAATGTCCTGGAAATCCGGGCGATCAGGCTGTGCCTCTTCAAATGATCTCAGAGGCTGCAAGGGCGTCCAGTCAGGATCCAGTCAGACAACGCCACAGCAGTGGCATATGTCAATCATCAAGGAGGAACAAGAAGCTCAGCTGCAGCATCGGAGGTCGCTCGCATCCTGAAGTGGGCAGAGAGGAGCGTACCGGCACTGTCGGCCGTGTACATTCCGGGTGTGGAAAACTGGCAGGCGGACTACCTGAGCCGCCAGATGCTGGACCAGGGAGAATGGTCCTTACACCCGGAGGTGTTCCAACTCCTCGGCCAAAGATGGGGCACACCAGACGTAGATCTTCTGGCTTCCCGACTCAATTGGAAGGTATTGAGGTTTGTGGCCGGGTCAAGAGACCCATGGGCAGATGCAACGGACGCGTTGGTGGCATCGTGGGGTCAGTATCGGCTAATCTATGCCTTCCTTCCCTTAAGGCTTCTTCCTCTTCTGCTCCGCAGAATGGAGGCAGAGGGAATTCCAATGATCCTAATCGCTCCAGATTGGCCTCAGCGTCCTTGGTATGCCGATCTAGTACGTCTGGTAGCAGACATCCCCTGGCGCCTACCACTATGGAAGGACCTGCTATCGCAAGGTCCCATACTCCATTCTGCTTTACGGTCACTGGCTTTAACGGCATGGCTGTTGAGAACCAGGTACTGAGAGACCGGGGCCTATCAGATTCAGTAATCTCTACTATGAGAAGTGCTCGGAAACCATCCTCTAGGAAGGTTTATCACCGCACTTGGAAGGCCTACATCTCCATGTGTGAGGAAATGAAATGACATCCGCGTACTTATTTGGTTTCCAGAATCCTGCTGTTTTTACAGCGTGGGGTGGACCAAAGGCTTGCCTTAAGTACGATTAAGGGACAGATATCTGCCCTGGCTGTCTTTTTTCAGCGACCCCTGGTGACTCACTGGTGAGTACATTTGTGCAGGGGGTTCGACATGTGGCCCCTCCGGTCCGTCCCCCACTACCTCCGTGTGACTTGAACCTGGTCCTCTCGGTGCTTCAGAAGGCACCGTTTGAGAATATTAGAGATATTCCCCTGTTGACACTTTCTCAGAAAGTGGTCTTTCTGGTGGCTGCTACGTCAGTTAGACGAGTCTCTGAGCTGGCAGCCTTGTCCTGCAAGGCCCCCTATTTGATTTTCCATAAGGATAAGGTGGTGCTGCGGCCGCAGCCTTCCTTTCTTCCGAAGGTCATTTCGGCTTTTCATCTCAACGAAGACATTGTACTTCCATCCTTGTGTCCTCATCCGTCGAATCCTAAGGAGTCGGTGTTGCATTCCTTGGACGTTGTCCGAGCTTTGAGAGTATACTTATCTGCTACTTCCCTGTTCCGGAAGTCAAACTCACTGTTTGTTTCGGTGGCTGGTCCCAAGAAGGGCCAAGCAGTCTCGTCGGCCACCATCTCTAGGTGGATCCGACAGATAGTAATCCAGGCTTACGGCTTAAAGGGTCAAGCGCCCACTTTCCCGGTCACGGCGCATTCGACCAGGGCAATAGGTGCCTCTTGGGCTTTCCGACATCAAGCGTCTGTTTCCCAATTATGTAAAGCGGCGACTTGGTCGTCCGCTCACACTTTCACAAAATTCTACAAAGTTGATGTAGGTGCATCTTCGGATGCCTCTTTCGGCCGCAAGGTTTTGCAAGCGGCTGTTTAGAGTTGCAACTCCTCCGTTGGAGGAGTGCTTTTTTGTGTTTGGGGTGAAGTTTATTTTTATGATGTTACCACCCCTCGTTTTTTCTCTGACACTGCTTTGGGACGTCCCACTTTGTCAATAGAGAGGCTGTGTCGGTCCATGGACGAAAGAGTAAATAGGATTTTTTACTCACCGTAAAATCCTTTTCTCTGAGTCCATGGACCGACACAGCATCCACCCCTCCTTTTAAGTTTGTACTGCTTTTTGACGAACTGATCTGCGAGATGCAGACTGAGGTGATATAACCAGAGGGTCCGCCCCCTGGGCGGTACTGTAGAGGGTGTGATGCAACACTTTTTACAAGTTTTCTGCCTAGTCACTTCTAATTAACGGATAATACCCACTTTGTCAATAGAGAGGCTGTGTCGGTCCATTGACTCAGAGAAAAGGATTTTACAGTGAGAAAAAAATCCTTTCCTGACATGCTCCATGGCAGCATACGTGTGGGTTGGCCCCGCCTCCATAACTACCCAATAGGACCCCCTCCCTATAAATTTTGGCTCTGGGCTCTCAGCCGTGTTACTTTTTTGTCCTCCTCCGAAGGACTATATGTTTAGTTCTCCTACCTGAAGACGATTGTTCCTACGATCAAGATCGGCCGACGATATGGTGTCTCATCCCTCCGATAAGCCTTGACTGTGAAGCAGGGTATGGAGTGTATGGCAGAGTAGCGCTGAAGAGCTGGATGATATCTTCCATTGGAGAGATGAGCGCACACAGGCCTGATTACCTAGCAGTGTGCAGGTGGCCATTATCTGCTGCAAGCCCGGTGTGTGTATGGATGCGGTGTCCCTGGCCGAATCGATCGTAGATGGTGGTGGTAAGCCTGTATCGCCTTCATGGCAGCAGTGTTTATGTGTGTCATTTTGTCTATGCATATGCCTTTGTTATTTCTCCCAGTGTCATTTCATGCCTGATAGCGGCTGGTTCCCTGTGCGTTCCAGCCGCTGCTCCCTCTTCCTGGTTCATCCGCGGTCTGCGCATGCGTGACCCGGAGCGAAAACGAGGCCTGGTTCGCGCATTCGCGCAAGAATCGCGGGCCTGGCGCAGCCGTGACATCACGCGGCGCCAAATTTAAAGCCTGGTGAAGCCTACAAAACGCTGGGAATGATCGTGGGCATAGCGGCGACTTCCCTGAGCACCTGCAGAAGCCTTCCTGGGTAAGTGCTCATTCAGAAGGGTCTGAATTTTTCACTTGTTCCTTTTTGCTGAAATCTGATTGTTTGCTGTTGCCACCTGCAGTGTTTCCCTGAAGTATCATGGACTCTTCACTGCCTCCCGGTGGCCAACCCTCTTGCAGCAGGTAAGATTGGAAAAAAATTTCCTTTTATTCTGCCTGCTGAGGGGGATGGAAGGGAGAGGAGTGTAGGGCATTATTGTGACTTTGTGTCTTTTCTCTCTTACTCTCTCTCTCTATGCTTGTCTTTCCCTGTTTCAGCCCTTCTAGGTCTGAACAACAGAGTAGTTCCCGCAGACGCAGCGGGTCCTCTAAATCACACCACCGGCACTCCCCTTCTGGCTCTAGACACCATGATTCTTCCAGATCCGGACGTCCCAGTAGAGACACTCCTCATCCCCCCTCATCTCACAGCAAGAGGTCAGAGAGACCATGTTGGGGGTGCAGGGCTCCGGTTCCTGCCAGCAAGTCCCTTTGTGACCATTGTTTTACAAAAGCAGCCAATGAGAGAGAAGGTGCAGATAAACACCTGGAAGCATTGGTTAAGCGGGTCGTAAACGAGTCGCTACAAGAGAAAGATGCTAGAATGCAGCATGATTCTCCTCCAGACCCACTGATTCCCTCGTTAGAACAGGGACAGGTGCATGAGACTCTGGAAATCTCTCAACCCAGCCATCCCTCAACTCCTCCCTCAGAAAGTGGTTCAGAAGTGGATGATCCTGGGATGGGATTTGATTATGCCTTAGTTCCTGCTTTAGTGAAAGCAGTTAGAGAAGTTCTGAATTGGGAAGATCCAGTTATATCTCCCCCCAAACAAAGGAAACTTTTTAAACAGCTCAGTAAGGAGCGAC
Organism: Rana muscosa; assembly: GCA_029206835.1. Classification (NCBI taxonomy): domain Eukaryota; kingdom Metazoa; phylum Chordata; class Amphibia; order Anura; family Ranidae; genus Rana; species Rana muscosa. The sequence continues at coordinate 236,092,147 of CM055119.1, forward strand.
ATTATTTCCCGTTTGTCACGGAAGTGGGTGCCATTATCCCAGAAGAATGGGGTAAAATGGACAAGAAAAGTTCTATGCAGTCAAAAATTGCAAAATTATATCCTTTTAAGGAAGAAGAGGTAAAACACCTTGATTCAGCTCCCATGGTTGATGCAGCTTTAATGCGTTTGGTTAGATATGTAACGCTTCCTCTGGAAGATACGGTCTCATTCAAAGATCCTCTAGAGAGACGGATTGACTCAGACCTGAAGCGAATCTATCTGACAGCAGGTTCAGTCTGTAAACCAATTTTGGCTTTAGCAGCTATCTCAAAAGCTCTAGAAGCATGGTCAGACAATGTGGATGATTCCCTCAGAAGCATCTCTGAAGAAATGGCGAAAAGCTCTCCTATTCAGGAAATCAGGCTAGCATCTGCCTTTTTGGGGGAGGCCTCTATTGATGTTATTCGCCTAGTGGCACGAGTAATGTTGTCAGCGGTTACCGCACGCCGTGCTTTATGGCTCCGTCCCTGGTCGGCGGATCCAGCTTCAAAGCAAGCTTGGTGCCACATTCCTTTTGAGGGCTCCTCGCTCTTTGGCAATAAACTTGATAATGCCATTTCCCGGGCCACGGGTGGTAAGTCGGGGTTCCTCCCTCAAGACAGGCGTTTGCAAAACCAGAAACGCACCTTTTCGAGGGCACAGCATACAGATCGTGCAAGAGAAGCACGCAGCTACAGACCGAATTCACAGTCGTGAATTTTCGAGGCCCTGGAAATCCAGACAGTCCTCTTTCAGGAAACCAACTAAAAGTACTCCGTCTGGTAGTCGGGAGTCTATGAAGTCTTTTTGAAATTGGGCCCGTTCAAACATGTCAGGTGGGGGCACGTCTCCTCCACTTTCAGCATGTTTGGGCGGCCTCAATTCAAGATTTTTGGACCATCAAGACGGTCTCTTCAGGCCACACGTGGGTCTTCAACAGCGCCCCCAGGCTCAGATACATACCCACAAGTCTTCCAAGTGCAGAAGAAAAGAAGCAAGTCTTACTAAATTACGTAAGCTCTTTATTAACTCAAGGCGCAGCCATTACTGTTCCAGAGGGCGAACGAGGAGAAGGCATGTACTCCCCGTTGTTCATGGTACAGAAAAAGAACGGTACCTGGAGACCAGTAATAGACCTAACGCATCTCAACCGATTTATTCGGAAGGAAAGATTCAAAATGGAGTCACTATTGACAATCCAGCAGTCAGTCCATCCAGGAGATTGGTTAGTGTCAATAGATCTGAAGGACGCATATTTTCACGTCCCAGTAGCTGCAGACTATCAAAAGTACATCCGCTTTGCTGTAGGCGATCAACACTTACAGTTCACCTGCCTACCTTTTGGTCTCACGACATCACCTCGGGTGTTCTCCAAGGTTCTGTTAGCCATTGTGGCTCTGCTCCGAGTGAAAGGAGTTCGTCTTCATCACTACCTAGACGACCTCTTACTTCTAGCTCAAGACAGATGTCAACTCTTGGAACACAAGAATCTAGTAATAGCCACTCTCCAAGAATTCGGGTGGCTCCTGAATTTGGAGAAGAGTCATCTCATTCCAACACAGTCCCTTGTGTTTCTAGGTGCCCTCTTCAACACAATAGACGGCACCATTTCATTGCCCGAGGAAAAGATTGCAACAATCCGGGACAGGATCCGCGCAACACTTGCTTCCTCTCACCTGTCTGCTCTGCAATGCCTGAAGGTAATCGGCACCATGACAGCCACCATCCCTATGGTGCGGTGGGCTCAGTGGCACACTCGCCCATTCCAGAAGGGGTTCCTCCAGCAATGGGACTTCCCCAGCAAGAGTCAACGCATCAGACTCACTTCATCCATGAGAGAATCTCTTCTTTGGTGGCTTCAGGGGAAGAATCTCAGCAACTGTCACACAATCCGTCCCATCACTTGGATTACTGTAACTTCGGATGCCAGCAATCAGGGGTGGGGCGCTCATTGCCTGACGGAAATAGCCCAGGGCAGGTGGAACACACCGTCCCAAAGAATTGTGTCCAACATACTGGAGTTGCGGGCTGCCTTCCAGGCGCTCATGTCCTTCCATCATCTGTTGACAGACACTTCTGTGATGCTCAGGATGGACAACACAACCGCAGTTGCTTACATAAGGAAGCAGGGTGGTACCCGCAGCTGGTCCTTACTCCGGGAAGTAGAACCAATCATGACCTGGGCCCAGAAGTACCTATGCAACATCTCTGCAGTGTACATTCCAGGGGTCCAGAACGTTCAAGCGGACTTTCTGTCACGAACTCAAATGAACAACAACGAATGGTCTCTACACATAGAGGTATTCAATTGGCTTCTAACTCTGGGAGTGTCTTCAGAAGTGGATCTGTTTGCGTCCCCATGCAACCACAAGTTGACCAAGTATTACTCGAGGTCTCGGGATCCCCAAGCCTACGGGATAGATGCTCTCACAGATCGGTGGAGATTCAGCCAGGCTTATGCCTTTCCTCCAGTTCCTGTAAAACTTCAATTCCTTCACAGACTCAGAGTGGAGAGAGTAGAAATCATAGCAGTAATTCCGTTTTGGCCCAACAGGCCATGGTTTTCCCTCTTGACGTCTCTCAGTTATCGGGACTCAATCCCTCTACCCCTCAGACCGGATCTCCTGTCTCAGGGCACAACGTTGCACCCATGCCCAGCTCATCTGCACCTCAGGGTATGGTTCTTGAGAGGGGAAGGCTGGAAGCCTTAGGATGTCCAGAAGAAGCCATGTCGACTCTCCTTAATGCTAGAAGAAATAGCACCAACAGAGTTTATGAGCGTATCTGGTCAAAATTTACAGACCATATGTCTCCCAGGGCTAATTCCTGTAATTCTCCAGACATCCAGGATGTACTTAGTTTCTTACAAACAGGTTTGGATTTGCCTTTATCAGTAAGCTCTCTTCGAGTTCAAATCTCAGCCATCCAAAGAGCTTACAAAGCAAAAGGTTTGGCTCCTCCGGAGGCAGTAACTGCGCACTCAACCCGGAGCATCTCTACTTCTTGGGCAGCCTCTCGTCATGTCGCACCTGACGTTATATGCAGAGCGGCCTCTTGGTCGTCTATTAATACTTTTGTTTCCCACTATTGTGTCGAACCAGCTGCCTTATCATCACTGAATTTTGGTTTATAAGTTCTGTCGGTTGACAGTGTTAAATAAATTTATTTCTTGCCTCAGCATTTTGCCCGCCCGGGTGTGTTTGGTGAGTTATTTCCCACACGTATGCTGCCATGGAGCATGTCAGGAAAACAGAAAATTTATTATCAAATACTTACCGTAATTTTCCTTTCCTGATAGGCTCCATGGCAGTAGGAGTCCCTCCCAATGCTTGGAGTAGGCTAGTTACGGAACACGGCTGAGAGCCCAGAGCCAAAATTTATAGGGAGGGGGTCCTATTGGGTAGTTATGGAGGCGGGGCCAACCCACACATATGCTGCCATGGAGCCTATCAGGAAAGGAAAATTACGGTAAGTATTTGATAATAAATTTTCCGTTATTTTTTACACAGGTTAGTCATCATACACTATTGGACAAAACAGTTTTTGGCAGGTGTAGAAAATGCTGTAAATTAAGAATGTTTTCAGAAATAGAAGCGCAAAAGACTATGCACAATTTATGCAACAATCAGGCCATCACCATCAAACCAGCAGATAGAGGAGGGGTGGCTGTGATTAGTGATGAGCCGAACACCCCCGGGTTCGGTTCGCACCAGAACCCGCGAACGGACCGAAAGTTCGTACGAACATTAGAACCCTATTAAATACAATGGATGCGAACGTTCGAATTCTAAAGTGCTAATTATAACGACTATTATGCATGTTATTGTCCTAAAAAGGGTTTGGGAACCCGGGTTCTGCACCAGGGGACATGTATCAATGCAAAAAGAAGTTTTAAAAACGGTCGTTTTTCAGGAGCAGTCATTTTAATGATGCATAAAGTGAAAAAAAAAAGTCAAATATTCCTTTAAATATCGTACCTGGGGGGTGTCTAAAGTATGCCTGTGAAGTGCCACGTGTTTCCCGTGTTTAGAACTGTCCCTGCACAAAATGACACTTCTAAAGGAAAAAAAAGCCATTTAAAACTGCTTGCGGCTTTAATGTAATGTCTGGTCCCGGTAATATGGATGAAAATCTTTAAGAAAAATGGCATAGCTACCCCATGACCCCCCCCCCCTACCCCAGCCCATTACCAGCCCCTTTGCGTCTTGTATGGATATTAAGGGGAACCCCGCACATAAAATAAAAAAGGCCCTATATACTCTGAACAGCCATATACAGGCGGTGCATACAAGACAGGGACTGTAGGTTTGTTCTTATGTAGAATCTGTTTGTAATTTTGAACAGGTACATTGTTTAAGTGTAGCTCCAGCCCAAAAATCTATTTTTAAACTTTTTGGAAAACATAGGTAAGGGTTATCACCCCTGTAACATTTGTTTTGCTGTCTGTGCCCCTGTTCAGAACATTTCACCTCACTTTCCGTCCCAATGACAACTGTTTTTGAAATGTGGTGTTTTTCTTGAAACAAGGATTGGTGATAAAGCATCAGTACAGAGGAGACACCTTTCTCCCATATTAATTCTTACAGGAGAGAATTTTCCTTCCTAGGGGTAGATTTCCTCTCACTTCCTGTTGTCTTCTTGCGTTTGCAAGTAGGAGTCGTTTGTAAGTTGGATGTTTGAAAGTAGGGACCTGCCGTATATACTCTGCAGAAATAGGCCCCTTAGTTGTTGGTGTTGGCACAACACTGTAAGCACTCACAGTTACTCTTGGTTGGTGCTGGAACGCCCTGCTGTCAACTATTATATCAGGAATTGTAATTACATATAATTGTTGAACAGTGGTAGTAAAAATTGGGCCTTTGATGGTGGTGCTGGTGCCACAACACTGTAAGCCCTGACAGTTACTCTTGGTGGGTGCAGCAATGGGCCCTGCTGTGAATTATTAGATCAAGAATTGTAATTGCATGCCCCTGTTGAACAGGGGCTGAAAAATTGGGCCTTTCGTGGTGGTGGTGGTGGTGTTGCCACAACACTGTAAGCCCTCAGAGTTACTCTTGGTGGGTGCAGGAATGGGCCCTGCTGTGAATTATTAGATCAAGAATTGTAATTACATGCCCCTTTTGAACAGGGGCTGAAAAATTGGGCCTTTCGTGGTGGTGGTGGTGGTGGCGTTGCCACAACACTGTAAGCCCTCAGAGTTACTCTTGGTGGGTGCAGCAATGGGCCCTGCTGTGAATTATTAGATCAAGAATTGTAATTACATGCCCCTGTTGAACAGGGGCTGAAAAATTGGGCCTTAGGCACTGGTGGCACAACACTGCAACCCCTCACAGATACTGTACTTGGAGCACAGCAATGAGCCCTGTTGCAAAGTATTGCTTCAAAAATTGTAATTACACGCCCCTGTTAAACAGGGGCTGAAAAATTGGGCCTTAGGCACTGGTGGCACAACACTGCAACCCCTCACAGATACTGTACTTGGAGCACAGCAATGAGCCCTGTTGCAAAGTATTGCTTCAAAAATTGTAATTACACGCCCCTGTTAAACAGGGGCTGAAAAATTGGGCGTTAGGCACTGGTGGCGGCACCCATAAACAAAAATGATCTTCCAAGCTATCATCATCAATCGTATCATTGAGGACTCGGAGGAGGAGGATAGCCAGTCAACATAACAGCACAGGCACTCAGCATCAGCATCAGTCTTGAAGGGATGTGACATGTTAAATTCAATTAGTCTGTTATATCGGCATCAGGTGTGTGGTAGCTGGTGGTGATCCAAGACTGGTTCATCTTGATGAAAGTCAGTCGATCAACCGAGTCGGTGGACAGGCGCACCCTGTGATCCGTGACAAATCCTCCAGCAGCACTGAATGTGCGTTCCGAAAGAACGCTGGATGCAGGACAGGCCAGTAGCTCAATTGCATACTGTGCAAGCTCTGGCCAGTGATCCATCCTCAAGACCCAGTAAGCCAGAGGATTTTCGGTGGGGAAGGTGTCCAAGTCTGACCTTGCCCCTAGATATTCCTGCACCATGTTTATCAGACGCTGGCGATGGTTGCTGGAACCGATCATACTTTGGGGCTGCGGACTAAAGAATTGTCTGAACGCATCGGTCAGACGGCCACCTTCCCCACCGCTCCTTCTTTGACTGGCCGAAGCCTCAGCAACTCGTTGTCCAGGACCAGGAGTTTGTAACCTCCCAGTCTCTGGGAACGCGTTGCACAGACCTTTCTGCAAGGCCTCCCGGAGTTGTCTCATCCTCTGCTCCCTCTGCGACGGTAACATAAGGTCCGCAACCTTACCCTTGTACCGTGGATCAAGGAGAGTGGCCAGCCAGTAATGGTCCCTCTCCTTGATCCGAAGAATACGAGGATCCTTCCGCAGACTTTGCAGGATCAGGGAGGCCATGCAGCGTAGGTTAGCTGAGGCATTCGGTCCGGAGTCCTCTGGGTCACTAAGGACGACATGATCCGCAGCCACCTCCTCCCAGCCACGTACAAGTCCACAGGTTTCTTGGGACTGTAAATCATCCCTAAAAGACTGCTGCTGTTGATGCTGCTGAGTGCCAGGCTCCACCTCCATGCTGACACAATCCTCCTCCTCCTCCTCCTCCTCGTCCTCTTCCTGTGCGATGGGTGGGACAGAAGGAACACTGTCTGGGTAAAGGGGGCCTTGAGAGGCAAGGAAGTCCTCCTCTTCCTGCCTCTGTTCTGCCTCAAGTGCCCTGTCCATTATTCCACGCAGCGTGTGCTCCAACAGGTGGACAAGAGGTACAGTGTCACTGATGCATGCACTGTCACTGCTCACCATCCTCGTGGCCTCCTCAAATGGTGCCAGGACAGTGCATGCATCCCTGATCATGCCCCACTGGCGTGGAGAAAAAAAAACAAGCTCCCCTGACCCTGTCCTGGTGCCGTAGTCGCACAGGTACTCATTGATGGCCCTCTGCTGTGTGTGCAGCCGCTGCAGCATGGCCAACGTTGAGTTCCACCTGGTGGGCATGTCACATATAAGGCGGTTCTTGGGCAGGTTCAACTCCTTTTGCAGCTCAGCCAGGCGAGCACTGGCATTATAAGATCTGCGGAAATGCACACAGACTTTCCTGGCCTGCCTCAGGACATCCTGTAAGCCCGGGTACCTGCCCAAGAACCGCTGCACCACCAGGTTAAGGACGTGAGCCACACAGGGCACATGGGTCAGTTGTCCCTGTCGGAGGGCGGAGAGGAGGTTGGTGCCATTGTCGCAAACCACCATTCCTGGCTTAAGCTGGCGTGGCGTCAACCACCTCTCGGCCTGGCCCTGCAGAGCAGACAGGACCTCTGCCCCAGTGTGGCTTCTGCCCCCCAAACACACCAGCGCAAGCACGGCATGGCATCTTTTTGCCTGCGTACTTGCGTAGCCCCTTGAACGCCTACGGAGCACCGCTGGTTCAGAGGACAAAGCACAGGAAGAGGCCATGGAGGAAGAAGAAGAGGAGGGGGTGGAGGAGAGAGGTGTGTCACAACCAGTAGTAGCATTTTGGAGGCGTGGCGGTGGAACAACCTCCAACACTACTGCACCTTGTCCTGCATCCTTCCCAGCTGCCAAAAGAGTGACCCAATGGGCCGTGAAAGAAAGGTAACGTCCCTGTCCATGCCTGCTGGACCATGAGTCAGCGGTAATATGCACCTTACCGCTGACCGCCCTGTCCAGCGAGGCCAAGACATTGCCTTCCACATGCCGGTAGAGAGCCGGAATAGCCTTCCATGAGAAAAAGTGGCGTTTGGGAACCTGCCACTGAGGAACCGCACATTGCACAAACTCACGGAAGGGGGCCGAGTCTACCAACTGAAAAGGCAGCAGTTGAAGCGCTAGCAATTTAGCCAAGCTAGCATTCAACCGCTGGGCATGTGGATGGCTGGGAGTGAACTTCTTTCGACGGTCCAGCAGCTGGGGCAGGGAAATTTGCCTGCTAGAATCGGACGTCGGTGTACTGCTAGCAGAGTGGCCGCAAGTACTTGGCTGTGACACACCTAATTCTACACCTTCATTCCTCTCAGTGCATGTTTCAGAGAGGACTGAAGTTATAGTGGGGTTGGAGATCCCAGCTGATGCGGTGCAAGGAGAGGTCCGCTTTGTTCTTTGGTGTGGGTCTTTGAGGTAGGCTTGCCAACGAGCTGCATGGCAGGTCAACATATGTCTGGTCAGGCATGTGGTACCCAAGCGGCTGATGTTTTGGCCACGCGATATACGCTTGAGACATATGTTGCAAACAGCAGCTGTGCGATCTGATGCACTAGCCTCAAAAAAGGCCCACACCAAAGAACTTTTTGAATGACGGGCAGAGGCAGCGCCCTGCACAGGCGGAGCTCTGCGGTGTGATTCCATCGGTGTACTGCCCTTACGCTGGCCACCAAAGGGCATCCTGCCTCGTTGGAGATGTGCCTCCTCCTCATCCTCCTCCTCCTCCTCTCTCCTATTAGGCACCCACGTGGAGTCAGTGACCTCATCATCCCCTCCCTCCTCATCACTGGAGCCAATCTGGCAGTATGCTGCAGCTGCTGGAACATGACTGCCAGATTAGGGAGTAACCGCTCAGGTATAGCTGAAAAATGCTTCACAAGGTCCTAGAGCCGTGGGTGCAGGCAGTGCATATCACAATGTAGAGAACAGGAAAAAATGCTTGGACAGCCGCACTCCAAAAATGGTGGTTTATTATAACAAAAATGTAAAAAACATATCACAGCATGGAAAGCAGCATACAGGAGCTGACGCGTTTCGCACTGTGACTCAGTGCTTAATCATAGCTGACTGCCAGATTGGTGTCCTTCTTGAGCATCCCCTCTGTCTGCTCTCACGCTACTGCCTTCCTCTAGCTGGGTTTCATCATCAGACCCTTCGAAACGCTGGGCATCCTCCTGGAGCATGTACCCAACACTGTGCTCAAACAGTTCGGGGGACTCCTCAGGAGGAGGACATGGTGGGTCTAGGGAAGGAGTGACTGATGATGAGTCTGACATTGATACCAGGGAAGAGGACGCTTTGGCAGCTGCTTTGCCAGTACCCTGAGCCTGGGTGAGAGAGGATGAGGAGGAGGAGGAGGGCTTGGTCATCCACTCTACCAAGTCTTCGGCATGATGTGGCTCAACATGTCCAGCTGCCGAAAAGAAGGACAAGCGTGTCCCATGGCCATGTGCTGATGACAATGCACCGCGTCCACGACCAGCACTGTTGCCCCCAGACACAGAGCCTGCTTGCCCTCTTTTATTGCCTCCTGACTGTCTGCCTCTCCTTGTTTGCCTTCCAGACATTCTAATGGATGGCCTGCAGGGAGATGTGAAAAAAAGCAATAAGGGCTACCTTCAGGTGTCCTTCTCTGTCCCTTTACTTAAGGATTTCTAAATATGGTTGAGGATGATTGCTTTCGCACAGAATAGCACAATGACAATTTCCCTGACTGTCCAAAAAACAAGGATTTCAAAGATGGTTGATGAGGAATGCTTTAGCACAGTATAGCACAATGAGAATTTCCCTCACTGTCCTTCCCTGTCCCTACAAACAAGGTTTAGCACAGTAAAACACACTGACACTCTCCCTACCTATAGTTTTCTGTCCCTATAAAAAATTTTTTTTTTAAAGATGGTTGATGAGGAATGCTTTAGCACAGTATAGCACAATGAGAATTTCCCTCACTGTCCTTCCCTGTCCCTACAAACAAGGTTTAGCACAGTAAAACACACTGACACTCTCCCTACCTATAGTTTTCTGTCCCTATAAAAATTTTTTTTTTTAAAGATGGTTGATGAGGAATGCTTTAGCACAGTATAGCACAATGAGAATTTCCCTCACTGTCCTTCCCTGTCCCTACAAACAAGGTTTAGCACAGTAAAACACACTGACACTCTCCCTACCTATAGTTTTCTGTCCCTATAATTTTTTTTTTTTAAAGATGGTTGATGAGGAATGCTTTAGCACAGTATAGCACAATGAGAATTTCCCTCACTGTCCTTCCCTGTCCCTACAAACAAGGTTTAGCACAGTAAAACACACTGACACTCTCCCTACCTATAGTTTTCTGTCCCTACAAAAACATTTTTTTTTAAAGATGGTTGATGAGGAATGCTTTAGCACAGTATAGCACAATGAGAATTTCCCTCACTGTCCTTCCCTGTCCCTACAAACAAGGTTTAGCACAGTAAAACACACTGACACTCTCCCTACCTATAGTTTTCTGTCCCTATAATTTTTTTTTTTTTTAAAGATGGTTGATGAGGAATGCTTTAGCACAGTATAGCACAATGAGAATTTCCCTCACTGTCCTTCCCTGTCCCTACAAACAAGGTTTAGCACAGTAAAAAAACACTGACACTCTCCCTACCTATAGTTTTCTGTCCCTATAAAAAAATTTTTTTTTAAAGATGGTTGATGAGGAATGCTTTAGCACAGTATAGCACAATGAGAATTTCCCTCACTGTCCTTCCCTGTCCCTACAAACAAGGTTTAGCACAGTAAAACACACTGACACTCTCCCTACCTATAGTTTTCTGTCCCTATAAAAATTTTTTTTTTTAAAGATGGTTGATGAGGAATGCTTTAGCACAGTATAGCACAATGAGAATTTCCCTCACTGTCCTTCCCTGTCCCTACAAACAAGGTTTAGCACAGTAAAACACACTGACACTCTCCCTACCTATAGTTTTCTGTCCCTATAAAATTTTTTTTTTTTAAAGATGGTTGATGAGGAATGCTTTAGCACAGTATAGCACAATGAGAATTTCCCTCACTGTCCTTCCCTGTCCCTACAAACAAGGTTTAGCACAGTAAAACACACTGACACTCTCCCTACCTATAGTTTTCTGTCCCTATAATTTTTTTTTTTTTAAAGATGGTTGATGAGGAATGCTTTAGCACAGTATAGCACAATGAGAATTTCCCTCACTGTCCTTCCCTGTCCCTACAAACAAGGTTTAGCACAGTAAAACACACTGACACTCTCCCTACCTATAGTTTTCTGTCCCTACAAAAATTTTTTTTTTTAAAGATGGTTGATGAGGAATGCTTTAGCACAGTATAGCACAATGAGAATTTCCCTCACTGTCCTTCCCTGTCCCTACAAACAAGGTTTAGCACAGTAAAACACACTGACACTCTCCCTACCTATAGTTTTCTGTCCCTATAATTTTTTTTTTTTTAAAGATGGTTGATGAGGAATGCTTTAGCACAGTATAGCACAATGAGAATTTCCCTCACTGTCCTTCCCTGTCCCTGCAAACAAGGTTTAGCACAGTAAAACACACTGACACTCTCCCTACCTATAGTTTTCTGTCCCTATAAAAATTTTTTTTTTTAAAGATGGTTGATGAGGAATGCTTTAGCACAGTATAGCACAATGAGAATTTCCCTCACTGTCCTTCCCTGTCCCTACAAACAAGGTTTAGCACAGTAAAACACACTGACACTCTCCCTACCTATAGTTTTCTGTCCCTATAAAAATTTTTTTTTTAAAGATGGTTGATGAGGAATGCTTTAGCACAGTATAGCACAATGAGAATTTCCCTCACTGTCCTTCCCTGTCCCTACAAACAAGGTTTAGCACAGTAAAACACACTGACACTCTCCCTACCTATAGTTTTCTGTCCCTATAAAAATTTTTTTTTTTAAAGATGGTTGATGAGGAATGCTTTAGCACAGTATAGCACAATGAGAATTTCCCTCACTGTCCTTCCCTGTCCCTACAAACAAGGTTTAGCACAGTAAAACACACTGACACTCTCCCTACCTATAGTTTTCTGTCCCTATAATTTTTTTTTTTTTAAAGATGGTTGATGAGGAATGCTTTAGCACAGTATAGCACAATGAGAATTTCCCTCACTGTCCTTCCCTGTCCCTACAAACAAGGTTTAGCACAGTAAAACACACTGACACTCTCCCTACCTATAGTTTTCTGTCCCTATAATTTTTTTTTTTTTTAAAGATGGTTGATGAGGAATGCTTTAGCACAGTATAGCACAATGAGAATTTCCCTCACTGTCCTTCCCTGTCCCTGCAAACAAGGTTTAGCACAGTAAAACACACTGACACTCTCCCTACCTATAGTTTTCTGTCCCTATAAAAAATTTTTTTTTTAAAGATGGTTGATGAGGAATGCTTTAGCACAGTATAGCACAATGAGAATTTCCCTCACTGTCCTTCCCTGTCCCTACAAACAAGGTTTAGCACAGTAAAACACACTGACACTCTCCCTACCTATAGTTTTCTGTCCCTATAAAAAATTTTTTTTTAAAGATGGTTGATGAGGAATGCTTTAGCACAGTATAGCACAATGAGAATTTCCCTCACTGTCCTTCCCTGTCCCTACAAACAAGGTTTAGCACAGTAAAACACACTGACACTCTCCCTACCTATAGTTTTCTGTCCCTATAAAAAATTTTTTTTTTAAAGATGGTTGATGAGGAATGCTTTAGCACAGTATAGCACAATGAGAATTTCCCTCACTGTCCTTCCCTGTCCCTACAAACAAGGTTTAGCACAGTAAAACACACTGACACTCTCCCTACCTATAGTTTTCTGTCCCTATAATTTTTTTTTTTTTAAAGATGGTTGATGAGGAATGCTTTAGCACAGTATAGCACAATGAGAATTTCCCTCACCGTCCTTCCCTGTCCCTACAAACAAGGTTTAGCACAGTAAAACACACTGACACTCTCCCTACCTATAGTTTTCTGTCCCTATAAAAAATGTTTTTTTAAAGATGGTTGATGGGGAATGCTTTAGCACAGTATAGCACAATGAGAATTTCCCTCACTGTCCTTCCCTGTCCCTACAAACAAGGTTTAGCACAGTAAAACACACTGACACTCTCCCTACCTATAGTTTTCTGTCCCTATAAAAAATTTTTTTTTTTAAAGATGGTTGATGAGGAATGCTTTAGCACAGTATAGCACAATGAGAATTTCCCTCACTGTCCTTCCCTGTCCCTACAAACAAGGTTTAGCACAGTAAAACACACTGACACTCTCCCTACCTATAGTTTTCTGTCCCTATAATTTTTTTTTTTTAAAGATGGTTGATGAGGAATGCTTTAGCACAGTATAGCACAATGAGAATTTCCCTCACTGTCCTTCCCTGTCCCTACAAACAAGGTTTAGCACAGTAAAACACACTGACACTCTCCCTACCTATAGTTTTCTGTCCCTATAATTTTTTTTTTTAAAGATGGTTGATGAGGAATGCTTTAGCACAGTATAGCACAATGAGAATTCCCCTCACTGTCCTTCCCTGTCCCTACAAACAAGGTTTAGCACAGTAAAACAGACTGACACTCTCCCTCCCTATCCTTCTCTTTCCCTAAACTAAAGGAATCCAGGTTAAGCAAGAAAAAAAAATGGCACTGTCCCTGCCTATGCTTCTCTTTCCCTGCTCCGGAACACACTACACTAGGCCGCCGTGCTGGCGGCCTTTTATAGTGTGGGGCGTGTACTAAACACCCTCAGCAATAATTGGCCACAGGCATCCTGCCTGTGGCCAATCATTGCTCTCCTCGCTGCCGGCGCTGTGATTGGCCAAGCATGCGGGGTCACAGTGCATGCTTGGCCAATCACAGCGCCTGGATGACACTGCGATGGCGTAGTGCATTGTGGGCCGCGAATTAGGCGCGAACGGCCCAAATCGTTCGTTGTTCGGCGAACGATCGAACAGCCGATGTTCGAGTCGAACGTATGTTCGACTCGAACACCGAGCTCATCCCTAGCTGTGATGGATACAAATAAATACATACAAGAGGCCCAGAGAAAACTGGCAAATGTCACTTACTATAGACAACTGGATTATGATCCGATCCACAATTTCACTCATCAATTAAAAGGTCTCACTAAAACGCTACCAACCCACTTAAATTCGGAATTTATCAGTGCAATTCCAGATAATCCAGAAATTGAGGATTTCTACATGCTACCCAAGATCCACAATCCAGGCAATCTAGGGAGACCTGTCATAACAGGTATGAACACGCTTACTGAACAAATCTCAGGCCTTGTAGAAAAAAAATGTTAAAACCATCAGTCATAAATACTGATAGTTTTCTGCAAGATACAACTGATTTTCTGAACAAGATTATTAATGTACTGCAATTATCCCCAAACACAAACTTATAGTCGCTATGGATGTAGAATCTCTGTACATGTCAGGAACCACGAATCAGACTGAGAAAGAAAATGCAGTAAAAATCACACCTTTAATGTAATGGTAAAAATGGTACAGATCAGGAAATGTAGTCAAAACATAAAACTGGGATCAAAAGCCAAAACAGGTAGTCAGACAAGCCAGTAATCAGGAAACCAGAAATCAGCGTAGAAGAACAGGATCAGGAACCAGAAGGGACGTCAGCTGGGTAAAGTCTTTCACAGGAACACAGCACAGACACTCCACATTGTTTGACCAGGTGAATGCAGGAAAAGAATGAACAAGGCAGTTTAAATAGCCAGAAGGGGCTGACAAGCAGGTAATGATAACCAGGTGAGTAACTGTGAAAACAATGAGTGTTGACAATTTTTCGACAGCTGAGCAGCCTGAGCACTAAGAAGAGAGCTGCTAAAAGCCCAGCCTTGACAGTATCCCTTCCTAACAATCCCTCCCCCTCAGAGGTGCACCAGGTTTGAGGGGAAAACATCTATGGAAAGCACGGAGGAGGAAAGGAGCATGTACGTCTGAGGATGAGACCCAAAATCATTCCTCCGGGCCGCAACCTCTCCAATGAATAAGGTGCTGTATGCGCCCACGAAACCTACGGGAGTCAATGATAGATTGTATCTCATACTCATACTCCAGGAAGTGGTACAGAGGTGATAAAGCGATTGGACACCAATGGTTTTAATAAAAAAACATGGAATACATTAGAAATACGCATGTTGGAAGGAAGGTCTAATGCGTAGGTCACTGGGTTGATCCTACGGAGAATACAGAAAGGCCCAATATACTGCAGGGCCAGTTTCATTGAGGGAACATGGAGTTAGAGGGTACGGAATAAATAAACAAAACTAGAACTCGCGCTTAGGACATATATACCAAATAAATAAATTAAATTAATTATATGCCCAGCTGCTACAACATAAGGCACTAACACCTTAAAGAGAGATAAAAAAATAATATATATAAAATTGGAAAATTGTTATCAATACTTACTGTAATTTTCCTTTCCTGGCCTGTCCTCACGTCAGCACACTATGGGTTAACCCCTTCCTCCGGTCTCCCAGTACCACCTTCTTTTAGCTGATAAATAGGGGGCCCCTCCTCCCTTGCCCTTGTTCCACTTAACTGGAGGACGACAGGCTTATCGGGAGGGAAAAGAGCTGTGCTGACGTGAGGACAGGCCAGGAAAGGAAAATTACAGTAAGTATTGATAACAATTTTCCATTTTCCTGGCCAGCCTCACGTCAGCACACTATGGGATTTAATTTAGCTGATTTAGGGTGGGGAAAAGATAAGACTCGAACAACAACTGAAAATGCTGCTATAGTGAATATTTTATTTGCAAAGGTGTGGACACCACTGCGTTTCCAAAATTTGATGCATTGGCCGCTGTGACATCTAAACTGTAGTGTTTAGCGAAGGTTTCGCAGGAGCTCCAACTAGCGGTCCTGCATATGTCTTCAATCGGTATCTTAGCCGAAGCTGCCCATGAGGCTGCCACCCCTCTGGTAGAATGAGCTCTAAGAACTTGTGGAGGCGTCAGCCCCTGCTTCTCATACGTGAGGCTTATCACCTTGGTGATCCAAGTCGCTATGATTCTAGCGGATGCCGCTTGTCCTTTCCTAGGCCCGGATGGCAGGACGAAAAGGGTATTAGTTTTGCGTACCTGTAGAGAGCGGTGTAGGTAAATTGAGAACAAGTTGACCATGTCCAGTGGTCTGAGATCTAGCTCTTCCGCTTGTTTTGGTGGCTGTGTGAAGCTTGGTAGGACTGCCTCCCAATTCACATGGAATTTGGAAACCACTTTAGGTGTTACGGCCGGTGAGGGCCTTAGGATCACTTTGTCCTGGAGAATGATGCAATATGGATTCTTGCAGGACAGAGCTGCTAGTTCTGAAACCCTTCTTGCCGACGTTATGGCTGTAAGGAAGATCAGCTTGACTGTCAAGAACCAAAGCGGGCATGTCTCTGCAGGGATGAATGGATGTAGGAGCAGGGCTTTTAGTACCGTGCCCAGATCCCATGCTGGGAACAGGGGTCTCCTTGGTGGTTTCAATTTTATGACTGCTCTGAGGAACTGTCTTATTAGAGGCTCACCTGCCCACTTGTGACCTGTGAAGCACGCCAATGCTGACACTTGAACCTTTATGGTGTTATAGGCTAAGCCCGCTTTTAGAGCTGACTGTAAGAAGTCCAACACTTGCGCAATGCTTGGGGATAACGGAGAAAACTTCTGTTGCAGGGCAAATGCCGTAAATTTCTTCCAAATTCTGTTATAAGTGACATTGGTTGTGGCTTTTCTAGATTTTAGTAGCGTCGAAATTACTTCCTCCGAGATGCCTTGTGACTGTAGTCTGGCCGATTCAACAACCAAGCCATCAGCTGTAACCTGCCCGGGTTGGGATGACACCATTGGCCCTGCTGTAGAAGGTCTCTCTTCAGTGGCAGCTGTATTGGGGGGACTGCCGCCATCTGTAAGAGCAGAGGGAACCATGGTCTCCGTGGCCAGAAGGGCAGGATTACAATTGCATGGACGTTCTCCCTCGCAATCTTCAGTAGGGTTTTCATTACCAGAGGTAACGGTGGAAAAAGGTAGACAAAGAGAAAATCCCACGGAATTGAGAAGGCGTCTTGGGCTACTGCCTCATCGCAGCGAAACCTTGACACGAACCGGGGTGTCTTCGCATTCCATGGAGTCGCCATTAGGTCTACCGAGGGTGTCCCCCACTTGTGGAAGATTGTCTCTAGGACGTCCCTGTTGAGTGTCCATTCGTTCTTGTTGGGGAAATCCCGGCTCAGTCGGTCTGCTATGTGATTCTGACTGCCCGGAATGTAGGCTGCCGTTAGGGCTTCGACATGCGCTTCTGCCCAAACGAATATGTTGGTTGCCACTTTGATGCAGTCTGCGCATAAGTTTCCCAGGAGCGGATGGCGCTGAACATGCCCAGCAAAACCCCTCATTAGGGCGGCCTCCGGTCACATTTGGCTCTGCTACTGTAGCAGTTTGAGTAGTTTTGCCACCTGGGCTGGATTGGGATTTGTGCATTGTCCAAGACCCAGACGCTTGCGGAGATTTAGAACGGTGGCGGGACTTTTTCTTCCGCACTTGTCTTGTATTAGGGCTTCTGCTCCTAAAAGACAAAACACCTCTTTAGTTTTGGTGTTGCACTCTTTTATATTGTGGCCCCCGTAGACCCCTCCTACCTTTCTGGTGATCTTTGTGCATTATGGGGCTGTGGTGAGCTCATGCTATATAAAAGACAGGATATAGCCAAGAAGCAACAGGAAAATTCTCACTCTCATATATATATAATAGTTATCTCTCTTAAATAAATGCTCTTTACCTTGCATTTAGTCCAAATTCTCTAGGGGTGGCAGCAGTATATTTGAGAAACACTGAGTGCTGTTAGGTAAAATAAAGTTCATGTCACTTTAAAAAAAACAGGCAGTGCATAATGCTGACACAATCTCTCCACTGCCCCTCACTGAAGGAGACTCACCAGGACGTCTCTCTCAAGCACTGAGGCATACAGCAATGATTTTCCTGGCTTACAGGGCTTTTCTAGCCACGCTAGTTCACGCCCCCAGCGCCGCCCACCGTGCCGCCCCCCTCCGTGACATCATCGCAATTCCACAGAAAGCACGGAGGGGGCGGCCGGCACGCTCCTAAGGAGCCCAGCAGCATGGAGCATGAGAGGAGACAGCATCACCACAGCCCTGTATGTAAGCTCCTATAGCTCAATATGCCCGCATAGCTCATGCACCTCGAGCGTCCAGTGTTCTAAAAGGATGCTACCTTTAGTATTCTGGACCTTCCAGTCCCAGGAGAGGCTTGAACCTGGGTGGGTGGGTTCGGCAGGGGGGTTTGTTCTGTGTAGTTTTGTTGTTTTTCGTGGTGGTCTGGTCGTCCGACCAAAAAAAAGGAACAAGGGCAAGGGAGGAGGGGCCCCCTATTTATCAGCTAAAAGAAGGTGGTACTGGGAGACCGGAGGAAGGGGTTAACCCATAGTGTGCTGACGTGAGGCTGGCAAGGAAATATATAATGCAGCGCTAGCGAATATAATTACAGGTGCTCAACACAGAAATTGTGTAAATAACAACCATCAATACCTTTCGGGATAATGGCACCTACTGATACTACAAACATTGTGCACTAATGGCACCAAACTGTGCTGCATGTGTGGAACTAAGTGTTTCCACTAATGATTCCACTAATGGGAATAATAACAAACAAAAATCACTAATATATATGCTGTGCTAACAAAGTGAACTGAACATGGGACTAGTAACAACCAGGTAATTAGCCCTTTTGGGACCCACAGTTCTAAAAATGACAATCATCAAAACTAATAGACTTGTGCACAATGGAAAAATTTGTTTAGTTTCGGTTCATTCTTTTAGGTCCTGTTGATTCGTAATCGTTGGTAATTTTGCTAGATGGGATTTTTCGTGTTTGGACTAATTCGTATTTTCGCAAGCGACATTTTTCGTTGAATCTGAATGATTCGTATTAATGTAAGCCTTATTTTTCGTTGATTTATAATTCGTAATTTCGGTAGAGTACATTGTTTTTCGTTGATTCTGGTTTACTGAAAGAGGAGGAAAATGAGACATGCGGCATTAGGCTAAGAGAGCTTTACATTCACCCAAGACATAGGTAATGGCCAGGCCAATAAAAATTGTCACCCATAGGTGTGCGCAGGGGGTGTGCCAGGTGTGCCTGGGCACACCCTAATCACTCTGTGTGGTGCCAATTCTCACTACTGCCCAGGCTTACTCCTGTGATGCTCCCCTCCCCCATACTGCTGCTGGTTTCCCTTCTCTCAGCTGCTGCGGGGGATGTTTCAGGATGGAGAGTGGGAGAAAGGGCTAGTCAATATGTCATTTACCGGCCCTTCCTCTTCTAAATGAACACAGTGAACACACTCACTCGCTGTGTTCATTCATAACTGAAGCATAGTAAACTGTGTTTTACTATGCTTCAGTTTGTGAATGAACAGGAAGCCACTCGGCACAGAGCACTTCCCATTCATTCACTGTCTAGTGCAGTTGAGGCTGCAGAGAAAGGCATGTGTGTTTGAGCTTTGGGGTGCACACCCTAATGCAATAGGCTGCGCACACCTATGTTGTCACCTATAATGTGAGGGGTTTGTGTTCTCCCCAAAAAAAGGGGCCGTCTATGGCAGGAACTGCTAAACCAGGCTGTGGATGTCGTTTTCTTGCAAGAGACACATTTTATTTTAAGATCGGTACCTAGGCTGCCTTTATCGATGTACAATCAATGGTTCCATGCAGTATCCCCCATTGCAAGAGCAAAGGGGGTAACAATAGCTTTTGGGAGGACGTGCCCCCTGATCCCCACGGCAGTGCAGAAGGATCCGGAGGGGCGGTTTCTCTTTATTAAGGGTCTGCTGCAGGGACAGTGCTATACGTTTGCTTCTATTAATGCACCTAATGCGTGCACAGTAGACTTGTGCACAATGGAAAAATTTGTTTAGTTTCGGTTGTTCCTTTTCGGTCCTTTTGATTCGTAATCGTTCGTAATTTTGCTAGACGGGATTTTTCGTGTTCGGACTAATTCGTATTTTCGCAAGCAACATTTTTAATTGAATCGGAATGATTCGTATTAATGTAAGCCTTATTTTTAGTTGATTTATAATTCGTACTTTCGGTAGAGTACATTGTTTTTCGTTGATTCTGGACACAACTCCTACTTTCGTAACTTTTTTTGGGTTTGTTGATTCGTAATTTTCCGTGTCTCTCTCACAACGACGCTGCCTATTATGCCTAATGTGCTTCAAATGGATTTGTACTTTTCTAAATACATAGCGGTCATTTGTAACGATTCGAAATCTTGTATTTTACTTTTGTTTTTTACATGCGGCTATAGCCTCCGCCCCTGTAAACCATTTTGAGAGCGAGTTCAGCACGGTGAGGGGAGAAGCAGAAAGCAGAGCAGAGTATTATTGTGCTTCAAATGGATTCGTACATTCGTAACTTTTTTCATAACAAATTATGCCGAAGACATTCGGGCATTCGCTATTTGCGATATAATTTATTTCGGATTCGGTTTTATTCGTAATTGCTTTGTTCGGAAATTCGAATGCTTCCGAATGTCCAACAGTTGCTAAATTCGGACGAATTTCGATTCGTTACGAAACGAATTGCACAAGCCTAAAAACTAATGTCCAGTATGAATCAGTGGTTCAGACACAGAGAGAAAGAAAATAAGGGTCACCCAACATCTAGGTCTGGTAATATTCGATGAGGTTCAACAGTTGGCTCAATAGTCACGACAGAGATCGGGGAGCCATGTGAGGGAGAAAGGGAAAAGACAATCTTGTGAAGTACCGCTTAGGAACAAATTAACATGGCGCTGTTATTTGAAAACTCACAAGACTTCAATGATAAACGAGCGTCAGTGTGTTCCGGGTTCACAACGCGTTTCGCCCCTCCTCCAGGGCATCATCAAGTCCTTGATGATGCCCTGGAGGAGGGGCAAAATGCGTTGACGTAATTTCCGGTCAACTCTAGAACCAGTGACGCTGCTTCCGGTTCTCGTGGAACGCACGCTGTTGTGAACCCGGAACACACTGACGCTCGTTTATCATTAAAGTCTTGTGAGTTTTTCAAATAACAGCGCCATGTTAATTTGTTCCTAAGCGGTACTTCACAAGATTGTCTTTTCCTTTTCTCCCTAAAATGACTCCCCGATCTCTGTCGTGACTATTGAGCCAACTGTTGAACCTCATCGAATATTACCAGACCTAGATGTTGGGTGACCTTTATTTTCTTTCTCTCTGTGTCAGAACCACTGATTCATACTGGACATTAGTTTTGATGATTGTCATTTTTAGAACTGTGGGTCCCAAAAGGGCTAATTACCTGGTTGTTACTAGTCCCATGTTCAGTTCACTTTGTTAGCACAGCATATATATTAGTGATTTTTGTTTGTTATTATTTCCATTAGTGGAATCATTAGTGGAAACACTTAGGGGCTAATTTACAAAACGTTTGCGCCATGAGTATCGGCGCATCTGTGCGCGCAATGGCTGTTTTGGTATTTACAAAACATTAGCGCCGGTAGCGCAGCCCTATTTCCCATTTCCTATAGTGTTGTCGGCGGACTGGAGGAGGCGCTCAGTGCGCCACTATGGACCTGGCGCACGGCATGTTAAAATCTAAATATAAAGAAGCTGGAAGTGAGAATATAATGGGGGTGATGTGGGGTGATGTGAGGAAGTGTAGTGACACCTGCCCAAGTAACAAACATGCCCAAAATAGAGTGAGAAAGTAACTTTTTCAAAACCAGCCCGCTGCGCCGGCAAGTATGATTAGAGCTGCGGGAGCTTTTTTTGAGCTCAGCGCGGGAATTTTCGCGGGAATTTTCGGGGTAATTTTCCTTGTTTTCTTGCGCCAAGACACCGGCAAAATCTTAGTAAATGTCAAGTCACGTAAACCAATTTGCATAAGTTGAACAGGCGCAGCTCTGAACTTGCCAGTTCGCCTGCAAAATGACATTTCTAAAGGAAAAAAAAAGGCATTTAAAAGCACCCGCGGCTATAATGAATTGTCGGCTCCCGCCAATATAGAGAAAAGTCATTGAAAGTCTTTGATAACAAAAAAAAAAAAGCGTGGGGGTCCCCCCAAATTCCATTACCAGGCCCTTCAGGTCTGGAATAGATATTAAGGGGAACTCTGCCGCAAATTAAAAAAAAAATGCGTGCGGTTCCCCCAAATATCCATACCAGGCCCTTCAGAAAAATGGCGTGGAGTCCCCCCAAAAATCCACACCAGACCCTTATCTGAGCACGCAACCTGGCAGGCCGCAGGAAAAGAGGGGGGGACGAGAGAGCGCCCCCCCTCCCTCCTGAACCGTACCAGGCCACATGCCTTCAACATGGGGAGGATGTCCCCATGTTGATGGGGACAAGGGCCTCATCCCCACAACCCTTGCCCGGTGGTTGTGGGGGTCTGCGGGCAGGGGGCTTATCGGAATCTGGAAGACCCCTTTAACAAAGGGGACCCCCAGATCCCGGCCCCCCCTGTGTGAAATGGTAATGGGGTACATTGTACCCCTACCATTTCACAAAGAAAGTGTAAAAAATGTTAAAAATGACAAGAGCCGGTTTTTGACAATTCCTTTATTAATGTCTTCTCTTTTCTTCCATCTTCTTCCTTCTTCTTCTTCCATCTTCTTCTTCCATCTTCTTCTTTTCTCCATTCGGGTTTCTTCCTCCATCTTGTTCTTCATCTTCATCTTTATCTTCATCTTCATCTTCCTTCTTCCTTCGGTCTTCTCGTCCGCATCTTGCTCCGGCTTCTTCTTTCTTCGGCCGCTCCGTTTGAATTGGAGGTTCCCGCTGTGTGACGATTCAGTTCTCCTCTTGGTCCGCTGCCACCCGGTGGCTCCGCCCCCCTTTCACACCACGGGGAAAGTTCCCGTGAAATCCATGTGCGTCAGAGGGGGGCGGGGTCTCCGGGTGGCAGCGGACCCAGAGGAGAACTGAAGAACTGAAGCGTCGCACAGCGGGAACCTCCAATTCAAACGGAGCGGCCGAAGAAGAAAGAAGAAGCCGGAGCAAGATGCAGACGAGAACACCGAAGGAAGAAGGAAGATGAAGATAAAGAGGAAGAGGAAGAGGAAGATGAAGATGAAGAACAAGATGGAGGAAGAAACCCGAATGGAGAAAAGAAGAAGATGGAAGAAGAAGATGGAAGAAGAAGGAAGAAAAGAGAAGACATTAATAAAGGAATTGTCAAAAACCGGCTCTTGTCATTTGTAACATTTTTGACACTTTCTTTGTGAAATGGTAGGGGTACATTTGTACCCCATTACCATTTCATACAGGGGGGGGCAGGATCTGGGGGTCCCCTTTGTTAAAGGGGTCTTCCAGATTCCGATAAGCCCCCCGCCCGCAGACCCCCACAACCACCGGGCAAGGGTTGTGGGGATGAGGCCCTTGTCCCCATCAACATGGGGACATCCTCCCCATGTTGAGGGCATGTGGCCTGGTACGGTTCAGGAGGGAGGGGGGGCGGCTCTCTCGTTCCCCCCTCTTTTCCTGCAGGCTACCAGGTTGCGTGCTCGGATAAGGGTCTGGTGTGGATTTTTGGGGGGACTCCACGCCATTTTTTTTTTATTTGGGGTGGAGTTCCCCTTAAAATCCACACCAGATCTGAAGGGCCTGGTATGGATATTTGGGGCAACCGCACGCATTTTTTTTTTAAATTTGCGGCAGAGTTCCCCTTAATATCCATTCCAGACCTGAAGGGCCTGGTAATGGAATTTGGGGGGACCCCCATGCTTTTTTTTTTTGTTATCAAAGACTTTCAATGACTTTTATCTGTATTGACGGGAACCAGCAATTCATTACAGCCGCGAGTACTTTTAAATGACTATTATTTTACTTTAGAAATGTAATTTTGCTCTGGAACTGTTATAAACATGGAAAAAATGCGCTACTTTACAGGCATACTATAGACACCCCCCGGGTATGAAATTTAGGCCCAGTTCACACCGGATGCAGTGCAGTGCATTTTTTTGATGCATGAAAAACGCAAAGAAAGTTGATCACATTAATGCCAATGGCATAGTTCACACCACTGCAGTCCGTTAGAGTGCGTTTCAGAAAGGCAAAAAAAAAATTGGTCATGCTGCATTTTTTAGGTACAGAACTGTACTGGACCGCAGTAAAACACATCAAAAACGCAACGGAACGTACCAAAAACGCACTGGAATGCACCGGAACGCACATAAATGCACCAAAGACGCACTGCAACACACTTGTCCTAAGTGAAAAAAGGGGGAAAAAAACACTGGACTGCATCAAAAACGCATCAAAAATGCACTGGAACGTGTTAAAAACGCGCATGCAGAAAAGCACCTGGAACGCATCCAGACTGCGTTTCTACGGTGTGAACTAGGGCCAGTTCACACCATAGAAACGCAATCCGGATGCGTTCCAGGTGCTTTTCTGCATGCACGTTTTTGATGCGTTCCAGTACATTTTTGGTACATTTTTGATGCAGTCCAGTGATTTTTTTTCACCCCTTTATTAACCATAGATAAGGACAAGTGTGTTCCAGTGCGTTTTTGGTGCATTTAGGTGTGTTCCTGTGCGTTTCAGTGCGTTTATGATGCGTTTTGCTGCATTCCAGTACAGTCCAGTGCAGGTAAAATGCAGCATGTTCTACTTTTTTTGTGGAACAGGAACGCACTGGAACAAACACTGCCATTTAGAACCATATAACCAACTTTCCATGCATTTTTGATGCATAAAAAACGCAATGGACTGCATGTGGTGTGAAATGGCCCTTAAGCAATTTGGCATATTTAAAGGCACTTCTCCTTGTTTTGTTTTTGGTGTTGTCCAAATTGGTGACATTGATATATGTCCCTTAGGGTGGGACCTGGGCCCCCATTTTAAGGCCAATAACTAGAAGATAAGCCAGCCAAGTGGGGACTAGCAAAATTAACATGTCAGTTCCCATAGACTGCAATGGTATTTGTTGGTGGGGGGGGGGGGGTGATTGTCCCATCCCTAATTTTGTAGCATGCTGGATGATGTGCTTAATTTTGGACAGGGGGGGGGGTTATTTTCTGCTAGCTGCATTTGTGTTGTTATGCGCATGCCCAGCCTGTTAGATTTTTTTTGTTGGTGCTTTTTGTGTGTGAACAGCACCTGGATATTTCTGGGCATGCTCAGAGAGTTTTTATGGGTTAGTAATTGAAGGACATCCTTAACAGGTGTAGCCACTTTGAAGTTCAGTCTCTACATTGGGTGAACTTGCATTTTGGGTGTTCCATGGACTGTGCATGTGTTTTCAATTGCCTCATTAGCACACAAACCTATGTTATATAAAGCTCACAGATAGCATTTGCTCCCTTGCCCTGAAAAGAGGCAAGTGTGTGTGTGTGGGGCAAAAATAACATTTTGGTGGCCTTATCGAGTTTGTAACACATGTATTTTATTTGTTATGTCTTTGCAAAACAGATGTTTGGTTTACTTTTGTGGATTGTATTTTTTTTGTGTGGGGGAAATGTTCCCCTGAAATAATTTTGATGTTGTTAATGTTTGTCATTTCTTCACTTTGATTTAATTGTCTGTGCCGCATTACTTTGCCAAATCTTTCTCAAGATGTTGTGAGTCTGTAACTGTTTCAAATTGACCCTGTTTTTTTTAATTTTTTAATTAATTTTTATTATTCTTTGTTTTGTTGACCAATAAAATTTGATGCAAAGTTTTGAGGTCTGTTTTGCGTTTTCTTTGCAACAAATGTGACAGCTGATTGGCATGTCAAAACAGGTGTGATTTGTCTACCCTGGTGCCTTCATGCTAGCATATGCATGTATTGTATTGTTTGCTGCCATGGAAAATCACCAGGAAATGAAAAATACAGAGCGGTAAGTATTCAATTTTCCTTTTTTACTGCAGTGGTTCTCAGCCTCAGTCCTCAAGTATTGAGGGTAAGGGGGGGCTCTATGGGGACCCTGGTGTAAGGGGGGGGCTCTATGGGGACCCTGGTGTGAGGGGGGGGGGGCTCTATGGGGACCCTAGTGTAAGGGGGGGCTCTAGTGTAAGGGGGGGCTCTATAGGGACCCTGGTGTAAGGGGGCTCTCTGGGGACTCTGGTGTAAGGGGGGCTCTCTGGGGACCCTGGTGTAAGGGGGGCTCTCTGGGGACCCTGGTGTAAGGGGGGCTCTCTGGGGACCCTGGTGTAAGGGGGGCTCTCTGGGGACCCTGGTGTAAGGGAGGCTCTCTGGGGACCCTGATGTAAGGAGAGGCTCTCTGGGGACCCTGGTGTAAGGGGGAGGCTCTCTGAGGAACCTGGTGTAACGAGGGACTCTATGTGGACCCTGGTGTATGGGGGGGATCTCTGGGGACCCTGGTGTAAGGGGGGCTCTCTCTGGGGACCCTGGTGTAAGGGGGGCTCTCTGGGGACCCTGGTTTAGCGGGGGGCTCTCTGGGGACCCTGGTGTAAGGGGGGGATCTCTGGGGACCGTGATGTAAGGGGAGGTTCTCTGGGGACCGTGATGTAAGGGGAGGTTCTCTGGGGACCCTGATGTAAGGGGAGGTTCTCTGGGGACCCTGATGTAAGGGGAGGTTCTCTGGGGACCCTGATGTAAGGGGAGGTTCTCTGGGGACCCTGATGTAAGGGGAGGTTCTCTGGGGACCCTGATGTAAGGGAAGGTTCTCTGGGGACCCTAATGTAGGAGGAGGCTCTCTAGGGACCCTGATGTAAGTAGGGAGGCTCTCTGGGGTCCCTGATGTAAGGGGGGCTCTCTGGGGAGTCCCCCTATGTGATGGTGTGTGTGGGGGGGCGGTATTGAAGGACCTGGCCTTGGGGCGGCAAAGGGAGTAAATCTGGGCCTGGGCAGAGGCAGCAATGAGACTGGGGGCAGACACTGAAAAATTAAGTCAGCAGACCTGCTGACACCAATGAGAGAAGGCGAGGGAGGAGCTTTCCTCTCTGCGTGGAATACCTATACGGTCTACCCATGAGGCAAGAAGGCATCCTGGCGGGAGATTAGAAGGCACGGTGACCGTGACCGATCGAACGGAATTCCCGGGGAATCGATTGATTGACGGTAAGTGACATTTTGCAGAGCTAAGCAATCGATGCCAACCTCCACCACCTGTGCCTCTTACTGATCCCATTCCCACACCACTCATCTCATCTCTATCCCCCCATTACTTCTACAACAGAGGTGATGGGGGGGATAGGGATGAGATCAGTGGTGGGAGGATGGGATCAGTAAGAGGCACAGGTGGTGGTGGGAGAGGATGGCCACTGCAGCCACCCCCCTCAAGTACCACAGCTGCCATCCCCCCTCAACTACCGCCGTTGCAACCCCCCTCAAAAAAAAGTATCAAAATCATGCTTTTTCGAGGGGGGGCCCTTTGTGATTTCTTGCACCGGGGCCCAGAGGTTTCTAGTTACGCCTCTGCCCTAAGCAAAAATAAGAAAGGATTTAATTTAGTTTAACTTTGCAAAGACACATTCCTAAGTTGAATTGTGATGCATGTCAATGGCCCATTTAGACCCTCTTTAATCACTTGAGATCAGCGCTATAACTGATCGACGGCCACAGCATGGTCCTCAATTGCCGGGAGTCCGTCAATAAACGTCCTCCCTTTCGCGCGCGCGCTGTGGTCACTGAGACTCGGGTGATGACAGATCCAAGTAAGGGGCCGATACCTGCCCTTTACCATGTGATCAGCTGTCAGCCAATGACAGCTGATCACGTGATGTAAACAAAAGCTGGGTAATGGTTTTTGTTTTCTCCTTGTGCTGACAGCGTGAGCATAAAAAAAGGCAATCACCGGCTTATGTGCAAGGGACATCGGGCCCGAAGAGGAAGAGGCAATTCTGCATCATCTGTGACAATCAGTAGCCCCTGCCAGTGCCACCTATCAATGCCCACCACTGGTGCCAATCAGTGCCACCTAGCAGTGCTGCCTATCAGTGCCCATCACTGCCAACTATCATTGCCACCTAGCAGTGCCACTTCTCAATGCCCACCAGTGCCAACTAGCAATGCCACCTCTCAGTGCCCACCCTTGCCACCTTATCAGTGCCCATCAGTGCAGCCCATCAGTGCAGTCTCATCAGTGTACATCAATGAAGGAGAAAAATTACCTTTTGTCGAAATTTTCGAAATATTAACCACTTTCCTACCGCCCACCGTCAAATGACGTCCTCGGCTTTGTGCGGTGACATCTGAATGATGCCTGCAGTTGCAGGCATCATTCAGATATCATTCTTTTCAGCCGGCGATTCTGTGCACGCTAAAAACGATCATCCAGTGCTTCTCCGGGCTCTCCCGTGCCATCTTGGGCTCAGAGAACGATTTGGCCGGCGCCGGATGGGAAGCATAGAGATGACTGGTGACCAGATGGTCACCAGTCATCTCTATGACCGTCGGAGGCCCGGGCGCGACATTATGACATCACGCCGGGTTCCCGTATGTAAACCAAGCCGTGATCTCGGCTGTCAGCATGAGATTGGTGAATTTTTTTGACCGATCTCATGCTTTCCACCCGGGAGGAGAGATTCTGCGTCATCTGTGACAATCAGATGACCCTGCATCTCTCCATAAAGAGGACCTGTCACAATAGATTCCTATTACAAGGGATGTTTACATTCCTTGTAATAGGAATAAAAGTGATCCAAAAAACAAAAAAGTAAAAAAAAAGTAAGAAATACAAAAAAGTAAAAAACAAAAAATAAATAATCAAAATAAAGAAAAAACGCCCATGTGCCCGGTAGCTCGCGCTCGAAAGCGAACACACACGTAAGTCCCGCCCACATATGTAAACGCCGTTCAAACCACACATGTGAGGTATTGCTGCGTGCGTTAGAACGAGTGCAATTCTAGCACTAGACCTCCTCTGTAATGAGAAAATGGTAACGTGTAAATTTTTTTAAAGCATCGCCTATGGAGATTTTTAAGTACTGAATTTTGGTGTCATTCCATGAGTGTGCGCAATTTTAAAGCGTGACATGTTAGGTATCTATTTACTCAGCATAACAACATCTTTCACATTATCCCCAAAAAATTGGGCTTACTTTACTGTTTTGTAATTTTTTTACATTCATGAAACCATTTTTTTACCAAAAAAAAGGCGTTTGAAAATTTATTGCGCAAATACCGAGCGAGATAAAAATTTGCAATGACCGCCATCTTATTCCCTAGGGTGTCTGCTAAAAAAACAAATATAATGTTTGGGGTTTTGAAGTAATTTTATAGCCATAAATGTATGATTTTTACATGAAGGAGAGAAGTGCCAGAATAGGCCCAGTGCTGAAGTGGTTAAAATATCAATTTTTTTTTTTTAACTCGGTCTTTTGTATTTATAGAAAACAAAAAACTGCAGAGGTGATCAAATAGGACCAAAAGAAAGCTCTATTTGTGTGCCAAAAAATAATACCTTTTCATTGGGTTACAGTGTTGTATGAGCGCGCAATTGTCATTCAAAGTGCATCAGCGCTGAAATGTGAAAATTGGTCTGGGCAGGAAGGGGGTTTAAGTGGCCAGTAAGCAAGTGGTTAATATAAGGCCGTTTTTCCATCCGCTTGTTTGAGCGTTTTTTGCAGCTTAAAAACGTCTCTCCATGTTAGCCTATGGCCTCATGGCCACCATGGCATTTTTGAGCTGTAAATGACATAGGCGTTTTTAGGCCCCATGTACACGGGACGCTGGTGCAAAGTGTTCCGAACTAAGGTTGAAAGCGGCGTTTAGAAAGGCGCGCTTTGTGGCGTTTGCATGCCGCGTTTTACCACATTTGCGTCTATATGCGTTTAGTTAGGAAACATGATAAGGAGCCGCCCTAAGCTCCAAAAACAGCATTATTAACAATTTCAGCTATTTTGTGAGACCAGAGTGAGTAGCAGCAGCTGAGAGAGCAGCAGTGTAGTTGTATTTAGCGTGTCACTTGCCACATCACTTGCCCCAAGTTGTGGATTGTCCACTTTCCACGTCAGCTGCCCCAAGTTGTGGATTGTCCACTTGCCACGTCAGCTGCCCCAAGTTGTGGATTGTTCACTTGCCACGTCAGCTGCCCCAAGTTGTGGATTGTCCACAATGCAATGGAAGCAATTTTATTTATTTTTTGATAGATATATATATTTTTAATGTTTTTTCCTAAATTGCCATAATTTTTGAGTTTATCAATGTAAAAAAAGAGGTCACCTTTAAAAACGCTTCTAAACTAAAATGCGGCTAAACGCCAGTACCGCGTCTGAAACGTGGAAATCTTTGGCGTCTGAAGGCATTTTTAGGCTTTGTGAAAAACGAGTTTAAACGCAACTGCTGATTTTTTTTTGCCAGGCCAAAAACAGTGTTTTGGATGTAAGAGAATTTAATGGACCCGCATCCAAAACGCAAGTACCGTGAATTTGCGTCAATTTTTTTTTAAACTGTTTATAGCTGGTTGTTAAAGGAAATGTAAAAAAAATAAACATTGCCGGCTCTAAAAAAAAACAAAAACGAGAAAAAAAACAGCGTGGGGTCCCCCCCCAGGTCCATACCAGGCCCTTGGGTCTAGTATGGATTCAAAGGGGACCCCCCCCACCAAAATGAAAAAAAAATGGCGTGGGGGTCCCCCCAAAATCCATACCAGGCCCTTCAGGTCTGGTATGGATTTTAAGGGGAACCCCGCGCCAAACAAAAATAAAAAATGTAGGGTCCCCTAAAAATCCACACCAGAGCCTTCATCCGAGCACGCAACCTGGCAGGCCGCAGGGGAAGAGGGGGGGACGAGAGAGCAGCCCACCTCCCTCCTGAACCGTACCAGGCCACATGCCCTCAACATGGGGAGGATGTCCCCATGTTGATGGGGACAAGGGCCTCTTCCTGACAACCCTGGCCGTTGGTTGTCGGGGTCTGCGGGCGGGGGGCTTATCGGAATCCGGGAGCCCCCTTTAATAAGGGAGCCCCCAGATCCCAGCCCCCCACCCTATGTGAATGAGTATGGGCTACCCATTCACCTGGTGGCAAAAAAAGTTAATAAAAAACACAACACAAGTTTTTAAAGTAATTTATTAGGCAGCTCCGGGGGTCTTCCTGGCAGGCGCCCCACTATCTTCTTCCAGCTCTTTTGCAAGCGGGGTACCAGGCTTCCTCGTCGTCTTCTTCCGACTTCGGGGGTCTTCCTGCCGGGCGCCCGGGCTTCAGTGTCGTCTTCTTCCGACTTCGGGGGTCTCTTGTTCTGTTCTCCGGTGTCGTCTCTGCGCTCTCCGGCTCTTCTCCCGCCCTCTGGTGCCTTCTCCACGATCTCCGGTTCTTTCTGCCTTCTGCCGGGCGCCCCGCTATCTTCTTCCAGCTCTTTTACTAGAGGGGTCCCGGGCTTCAGCGTCGTCTTCTTCCCTCTTCTCTCCGCCCGATGTTGCCTCGTCGCTGTCCGCCGTTACAATGCTCTGGCCGCGGAGCGCACCCACTTATATTGGCATGGGGCGTGGTCACCGGCTGCTTCACGCTCAGGTCGTGTCGAAGTTGCCTCGCAAAGTCGTGCTGTCCCTGTGTCAGCCGGCACACGAGTCGCCCCGCGAGTCGGATCGCCTTCATCCGACTTTCCTGGTGACCTCTTTTCAAATCAATGGGCTCCCATAGGGAACCATTCATCTTCAATAGAGCGCCGCTGACATTTGTATTTACTATAACAGTGCACCGCTGGTTCCTGCGCCCAATGAAGGAGTTATCCGGCGCACCAATTAAGGGATCAACCAGCGCAGCGCACTGTTATTAGTAAATCACCCCCTTAGTTCCACACACGCAGCACAGTTTGGTGCCATTAGTACACCATTTTTGTAGCATCACTAGGTGCCATTATCTCGAAAGATATTGATGGTTGTTATTCACATAATTTCTGTGTTGAGCACCTGTAATTATATTCGCTAGCGCTGCATTATATATATTTTATAGAGATTACGGGATGACAACCAGACTGTCAGGACCTGGGCTTGAACCTGGGACCTCATCTGTGTCTGGCATTGACTCTTACCACTGAGCTATCTAGGATGCTGGACAGCTCCTTGCCTGATCTGCTGGACAAACCTATCTGATCCAATGGACAACCCTGCCTTGAGTCTTGATTACTGTTGAACTTTGAACTTCTTGCTTTTCCCATGAACTTCCTATATAAGCCTTGTCTCAGCACTTCCTCTTTGCCAGGTTATTGTGCCTTCCCTGCCGGTGCCTTGCTGTTGTCTTTCTTGCTGCCATCTGTACCTACAACCACTCGTGATTGACCCTTGGCTTGTTCCTGGACTTCTCTACTGCCTGATCCCAATCTGCAAAAACCCATGTTTGACCCTCGGCCTGTTCTTTGACTACTCTACTGCTTGATCCCAACCTGCAGCCACTCGTGATTGATCCCTTGGCTTGTTTTCTGACCAGGCTGCTGTTTCATCCTTGCCTGTTATCTGCTTTTGGCCTCTGGCTTTCTCACACCCTGGTGGGGAAAACCTGAGGACCGCGACCTGGTACTAGCTCGCAGCTAAATCCATCTCCTCCATCAGGAGCTCTGGGGAAAACCAGCTAGCACTTAGACTCCGCACCTCAGGTGAGCCTGTGTCATCTGCCAGAAGTGACTGCCTGTATGCCTGTCCTGCCACTGCAATTGGTTTTCAAGTCCGACGCCTGATCCTGACAAAGATACTTTCCCCAACTTGATAGTAAGGCGCAGGTAGGCGTCCGGGGTCAGCATAGAGTCTGTACCTATCACTGGCATGTCACAAGGACTCTTGGACCTGCACCCAAGTGGAACATAGGTCACAGAGATTGTCAGGGACATACTGGGCTTGAACCTGGGACCTCTTCTGTGTCGGGCATTGACTCTTCCCACTGAGCTATCTTGGATGCTGGACAGTTCCCTGCCTGATCTGCTGGATAACCTATCTAATCCATTAGACTACTCTGCTTGGTGTTTAGATTGCTGTGAACCCTGAACCCCTTGATCCTCCCATGAACTTCCTATAAAAGACGTTCCAGAGATGTTGCCCCTTGCAGTTTGATCTGCTTCTGTTTCCTGCATTCCTGACTCTGTGCCTGTATCGTGTTCCTGTGTTTGACCCGGCTTACTGACCTCGCTCCTATCTCCAGTCCTGACTCTGGCTTGTTTGACCCTGCTCAGTTACCTGTCTGATCATCTGTTGCCAAGACCCAGCCTGGACTCTGACTACCCCCTGCCTGCCGTTTATGCTGTTTACCCTGATGTGAATGACCTGCTTGTCTGACTCCGCTGCTCTGCATAGTTACACCTCCTGACCTGCATCCGCGGTCCCGCACACCTGCACCTGCTGACCTGCATCCGCTGCTCTGCATACCTGCGCCTGCTGACCTGCATCCGCTGCTCTGCATACCTGCACCTGCTGCCCTGCATCCGCTGCTCCCGGCTCCAGCTGTTCCAGCTTTCGCTTGGCTTTACTACACCCAGCCAAGAGGACCAAGCAGGCACCCTTACCTCACCGCGCTCTTACCACCACTGTCCACACACCAGTGGTCTCCGAGCCGGGGTTGTACGGGAGGTCTCCCTCTGCACGTCAGGCTCACACTGAAGGTTTATGACAGAGATGCTCCTCTAACACAGGAATTCTTTGAGGAACAAATGTGTCAGGCAACATGGATGGCTGGAACCCATAATTTGCCATAAATGGAGACAATCAGGAGGTGGCATTGATGGCACTGTTGTGAGTAAACTCTGCCCAAGGTAAGAAGTCTCACCAATTGTTATGGAGGTCAGAAATATAGCAATGTCGAAACTGCTCCAATGCTTGGTTGGCTCGTTTTGCAGCCCTATTGGACTGTGGGTGATAAACCGATGAGAAGGAAAGCTGAATTCCCAACTGTGCACAAAAGTTCGCCAAAACCTGGACACAAACTGGCTACCCCTGTCCAAGTGGATAACCTTAGGTAGCCCATGTAACTGAAATATCTCCCGAGCGAAAATGGAGCCCAGTTCTTTGGATGTAGGCAATTTCTTGAGTGGAATACAATGAGACACCGTCAAGAACCGGTCAACCACCATAAAAATAACTGTGCTGCCCTGGGTGATGGGTAACTCCACAGTAAAATCAATACAAAAGTGGCTCCAAGGCCTCTTTCCATTGGGTATGGGTTGCAGGAGGCCGACTGGAAGATGTCATGGTGTTTTACTCTGGGCACACACGTAACAAGCGGCTACGAAGGCGGTTACATCAGTGCGAAGACTAGGCCACCAGAATTGTTGAGAAATAGACCAAATGAGTTGTGTCATGGATATGCAGTAGTGTTTGTCTGTCAGCTTACCTTCCTTCCCATGTGTTCATCTTAGAGGCCAGACTCTCTCTCACCTGGTTGCCTTTATAATCTCCTCCCAGCCTGACTCCACCCCAGGCCCTATCACAGAACACTATATTAACCTGTGCACTGCAAGTCTGCATTGCTAATCAACGTGTTTGTTAAGCATTGTGTGTTTGGGTTCCTGCCTGCCGTGTGCTACGTCTATCTCTCTGTTACGATATTGGCTTGTTCCTGACTATCCCTGTCTGCTTGTGACCCTTGACCTTCGGCTTGTCCTTCGTTTATCCTTGTCTGCTTGTTGCCCTGACCTTGGCCTTTCCCCTCACTATTCTTGTATCCTGTGCTGCTGCTTCCCCTCTTTCCTCCTTACCCTACGAGGCGTGAGCTAGGAGACTCTAGGGGTCGTGACCTGGACCTAGCTGCAGCGTAACATCCTCACCACTAGAGGCTCTGGTGAAGACCTGCTGGGTCTTAGACTCCGTGCCCTGGGGAATCTCGGCTCTAGCTTCCTTTGGATCCCGGTTGTGCTCCTCTGGTCCCGCTTTCCACAACCACCCAGTATCCTATCCGCAGCAGTCAGCCATAGGGTTCACTACCTTGTGGTGCACTCCTGACCCCCTAGGGTGTGCATCTGTCATCTGGCCACAGGTGACCTGACAAGTTGATTCTTCCCTGGGTGACCAGCTACCTTGGGAGAATGGTAGGTCTGGAGAAAAGCACTGCAGAGATTCTCTGGGACAAAGCAGCGGTTACAAGGTTTTCAAGGAGGAGAATGGATCTGAGCAGCAAGAATTCTGTCACCCAAAGATGAATTGAGACTAGTGTGAATAGTGGCTAGAATACGATCCGGAGATATAACAGGAGTTGGAACCGACTCCATCTTGAAAGAGAAGGAAAACTGTTGAGACATTGCATCAGCCCTTACATTCTTAGTACTGGGTAAGAATGAGACTATGTAATTGAAGCTTGACAGAAAAAAGGGCCCATCTTGCCCTTCTGGGAGATAAGCGTTTTGCCTCAGACAAAAATGTGAGATTCTTATACTCAGTTAAAATGAGGTACCGGTATAGTGGTACTCCTGAGGAGATGCCTCTTTTCCTTAAAGTGGTTGTAAACCCACTTTTTCAACTTGCACCTACAGGTAAGCCTAGATTAAGGCTTACCTGTAGGTGCAAGAAATATCTCCTAAACCTACACGGTTTAGGAGATATTTACTAAAAAGACAGGCGCCGCTGTCTACGGCGCATGCGCGCCGTAGACAACGGCGCATTCATGGGGTTAATCCCATTCACAAAATCGGCTACTTCCCAGCAATAGCTGGGCGTAGCCGATTGTGACGGCTCTCGCGTGCATGCGCAGAGTGACGTCTCCGCTGCTCCGGCCAATCACAGTGCCGGAGCGGCGCTGTGATTGGCTGCAGCGGCGATACCCGGAAGTAACCTTCCGGCTATCGCCGCAGCGATGGATGCGGCTGAAGAGGGAGACGAGGATGGCTTTGGGGGCCCCGATCTAAGGTAAGTGATGCATAATGAGCTTAAATGCTAGTCATAATAGCTCATTATGCCTTTCTCTTACAGGAGGTTGTGAAAAAAAAAAAAACATTATTGGGTTTACTACCACTTTAAGAGCTACAATGATAGCTAACAAATCTTGTAATTGCATTCTCCAGGAGACAATTTCTTAGAAAAGTAGCCACAAGGATGCATAACTCTCTCAGGAGGGCACCTACTCCAGTCTCACACGCATCAACCTCAAGAATAAAGGCAGTGGTGCGGTAAAACATGGTGTCACCCCCCCAATATTTTTTTCCCATATAACACTGCATATAATGGCAATAGTAGTGCTGTTAATAACTATAAAGCAACTAGCAGATTTAACCACTTCCATACTGGCCCCTTTACACCTTCCTGCCCAGACCAATTTTCAGCTTTCTGCGCTGTTGCACTTTGAATGACAATTGCATGACTGCTACACTGTACCCAAACTAAATTTTTATCATTTTTTTTTTTTTGCAATTTTTTTTTAAAAAAAAACGAAAATTTTGAAAAATTGTTTTATTTTTTTTGTTTCAGTTACAAAACTTTTTAAATAAGTAAGTTTTCTCCTTCACTGATGGGGCTGCACTGATGGGCACCGATGAGGTGGCACCAATGAGGTGGCATTGATGGGCACTGATGATGCGCACTAATATGCGGCACTGATAGGTGGCACGGATAGGCGGCACGGATGGGCACGGATAGGCGGCAAGGATGGGCACGGATAGGCGGCACAGATGGGCACTGATAGGCGGCACGGATGGGCACTGATAGGCGGCACGGATGGGCACTGATAGGCGGCATGAATGGGCACTGATAGGCAGCACGGATGGGCACGGGTGGGCACTGATAGGCGGCACTGATGTACTGTAATGGATGCCAATCAGTGCCAAACAATAATGCCTGCCAATCAGTGATGCCCATTGTGGGCACTGATTGGCATCCATTGTGGGCACTGATTGGCATCCATTAGGGGGCACTAACTGGCATCCCTGGTGGTCTAGGGTGGCATACCTGGTGCTGGCATCCCTGGTGGTCTGGTGGCATCCCTGGTGGTCCAGTGTGGGCATCCTCGGGGGGGCTGCGCTGCTAATCTATCAGCACAAACCCCCCCTGTCAGAGGAGCAGCCGATCGGCTCTCCTCTATTCGCGTCTGACAGACGCGAGTGAGGAAAAGCCGATGACCGGCTTTTCCTGTTTACACTGTGATCAGCCGTGATTGGACACGGCTGATCACGTGGTAAAGAGTCTCCGTCGGAGACTCTTTACCTAGATCGGTGTTGCGGCGTGTCAGACTGACCCCCCGCAGCAACAATCGCCGCGATGCGCGCCCCTGGGGGCGCGCCCCTGGGGGCGCGCAGCGGCTCAAAATCCTGAGGACGTCATATGACGTCCAGTCAGGATTTTGAAACCACTTTGCCGCCGTCAATCCACTATAGGGCGGGCGGCAAGTGGTTAAATAACAATATGATATGAAAAAAATATAAATTCCCCCAGGAAATAACAACCCCCAGGATCAGTGCCAGTATCTGCAATTAATAATCCCCCAGCAGTGGCAGCTGGTGCTCATTAAATGCCGCCAATGTGCCCATCAAATGGCACCACTGTGCTCATAAAATTGCGCCATTGTGCCCCATCAAATTCCGCCACTGTGACCCCCACCCGCCCGCTGTCTGACCGGCACATGATAAGGAGCCGCCCTAAGCTCCAAAAACAGCATTATTAACAATTTCAGCTATTTTGTGAGACCAGAGTGAGTAGCAGCAGCTGAGAGAGCAGCAGTGTAGTTGTATTTAGCGTGTCACTTGCCACATCACTTGCCCCAAGTTGTGGATTGTCCACTTTCCACGTCAGCTGCCCCAAGTTGTGGATTGTCCACTTGCCACGTCAGCTGCCCCAAGTTGTGGATTGTTCACTTGCCACGTCAGCTGCCCCAAGTTGTGGATTGTCCACAATGCAATGGAAGCAATTTTATTTATTTTTTGATAGATATATATATTTTTAATGTTTTTTCCTAAATTGCCATAATTTTTGAGTTTATCAATGTAAAAAAAGAGGTCACCTTTAAAAACGCTTCTAAACTAAAATGCGGCTAAACGCCAGTACCGCGTCTGAAACGTGGAAATCTTTGGCGTCTGAAGGCATTTTTAGGCTTTGTGAAAAACGAGTTTAAACGCAACTGCTGATTTTTTTTTGCCAGGCCAAAAACAGTGTTTTGGATGTAAGAGAATTTAATGGACCCGCATCCAAAACGCAAGTACCGTGAATTTGCGTCAATTTTTTTTTAAACTGTTTATAGCTGGTTGTTAAAGGAAATGTAAAAAAAATAAACATTGCCGGCTCTAAAAAAAAACAAAAACGAGAAAAAAAACAGCGTGGGGTCCCCCCCCAGGTCCATACCAGGCCCTTGGGTCTAGTATGGATTCAAAGGGGACCCCCCCCACCAAAATGAAAAAAAAATGGCGTGGGGGTCCCCCCAAAATCCATACCAGGCCCTTCAGGTCTGGTATGGATTTTAAGGGGAACCCCGCGCCAAACAAAAATAAAAAATGTAGGGTCCCCTAAAAATCCACACCAGAGCCTTCATCCGAGCACGCAACCTGGCAGGCCGCAGGGGAAGAGGGGGGGACGAGAGAGCAGCCCACCTCCCTCCTGAACCGTACCAGGCCACATGCCCTCAACATGGGGAG
The DNA here is from genome assembly GCA_029206835.1 of Rana muscosa. Lineage (NCBI taxonomy): Eukaryota > Metazoa > Chordata > Amphibia > Anura > Ranidae > Rana > Rana muscosa. The sequence goes on from CM055119.1 coordinate 236,130,343, forward strand.
GATGTCCCCATGTTGATGGGGACAAGGGCCTCTTCCTGACAACCCTGGCCGTTGGTTGTCGGGGTCTGCGGGCGGGGGGCTTATCGGAATCCGGGAGCCCCCTTTAATAAGGGAGCCCCCAGATCCCAGCCCCCCACCCTATGTGAATGAGTATGGGCTACCCATTCACCTGGTGGCAAAAAAAGTTAATAAAAAACACAACACAAGTTTTTAAAGTAATTTATTAGGCAGCTCCGGGGGTCTTCCTGGCAGGCGCCCCACTATCTTCTTCCAGCTCTTTTGCAAGCGGGGTACCAGGCTTCCTCGTCGTCTTCTTCCGACTTCGGGGGTCTTCCTGCCGGGCGCCCGGGCTTCAGTGTCGTCTTCTTCCGACTTCGGGGGTCTCTTGTTCTGTTCTCCGGTGTCGTCTCTGCGCTCTCCGGCTCTTCTCCCGCCCTCTGGTGCCTTCTCCACGATCTCCGGTTCTTTCTGCCTTCTGCCGGGCGCCCCGCTATCTTCTTCCAGCTCTTTTACTAGAGGGGTCCCGGGCTTCAGCGTCGTCTTCTTCCCTCTTCTCTCCGCCCGATGTTGCCTCGTCGCTGTCCGCCGTTACAATGCTCTGGCCGCGGAGCGCACCCACTTATATTGGCATGGGGCGTGGTCACCGGCTGCTTCACGCTCAGGTCGTGTCGAAGTTGCCTCGCAAAGTCGTGCTGTCCCTGTGTCAGCCGGCACACGAGTCGCCCCGCGAGTCGGATCGCCTTCATCCGACTTTCCTGGTGACCTCTTTTCAAATCAATGGGCTCCCATAGGGAACCATTCATCTTCAATAGAGCGCCGCTGACATTTGTATTTACTATAACAGTGCACCGCTGGTTCCTGCGCCCAATGAAGGAGTTATCCGGCGCACCAATTAAGGGATCAACCAGCGCAGCGCACTGTTATTAGTAAATCACCCCCTTAGTTCCACACACGCAGCACAGTTTGGTGCCATTAGTACACCATTTTTGTAGCATCACTAGGTGCCATTATCTCGAAAGATATTGATGGTTGTTATTCACATAATTTCTGTGTTGAGCACCTGTAATTATATTCGCTAGTGCTGCATTATATATATTTTATAGAGATTACGGGATGACAACCAGACTGTCAGGACCTGGGCTTGAACCTGGGACCTCATCTGTGTCTGGCATTGACTCTTACCACTGAGCTATCTAGGATGCTGGACAGCTCCTTGCCTGATCTGCTGGACAAACCTATCTGATCCAATGGACAACCCTGCCTTGAGTCTTGATTACTGTTGAACTTTGAACTTCTTGCTTTTCCCATGAACTTCCTATATAAGCCTTGTCTCAGCACTTCCTCTTTGCCAGGTTATTGTGCCTTCCCTGCCGGTGCCTTGCTGTTGTCTTTCTTGCTGCCATCTGTACCTACAACCACTCGTGATTGACCCTTGGCTTGTTCCTGGACTTCTCTACTGCCTGATCCCAATCTGCAAAAACCCATGTTTGACCCTCGGCCTGTTCTTTGACTACTCTACTGCTTGATCCCAACCTGCAGCCACTCGTGATTGATCCCTTGGCTTGTTTTCTGACCAGGCTGCTGTTTCATCCTTGCCTGTTATCTGCTTTTGGCCTCTGGCTTTCTCACACCCTGGTGGGGAAAACCTGAGGACCGCGACCTGGTACTAGCTCGCAGCTAAATCCATCTCCTCCATCAGGAGCTCTGGGGAAAACCAGCTAGCACTTAGACTCCGCACCTCAGGTGAGCCTGTGTCATCTGCCAGAAGTGACTGCCTGTATGCCTGTCCTGCCACTGCAATTGGTTTTCAAGTCCGACGCCTGATCCTGACAAAGATACTTTCCCCAACTTGATAGTAAGGCGCAGGTAGGCGTCCGGGGTCAGCATAGAGTCTGTACCTATCACTGGCATGTCACAAGGACTCTTGGACCTGCACCCAAGTGGAACATAGGTCACAGAGATTGTCAGGGACATACTGGGCTTGAACCTGGGACCTCTTCTGTGTCTGGCATTGACTCTTCCCACTGAGCTATCTTGGATGCTGGACAGTTCCCTGCCTGATCTGCTGGATAACCTATCTAATCCATTAGACTACTCTGCTTGGTGTTTAGATTGCTGTGAACCCTGAACCCCTTGATCCTCCCATGAACTTCCTATAAAAGACGTTCCAGAGATGTTGCCCCTTGCAGTTTGATCTGCTTCTGTTTCCTGCATTCCTGACTCTGTGCCTGTATCGTGTTCCTGTGTTTGACCCGGCTTACTGACCTCGCTCCTATCTCCAGTCCTGACTCTGGCTTGTTTGACCCTGCTCAGTTACCTGTCTGATCATCTGTTGCCAAGACCCAGCCTGGACTCTGACTACCCCCTGCCTGCCGTTTATGCTGTTTACCCTGATGTGAATGACCTGCTTGTCTGACTCCGCTGCTCTGCATAGTTACACCTCCTGACCTGCATCCGCGGTCCCGCACACCTGCACCTGCTGACCTGCATCCGCTGCTCTGCATACCTGCGCCTGCTGACCTGCATCCGCTGCTCTGCATACCTGCACCTGCTGCCCTGCATCCGCTGCTCCCGGCTCCAGCTGTTCCAGCTTTCGCTTGGCTTTACTACACCCAGCCAAGAGGACCAAGCAGGCACCCTTACCTCACCGCGCTCTTACCACCACTGTCCACACACCAGTGGTCTCCGAGCCGGGGTTGTACGGGAGGTCTCCCTCTGCACGTCAGGCTCACACTGAAGGTTTATGACAGAGATGCTCCTCTAACACAGGAATTCTTTGAGGAACAAATGTGTCAGGCAACATGGATGGCTGGAACCCATAATTTGCCATAAATGGAGACAATCAGGAGGTGGCATTGATGGCACTGTTGTGAGTAAACTCTGCCCAAGGTAAGAAGTCTCACCAATTGTTATGGAGGTCAGAAATATAGCAATGTCGAAACTGCTCCAATGCTTGGTTGGCTCGTTTTGCAGCCCTATTGGACTGTGGGTGATAAACCGATGAGAAGGAAAGCTGAATTCCCAACTGTGCACAAAAGTTCGCCAAAACCTGGACACAAACTGGCTACCCCTGTCCAAGTGGATAACCTTAGGTAGCCCATGTAACTGAAATATCTCCCGAGCGAAAATGGAGCCCAGTTCTTTGGATGTAGGCAATTTCTTGAGTGGAATACAATGAGACACCGTCAAGAACCGGTCAACCACCATAAAAATAACTGTGCTGCCCTGGGTGATGGGTAACTCCACAGTAAAATCAATACAAAAGTGGCTCCAAGGCCTCTTTCCATTGGGTATGGGTTGCAGGAGGCCGACTGGAAGATGTCATGGTGTTTTACTCTGGGCACACACGTAACAAGCGGCTACGAAGGCGGTTACATCAGTGCGAAGACTAGGCCACCAGAATTGTTGAGAAATAGACCAAATGAGTTGTGTCATGGATATGCAGTAGTGTTTGTCTGTCAGCTTACCTTCCTTCCCATGTGTTCATCTTAGAGGCCAGACTCTCTCTCACCTGGTTGCCTTTATAATCTCCTCCCAGCCTGACTCCACCCCAGGCCCTATCACAGAACACTATATTAACCTGTGCACTGCAAGTCTGCATTGCTAATCAACGTGTTTGTTAAGCATTGTGTGTTTGGGTTCCTGCCTGCCGTGTGCTACGTCTATCTCTCTGTTACGATATTGGCTTGTTCCTGACTATCCCTGTCTGCTTGTGACCCTTGACCTTCGGCTTGTCCTTCGTTTATCCTTGTCTGCTTGTTGCCCTGACCTTGGCCTTTCCCCTCACTATTCTTGTATCCTGTGCTGCTGCTTCCCCTCTTTCCTCCTTACCCTACGAGGCGTGAGCTAGGAGACTCTAGGGGTCGTGACCTGGACCTAGCTGCAGCGTAACATCCTCACCACTAGAGGCTCTGGTGAAGACCTGCTGGGTCTTAGACTCCGTGCCCTGGGGAATCTCGGCTCTAGCTTCCTTTGGATCCCGGTTGTGCTCCTCTGGTCCCGCTTTCCACAACCACCCAGTATCCTATCCGCAGCAGTCAGCCATAGGGTTCACTACCTTGTGGTGCACTCCTGACCCCCTAGGGTGTGCATCTGTCATCTGGCCACAGGTGACCTGACAAGTTGATTCTTCCCTGGGTGACCAGCTACCTTGGGAGAATGGTAGGTCTGGAGAAAAGCACTGCAGAGATTCTCTGGGACAAAGCAGCGGTTACAAGGTTTTCAAGGAGGAGAATGGATCTGAGCAGCAAGAATTCTGTCACCCAAAGATGAATTGAGACTAGTGTGAATAGTGGCTAGAATACGATCCGGAGATATAACAGGAGTTGGAACCGACTCCATCTTGAAAGAGAAGGAAAACTGTTGAGACATTGCATCAGCCCTTACATTCTTAGTACTGGGTAAGAATGAGACTATGTAATTGAAGCTTGACAGAAAAAAGGGCCCATCTTGCCCTTCTGGGAGATAAGCGTTTTGCCTCAGACAAAAATGTGAGATTCTTATACTCAGTTAAAATGAGGTACCGGTATAGTGGTACTCCTGAGGAGATGCCTCTTTTCCTTAAAGTGGTTGTAAACCCACTTTTTCAACTTGCACCTACAGGTAAGCCTAGATTAAGGCTTACCTGTAGGTGCAAGAAATATCTCCTAAACCTACACGGTTTAGGAGATATTTACTAAAAAGACAGGCGCCGCTGTCTACGGCGCATGCGCGCCGTAGACAACGGCGCATTCATGGGGTTAATCCCATTCACAAAATCGGCTACTTCCCAGCAATAGCTGGGCGTAGCCGATTGTGACGGCTCTCGCGTGCATGCGCAGAGTGACGTCTCCGCTGCTCCGGCCAATCACAGTGCCGGAGCGGCGCTGTGATTGGCTGCAGCGGCGATACCCGGAAGTAACCTTCCGGCTATCGCCGCAGCGATGGATGCGGCTGAAGAGGGAGACGAGGATGGCTTTGGGGGCCCCGATCTAAGGTAAGTGATGCATAATGAGCTTAAATGCTAGTCATAATAGCTCATTATGCCTTTCTCTTACAGGAGGTTGTGAAAAAAAAAAAAACATTATTGGGTTTACTACCACTTTAAGAGCTACAATGATAGCTAACAAATCTTGTAATTGCATTCTCCTGGAGACAATTTCTTAGAAAAGTAGCCACAAGGATGCATAACTCTCTCAGGAGGGCACCTACTCCAGTCTCACACGCATCAACCTCAAGAATAAAGGCAGTGGTGCGGTAAAACATGGTGTCACCCCCCCAATATTTTTTTCCCATATAACACTGCATATAATGGCAATAGTAGTGCTGTTAATAACTATAAAGCAACTAGCAGATTTAACCACTTCCATACTGGCCCCTTTACACCTTCCTGCCCAGACCAATTTTCAGCTTTCTGCGCTGTTGCACTTTGAATGACAATTGCATGACCGCTACACTGTACCCAAACTAAATTTTTATCATTTTTTTTTTTTTGCAATTTTTTTTTAAAAAAAAACGAAAATTTTGAAAAATTGTTTTATTTTTTTTGTTTCAGTTACAAAACTTTTTAAATAAGTAAGTTTTCTCCTTCACTGATGGGGCTGCACTGACGGGCACCGATGAGGTGGCACCAATGAGGTGGCATTGATGGGCACTGATGATGCGCACTAATATGCGGCACTGATAGGTGGCACGGATAGGCGGCACGGATGGGCACGGATAGGCGGCAAGGATGGGCACGGATAGGCGGCACAGATGGGCACTGATAGGCGGCACGGATGGGCACTGATAGGCGGCACGGATGGGCACTGATAGGCGGCATGAATGGGCACTGATAGGCAGCACGGATGGGCACGGGTGGGCACTGATAGGCGGCACTGATGTACTGTAATGGATGCCAATCAGTGCCAAACAATAATGCCTGCCAATCAGTGATGCCCATTGTGGGCACTGATTGGCATCCATTGTGGGCACTGATTGGCATCCATTAGGGGGCACTAACTGGCATCCCTGGTGGTCTAGGGTGGCATACCTGGTGCTGGCATCCCTGGTGGTCTGGTGGCATCCCTGGTGGTCCAGTGTGGGCATCCTCGGGGGGGCTGCGCTGCTAATCTATCAGCACAAACCCCCCCTGTCAGAGGAGCAGCCGATCGGCTCTCCTCTATTCGCGTCTGACAGACGCGAGTGAGGAAAAGCCGATGACCGGCTTTTCCTGTTTACACTGTGATCAGCCGTGATTGGACACGGCTGATCACGTGGTAAAGAGTCTCCGTCGGAGACTCTTTACCTAGATCGGTGTTGCGGCGTGTCAGACTGACCCCCCGCAGCAACAATCGCCGCGATGCGCGCCCCTGGGGGCGCGCAGCGGCTCAAAATCCTGAGGACGTCATATGACGTCCAGTCAGGATTTTGAAACCACTTTGCCGCCGTCAATCCACTATAGGGCGGGCGGCAAGTGGTTAAATAACAATATGATATGAAAAAAATATAAATTCCCCCAGGAAATAACAACCCCCAGGATCAGTGCCAGTATCTGCAATTAATAATCCCCCAGCAGTGGCAGCTGGTGCTCATTAAATGCCGCCAATGTGCCCATCAAATGGCACCACTGTGCTCATAAAATTGCGCCATTGTGCCCCATCAAATTCCGCCACTGTGACCCCCACCCGCCCGCTGTCTGACCGGCACTTACCCCATCTTGATGGCCAATCAGGTGACGGATATCTGACCCTCAGTATCTGATTGGTGGAGAGGCGGTTCAGTGCAAAAAAGCAAATATTATTTTGCTTTTCTAACACACTTGTTGGACTCTGAGCGCAATGCTCTGCGCTCTTAGTCCACCTTTTTTGAAGCCTTGTAATCAGGTGCTTCAAAAGAAAACTCCCGCTGCTGTAATTCAGGGGCCGGACACCTGAATAGGGGGTGGTGGTTGCCATAGATAGATAGATTTATGCAATGCATGAATCTATCCATTCTACATAGAGGGAGTGGCTGGAGAGAGGGGGCGGCGCTCGTGTCCCCTTAATGGACACACCACTACTGTAGACCCCAGCATTGATGTCAGTTTCCGCAATAATAACCCAACAGCATTTGTGCCAGTTTGTGCAATGATCCCCAGCATTGATGTCAGTTTCCACAATAATAACTGCCAGCATTGGTGCCAGTATCTGCAATGATCCCCAGTATTGGTGCAGTAGCTGCAATAATTGCCCCCAGCATAGATGGTCAGTGGCATTAGGCTATTTTAAATCCTGCAGCATGAAGGGGCTAATTAACACTTTCCACTAATTCAACACAAGGGGGTTCATTAACACTGTCATCATTAATGCAGTGGTGGCCAGTGTTAATTAACCCCTTTGTGCTGAATTGGTGGTCAGCGTTAATTAACCACTTTGTATTACAGCATGAATGGGTTAATTAACCTGGCCACTAATGCAGCACAAAGGGGTTAATTAACTGCTACTGGTCACTAATGCATTAGAGATCAATGGCAGTGTTCATTAATGCCTTGTGCAGAATTAGTGGCCAGTGTCAGTACATTAACCCCTTCATGCTACACATTACTGGCTGATGGCAGTGTTAGTTAATTAAACTCCACTGACAAAACCCACCACAGTTCTCAAGACAATTAACCAGTCCAGTCAGTGCACTGGAAAAGTCACTGCAACATTACACATACAACATATATTCTCCTTTGTCTGTCACTGCTCACTTACCTAATCCCAGGAACATGCACGCTCCCTCGCGGTGCCTCTCTCTCTTCCTGTCCCAGCCTCTGAATGACATCATGACAGAGGTGGAGAATAGGAATGATCTGTCCGGCGGAGTTCACTCCTGATAGAGAAGTGTATGTAATTGATTACTACTAGTGCCGAGTGCAGGAGGCACACGGAGCGTTCCTGCACTCGGAACCCCACTGCAGCTCTGCAAGGGCACCTTGCAGGGTCTGACTTCAGCAGTGATTTGTGTACCAATGTACATGATGTTAAACCACCATCGAGCAGACTTTAGCCGGCACCGCTGGCACACTCTCATCTCTTCACGCCGTCCCCCCTTCCTTGTCCTGCTCTTGGTGTCACTCTTCTGGCGGGTGTCACCTGGGTGCAGCCCGCACCCCCCGCACCTCGTTAGCAACGCCACTGAATGAAGGGTAATGTAGGATCAGGATGTGCCAGCACAGGAGCTGAAATGAAGGCAGCCTTGAGAGATTCAAAGGCTTTAATGGAATCCGGAGACCAATTCTGTCCATCCTTCCTGGTCATATCAGTCAGGAGTTTAACCAGAGAAGAGAAGTTACATTTACATTTCTGATAATAATTGGCAAAGCCAAGAAAAGGTTGTAGCGGACGTAGACCTACGGGTCAAGACCACTGTAAAACTGCATATAGTTTCTCTGGATCCATTGAACAAATGGCAGGAGAAATTACATAACCCAGGAATTTAACCTGTTCACGATGGAACTCGCACTTTTCCAACTTACAATACAGGTTATTATCTCTCAACCTCTTCAGCGCATGGGAGATGTCTGTATGGTGGTTCTCTAGGGATTTTGAATATATGAGATTATCATCGACATAAACCACCACACATTGCTGCAACATACAGTATCTCAGAGGACCTAGTTAATGAATTCCTGAAAAAGTGCAGGAGCGTTGCAGAGACCAAACGGCATTACAAGGTATTTGTAATGTCCTAGTATTAAACCCAGTTTTCCATTTGTCGCCCTTCTTAATCCTCACGAGATTGTATGCCCCTCTCAAATCGAGCTTAGTGAAAACCGTTGCTCCCTTGAGGTGTGTAACGGTGCTATAAGGGTTAATCTGTTGTCTAGGGTATGGTCCCTTTAACCTTTCCAACCCCCGATCGATGTACAATGCAAATCAGATATATCTGAGAGTCAATTCCCATTGAATAAGAAATACACGCACTCGATGCTAAGTTCAAAGGAAAATGGCTGTATTGGTATGTGCTCTCAAATCTTTTATATCAAATTATAGTCAGACAAAATATGGTTAAAAAAAACATGCTCAGTAGATATTAACTTCATATGCAGTTACAACTGGTCAAAACAAATAGCCTTTGTTCATTGTTCTCCGGCTGCTGAGACTGTAAGGCCTCGTACACACGGCCGAGATTCTCGTCGAAAAAAACATGTCGTTTTTTTCGACGAGATTCCTGGACAAGAAAATTGTCCCGGCCGAGTGTACACACGCTCGTTTCAAAGAACCCGCGGTTCTTTGAATGGAGCGTATGCGGTGACGTCATCGACTACGACGAGCATGCGCTCGTCACATTCGATGCCGTCGCCACCATCTTGGTATACCCTACGTATGCCTAGGAAGCTACCGCGCATGCATCGAATTCATTTCGAACATGCGCGGGCTTCCCAGCGGACAGGTAAGTGTACACACACTCACTTTTCTCGTTGAGAAACAGGCTGACGAGAATCTCGACGAGAAAATAGAGAGCAGGTTCTCTATTTTCTCGTCGAGGTTACTTGTCGGTTTTCTCGACGAAAAACCCGATAGCCGCGTACACACGACCGATTTACTCGGCAAGACATCTCTGCCAGCAAGGTTCTTGCTGAGAAAATCGGTCGTGTGTACGAGGCCTGAGAAACAAAACTTACAGATAACAAAACGTGAGAACAGTCATGTACAAGAAACCAGATTGATACATACTTGTGGGAAACTAAAGAAATATTCTAACTTCTACATGCTGATAGAAGATGGAAGCTGTGAAGCTAAAGGGGTATTCAAACTGTACATACTGTGAACAGAAGATGGCTGACAGGATACAAAATGGATGTGTAGCGCTACCCCCAGTTAAGAGAGCCGCTGGATTTGTTTCGGGCCCTGAATACAGCACTGCCAACCCCCGGCAATCTACTCGACCCACTCTGGCACAGTTAGTCTAAGGGTTGTTATCTTATCACAATCTAGCAATATATGCACAATGATAACACACTGAGGGCGAAGTGTTAAAGTATAACTAGTTTACTTCTGTGTAAAAGGCATAGATTAACACATAACACATATATTGTCTGCAGAGCCCTGCAATGGTAAATATAGTACACACTGAGGATGCTGGCGATTACGCGCCAAGTGCAGCTATCCCTATCTATGCGCCCTTATGGCGCAGCAACAAGAAGTTCTAACTCCTGGTCAGGCCTGACTCAGATATAATTTAGTCTCTCGGGGAACAATTTCTTCGCATGCAGCTTGAACGGTGGTGCACATATAGAAAGAAACAGTATTTGTAATCCACACGATAGGTAATAGAAGAACACTTCACCGGAGACTACACGTCCCAGTTCTGTTACTAGTCTCCGTTGGAACAACAGATAAAACTTGGTGGGCCAAGGCAGTCTCTAGGCCTAATCAGAGTAAAGTATTTTTTTGGATTGAGCAGGTGCTCGCTCACCACTCCGGACGTGATCCCAGTCCAGGACTTCCACCGACTGTGTCTCCGCACACAGCGTCTGCAACGGCCGGGTCCCCGGTCCAACTGATGTCAGCAACTTGGAGAAGTCGGATGCCACCCAGGCTCGCAGTGCGGGGGAAGGCTCTCTGGAAGTTGTGCAAGGCCCTGGCTTCAGGCCCTGTACTGCTGCAGATCCGCACGGGAAAACCTGTTGATAGCAGTGCGGTGTCCAAAGAGGCCGAGCTCAGCCTCTCCCTCCTCTTATATAGTCCCACCCATGAGTCTCTGCGTGGCGAAAATGCACCCTGGGTGCCAAACGGGGTTATGGGTAACATAGTCCCGGAGCCTTAAAGGAGACCCCGCTACAGATGCTTAGCATAAACTTTCAACCCTTGTACCCATGTACAACATTCATAATCCTGGGTCATTTCCAGTGATGGTAGTAACTGCGTTAAAGTAAACGGCGTTACTTAAAGTCATAAATATGACTTTCTACAAATCCGCAGCCTCCTGGAATCTACGGTTATTTCTACGTTTGTTGTAATCATTTACATAAAGCTGCATTTGCTAATAAAAAGCAAACTAAGCTTGAAAATCAGGTAGCCTAACAATCCTAACAATAATACTATGATAATCATAATCACTATGTCCTTTTAACCATGAAAACATTCCTCCTAAACCCAAACTAGAAAAGGCGTTCCACCCATAATTATCTACGTCCCTTGCTTGTTTCATTAAGTTATTTACCTGTGTTCGGTGTTGATTAAAAATGTCATAGTAGTCTGGGTTTTCTTGGCTGGTATTGTGAATCCATGTACAACATTCATAATCCTGGGTCATTTCCAGTGATGATAGTAACTGCGGTAAAGTAAACAGCGTTACTTAACGCAGTTACTTTAGAGGGTAACGAGTAATCTAACTGATTACTCTTCCCCCTCATGGTAACGCTTTTCCCATTACTTGGGCGGTGTCACCGAAATTACATCTACCGCCACCAGGGCCGGACTGGCGGCTGCAGTGCGGCTGCAGTTCTCCTCTCCCTCCCTCTGTTTTCCGGGTCTTCCTCTTGTACGGAGCTCGGTCTGTGTGTGTAAGGCGGCGCTGTAACAAGGTCCTGTGGGTGCCCCCTAGCCGGGCTCGTGTGATAGTTTTCCAGATGGAACACTGATTGAATCAGTGTTCCGCCTATCACACAAGCCGGTCTAGGGGGGCGGGACCTTGTTACAGTGCCACCTTACACACACACAGACCCAGCTCCGTGCCGTACAACGACCGCTGTGTGTCTGTGATCCAGGAAATGGTGAGTTAGGCTGCAATTGGTAGGCACAGAGGCAGCAATGGCTGGCACACAGAGGATGCAATGGCTGGCACACAGAGGCTGCAATGGCAGCCACACAGAGGCTGCAATGGCGGCCACACAGAGGCTGCAATGGCGGGCACACAGAGGCTGCAATGGCGGCCACACAGGGGCTGAAATGGTGGCCACACTGGGGCTGCAATGGCGGCCACACTGGGGCTGCAATGGTGGCCACACTGGGGCTGCAATGGCTGGCACACTGGGGCTGCAATGGCTGGCACACTGGGGCTGCAATGGGTGGCACACAGAGGCTGTAATGGTGGGCACACAGAGGCTGTAATGGTGGGCACACAGAGGCTGCAATGGCTGGCACAGAGAGATTGCAATTGGTGGGCACGGTGAGGCTGCATTCACGGGTACTGTAAAGCTGCATTTGATGGGCACAGTGAGGCTGCAATGATGGCCACAGTGAGGCTGCAATGATGGGCACCATAAAGCTTCATTGGTGGGCCCGGGCGAGGCTGCAATGATGGGCACAGCGGGGCTGCAATTATGGGCACAGCGAGGCTGCAATGATGGGCACAGCGAGGCTGCAATGATGGGCACAGCGAGGCTACAATGATGGGCACAGCATTCGATCAGCCATGACATCCTTCATAGCAGGTACAGCAGAGCCATCCCATCACATCTCTCCACTCCACCTGCATTCGGTGGTTACCTTGTTGTTAATTGAAAGATCTTCCCTGGGGACTCATACTTTACTATGGATCGATGTTAACCCTTTCCATTTCTGACTCTACAGTGGTATCATTGCTGCTCTTCTTACTATACCACAATCATTGCCAACTGTGTGCATTTTTAGTGTTCAATTAATATGTGCTATATTTATATCCATGTTATTTTATCCAATACAAGACTATAAAGTTAGTTAATTCACAGTTACTTTGCTGAGTAACTAATTACTTTTTCAATGTAGTAACTGAGTTACTAACACAATTACTTTTTAGGAGAAGTAATCTGTAACTGTAACTAATTACTTTTTTAGAGTAAGATGACCAACACTAGTCATTTCACATAAACTGGTTAGAGCTGCACTCATGCTTTCGATAGCTAATTTGTGTAACTCTAGTTGTCTCCTGATTGCTTTGAGCTCGACATTGAGTAGTTCTATATCTTGGGAATTTGTTTCCATAATATCATTTATCAGACTAGTGTAGTTATTTAATTTGTCCATCATGGTTATGCCCCATCCTGTCCAGGATGGAAACCATAACCATGCCTTATCTGAGGCAGAAAACATAGGTGGGTTTTCTCTCTTGTATTTATAAGTTAACCTATGTACTGGACTTGAAGTACCTTGTATGTGATGCTCCTGAGTCTGGCCTAGGGATGACATGACTGGTACCAACTGTGCTAAGTAACACCATCCTTTCACTCCTGTGGGGATCCATGGGTAACAAATTTTTACCACAGCATATGTATGTATTGTTTCCCAATGAAAAATTTCTTAGAGAACTACGTTGGGGCTCAGCTCCAGCTTCAAGCGCAGCACTAACAAGTTTACCCACAAGTATCCCAGAGGTTGTGTTCCTCTATGTAGTAAGTTCACTAATTGTGTTGTTAAGGGATTGATTTTTGTAACTACACAACTGACCTATATATATATATATATATTGTGAGGGGGTTAGCTCGGTAGCGGGTGTGTGTGACCCCCTGGATGGGCTCCCCACACAAAAACAGGCCCAGCAGACGAAGGTTGTGGTTTTCAAGATCAAAAGGTGCGGTTTATTTCTCTATTTACAGTGACAAAAACACAGCAAAGCAAAAAGAAACAAACAAAATAAATCCTGGTCAGCTTGACCTCTGACTAAACATGCAGGTTTCCCTAACTAACAACTGGGATCAGCCTGGTGCTGTCCTAGTCCCTAAGTCCCTGGTTTAGTAAATGTCCAAACAAATAGCCACACAGGCTTTGTCTCACCGCACAGGGGTTCACTCTCCCTAGACAGTCCACACAGGTCTGGGTCCAGGCATGAGCAAACACCTAATGAAGCTGGGAGTTTTTATAGAGGCCTTAAACGAGCTGACAAGCTTCAGCTGGTCTCCTCAACTCCCTGCCTGCACGACGCCCAGCACTCTCCCTAGAGGTATGAATCATCCATGAGCCCACTAGCCTCAGCTGGGCTTCATCAACTCTCTCCCTAGTTGTATAAGTCGGCATAAAGCCTGAATCTGGGAGAAATATACCTACCCCCCTGGATGCAACCAGGTGACTTTACCTTCCTGCTGTCACAATATATATATATATATATATATATATTGTGACGGTATGCGAGGTGAGATATATGACAGTCGCTATGTTTCACCTCGCATTCGGTCCATTGTAAGGGACTGAACCAGAATCCGGCCCAGGTTTTTCCAGCCTCTGTAGTTGGCTGGGTTCCGGTCCGGATATTCAGGTTCACTGGAATCCATAGGCAGCTGGGCTTTAAAGATCCAGGAAGAGAGCACAGCAATGCTCTGGCCTGAGACTCAGAACGGAATCTGAGTAAGAGGAGCGCTGGTTATTTTGGGCTGAAAGAAAAGGTTTGCTTTACTTCACCTTGTGTTTTGTGGGTGACGGGACCAGCCCCTCACCGTATAGAGAGTGGTTACTGTATAGTTTAGCGCCGGACGGCAAGGATTTGTTTTACTGTTTTGTTTATTTTTGTATGACTATTGCAAACCACTTGTAAATAAAGCTGGCAATACGCCAGGTTTTAAAGAAACTGCCTGTACACTGACCTTCATTCTGTGAAAAGGTGATCCCCACGAGCTAATCTCCCACATTTAATATTTATATATATATGTAGCGGGGTCCCCTTTAAGACTCTCGGGACTACCTTGCCCAGAATCCCTTTCGGCATGTCTCCACCCCAGAGACTCATGGGAGGGGGTTATAAAAGGAGGAGGAGAGGCTGGGCTCGGCCTCTTTGGGACACGAGACTTCAGTGACTGATCCTCCTGTGCGAATGTGCCGGAGTGCAAGGCCTGAAGGCTGAGGCCTTGCGCAGCACCAAAGAGCCTTCCACCCCACTGCGAGCCTGGGTGGTATCGGACTTCGCTTGTCTACAACCTTGGTTGGATCGAGGACCCGATCGCTGGAGACACTGTGTGTGTGAGGACACAGTCGGTGGAAGTTCCCGGACTGGGATCGCGTCCGGAGGGGTGAGAGGGCGTATGCTCAGACCATATACTGTTGTTGCTAATGTGCCTATAGACTGCCGGGGCTCACAAGTTTATTTCTGATACTCTCACTGGAGATCCATATCAGAGCGGAACTTAGAGTTCATGAAGTAACGTGTTTAGTTCATCGCTACCTTCCCATTGGATTACAAATGGTATTCTGTTAATGTGCACCACCTTTAAAGAATTGCCGGTGAAGAAACCATCATCCCCTATAGACTGAGTTTTAGATATCTGAGCCAGGCCTGGCCAGCTAGTTAGTTCATTTGGTTACTGCGTCACAGGACGCCTAGTTAGCGGTCGCCCACGCGGCGCACCTTTACTGTTCATTTTAAATGCATAGTGTGTTATTGCTGCAGGGCTCTGCAATTTATTATCTGTGAACCGTTACCACTGTTAACTTTTCTTACCAAAAGCTTAAAGTAAATTTAATACCTTTTTCATTATTGTCTTGGTGTCTGGGTTTACTCATACAGTATAAGAATATATATATTCCTGCCAATACTAACTGTGCCAGTAGGGGGTCAAGTACATTGCCGGGGGTTGGCGGAGCTGTTTTCAGGGCCCAAACTAAACTTGCGGCCTTCTTAGTTGAAGGTATCGCTACACATGGGGGTTCTCGTCCGGGATCCTGATACAGCAATTAAACGCAAGAGGTGCCGTCATGGACCCGCAAGGAATAAGAGCGTGGTGCGAAGTGGCTAAGACAGACCCAAGCCAGTCAGTGGTCATCAACCTACCAGGGGAGGAATGGTCAATTGAAACGATAGAGGAGTTAATGAAGTCAGTGATCCCAGATCACACACCGTGGGTGATGGGAATAAAGTCAGACCCAGACATCTCATACCACTATGCACTAGTGGAATACTTGGACGGGATGCCAGAGGCTTGTAAGCGCAACTGTGTACAGACGCCAGATAATAGATCCTATAGGTTGGCGCACGCAATTAAGAAGGAGCCATCACCGACGGGATCACCGCAGGCTGCGGCCCGTACCCCACCTGAAAGAGGAGACAGGGCGACGCCTCCGGTGGCGACCTGCACCTGTCACTGCTATATCACCAGAACTGATAAATGCAATAGGGGATCTGCTGACCAAGTGTCAGAAGACGAGCACGGTCCATGTAGAGACTAGCTACCGGAGACTAAAGACATTCTCGGGAAGCTCCCTGTCCCTGCAGGGGAAGAAGATTTTGACACCTGGGTGGAGCAGGCCTTGCAGGCAGTAGAGGCATGGGAGGTGCCCGAAGCGCAGAAGAGGCAACGAGTGATAGAAAGCCTTAAAGGCGCAGCAGCAGAAGCAGTAAAAAGTTTTCGGTTTGGAAATGCAGATTGCACGGCTCAAGACTGTCTAGCCATGCTACAGGAAGAGTTTGGTCAATTGGAAAAGGTGACAGAGATGGTCTATCAATTTGAACATACTTTCCAACAACCGAATGAGAAACTTTCAGAATATGTTAGAAGACTGAACAGGTTGCTGTGCAAGATTGTGTTAAAGAAGGGAATGAAGCCCCAAGATACAGATGCGGCAAGAATGAAACAAGTTTTAAAGGGAGCATTACGCTCGGATCCAGTCTGGCTGCACCTGAAGACCTCGGGAGGAGGAAGGCTACTGACCTATGCTGACTTGATAAAAATCATCAGAGATGAGGAGGCGCTACAACAGGACCAGCAAATGATTAAGGCAAATGTTGTACCCGCACAGGTGCTAGTCAATCCAGTGCTGACCCCTGAAAGAGACTCAGAGGTAGACACTCTAAAAGCTCAAATGTCCAAGGTGTTAGAGATGTTGACCTCTCTGATGGCAAAAGACACAGAGGGTCCCAAGAGAGAAGTACCAAGGAAGGAATTATTCCCAATTGCCTCAGCACCCGCATCTTTACAAGAATGGGGAGATATAGTCTGCTTTAACTGTGGAGGAATTGGCCATATTGCAGCTACATGTTCCAGTCCCAAGAAGAAGAAGCCAGACAACCGCAAGCCGGCGGGAAACTCCAGAGGGCCCCGGTGAAGGAGTCAACCGGTTGCCCATCACTTTCAGTGAGCTCCAAAAAGAGGAGATAAAACACCTCAGAGGAAACGCAACATTCCTCAACAGAGATACACCCCAGAAAAGGGAGGCAAGACCCCTCAGAAGGGACACAGCACTCCCCAAAGGGGGTGCACACCTAAGAAGAATAATAGTATCCCTCAGCGGGTCCATACACCCATTGAAAGGAGGGAAATCAATGCATACCAGGCTCAAGAAAGATTAAAGTCCAAAGGGAATTGGATGAGAGAGAGTCCGGAAGGAAAGGGTCGGAAGAAGGCGACCCCTGCCAGGCCATATCCGGAGAAGCTGGTAGGCCCATCTCCTATAGTGCCCATTCAAGTGGAGGGAGTCTACACCAGAGCCATCTTGGATACTGGGGCACAAGTGACCCTGTTATACCGAGATTTCTACGATAAGCACTTGAGTCACCTGCCCATCCAGAAGATAGAGGGACTAGAGATATGTGGGATTGGAACCTAGAATTTCCCCTACGATGGCTATTTGCCTGTCAAGATGATCTTTGACCCATCTGTGGCTGGAAAAGCCGAAGTGTTTGACACCCTAGCGGTTGTGTGCCCTCGGCCGCCAGGAGCCAACAAGAGTTCCCTTATAATAGGGACGAACACGGACCTGGTCCGAAGACTTCTGACCCCTCTAGTGAAAGAGAAGGGGTCAGCGGCCACCAAGATCCACCCCATGCTGAAGACGGCTTACCAACGGCTGGTCCTAGAGCAGAAGACCCCTGGAGAGGGGATAGGGAAGGTGTGGAGACTTGGAAGAGAAGGGATAGTGTTGCAGCCCGGCGAAGTAACCTGTCTCAGAGCCACTGTGAAGCTTACTTGGGAGCAGCCTGGACCCTTTGTCATGTTGGAGTCTGACCCAAGGGAAGAGTCCCCGGGTCTGGAAGTGATACCAGAGGTGATTCCGCTGAAGGCCCTGAAGAAGGCCCATTGTAGAGTTCCAGTGAGTGTTAGGAACAATACAGATGGCCCCATGGAAGCAAATATCTCCTCTGTAAATTTCCTGGATCTGGTAATTATGAAAGAAGAAGGGAGACTAATTACTAAAACTTTTTTCAAATCTACCAATAAAAATGGGTATATACCAATGGGTAGTTGTCATCATCCCAGTTGGTTGAAAGCAATACCCAAGAGCCAGTTCCAGAGGATAAGGAGGAATTGTTCTTGTACGGAAGACTTCAAGATACAAACAGATATTATAAAAAATCGCTTAATTGATAAAGGATATGACCGTAATGCTTTGGAAAAGGATATTGTCAAAGTTAATAACATGGAGAGAGAAATACTGTTGAAACCCAAAGTTAGGGATATAGAAGATAATAGGGGTTTTGAATGGGCTTTCATTACGAATTTCTCCTCCCACCA
The DNA here is from genome assembly GCA_029206835.1 of Rana muscosa. NCBI lineage: Eukaryota > Metazoa > Chordata > Amphibia > Anura > Ranidae > Rana > Rana muscosa. The sequence continues at coordinate 236,148,683 of CM055119.1, forward strand.
TTGGTGGGTTAACAAGGTTATGAGGAAACATTGGAATATCCTTAAGGGGGATAGGGTCCTGGGACCAGTTATACCTACTAAACCCAATATTGTTTATAGGAGAACTTTAAACCTCAAGGATAAACTGGCACCTAGTGCTATTGATATACCTCCCAGGATTAGTATGTTTGGGGACATGAAGGGATTTTTTCCTTGTAAGAGGTGTAAGGTGTGCAAAACATCTCAGACTGTTAGAACCACCTCCTTTACCTCTCAGGTGACGTCAAAAGTATATAAGATAAAAGATTTTATTACCTGTGGGACGGTGGGAGTTATTTATCTCCTAACCTGCCCTTGCAATTTACAATACGTTGGCAGAACAACAAGAGACCTAAATGTGAGAATAGGAGAACATCTTGGGAATATTAGACGAGGATTTGTGGGACACAGTGTATCTAAACATTTTCGTACACACCATAATAGGAACACCTCCTTGGTAAAAGTAGTGGCTATAGAAAAATACACTGCCCATTGGAGGGGTGATAACTTGAAAAGACATGTGTCCCGACGTGAAACCAGATGGATACATGACCTCCAATGTTATAATCCCCTGGGTTTAAACGTCGAATGGGATATTAACTGCTTTATTGACAATAAATAGCATTAATTCCCATTCTGATGTGCTCTACTGAAGATCTGACTGAATACCTTTTTATTAATTTTTAGAATAATTTTTATGACATTTTTTAATTGCTAAATTGTTATATATTTTTACATATTATATACAATTTTTTTCTGAGGTAATATATAATATACACCTCATTTTATCCGCATCCATATTTCTACATTAATTAATTAAATTTATACATTTATATGCATATTCTTTGATGTTAGAGGTATAATTAGTATTAGTTCTGACATATATAAATATATATATATTTTTAATGTATTTATGTGTTTATAATATGTTTCCCATTTATTTCTATTGAGCTGAGGATATGTTAAAAGATTTTTTTTGGTATAATCTAATATGCAAAATACCAATTTTTATCCTTTTTTTTGGTGACCCCAGAGATATATCTCTAAATGTTACTTCCGGTGTCACGGCTGCCCTATGAGTATATATACGTGAAGTGATAACGCTGGTAATTAGCCTCCGTTCCCAGTTGATGCCATTTTTGGGGAAACGCGTTGGGTGGAGCCAAGATTCCTAACGTCATCACGTATTGATATTGATGTATTGATGCAGTCTATGTTTGCTCTCTGACTAGCATACGGAAACATTAGAAACCTTTTTTACCCTTGTTACGTTGCTGTTTCCTTGCCTATTTTGCCTATTTTACTATTTGTGGATTGGATGTGGACTTTTTGATTTTGGCTTTTTTGCTGTGTGTTTTTACAATAAATCCTTTTGAATTTTTTGAAAATACTGCACCATGAAGTCCTTTTTTTAATCCTTCCTTGCTGAGTTGAACAAGCTCTTAGGAGTACACTTGGAAGCTGGAGCGATTCTATTCCCGCCTACCTTTTTCGTTTTGGATACTGTGTGTCAAGACATCTGATTACCTGGTGGAGTGAGGACAGGCCACCTGGGATAAAGGAACAGGTGAATACCATCGCTGCCGGCAGGCTGATGCACACGCCTTTGTGACCTCTATGATCTGAGGTCCCGTCCATCTGGTAAGCGGCTTTAAGATTATCTGTTATCACTGAACATCTATAGAGTAAGGCTCCCTTTGGATATCCCTTATCTATATGAAGCAAGTGGATTTCACCTTTGGAATTTAAATGTGTTGTGGACATTTTTTTCAATCTCACCTTTATAATTTTAATTTTTTAATTAATATTTGCCTTTGGAGAACAATTTCACTTTCACTATTGAGATTCAGTATATATTCTCTTGTGTTTTTTTTCACTATTGAGATTCAGTATATATTCTCTTGTGTTTTTTTTCACATAGTGTGTTATTAGTAATATATTCATCATTTTTTATTTAATCAATGTCAGTGGTTGCACGCTTGTCCTTTTACACCCATGGAAATCCCAGCCAGGATGCTGCTGGGCCAGGTGAGCCCTGCTGCCCCTGTCAACTTGTCAGAAGTAAAGGGGGCGGGCGAAGGAGGAGATGCTTGGGAGAAGCTATCCATGGAAAACCCGAATCTGCCCAGGGCTTGGAAGGAGATAGCCAAGGCCCAGTTGACCAGATGGGAGAAGATCTTCTCCAAAGATGAGTTTGATGTGGGGTGTGCAAGGAGTGCCACCCATCGGATCCGCCTCCAAGAAGATAAGCCCTTCAGAGAGAGGGTCAGGCGGGTCCCACTAGCGGATCTGGAGGATCTAAGGGAACAACTTGCAGAACTCAAAAGGACTGGTGTGATACGGGCGTCCAGAAGCCCCTATGCCTCCCCGATAGTGGTGGTCAGGAAGAAGAATGGATCGTTGAGGCTCTGTATTGACTACAGGACTCTTAACAGGAGAACCATACCCGACCAGTACACCACTCCGAGGATAGAGGATGCCCTACAGAGCTTGTCTGGAGCCAAGTGGTTCAGCGTTATGGATCTAAAGAGTGGGTACTATCAGATCCCTATGCACCCAGAAGACAAGGAGAAGACAGCTTTCATAACCCCAGTGGGATTCTTTGAATTCGACCGGATGCCCCAAGGTCTGTCTGGAGCCCCAGCTACTTTCCAACGTCTCATGGAGAAGACTGTAGGAGACATGAACCTTATTGAAGTCCTTGTATACCTGGACGATGTCATTGTCTTTGGAAGAACCCTGGAGGAACACGAGGGGAGGCTGGAAAAAGTCTTGAGGAGACTCAGTGAGGAGGGACTCAAGCTTTCGCCTGAGAAGTGTCGGTTCTACCAGTCTTCTGTGAACTATCTGGGGCACATAATGTCTGAAGAAGGGGTGGCCACAGACCATGAGAAATTGGAGGCAGTTACCTCCTGGCCACGACCCAACACAGTAACAGAACTCAGATCCTTCTTGGGGTTCTGCTCCTATTACAGGAGGTTTGTGGAAGGATTCGCCCGAATGGCTAGACCATTGAATGAACTGCTCAAGACTGAGGGGGAAGAGGACGACTCGGGGCCCAGGAAGCCGGGAGAGTCAGTCAAAGATCAGTGGAACCAGAAGTGTGAAGAGGCCTTCCAGGCATTGAAGAAGAGCCTAACCACTGCTCCAGTTTTGGCCTACGCAGACCCAACCAAACCCTATGAACTACACGTAGGTGCTAGTCATGACGGTCTGGGAGGAGTACTTTATCAAGAACATGAAGGGCAACTACAGCCTGTTGCCTATGTGAGCAGGAGCCTGACCCCCTCTGAGAAAAACTACCCCACTCACAAGCTGGAGTTCCTGGCTCTTAAGTGGGCGGTAGTAAACAAGCTCAAAGACTACATGTATGGGGCAGAGTTCACTGTGAAGACCGACAACAACCCCCTTACCTACCTATTCACTACAGCAAAGCTGTACGCCACTGGACACAGGTGGCTGGCCGCATTGTCTGGATTCAATTTCAGCCTAAAGTACAGGCCAGGGATTGGGAATCGAGATGCAGACGTTCTGTCCAGAAGATCTCATGGTCCCACCCGTGACATGGAAGACTGGACTCAAGTGGCACCAGACGGGGTGCGGGCCCTATGTCAGGGGGCTGAATTGCAAGCCTGAGGGGGCTCAAGGGCGGAAGAGATAGGAGTTACCATGGTAGGAGTCCCCAAACAATACTGTGGAGTAACTCAACTGGAGGAAGACCATCTGCCAAAGCTGTCTAAGAAGGAACTAAGATGTGAACAATTAGAAGACCCCATGGGAAAATTAGTTCTGGAAGCCCTGGAGAATCAGGATCCAAACAGACTTCTGAGTCACTCCTCAAAGGAAGCTCGCCTGTTGAGGAAAGAGTGGGACAGGTTACAGGTGCATCAGGGAGTGGTCTACCGAAGGGGCCCCTCTGATGACCTGGAAGATAAATGGCAATTGTTTCTTCCGGGAAAAGCACAGAGAGACTGTTCTGATTGCCCTACATGACAATCATGGTCACTTAGGGGCGGAAAGGACCTTTCAACTTGTCAGAAGTCGGTTCTATTGGCCCTGCATGAGGGCGGAAGTAAAAGAGTACTGCCATTCGTGTGCACGCTGCATCCAGAGGAAGACTTTACCCCATCAAGCTGCCCCAATGGGCCATCTACAAAGTCAAGGCCCAATGGATCTGGTATGCATTGATTTCCTCTGCCTCGAACCCGATCTGAGTGGACTAGGAAATGTTCTGGTGATAACCGATCATTTCACCCGGTATGCCCAAGCTTTCCCAACCAAAGACCAGAAGGCGTCCACAGTAACCAAGGTACTTATGGAGAAGTATTTTGTCCATTATGGGCTGCCCCAGTGACTTCATTCAGATCAAGGAAGGGACTTTGAGAGTCGACTGATCCGGAAACTCCTGGATTCGTTGGGAATCAAGAAGACTCGAACTACACCTTACCACCCACAGGGGGATGCTCAGCCGGAGAGGTTTAACCGAACCTTGCTCAACATGTTGGGGACTCTGGAAAGTGAGAAGAAACAACATTGGAGCTGTCACGTACCTGGTAGGTGAGCCCGACGTGCAGGGAGTGGCCTCTCGTAGACCTCTGGCTCGAGAACCCCTGATAGAGCAGACAGGGGCTCAGGAGGGCAAAGGAGCACAAGTGCCTGGCAGGAACTGAGGCAGGTGGAAGTAGAAGCAGCAGACTGCAGCGGTGGATAACTGATGGGAGACATGCAGCAGTCCGCAGCAGGCACTAGAGGATCAGGAAGCAGACTTGGTGAAGACAGGCCGGGTCAGACACAAGCGGGCAGATGAGTACAAAGCAGGATCCAAGAATAGTTAAAGTCCAGGCCGGGTCAGTGTATCAGGCGGGCAGCAAACTGGTTAGAGGAGAAGGCAGAAGAGAAGTCGGGACGAGCCGTGGTCAGAGGCGGGCAGCAGACAGGAGAAGCCAGGGGAAGCCGGGTCAGGTACCAGAGCAATTAGATCAGAGGTTCAGGTAACAAGGGTCTTCAGGAAACGCTGTAGACCGGACAGCAAGGATGCAGAGTGACAGCTCTCTTTAAATAGGCAGTCTTTGGCGCCAAACTGCGTCATAGGCGCGCGAGCGCTATCGCGCATCCGCGCGCGCCCGCGCTATCGCGCATCCGCGCGCGCCCGCTCGCCACTATCGCGTGCCCGCGCACGCTCGTTTGCCGCTATCGCGCATGCGCCGAACAGGTCTGCCTGTGCATAGAGATTCTGAAACCCCGATTGCTGGGATGAGTGAGAGAACGTCTTTCCTGACATTGCCCCCCTCCTACGGGCAGCCTCCGGATGCCCAACTGAGCCAGCCTACCTGGGTGAGACCTTTTGAAGGCCGTGATCAATCTTTTGGCATGAATGTTGGTTTCCGGTTCCCAGGAATTTTCCTCGGGGCCATAGCCCTTCCATTTAACCAGATATTGGGTTTGGTTGCGTCTCTTCCTGCAGTCCAGGATAGACTCGATTTCGAACTCTTCCTCACCATTGATGAGCACGGGCTCAGGAGGGCCAATACCTCGATTGGGAAAGGGGTCTGGGACTGCAGATTTGAGTAGCGACACATGGAATATCGGGTGTATCCGAAAAGATTCCGGTAATTTCAGCTCGTATGCCACGTCATTAATTTTCCTTGTTACAGGGAAGGGACCCACAAATTTGGGGCCCAGTTTCTTAGAGGGGCATGTCATCTTTAGATTCACTGTGGACAGCCAGACTAGATCTCCGGGTGTAAGGTTAAGTTCCCCCCTCCTCTTTTTGTCGAACACCTCCTTATTATGTGCCTGAGTCCTTGCCATTGTCTCCTGAAGCAACTTACTGTTGGTACTGAGGAAGTTCAGGGTATCCTGGGCGGCTGGGACCGCACACTCTGGAATATTATTAGACAGGAACAGAGGGTGGAAGCCGTAGTTCGCAAAGAACGGTGACTGCTTGGTCGTTGAATGAACGGAATTGTTGTAGGCGAACTCGGCGAGGGGTAATAGTGGTACCCAGTCGTCTTGAGAGAAGGAAGAGAAACAGCGCAAATATTGCTCCAGGGTCTGATTTGTGCGTTCCGTCTGACCATTGGTCTGGGGATGATAAGCTGAAGAGAAGGAAAGGTCAATCTTTAAAGATTCGCAGAGCGCTCTCCAGAATCTGGATGTAAACTGCACCCCCCGATCAGATACAATGTTCACAGGAATGCCGTGCAGTCTTACGATTTCTTTGATGAATAGTTTTGCGGTCTCGGGGGCAGAAGGTGTACACCTCATGGGCAGAAAGTGGGCCATCTTGGAAAGTCTGTCCACTACCACGAAAATGGTAGTGCAATTTTCTGATGATGGTAGTTCCACAATAAAGTCCATCGAAATCATTCTCCAAGGTCTGTCTGGAATGGGTAAAGGCCTCAACAGACCCCAAGCTCTGGTCTTGCTGCCCTTGTTCTGAATGCACGTAATGCATGATTCCACATAGTCCTTGCAGTCCTTAGACAGTTGAGGCCACCAAAACGTGCGCTGGAGAAGTTCAGATGTTTTGTGCACCCCAAAGTGGCCAGCCAGTTCATGATCGTGACAAGATTTGAGAACGTTAATCCGTAATTGTGGAGGCACGAAGATCTTGTCCTTGAACCACAGCAGGTCGTCTTTCAACTGTAGGGTAACATCCGGTGGGTAGGCCTCATTGGTAGAAGCCTGCTTAATCTGAGAAAGTAGGTCTCCTTGCAGCAGAAGGAAATTTCCGGGAGTCAGGATGGTGTCTGGGGGTGAGAGAGCTTCAGCTCCGCTAAACATCCGTGAAAGCGCATCTGGCTTAGTGTTCTTGGACCCGGGCCTGTAGGTTATATGGAATGAAAATCTGGTGAAAAAAAGTGCCCATCGGGCTTGACGTGGTTTCAATCTTTTGGCTACTTTCAAGTACTCCAGATTTTTGTGGTCTGTGTAGATCAAAATAGGACGTGCTGCCCCCTCTAGTAAGTAGCGCCACTCTTCCAACGCGGCCTTAATTGCGAGTAGCTCTCTGTCCCCCACATCATAGTTCCTCTCAGCTTCGGACAACTTCCGAGAGAAGAATGCGACTGGATGCAACTGCGACTTGGGACCCTGTCTCTGGGAGAGCACCGCCCCCACTGCGATCTCAGAGGCATCTACTTCCAAAATGTAAGGCAGAGCGGGGTCTGGATGTTTCAGGACCGCGGCCGAGACAAACTGATCCTTTAAGGTGGAGAAGGCAACTTGGGCTTCCGGGGACCAATGGAATCGTATGCCTTGCTTCGTCAAACTGGTGATGGGCGAGATGATGGTAGAAAATCCCCGGATAAACTTGCGATAAAAGTTTGCAAATCCTACAAAGCGTTGGATCCCTTTCTTGTCTGTTGGAATTGGCCAATCCAAGATGGCGGAAACTTTTTGTGGGTCCATTTTGACACCTATGGAGATAATTAGTCCCAAAAACTGAATGCTCTGTTGTTCAAACTCGCATTTCTCGGGTTTTGCGTAAAGGCCATGCTGACGGAGTCGGGTTAACACTTTCCTGACATGCTCTCGGTGAATGGACAAGGACGAGGAGAAAATCAGGATATCGTCCAGGTAAATTATCACAAACAAGTCTAGGTAGTCTCTGAAAATGTCGTTCACAAAGTGTTGGAATGTGGCAGGAGCGTTACACAAACCGAAGGGCATCACGAGATATTCAAAATGCCCGAATCGGGTACGGAAGGCAGTCTTCCATTCGTCCCCATTACGAATCCGGACCAGATTGTAGGCCCCACGAAGATCCAATTTAGTGAATATGGCTGCAGCCCCGAGTCTCTGGAATAGTTCTGGCACCAAAGGGAGAGGGTACCGGTTTTTAATTGTAATCTTATTTAGCGCACGGTAGTCTACGCAAGGGCGTAGGGAATGGTCTTTTTTTCCGACGAAAAAGATTCCTGCTCCTGCTGGTGAAGTAGAAGGGCGGATGAACCCCTTCTCCAGGTTGTCGTCGATATAGGTCTTGAGGGTCCCGAGCTCTAGTTCGGTTAGAGGGAAGATCCTTCCGAATGGCACCTCTGCCCCGGGGAGGAGCTCAATCGGACAGTCATAGGATCGGTGCGGGGGAAGTGTTTCTGCACCCTTTTTGCTGAATACATCCAAAAAATGATGGTAAACTTTGGGAACGGACTGGCGGGTTTCAGAGTCAGCGTCTAAGCAGAGCAGTGAGGAGGGAGCGTCAGCGACTTCTGGCACACAGTGCTGACGACAGTAAGGAGAAGGGAAGCTGATCTTACTCGTGGTCCAGTCAATTTGTGGGTTGTGTGCCCTCAGCCAGGGCATACCCAGTATGATGGGAAACAGGGGGGATTCGATGATGTCCAGGCGAAGTAACTCCCGGTGATTACCGGAGATGGTTGCACTTAAAGGGACGGTTTCCAGTATGACTGGCCCTGACTTAATAGCTGATCCATCGGCCAGATGTACAGAAAGTCCCTTAGCTCGGGGTTGCAAGGGGACCTGGAATCTGTTGGCAAAGGAAGCGTCCATAAAACCGCTGCATGCTCCGGAATCAATTATTGCGGTAGTTAGTATATTCCTTCCTGGAAGCTGTAAGGAGACAGAGACAGCCAGATGAGTTGAGTTGTCAAACGAAGTAGGTGAGTAGGTAGAAAAGATAGAGGAACACTTACGGGTCTTAGCAGGACAGGTCCTCACGAAATGACCTGGTTCCCCACAGTAGAGGCAGAGATTGTTGAATCGCCGCCGTTGGCGCTCTTCGGGGGTGAGCGAGGGGCGAAGCAGGCCAAGTTGCATGGGTTCCGAAGTATCAGCGGACGGGTGAGCGGGAGCCAGAGAGGCGGAGTGAGCAGGGTTGAACACACGAGGTAGCATCCATACAGGATGAGAGGGACCAGCGGTACGTTCAGCTCTTCGTTCCCTTAACCGCCTGTCAATTAAGGTAGACTGAAGAATTAGAGCGTCCAGTGTTGCTGGGATGCCAACTCGAGCCAGTTTGTCCTTAAGGGGCTCGGAGAGGCCCATACGGAACTGGTGGCGCAGGGCGGCATCGTTCCAATTTGTGTCCGAACTCCAACGTCTGAATTCGGACATGTAGTCCTCCACGGGCCTGCGACCCTGCTGCAGGGAACATAATGCTGCTTCCGCGGTGGCTGCTTGTTGGGGATCCTCGTAGAGAAGATCCATGGCTTCAAAGAACGTGCGCAGGAGGTTGAGGCAGGTGTCTTTGTGCTCCAGAAGGCAGTGGGCCCAAGACTGAGGTTCGCCTGATAGTAGGGCGATGACGAAGCCCACCTTGGTGGTTTCAAGGGAAAAGGTCCTGGGTTGAAGAGCGAAAAAGAGCTCACAGGCGTTACGAAAAGCTCTGTATTTACTACGATCTCCAGAAAACCTCTCGGGAGGAGGAACCCGGGGTTCAGGTGGTAACATGATGACCGAGGGTGTGGGAGAAGCTCCAGATGCAGCAGGTGCCGTGTTAGACAGGGTCTGGACACGCTCCTCTAGGCGGGTATAGCCTTCCTGTAAGTTTCTGACTGCCGTAGTAAGTCCATCTAGGTGACGGCAGAGTTCCTCCATGGGAGAGGCTCCCTGCGTGGGCTCAGACATGGCTGTCCGGTACTGTCACGTACCTGGTAGGTGAGCCCGACGTGCAGGGAGTGGCCTCTCGTAGACCTCTGGCTCGAGAACCCCTGATAGAGCAGACAGGGGCTCAGGAGGGCAAAGGAGCACAAGTGCCTGGCAGGAACTGAGGCAGGTGGAAGTAGAAGCAGCAGACTGCAGCGGTGGATAACTGATGGGAGACGTGCAGCGGTCCGCAGCAGGCACTAGAGGATCAGGAAGCAGACTTGGTGAAGACAGGCCGGGTCAGACACAAGCGGGCAGATGAGTACAAAGCAGGATCCAAGAATAGTTAAAGTCCAGGCCGGGTCAGTGTATCAGGCGGGCAGCAAACTGGTTAGAGGAGAAGGCAGAAGAGAAGTCGGGACGAGCCGTGGTCAGAGGCGGGCAGCAGACAGGAGAAGCCAGGGGAAGCCGGGTCAGGTACCAGAGCAATTAGATCAGAGGTTCAGGTAACAAGGGTCTTCAGGAAACGCTGTAGACCGGACAGCAAGGATGCAGAGTGACAGCTCTCTTTAAATAGGCAGTCTTTGGCGCCAAACTGCGTCATAGGCGCGCGCGCGCTATCGCGCATTTTGCACGCGCCCGCTCGCCACTATCGCGTGCCCGCGCACGCTCGTTTGCCGCTATCGCGCATGCGCCAAACGGGTCTGCCTGTGCATAGAGATTCTGAAACCCCGATTGCTGGGATGAGTGAGAGAACGTCTTTCCTGACAGGAGCAAACACATAGCAGCTATAGTACATGCTTACAACTGCACCACCAGTGACGCTACAGGCTACTCCCCATATCGACTCATGTTTGGGAGAGAAGCGAGACTACCTGTAGACTTGGCCTTTGGCACCTCTTTAGACCATTCCTCAGCCACATCCCACAAAGGATATGTGGACAGGCTCAGACACACCCTGAAAGTAGCCTATGAACAAGCTCAGGCGGCCTCAGATCAAAGGGGAGCTCGAAACAAGAGAAACTTCGAATTGAAGGTCCGGGTACAAGACCTACAGCCCGGGGACCGAGTACTGCTATGCAATCTGGGGGTCCCTGGAAAACACAAACTTGCAGACAGATGGAGATCTGAACCCTATGTCATCTGTAGGAAATTGCCGGGCCTACCTGTCTACAAGTTGAAGCCAGAAGGAAAGGTAGGCCCACTGAAGACGTGGCATCGAAACCACCTGCTCTCACTTGCTGAAGCAGTCAGGATACCTCCAGTGAGAGACTCTCCTGAACCAGTTTCTATTCTGGATACCCCCAGGCCAAACACCCGGTCCCAGACCTCTCGGACTGAAGATATAAAAGCTTCTGAACTCAGTGGAGATGAGGAGGGGGAGCTTGACTGGCTGTGGCCTTCCCCAAATCAAGGGACTTCTGCTATAGATCTTCCGACTACTGAAGACACTATAGATACCCAACTGAATGCAGAAGCCATTGAATTTATCCCATATAGTCCTTCATTTGATTACTGGGAAGATGCCCGTGATGTTTACCCTGAACAGGACCCTAGAGACTTTATGTATTCCTCGGCTCCTGAAGCAGATGTTACAGAGCCTGCCGTGTTGCCTGAGCCTGCTACAGAAGAAGAGCCTGTGGCGCCAGAGCCAGAAACCCCAAGGGAACAAAGGGCCCGTAGAGTCATAAGGCCTCCCAGAAAGTTAACCTACCCACAAATGGGGAAGAGCTCAGAAGATTCTGTGATCACTGCTAGGAGGAGTGGAGAGAATCCGGACCCCTCCACTGTACATTTGGTAGAGGGCAACCCCCACTCACTCTCTGGGACAGTTAGGCAGGTCACTCAGGATATTATGACCTGTGGCAAAGGGAATCCAACCCCTCTGTTTTGGTGGGAATTCCCTATGCCAACCTCTTATGCAATGTTGTCTGGGGTTGTACACAGTGTATGCTGAGGTTTCTTTGGGGACCAAAGAATTTAAGTGGGGGGAGTGTGTAGTGGGGTCCCCTTTAAGACTCTCGGGACTACCTTGCCCAGAATCCCTTTCGGCATGTCTCCACCCCAGAGACTCATGGGAGGGGGTTATAAAAGGAGGAGGCGAGGCTGGGCTCGGCCTCTTTGGGACACGAGACTTCAGTGACTGATCCTCCTGTGCGAATGTGCCGGAGTGCAAGGCCTGAAGCCTGAGGCCTTGCGCAGCACCAAAGAGCCTTCCACCCCACTGCGAGCCTGGGTGGCATCTGACTTCGATTTTGTCTACAACCTTGGTTGGATCGGGGACCCGATCGCTGGAGACACTGTGTGTGTGAGGACACAGTTGGTGGAAGTTCCCGGACTGGGATCGCGTCCGGAGGGGTGAGAGGGCGTATGCTCAGACCATATACTGTTGTTGCTAATGTGCCCATAGACTGCCGGGGCTCACAAGTTTATTTCTGATACTCTCACTGGAGATCCATATCAGAGCGGAACTTAGAGTTCATGAAGTAACGTGTTTAGTTCATCGCTACCTTCCCATTGGATTACAAATGGTATTCTGTTAATGTGCACCACCTTTAAAGAATTGCCGGTGAAGAAACCATCATCCCCTATAGACTGAGTTTTAGATATCTGAGCCAGGCCTGGCCAGCTAGTTAGTTCATTTGGTTACTGCGTCACAGGACGCCTAGTTAACGGTCGCCCACGCGGCGCACCTTTACTGTTCATTTTAAATGCATAGTGTGTTATTGCTGCAGGGCTCTGCAATTTATTATCTGTGAACCGTTACCACTGTTAACTTTTCTTACCAAAAGCTTAAAGTAAATTTGATACCCTTTTCATTATTGTCTTGGTGTCTGGGTTTACTCATACAGTATAAGAATATATATATTGCTGCCAATACTAACTGTGCCAGTAGGGGGTCGAGTACATTGCCGGGGGTTGGCGGAGCTGTTTTCAGGGCCCAAACTAAACTTGCGACCTTCTTAGTTGAAGGTATCGCTACATATATATATATATATATATATATATATATATATATATATATGAAATCACTAGTGCGGATGGGAATACCCTTTGAAATATTAAATACTGACTTGGAACATATACCTACTTCTTTGGATGTATTGCCTAACTGAACACACCACTCGGGTTCATGTGTCCTTCATAAAGTGTAAAACATAATATTCTGATTGCGGTATCCTTCTGAGACATTCTTAATACTTAAAGTGGAGTTCCACCCTAAAAAAAAGAATTTCACAAAAAACCTGCAAAAAATAGAAAAAAAAATTTTTACTCACCAGAAATACGGGTTGCTATGCGGAAGTTCCTAATCTGCCTCTTCCTTATCGGCTGGTTTTCTTCTGCATCCTCCTTGTGTTGTCTTCTGGTGAATGGGGAGCACTGCCTTCTGGGAACTGTGTGTATCCCAGAGAGCAAGCAGCCCATTCAGAAAACAATTTGAGACTTGCGCATGCGCAGTAGGAAACGGGCAGTGAAGCCGCACGACTTCACTGCCTGTTTCCCTTACTGAGGCTGACATCGCGGGCGAGTAGGACAGGTAAGTGTCCTTATTAAAAGTCAGCAGCTACAGTGTTTGTAGCTGCTGACTTTTAAAAAAAAAAAAATCGCGGGTGGAACCCCTCTTTAAGGCTAGAGTGTTTTTCAATAATGACTTGAGGTTCAGAGGGACAGCTAAAATTGGGATCTTAGCAGTTTCTGGGTGTAACTTACTACAAATCCAGCTTTTTTCATATCCTGACTGACTAGCATAAGCATATTTAAATTTTAACAGTAACATTTTTCCAGAAAACCCTGTTTCTTTGATCAATTCGTTAGACATCTCTTTTACTGTGATTTCTGGGGTGAAAGTCAGTATGGTTGGTGTACTTCGCTTTTGCCACATAAGAGTATCAAGGCTCCTATGTCATCAGGATGATAGATCCAGTGTGGATAATAACTAACTGTGACAAAGATCAGAAGTGGAAAGATCACCAGAAGGCACAAGGCCTTCCCAGAAGTCTGTGGTGAAATAAGCAACATCACTGTCCTTTTTTTCTATGCTTGTCTTTTGAGGACTTAAAACACCTAATCCACCTCTTTGTGGTCTTCCTACAGTTCCTGGGCTTAGATCAACCTTCTTTATCCTGCTGGGGTGGATCCAGCTGGGACTTTCCTCGGTAAGGATGGCAGTCCTGGTGACGGCTACCACTTTGGTCAATGATCCGAATGGAACTTCTTGTGGCTTTCAACCTTTCTGAAGCCTCTGGACCACAACTTGATCACCGACCTGGAACGGGTGGGTTGGTACCTGTGAAGAAGAAGGAGAGGTGCGAGTGACTTTTCTTTCAACAATTTTCTTACATATTCCTCCTGTATCTGTTCCAAATCACCTTACTCCACCATCAAAGGATGATTAGCCCACAGTGTGGGGAATAGCCTACCCATGAGTACCTCAATAAGGGAATAACCCATCACACTGTGAGGGGTCATTCTAATTTCAGCTAATACAGCTGGGAGAACTTTTCTCCATTTGCCAAAATTCCCACCCGTAGCTTTCCTTATCCTGTCTTTAATTGTTCTATTCATTCTTTCTACAATCCCTGAACTCTGTTGATGGTAGGGGAGGTGAAATTTCCAGTCTACTTTTAGTGCTTTTACAAGATCTTGGCAGATTTTAGCTGTGAAGGCTGGGCTATTGTCTGAGTTTATTTGCAATGGACATCCCCACCTAGGAATAATTTCCTGTGTGAGGATCTTCACCACAGTCTGTGCATTTTCATTGTTGGTGACAAAAACTAATGGCCACCGTGACATCATATCCATTATGACCAAAAAGTATTGTTGTTTCTTTCCTTCTTTGAGCATATGTGTAAAGTCTATCTGTAAATGGGTAAACGGTGTTGTTGGGTACTCAAGATGTTCATGCTTTGATTTCTTTGGGTTTGTAGGATTGTTCCTAATACAAGTGACACATCTCTGTACAAAAGCTTTGACTAAACTAGGTAGTCCTGCAATTAAAAAATCTGGGAGTTCACATGTGGCCTGCCAGCCCTTGTGACCCAGTCCATGGTATTGTGCAATGAACAGGGGGGCGCTAGCAACAGGAATACACAGTCTCCCCTCTTGGCAGATTAATCCTGTTTTAGGATCTTTCTGCACCATTTTACAGTTCCATTGCACAATATCATCGGGGGTGGCGAAGGCTTGTAGTTCCGTAAGCCAGTGTGTCTCTTTCAGAGAACATGGCTGAGGTGTGAGCATGGGCATTTGAATGTCTGCCTTTCGTGTAGATGCAGCTCCTTTGGTGATTTTGTCAGCTAGTGCATTCCCTTTGGCTATATCAGTCATTTGGCCTGTATGTGCCTTACAGTTCATGATAGCTAGTTTTGAAGGCAACTGAATAGCATTTAGTAATGCTGTGACTAGGTCAGAGTGTGAGATGCTCTTTCCATCTGCTGCTACATATCCTCTGCAAAGCCATATTACACCATGGTCCCAGACCACACCATGAGTATATCTGGAATCTGTGTAAATGTTTACCTCTATTCCTGCAAAAAGCTGGCATGCACAGGTTAATGCTATCAGTTCAGCAACCTGTGCAGACTGATAGGGTATTGGATTGGCCTCGAGGACAGTATCCGGCAGTTGGACCACAGAATATCCTGCATAATAAACATTATCACTTGGTCTGCTGCAAGAGCCATCTACAAAAACTGTTTGTGGAGTAGGGATTGGTACTGAAATCATATCTGCTCTAGGTGAAGTGTCCTGGTGTATTGATTGTGTACAGTCATGAGGTGGTGGTAAGTCATCCTGTTCTCCTTTAAGACTTAATAAGGCATTCAAAATTGAAGCTGGACCAGTTTATGTTTGAACTTTTTATTTTTAGATTTGGATTGGACAGGAGGATGACTTCATACCCACTCAATCTTTGTGCTGGCATATGCTGAGTATGTAAAGTTTTGAGGAGTGTGGTGACATTATGTGTAGTATGTAAGGTGGTGTCATGACCCAAGGTAAATGGTGTTGCCATCTCCACAACCATTGCACAAGAAGCCAGTGCTCTGAGACACGCAGGCATGCCTTGCACCTGTACTGGAACCACCTTTAAGTACACCCGCCATGGTTCTGCAATTTTCCCTGGCAAACAAGTGAAACATTTTGCCATACTCAGGGAGGCCAAGGCTCGGGCTGGTAACCATTGCACATTTCAAAATCGCAAAAGCATTTAACATTTCATCAGACCATTTTACAATATCAGACATTTCAGAGAGGGTTGCTTGTCTCAATATATTGTCATAGAAAGAACAGTCAGTTATCCATTGGCGGCAGTAACCAATTATACCAAGAAAGGTGAGCAAGTCTTTCTTTGTAAGCAGGTGGGGCATACCCACTAGAGCTGCAGCTCTTGTGTGACTGACTTTCCTCTCTCCTGGAGACAGCACAAACCCTAGGTATTCAACCTCCTGTTTACACCATTGTAACTTTTTCTTAGACACTTTGTGACCACATATGTGCAACCATTTCAATAAGGATAGGCTATCAGCTCGGCAGTCCTCCTCTGAAGAACTACAAATCAAAAGATCATCAACATACTGCAAGAGTACAGAACCATGAGGGGCAGTCCAAGGCCTGAGGGTGGCTTGGAGTACTATAGAATAGACCACAGGTGAGTCTATATAACCCTGGGGCATTCTACACCAGGTAAACTGGCGATTGTGTTGGTCAATCGACACAGTAAAAGCAAAGAGTGGCCGTGTCTCCTCGTCCACTGGGACGGAGAAAAAAGCATTCTTTAAATCAATCACAGTAAAACATTTGGATGTTGCTGGAATGGAGGACAGGAGTGATGCAACATCAGGTACAACGGGTGCTATTGGGACTATGAGATCATTTATGGCCCTCAAGTCCAGTACAAACCTGAAGGAGCCATCCGGCTTCCTTACAGGGTTAACAGGTGTGTTGTAGGGGGAAATAATCTCTTCCAGGACCCCATCCTGCAGAAACCTTTTCACCATTGGCACTATGCCATCTACCTTTTCCTTAGAGAGTGGATATTGTCTGTGATAGATAGGAAATGTACCTTCAATGAGAGTGGCCTTGTATGGTGTGCATGAAATAAGTCCTACATCCAGATCTGTTGTAGACCAGACCTGGGGGTCTATATCCTCAATCTTTTTCACTACTTTCTTGTGACAGCATCAATAAATCTGGATTACATGCTACTATAGTGATTTTATCTGAGGAAATGTCTAGACCTCCTTCTGAGTTGGTTTTAATTGTGATTCCTAGTGGCCCGAACAGGTCTCTTCCCATCAAATTTACAGGGCAATTTGGTATTATCCTAAAAGAGTGTGTACATATGGTGTAACCTTCATCATCTTCTATTGCTAGAGGTGGGGTCCTATATGTTTTTGTCAGTATCCCATTAATTCCCAAAGAGGGTTCTGCTGGTTCCCATTTGCCTTTAAAATGATCTTCACAAATAGTGCTCCTGGTAGCACCGCTATCGACGAGATAGGGGAGGAGTCTCCCATTTACTGAAATAACAACCTTCGGACTATCAGTGAAATCATTTGAGACAAAAGGAAAAGCGGGGACACTACCCTCCGGGCCCCATCATTGTTGTTGGTTTCCCCATTTAATTGGAAATGTTGGACCTTGTTGGATGGATGCCTGTGGCTGCGGTTATTGTGTCTGGTTAGGGGCAGAGCTGGAGTTGGGAGTCTGTGGAGAGGTGGGGTGAGGACACTGACTCACCCAGTGATCCTCTGCACCGCAGTTGAAGCATCCATTGTTTCTAGGGCGACTCATCCCTCTCCCATTTCTGCCTCTAAACCTGCCTCTACCTCTTCCTCTAAAGTTTCACTTCGTATTTCCTTGGAAATGTTGTGTGGAGACAGGTGATGGCTTTGGTGTATCAAAACAACCTGCTGCATCTTTCACTGAAAGATTTTTCCAAAATCGGTTCTAGGGAGAGTTGACCAGTCAGTAATCATTTGTTTGACTGGGACCACTAAATGGGGTTTGAGATTACTCAGGAAAGTCTGCATCAATAATGGATCCATAGCTGGCAGAATACCCAAACAATAAGACCAATAAGACCCCACATCTCACCTCCTGGCTGGGAAGCCTAAAATAAAAAATAAAAAAACGATCACCGCTTCACAGCCGAAGTGGCGCCGTTTTTTTTAATGCAGAGGCTGGGCGTGACGTCATAACATCGCACCTTCGACGATCATAGAGACTCCGGCGACCATCTGGTCCGCCGGAAATCTCTATGATCAACATCCGGGGCTGGCGGATCCTTTTACTGACTCACGATCGCACAGGTGAGTCGGTAGAAGCACCAGAGGTCAGAGGGAGGGTGGGACGTCCCCTCTCGCCGCCCGTAAGAATGATCAAACAGGGGAACAGCCACTACGATCGTTCTTATGGTGTAGGAAATCGCCGGCTAAAAATGCCGATATCTGAATGATGCATGTAGCTGCAGGCATCATCATTCAGATATACCCCCACAAAGCCGAGGACGTCATATGACGGCCAGCCTTCGGCAAGTGGTTAATAGACTGTCACCTATGACCTACGGTCATGAAGGGCAGCTTTTGAGTTGCAGTGGCCTCTTCTTTCCTCTGTATCCGTTGGGCTCTAGTCTCGGTTTGTTTTCCTGATGGGCTTATTACGTTAGTTATACCAAGTCTGTCAGTAAGGTTAGTTATAACGGCAATCCCAATATGAAAGGGGTTAACACCGTTTAGGATATTCCCTTTCCGAACACAAGGCAGCTACTGACACTCCACAGTCAGGCGAACGAGACCCATAATAATAATTCCCCCCTAATAACGAGACACAGCTCTTTTTTTAGGTTTCCAGCAGGTGACAATCTTTATTGAGAAAGCAGGCTCTTATATACACCAAAAGAATACTGCAGTAACCATGAACAATGACCCAACTCCACCCACAACATCACACAATGGTTACATAACGAGCCCCCAATACACATTATTCTGATACATCCCTTAGCAGACAACAGGTGAGTTCATTAACTAATCCCTTTTGCTTAAAGTGGTTGTAAACCCACTTTGTAAACAAACACCTACAGGTAAGCCTAGATTAAGGCTTACCTGTAGGTGCAAGAAATATCTCCTAAACCTACACGGTTTAGGAGATATTTGCAAAAAAAGACATGCACCGATGTCTACGGCGCATGCGCGCCGTAGACAACGGTGCATTCACAGGGTTAATCCCATTCAAAATTCCGGCTCTGCCGGAATAGACAGCTCCCGCGCGCATGCGCGGAGTGACGTCTTTGCCGCTCCGGCCAATCACAGCGCCGCAGCGGCGCTGTGATTGGCTGGAGCGGCGATACCTGGAAGTAACCTTCCGGGTATCTGAGGAGCGATGGCTGCGGACGGAGCGGGGGACGAGGATGGCTTCGGGGGTCCTGATCTAAGGTAAGTGATGCATAATGAGCTAGTATGCTAGTCATACTAGCTCATTATGGCTTTGTCTTGCAGGTGATTTAAAAAAAAAATGTATCTGGGTTTACAACCACTTTAAATGACCAATATGCATGACCTTTACGTTTCCCAGACTGGCTGTCTGCTAACTTACAATACACATTATCATAAATACACCTTCACCCAATTACAGAGTCAATTCACACAAGCCACAATTAGATGCAGAGCAGCCACACTAGAATGAGTCACTCTTCTAATATGGCATATATCCTGGGAGATATTGTGGATAAACATTACAGACCCATTTTAAAGCAATCCTAGACATATTCTGAATGTCCATTATTTTCTGGCTCATACTTTCTAAGACCTTTTGGGTTCTATGGGCCCTCTCGTTCCACTCCCGTTGCTTCATTATCCTTACCTTCTTCATCATCCGACTCTTCCTCTGTATCCTTTACTGTGGATGAAACTACGGTTGTACTGTCTTCCTGCTGCTGTGGTTGTTGTGGAGGTGGTGCCTGTGGTCTTTGGGGAGCAGGGTTAGGTTAGTGTTAGGCAGTGCCGGCCCAAGACATTGCGCTGCCTGGGCCCAGGATCAAAATGCTGCCCCCCTCCTCCCTACCGCTCCCCCCCAAAAAATTATAACCACGCCCACCAAAAGGCCCCCACATTTATTATTTTATATCATGACAATTAAAACCAAAATTAAATTTATTAGGAAGTCAGATTTACACGCAACAGTGGTGGTGGGGTTCAGACAGAGGCAGCGGAGGATGTGGTGAGGGGGAGGGGGGTTAGACACAGGCAGGGGAGGTTAGACACAGGCAGGGGTGGTAAGACACAGGCAGGGGTGGTAGGGGAGGTTAGACACAGGCAGAGATGGTAGGGGGATTAGACACAGGCAGAGGAGGTAGGGGAGGTTAGACACAGGCAGGGGAGGTAGGGGGTTTAGACACAGGCAGGGGAGGTAGGGGGGTTTAGACACAGGCAGGGCAGGGGAGGTAGGGAAGGGATTAGACACAGGCAGGGGAGGTAGGGGGTTTAGACAGAGGCAGGGGACGTAGGGGGTTTAGACACAGGCAGGGGTGGTAGGGAAGGGATTATACACAGGCAGGGGTTGTAGGGGGGTTTAGACTCAGGCAGGGGTGGTAGGGGGGATTAGACACAGGCAGGGGAGGTAGGGAAGGGATTAGACACAGGCAGGGGAGGTAGGGAAGGGATTAGACACAGGCAGGGGAGGTAGGGAAGGAATTAGACACAGGCAGAGGTGGTAGGGGGTTTAGACACAGGCAGGGGAGGTAGGAAAGGGATTAGACACAGGCAGAGGTGGTAGGGGAATTAGACACAGCAGGGGTGATAGAGGGATTATACACAGGCAGAGGTGGTAGGGGGATTAGACACAGGCAGACGTGGTTGGGGGTTTAGACACAGGCAGGGTAGGTATGGAAGGGATTAGACACAGGCAGGGGCGGTAGGGGGATTAGACACAAGCAGAGGTGGTAGGTGGATTAGACACAGGCAGAGGTGGTAGGAGGATTAGACACAGGCAGAGGTGGTAGGGGGTTTAGACACAGGCAGGAGAGGTAGGGAAGAGATTAGGCACAGGCAGAAGTGGTAGGGGGATTAGACACAGGCAGGAGATGTAGGGGGATTTGACACAGGCAGAGGTGGTAGGGGGATTAGACACAGACAGAGGTGGTAGGGGGATTAGACACAAGCAGAGGTGGTAGGGGGATTAGGCACAGGCAGAAGTGGTAGGGGGATTAGACACATGCAGAGGTGGTAGGGGGATTAGACACAGGCAGAGGTGGGAGGGGAGGTTAGACACAGGCAGAGGTGGTGGAGATGGGATTAGTGACACTTTCTCTCAGTGTCAGCCGCGCCTATAGCGATCCCTCTTCCATCATGGGGTCTCTGCTCAGCCGAAAGCTCCTCCCCCTTCACGCTGTTGGCCGTCAGCCTGTCAGCTGACTTTCTCGTCAGCAGCAAAGGGGGGGGAGAGCCGCGGAGAGGATGGGCGGGCGGCCAGCTGTGCGGGTATGGCAACGAGTGCTCTGCCAATACCTCCAATAGCAGCGGCGCCGGGCCATCCACATAGTGGGATGAAGAGCAGAGCGGGTGGGCGGAGCGCAGTCCGATCGGGCGGGACCACTGTATTTATGGGCGTCAATGTGCCGCCCCTCAGAACCTGCCGCCTGGGACCAATGGTCCCATCGGGTCCCATGGTAGGGCCGGCCCTGGGGTTAGGGTTAGGATTAGGATTAGGGTTGTTGTTTTGTGTAACATGGTAACCTGCTAACAAGTCTAAATCTTCAGGACTCAGACTTGGGTATAAACCTTTCGGGGCAGTGGAAGTTGTAGTAACATTATTGGGGGGGGGGGCAGGGTGGCGGCGAAGCTTCCATGGTTTAGAGACTTCTCTAACTCATGTTTCTTCTCCGAAGCTTGATCTGTATCTTGTAATTTAGGAGGTTTTGTTTTTTTATCTGTCCTATCATACCAATGTTAACCAATCTTCCCCTCCCTTTCGCATATAGTCCTTGTCCCATTGGGGGTCAGGACCATAATATGGCCACACGTCTCTCTCATTTAGACAGAGACCTTTTATCATGTCCATATGAAAGGGGTCATTTGCACCATCCCGGGGAAAAGGATTACAACCAGAGGCGGCTCTAGGCTTTGTGAGGCCTTAGGCGAAACTTAGACATGAGGCCCCCACTCACGCCCATAATGGGAAAAATAATTCAAGCAAGAAAAATGGCTGCAGAAAATGCATGGATCTAGCACACAGGTGATCAGCACCACTTCCAGGGCACCCTCCTCACCCATCAGACATATTCAGCCAATGCAAGAGGGGGGAGAGAGGGGGGGTGAGAAAGAGAGAGGGGCAATAGAGAGATCCGATGACGCTGACATTAGAATTGATCACAGGCAAATTAGACGGCCGCGAGGCCCCTGTGTGTGTGAGGCCTTAGGCGACCGCCTAATTAGAGAGCCGCCTCTGATTACAACTGCCTAGACATTCTGTCTATCCTGCTATATTTTCTACCCAAGGGTTAACGAGATAATAACCCGTCCCACACACCCTGGCTACAAAATCCTTACAAGTCTCACCTACTTTAGGTAACGGTATTTTACCCTGCGTTTTCCCATTATCCTAGGAAAACAGAACAATTCACAGTGCTTGACTGCCACCTAGCTGTGCAAATCGGACAATACGTGATTTGGAACAAATTCAAGTGTTGTTGAACAATAAATGCACAACCAGTATCACGGACCTGCTGTCTTGTTTCAGATAAACTTAGACCTTCTATAAATGTAACTTCACAATGCACATTAATTCTTAGTACTTCCACATATGGTTTACCTCAGGGCTTGACAAATTTGCTTGTAATCTAAAAGCCAGCTAAAACAGTTAGGAGCCAGGAACGCCCCCCGTCCCGCCAAGCTTGCGTGCAGAAGCGAACGCATACGTGAGTATTGCCCGCATATGAAAGCGGTGTTCAAACCACACATGTGAGGTATCGCCGCGATTGATAGAGCGAGAGCAATAATTATAGTCCTAGACCTCTTCTGTAACTCAAAACATGCAACCTGTAGAATTTTTTAAACGTCGCATATGGAGATTTTAAAGGGTAAAAGTTTGTCTCCATTCCACGAGCGGACGCAATTTTGAAGCGTGACGTGTTGGGTATCAATTTACTCAGTGTAACATTATCTTTCACAATGTAAAAAAAATTGGGCTAACTTTACTGTTGTCTTATTTTTTCATTTAAAAAAGTGTATTTTTTCCCAAAAAAGTGCGCTTGTAAAACAACTGCGCAAATGCGGTGTGACAGAAAGTATTGCAACGACCGCCATTTTATTCTCTAGGGTGTTAGAATAAAAAATATATATAATTGTTGGGGGTTCTAATTAGAGAGAAGGAGATGGCAATGAAAACAGACAGGGGAAGCTCCATTAGCATTGCTGGTTGTCTTGTCATACCAACGGCCACCACAAGATGGTGCCAGATCACAGGAGGAAGCATAGGCCTGCAGAAGGTCGCAAAGCCACGTCCTCAATTACCGGCCGGCGCGGCCCGACACGATCGTGCGCCGAGGGGGGGCGCACGGAGACACAGGATACCCCAGGCGCCAGGTTGCTAATTCTAGTCGCAATTGCGCCCTGGCGCCCAGGGGTTTGTCAAACCCTGGTTTACCTTTCCTAAAATAAAGACTTTTACCCAAATTGTATCTATAACCTTCAGGTACACTACTCACTAAGTGTGCCCTTTGGTTTTTGAAGCAAAAAAGCAGTCCACATATGCACTCATCGCAATTCATACAGCGCGTTAGTTTTGAAGCAGTTTAACAACCACACACAGTTTACACAATACATCAATCATCAGTCTCTTGTTCTGTCCCAAACAGAACTAAAACTCTAGAGTACTTTGTAATATTCTCCTCAAGGTTACCAAAACCTTCTAAGGTTACCAAAACCTTTTCAAGTGTTCCCAAAACACTATTTATATGACCAGTCAACGTTATCTCTACTCATGAGAGGTTCTATAGCCCAACAGCAATCTCTATGGGATGGAAGCCACGGTGGACCTTGGTAAATCAATTTAATTCAATAAGAACAAGATTCACTTACCAAATCCGTTCTTAAGGTTGTCTTCCATCCCGGACAAGGCCCCCAGTGTTGTAACGGTGCTGTAAGGGTTAATCTGTTGTCTAGGGTATGGTCCCTTTAACCTCTCCGACCTCCGATTGATGTACAATGCAAATCAGATATATCTGAGAGTCAATTCCCATTGAACAAGAAATACACGCATTCGATGCTAAGTTCAAAGGAAAATGGCTGTATTGGTATGTGCTCTCACATCTTTTATATCAAATTATAGTCAGACAAAATATGGTTAAAAAAACATGCGCAGTAGATATTAACTTCATATGCAGTTACAACTGGTCAAAACAAATAGCCTTTGTTCATTGAAACTTACAGATAACAAAACGTGAGAACAGTCATGTACAAGAAACCAGACTGATACATACTTGTGGGAAACTAAAGAAATATTCTAACTTCTACATGCAGATAGAAGATGGAAGCTGTGAAGCTAAAGGGGTATTCAAACTGTACATACTGTGAACAGAAGATAATAATTCCGTAATCAATGGGATTAGATAAGTATTCTTAATCATAATGCGATTGAGACCCATATAATCGATAGGTCTCAGTTCACCACTTTTCACAAAGAAGAAGCAAGCACCCGCAGGAGATGAGGATTTGCGGATGAACCCCTGAGAAAGTGAATCGGAAAGATAGTCCTCCATGGCTTTATCCTCTGAGACAAACAAAGGGTAAACCGGCCACAAGGAGGCATCCAATCGACCGGTGTGGAGACAAAATACTGGCTTGATCTTTGTCAAAGACATTTAAAAAATTTGCGGTACTCCTCTGGCAAAAAGGAGTGTGAAGACGTGCACAAGACCTTAACCACTTTCTGAAAACATGTCTCAGTGCATTGTGGCGACCAGGAAAGAACCTCAGCACGATGCCAATCAAAAGAGGGATTGTGCCTCTGTAACCAAGGATAACCAATGACCATCGGGTAATGGGATAAAATCTTAGAAACAAAGAACATGGAGGAGCAATAGGTATGCTTTAAGAGCATATTAAATAAGGGCATTAGCCAGTGCATCGCAATGGGAAATACATTTAAAAGAGCTAATAAAAGTCCTGGGTGGCTTAACTCCAATGTAAAAATGCATATAAAAGCAAATGAGAAGGCCTCCAAAAAATACAAGGCTGAGGGATCATCATCAGCATTCCAACTGTAACGCCGAGTGCTCCGGGTGTCCCATCCAGCCCGGAGCACTCACGGCGTCGTCCCCTCTGTGGCGCTCCGGCCAGCCCCCCTGGCCGTGGGCGCTGCTCCGCTCTCCTCTCCACTTACCTTCCTCTTCCTGCTTCCTCCCGGCGCGCGCGGCCCCGCTGTGTTCTAGGGCGCGCGCGCGCCGGTCTTCTAAAATTTAAAGGGCCAGTGCACCATTGATTGGTGCCTGGTCCAATTACGGTTCCACTACCCAAAACCTATTTAAACCCACTTCCCCTTCCTGTCCTTGCCGGATCTTGTTGTCCTAGTACCTTGCGGAAGTATTTTGAGTTTACCTTGCCTGTGTACCTGACCTTCTGCCTTTGTCTCTGACCACGAACCATTGCCGCCTGCCCTGACCTTTGCTACGTCTGACCTTGCCTCTGCCTAGTCCTTTTGTACCGCACCAGCCTCAGCCACCAGAGAGGTGGAGTCGCTACTGGGGAACACGACCTGGTTGCTACCGCCGCAGCAAGTCCATCCTGCCTTGCGGCGGGCTCTGGTGAAAACCGGTAGCTGCTTAGAACCGGTCCCTCGGTGCGATTCGTACCATCCCCTCTCTGGTACAGTGGATCCACCTCCTGCCTCCTCTATAGTCGCCTGCCCGGCCCGTGACACCAACTTTACAAAGAACTAAGAAATGTAAGGGTGCAATCAGGGCGGCTAAGATAGAACTCGAAAGGCACATAACGAAGGAGAGTAACAAAGATCCCAATAAATTCTTTAACCACCTCAATACTGGGCACTTAAACCCCCTTGCTTCCCAGACCAATTTTCAGCTTTCAGTGCTCTCGCAATTTGAATGACAATTATTCAGTCATGCTACACTGTACCCAAATAAAATTTTTATCATTTAGTTCACACAACTAGAGCTTTCTTTTGGTGGTTTTTATTCACAATTAAATTTAAAAATTTTTGCGATATAAGCGAAAAAAAAGCAAATATTTAGAAAAAAATTTTTTTCTACTTTCTGTTTTAAAAGAAATCCCCAAAAATCTAATTTCGGCGAAAATTTAGGCCAAAATGTATTCTGCTACATGTCTTTGGTAAAAAAAATCCTGACAAGTGTATGATAATTGGTTTGTGTGAAAGTTATAGAGTCTACAAACTAAGCTACGCATTATTGCAAATTGATCAATCCTAATGCACTGATGGCCTATTTCATTTCTTGAGGCCCTAAAATGTCAGGACAGTACAAATACCTCCCAAATGACCCCTTTTTGGAAAGAAGACAGTCGGAGGTATTTAGTAAGAGGCATCGTGAATTTTTTGAAGTTGCAATTTTTTTCCCACAATGCCTTGGAAAATTAAGAAATATATATATATATTTTTTTCTTCACAGAGTTGTCAATTTAGAAGATCTTTCTAACACATAGTATGTACATAGCAAAAATAACACCCCAAAATACATTCTGATACTCGTCCTGAGTATGGCGATACCCCGTGTGTGAGACTTTTCCACATCCTGGCCACATACGGAGGCCAAACATCCAAGTAGCATCATCAGGAGCTCTAAAGGCATAAATTACACATTTCATTTCCTGAGTACCTATCACATTTTTGAAGGCCCTGGAGAACCAGGACAATGGAATTACCCACAAAATGACCCAATTTTCGAAATAAAACAACCCAATGTATATTCTATGAGGCATAATAAGTCTTTTGAACATGTAAAAGTTTTTGGAAAGTGTGGGAAAAAAAATAAAACTTATTTTTTTTCACAAAGTTGTCAATTTAGAGGATCTTTCTAACACATAGTATGCACATAGCAAAAATAACAACCCAAAATACATTCTGCTACTCGTCCTGAGTATGGTGATACCCCATGTGTGAGACTTTTCCACAGCCTGGCCACATACAGAGGCCCAACATGCAAGTAGCACCTTCAGGCTTCTAACACATAGCATGTACACACCAAGAATTACACCCCAAAATACATTCTGCTGAGCAAAAGGTAATAAGAAAAAAGGCTCACCTATGGTTTTAGCAGGTAGGAATACCGTTCCAGAGCAGTCAAAGCATTGGTCCAGACAGCCAAAGGAAATGTCCAGGAATTGTCCAGGCAGCAGACAGAGATATGGAAACGTATGAACATGGTCCATGGTTTAGCAGGCAGTTCAGGTAACAGGCAGAGGCATGGCCAGTTCAGGTGGCAGGCAAAGGCATGGCCAGTTCAGGTGGCAGGCAGAGGCATGGCCAGTTCAGGTGGCAGGCAGAGGCATGGCCAGTTCAGGTGGCAGTACTATAACATTTAGGCCTTGGTCAGGTAAGACCTAAGGACAGGGGTAGAGGCTTCTTCCCACCCAAATCTCTACGAAGCCTCCGAGTCTCCAGACCCTAATCCGAGAAAACCAAAACCCAGAGAAAAACATTTTCTCCACTCGGAAACTCTTTTCTGGAGCCCCTCAAATATGTGAGACCCCTGTGCTGTACTCAAATGATCAGTTTAGGAGGCAGGCAAAAAGCATGGTCATTTAACAGGCCGAGGTCAATTCACGTTGAAGACAGAAACATGGTTGGCAGAGGCATAGTCGAAAACAGTCCGGGTCATTCACAGAAATGGCAGATGGTGGAAACTGGAAAAAAAATCATCTTCACTTTACTAATAGTTTAGTAAAGTATGATAGCTCTGAAAGCACTTTCCAATACAAAGGCCTGGCTGGGAGGGACATTGGGGACAGTAGTATCGGGTGTCACGACGAATTCCTCTACTTGAACACACACAACATTTTTTTTGGGGGTTTGCAACCTGTTTGGGTAAGAGGGAGGATTTTGGGAAAGTGCCTTTCGTGGAGTCTGGCTACTGCATCGGAGCGAATTAGTTGAGGGGCTTGGCCATGGGGATAGAGAAGGGCTTCGATTACTTCTTCTTGGAATCTTAGATAGGTTAGGGAACTTTGGGTGCACTTAGAAAAAATTATATAAGAATTGAACAGGGCTAGTTGCATCAAATAAATGGCAACTTTTTTGTACCAAAACAGTGATTTCCTGGTGGCCAAGTAGGGCTGCATCATTTGGTCATTCATATTCACCCCCCCCCCCCCATGTAAAGATTATAGTCATGCACACATTTTGGCTTCTGGACGGGGCCTCTTCTTCTCTGCAGTTCCACCAAGGTGTCATCATGCATTGTGGAAAGGATGTAGACATCTCTTTTTTTATCTCTCCACTTCAATGCTAGAACCTCTTCAGTCCGCATACTGGCCATTTCCCCCTGTTTCAATTTCTTGGCAACCAATCTCTGTGGGAAGCCTTTACGGTTGGTCCATGCTGTCCCACAGGCCACAGTTTTCTTTTGGTACAGATGGCGAAAAAGTGGGAGACTTGTATAGAAATTGTCTACGTATAGATGGTAACCTTTCCCAAGCAATGGTTCAATCAGCTGCCAGACAATTTTTCCACTTGTTCCCATGTAGGTAGGGCATCCAGGGGGTTTAGCTGTCTGTCTTTTCCCTCGTAAATTATAAAATCATATGTGTAACCCGTGGCCCTGTCACATGCCTTATAAAATTTTACCCCACGTCTGGCTCTTTTACTGGGGAGGTATTGCTTTATTCCAAGTCTTCCTGTGAAGTGTATTAATGATTCATCTACACATATATTTACATCAGGGGTAAACATCTGCTTGAAGCTGGCGCAAAAAAAATTGATTAGGGGCCGAATTTTGAATAATTTATCATAATTGGGATGATTTCGAGGGAGGCATTGGGCATGGTCGTTGAAGTGTAGAAACCTCATAATCATCTCGTAACGCGTTCTTTTCATAAAAGATGAATAGATTGGCATGTGGTAGATAGGTCGGGTAGACCAGTAGGAATGGAGTTCATTTTTTTTGTCAGCCCCATGTTGAGGGTTAGGCCAAGGAAAATTTTAAATTCTTCCACGGTGAGGGGTTTCCAAACAAAAGGACGGGCATAGGAAGAATTTGGATTGTTGGCTATATGTTGACTGGCGTATAGATTACACTGCTCCACAATGTAGGTTAGGGTATCATCAGTAAAAAATAAGTCAAAATAATAAATCGGGGTAGCATTTTCCGACTGTATCTGAGGGCCTGACTGGGCTGTAAAAGGGGGAATGACAGGTTCTACTGACGTATCGGGCAGCCATGTTGGATACAGTAGAAGATCGGGGAGGCTAGTATGGGCCCTGCCTCGTTGTTGATGGGACGCCCCGTTGCTAGCATTTGGCCTATCCTCTAGGAAAGTTGCAGAACTGCTGGTGGATGCCTGCCTATCCTGGCGTGCTGCGCTGCTGGTGGATGCCTGCTGGTGGATGTCCTGGAGTGCTGCGCTGCTGGTGGATGTCTGCGCCTGCTCATAACTCCTGATCTCACTTGTTAGGATTCTATCCTCAGTTTCTATTTCAGAGCAACTACTTTCCTCTGGATAATATTCACTATCCGATTCTGACAGAGTGATTTGCCCGCTACTCTCGTCCGACATACCCTGGAGTATCTGGAGAGCCTCCTCGCTGCTGTCGAATCGTTTAGCCATGTGGGCAGATGTGACAGATATTGGCGGGCAGATGTGCCAGATGTTGGCGGTCAGATGTTCCAGATGTTGGCGGTCAGATGTGCCAGATGTTGGCAGGGCAGATGTTGGCGGGCAGCTGTTGGCGGTCAGATGTTGGCGGCCAGATGTTGGCGGGCAGATGTGCCAGATGTTGGCGGGCAGATGTGCCAGCTGTTAGCGGGCAGATGTGGCAGATGTTGGCGGGCAGATGTTTACTGACAGATGTTGGGGGTCAGATGTGCCAGATGTTGGCAGGGCAGATGTTGGCGGGCAGATGTGCCAGATGTTGCCGGGCAGATGTGCCAGCTGTTGGCGGGCAGCTGTTGGCGGTCAGATGCTGGCGGTCAGATGTTGGCGGGCAGATGTGCCAGATGTTGGCGGGCAGCTGTTGGCGGGCAGCTGTTGGCGGTCAGATGTGCCAGATGTTGGCGGGCAGATGTGCCAGATGTTGGCAGGCAGATGTTTACTGGTATGACAGGTGTTTTCACTGTTTTGGGGACACTGTGTTTTGGGGACACTAGCTGGGTGATCAGTGGGTAAACAGCAGACAAACAGCTAAAAACTCACTGATCTCCCGGCTGCAGCACAGATTGTCTCTTCCTCTCCTCACTGACAGGCTCTGTGTGAGGAGAGGAAGAGATGAGAGCAGTTACAACTGCTCTGTGTTTACATTACATGATGGCTGTGATTGGACAGCCGTCATGTCATCAGGAGGGCCAATCACATGGCCCTTCTGTCGTGCACACCTTTCCTGTCTCTGGGGTGCACAGGCAGATCGGGATCGCGCCGCTGCGCGGGCACGTGGTGGCGCGATCCCCTCACAAATGCCAGCCCCCCTCTCTTTGTTTACATAACGATGGCTGTGATTAGACACAGCCATCGTGCCAATCAGGAGGGCAAATCACAGTGCCCTCCTGCTGTTCCGAGATGCGGAGTGTCCGTGGGACACGCGCATCGGGATCGCGCGGGTGCACGCATGCGCGCCCCCCCGCGATCCCGCTCCTTCTGAGGGACGTTCGGGAACGTCCACTCAGAAGGAGAGAGCACCTACCCGGCCGTATATGTACAGTGGCCGGGTGGGAAGTGGTTAAGTACATAAACAGTAAAAAAGGAAGGTCAGATCATGTTGGTTCCATAAAGAATGATGAACGGAATCTGGTTACTAAGGATGGAGAGATGGTGAAGGTATTGAATTTATTCTTCTCCTCAGTCTTCACGAGGGAATCGGGGGGCTTCAGTAACCAAAACTGCAATGTTTTTCGTCATGACACGTCACAGGAAGCACCCTAATGGCTAACAGAGGACAGAATTAGAAATAGATGTAAAAAAAAGGTAACATTCATAAGTCACCGGGACCAGATGGCTTGCACCCGAGGGTCCTTAACCAATTGCCGACCGGCTCCAGTACATATACGTCAGCACTTTAAAGATGGATATCTCGGTAACGGCAGCAGCTGCCACAACTGAGGTATCCATCTTTTCAGTGAGCAGTCCTGTTTACGATAATGGTGGTCTCTGCGGCAGATTCGCGCTTACCGGAGGCGATTGGGTCCTTCTCTGTCAGTGGCCTGGAGACAAGTGAGGGGAAGATGGCCCCCACCCGTCTCCATATCACTGCAGGGCGGAAGCGACGTCAAAACGTCACTTCCGCCCATACGTCTTAAAGGGAAATTTTTTTGTTGTAATTTTTTCAAATGACAACTTTTTTTTATTTATTTTTATTGCATTTAAGTTCAATAATGAGATCTGGTGTCTTTTTGACCTCAGGTCTCATATTTAAGAGGACCTGTCATGCTTTTTTCTATTACAATGGATGTTTACATTCCTTGTAATAGGAATAAAAGTGACCCATTTAAAAAAAAACTTTTTTAAAATCAATAAAATAAAGTAAAATAAATAATAAAATAAAAAGATTTTTTTAAAGCGCCCCGTCCCGACGAGCTCAAGCGCAGAAGCGAACGCATACGTGAGCAGCGCCCGCATATGGAAATGGTGTTCAAACCACACATGTGAGGTATCACCGCGATCGTTAGAGCGAGCGCGATAATTCTAGCCCTAGACCACATCTGTATCTCAAAAGATGCAACCTGTAGAATTTTTTAAACGTCGCCTATGGAGATTTTTAAGGGTAAAAGTTTGACGCCATTCCACAAGCGGGGGGTAATTTTGAATCGTGACATGGGTATCAATTTACTCGGCGTAACATTATCTTTCATAATATAAAAAAAATTGGGCTAACTTTACTGTTGTCTTATGCTTTAATTAAAAAAAGTGATTTTTTTCCAAAAGAAGTGCGCTTGTAAGACCGCTGCGCAATTATGGTGTGATAAAAAGTTTCCTGACTGCTTCATGTCAGCACAGCTGGGTGAGGCCCTGCCCACCCCCTACGTAATCAGGACTTAACTATAAATTTTTTGCTCACCGCAGCCTCAGCGTTCCTTTTTCTTCCTCCTAGGTCAGGACTAATGGTGTCTCCCCTTCTAGCTGGTATAAACTACTGGCGGTCCTTCCGGATGTGTCTGCTGCCAAGTGCAGTCCCTGCGTTGTAAGGTACCAACGGTAACTTGGTCGGGGAACCCCGCTGCTGATCCCCGGGGTGGCTTCATGTGGCCTTAAACAGGTGGCTTGGGTGAGCTGGTGGGGTGCTGTATCTCTCCTCTTGGATCGATTTGTGTGCCTGTTAAGGGCGAGCCGCGCTCACTCTCTGCCTTTTATAGGCAGCCTACTCTGGGCATGTGCATAGCCGCACAGCCAATCAGGAGAGGAGGGGGTGGAGCAAGATTTCAGGAAGCTAATTTTTAAAAAGTGCTGCTCATCAGTTTAACTTTGCTGTTGCAGTGGACGGCGCTCTTTGTGCTAAGCTGCTTGTGCTGTACACACCCTCTCCTCAGGTATGGCTTGTGAAGGGCAGGATTCCCTCCTACACACCACCAGCGTGAAGATTTATGCAGGGCATAACATGTCTTATATTTTCTCTACAGAACCAAAATGCCTACCCCCTCTAAAGATCAGCGATCACAAAGAAGGTAGGGGAGACACCGACGTTTACATGCATCTCTACAATGTTTTATCTAGCAGACTCATTTTTCTCACGCCTATCTGTGCTGCTCCAGCTCCTCAGGTCATGGTCAAGGCTCTTCTCAACAATCAGAGGATGAAAACTCGAGAAGATATAGGAGACGTTCGTCCTCACGGGAAGATCGACCCTCTCACAGTAGAAGAGAGGTTTCACGCTCTCGCTCTCCTTCAAGGCATCACCGCTTTCCGTCACATCACCGCCAGGATTCACATCATGATCAGCCCAGGCCAGGAGGTTGCTGGGCATGCCCCAAAAAGGCATTGGCCGGGAAGACGGCTTGTGCGGACTGCTTCAAAGAGGCGACAAAGGGCCATGAATCTGATAAAACAGAGCTAGTATCATTGATGAAAAAGGCGTTCGAGGATACACTGCAGTCGTTTGCAATGCAGACGCAAGTTTCAACTGCCCCAGTTCCTTCTACCTCTAGCCCCCTGTCACCTCAAGAACATCCAACTGTTCAGAATAGCCCAGAGACACGAGCTCAATCACAAGCAGAAGCCTCTGATTCATCCTCTGCGGAAGAGGAGGATGACTAGTATGATGGGTTTGATTTCACCTTAGTTCCATCTTTTGTGAAAGAAATTAGGCAGACCCTGCTGTGGCAAAATGCGGCAGAAGAACCACAGAAGAAGCAAAGAAAGTTATTTTCTAACATGAAACGAGAGACAGTGAACTTTCCCTTTGTAGATGAAATCCAAGGCATAATATCTGACGAGTGGAAAAGCTTAGACAAGAAAGGGATTTTCAAAAATCGGTTTGCAAAAATGTACCCGTTTCAGACGAAGAAAGTTAAGGTTCTAGAGGAGCCCCCTGTAGTGGACACGGCACTCATGCACCTCGCCAGGCATGTGACCATGCCACTGGATGACGTGGTGAATTTCAAAGACGTTCTAGACATGAGGGGGGATATGGATCTTAAAAAGATCTACACATTGGCTGGTGGAGTATGTAGACCGACGATGGCTTTAGCCACCATATCTAAGGCCATGGAGATCTGGGTGCAGAGAACCGAAGGGACAGTGGAAAATGACCTGTGCAAAGCTGAGTTCTTAGCCCCGTTAGCAAATTTGAAGCTAACAGCTGCATTTATGGCTTAAGCATCCATCGACATAATCAAAATTCTGGCAAGAGTCATGCTGAATGCGGTGATGGCCAGAAGAGCCCTGTGGCTCAGGCCCTGGGTGGCGGATCCTGCATCGAAGCAAGGTTGGCGCAAAATACCTTTCGAAGGTCACTCCCTATTTGGGAATAAGCTTGATACGTAAATAATGGTAACAAAGATGAATCCGCCCTTTCTGTGTTCCCACCACAGCGCTTATGAACAAATAGTGATAATAAAATTTGCAAAAGAGTGAAGCAGCTACTTTAAAAAAAATCAAACTGTGAAAAACATATTCTAAAACCCTAAAATTAGTGTAATAAAATATAAGCAGTGCTGTAAACAATGTAAGATGAAATATCCGTTTTCACAGGTATTCCAAAATAATGCTAATGTCCATAAACATCACCATGTGACAAAAGTGAATATGTGCACAAATTCCCAAAAATATATATATAAATGTGTTTAAACATTAATTGAATATAAGTCCATATATTACGTCAAATAGGTTTGTGAAAAAATAATGATAATAGCTTCCAATCTTCCACCACACTCGGTGTCAG
Source organism: Rana muscosa (assembly GCA_029206835.1). Lineage (NCBI taxonomy): Eukaryota > Metazoa > Chordata > Amphibia > Anura > Ranidae > Rana > Rana muscosa. Next base: position 236,182,802 of record CM055119.1, read on the forward strand.
TGAATCCTCTCCCGTCAGATGCAAAACTCACCAACTCAAATTGCCTTACAATCTCATGTTTGGCATGTAAACATGTACAAAAAGTCCTCACTGGTAGGTATAGCAGATAATCACAGTTCCAACCAATTCACTGCCAGAAAGCTCCGCATGTAAATAAAAGAAGTGCTCAAAATAGCGTGATACCGTAAAATCAGTTTAATATCACACTTAAATCATCAAATATAGCACTCACATGAATCTCAAAAAATTGTGCAATACACTGCACAGCAAACACTCGTTCAGAAATTAACCAAAAACCGAGTATATTGGTCGCGGCGGACCCAAGATGTCCACTGATCGCTCACCACCTCCCCGCTGTTCCTTCCTGGATCTTAGCTTCCTTGATCGGCCTTGATACGCCACACGTTCGCCTCAGACGGTTGCCGCACAGCCACGCCCCGACATGTTTTGTCATAAAGACTTAGTCCTGGGATTGATGGGATTGGCTGTGCGGCGCAGCAAACCCTCCTTTTATCCCCCCCTAACTTGAATTCAGGGAGAAAGTAAAACACTATCCCCCAACTATGGGCGGAACAATGATCTCCACTATCGCCTCTCCATAGGCTCAACGGGTGTCCCCGCGACCTTAATACACTCGCTTCTGGTTGCAATATTTAAATTAGATACAATATGTCTCCGTCATTAAAACATTCCTTTTGACAAGGAGGGCACCTTCGCGTTCGCCTCCAGGTATTACCCACAGGTCTATTTATCCTCAGGGCCCCACAAGAGAGCGGGTGTGGCCCTCCTGATTAAACAGGGGTCCCCCTTCAAGTACTCGTCCCAATATAGTGATCCTCAGGGCCATTTCCTTATCCTCCGGGGCCTGTGGCTGGACAGGGAAATCACGTTCTGTGTAGTATATGTCCCAAATGTCAGGCAGACGGGATTCCTTAATAGAGCACTAGCTCGCCTTTTCCGCTCAGACCATGGACTATTAGTGGTGGGGGGGACTTTAACCTAACCCATTCGGAGCTGGCGGATCGCCAGGGACTGGGCCCCAGGGCGCCTACTGCTCGAGCACTTAGAGACTCGAGGCTCTTCCGCCAAATAACCAGAAGGTACGCCCTCTTTGACGCCTGGCGGGCCCTCCACCCTGGTGACCGACAGTACACTTTCTATTCTGCCCCACACCGAACGCACTCCCGCATAGACTACGTCTTTGTTAATAATGCCACCCTACGCGTGGCCCGAACCGCACAGATTCTGCCAATCTCGTGGTCGGATCACGCCCCGGTGGTGCTGACCCTAGACATAGGCACCCCGACGCGAGGACCATGCACCTGGCGACTAAACACATTCCTGCTGCAACACCTCCCCTCAAAAATGGAACTGTCCTCCACACTACAACATTATCTGGCAGAAAACAATACGGGGGATGTAACCGCATCCACTCTATGGGAAGCCCACAAGGCGGTGATGAGGGGCAGATGTATGGCCCTCTCCTCTGCCATGAAGCGGGACGCGCAGGCCTTGCAGACCCAGACAGAAAAAGAGCTTAGAACCCTTGAAAAACAACTCCAATCCAACCCCACTCTGACTCTCCTAAAAAAAATGACTTCCCTTAGAGCAACCTTAGGTGACCTGGCCCTGGGCCGAGTTGAGAAAGCCCTAATCAAACTAAAACAGAAGTTTTACGACAAGGGTAACAAAGCCCATACACTGCTAGCTCGGAAGCTCCGTGACAGCACCCAGGCTTCGACCCCACATCAGATCCAAAACGGTTCGGGCACCCTGGTTTCCCACCCCACGGACATAGCACAATCCTTTGCGGAATTCTACGAGGCCCTGTACAACAATCCTGATATTCCCGCAAACCCCCCCAAGCCCGAAACGGCCAAACGTATCCAGCAATACCTGGACTGTAGTGGAATATCGCAACTCCGTTCTACAGATCTGGACTCCCTGAACGCCCCGATAACACATGAGGAAATAGAACAGACAGTCAAATCCCTACCCAATTGTAAAGCCCCAGGCCCAGATGGCTTTCCTTATGAGTACTACAAGGAATTCCTCCCACTCCTGCTCCCCTCCATGGGCAGACTCTTTAATGCTTTCCTACATGACACCCCGATCCCGAGGGATATGCAGAGCTCCTTTATCACAGTGATCCCCAAGCCCGGGAAGGACCCCTCCATCTGCGCTAACTATAGGCCAATTGCCCTGCTTAACTCGGACTTAAAAATATTCACTAAACTCCTGTCTATACGCCTGAACACGGTCTTACCCTCCCTGATCCATAAGGATCAGGTGGGCTTCGTCCCCCTTCGCCAGGCAGGAGACAACACCAGGAAGATCATAGACTTGGTGGAGGTGGCGAACAGGGAACGCACACAAGCCCTGTTGCTGAGTCTAGACGCAGAAAAGGCGTTCGACCGCCTGGGGTGGCCCTTCCTGTTCGCCACACTCCGCCACGTGGGATTTAGGGGACCCTTCTATAGAGCCATACAGCACCTATACTTAGACCCTTCCTCCCAGGTCAGGACCCCCTTCGCCCTGTCAGCTCCGCTACCGGTGCGAAATGGCACCAGACAGGGGTGTCCGCTTTCACCCCTGCTATTTGCACTGTGTGTGGAACCCCTAGCAGCCACAATCCGTAATAACCCAGACATTAAGGGCATAAAGGTACGAGACAGGGAGTTTAAAATCTCCCTGTTCGCAGACGACATTATTCTCTCATTAACCCAACCTAGAACCTCCCTCCCAAATCTCCACGCAGAACTAGATCGATACGGGGCTCTATCGGGTTATAAAATTAATACATCTAAGTCAGAGGCCCTCCCAATCAACACACCGGGGGAGGAGGTAGCACACCTGAAAGCCAACTTCCCCTATAGCTGGAAAACCACCGCCCTAAAGTACCTGGGAATTAATATCACCCCACAATTCGCTACCCTCTACCGGGAGAATTTCCCTCCTCTTTTCCACAATATCAGAACCCTTCTCCAACAATGGAAAAAACATCACATCTCCTTGCTTGGAAGGATCGCGTCTGTGAAAATGACGATCCTCCCAAAATTACTGTACCTCTTCCAGACCCTACCTATCCCTGTTCCCTACGGCCAACTGAAACACTTACAAGCGGACCTACTGCAATTTACATGGAACTACGGGAGGCACAGAATCCCACGTTCAGTATTACAAGCAGCTAGGTCTGACGGGGGCCTGGCCTTCCCTAACCTGGTAAAATACTACCAGGCGGCACAACTGAGAGCGATAACTTCCTGGTTCACACTCCGCTCTTATAATAAATGGACAGAGATAGAGAAATTATGGTTAGCCCCGATACACCCAAACAGCCTGTTATGGAGCGCGAGCGCGGAGGTGGACCCTGCCCGATTGCTAGGCCCGATGGCACAGCTCCGGAGGCTATGGCGTAAACTAACACGACAACACAAACTGTCGTCGGACAGCTCGCTCCTGACCTCCTTTGCCTGTAACCCCGACATGCCAGATAGCTTAACCCACCAAATGTCCTCCCCCTGGACAACGAGAGACCTCTTTCACTTTGGAAACTTGATAGACCCATGCACCCGTAAACTATGCTCTTTTGAGGACTTGCAATCACACTATGACCTCCCTAAACAAGCTTTCTACGGGTATCTCCAAATCCGCCACTATGCCCTAACGTTTTCTCCAAACCTGCATTTCTCCCCACCTACCCCTTTTGAGCGCCTAATTCTGGCAGGCTCAGCTCAGAGAGGCCTGATCTCAGATATATACAAAATACTGAATGAGAGGCCCCTTGATTCAATGGGCAAACACAGATATATGATTAAATGGGAAAAGGCTTTGGGTGAGGAGATACCCGTGGACCAATGGCGGGCCATTTGGACCCAGGCGTCCAAGACATCGCTATGTACACTCTATAAAGAAAATATTTACAAAATAATGTACTTCTGGTACATGACCCCTGATGTTCTCCATGCCATTCACCCGGCCAGCTCAGATCGCTGCTGGCGATGCATGGGGGCGAAGGGGACTCTATATCATATCTACTGGGAGTGCCCACTGATAGCCCCCTTCTGGGCTTCTGTACACCAACTACTAATTCGACTCCTTGAAACGGAGGTCCCCATGACCCCTAAATTTTTCATACTAGGACTGATGTCTCTGAAGGCCCCACGCCCACATAAGAAGCTAGCTAGTCATGTCCTTACGGCAGCCCGCTGCTTAGTGGCACTGAACTGGAAACGCAGCTCCCCTCCTCCGGAGGGAGAGCTGTATGCCAGGATTAGAGATGTAGAAGTAATGGAGAGGATGACCGCAAGAATTCAGGATCGCCTGGACGCGCATAACATGGTTTGGGAGCTCTGGCACCGAAGGGAGGAACGCGGTGACTTGGAGCCAGGTATAACTTGACGACACCCCCCCCACACCCCCTCTACCCCCCACCCTTCTATTGTCTTTTCGCCCCCTCCCCCCCCCATTTTTTTTCATTCTTCTATTTCTTTTCTTTCTTCTCTTGTTATATTATCCTCTTCATGGGAGCCCCTTTGGGATCCTCGCACTAATGTACATAATAACTACATTGGCTCGAAAACTTGGTTGACGACATACCATGTCCCTGTTGTGATAACTAGATAGGATTGGATAATACAGCACATAGCAGAGATACAGTGATTACATGCTCAGGAACTGTTACGACCCTATACCCAGACGTGTTAACGATTATCCTGTTGGTTGTAAAACTATTGCATTTGATTTGTGTCCGATGTGGCTTTCAATAAAAAGAGTTATTGATAAAAAAAAAAACATTCCTACAATCCCTTAGCAAGTGTACCATAATCGTAGAGTTCATAAATGCAATGATAAAATATATTAATTAAAATGAACTCCGAGCATTATGAGATTGATTCCTAAATAACGGATCCTGAGAAAATGCAAATAATATGCAAAAGAATATATATTAGATCTCACTAACCTGGATGTGTGGTAGAGAGAATATATATATATTGTGACAGCAGGAAGGTAAAGTCACCTGGTTGCATCCAGGGGGGTAGATATATTTCGCCCAGATTCAGGCTTTACGCCGACTTATACAACTAGGTGGAGAGTTGTATAAGGCTAGTGGGCTCATGGATGACTCATACCTCTAGGGAGAGGGCTGGGCGTCGTGCAGACAGGGAGTTGATGAGACCAGCTGAAGCTTGTCAGCTCATTTAGGCCTCTATAAGAACTCCCAGCTTCATTAGATGTTAGCTCATGCCTGGAACCAGACCTGTGTGGACTGTCTAGGGAGAGTGAACCCCTGTGCGGTGAGACAAAGCCTGTGTGGCTATTTGCTTGGACATTTAAAACCAGGGACTTAGGGACTAGGACAGCACTAGGCTGATCCCAGTTGTTAGTTAGGAAACCTGTATGTTTAGTCAGAGGTCAACTTGACCAGGATTTATTTTGGTTATGTTTCTTTTGCTTTGCTGTGTTTTGTCACTGTAAATAGAAAATAAACCGCACCTTTTTGATTTTGAAAACCACAACCTCCGTTTGCTGGGCCTGTTTTGTGTGGGGAGCCCATCCCGGGGGTCACACACACCCGCTGCCGAGCTAACCCCCTCACAGTTGGTGGAGAACCAGTGGCAGTTTTTTTTTAAGCCAGCATGGAGGAGATACTGAAGCAGCTGGCTCTAGCAAATGCCAATCAAAAGCAGACAAATGCAGGTTTGCAAAAGAGCCTTGCAGCTCATCAACAGAGCCTTGCAGCTCAACAACAGAACTTCGCAGCCCAGCAGCAAGCTCATCAACAGAGCCTTGCAGCCCAGCAGCAGACAAACGCAACTTTGCAACAGAGTCTGGAGGCTCAGCAACGAGCCCAGCAGCAATCTGAGGCCCGCTTCATAGACCTGTTGCAGAAGCAAGAGCAGAGACTACAACAACAGATGGAAGCAGTAATGCAGCAACGTCCGCAGACCAGTGAGGAAAGCCGTCCCACTAATACCGCGTCCTTTGGGGTGAGTCGTTTATTGACAAAAATGACTGGAGAGGATGATCCAGAGGTATTTTTGACCACATTTGAAAGGACCGCTGAAAGAGAAAAGTGGCCTGAGGAGCAGTGGGCTGGACTGGTGGCTCCTCTGTTAACTGGTGAATCGCAGAAAGCTTACTATGACCTAGAGCCTAAACAAGCAAAAGACTATGTGATGCTAAAAGCTGAAATATTGGCAAGGCTGGGTGTCACCCAGGCTGTCCGGGCTCAGCGTGTGCATAACTGGACTTTCCAGCTTGGAAAACCCCCCAGGTCTCAAATGTATGATCTCATTCACCTGAGCAGAAAGTGGCTACAGCCAGAGACTTTGTCCGCACCTAAGATTGTGGAACGTGTTGTAATGGATCGGTTTTTGAGAGCTCTTCCTACTGCCATCCAAAAGTGGGTAAGCCATGGAGACCCAGAGACGGCCGATGGTCTTGTGGATCGTGTGGAGAAATACTTGGCTACAGAGAACCTGACGGCCTCTTCCAGAGACACTCGGACTTTCCACCCTAAGACCAGACCATCCCCAGGGGCGGATAAGAGGATTCCAAGGGGTGAGGGTGGAGAGAGTGAGAGGGTGGGAGCTCTACCCCAAGTTTGGCGAGAACAGCCTGGGAAATCAGCGGCTCAAGAGGCGGCAAGAAGGATCGTTTGCTACCGCTGCCGGCAAGCGGGACATATTGCAGCCAATTGCCCGGTTGTGGAGGAACCCATGCAGTGTGACTTTCTGACGGGCAGACGTCAGTCGCTGTGTGCGACAGTCGCATGCACTGCCATTCGAGGAACTGAGAAACATTTATGCAAAATGTGTGTTAATGGTAGAAATGTTGTGGTATTGCTGGATTCAGGTAGCCTTGTGACCCTGATAAAGGCTGAGTTAGTTAAAACAGAGGTCTCTGGGAATAGCAAGGTAGCTGTTATTTGTGTGCATGGGGACACCCGAGAGTATCCAGTGACTACAGTGTGTTTCGAGACCCCCAAAGGTACCCTCTCTCATCCAGTGGGCTTAGTATCTCAGTTACCGCATGACGCCATTGTGGGAAGGGATTTTCCGAAGTTCTGGGAACTGTGGGATGATCCTGAGCCCCTCACTGGTGCCCCTATGTACCAGGAATGTGATAGCCAGAACTCCCCTGAGAGTGGTGAGGACTCTCCGGAATTTCCCTTATCAGTATTGGCAGGGGAGACTCAAGAAACTGGAGAGGAGCCCACCTCCTCAGACGAAAACCTACCGTCTGTGGAGTTTTCTGATCTTGAGGTTCACAGGGAAAACTTTGCCACAGAACAGTTGAAAGACCCCGCCCTAATAAAGGCACGGGAAAACGTAGTGAAAATAGATGGCGAGTTAGTGAACCCAGATAATACCTGCACTTACCCATACTTCAGCGTAGAGAAGGACCTACTGTATCGGGTGGCAAAAAGGGCAGAAGAAACCGTTGAGCAGCTTGTGGTGCCCAAACCTTACAGGAAGTTGGTGTTGGAGTTGGCCCATGGGCACATTCTTGGAGGTCATCTGGGGACAGAGAAAACCCGAGAGAGGGTATTACAGAGATTCTATTGGCCGGGGGTGATGAAGGACGTAGAAAATTATTGTTCCTCCTGCCCTGTGTGTCAGAGGTTGGCCCCGATGCCACATTTCCGTAGCCCGCTGGTCCCTCTACCCATCATTGAGGTCCCGTTTGAGAGGATCGCCATGGATTTGGTAGGTCCTATAATCAAGTCCGCTAGGGGGCACCAGTACATATTAGTTATAATGGACTATGCCACCCGTTATCCAGAAGCGATCCCTCTCCGAAATACCTCGGCCAAAACCATAGCCAAAGAGCTATCTCTTGTTTTTAGCCGGGTGGGTATTTGTAAAGAACTGCTTACGGACCAAGGTACACCCTTTATGTCCCGGGTTATGAAAGAGCTGTGTAAATTGTTCAAAGTGACGCAATTGCGTACGGCTGTGTATCACCCCCAAACCGATGGGCTGGTTGAAAGATTCAACAAAACCCTAAAACAAATGTTGAAGAAAGTGGTGGATAGAGATGGAAAGGATTGGGACTGTTTACTTCCTTATTTGATGTTTGCTATTAGGGAGGTGCCCCAATCCTCTACGGGATTCTCCCCCTTTGAGTTACTGTATGGGAGACACCCAAGAGGGCTGTTGGATATTGCCAAGGAAACTTGGGAAAGTGAGAGTTCTCCCCACAGGAGTGTGATTGAGCATGTCGCCCTGATGCAAGATCGAATTGCACAGGTAATGCCCATCGTGAAGGAACATTTGGCCCAAGCGCAGTTGGCACAGCAGAGAGTGTACAACCGTGGAGCCAAGACCCGTACCTTTTCCCCGGGGGATAGGATATTGGTACTTGTCCCTACGGTTGAAAGTAAATTCCTTGCCAAATGGCAAGGCCCCTACGAGATAATGGAAAAAGTGAGCGAAGTGAATTACAAGGTCAGACAACCAGGAAGGCGAAAGCCCGAACAGATCTATCACGTTAATCTGTTGAAAGCCTGGAGGGATAGAGAGTCCCTAGTCGCAGACACTTGGTCACCAGCTCAAACTGGTTGCGTGATTCCTGAGGTTGGAATAGCAGCCACCTTGTCACAACCCCAACAACAGGAGGTTAAGGAGTTTGTGCTTCGCAACAAGGAGGTATTCTCTGAGCTGCCGGGACAAACATCTGGGGTAGAGCATGACATCATTACCCCGCCCGGTGAAAGGGTGAAGTTAAAACCCTATCGGATCCCAGAGGCTCGACGGGAGGCAATACGGGAGGAAGTACAGAAAATGCTGAACTTAGGGGTGATAGAGGAGTCCCAAAGTGATTGGTCTAGTCCCATCGTGTTGGTGCCTAAACCGGATGGGAGCTGGCGATTTTGTAACGATTTTCGTCAGTTGAACAAAGTTACAAAATTTGACACCTACCCCATGCCACGTATAGATGAGTTGATCGACCGGCTGGGAACAGCCCGATACATGACGACTCTTGACCTCACAAAAGGGTATTGGCAAATCCCCCTGGCCAAGTCGGCCAAAGAGAAAACCGCATTTGTAACCCCAGACGGGGCGTTCCAATATAAAAGAATGCCGTTCGGGTTACAGAATGCGCCGGCCACATTCCAGCGGAAAATGGACCAGATGCTGAGGCCCCATCGGAAGTATGCTGCGGCTTACCTGGATGACGTAATTGTCCATAGCACAGATTGGGCCTCACATCTGCCAAAAGTGCAAGCAGTCCTGGACTCTGTTCGGGAAGCGGGGTTTACGGCTAACCCCAAGAAGTGTACCATTGGGCAGGAGGAGGCCAAATATCTTGGGTACACCATTGGGAGGGGAGTAATAAAACCCCAACTCAACAAAGGCGAGGCCATCCAGAGTTGGCCACGTTCCAACAGCAAGAAGCAGGTACGAGCCTTTCTGGGAATCGCTGGGTATTATCGGCGATTCATTCCCCACTTTGCTTCTAAGGCTGTGCCCCTAACCAACCTGACGAAGGGGAAAGGGTCGGTCATAATTAAATGGACCCCCGAGGCTGAGGCAGCATTCCAATTCTTGAAACAAGCCTTATGTAGCCAGCCAGTGTTGTACTCACCCGACTTCTCTAAAGACTTTGTCGTACAAAGTGATGCGTCAGATGTGGGGTTAGGAGCAGTATTGTCCCAGGTCTGGAACGGGGAAGAGCACCCAGTCATTTACCTCAGCAGGAAGTTGAAGTCCCATGAGGTAAATTACGCCACCGTTGAAAAGGAGTGTTTAGCGGTGAAGTGGGCTCTAGATTCCCTTCGGTACTACCTGCTAGGTAGGCACTTTGACATGGTTACGGATCACGCTCCGTTAAAGTGGATGGCTCAAAACAAGGAAACAAATAGAAGAGTGAATAGGTGGTTCCTGGCCCTCCAGGAATTCAACTTCACAGTAAAGCATCGCCCTGGCGTTCAAATGGGGAATGTGGATGCTTTGTCTCGAGTACATGAATGCCTGATTGCTGGTGTTCCAACCCCGAGGTTAAAACAAGAGGGGGGGGTATGTGACAGCAGGAAGGTAAAGTCACCTGGTTGCATCCAGGGGGGTAGATATATTTCGCCCAGATTCAGGCTTTACGCCGACTTATACAACTAGGTGGAGAGTTGTATAAGGCTAGTGGGCTCATGGATGACTCATACCTCTAGGGAGAGGGCTGGGCGTCGTGCAGACAGGGAGTTGATGAGACCAGCTGAAGCTTGTCAGCTCATTTAGGCCTCTATAAGAACTCCCAGCTTCATTAGATGTTAGCTCATGCCTGGAACCAGACCTGTGTGGACTGTCTAGGGAGAGTGAACCCCTGTGCGGTGAGACAAAGCCTGTGTGGCTATTTGCTTGGACATTTAAAACCAGGGACTTAGGGACTAGGACAGCACTAGGCTGATCCCAGTTGTTAGTTAGGAAACCTGTATGTTTAGTCAGAGGTCAACTTGACCAGGATTTATTTTGGTTATGTTTCTTTTGCTTTGCTGTGTTTTGTCACTGTAAATAGAAAATAAACCGCACCTTTTTGATTTTGAAAACCACAACCTCCGTTTGCTGGGCCTGTTTTGTGTGGGGAGCCCATCCCGGGGGTCACACACACCCGCTGCCGAGCTAACCCCCTCACAATATATATATATATATATATATATATATATATACTTATCTGCACACACACACACATATATATATATGTGTATATGTAGCAGGGTCCTCAATTTAAGGGGAGTGTTTGAGAGGTAGTTTGCTCAAACACCCTAATTTGTTAGGGTTTTTACAAACATTTTATTCACAGGGAGAGTATCGGTGTACAGTTCCCTGTGGCCTACAGGTGGCGCTGCCATAGTAGGCTAGGGTTGAACTGCTAATACAGTGCTGTGCCTTGTGTGTCCCCTCTCAGCAGCCATACGGTGGGTGTGGGCTACCTGTTGGGCATGCTGGGAGAGGATATAAAAGGGGCAGACGCTGCCTGTTTGGTTGGTTGTGGTTCGGTTGTCGGGAGTCCTACTCCCAGGGAGTGTTCCTGTCCGTCCTGGGCACCTTTAGCCCAGGGTGAGGTACTACCATGCTGTTCCTGTCCACCCTGGGTATGTAAGCCCAGGGACCGCAGTGGAGGCCTGGGGCCCAGCACCTTCGGCTGGGGTCCACCAGGGATCGAGGAATCTCAGGGTGCCGCCTTGCGAGGGGACCCGTATCTAGGATGAGGAGGCCGGGAAGAACTCTCCGAAGACCCAGTGCAGTGTCATGGTGACGGTAGGGTCCCGGTAACTCTCCGGAGGGATGTCTTCTCCTGAAAAAGGGCCATAGCTAAAGAAGGGGATCAGTTTTACCAGGTCTGTGGCAGAGACCAACTTCACAGTCTGTGGCAGAGACTGTGCGCCTAGTTGAACTTGCTTGAGAATCTGAGCAAATATCTGTAACGTTTGTGCCTGGACCTCCTCCACACCTTGTACTGTTCTGTTTCTTGCTCCAACCTTTTTCCTATCAGAGACTGTGTTATTGGCTAAGAGAAAATAAACTCTGAGTTGGAGTTTCATCTGGTGTGGACATTCACTTTACTGGGAAGTCAAGGACTTGTCTCTACTTTAACATAGATGTGAGAATCAGGCTCTGGAGGTTTTCATGTTCTGACCATGGAAGACCCAACAACATCACTCAACCTCCTCGCACAGGAGGGTATGGGCTGTTAGTGCGGTGTGCCTCTCTCTTCCTGCGAGGAGCCAAAGTTAATGCAGGTAAAGAAAGGGGTCTGTGCACTACATATATATATTGTGACAGCAGGAAGGTAAAGTCACCTGGTTGCATCCAGGGGGGTAGATATATTTCTCCCAGATTCAGGCTTTATGCTGACTTATACAACTAGGGTGGAGAGTTGTATAAGCCCAGCTGAGGCTAGTAGGCTCATGGATGACTCATACCTCTAGGGAGAGTGTGGGGCGTCGTACAGACAGGGAGTTGATGAGGCCAGCTGAAGCTTGTCAGCTCATTTAGGCCTCTATAAGAACTCCCAGATTCATTAGGTGTTAGCTCATGCCTGGAAGCAGACCTGTGTGGACTTCCTGGAGAGAGTGAACCCTTGTCCGGTGAGACAAAGCCTGTGTGGCTATTTGCTTGGACATTTAAAACCAGGGACTTAGGGACTAGGACAGCACTAGGCTGATCCCAGTTGTTAGTTAGGAAACCTGTATGTTTAGTCAGAGGTCAAGTTGACCAGGATTTAATTTGTTTATGTTTCTTTTGGCTTTGCTGTGTTTTGTCACTGTAAATAGAAAATAAACCGCACCTTTTTTTTTTGATTTTGAAAACCACAACCTCCGTTTGCTGGGCCTGTTTTTGTGTGGGGAGCCCATCCCGGGGGTCACACACACCCGCTGCCAAGCTAACCCCCTCACAGTTGGTGGAGAACCAGTGGCAGTTTTTTTTTTAAGCCAGCATGGAGGAGATACTGAAGCAGCTGGCTCTAGCAAATGCCAATCAACAGCAGACAAATGCAGGTTTGCAAAAGAGCCTTGCAGCTCAACAACAGAACTTCGCAGCCCAGCAGCAAGCTCATCAACAGAGCCTTGCAGCTCAGCAACAAGCCCAGCAGCAATCTGAGGCCCGCTTCATAGACCTGTTACAGAAGCAAGAGCAGAGACTACAACAAATGGAAGCAGTAATGCAGCAACGTCCGCAGACCAGTGAGGAAAGCCGTCCCACTAATACCGCGTCCTTTGGGGTGAGTCGTTTATTGACAAAAATGACTGGAGAGGATGATCCAGAGGTATTTTTGACCACATTTGAAAGGACTGCTGAAAGAGAAAAGTGGCCTGAGGAGCAGTGGGCTGGACTGGTGGCTCCTCTGTTAACTGGTGAATCGCAGAAGGCTTACTATGACCTAGAGCCTGACCAAGCAAAAGACTATGTGATGCTAAAAGCTGAAATATTGGCAAGGCTGGGTGTCACCCAGGCTGTCCGGGCTCAGCGTGTGCATAACTGGACTTTCCAGCTTGGAAAACCCCCCAGGTCTCAAATGTATGATCTCATTCACCTAAGCAGAAAGTGGCTACAGCCAGAGACTTTGTCCGCACCAAAGATTGTGGAACGTGTTGTAATGGATCGGTTTTTGAGAGCTCTTCCTACTGCCATCCAAAAGTGGGTAAGCCATGGAGACCCAGAGACGGCCGATGGTCTTGTGGATCGTGTGGAGAAATACTTGGCTACAGAGAACCTGACGGCCTCTTCCAGAGACACTCGGACTTTCCACCCTAAGACCAGACCATCCCCAGGGGCGGATAAGAGGATTCCAAGGGGTGAGGGTGGAGAGAGTGAGAGGGTGGGAGCTCTACCCCAAGTTTGGCGAGAACAGCCTGGGAAATCAGCGGCTCAAGAGGCGGCAAGAAGGATCGTTTGCTACCGCTGCCGGCAAGCGGGACATATTGCAGCCAATTGCCCGGTTGTGGAGGAACCCATGAAGTGTGACTTTCTGATGGGCAGACGTCAGTCGCTGTGTGCGACAGTCGCATGCACTGCCATTCGAGGAACTGAGAAACATTTATGCAAAATGTGTGTTAATGGTAGAAATGTTGTGGTATTGCTGGATTCAGGTAGCCTTGTGACCCTGATAAAGGCTGAGTTAGTTAAAACAGAGGTCTCTGGGAATAGCAAGGTAGCTGTTATTTGTGTGCATGGGGACACCCGAGAGTATCCAGTGACTACAGTGTGTTTCGAGACCCCCAAAGGTACCCTCTCTCATCCAGTGGGCTTAGTATCTCAGTTACCGCATGACGCCATTGTGGGAAGGGATTTTCCGAAGTTCTGGGAACTGTGGGATGATCCTGAGCCCCCCACTGGTGCCCCTATGTACCAGGAATGGGATAGCCAGAACTCCCCTGAGAGTGGTGAGGACTCTCCGGAATTTCCCTTATCAGTATTGGCAGGGGAGACTCAAGAAACTGGAGAGGAGCCCACCTCCTCAGACGAAAACCTACCGTCTGTGGAGTTTTCTGATCTTGAGGTTCACAGGGAAAACTTTGCCACAGAACAGTTGAAAGACCCCGCCCTAATAAAGGCACGGGAAAACGTAGTGAAAATAGATGGCGAGTTAGTGAACCCAGATAATACCTGCACTTACCCATACTTCAGCGTAGAGAAGGACCTACTGTATCGGGTGGCAAAAAGGGCAGAAGAAACCGTTGAGCAGCTTGTGGTGCCCAAACCTTACAGGAAGTTGGTGTTGGAGTTGGCCCATGGGCACATTCTTGGAGGTCATCTGGGGACAGAGAAAACCCGAGAGAGGGTATTACAGAGATTCTATTGGCCGGGGGTGATAAAGGACATAGAAAATTATTGTTCCTCCTGCCCTGTGTGTCAGAGGTCGGCCCCGATGCCACATTTCCGTAGCCCGCTGGTCCCTCTACCCATCATTGAGGTCCCGTTTGAGAGGATCGCCATGGATTTGGTAGGTCCTATAATCAAGTCCGCTAGGGGGCACCAGTACATATTAGTTATAATGGACTATGCCACCCGTTATCCAGAAGCGATCCCTCTCCGAAATACCTCGGCCAAAACCATAGCCAAAGAGCTATCTCTTGTGTTTAGCCGGGTGGGTATTTGTAGAGAACTGCTTACGGACCAAGGTACACCCTTTATGTCCCGGGTTATGAAGGAGCTGTGTAAATTGTTCAAAGTGACGCAATTACGTACATCTGTGTATCACCCCCAAACCGATGGGCTGGTTGAAAGATTCAACAAAACCCTAAAGCAAATGTTGAAGAAAGTGGTGGATAGAGATGGAAAGGATTGGGACTGTCTACTTCCTTATCTGATGTTTGCTATTAGGGAGGTGCCCCAATCCTCTACGGGATTCTCCCCCTTTGAGTTACTGTATGGGAGACACCCAAGAGGGCTGTTGGATATTGCCAAGGAAACTTGGGAAAGTGAGAGTTCTCCCCACAGGAGTGTGATTGAGCATGTCGCCCTGATGCAAGACCGAATTGCACAGGTAATGCCCATCGTGAAGGAACATTTGGCCCAAGCGCAGTTAGCACAGCAGAGAGTGTACAACCGTGGAGCCAAGACCCGTACCTTTTCCCCGGGGGATAGGATACTGGTACTTGTCCCTACGGTTGAAAGTAAATTCCTTGCCAAATGGCAAGGCCCCTACGAGATAATGGAAAAAGTGAGCGAAGTGAATTACAAGGTCAGACAACCAGGAAGGCGAAAGCCCGAACAGATCTATCACGTTAATCTGTTGAAAGCCTGGAGGGATAGAGAGTCCCTAGTCGCAGACACTTGGTCACCAGCTCAAACTGGTTGCGTGATTCCTGAGGTTGGAATAGCAGCCACCTTGTCACAACCCCAACAACAGGAGGTTAAGGAGTTTGTGCTTCGCAACAAGGAGGTATTCTCTGAGCTGCCGGGACAAACATCTGGGGTAGAGCATGACATTATTACCCCGCCCGGTGAAAGGGTGAAGTTAAAACCCTATCGGATCCCAGAGGCCCGACGGGAGGCAATACGGGAGGAAGTACAGAAAATGCTGAACTTAGGGGTGATAGAGGAGTCCCAAAGTGATTGGTCTAGTCCCATTGTGTTGGTGCCTAAACCGGATGGGAGCTGGCGATTTTGTAACGATTTTCGTCAGTTGAACAAAGTTACAAAATTTGACACCTACCCCATGCCACGTATAGATGAGTTGATCGACCGGCTGGGAACAGCCCGATACATGACGACTCTTGACCTCACAAAAGGGTATTGGCAAATCCCCCTGGCCAAATTGGCCAAAGAGAAAACCGCATTTGTAACCCCAGACGGGGCGTTCCAATATAAAAGAATGCCGTTCGGGTTACAGAATGCGCCGGCCACGTTCCAGCGGAAAATGGACCAGATGCTGAGGCCCCATCGGAAGTATGCTGCGGCTTACCTGGATGACGTAATTGTCCATAGCACAGATTGGGCCTCACATCTGCCAAAAGTGCAAGCAGTCCTGGACTCTGTTCGGGAAGCGGGGTTTACGGCTAACCCCAAGAAGTGTACCATTGGGCAGGAGGAGGCCAAATATCTTGGGTACACCATTGGGAGGGGAGTAATAAAACCCCAACTCAACAAAGTCGAGGCCATCCAGAGTTGGCCACGTCCCAACAGCAAGAAGCAGGTACGAGCCTTTCTGGGAATCGCTGGGTATTATCGGCGATTCATTCCCCACTTTGCCTCTAAGGCTGTGCCCCTAACCAACCTAACGAAGGGGAAAGGGTCGGTCATGATTAAATGGACCCCCGAGGCTGAGGCAGCATTCCAATTCTTGAAACAAGCCTTATGTAGCCAGCCAGTGTTGTACTCACCCGACTTCTCTAAAGACTTTGTCGTACAAAGTGATGCGTCAGATGTGGGGTTAGGAGCAGTATTGTCCCAGGTCTGGAACGGGGAAGAGCACCCAGTCATTTACCTCAGCAGGAAGTTGAAGTCCCATGAGGTAAATTACGCCACCGTTGAAAAGGAGTGTTTAGCGGTGAAGTGGGCTCTAGATTCCCTTCGGTACTACCTGCTAGATAGGCACTTTGACATGGTTACGGATCACGCTCCGTTAAAGTGAATGGCTCAAAACAAGGAAACAAATAGAAGAGTGAATAGGTGGTTCCTGGCCCTCCAGGAATTCAACTTCACAGTAAAGCATCGCCCTGGCGTTCAAATGGGGAATGTGGATGCTTTGTCTCGAGTACATGAATGCCTGATTGCTGGTGTTCCAACCCCGAGGTTAAAACAAGAGGGGGGGGTATGTGACAGCAGGAAGGTAAAGTCACCTGGTTGCATCCAGGGGGGTAGATATATTTCTCCCAGATTCAGGCTTTATGCTGACTTATACAACTAGGGTGGAGAGTTGTATAAGCCCAGCTGAGGCTAGTAGGCTCATGGATGACTCATACCTCTAGGGAGAGTGTGGGGCGTCGTACAGACAGGGAGTTGATGAGGCCAGCTGAAGCTTGTCAGCTCATTTAGGCCTCTATAAGAACTCCCAGATTCATTAGGTGTTAGCTCATGCCTGGAAGCAGACCTGTGTGGACTTCCTGGAGAGAGTGAACCCTTGCCCGGTGAGACAAAGCCTGTGTGGCTATTTGCTTGGACATTTAAAACCAGGGACTTAGGGACTAGGACAGCACTAGGCTGATCCCAGTTGTTAGTTAGGAAACCTGTATGTTTAGTCAGAGGTCAAGTTGACCAGGATTTAATTTGTTTATGTTTCTTTTGGCTTTGCTGTGTTTTGTCACTGTGAATAGAAAATAAACCGCACCTTTTTTTTTTGATTTTGAAAACCACAACCTCCGTTTGCTGGGCCTGTTTTTGTGTGGGGAGCCCATCCCGGGGGTCACACACACCCGCTGCCAAGCTAACCCCCTCACAATATATATATATATATATATTGTGAGGGGGTTAACTCAGCAGCGGGTGTGTGTGACCCCCTGGATGGGTTCACCACACAAAAACAGGCACAGCAGACAGTGGTAGGAGAAAACAAAAGGGTGTGGTTTTATTTGAACTATATACAGACAAAAAAATACAGCAAAAAAAAAAAAGAAACAGGAAAATAAATCCTGGTCAACTTGACCGCTCACTACACACGTTGGTGTCCCTAACTAACAACTGGGTACAGCCTTGTGCTGTCCCAGTCCCTAGCTCCCTGCTTTTAGAAGTTCTTAGCAATAACCACACAGGCTTTGGCTCACCGCACAGAGATCACACTCCCCAGACTATCCACACAGATCTGGTTCCAGGTTGGAGCATCTCCCTTAGCATGCTGGGAGTTCTTGTAGAGGCCCTAATGAGCCCACTTACTTCAGCTGGGCTCATTAACTCTTCCCCTGCAAGACTCCCAGCACTCTCCCTAGTGGCATAAAGCCTGAATCTAGGACATATATACCTTCCATCCTGGATGCAACCTGGTGATTTTACCTGCCTGCTGTCACAATATATATATATATATATATATATATATAAATATAATTAGGGATGAGCCGAACACCCCCCGGTTCGGTTCGCACCAGAACCTGCGAACAGACCAAAAGTTTGCACGAACTTTAGAACCATATTAAATACAATGGACGCGAACGTTCTAAATCTAAAGTGCTAATTATAATGGCTAATATGCGTGTTATTGTCCTAAAAAGGGTCTGGGGACCCGGGTTCTGCCCCAGGGGACATGTATCAATGCAAAAAGAAGTTTTAAAAATGGCCGTTTTTTCGGGAGCAGTCATTTTAATTATGCATAAAGTGAAAAAAAAAGTTAAATATTCCTTTAAATATCGTACCTGGGGGGTGTCTAAAGTATGCCTGTGAAGTGGCATGTGTTTCCCGTGTTTAGAACTGTCCCTGCACAAAATGACATTTCTAAAGGAAAAAAAGCCATTTAAAACTGCTTGCAACTTTAATGTCATGTCTTGTCCTGGCAATATGGATGAAAATCTTTGAGAAAAATGGCTACCCAATCACCCCCCACCCTACCCCAGCCTATTACCAGCCCCTTTGGGTCTTGTATGGCTATTAAGGGGAACCCCACACCCAAAATAAAAAAAGGCCATATATACTCTGAACAGCAGTATACAGGTGGTGCAAACAAGACAGGGACTGTAGGTTTGTTCTTAAGTAGAATCTGTTTGTAATTTTGAACAGGTACATTGTTTAAGTGTAGCTCCAGCCCAAAAAATATTTTTCAGCTTTTTGGAAAACATAGGGAAGGGTTATCACCCCTGTAACATTTGTTTTGCTGTCTGTGCACCTGTTCAGAAGATTTCACCTCACTTTCCGTCCCAATGACAAATGTTTTTGGAAAAGTGGGGTTTTTATTGAAACAAGGATTGGTGATAAAGCATCAGTAGAGAGGAGACACCTTTTTCCCATATTAACTCTTACAGGAGAGAATTTCCCTTCCTAGGGGTAGATTTCCTCTCACTTCCTTTTGTCTCCTTACGTTTGCAAGTAGGAGTCGTTTGTAAGTTGGATGTTTGAAAGTAGGGGCCTGCCGTATATACTCTGCTGAAATTTGCCCCTTAGATCTTGGGGTTGCCACAACACTGTGAGCCCTCACAGTTACTCTTGGTGGGTGCTGGAATGCCCTGCTGTGAACTATTATATCAGGAATTGTAATTACATGCCATTGTTGAACAGTGGTAGGAAAAATTGGGCCTTTGGTGGTGGTGCTGGTGCTACAACACTGTCAACCCTCACAGTTACTCTTCGTGGGCGCATGAATGGGCCCTACTGTTAATTATTAGATCAAGAATTGTAATTGCATGCCCCTGTTGAAGAGGGGCAGAAAAATTGGGCCTTTGGTGGTGGTGGGGGTGTTGCCACAACACTGTAAGCCCTCACAGTTACTCTTGGTGGGCGCAGAAATGGGCCCTGCTGTGAATTATTAGATCAAGAATTGTAATTACATGCCCCTGTTGAACATGGGCAGAAAAATTGGGCCTTAGGCACTGGTGCCACAACACTGCAACCCCTCACAGATACTGTACTTGGAGCACAGCAATGAGCCCTGTTGCAAAGTATTGCATAAAAAAATTTAATTACACGCCCCTGTTAAACAGGGGCAGAAAAATTGGGCCTTAGGCACTGGTGCCACAACACTGCAACCCCTCACAGAAACTGTACTTGGAGCACAGCAATGAGCCCTGTTGCAAAGTATTGCATCAAAAATTGTAATTACACGCCCCTGTTAAACAGGGGCTGAAAAATTGGGCCTTAGGCACTGGTGCTGGTGCCACGACACTGCAACCTCTCCCAGATACTCTAGTTGGAGAGCAGGAATGAGCCCTGCTGCAAAGCATTGCATAAAAAATTGTAATTACATGCCCCTGTTAAACAGGGGCTGAAAAATTGGGCCTTAGCCACTGGTGGCGGCACCCAGAAACAAAAATATTCTTCCAAACTATCATCAGGAATCGGATCATTGAGGAGGAGTAGGATAGTCAGTTAACATAACAGGACAGTCACTCAGCATCAGCATAGGCAGTCTTGAAGTGATGTGACATTTCAAAATAAATTATTCTGTTATATCAGCTTCAGGTGCTTGGTAGCTGGTGGTGATCCAAGACTGGTTCATCTTTATGAAGGTCAGTCGATCAACCGAGTCAGTGGACAGACACACCCTGTGATCCGTGACAAAGCCTCCAGCACCACTGAATGTGCGTTCCGAAAGAACACTGGATGCAGGACAGGCCAGTAGCTCAATTGCATACTGTGCAAGCTCTGGCCAGTTATCCATCCTCAAGATCCAGTAAGCCAGAGGATTTTCGGTGGGAAAGTTGTCCAAGTCTAACCTTGCCCCTAGGTATTCCTGCACCATGTATATCAGACGCTGGCGATGGTTGCTGGAACCGATCATACCTTGGGGCTGCGTACTAAAAAATTGTCTGAACGCATCGGTCAGACGGCCACCTTCCCCACCGCTCCTTCTTTGACTGACCGAAGCCTCAGCAACTCGTTGTCCAGGACCAGGAGTTTGTAACCTCCCAGTCTCTGGGAACGCGTTGCACAGACCTTTCTGCAAGGCCTCCCGGAGATGTCTCATCCTCTGCTCCCTCTGCGAAGGTAAGATTAGGTCCGCAACCTTACCCTTGTACCGTGGATCAAGGAGAGTGGCCAGCCAGTAATGGTCCCTCTCCTTGATTGGAAGAATACGAGGATCCTTCCGCAGACTTTGCAGGATCAGGGAGGCCATGCAGCGTAGGTTAGCTGAGGCATTCGGTCCGGAGTCCTCTGGGTCACTAAGGACGACATGATCTGCAGCCACCTCCTCCCAGCCACGTACCAGTCCACGGGTTTCTTGGGACTGTAAATCATCCCTAAAAGACTGCTGCTGTTGATGCTGAGTGCCAGGCTCCACCTCCATGCTGACACAATCCTCCTCCTCCTCGTCCTCTTCCTGTGCAATGGTGGGACAGAAGGAACACTGTCTGGGTAAAGGGGGCCTTGAGAGGCAAGGGAGTCCTCCTCTTCCTGCCTCTGTTCTGCCTCAATTGCCATGTCCATTATTCCACACAGCGTATGCTCCAACAGGTGGACAAGAGGTACAGTGTCACTGATGCATGCACTGTCACTGCTCACCATCCTCGTGGCCTCCTCAAATGGTGCCAGGACAGTGCATGCATCCCTGATCATGCCCCACTGGCGTGGTGAAAAAAAACCAAGCTCCCCTGACCCTGCCCTGGTGCCGTAGGCGCACAGGTACTCATTGATGGCCCTCTGCTGCGTGTGCAGCCGCTGCAGCATGGCCAACGTTGAGTTCCACCTGGTGGGCATGTCACATATAAGGCGGTTCTTGGGCAGGTTCAACTCCTTTTGCAGCTCAGCCAGCCAAGCACTGGCATTATATGATCTGCGGAAATGCACACAGACTTTCCTGGCCTGCCTCAGAACATCCTGTAAGCCTGGGTACCTGCCCAAGAACCGCTGCACCACCAGGTTAAGGACGTGAGCCACACAAGGCACATAGGTCAGTTGTCCCTGTCGGAGGACGGAGATGAGATTGGTGCCATTGTCGCAAACCACCATTCCTGGCTTAAGCTGGCGTGGCGTCAACCACCTCTCGGCCTGCCCCTACAGAGCTGACAGAACCTCTGCCCCAGTGTGGCTCCTGTCCCCCAAACACACCAGCGCAAGCACGGCATGGCATCTATTTGCCTGCGTACTTGCGTAGCCCCTTGAACGCCTACGGAGCACCGCTGGTTCCGAGGACAAAGCACAGGAAGAGGCCATGGAGGAAGAAGAAGAGGAGGGGGTGGAGTAGAGAGGTGTGTCACAACCAGTAGTAGCATTTTGGAGGCGTGGCGGCGGAACAACCTCCAACACTACTGCACCTTGTCCTGCATCCTTCCCAGCTGCCAAAAGAGTGACCCAATGGGCCGTGAAAGAAAGGTATCGTCCCTGTCCATGCCTGCTGGACCATGAGTCAGCGGTAATATGCACCTTACCACTGACCGCCCTGTCCAGCGAGGCATGGACATTGCCTTCCACATGCCGGTAGAGAGCCGGAAACGCCTTCCGTGAGAAAAAGTGGCGTTTGGGAACCTGCCACTGAGGAACCGCACATTGCACAAACTCACGGAAGGGGGCCGAGTCTACCAACTGAAAAGGCAGCAGTTGAAGTGCTGGCAATTTCGCCAAGCTAGCATTCAACCGCTGGGCATGTGGATGGCTGGGAGTGAACTTCTTTCGACGGTCCAGCAGCTGGGGCAGGGAAATTTTCCTGCTACAATCGGACGTCGGTGTACTGCTAGCAGAGTGCCCGCAAGTACTTGGCTGTGACACACCTAATTCTACACCTTCATTCCTCTCAGTGCAGGTTTCAGAGAGGACTAAAGGTATAGTGGGGTTGGAGATCCCAGCTGATGAGGAGCAAGGAGAGGTCCGCTTTGTTCTTTGGTGTGGGTCTTTAAGGTACGCTTGCCAACGAGCTGCATGGCAGGTCAACATATGTCTGGTCAAACATGTGGTGCCCAAGCGGCTGATGTTTAGGCCACGCGCGATACGCTTGAGACATATGTTGAAAATAGCAGCGGTGTGATCTGATGCACTCGACTCAAAAAAGGCCCACACCAAAGAACTTTTGGAAAAATGAGCAAAGGCAGCGCCCTGCACAGGCGGAGCTCTGCGGTGTGATTCAGTCGGTGTGCTGCCCTTACGCTGGCCCCCGGAGGGCATCCTGCCTCATTGGAGATGTGCCTCCTCCTCATCCTCCTCCTCCTCCTCTCTCCTATCAGGCACCCACGTGGAGTCAGTGACCTCATCATCCCCTCCCTGCTCATCACTGGAGCCAATCTGGCAGTATGCTGCAGCTGCTGATACATGACTACCAGATTGCTGTCCTTCTTGAGCATCCCCTCTCTCTGCGCTCATGCTACTGCCTTTCTCTAGCTGGGTATCATCATCAGACCCTTCAAAACGCTGGGCATCCTCCTGGAGCATTTATCCAACACTGTGCTC